>CM074722.1:230917010-232285344 GCA_037306005.1 Rhinophrynus dorsalis | reverse complement strand
GAGCCTATGAATCCATCTGGCCTCACACTGCAATAGGCGATTGCTCCGATTACCACCTCTTTTGGGTGGAGGAATGTGGTCAATGATCATGGACCTCAATGTAGGCAAGCCATGTTTATGTTCCAAAAAGTGCCGCGCTACTGGTTTGTCAGAGGAATTAGAGGAAAGAGCCAATCTGATTGATGACCTGTGGTTTGCCATACGTTCCCTGAAGGTAGTGGTAGTTTTACCCACATAGTATAAACCACAGGGACATATGAGAATGTAGACAACATGATCGGATGTACAGGTAACCCTATGTTTAATTACAAAAGATTGGTTAGTATGTGGATGTTTAAACTTTTGTCCAGTTAACATTGCATTGCAGGTGATACAGTTGCTACATTTGTAGCATCCAGGTTTCAAAGGTCTTCTTGTCAACCAGCCACTCTGCTGGTTCGTCAGATTTGGAGGATCCAGATCAGGTCTCATAAGTAGATCTTTAAGTGTTTGACCCCTCCGGTAAGCGATCATGGGTGACTGCATCTTGTGAAAGGGCAATTGGGGATCAGAAGTTAATAATTCCCAGTGTTTTCGTATACTGTTAGTAAGTCCATACGCAGATGGGGCAAATCTGGTAACAAAAGTCATTCTGTTCAAGGTGGTCTTAGGTTCCTTAGGTTGTAGCAATGTAGACTGTGTATGAACTTTGGCTTTATCAAGTTGCTTCTGGAGTAAAGCTGGTTTGTAGCCACGGTCCAAAAACTTATGATACATTTCCTGTAGTTGGATATTTGTAACCTCGGGAGAAGTGTTGTTGCGAATGACTCTTAAAAACTGCGAGTATGGGACACCTCTTAACTGAGTTTTAGGGTGACAGCTAGTCGCATGTAAAATGGTATTGCGATCAGTGGGCTTCTGATATAAAGTAGTACTGAGAGAATGCCCAGTTTTACTGATCGACAGATCCAAGAAATTCACAGTCTGAAAATCATAGGTTACTTTAAAACGAATGGTAGTAGGCTGTGAGTTCAAATCGCTGACCCAACCCAAGAGCTCATCGGTAGTTCCACGCCAAATGATGAAGAGATCATCTATGTAACGTTTATAAAATTGAATATGTTGATGATTCAAGTATCTGTTCTCATACTCTTGCATAAAAAGGTTAGCATACGTGGGAGCTACGTTAGAGCCCATGGAAGTGCCAGCGACTTGTAAATAATGGTGTTTCTCAAAGCGAAAAAAATTCATAGTGAGTGTGAATCTTAGTAGTTCACATAAAAATTCAGTAGGGAACTGTCGATCAAAAGGTAAATTAGTTAAAGCATGACGGACAGCCTGTATACCTTCCTCATGGGGAATCACGGTATACAGGCTGTCAACGTCCATAGTCACCAAAATATCAGTGGGGGTCAAATCAGTCAAATTGAGAATAAGTTGTAGAAAATGACCTGTATCACGGATATAAGAAGACATATTCTGTACAATGGGTTGTAGTACAGTGTCCAAGAATATGGCTATGGGCTGCAAGAGAGAACCCCGTGCCGATATAATGGGTCTACCAGGGGGCTTCACAAGGGTCTTATGAATTTTAGGAAGCGTGTATATGATTGGGCAGACAGGAAAGGGAGTGGTTAAAAATTGTAAAAGATTATTATCTATCCAGCCATGTCCTACTGCATGAGTCAGAAAATTATCTATCTCTGTTTTATAGGGTTGTGTAGGATCACTGGATAGTCTGCTGTAAGTTTTACTATCAGCTAATTGTCTGAATATTTCCTGTCTGTAATCTTCTCTATTCTGTACCACAATAGCCCCACCCTTGTCAGCAGGTCTGATTACTATAGAGTCATCTTGAGCCAAGACAGATAATGCTTTTTGTTCAGTTCCAGTGAGATTAGGGAAACGTGTGTTGTTAGGATAGCGAGATGCATCAGTCATCAGACTACGGGTAAAACACTTTAAACTGGGATTCATATTAGGTGGGTCAAATGAACTTTTGGGTTTAAGACCAGAACAGACAGTTTTGGGTTTATTCTGAAAAAAATCGGCTAAATTTAACATTCTTTGAAATTTATGACAATCTACCTCAAATTGGAACTGATCAAACTTGTTTGATGGTACAAAAGATAATCCCTTATTGAGAATCTGTTGTTCTACTGGGGTAATGTCTCTGTTACTGAGATTGTAGATATTTTCTTGGGCGCTTTTGGGGGTTTGCTTTTTCTGGTGCTTCCCCCCACGTCTTGGATGTGGTCTCCTGTGGTACCTCCTCTGTTGGCTGCCCTGGTAAGAACACCCAAAAAAGGAGGCTGTGCAGGTGTAGAGGTGGGTTGAGACTGGGTCACTGTTTCTGAATTTAGTTCTATATCAGATTGGGATGTATTCCCTGAACTGTCATCAACAGTTTGTAGGTTAGCCGGGCGTCTGCGTAGTTTGCGGCGATTACTCTGCGCTCTGGGTTGTGTCCCTTCAGAACCTATGAGCCACCGATATACTCGCTTATCTCTATAGTCTTCTTGTACTTTAGTCAATTTATTGTTTTTAAAGGTTATAAGATCTGATCTATATTTATTTATAGCGGTTTCCAGTTTTGAATACCACCCAGACGAAGAGTCAGCTAACAGTGTAGTCTTATGTGCAAGTTCAAAGGTGTTAATCTCAGTAGTGACTTCCTTAAGTATTTTACCAACCTCTTCAACAACCAATATAATAAGATCTAATGAGCACTTATTCAAGATACCACACCAGCGCCTACAGAATTCAGGGTTATTACGCCCAATGGTAGGTATCTTATTAATCCTAAAACCCCTGGGGATCTGACCTGCTCTATAGTAATCAGATAAGAATAATCCGTGTAAATATAAGTCAATTTCACGTTTTTTTAATTTAGTCAATCGTTGGTAAAGATTAAGAGGTGTCTCACCTGCTGTCTCAGATTCAGTAGTTGGTGCGAACAAGATATTTTGTATCTGTTCAGTAGAAAATTGTATGATGTTGTCAGGGGCTGTGGCTTGATCAATTGCATTAGCAAAATCTTCCATTATCAGGCTTCTGCGAATAAGTGATGAAAGTGATGTGCCCTCGTGAAGTCCTGTCGCAGAAGGGTCATGAGGTATTCAAAGAAAACAGGGGAAAAAACACAGCACTTGGATGGGTGCACTCCACAGTGGACTGCCAGTCCAATAGATTCACGTAGTTTGGATGGAAGCACTCACAATTCAGTAGATAAATGCCAGGGTGCAATCAAAAGGCAATATGTAGATTTGTAGAAGAAATGAAGCACACGCTGGTCTTGTAAAGTGAAACAAAAGAGTTTACTTGTATGTCGACGTTTCGGCCAAACACAGCTGGCCTTCCTCAAGACAACCAAATCAGTGTATAACATCCCAATATAAACCCCTCGTGCAACAGTGGCGCCAAATCGGCGCAAGGGTCACAGTGACGTCATATGACCCTAAGGGTCAACACATTTGACCCACAATATCAATAAATAAATTGGCGTGTAAATATAAATGTTTCAGTGAAGCATAATTACAAAGTTCGCTAAAGCAAGTGTACACTGTACTAGATCAATGCATAGCAGATAGGTGGAAGTGCACTGAGTGAGTGTATGCAGCGGGCGCACTCGCGGTCCTCGAGCATACCCTTAGGGCAACCTGTGTGGTAAATATCACTTACCCAAGATCAAATCGGCATACTAGTCAAGATCCATCAATCGCATCCTCATGTGCGCAGTGGATAGATGCAAAGACAGCCGAGATCGGGTTTCGGCACCACATCACAGGTCATCAATCAGATTGGCTCTTTCCTCTAATTCCTCTGACAAACCAGTAGCGCGGCACTTTTTGGAACATAAACATGGCTTGCCTACATTGAGGTCCATGATCATTGACCACATTCCTCCACCCAAAAGAGGTGGTAATCGGAGCAATCGCCTATTGCAGTGTGAGGCCAGATGGATTCATAGGCTCAATACTTTAGCCCCAAGGGGCTTGAATGAACATATAGGATACTCAGCCTTTTTTTGATGCAGTGGCGCCACACAGCCTCTGCTCACAATCTAGGCTATCCTGATTTTGATGCCTGCAGTCTTTACTATCTCTAATTGGCCTGTATTTGATGACACTTACGTATACATACCACTGCCAAGTATAGGCTACTCCTCACCATGTGGACACTCTGATTCTATTGCTTGCCATGATTAGCCTATGTCTGGTTATATACTGATCCAGCTTTTCCATGGTAGAGAGGTGATAATTAGTGATGAGCGAGCACCCCAATGCTCGGATGTTCGGGTGCTCTGACCGAGCACCCCCTGAGGCTCGAGTGCTCGGCCGAGCACCCGAGCCCCATTGAAGTCAATGGGAGGACTCGAGCATTACACCAGGCACCCCCTGCTCTGATGAGGGGAGGGTGCCTGGTCCATAGGAAAAGGGCAGAAAAAGATGGAAACACTACAGAAATGGTTCAGGGACAGCATAGGGAGGATGTCTGGATGCACCTTGGACTCCAACATCGCTGCTGGGAACGATCTTTCGCCCGTAGTACGCCATTTTTACAGACTGACCGTAAAACACACAAAAAGGAAAATAAAAACGACTTTAGGCGAAAAATTGTTACCAAACAGTATTTGCTGTATATTTACTTGTATATCATCTGCAAATTCTCCCAAAAATTTCATCGATTTTCTGAAGTGAGGCCATGATTAAGAGGGAAACGTGCGCAGAGGCAAATTATCCCAAAAATTTCCTTGATTTTCAGAACTGAGGCCATGATTAAGAGGGAAACGTGCGCAGAGGCAAATTCTCCCAAAAATTTCCTTGATTTTCAGAACTGAGGCCATGATTAAGAGGGAAACGTGCGCTGAGCTGACCATCTAAAACATTATGGGTGAGGGTCTGCTGCAGAGCTGACCATCCTAAACATTATATGCGAAGGCCCGCTAGTGAGCTGACGCTATAAAACATTATATGAGAGGGCCCGCTAGAGAGCTGACCCAATAAAACATTATATGAGAAGGCCCGCTGGTGAGCTGACCTATATAAAAATTGGCAAACAGGGCCCGCTGGTGAGCTGGCCCTATATAAAAATTATATCACAGGGCCCGCTGGTGAGCTGGCCCTATATAAAAATTATATCCCAGGGCACGCTGGTGAGCTGGCCCTATATAAAAATTATATCCCAGGGCATATGGAAGAGGAGGAGGAGGATGAGAACATTAAGAGTCAACCATATACCCGTTTTTGGGGTGGAAGGGGTGAATGGGAATACAGAGTATTCCCATCATTGTAAATAACATATATAAAGTGAGTTTATGTTCCCCCGGGGCTTTCCTCCAGTGGAGTGGAGAAGTCAGGGGAAATCCAGGCCTTGTTCATTTTTATAAGTGTCAACCTATCAGCATTGTCGGTGGAAAGGCGGATACGCTTATCTGTTATGATGCCACCAGCAGCACTAAATACCCGCTCAGACAGAACGCTGGCGGCAGGGCAGGCCAGCACCTCCAAGGCGTAGAGTGCCAGTTCATACCACGTGTCCAGCTTGGACACCCAGTAGTTGTAAGGCACAGAGGGATCATTGAGGACGCTGACACGGTCTGCTACGTACTCCTTCACCATCTTCCAAAACTTTTCCCTCCTTGTGACACTAGGCTGCGCATCAGGGTGAGGGTGCTGGCGGGGTGTCATGAAGGTGTCCCACGCCTTGGAGAGTGTTGCCCTGCCTTTCTCGGAACTGCTGTGTGCTCCCCTTTTCTCCCCTTCTCGGTTGGCCAAGGTAGCACGTACTCTGCCGCCAGCGTTGTCAGATGGAAAATTTTGGAGCAATTTTTCAACAAGAACCTTCTGGTATTGCACCATTTTGCTTGTCCTCTCCACCGGAGGAATGAGAGATGAGAAATTCTCTTTGTAGCGGGGGTCCAGAAGGGTGAACACCCAGTAATCCGTGTTGTCTAAAATGCGTACAACGCGTGGGTCACGGGAAAGGCAGCCTAACATAAAGTCAGCCATGTGTGCCAGAGTACCAACAGTCAAGATTTCGCTGTCCTCACCAGGAGGCTGACTCTCAATATCCTCATCCTCTTCCTCCTCTTCTGCCCACCCACGCTGAAGAGATGGAACTAAAGTTCCATGGCTACCCTCTGTAGCGGAGGCAACCGTGTCTTCCTCCTCCTCCTCCCCCTCCTCCTCCTCCTCCGCCTCCTCCAATTGTCGCTGAGAAGACGAAGTGAGGGTGCTCTGGCTATCACCTTGTGTAAGCTCTTCCTCCCCCATTTCCACCTCTTCCACATGCAAAGCGTCGGTTTTAATTGTGAGCAGCGAGCGTTTCAGTAGACACAGAAGTGGGATGGTTACACTGATAATAGCGTTATCGCCGCTCACCATCTGTGTCGATTCCTCAAAATTGCGTAAAACCTCGCAGAGGTCTGACATCCATTCCCACTCCTCACTTCTGATTACAGGAAGTTGAACGGAGAGGCGACGACCGTGTAACAGCTGGTACTCCACTACTGCCCTCTGCTGCTCACAAAGCCGGGCCAACATGTGGAAGGTGGAGTTCCAGCGCGTGCTCACGTCACACAGCAGCCGGTGAGCTGGCAATTGTAAGCGCTGCTGCAGCTTCAACAGGCCGGCCGAAGCTGTAGATGACTTACGGAAATGTGCACACACGCGGCGCACCTTGGTCAAGAGATCATGCACATTGGGGTAGGTTTTTAGAAATCGCTGCACCACTAAATTAAATACATGCGCTAGGCATGGTACGTGTGTGAGCTTGCCGAGCTCCAAAGCCGCCACCAAGTTACGCCCATTATCACACACAACCATGCCTGCTTGCAGGTTGAGTGGCGAGAGCCACTGCTCGGTCTGGTGACTAATCCCCTGCAACAGCTCTGAGGCCGTGTGCTGTTTGTCCCCAAGGCAGATCAGCTTCAGCACGGCCTGTTGACGCTTCCCCACTGCAGTGCTACACTGCTTCCAGCTACTGGCTGATGGGGGAGTGGCGGTGTGTGTAGAGAATTCGGAGGTGGAAACGGAGGAGGAGGAGCCAATAACGTAGGTGCTGGTGGAAACCCTGATGGAGGTAGGGCCCGCAATCCTCGGCGTGGGTAGCACCCGTGCCATCCCAGGGTCCGAGTCGCTCCCAGCCTCCACGACATTCACCCAGTGTGCCGTCAGGGAAATGTAGCGTCCCTGGCCACAAGCACTTGTCCATGTGTCAGTCGTTAAGTGGACCTTCCCAGTAACTGCGTTGGTCAGGGCACGGGTGATGTTACGGGACACATGGTGGTGTAATGCGGGGATGGCACACCGGGAAAAGTAGTGGCGGCTGGGGACCGCGTACCGAGGGACAGCTGCTGCCATCAGGCTGCGGAAGGACTCAGTGTCCACAAGCCTAAATGGCAGCATTTCGATGGCCAGTAATTTTGAAAGGTGTGAGGTTAGTGCTATGGCCTGTGGGTGGGTGGCTGGGTATTTTCTCTTGCGCTCAAATGCCTGGGGTAACGACATTTGGACGCTGTGCTGGGACAGGGAAGTGGATGTGGTCGCTGATGGTGCTTCAGATGCTACAGGTGCAGGGCGGGAGGTATGCGGGCCTGCGCCTTCGACAGGCGATTGGCCGGCACCGAAAACAGGGGAAGAGGAGGCAGTGGTGTGGCCTGCAGACACAGATGGGCGATCCAGGCGTTCCTCCCACTTACTACGGTGCTTGGATGCCATGTGTCGGATCATGCTGGTGGTGGTGAGGTTTCTAGTGTTCATGCCTCGGCTCATTCTGGTGTGGCACAGGTTGCAAACTACAAATCTTTTGTCGTCCGCACTTTCCTTAAAAAAACGCCATACCGCGGAACACCTACCCCTTGGCAAGGTAGATTTACGCAAGGGGGTGCTCCGTGGAACATTTGCGGGCCGGTTTGGTGCGGTCCGCCTTCTTTCTGTAGCCACACCACTGCCTCTTCCAGCCTGTTGCGGTGCTGCAGATGGCTCACCCTCAGGACTGCTGTCATCGCTCGGCTCTACACCTTCCCAGGTGGGGTCAGTCACCTCATCGTCCACCAAGTCCTCCTCCACTTCCTCACTCTGATCATCCTCCTCAAGTCTTGATCCCACCACATACTCGGTCATTGACAACTGTATAACATTCTCCTCAACAAGGTCTTGAGAAGGAAATAGTGGTTGATTTAATGGCAACTGTGTCTCATCATCATCATCATCATCCACTACTTCCTTTGACCTTAAATGCCGTTCACATCTGTCATCTTCTTGTGATTGGGTAGCCTCTAGAGGTTGTGAATCAGGGCACAAGATGTCATGTTCCTCTGCAAGCGTGCTTGGAGAGAGGGTCAAATGAAGGATTGGTGATGAGACGAGCTCATCACTATATCCCAGTGTGGGATCACTTCTTTGACCAGACCGTGTATGGTGGGAGGAAGGATGATCAGAGTGAGGATTATGTTGACCAGACTCTTGGCTACTGAGAGTGGACTTGGTGGAAGACAGGGTGGTGCTTAACCGACTGGAAGCAGTATCAGCTGTCATCCAACCGACCACCTGTTCGCACTGGTCGGACCTCGAGAGTGATGTCCTGCGACGCCCTGTGAAATCAGACATGAAGCTAGGTATGGTGGATGTCTTTCTTTCTTGTGCTCTGGCACCAGGCACAGTTTCTCCGCGTCCTGACCCGCGCCCTGAACTTTCAGGATCACGTCCACTTCCCCGTCCCTTTTTACCCGCCTTCTTCATCTTACACGATATATATGACTTTAATATATATGAGTTTGAAAACTTAACAGTATTTCTTACTATTCTGCAACTCTGCAGAGTACACAGAATAGGCTGCTAAACTGCGGTGACACACACTGAATGGAATAAGTGACTTTAATATTTGAGTTTGAAAAATTAACAGTATTTCTTACTATTCTGCAACTCTGCAGAGTACACAGAATAGGCTGCTAAACTGCGGTGACACACACTGAATGGAATAAGTGACTTTAATATTTGAGTTTGAAAAATTAACAGTATTTCTTACTATTCTGCAACTCTGCAGAGTACACAGAATAGGCTGCTAAACGGCGGTGAAACACACTGAATGGAATATGTGACTTTAATATTTGAGTTTGAAAACTTAACAGTATTTCTTACTATTCTGCAACTGTTCAGAGTACACAGAATAGGCTGCTAAACTGCGGTGAAACACACTGAATGGAATATGTGACTTTAATATTTGAGTTTGAAAACTTAACAGTATTTCTTACTATTCTGCAACTCTGCAGAGTACACAGAATAGGCTGTTAAACGGCGTTGAAACACACTGAATGGAATATGTGACTTTAATATTTGAGTTTGAAAACTTAACAGTATTTCTTATAATTCTGGAACTGTACAGAGTACACAGAATAGGCTGTTAAACTGCGGTGAAACACACTGAATGGAATATGTGACTTTAATATTTGAGTTTGAAAACTTAACAGTATTTCTTACTATTCTGCAACTCTGCAGAGTACACAGAATAGGCTGTTAAACGGCGTTGAAACACACTGAATGGAATATGTGACTTTAATATTTGAGTTTGAAAACTTAACAGTATTTCTTATAATTCTGGAACTGTACAGAGTACACAGAATAGGCTGTTAAACGGCGGTGAAAGACACTGAATGGAATATGTGACTTTAATATTTGAGTTTGAAAACTTAACAGTATTTCTTACTATTCTGCAACTCTGCAGAGTACACAGAATAGGCTGTTAAACGGCGTTGAAACACACTGAATGGAATATGTGACTTTAATATTTGAGTTTGAAAACTTAACAGTATTTCTTATAATTCTGGAACTGTACAGAGTACACAGAATAGGCTGTTAAACGGCGGTGAAAGACACTGAATGGAATATGTGACTTTAATATTTGAGTTTGAAAACTTAACAGTATTTCTTATAATTCTGGAACTGTACAGAGTACACAGAATAGGCTGTTAAACGGCGGTGAAAGACACTGAATGGAATATGTGACTTTAATATTTGAGTTTGAAAAATTAACAGTATTTCTTACTATTCTGCAACTCTGCAGAGTACACAGAATAGGCTGCTAAACTGCGGTGACACACACTGAATGGAATAAGTGACTTTAATATTTGAGTTTGAAAAATTAACAGTATTTCTTACTATTCTGCAACTCTGCAGAGTACACAGAATAGGCTGCTAAACGGCGGTGAAACACACTGAATGGAATATGTGACTTTAATATTTGAGTTTGAAAACTTAACAGTATTTCTTACTATTCTGCAACTGTTCAGAGTACACAGAATAGGCTGCTAAACTGCGGTGAAACACACTGAATGGAATATGTGACTTTAATATTTGAGTTTGAAAACTTAACAGTATTTCTTACTATTCTGCAACTCTGCAGAGTACACAGAATAGGCTGTTAAACGGCGTTGAAACACACTGAATGGAATATGTGACTTTAATGTTTGAGTTTGAAAACTTAACAGTATTTCTTATAATTCTGGAACTGTACAGAGTACACAGAATAGGCTGTTAAACGGCGGTGAAAGACACTGAATGGAATATGTGACTTTAATATTTGAGTTTGAAAACTTAACAGTATTTCTTATAATTCTGGAACTGTACAGAGTACACAGAATAGGCTGTTAAACGGCGGTGAAAGACACTGAATGGAATATGTGACTTTAATATTTGAGTTTGAAAAATTAACAGTATTTCTTACTATTCTGCAACTCTGCAGAGTACACAGAATAGGCTGCTAAACGGCGGTGAAACACACTGAATGGAATATGTGACTTTAATATTTGAGTTTGAAAACTTAACAGTATTTCTTACTATTCTGCAACTGTTCAGAGTACACAGAATAGGCTGCTAAACTGCGGTGAAACACACTGAATGGAATATGTGACTTTAATATTTGAGTTTGAAAACTTAACAGTATTTCTTACTATTCTGCAACTCTGCAGAGTACACAGAATAGGCTGTTAAACGGCGTTGAAACACACTGAATGGAATATGTGACTTTAATATTTGAGTTTGAAAACTTAACAGTATTTCTTATAATTCTGGAACTGTACAGAGTACACAGAATAGGCTGTTAAACGGCGGTGAAAGACACTGAATGGAATATGTGACTTTAATATTTGAGTTTGAAAACTTAACAGTATTTCTTACTATTCTGCAACTCTGCAGAGTACACAGAATAGGCTGTTAAACGGCGTTGAAACACACTGAATGGAATATGTGACTTTAATATTTGAGTTTGAAAACTTAACAGTATTTCTTATAATTCTGGAACTGTACAGAGTACACAGAATAGGCTGTTAAACGGCGGTGAAAGACACTGAATGGAATATGTGACTTTAATATTTGAGTTTGAAAACTTAACAGTATTTCTTATAATTCTGGAACTGTACAGAGTACACAGAATAGGCTGTTAAACGGCGGTGAAAGACACTGAATGGAATATGTGACTTTAATATTTGAGTTTGAAAAATTAACAGTATTTCTTACTATTCTGCAACTCTGCAGAGTACACAGAATAGGCTGCTAAACGGCGGTGAAACACACTGAATGGAATATGTGACTTTAATATTTGAGTTTGAAAACTTAACAGTATTTCTTACTATTCTGCAACTGTTCAGAGTACACAGAATAGGCTGCTAAACTGCGGTGAAACACACTGAATGGAATATGTGACTTTAATATTTGAGTTTGAAAACTTAACAGTATTTCTTACTATTCTGCAACTCTGCAGAGTACACAGAATAGGCTGTTAAACGGCGTTGAAACACACTGAATGGAATATGTGACTTTAATATTTGAGTTTGAAAACTTAACAGTATTTCTTATAATTCTGGAACTGTACAGAGTACACAGAATAGGCTGTTAAACGGCGGTGAAAGACACTGAATGGAATATGTGACTTTAATATTTGAGTTTGAAAACTTAACAGTATTTCTTACTATTCTGCAACTCTGCAGAGTACACAGAATAGGCTGTTAAACGGCGTTGAAACACACTGAATGGAATATGTGACTTTAATATTTGAGTTTGAAAACTTAACAGTATTTCTTATAATTCTGGAACTGTACAGAGTACACAGAATAGGCTGTTAAACGGCGGTGAAAGACACTGAATGGAATATGTGACTTTAATATTTGAGTTTGAAAACTTAACAGTATTTCTTATAATTCTGGAACTGTACAGAGTACACAGAATAGGCTGTTAAACGGCGGTGAAAGACACTGAATGGAATATGTGACTTTAATATTTGAGTTTGAAAACTTAACAGTATTTCTTATAATTCTGCAACTGTACAGAGTACACAGAATAGGCTGTTAAACGGCGGTGAAAGACACTGAATGGAATATGTGACTTTGATATTTGAGTTTGAAAAATTAACAGTATTTCTTACTATTCTGCAACTCTGTAGAGTACACAGAATAGGCTGTTAAACGGCGTTGAAACACACTGAATGGAATATGTGACTTTAATATTTGAGTTTGAAAACTTAACAGTATTTCTTCCTATTCTGCAACTCTGCACAGTACACAGAATGTGCTGCTAAACTGCGGCGAAGCACACTGAATGGAATATGTGACTTTGATATTTGAGTTTGAAGACTTAACAGTATTTCTTCCTATTCTGCAACTCTGCACAGTACACAGAATGTGCTGCTACACTGCGGCGAAGCACACTGAATGGAATATGTGACTTTGATATTTTAGTTTGAAGACTTAACAGTATTTCTTCCTATTCTGCAACTCTGCACAGTACACAGAATGTGCTGCTAAACTGCGGCGAAGCACACTGAATGGAATATGTGACTTTGATATTTGAGTTTGAAGACTTAACAGTATTTCTTCCTATTCTGCAACTCTGCACAGTACACAGAATGTGCTGCTACACTGCGGCGAAGCACACTGAATGGAATATGTGACTTTGATATTTTAGTTTGAAGACTTAACAGTATTTCTTCCTATTCTGCAACTCTGCACAGTACACAGAATGTGCTGCTAAACTGCGGCGAAGCACACTGAATGGAATATGTGACTTTGATATTTGAGTTTGAAGACTTAACAGTATTTCTTCCTATTCTGCAACTCTGCACAGTACACAGAATGTGCTGCTAAACTGCGGCGAAGCACACTGAATGGAATATGTGACTTTGATATTTTAGTTTGAAGACTTAACAGTATTTCTTCCTATTCTGCAACTCTGCACAGTACTCAGAATGTGCTGCTAAACTGCGGCGACGCACACTGAATGGAATACGTGACTTTGATATTTTAGTTTGAAGACTTAACAGAATGTGCTCTAATCTGCAACTTTGCACACTAAACAGAATGTGCTCTAATCTGCAACTTTGCACACTAAACAGAATGTGCTCTAATCTGCAACTTTGCACACTAAACAGAATGTGCTCTAATCTGCAACTGTGCACACTAAACAGAATGTGCTCTAATCTGCAACTTTGCACACTAAACAGAATATATATATATATTTTTTTTTTGTTTTGTTTTTTTCCCCCCACACCAAATAACCTGCTGCCCCCACACACAGTAGTCCTAAAAAGGACTTTTGGTTCTTTTTTTTTCACAATTTTTGTTTTTTTCCTCCCTACACTGCCTTTCCCTTCCTATCCTCAGCTCTCCCTGGCTCAGACTGAGCCGAACTCGCTGGTCAGGTGCTATACAGCACCTGACCACGGGTTCTGGCCAGCCAATCAGTGTAATGCCAGCAGCCAACATGGCTGCTGGCATTACACCGATGTCAGAGCCTCCCTGCACGTTTATTGGCTGCGCAGCAGCCGCAAAACGTGCGGGGAGGAGACCCGAACATGGCGGGCGAGCACATGCGGTACTCGTACGAGTACCGCCATGTGCCGAGCAGAGCGATGCTCGAGCCGATCCGAGCATCGGCCGAGCATGCTCGCTCAACACTAGTGATAATGAATGAGCTATTTCAACGAGGCCTGTTGGTTGAACCTAACTTACGTCATACGAGCGCATTATACCCACATAAATAGTAACCTAACCACGAGTGATGAGTATGGACATATGTATAGGATAATACAGTATACCCGTGTGTTTATAACTATATACCCTTTAACAGTATGTTATATATTTAATACCTGTAAGAATATGTGAACAATTTCTTTTATTTCTAGTACTGATTATAACATTGCGTTACCCCTATGAATTGGGTGCTGGGGTACTCTTTTTGTTCCCTTAACACCATTGACTGTCTTCAAGATTTAGGCATTATATGTTCCGAGGTCTCATTGTATGTCTATGCTCATAACTTTGGTCTTAACCCTAATACTATACCATGTATTTTTATTCTATCTTGTTCTGTGGAATCCTTTTTGGCATTCAATGCTCTTACGAACGTAATCTTGTACTAGGACATACAGGTACTGAAGTGGTTAATGTGTCGCTTTGCAAGGTAATGTGAGGTGATTGAGTTATGTGATGTAGGGGGCGCTCAAGATCTTCGGGGTCATCCCGGGACATGATGTGGTGCCGAAACCCGATCTCGGCTGTCTTTGCATCTATCCACTGCGCACATGAGGATGCGATTGATGGATCTTGACTAGTATGCCGATTTGATCTTGGGTAAGTGATATTTACCACACAGGTTGCCCTAAGGGTATGCTCGAGGACCGCGAGTGCGCCCGCTGCATACACTCACTCAGTGCACTTCCACCTATCTGCTATGCATTGATCTAGTACAGTGTACATTTGCTTTAGCGAACTTTGTAATTATGCTTCACTGAAACATTTATATTTACACGCCAATTTATTTATTGATGTTGTGGGTCAAATGTGTTGACCCTTAGGGTCATATGACATCACTGTGACCCTTGCGCCGATTTGGCGCCACTGTTGCACGAGGGGTTTATATTGGGATGTTATACACTGATTTGGTTGTCTTGAGGAAGGCCAGCTGTGTTTGGCCGAAACGTCGACATACAAGTAAACTCTTTTGTTTCACTTTACAAGACCAGCGTGTGCTTCATTTCTTCTACAAATCTACATATTGCCTTTTGATTGCACCCTGGCATTTATCTACTGAATTGTGAGTGCTTCCATCCAAACTACGTATATATATATATATATATATATATATATATATATATATATACACATCCCTTTATTACTCTGGTGGTGACATAACTCTATATTGCTCTGGTGGTGGCATTCAGATGTGTTTTAAAATGCATGTTTTCCCCTTTTATAAACAAGAAAAAGATGCTATTATGCTATGAGGCTGGTATAATGACGCAATGCTATGGGGTTGGTCAGCAATTTTTTCCAGGGCTGGTTTTGATTCCCAGTCCGGCCCTGATGGTGAAGACATCTTAGTGCATGTTGTCGATATGCTATCTCTATTAATTTGCCATTATATCACAAACCTAACCTTTATCGCCTTTTAGGGCATTCTCCTCCCTGCAGTGGTCTTATGAGTCCTGGGTTGCTCATCTGCATGAACGAAGAGATATGTTCATCTTATTGTTCCTCTCAGCCTTTATACAGATTTCCTTCCATCACATGCCAGTCTGGCTAATATCTGTCATCTTGGCACTGTGACACAGCCCATATGGCACAACATATGGAAGCACTTAGTACTAATAATACACTTCTATATTCAATCAGTAAAAAAGTGAGTACATTGAACAGTCTAACCCTTGCATATTCTACATCTGATGCAAGCAAAAAACAGTGATAGCTGTCAGGGGAGGGCTGGCCTGGGGGGCAGGGGGGCAATTGCCCCCTGGGCTGGTCATATGTCTGGGCTGGTGGGCCACTGCACCTCACTAAATCTCCCGACTGATGCTGTAAATGGAGCTACACTAGTGATACCACAGAGCTTACAACTGAAATGGAGCTACATAAATTATACCACAGAGGTACAATCCAAATGAAGCTAAACTAGTAGCATAAACAGTTTCCCTTGTAAGCTCTATAGTATCACTAGGTAAGCTTGACTTAAATTGTAGTTGTAGTAGCTCACTAGTATAGCCCCATTTCAACTGTGGTATCACTTGACTTACATCACAACATTAATGCCAATTTTAAAATTAACAAAAGGGTGTGAGCTTGAACAGGGGCTTGAATGATAATAGAAATGGGCCACCATGTATTTGCCTCCTAGGCCACAAATTGCCAGTCCTCCTCTGATAGCTGTTAGCATTTTCCTGGTTATTATGGCCACACCACACAACAAATCATGAAACACAATCTATGTTCCTCCAAATTGAGATGTGAATGATTATACATATAATGTCCAAAGACAATTCCTTACTTCCTTTCCACAGTACCAACAGATCATCCACATAGTGACACCAAAACATTGTTTTCAAAAAACAGGTTTACTTCAATAAAACTTGCGTCCACACAACTAGAAATATATTTGCACACATAGGAGCATCTAATGTTCCCAGCTCCATACAGCATTTCTAGAGAAACCACTATCCAAGAACTTGAGTATTATTGGGGTATCTGAATCAGGGATCTCTCCCTGCCGGTATTTCCTCAAGAGTGCTTATGGGCTGCTCACCTTCCTACCTACAGTTGCTCAAAGAATGATTATCCATTGGATTCTTGTGGTACTTCCCAATATGTAGACAGGGGATGAGGCAGATATCTCACTTAGTCCCTTTTGGACTTTGTGAAGGCAGAGGCTGTTGATCAGGGAGTGGTACGGAGCTGTTCACAATTACCAGACCCTGCATCTGCACATAAGCTCTACAAAGCTATGACATAAACTTGGTGCCCTAGTCAGAAAATATACGATTTGGTAACTCTAGTAATCTTTGTCACCAATTAATTTGACATCTCAGCTGTGAAGAAGAAAATAGCAACAATCTTAGGGTATCAGACAGCAGAGTTCACCACGATGAGGAAACCCTTTTTTCATAGATCAGCATGGTTGCGGCAGAGGTCCAATAATTCCCATTTTCACAGTAGAAGGACTCATTAATTATTAATGGCATTGGCTGCAACAGTACCTGTGTGGCAGTCACAGGGCTAAGCTTACTCAAAGCATCATACTGTAAGCCTAAAACATAGTGTACCAAATTCTGATATTCCTGGCCAGTAGAACCTATGAGTCTGCATAGCTTCCCTCCTTTGTCTCACCTGATGACCAGCCAGGGGAAGGTCATGAGCCAGCTGACATTTGTCCTTTCTGTAGTCTTGGGGAACAATCAGTTGTTGACAGGAATTCCATGGCAGGTCAGTTGTCTGGATGAGAGATTTCTCTATCATACTATTCTATCTCTAGTCCCCTTTTCCTGCTTTCATCCTTATATCTTTCAGGGTTCTATATGTCTGCAGGTCCCGCAGGATGGTGTCATATTTCCAGGACAGTGGAACTGTTTGGGTAAGGAATGGTTTACTCGCCAGGTTGGATACCCTCCCGTCTGATTTAGGCAAGCAGGTGTGGAAATGGTGGCACTTTGAAAATGGATGATAGTATCTTTCTCTCTAACCTAACCTTTGGCAGTTGGGGACAGAGTTTTAAATCTCTTGATCCAAAAGTCATTGGCTCCAAAATTGTGGCAGGTGTACTCGAGGGAATGGAATAAGTGGTTAAGTCTCACTGCAGGTCATAATGTAGATGGCATGTCCACATTGGGAGTATCTCTCAATCATGCAGGAGCTGGGTCCTTCCAAAGCCAGAGTGCAGACAACTTTGGCAACAATTTATTTTTTAAAAGCTCAAGGGCACAGTGGATCACACCAAAAGGTTTGTGGTGACTCGGTCATGAAGGGATAGGGGAGGATAGATGTGGCCCGATGAGACAGGAGGCAACTTATAACAATGTATTGGCTGCATAGACTCATAAGCACCCAGGAGCACGTTTGCACAGATCAGTTTGAGGTCAGGTTATTTAAAGCTACATTTGTGATGGCATTTGCGGGAACCTTTTGGGTAGGTGAGTTAGTGCCTCAGTCAAGGAAGTAGGACTCTTAACAAGATGTGTTAGGTGGGAGAAGAAAACGGTCTTATTCTATATCCACAGGTCCAAGGCTGCCCAGTTAGCCAAGAGGCAATGGGTGCACTTAGCAGTCACTGGTTGGGGTGGGGGACCTGTGCCTCGTCAGTGTGGTAGCAGAGTATTTGGAAGTTAGGTCGCAAGGGGGAGCAGTATTCCTTAGACACAGGAGAGGGGTTTCCGTTTAAGTCAGTATTGTGTAGGACCATAGTCAGGAAAATATTTCATCCAGAGAATTTTGAGGCACACTAATTTAGGATAGCGGTGGCCGCACAGGCATAGGAGGATGGTAATGAAGGTAATTTCATTAAACACTTGGGAAGATGGAGGTTTGTGGCTTTTAAGAAATATATAAGGTGAATGAAAAATTGAGAGAGTGGCTAACAAGGGGGGCTTGACATAGTTTGTGTGGTGTCTAAAGGGTTTTGTACTTTCCCAGGAGAAGGTGGCATTTTTATTTAACCTGTTGATAAACATGTTTGTTTTTTCAGGCGGCAGTGAGAAGGAGGTGTTGATCATTGGGCACTCTTTTATTTGTTTATTAGGCAGCCAGAACAGCAGCAGCTAGGGTGTATGAAATGCAGCTTGGGATCATGAGAATACATGAATATTAACTGGCTTGGAAGGAGGGGAATGAAGGCACTATATCTAGATGGATTGCACAAATCTAAGCAGATAGTTTTATATCTGTATTTGTGTAATTAAGTTATGCATGTTTATTATATGTATATTATATGATTTTTGTAAACTCTTAATAAATATAATTTTTTGTATGTTTTAGTGCTAGTGTATTTCTTGATGGAATTTTGTATACATATACATTAGAACTCTTTGTGTTCTGCCTAACCCCTTCTCCTCTTTGATACATTTGTTTCACTGGATAATTTGTATTTGTTACTTCGACTGAAAACTGTATGTCCTTTATATATGCCTCTGTAGGGCTCCCCTGGTGGTCTTTGAGGTAGCGCTGACTTCTGATTCTTTTGACTCATACCAGTGACGTCTCTGGACACTGACTTTGCCTTACAAGTGGTACCAGAAAATGTTCAGATAATTAGCCATGTTTTAAGTGGTTATGGTCCAGTATTGTCCCTAGACTGGTGTGGTGAGATTCCTACCCCATTAAGGTGGTTGAAAGGGTCAGGCCTAGGTTTAACCAGGTTATGGGAGGTTTGTGTGTTCTGTGATGGTAGCCTCATAGTTCACAGGGAGCTGCACAAGAGCTGTAAGGGGTTGAACAGGGATCATGGAGTGCACTTCTCAGACACTGGTTTGGATATTTTTTAATTCATGCTTGCAAGACCATGTAAAGCAATGGATGATGGCTTAGGTGGCTGTCAAAAAAGGCGAGATCAACCCTCTTTTTTTGGGTAGAGGCAATGTGGCATTCCCTAACCCATAGAGTAGGCAGAACACCCACGAAGGTTCCAGTAGTATGGGCCTAGCTGAGCACCGACTTTGTGGTCAGGCTTGGCGACAGCAGATGGATGCAGGCCTTGCCTGACTTTATTGGTGATGGTTTGCATAGGCAGGCACTGTCTGTGTGGTCAATTCTGCTGAAGGGCCAGAAAAGGGGGCTAGAGCCAGGGAATGCACTGGAGTGGGAGTGGATAGACATTGGGGGACAAGACACATCTTGGATGATTTTCTCAAGATAGCCGATGAGTGGAGTGATTCAGCTGTTGTCAAGTGGAGGAAATGGAAGGTTTGGAGATGCTTGTCCTGTCCCCCATATTATCAGATGGGGTGGAGCAGGGAGGGCACCACCAATATGGCAGGCTGATGCAGGACTGGTCTGCCCACCGAAAGGGGCTGAGCGCAGGAGTATCTCAGCTGTCTCCTTTTGTGGAAAATGTCAGATTGGGTTAGGAGGGTGAGCTCCCAAGGCTTTTAGTCTGCAAGCTCAGAAAATAAAGTGACTTATTTTGCCATATGTTATTAGTCTAGTGTATTTATTGACATAATTTGGGTTGTGTGTGTGGAATGTAAATAGGAGGTAAGCACCTTAGGGACAGGAAAGCTGGTGACACAATCAGTGAGCCACTAAACAACTTGTTCAACAAATACTTTGCTTAAGATTATCAACAATTGCTTGGCACACTTAGCCAGTTGAAGCCAAATGCATGAGCAGGCTGGCCTACGGGACAGGGGGCAATTGCCCCCTGGGCTGGTAATAAGTTTGGGCCATTGGACCGTTGCCTCACTTTAGCTCTCACTTTCTGCTGTAAAGCAGTGGGAAGGGTAGGTGCACAGGGCCAGCCCTCCCCTTATCATATCATTATCTGTATGAAATAGCCATACAGCAAGTACGTCTTTGGTAAATGGAGAAGACGGCACACATATGGAATACATCATTCAAGTATATTGTGGCTACAACAGTTGCAAATCCAGAAGCTGCACACCATAGTATAAATGTGCCATCCTCCAACTTTCCCTTTATCTATTATGCCCTCTATTGTCTCTAATACCCCTCTCACAGTATAGGAGAGCCCCTGCGTTATAAAGGCCCCCCTGATTGTAAACCTGGGAAATTTCCCTGTGGATCCCTCATGCTATTTTATGTAGGTAGTGGTGGATTTCCCTGCCCCTGTTCTGTCACCAATTACACTCAGAGTGAAGTTTCCACACCTATTATCAGTTCCACACCAATTACCCTGTACTTCCGGGTTGTAGAGATGACCTCAGGACAACCCATTCCACCTCAGTGCAACTTGAGAAAAGCAGAGTTGGCAGTATGGAGCAGGTTGCTAAGTTTCACACTCTATGTAATTGGAGATAGGACAGGGCCAGGAAAAAATCACCATCGCCTTCAGAAAATAGGATTCAAAAGTAGGAATGGGTGAAAATTTTCACCTCAAACTGAAATGGGCGAATAATGGCACTTTCAGCTTGGCAAAAAAATTCCTGCAAAAAGTGCAGTTTTTCCTCTTTTTCTCGCCTTTTCCGCCCATTGAAATCAATGGGAAGAAAAGTTTTCTACAGCCATATAAAAGGCTGTCAGGCTCTCACAGCAGCCATTCTGTGTTTTTCAGAGGAGAGAGCAGCATGTTTTTTAGCTAGAGGAGATGCACAAATAAAGGGGAATTGAAGCTTAGTTTAGGAAGTCATTTAGGTAGGACATTTGTTCTCTGTATTAGGGAAGTCTGGGGGCACTCTAGGGGATAAGAAGGGTGAAAGGATGTTGTCCCCTAAATCCTCCAAAACTCCATGTGACTGACAGGCAAGACACAGGCAACCTATCTTCTTGCTGTTATTGTCCCTGTGCTGGGTGGGGAAGTCTGGGGAAAGACATTGTTGATTTTCTTTTTCAGTTATATTTTTTTTTGGACAGACTGTGATAAGACAGGGTGGACAACTTAAAAAAATAAAATAAATAAAATAAAAAAGAATAAAAAATGAAATATCTTAGGTGACAGTGACAGACAACTGACTGGACTTAGGCAAGGCATCATACAGCTCCATCAGTTGGGTTGTTGTCACAGAGTGACTAAGAAATAACAACACTGACAAGTACAGATGAACTTAAAATAAAACTTTATTTTAAAGACAATAGTGGCAGCAGGGATGACACAGTAGTGGCAGCAATGAGTGACACAATAGTTGGCAGCAATGAGTAACACAACAGTAGCAGCAATGGATGACACAATTGTTGGCAGCAATGAGTAACACACTTTCACAAGGCGCAGGAAGGAACAGTGAACTCATTTTCCTCACCGTTCACTAGGCTAGTGCGATAGGCTCAAGTCTGTACCCAGACAATAGAGTAACTCAGGCAACGGCAGTGAGTAGCTCCAGACACTGGAGCACACAGTAGAGACTCTAACTCCACCACCTCCACGAGGCCAGGTGAGGACAGTGCAAGACACTTCCTCAACCCTTCACTGGGCAGGTGTGGCTAGTCTCCGATTGGCCCTAGGAACCTTCACAGACAGATGGAAGTATAGTGCGAAGCACTGTCACAATCTGAGTCGGCAGGAAAATGGAGCGCAACTATACCCTAACGCTAGGTTTATAAGGACTGGCAGGTGGGGGGAGAGATGACATCACAAGCACAGTGACTTATAAAAACAGCAACTCGCATAGAGTGACAGTCAGGAAGTAACAATGTCGCTATTACAGCAATTACCCACTGGAGGCAATCATGGGCACAGTGATACAAAGTCTCCATCCATAAAATATCCTGCCGCTCCAGAGTTAATCAAGGCCAGAGCTGTGATAGACGATGTATCTCAAGATAATATCACCTCTAGGATAGGTCTCATCTGCATCTGGTCTGGGGACTGTGAAACTCCACCCAGGGTCTGTCCCTGACTCAACCCTAGGTGCGAGTGTTTTCCTGGCCGAGCGGGACAAGTGCATAATAAGTGTCCTGTCTTACCACACTACAGGCATAGGCCCTCTCTGCAACGAAAGGCCCTCTCCTCCCCTGAAAGGTGCATGAATCCTACTTGAATAGGTTCGGCCCTGCCCGTCTCAGCACTAGGAGGCATGGGAGGCAAGGGAGGATTGGGTGGGAGAGCAAAGTTAGGCGCCAATCGGGAAAAAGGCCTCCATATCCGTTCCTTAAAAGGGGATCTTTCTCTGATCCTAGTGTCTATTAGTATGGTAAAGCAGATGAGTTCATCAAGCACCTCAGGCAGCTCACTGGCTGCCAACTCATCTTTAATCACATTGCTTAATCCTTGCGAGAATGCAGCCACTAGAGCCTCGTTGTTCCAGTCCACTTCCGCTGCTAATGTACGAAATTCTATAGCTTACTCTGCTACCGTGCGTGCGCCCTGGTGGATAATCATAAGTTGTTTGGCTACTGACAGTGCCCTGGCTGGAACGTCAAAGACTCTTCAGAAAGCTGACACAGACTCAGAGAAATTCGATATTATGGGTTTCCCTAATTCACATAATGGATTGGCCTATGCCAATGCTCTCCCAGAGAGGAGAGAAATCATGAAGCCCACCTTGCTACGATCACTTGGAAATGTGTTAGGTACTAGTTACAGAAATATGCCCAACTGGTTAATGAACCCATGACACATGGTTCCAAACAGCCCTCGGAACGTATTGCACTCAGTATTGGCCCTTATAATCGGTGCCAGGTCAGGAGAGGCCACCGGTTGTCACACAGACCCTTCAAGGTGCGCTGAGCGATTAAGGAGTGTTTGCATCGCCAAGGAAAGCCGATTGATCCTTTGTACCTCTTCCTCATTACCCTCAGAGTATCAAGCTTTCAGTGAGGTATTCAATAAAGTAGAGGATAATACTTTGCCGATGCATAGGGCATACGACTGTACCATTAATTTGATACCAGGGGCTATACCTCCTAAAGGGCATACTTATCCTCTGTCTGTGGAGGAGATCTGAGCTATGGAGGAGTATGTGGCTGATGCTCTGTCCAGATGAATCATCTGGAAGTCTCCTTCACCTGCTAGTGCAGGATTTTTTTTGTAAAGAAAAAGGATAGGGAGCTGAGACCCTGCATTGACATAGAGGTCTGAATAAACGGAATGTTTACCCCATACCTTTGATTAACGAATTAAAGGCTCTTCGGTCTTCACCAAACTGGATCTTAGGGCTCCCTATAACTTGGCGAGAATGCAAGAGGGAGACGAATGGAAAACTGCAGTCAATACACGCAGTGGTCACTATGTATACTTGGTTATGCCATTCGGTTTGTGTAATGCTCTGACAGTATTCCAAGAATTTACTAATGATGTATTGAGAGATTTACTACAGAGCTGCGTAGTAATCCACTTGGATGACATTTTAATCCATTCCCCGAATCTAGTGGCACATCGGAAGGATGTTGCAACTGTACTACTGCTTCTGAGCGAGAACAAGCTGTTCTGTAAATTGGAGAAATGTGAGTACCACAAGACTAGGTTACATAATCCCCTCTGACGGTATAGCTATGGACCCCCAAAAACTCTCGGCCATCCTGCAATGGCCCAGGCCAGTGGGCTTGAAGGCCATACAGAGATCCTTAGGGTTCGCTAATTATTACAGGAGATTCATACAGAATTTCTCCACAGTTGTCAAGCCTCTAACTGACATGACACATAAGAGGGCTAACCCATCTGTATGGTCTTCCAGTGCAGTCCAGGCTTTTGAGGATTTGAAGTCTGCCTTCGCCAACGCTCCGATATTGTCGCATCCCCACCCTACCCTTTACACTTGAGGTGGATGCATCTGAAACAGGAGTGGGAGCCCTCCTGTCCCAGAGTCCCGGTCCTGGTAAACCCCTTCTTCCATGTGGGTTTTTCTCTAAAAAACTGTCAAGAGCTCAGAGTATGTATGATATAGGTGACCGTGATTCCTGGCTATTATCCTCGCTCTCCGAGAGTGGTGGCACCTACTGGAGGGGACAAGATCCCCAATCCTGATCCTGACGGATCATAAGCATCTAACATATCTGCCCGAGGCCAAGAGACTGTCTCCTCAACAAGACAGGTGGGTATTATTTCTGTCCAGATTTAATTTCGTTGTCTCATACCTTCCTGGTTCCAAGAATGTCAGAGCAGATGCCCTGTCCAGGCAGTTTGGGTCTGACCCGGAGACTGAGTCTTCACCTGTGCCTATCATTCCTCCTGATTGTATTCTAGCTACTGTCCGCACCAGCATCACAAGGAGATTTTGGTCTCCCAGTCCACTGCTCTGGTTCAAGCCCAATGGTAAATGTTTTGTACCCAGGGGCCTTCGTACCAGATTGTTGGAAACGTACCACTCAGCTAAGGCTGCTGGTCATATTGGCCGAGACCGATTGATTTGGTCGGTCTCCCAGTTGTTTTGGTGGCCCAGTCTTAGGGCAGATTGCTCAGCCTTCATGGCAGCATGCTCCATTTGTGCTCATGCTAAGACCCCGAGACAGTAGTACAACTTACTAATTGTACCACGTCACCTAATCTCCTCCCCCCCTTTTTGTTTTGGTCTCTGGAACGCCTGCTCCGTGTGTAACAAAATAACAGCTGTTCATGACCTATTTATTTCTCTCTCCCTAAACCTCCTAGCCATCACTGAAACCTGGCTCACATCATCAGACACTGCCTCCACAGCCACACTCTCACATGGCGGCCTGCACTTCACCCACCCACCTAGGCCTGGCAACAGTAAGGGGGGTGGAGTGGGCATCCTTTTGTCCCCTAACCACACTTTTCAGATAATCCCTACTGTCCCCTCTCTCTCCTTCCCTTCCTTTGAAGCTCACACAATTCGCCTCTTCTCTCCCTTCCCCCTGCGTGTTGCTGCCATATACAGGTCACCTGGTCCTTCTGTACAATTCCTTGACCACTTCGCTTCTTGGCTCCCTCATTTCATGTCCTCTGACGTCCCAACTCTCATCCTGGGAGACTTCAACATCCCTGTTGATAACCATAACTCCCACCCTGCCATCAAACTCCTTTCTTTAACAGCCTCCTTTGGCCTATCACAATGGACCTGCACTCCCACACACAGTGATGGTCACTCTCTTGACTTGGTCTTCACTAACCTCTGCTCAGTTTCTAATTTTTCTAATGCTCCCTATCCCCTCTCTGACCACCACCTCCTCACTGGAAACCTCATCATACCACGTAAATCCATCCCCTCCACCGGGATCAAGAGCATGCGGAGAAATCTGCATACGCTTGACCTCCAACAATTTTCTATTTCCCTGCAACCTCTTCTCAACCCCATCCTCACACTTGCTTGCCCAGAGCAAACTACTACTCTCTACAACAGCATTCTCACAAAAGCCCTTGACACAGCTGCACCTGCAACTCCACGACACCCCCGCACAACCCCACTACAACCCTGGCACACAAGACAAACGCGATACCTCCAAAGGTGCTCAAGCACTGCTGAAAGGCACTGGAGGAAATCGCACTCCACAGCTGACTTCATACACTACAAATTCATTCTACGTTCTTATAGCTCTGCACTATCCCTTGCCAAACAGTCATACTTCTCCCCTCTAATTTCTAATCTTTCTTCAAACCCAAAACGCCTTTTCTCAACCTTCAAGTCACTTCTACGCCCACCAATGCAAACCCCTGCCACCAACTTCTCGGCCCAAGATCTCGCCACTCACTTCAAGGACAAGATCTACTCCATCTGACATGACATCTCATCACTTCCACTCCCACCCAGCCAGCCTAGATCCCCCACCCCCCACACACACTCACTAAGCTCCTTCACACCAGTCACAGAGGACGAAGTTTCCCTTCTCCTCACTCGCTCAAACCTAACAACATGCACTCTTGACCCAATCCCATCTCAACTTACTCAAGAACTTTCACCTCTACTAATTATTATCTTCCTGTGGGTCTACTCCAAACTGTTTCCAATGGCGAATGTCCCTGGGCTCACGTTTCTTTAGACTTTATGGTGGAACTACCAGTATCCAAGGGTTACACGATCATCCTTTTGATAGTGGACCGATTTTCGAGAATAGCTCCGGGGACTCCCTTCCTCTAGGGAGTCTTCCATTGTGATCCATTCCTGGCTGCTGAATCTGATTTGTGAATGACCCTGGCTCCGTCTGACTACTGATTTGTGCCTGAACCTTTTGCCTAGCTATTGTCCGCTCCTTACCGACTTTGGCCTTGTCTGACTACCCATTCCGTGTATGACCATTGGCCTGGCTGACTAACTGTTCAGTGCTGATCTTGGCTTGTCCGGCTACACACTCCGTGTCTGACCTCTGGCCTGGCTGACTACCCGCTCCGTGCTAAGTACAGTGGCTTGTCTGACTTCCTGCTCCGTGCTAAGTACTTTGGCTTGTCTGTCTACCCTAATCATTTGACCATTGGCTGGTTAGTCTCTCTTGCTCCCAAAGGCCTGGCTTCCCCTGGCAGGTTCTCATTCTCAGTCCTTGGTTGGGTAAGTCCTGTCAGTAACACAGCAGCGCCTAAGTCCTCCGGGGCTTGTTTTGCCTCAAACATTCTAGGGTGCGCAGTGTTCTGTGACCCTAGCGTTCTAGGGTATTGGGGTTATGTCCTTGCATTCTAGCTGGTGGGCCTCCTGTTCCTGCTCCGCTATAGAGCACTCTTACCACTACCACTACCTCTGCGGTTCTGCTCTCGCTACTGGTTCGCTCCTAGCTTGTGCATCAGTCTGGCTAAGTTTCAGTGTCAGCTCCTGGTACTTGACCACACACTGTCCCCACGCCTGACGCCGGGAAGGTTGAGGAAGTGTCTATAATTACTTTCTTGTATCATTTTCAATAACGTGGAACTGATTTGATGTACCTGTCTGAGTGGTTATTTACAAGTCTCCCGTGACACTATAACCGCACTTTTGAAAGAAAGTTTAAAAAAATAAGCAAACAAAAATGTGTTTAAAAAAATCAATGCAGCCCTCATAGACACTGATGTATGATCATATGGCCCATGGCTGAAAAAAAAATGTTCACCCCTGATCGATCTCTCTATCTACTGTATAGTAAACCTTTAGTATAGCAATCTGCCTGCACTGTGGATTAAAAATGGACATGTGTGTTTCTTTTCACCATTTTCTCCCTCATAAGCTTATCCTGAGATCTTTGAGATACTAACCCTGTAAGATCCCCATAACATAGATTCTAATCAATATGTCCTTACTTGCTCTATCCCAAAGGTGCTCCAATCAGGCCTTCAGCAACTGGTAATATGCTACAACAGAGTTCTCCCTTCTTGAGCACACACAAGACAAGCAAAACATCTCCATCTGCTTTCCTGATACAGACTACACAATAATTTAGAGAATATTGAATCAGTTAGTGTGTGCAGATCATGTAGTAAGGAACACTAGAGTCTTTCATCTTCAGCATTTGGTCCTTCACCCTTAAATACCTGTCAACATTTAAAAAAACATTCCAGGGATACTTTTCCATCAGACAGTCACATTACAGAGAGTCACTAGTGGTCCAGAGTATAGTGTAGTGCAACACCAACAGAAACCTTGTACAAAAGACTTAAAGTTGTTCTTCTATGGCAAAATTTACATTTCCTGTACCTAAATACATTACATTAACATGTGGGGAAGCTTATAACCTATTAACCTTTTAATGATAAGCACATGGGGCTCCACTCATTAATAGAGATAGAATCTAAACCAGTACACTCAACACTATATGGAGCAGGCCCAGTTACTCTCCAACAGATTTATTCAGAGTGGTTACACTGAATCTCAAATCAAGAAAGCTAAAAAGACTGTTGCCCACATAAAAAGGGGTGAACGTATACAGAATTCCATTAGAACTAAGAACAAGAATAATAATTGTAGAAAGAGAGACAAAATCATTAATAGGAATGAAAGTTACAGTTATCATGAAAGCGACAAAAATATTTTGAGGGGCAGTGTTCAAACCAGTTACGTTTATTACATAATATAGTTGTGAATATAGGTCTGTGCGTAGGGTGACTTGTGAACTGCTCCCAATCTTATATGGTGACGAGGTGTTACTTGATTTTTTGAAAGAGGGTTGTAGGTCCATCTGTAGAAAAGCTCCCTCTTTGGGAAGACATTTGGCACCAAGTATGTTTTCCTTGTCGAGAGATTTGAAGTATACCTGGTTGGATACAGTGTGGTTATTTAAGTGAGGAGGAAGATGAAAATGCTGTTCTTTTGCCCTAGTTTCACAGACTGTTACCAGCAGTGTTACTTCAAAGACATATACAATCACAAATGTTTATAAATCTTTCTGACTTGACTTGAGATACTTCAGGTTCCAAGGTGTTGAAAAGGTGACCAGACATCCTAGACGGTGTAGGAAAGACATGTCTTGGATCAAGTAGTTAAACCCCAGGGTACCAGATGTGTTAAATTCTGAATGGGAACTCAGCTTTTTCTTTTGATCAATTATCACTATTATTATTATTTTTAATGTAGAATTAAATTGTTAAAGTCATGTCTTTCTTTTTTGTAGAGGTGTGTAGCTGGTCATTCTTCCTTTGTGGACGATAAATCATGTACTACCAATGCTTTGTTAAAGGGACAGTAATGTCCCAGAAAAAATCTTCATGGTTTTGTAGTGCTTCAAAAATTCAACTATATGAATCAAATCCTATCTCTCAAACCATTATGGCTTGAGAGATATCTGCATTGAAAGTTTGCTGTTTCCTATAAAGCTGACAGCAGGGGATCCATGTCGGCCGACACGAGGAGGCTCTTCAGCAGAGCCGAAATTACGTTATTTAAAACAAATTACTTCATTGGAATGGTCTACAAAGTGTGCTTGCAAACCAGGCACACTTTGTAGACCTTCCCAATGAAGTAATTATTTTCCAATAACGCGATTTCAGCTCTGCTGCAGAGCAGCCAGTTGGTCCCTGTACAGGATTCCCCTGCAGTCAGCACAGCACTGATGTCAGGGAAAGGGGAAGGAGGGGGGAACTTTAGTGTTGAATATCTCTCAAACCATAGCAGTTTGAGATATAGGATTTGTTGCATACAGTTGAATTTTTGAAGCACTACAAAACTATAAAGATTTTTCTGGGACATTACTGTCCTTTAATAACCAAATATATATATAAGCATATACTATTCAGATTCATCAGTTATATTACATGTATTTGTGTCCAAGATGTATCTGGGGCACATTTGTTTATATATCTTTTCATGAATCAAGTCAATTGTAATGTGGACCATTGTGCCAATCACTTTGCATCTTATGAGAATGTTTTTAAATGTGGCTATTCCATCTCTGATTTTATGATTGATTGTTCATACAGTTCAAAGGGGAGGTTTAAATACTCCCAGAGATTGTGGAATTAAGAACTGTGTGGTCAGAAACGCATAAAATATAATCATTTTGATATGTGTTTGTCACTACGACATGAATATGTGTTTTAAATTGTTTCAATAAAGCTTCTTGATTTTAACTTTCAACTCATATTCATATGGCAGAGCTGCAAGTCGATCTTTTCTATCCTCCCTGAGAACTTAGGAACAGTTGGCAGGTATGGATATGGCACCTTGCAGCTACTGGGAGACCACATGGTTTAAAACAGGGGTGGGCAACCAGAGGCCCTCCATTTGTTGTGGACTACAATTTGCATCACAGAGATGAAGGGATTTGTAGTCCACAACAACTGGAGGGCCTCAGGTTGCCCACTTCTGGCTTATGACAGAGGCTGTTCCATAGTGTAATTTACTGGTTTGGTTAGGAAGAAAAAATGTATGTCAATGATACCCCTGTTCAAGCAGAGACCAGACACAATGTGCAGCATGGCTGAACTCATCATCATTCCTAGCCCCTTGTGAACAGGCTGCAGCCTTATTACCACCACCTTCAGTGGAAATTCTGGAGGGGTGGGTCATAAGCCCCATGCAGATGTGCTACGGAGTGCAAATAAAAAAAGTGACTATCTTGAGAAATCTGTGACAGTTGCTAATTATTCAAAGAAAGATTGGCCGGCACACCAAACACAGTAAGGCATATAAATAAAAACTGAATACTTTATTCCAAAGTTGAATAAAACAACATCAAGACATCACTGGATAGTGAAGCACCTGCACAGTAAACAGGACCTGAAGGGGTCTAATGCGTTTCGTGCTGCACACAGCGCTTACTCATTGACATAACAGTAAACAAACATAAAGTATATATAAAAAGGACAACATTAAAAACACCTGTTAACGCACCTGATTGGGGAGAAGCCTATCAAATCAAATAGAAAAGCTAAAGTTAACCCCATAGTTTTGCAAAATGTGATTGCAGCAAAGGGGTGTCCAACGGAAAAAAGAAGCAGCAGCTGGATAAGTCATTAATAAATAGATCAGTAATAGAGGAGATAAAAATATATAAAAGCAATCAAAATCTCTTACTTCCGCTCTAATACAAACCACAAAATGTGTGTCCATACAATTAAAAGACAACCACACAGATATGAATACAAATGCACTCCTAAATGTGTAGAAATATGCTGATATCATTTCAGAGGAACATCCTGTTGCTGCACATTAATAAACTCCAGAACAAAAAGCTACAATGAGAGACATAATAATATGAAGCAGATTGATTAAACAATGTGACTGATGTCTCATTCCAAATTAAAGACGAACTTTCATCAAATTACATTTAGCCCCAAATCTTTAATATGGTAGTGATATACATAGAAATACTTGTCATTTGCAGTATAAGTAGGGTTGTCACCTTTTTGTAATAAAAATACCGGCCATGGCATTCTCTCCATAGACTTAACATTGGACAGAAGCCAATTTTTTACCGGCCTACCGGCAACCCTAAGTATAAGTTCGGTATAAGAAAGAAAGAGAACGTTTTTGGCAGGCAGCAGCGGGGAACAGTGCAGACATCTTGCAGAGACGGCATCTGTGAGTTTGCGCTGTCCGTCCCCTTCAACTCCACGAATGGTGAGTTGAAAGCCTTTTTGCTGAAAGGCACCAGAAGGGACTGGCAGCGCAGGCGCAGAGAGAGACAAATGCAAGATCCCAGCCATGCCTGCCTGCTGAAAACGTTCTCTCTCATACTTATGTTGGACTTATACTGCAAATGACAAATATTTCTATGTATATCATTAACATATTAAGGATCTGGGGCTAAATGTAATGTTGATGAAAGTTCCGCTTTAATACCTTCCAGGTATTGTGTTTTTAACTAGAATATCCAGTAAGTTTCTCTATTATTTATAAGATCCAAAATATCACTGCCCCTCCATGGCAAATTAACTCTTTCTATGCCCTGGAAGGAGAATCCCCAGAGATAAACCAGTCTCTACAATATGTATTAGTTTAATCTTAAATGTTTTGCTGGGATCAGACCTCAACACAGAGTAAGTATCGGTATCTTGTAATTGTCTTAATGCTTTTTTAGCATAATCCTCCGTATTGAGGACTACCATCGAAACACCTTTATCTGATACCTAAATTGTAATGTCAGTACACGACTGCAATTGAACAAGGGCCTCTTTTTCAGCCAGTGATAAAATATGAGACTTATTGGAGGCAGATTGAGAATGAAGGCTGATCAATTCCTGCTCCAGAGTTTTCTGAAAAACTTCTAATTGGTGACCCTTACACTGGATTGGAAAAAAGTCAGGCCTAGGTCTCAAACCCATATCTATGCAGTAATGGGAGCCGAATCTATGGTGGACTTGGCTTGCAAAGAGCGTAAACTCCACTAACCACACTGATCTGAAAAAATTCCAGTGGGGGGAGCCACATCAAGGCTAGCTGGTATCTCAGAAATAACAAAACCCGCAGGCAAGTCCGGTTTTCAACAAAAATATTTTTTGATGGTAAGTTGCCCAATAAACCTATCTACATCTAAAAGGGTATTGAATAGGTTAAATGTGGATGCTGGAGCAAAATTGAGCCCTTTCTCTAACACTTTGTTCTGAGACATGGAGAGAGAGACATGAGATAAATTGAGAACAGTTAATGATTGACTGTGACACATTTCTGTCGAGTGTGGTATCTTCTTAGTTCGGCATGTAAGTCCACCTCTCCTACTATATTTCCCTCTGGATCTCGTTTGATAGTTTTCTTTCTTTTGTGTTTTTTCCATCCCAGTTGATTTTTTGACTGATGTAACTCCCGGGGATAGAACCTGAGGATGGAGTATCCCCTCATTGATCATTGCCCCTCCGAGATGCCAAGGACGGTATCATGGTGCCCATGCTCCCTGTGCTGCTTTCTGTCAGTTTTCGCTATGCAATGCTCCCATTGGTTGATCTACGTTTGGCCCGCCCAGTATGGTCTTTATATACTGGGCTCTGGCACCTATCCGGTGCCCTTTCGTGGTGTTCCTGTACCAGTGCCTACTTGAGCTTCGTGGATTCCAGTGTACCGACTTGGTTTGTTTGACTACTCTGCTTCTTGTCTCCTGTGCCCGTGATTCGACCCGGCCTGGCTGACGTTCCTGCTTCGTGATCTGACCCGGCTTGTCTGACGTTCCTGCTCCATGATTCTACCCGGCCTGGCTGACGTTCCTGCTCCATGATCCGACCCGGCTTGGCTGACGTTCCTGCTCCGTGACTCCAGTGTTCTCTGTGTCGCTTGGGCGACATTCTGACTTCCGCTGTGCCTGGGACCTAGTATTCATTTCTGCTACAGCAGAGAGACAGTTGCTGTGTCCTCCGTTAACTCTTGCAAAGCCTCTGTGTTGCCTCCGTTACTGCTATGGCAGTGTACCATTGGCTGAGTCCTCCGTTAACTCTTGCAGAGCCTCCGTGTTGCCTCCGTTACTGCTACAGCAGTGTGCCATTGGCTGAGCCCTCCGTTAACTTTTGCAGAGCCTCCGTGTTGCCTCCGTTACTGCTACAGCAGTGTGCCATTGGCTGAGCCCTCCGTTAACTCTTGCAGTGCTTCAGTGTTGCCTCCGTTACTGCTACGGCAGTGTGCCATTGGCTGAACTTTCCGTTAAGCTCTTGCAGAGTCTCAGTGTTGCCTCCGTTACTGCTACGGCAGTGTGCCATTGGCTGAACTTTCCATTAGCTCTTGCAGAGTCTCAGTGTTGCCTCCGTTACTGCTACGGCAGTGTGCCATTGGCTGAACTTTCCATTAGCTCTTGCAGAGTCTCAGTGTTGCCTCCATTACTGCTATGGCATTGTGCCATTGGCTGTACTTTCCGTTTAGCTCTTGCAGAGTAACAGTGTTGCCTCCGTTACTGCTAAGGCAGTGTGCCACTTGCTGAGTCCTCCGTTAAGCTCTTGCAGAGCATCTGTGTTGCCTCCGTGACTGCTACAGCAGTGTGTCTTAGTCTCAGTTACTGCTCTGGTGGAGCGCAAGTGCTCTGGTCTCCATTATTGCACTTCAGTCTCCTACGTGCGCTATTCTACCATACTGGGCGTTACAAAGAGAACTCACCACAGACTTCTCTGCACAGAGACTGATTACACCTATTGGAGAACTTTAACCCATGCTGAACTGTCGCTCTGGGTATTCACCCTTTCCTGCCTGACCTGTGTCAGTATAAGACCACTCTGAACTTTCTAGTTATACTGGACCTGTGTAGGCATATGCACAAATAAACTGTCTTGTGTCTGTATTATTCTGCTGTAGTACTACAGGGCCTGTGAAGGTTATCTTATTATTTATGATTTCAATAAAACTGTGTTTTATTCTAAACCACTGTGTCTGAGTGTTGAACAAACCGTTACAGACGGTTCATCCACTGTGTCTGACCGTGTCTTCTCCAGGTTAAGCCTCTGATTGGGAGAAGTTAACAACTGGATGTGTCCTTTGAGATAGGTTTAACTGATGATAATCTATACTTTTGACATTTCCTAACATATACAAGATCTTGATCATAATCCATCTTCTTTCTGATGAATTTGCGTTGTTTTGAAAGATGATAAATCTTGATCCAATTTATCAAGGGATTCTTTTAATGCAACTTCAAACTCCATAAGTGAAGCAGCTGAAGAATGTAACTTCAGTTCGGACTGTATTGCCAGAATGTCAAGATTGAACTGTGCCAACTGGTCTTTCTTATAATCCTTAATGAGTTCCATTAGTTTAAAGGAGCAGTCATTCAGAATCATGTTCCATTTCAAAATGAAATTAGAGTCCTTTGTTTCAAACGTTGGGAACTTTTTGAGCTGTAAGTCTTTGGGTATTCTTTTGGCTTGTAAGTATTTATCAAAAGTTGCAACGTCCCACCAGACCTTGAGCTCCTTGAGCATAATCTTCTCTAAATCTTGAAACAAAGATCATTCACAGTAGCTGAATCCTCACCTTCAACATCTACTAAGGATTGGTATTTCTGCTGACGGTCTGAAGAGGTTAAGAAAATGCGTTAAGACCTCTTGAGGTCCTGTTTTATGTGTTTATGCTCCACTATCCGGTGATATCTTGATGTTGTTTTATTCAACTTTGGAATAAAGTATTCAGTTTTTATTTATACGTCTTAACTGCTTTTGGTGTGCTGCCAAATCTTTCTTTGGATTCATATCTACAAACAGGTCTGGAGAACCTGATGCTGCTGAGCACCCATACCATCATGCAGGGGAGTCCACTTTAAGATTGCAACTTTATTATGGATGCCCATTTTATGCTTCTTTTTTTCTGCTAGTCTTGTAGCACAATAATCTACTATATCCATAGCTGGCAACTATGCTCTGAGATTTGGTTCAAAACCCACACATTCCTTGTGTACCCTGATCTGTTGAAGACCAAAATCAACACACAGCATATACCCTCCAAATATACATTTTTAGCAGGTACAGGGCCTTTCTGTGCTCTTGCGCCTTATGAAATAGCATGATATTTGTATGCCCTTTTTTCAGCACAGAAGTAAGGGTGAGCTTTGTTAGATTTATTTTACAAGTAGCCGAGAAAAACTCAGGCAGAGGAGCAATCACAGACATACACTATAATACATTAATTTACAGGACAGAAAAATATCATGCTATATTAACATCACATCAATATTAAGTCTATGACAGCTCTGTGCACACCACTGCTGGGTATTGTCTGACCTTTATCAGATCATTATATGCAGAGAAAGAAAAAGCAAGTGGAAAAGAAAAGCGAGAAGAAAAAGGAGATGGCGAGAGATGGACACTTGGACAATCAGCAGAGGAGAGATGGACACTTGTACAATGAGACTCATTATCCAAATCTTCATCTCTTTCTTCCTCTTATTATCCATATGTCTATATCTCTCCCCCTCCCATTGTCCATCTCTCTCCATCTCACTATCCAAGTATCCATCTTTCTGTCTCTCTCATTGTCACTGTGTCCATTTCCTTCCCTCTCAGTGTCCAACAAGTGTCCAACTCTCTTAGAAAACTTCTCATGGGCCACAGGCAGCACCTTTAGAAATTAGAATAGAGAAAGTGATGATTATTCTTTCCTGAAACTGAGTTGATGTGATTCAAGTCTGAACATAGCTTTCTGAGTAGATGTGTGAGAGTGAAACTGAGTAGATGTGGTTTCCAGTCAGAACACAGCTTTCTACTGCTTCTAATGGTCGCCTCAAGGTTGTGACTGAAAAATTAACAAGCATATGCAGAAACAGACATCCCATTTGAATGTGCACTTGTACAATAGTCTCACATACATATGAGCTATCTCATCAAGTTTTAAGGCATCATTTCATTATGAGGGCCTCCTCTTGACATGCATTGTGAGGGCTGTGGAGGCCTGTGTTACACCACAGGAGACTGGGCTGGTGGCTGCATGTAGCCACCATGACTGCATTTGTCATTGTAGCCGCATGTGACAGGGCTGGTGACCACATTTATTAAGAAAACGTTTACCAATAAGAATATATTGAGCTTTCTCTTGTTTCCAAGTATATCCTGGAGACCTTTTACAGTAAAAAGTTACAAATTTTTACGTTTACACAAAATAGGAAAACAATAACAGTATAGTATCCACCGACCATTGTGATAGCACTTGAGAAATGCTTACCTCATTTCAAATTGCTAAAGAGGGACACTTATGTTTTTGTTTGTGTTGCTTGGGTGCATGACAGGCAGGCAAGTCATTACATAGAATTTTTAGGTTATTTCATGACATACTGACATCTCTTTGTGTAACTGAATAAATGATGTAGAGCAAGACCAAAATATTTCATGTACACAGACTAATATAGAAACACATATACTGACATTTAAACAAACACTAATGTGGGTTTTATTGCTATGGAATAATCTGATATATTTATATAGACAGCACATAGTCTAATCTCCTAAAAAGAGGATCACAAAATTAGGAAAGAATGACAGAGGGATTTGGGTCTCAAACAGGGACACTTGGGTGGTATGGCCACTGTTTTAGAGTGTAAAAACAGGTATCTGTACGATGTATGCACTTTTAGCTGTTGTATGGAGGCAGAGGCTGTTAGTCACTACTTCACTCAAATGCTTTATATGTATAAATATATATATATATAGAGAGAGAGAGAGGGAGCATTGTAACTGCTAAAAAACACTAGGAAGGTATGAAACACTGAATTATGGATACCAGGCATGTTCATGATATGTACGCTTAGGAAATGTAACATTGTTGAAATGCAATTCCCATCCTTTGCGAGAAGTATGCATCACATTGTTACACACAGCTTTGAATGTTAGGGTGTTACATCTATCTCTTTGAATGACAATGCATTAATTGTAGGTTGTCTTATAACTTATGTCACCATTACTATCAAAGTGTTATTGCTATTTCGCAATATATGGTTTAATTTAATCATTGAACCCCTTGAATGCTTGAGAGGTCTCCAACATTGCAATGCGTTAGAGACCTCTCTAGGATTCAAAGGGTTAGAAAGCATCGCGAAGCAATACTTTACAGACCCCAGCTATCCTGAAATAGTTAAAAAAAAATGCACGCCCTTCTTGGCATTGAAGAGTTAAATAATGAATTATGAATCATTTGAGCGCCAGGGGGAACTGTCAGGATTCAGATTAATTTCAGGACCAATTTCCTCGTATGACAATAGCGTATGCCAGTCACAACATGGCCGCTTTACGACATCTCTCATATGATATGTCATGTGACGCCTCGTACCCTGCCCACTCATCTCTGTCGGACCCTGGGTGGGTTCCGGTGTGGTGCAGCTGGGAGGAGTGTGCGAGGACTGGCAGAAACATGGCGGCGCTCAGAGGTATTCCAGCGAGGTGCAGTGCTTGATTCATAGCAACTGGATTAAGGAGGATAGCGGAGTGCAAGTATGGAGACCGAGGAGGAACAGCACATGACCACCCTCTTGTGCATGGGGTTTTCGGACCCGGTTGCTATTCGCAAGGCCCTGCGCTTGGCCAAAAACGATATAAATGAGGCGGTTGCTCTGCTAACCAACGAGAGGCCCGGGCTGGATTACGGCTATGAGCCTATGGATAGTGGGACCAGGGGCAACGTTGACAGCAGCAACCGCAGCGGCGGCTTTGACCCACCCCCTGCCTACCATGAGGTGGTGGAACCTGAGGTGAGGAAGGAGGGCGGTGGCTGTGGGGAATAAAGCAGTTCTCAAAACTCATGCTGCTACCTGTCAAACTGCAGGAGGCAGCTGGTAAGGGGCGCTGCCTTCTTGTCGCCTCCTGCTGTAGCTGCATGTTAGACCTAGGGTCAGGAACAGCGATGTGACCTTGCTCAGGTTTTCTTTGCGTAATGTCTAGTGGTTAGGAGACATTGGCCCATATTTATAAAAGCAAGCTGGAGTTATACTGGAGCAAATCATCTGCACCATAGAGGGCAAATAAAAAATCATGTTAAATTAGGTTTTAACCCCTTGAATGCTAGGTAGGTCTCCAATGCAATGGAGACCTTTCTAGCATTCAAGGGCTTGAAAAGTTCTGTTCAAATGCATGGGAATTTTGGAATTTTTATTTGTTCCCCTGTGGTGCAGTTGGTTTACTCCAGCATAACTATATGGGCCAGTGTGAGTATCAGTTATACTTGTGGTTTGTCCTCCAGTGGAAAAACTGTTTACATTTGATTTTGAGTCCAGTACAAATAAATATTACTGTCCATGTAATAGCTGATTAGTATTCCTATTTCATTATGAGTACCATATACAAATATGCATCTGAACAGAGCTGCAAATTCCACCTGTCAACTAGGCGAGTACAGGTTGTGTAGAGGAAAGATGCTGCAAGCCTATTGGGAAGCTGAGCTGTCAGCCATTTACACGTTCTGTAACCCGTTCAATACCTGAGGGGTACACAGTGCATTAATAAACAATGTGTATCTTATCCCTCTGGCACTGAAAGGGTTAATCACACAGAAATGTAATTATGAGATTGGTAATTGCCAACTCTGTTCCAAATGGGCTCTGCACATGTAGACTAGAGCTGGCCTTTGTGTGGTCTTCAGGATTGCCCGACTATATAAAGTGCACCTGTCACGCTAAGATAAATGTAGTTATGCAAATTACCAATTATCCTATATGTTGTACTAGCCAGTTGTTTGTAATAAAAATTGCTTTTGAGAAAGTAAAATGTTTTGTTGTTCATGGCACAGTGTGGCACTTCGTGCTAATTCGTTTTTGTGCTGGGCTAATATGTCCAAACACTGTACTATGACGGCATCTAGATATAACCCATACACTATGGGGCATTTTAATAGCACACTGAGTGATACCTTTGGCTTTAACTAATTAACATACCTTGCAGAAAATTAGAACAAAGTGCCACAGAAATAAAAAGGTTAATTTGTCTAGTATTACTTCAAAGAAAAATAGTTAGTACAAGTTTTTAAGTGTGTAAAATAACCTGAACTTCTCTTACAGTGACTGGTCTACATTAGCTTAATGTTAGCTTGACGGGGGGAGAATAACCTTAGGCCAGTTTCACTACACATAGTACAACAGGATACACAGTATAATCTATATGATACAGTATAATCATTGTGTATATTAAAAAGATCTTGTTTTTCACTGTAAATGTCTGTATCTCAGCCTATTGTACAATTATGTAAAATGGAAATACGGCTCAGAAAACCAGGTCATAAGGGTCACAAAAGATGGCCTGGGTACCATTACACTTGGTAACGTCATTGGTTTTTGCTAGAACCTCCCTCCTAAGGTTCTTCCCCACTGGCAACAGTAATGTAGCAGCCCCTGTTCTTCCAATCACCTTCTCCTGACAATCTAGGTGCAGGGGTGGTGGAGAGCATACCAATGTCTGGCCCTTGTGCGCGTCAGCCAGGGATAGGCAAAATATACATAACTTTGGAGCTAGATACAGTTTTTTAGGGGACAGTGAAAAGGTGCATATTCACAGGTGTACATAAAAAACCCTCCAAAAATGTAGGAGCCAGCAGTGAAGTTTTTGGACTCTTGACTCTCAGGCCCTGGAATTAGTCCACCCCTGGTATCAGCCAGATATTATTGGCTAATGTCCATATGGGTCAAACCTTTATTGCAGGTTGTGATGAGCATCACAACTTCCTATTTAGTGTATACTGAAGATAAGCTAGTGGCCACATGGATATGCCCTGCTTCATATTTACTGTTTTCCGGCACGAAAGTAATAAATATATGGCTTGCTTGACTTTGGTGCATTCATGTGGGAAGATTGTCACCATTGTTCAGCAGGGTATATTTCAGTTCAGGAGACATAATTGATGTAGCATTGCTGCATTGACATTGCCAGCGCGAGAGGGGCCATAGACATCAACAGGAACCTGTTAGATAAAACCTGATATACATTTTTTTCACCTGCAGTGAACTCAGATCCTGTGTTGGCTTCAGTGGATACTCCTGTACTGGTTCCAAGTTTTGGGGTCCTGGAAATAAGTCAGAGTATTTTTTTGCTGGGCCCTGCTTCCCCTTTTTTTTGTACTGGCTCCCAGAATTCCATCTGCCTTGTAATGACAGCTCTAGCTACAAACATCACATAATCATATATGATGTAGGTGGTATTTAATAGTTTCCTTACTAGTGATTTGGATTTTTGTTTTTGTTTCCTGTAAAATATTTGCTCTGTAGATTGCTTCACACCTTTGGCAAAAGGAGATACTTTATATTTTTAGATGAGACAGGCAAGATTATTAAATATCAAGTGAATGAGGCAGGTCTCATATGTTGCTTGCTATATATAAACCACATTCGTAAGGGGCTATTACAACAGGGCAAGATGCTGTTAAACTGTTAGTAGGGGTTCAGTTAGAGAATTCTTGTAAACTTTAGATACGTAAATAATAAAGTTAGAATTGTTACCAAAAATTCTTTAAAGGGATAGTAATACTTCGTTTTAACTTCATGTTTTTTTTAATGCCTACAAAATAAAATAAAGAATTATATAAGTCTACTTTGTGAGATATTCACAAAGTATCCCTTCCCTGTTCAACCAGATCAGAAGGGAGGTGCCCAGGTAGACTGCAGAGAGGGACAATCTTCAATTAAGATAAGGGAAAACGCTGAAAAACTTGTCAAGGGGGGAAGGGCTTTCATTGTTTTCATACAAAGAAGACTGTCCCCTTCTGTTATCTGTCTGGTCATACAACCAGATTCACATCTGAGAAGAGATGGCTTACACTAGGTAAAAGGGGCGGGAGGGGAAACTTTGCTTGTGAATATCTCATAAACCATAAAGGTTTGAGAGATAAGACACATAATTCTTCATGTTTTTTTAACCCCTTAGGGACCCTTGACGTACCAGGACCGTCACGGTCCTTGAACTACTCAAGGACCGATGACGGTCATGGTACATCACGTACTTTTTACTTACAGCGCTCTACCGGGAGCGCTGTAAGTAAAAATAGGGCATGAAATAGACCGTTCCAAGATCGTAGCAATCTCTTTCAAGCCCCATAGTGACGCGCCGATACACGTGACAGGTCACGTGTACTGGCGCGTCAAAGTGCCCCTATGCGGTCATTATGGGACGGAAATGTCCCGCGACCGCTGGTCGTTAAGGGGTTAATGCCTGCAAAATAAAATAAAGTTTAAAACGAAGTATTACTATCCCTTTCTTTAAGCTTTTTGAGTACAAGAGTGGAATGCAAGGCATTGCTTTGTAATGTGATGCATAACCTTGTGACACTGAAAGGGTTAAAATCAGAAGGAGTCAAATATTTACAGTAGCTGAGATCACTCTGCAAACTCTTATTTCTACTGTGAGAAAGTGTTACTGTGTAACATGCTTGTAGAGCTGGAAAAAAGAGGTGTTTATTAAGTTCAATCTTTGCCATTTCACCTCTGTTGATCCAGAGCAAAGTCAAATAATAACTATTAATAATAATAATAAAGTCATTTCCAACTATGTCACAAAAAAAAGGTATTAAATACTTTTTGTGAAAAAATGTAGAGTATTTACAAATACAGCCTCCTGAGTCAAAGAATTCATTCTTCTTACTGCCCTTAATTAAAAAAAACAAACAAAAAAAAAAACGAACAAAAATACAAACAAACCTGCCTTTGTTTTAGTAAACCCTTTGACCAGTTTTGTGCTTGGCTGTTTCAGTAGAATTCCCCATAGAGTTATCTGTATTGACCTATAAATATATTAGTAAATAGAGAAATGACACCTAAGGGTGGTAATGATGATGATTATTATTAATATAAACAAACCCTGTTTTGCTAGTCTGTTTATTCCTCAAATCTTTCAATCCCCTTATCAGTTTTGTTGCACTTTTGTTTAAATAAAAATAGTGACCTGATTATGTTTGGAGGGAGGGATGTAGACGAAATAATGAACTCCTAAAGCCTTGCAATTATTATTTTACACGTTTAGTTGTTTGCGCCATTACAGTGGTCTTGAATTTATTTCACAGTGATGAAGTAATCGACCCATTGCACTTCTGTCTGCAGAAGATGCTGAGGTTGCAGAACTAGTCCGTGTAATGAAATGCAATGCATGCACTGTCTGTGTGCTGTAAACGAGTAAGTAGAAATGTGCACTTGATAAGTTTCAGTTATTATTGGAAAGGAATGTTAACTGGTTGTACTTGTTGTTCTGTTTTAGTAGTGCACTTCCTTGCTTTGCGTTCTTGTTTATATTCTGTAATACTTGCATTCAGATAGTTAATTTGTTATATCTGCAAAAGGGATTCACAATTCTTTTAGCAACCATTAGAGATCTTTATTGTAAAATAATAAATCTTTGGCAGTCAAATTGTTTGGATGCTGGAGATACCTTCAGTACACTGTGCCGCAATGTGCTGAAATCTCTAGCACAGAGGTAGGCAAAATTTGTCTCTCCAGCTGTTGGGGACTATAAAACCCACCATTGCCAATTGTTGGATAGGGATAATGGGGGTAGTAGTCCCTAACAACTGTAGAGCAAAAAGTTACCTACCACTGCTGTAGCATCAAAGAGATTAAAAGTAAAGTATAGAGAAATTGAAGTGGGTCTAAATAACATAAACTAAAAATTGTATTTTCACATGCAGGGCTGCCATCGGGAGTCATGTGGCCCAGGACAAGTGCAGTTGGTGTAATGTGACTCCAGTCCCATGTTATCAAATTAAATGAAAGTGCAGTATTGGTATGATTACATTACATCCCAAAGCATATTCTTTCTAGGTTTATATACATTTGTTGCATCTAAAGCAGGGACGTCCAAGTTTATTAAATCGAGGGCCACATGATCAGAAAGCCATAAGTGTGAGGGCTGCAATATTATTATTATTATCTTATTGACAACAATGGTGAATTTTATTGAAACATGTTTTTATATATATTTACTGATCAAGTCAATAATAATTCTGATATATAACAGACATCTGTTTTTGAACTGCATGGTATTGGCAAGCACAGGGTTATGTGTTGCAGGCCTACTAGTTCATATGTGCTAGTTAGTTGTTTAAAAAAAAAAAAAAAAATCTCATGTGGGCAGTACCCTGAAGTCAGGTGGGCTGCATGTTGGACTCTATCTACAGTTAGATATGTCCACTTTGATAATTTGGTTTAAGAATGACTGACCCATAAACAAATATCTGCCATTAGAAGGCTTTAGTCCTAGAATGGACTGACCCATAATCATGTCTCTTGCATTAGCGTACTGGTCCTTGGAGGCACTGACTCATAAACAAGTCATAAACTGATGGGGGCATCATATGCGAAGAATAAATGAACATAGGAGAGAAAATAGGCACAGTGGGGAAACTGAGAGGCACAGCTGTGCAAAGCCTGGTGAAAGAGGAGCGGTTGTGCACAAAAGATAAGCACAAGGGAATTGAAGGCAACAGAGAGGCAAATGTGGCAAAAGGGAGGGAACAGGTGTGTAAAGGGGCAAAAGCTGGGCATATGGAGGGTAAAAATGGCAGGGTCATGGAGAAAGAAACAACATGATGGCATGGACGGCATCGGAGAAGAGCAAAGACAAATATATAAATCTATTTTGTATTTTTCCTTAGAGCAGTGGTTCTCAACAAGGATGTGCTGGCTTAGGTGTTCAGTGAATACCACCTTCGGGTGCCCCTCTTTCCCTGTAAAGGTTTTGGAAATAAAATGTAAAACTTGAGTTTGTAATGTATATTCATGGAGAATATTATGCAAAGTATGCGCTTTCCTGTCATTCAGAATATGAGTCATAAGAATGTCCGTATGCATTGTACCCTTCATTATGTCCTTGAGAAATCGCCCATAAAATTCCAGATTGTATGTTAAGAGTGCCATGAGCGAAAATGGATTGAGAACCACTGCCTTAGAGAATTCTAACAAGCAGAAGTTTGTGCTTCCTGTCATGTTGTGTAGGAAAGCTCAGCAGCAGGGCTCATTCTGGTATAGTCTGTATGGTGTTATCCCTTTAAAGGGATAGTAATACTTTAATACATATTCTATGTATACCAAACCTGCATCTATAACCCCTTAATGACCGGTCACGCGGCTGGCAGTTAAGTACCATGGATCCTTGTTGTTTGCAGGAATCCATGTCCCCATTAACAAAACACCATTTTACATGCATGACAGTCAGACTGTGTGGTGTGTATAGCATTGTTCCACAGTAATGTTTGCTTAAACTTCAGTATATGTGTTTGTAAATTAGTGGCTGTAAATAAAATACTTTGGTATTACTCTAAACAATTTATTCAGTTAAACAAAGAGATGTCAGTAGATCATAAAATAACCTAAACATTTTCGGTAATGCCCCGGCCACCAGCCACATTTACACCAATCCATCCTAATAAAAAAAGTGTCCCTATTTGACCATTTGAAATATAGGCATTTAAGCAAAGCTGTGAAATTCCACTGCAAACAAACTGCACCATAGGGGACAGATTACAAATTCCCAGAATATTCATTAATTTAAATTGCGTACTTAACTCCTTCAATGCTAGAGGGGTCAGCAACACTTTAGGATGCAGTGCTTTGGAGACCTTTCTGGTATTTAAGGTGATAACAAGCTGTTTAATTGATGGAAATGTTTATCCCCTGTTGTGATATTGGTTTTACCCAGGATTCCACAACTTGGCTTGGCTTCAAACAGCCCATTTTATCTATTTTTGTCAACGCAGCTTGCTACAATTTTGCTCTGACAGTGTTTTTAGTTCAGTTAAAATTCTACTATTGATTTCAATGGAATTGCACACAAAAAATATAGGTAGTTACGATTTCAGTTCAGTTTTGATCAGCTTTACCCCTTTGAATGCCAAACAGAAATGCAGTGCATTGCTTTGCAATGTATTGTACTCCCCTGTGGCACTCAAAGGGTTAATATAGGGAGCAAGGTATGCTATGAGAAACCCCCCCCCACACACACACACTACAAATTTCATGTATATTGCATTGTTAGCCTGAAAAAGCTGTCAAAATGCATTGTTTTCCTTTTGTAGGATTTCAATGTTACAAACCAGTTGCCTGTTTGGGAGGGTGAAATGATGCCCTCCAGCTGTTGTACAGTTCTGTTGGCTGGCAGGGGATGATGGAATTGCTAATGTTGCCCACCTTTGGTCTACTTTCTGCTAAGTTATGGAAATATGTTAATGTTACAACATGCTGTTCCATAGAAGAGGAATCTCCTTTTGTAGTTTGTGCATTTTTTTCTTTTTAATAACCCTTTGGAGCGGTATCCAAAACATTGTGCTGCATTGCATTGGGTCCTCTCTGGCACACAGAGTTAATCTACTTTTAAAGGGGAACTATCATCCCAAATAAAGTTCCCCCCTATAATTAGCCATATAGCGATAAGCTTACCAATAGTCATATTATCCAATATAATTACTGCATTAGTTAGAAATCCTATTTCTGCCGAGACTGACGGCCAGGCTTCTTCCTTTAGAGGTATCTGCGCTCCAGCACCGTCAGTCCCTTCCTGTTGCCTTAAGGTACCATGCAACGCCTCCTAGAGGAGACTGGGACCGACAGCGCAGGAACGCAGATGTCTGTAAACAAAGATGTTTCGCTATTGCCTGACCGTCAGTCTCAGCAGTAGTAGGATTTCTGACTAAAGTGGTAATTATGCTGGATAATATGACTATTGGCAAGCTTATTGCTATATGTTAATTATTGGGGGGGACTTTATTTTGGGTGATAGTTCCCCTTTAAGTTTACATGTGGGAAAGCTGCCTGATGTAAGACTTGTGTTTCTAAAAACAATATGTAACCGTATGTAACTTTTTAGTGTCTGCGTGCATGTGTGTCTGCGTGTCTCTGTGTGTATGATGTTTCTCTATTTGTGTAAATATGTAACTCTACTAAAAATTGTCTAGGACATAGCTGAAAAAGAGAAATCTCAATGTATTCTTTCTGGTAAAATATTTTCTAAATAAATAAATAAATTTAAAGCTCAACTAATATAAAAGCATATAATACATATGTTTACTAACCTTTTAAGGACCAGAGAGGTGTTCTGCGTATTGTGGAGCAAGTTGTGGAATGCCTCTGTGTTCTTATGGGAGGTAGAAACATCGGAAAAAGTGAAAAGGGCTCATTTCAAATGAAATATCCTATGTTCTTACCAGCATTTTTTGTATACTTTTTTGTTCTTTGGAGTGAAAGTTTTAAACGTATTCAAAAATAACTGTACTAAGGGCTACAGCTGGGTGTATTTGTTTTTCAGGCTTGTTAAAGGTCAATTATCACGTTTTACTAAATCTCCAGTGGGAGCAGACTTAAACCTTTGAGCGCCAGAGGGGTGTCCAACACATTGCGTCCCCTCTGCCATGCTAGAAGGTTAACCCTTTGAATGCCAGATGGGCATGCAACACAGCAGAAAAACACAATAAAAAAAATAACATTAGAGTGATTAGAGTAGTCTTGTTTATTATTTCTTATTGAGTTTTAACACTGCGAGTGCATACTGTATTTTTGATTTTATTCCTGTATATTCTTTTTATATACATGTTTTTCAGTATGTCCAAATAAATGTATATATTTTTTTGAATACCAAAGTTCCAGTAATATATATATATATATATATATATATATATATATATATATATATATATATATATATATATATATATATATATAGGGTCTCATACCATATAGACATACATTGGTATAGGTAACTTCCTATACTGTTGTGCAGTCCAGTTCCACAATAGCTTAGGTGTATAGGTCACCCATTAGATATAGAGCTCTGTGTAAGAATTCATTGGAGATAAAGGTGCATTGTTTGGAGTACCATTTTACTTGCTCTGCATGAGGTGACCACTAATATCCAAGCCGGAGGAAAGGTGGACGGAGAAGGAGGAAGAGTTACAGATACCCGCACTGGGGGTGATCCAGTGGAGGCTTTTATACTGTGAGGCTGGGATCTGCCTCACTTACATGTGAGTAACTCATTCAACCTATATTTAGGTGATTACTCTGTGGTGGTCTATATTTGGCACTTATCACACTTAGATCGTATGTTCTTCTCTTCTTTTTGTTTTGTCCTTCTGGGAAAAGTTCCCCCCCCATTTGTATACCCAAGGGGGAAATTCTACCTTATAGAGGATAGTGAATTTCAGGCCCTGGCTATGTACATCCGTTTTTATTTTTTTTATTATAAATCGTTGCTTGGATACATGGTATTAAAAAGGGTATAAGCCCTATTCATTTTAATTGCTAATGTTCGTTTTGTTGTCACTATTCCCACCTCCAGGAGGAACATCATTGTAAACTTTCAGCTTTAAAATCTGCAGGTCCCCATATCTTGTAGGTAGGTGTGAAGCTGTGCAGCTAACAGAGTCGTCAGTTGTGTCTGTGGAGCGGATAGAAACGCAACCCTCAGACTTGTAGTGTGTACCAAGACATGGAGGTCTCTCTGTCCTCCAGGTGCTCCTTTAATAGTATCTGTCTATTTTGTTTTTTATTTTTGTTCGTTTTTTCAGTATCAGCTGAGTTTTTTAATGGTTCTCCTTTGTAATTAAATTTTGTCATTCAACAAGATGTCATAACTAAAAATAGAAAATTACATGTTTTTCTGTCGTACACTGTATCTCAAATACATTTAATATCTAAAGTTCAAATTATTTTTGAAGCACTACACCCACTGATTACACCAAAACCAAATATGTATATTTTTACCTTACTGTATTGGCCCACACAGACCTGAAATTAATAGCAGCATGGAGCTATCAGACAAGGCAGCAAATTCAAAGAGCTTGCAATTATCTGTATCTCACACACACGTGTGTATGTGGGTGTATGGGTTTTTTTTAATTTTTTTTCTTTAACTGTTGACCCTTCAGTGACATCAGCATTGATGTTACTGGTTCCACCATTCATGGGGAGCTGTGACAAGTCTAGTCAGAGCCTAATGATCGCCCCCATACATTGCTGTGATAAGATATCTCATTGATTACGGATAAGCAGATACACATGGATAAGTCCATATACAGTACTGAGTTACCACTCAAAGAATTAATATAAACCTTTGAAACTTTACAGAAAAGCGTAGAGAATATTTTAATGGAGAAGTAAAGTACTTTTTTTCTGCAATGTAATACAGGAGTACTCTTACTGCAGAGAGATTTTAGTTTAAAACATATCATAGTACCTTATTATTTTGTTTCAACTTTGCCAACTAGTATGCAAAAGGCAATTTTCTTCCCATTTGGGTAATTCACTCTCTGGGAGAACTTGATCATTGACTACAGCTCTCCATAGTAAGTGATAGGAATGGTAGACAACAAATCTTCCTGCAGTAAGAGTACCTTTGCTTTTATTTACGGTTCAGGAAAATAATTTTTTTAATTAACCCTTTGAGTGCCTCTTCTTCTGATGTCCGCTGTAAAGCTGACAGAAGGAGATCCGTGTCAGCCGACACAAGGAAGCTCTTCAGCAGAGCTGCAATAGTGCGTTTTAAAAACAATTACTTCTTTGGAACGGTCTAAAAAGTGTGCTTGCAAACCAGGCACACTCTGTATATTGTTCCAAAGAAGTATTTATTTTTAAATCATGCTGTTGTGGCTCTGCTGAAAAGCCGCTTGTCGGACCCCTGACCAGGAACTCCTGCTGTCATCGTACAGCTGACATCAGGAGAAGAGGAGGGAGAGATGAACTTTAATGGAGGATATCTCTCAAACCGCTACTAGGATTTGGGGCATTTAGCTTATTTTTTTAATCTCTTCAAAACTCTAAACATTTTTTATGGGCCATTACTGTCCCTTTAATAAATATTACTAAGTATTTAAGAGCAGGTGTAGAACAGTAATGTAAGTTTTATCAGCCATTTGTTCTCCTCATTTTTCGCCAGTTGTCGTAATGTTTTATCTACTGTTTTGTCTTGTGGTATTCTGGTATACAGAGGTTTTTTGTGTTTTTAGTGTATACAGGGGGCATATGTATGAAGACAAGTGGCGTCAATTTGGGGAAAAATACATTTACATTGTAAAATAAATTCCTTGGATGCTTTGGAGGAATCTAAATTATTGTATTTGTAAAATAAATCCCTTGATAGGTTTCCAACTCAATGCAGTGCTTTGGAAACCTCTCCAGCACTCAATAAGTTAAATTACCAAAAAAAATGTAATATGTTACCTGTGCCAATTGTGCAGTTGTTTTTGCCCCATGTGGTCTCTATTTTTTCTTTATACATATAACACAGTCTTTAGTTGATCTTTTACACTGTGAAAGGTCATGTGGTAAATCTAGGCTTTCCATGTTCCAGATACAACATGTCACTAAATGTCCCTTTTTAGCAGCCAACCAAGTGGTAAACTAGATCTTGTTGACCTTTTGGAAATCTGACTCTCTCAGGTTTGTATCCAGAGACAGACTATTCATACCCATACAGGGGACAAATCCTTTATGGATTAAAGGGTGTACAAACTATTGTGGAACAATTCTTTTCGCACCTCTCTGATCCTTTAAGGGAAAAAAAAAATCATAAATTCTTAAGACGTTTCATGTTGTAAGCACGTTCTAGTTTAAAAAAAAAAAAATCTTGTCACGTGATTATATTTCAAGCAGTGTCATGACTGCTTTTCTGGAAAGCATCCATTTTATGAATTTTCCTGGCTTGCTGCTAAACTGCCGCATGGAATGCATTTCTCAACTAGCGCAGTCAGCTGCTGGCAGAACTCTTGTTTCATGTGCCAGGCATGTACATTACCATAATTACTGTAATTTACCAGTAGTATATAGAAGTATTTACTATCTCCTCACAAGTATTCTTTCTCCATGCCACATAAAATGTTTTTGTACATGGCTAGATAAAAGTGGTCATTGGACAATGTTAACTCTCAGGCCACTCACACACGTGCAATAACAGACATTCTTATTTACTGAAATGTACTACTAGACTCATTAAATAAGATATACTGCCATAATCATTTTCTATTGCCTGTACTCACAGTTAATCTACTAGTGTTAATTCTTTTTAGTAATTAATGCCTTGCATTCAGAAATGCTCCCTGATTTTCTTACTCACAGACTTTCTCATTTTCAGGCTTGCCTATTCTCACTTCTCCTTATTTCATTTGCCCACTCATACTCTCAAGTACACACCCACATACTTAGCTGATTCTTACTCAAGTTCAGTCTATTCAACCCTTGCTCAGGTTTGATTATTTGTTCTCACTCACTTGCTTGCACATCCGGACTCCCCCTCTTGCCTCTTCCTCTTTTGTCGCCATTACCTTTTCTACTTTGTGTGTCCTCTCCTTTAACATAGTATGAAAAAATGTATTAGAGAATAAAAAAACAAAGCAAAATAAACACCATGGTCTCATTCATATGTCACAGTTTTTAATGTTTGCCACTCTGAGAATTAAAATTAATTTTGCCTGTCACAGCCATATACTTAGTGTATAAACGGAGGGAATTTTCTAAGAAGTGGTCCATCATACACCAGTCAGGTATATCTATGTAATTACTGTGTGTAACTGCAGGTGTCTCATTAAGCAGTCAGGTACTAATATATATATATTTAATTACTGTATGTAACAGAAGAACGTACCTAGGTAAGTGTCCATCATAGAGCAGCTATGCATATCTATAAAATTACTGTGTGCAGTAGAAGGACTTGCCTAGGTAGGAGTCCATCACACAGCAGTCATGTATAGCTATAATATTTACTGTGTGAAATGGAAATCCTTGCCTAGGTAGTAGTCCATCACACAGCAGTTGGGTATATCTACTTACTGTATGCAACAGAAGGACTTACCTTGGTAGGAGTCCATCACACAGAAGTCATGTATAGCTGTATAATTAGTCTGCAATAGAAGGACTTGCCTAGGTAGTAGTCCATCACACAGCAGTTGGGTATATCTAACTATTATCTGCAGTAGAAGGACTTACCTAGGTAGGAGTCCATTATACATCAGTCATGTATCCTATATAATAATTTGCTAGGATGCTACGATGCAGTCATGCGCAGTAGAGACTGCCCGCGTTCCAGCACTCTACTGCTCATGATTCCATCGCGTGAGTGAGGGAACTCAACACTGCATCGTGTGGAGCAATGAGGTAGCGGCCTCTTAACCCTTTGAGTACCAGAGGGGTAAGCAACGCATTGCAAAGCACTCAAAGGGTTAACATTACCCGCACCTTGGCCCGTGTACATGGGCTTTTACACTAGTATCTATATAAATACTGTGTGCAGTAGAAGGAGTTGCCTAGGTAGTAGTCCATCACACAGAAGACATGTATATCTATATAATTACTGTGTGTGTGTGTGTGTGTGTGTGTAACAGAAGCACTTTCCTAGGTAGGAGTATATCACACAGTAGCTAGGTATATATATACATTACTGTGTGTAACAGAAGGACTTCCCTAATTAGGAGTCCCTCACACAGCATATATAAACTCTTTATGTCTCCACTCCCAATACGTTTTCTTACCATTTCTTCTCTACATACGTGAAAAAGAAACTGAGGATGAACAGGCCTGTGCAGCCACCAAAGCCATGTTTTGCCCTGCCTTAAACCTTTGCGGCCACCAGAATGTGCATAGCATTGTGAAGCAATGCACTGCGCAACCCTGTGGCACTTAAAATTTGTTAATCATAGAAGCACATGAATACAATATGGGGAGGGGAGGGGTTTGTCCCTTCCCAGTTCCAATACTCAAAGCCCTCATTAGATAACAGTAAATTGCATAAACTGGCTGTTAAATATTTTAGTATATTGATTTAAATAAAGAATGACTGACATAGGTGATTTTTAAAAATACATCCGCGCATATAGATGTGGACACATAGCGGGACATACAGAAAAAAAAATACTGTGTGTCACGGCCACGGCCGATCGGCGCGGTCAATTAAGGACCACAGAGCTTTTTTTTTTTTTTTTGTTTGTTTGTTACTTCCGCGTGCAGCCGTGGGGGGAGCCTGGAATTCCATGATGGTCATAGTACGTCATGGGTCGTTAAGTCAGATCGACCCATGACGTACTATGACCGTCAAGGGTCTGTAAGGGGTTAATGATTCTTCAATAAAAGGCTATAAGTTTTATCAGTCATCCTAGCTGCTACTTTGATTCAAGTCTCCAGTGTGCAGCTGCAGCATTTCTTTTCAATCATTGTTTGAACTTCTCGGTCGGGGAAGACCGATGCGGTTGTAGCACCTGAAGCATTCTTGGTGAGTCCAGCCATTTTACATGTTGATGTGTTTATGGGCGTGATAGCACTGCTTTTTGTATTTTCTAACCACACAGTTGGAAAAAAGAGAATAGAAAATGTAGAACTAAATGAACTCCGGCCCCAGTGCACTTTAGTTGATGCAACTGAAACTTAACTGCTGCAACATGCGCAAACGCAAATGCTATTTTCTTCTCCAAGGGAACCACATTATGATTAATGAACACAGGTAATTGTTTGTTGTGTAGAAGCTGACTGTGGTTGATCATTAGCTTGGTTTTACAGGACAAATTAGAGTACTGTTGCACCTGTTAATGTTTTCCACTACCATGAAATCTGTGCATGGAGAGAGGTATTAACTGGTGTTCAGTAGCCTGCTCAAAGCCATGCCTGACCCTGTTGTAATCACTAGTGTATTTAACCCCTCCCCCCACATCTATGCTTTCTCCTTTAACCCCAATTCTTCAGTATTCTAACAGTTTCACTGCATTGCCACATCACGATGATATTTAAAACTTTGATTTATCCATCCATTGCAGTATGGCTAACTCAAGCCACCCCAGCAGAGGTGCTAATCAATTACAAAAGAACTATTAAAATATTATAAGGTCTGAATGACCGCCTCCCACCTTTCCATCATGGTGCGATCAGGATGGAAATGTATATTAAAAAAAAAAATCCACTATGGGGTCCATTCTTCACATAGTATTTATTTCTACATTTTTAGATGACAATAAATTAGTAGGTGGTCCATTTACCCAAAATTTAATTTAACCCTTCTGGACGTCAACGGGTTGGTAATGCACAAAATTAAAAATAAAATGTAATATGTAGTTCATAACCCCCATATTACTTTAAAAAAAAAATGCAGGGGTCTCTACTCTCCTTATAGTGGATTAATTTAGCCAAATGAATAAGGGGACTGGAGTCCCCAGTATTAATCACTATATTGGCCAAGGTGTGGGACTGGAGACCCCATCCTCTACCTTCCCATAAGGGAAGGGTGAAAAATTATAAATATAGGGTCCATAAGCATGCAAAAGTCAACTAGGGATATGCATAGCAAGCACAATGTAATGGCTATAGACTTTCTGGTCTCTGAGCCATTCCTCTGTAATGGAAATGGAGTTAAAAAGGGATAGTAATGTTTCATAATAAAAGCAGCTCTAATTAATCATCATAGTATTTGGGTCTTGGAGAGTTATTTCAATTCTGTCAGTTGTAGTTCAAGAGTAATTGAATGATAAAGTATCCTCTTCCTGCCCCTTTTACTGATGTAACACTGCTCAGCTTAGAGCAGCAGGGTGTGTCCAGGTAGATTGCAGAGAGGGACAATCTTCAATTAAGATGAGATAAAAAGCTGAAAAAAGGGGGGCAGGGTTTTCATTGTTCTCACAGTAGTAAGATTGACCCTTGATGTGAGCTGTCTGGACTATGGACTAGATTCCACATCTGTGGAGTGGGGGCTAGGTAAAAGGGGGCGGGAGGGGGAAACTTTATAATTCAATTACTCTTGAACTACAACTCTCACAGTATTGAAATAACACTCTCTATGGCTCAAATACTATGATGATTAATTGGAGCTGCTGTTTTTGTGAAACATTTCTATCCCTTTCTCTGAGTGCTAGATTGGTGTCCAGTGCATTTCTTCATATTTCAAGCTGCTTACAGAGCTGCATTTGCTTCATGTAGTTTATGGGGGTGTTTAATGCACCAAATGCGACCCACTTGAGATTTTTAAAAAAAACAATTTTTATACCCAATTAACTTGCACACATGAACTAGTAGGCCAGTAAGATCTAATTCCATGCTTGTTAGTACCATACATTTCAAGAACAGATGTCTCTTATATATCCGTATTGCCATTTACTTGATCAATAAATAAATTAATATTTTTGAATAGCTGCAGGCTATAATTCACCATTGTTGGCAATAAAATGAAATAAATAATGCAGCCCTCTCATTTATGGCTTTCTGATCATGCGGTCCACAATTGAAAAAAAAAAAGTTTGACAGCATTTACAGAAAACAGTGTTTGGCAAATGTAAATTACAGTTAAAATGTTGAACATTATGCTACCAAAAGGGCTAGCAGCTGCTTGCTTCAAAATACTTTATGCTCCCCACTACCCACGTAAGAATGGTCTTGTGACCCAGCCACATGTGTGTTCAGTATGAGTCCAATTTGTGTCTTGTGCAGTGAAAAGGCAACTATCATATTTTACAAAGCAGAATGCAGGACGTTTGCAGTAACTATGATCTTCATGGCAGCCAGAGGGGCCGCAGTGCACGTCATTCACACACAGCTTTTGTGATTGAAGTGCTCATCTGACGTGGGGACAGTGTGGCATGGTCATCTGACCTTCTCACTGTGAGGGGATCATCGTGTTGTTTGGGGATGATGGCCGTTGTAGTCTCCAACGGCTGGAGAGCCAAATGTTACCTATGCCTGATGTATACGCACTGGTTGGTTTAAACCATGTAGGTTGTGGATATTTTTTGTATGTCCTAAGGATTAAAACTGACATTCTGAAATTGATAAAGTAAGACAGAAGGGTACAATTCTAGTGTATTATGGGGAATTACAAAAGAAAAACAAAACAAACAAATTCCCATTTATTTTGTTGAATGCTCACGGGCTCTCCAATGCATTTTGCATTCATTCATTCAAAGGGTTACATGGCCCATTTAAATTGCTTCGAATTTTTATTTTGTTCACTATGATTCACTTTTTGCCTGGCAATTATACTGTATTTTCTTAACCCTTTGAGTACCAGAGGGGTATGCAATGCATAGAAGAGCAATGTTAAAGTGGATGTGTCACATATGTATAACATAGCATAAATAATTAGGCTACATATCTATATCAATACTACTAAAACGGTCTTCATTTTTTATATTTTTTTTTAAATTAAGTTTTATTTCGTGTAAATTTTACTTATAAAGTTGGGCCGGCAGCTACTTCCGTATAGACTGCAGTCTGTTGCTCTGTCTCCTCCCTCCTCCGATGACGGAGGCTTCTGTCTGTAAGCTGGAGCAGTCTCATTGGCTAGATATCAATCTTTGCCAAAGAGACCGCTCCAGCTTACAGACAGAAGCCTCCGTCATCAGAGGAGGGAGGAGAGCAGAGGTAGAGTGACGGACTGCAGTCTGTTTTAGTAGTATTCGATATGTAGCCTAACTATTTTTGCTATGCATAGGACACATTCACTTTAAAGGGATAATAATACTCCTATACTATATTGTAGGAGTAAAAAAAAAGAAATTATTTGCCCCCAATGATATCTCTTTGCGAGTGAATATCTCTCAAACCATAAAGGTGGGGGCAAATAATTTTTTTTTTTTCTTTTTTTTTTTTACTCCTACAATATTTGGATTAGTAATTTACAAGTATTACTATACCTTTAATATAACAGCCACTGTGTGTGTGTATGGATGTTCTTCCTATACTTTTTTGTTTTGGTTCAACATATATAGATTTTTTTCAGCTTTAGATGAATGGAAGTAGAATCATCAGTCTAGCATGTGTGGAAAAGCTGACTGTGTTAAATGGCAGAGAGCTGGCATTGTGTTAATTACATGCTGAACTGTTAGAAACTGCCATTTCATGTATTTAACATTGCTGAGCTGGAGACTTTCCAGAAGTTTTGTAACTGGGTCAGAGTTTAAAATACACAATATCCACTATTTACTTTCTTTACTCAAAAAACAAGCATGTTTGTAAATGCACATTTTGTATTTCTGCATCGCAAAATGAATCCCATCAATGCTAAAGACATATGCATTGTGGAGCGATTAGTTGGTGACCTCTTCAGCACACAGTGGTTAAAGAGACCTACTTCTCAATATGCTTTAGACATACTCTGGATTAAAAAAACTGAATTATATTGAACCTTATTCAGGAAGCATTATATAAACAGAATTATATTGAACCTTATTCAGGAAGCATTATATACCCCTGAATGCGGGAAAGGCGTTGGAAACTTCTTTGACGTTCTTGGGGTTAAAAGCTCCATTTAAATTAGTGGACATTTTTATGTGTCCCCTATAAGGCAAAAATTACTCCTTTAGCTTTCTAGATGTTCTATCTTGCTATGTTTTGGAGCTCAGAATGTGTCTGAACGAAGATTCAAATATTTTTAAAAGCTTGCTTTTTAACCCTTTGCATGCCAGAGAGCTATCCAACACATTATTATTATTACTAGTAGGAAAGCCCGTACACATGGGGTAAAGTGCCTCCCAGCGGACTCTGCTGCTGCCCTGGAGCCGGGAGCACAGACAGGCTGTAAGCCATCCGGAGCGTCCCACTCTGGATCAGCATATTCGGCCAGTCCCTACTGCGCATGACTGCGTCTCTCCTGCGCATGTGGGGTTTCGCACACAGGGAGCTTCGCAGACTAACATACAGAGCATATTAAATAGTACAAATCACATTTGGAGAACAGAAGGATCAGAGGGCCCTGCTTGTGAAAGCTTACAGTCTAGAGGAAGGTAGGTTGGATACAGAAGGTGAAAGTGCTTTTGGGTGTAAGTGCCTCCTGCAACATGAACTGCCAGTCAGTGGGTGGGAGTGAGAAGTGCTGTTGAATGCACTGGTCCAGGGAAGAGGTGGTTCTTGGTGATAATGTTTATGGAGGTAGTTGATATGCTTCCCTGAAGAGGTGAGTTTTCAGGAAGTGTCTGAAGGCTGGGGGAGGGAATTCCAGAGCTGAGGTGCAGCAGGGGAGAAGTGATGTAGGCGGGAGTAGGAGGATGTAATAAGAGCTGTGGAGAGCAGAGAGCTGTGTGATAAAGTAGACTTGACTTTCTCCAGTGTTCTAAACTCTCCAAGTCCTATGTTATTTTATGGAGGCAATGCACTAAGATGTCTGCAACTTTAGAGATCTTAGTGCATTGGTTTCATAGAATAACATAGGAATTGGAGAAGTGATATATCTGCAGAAGTCATCTCCAATTTATCACCTCTTTATCACACCATAGTGTATAACCCCCAATGTGAGCGATACCTTTTTGGAACACAAAGGGTTAATGATATACTTCTTTGTGTAGTCTCCAAAATGATCTGATTCTTAAAGGGGAAAAAATGCGAATAGCAGTTTATATAGTACCTGGTACTTTCTATGATCTGGAACTTAATTGTGTCCCAAATGAGTCTTGGTAATTTTACTTCATCTGTCTGCAGAACTGCACCCCCCCCAAAGCTCACTTGTATTTTCATGTTTTCTTCTTCTTGACATTAGATTCTGTATGGCCCCTTTCACACGCAGACATTAATAAAGCTATATGTTGCATCTGTTACCCATGGTGAAAGTAACACGTTGGACTATGATGGCTTTTACACAGCTGACTATCATCTTGTGTGATCGCTCCATAGTCCAACATGGAGCAACTTTACTGCAAGAGATATTTGGCTGTTCTGAGGTATAATTGCGTATCTGACCAGAGTGGTATGTGATGCATTGCTCTGTGCAGCCGTGCGGGGAGCCCTGAATTCCATGACGTACATGTACGTCCTTGGTTTTTTAGGGACCTACACCCCATTACGTACATGTACGTCATGGGTCATTAAGAGGTTAAGCTTATCGCTAGATGAGGAGTAAAATAAGCTAAACTTGTATAGGGGTGATAGTTCCCCTTTAAGTTGTCAGAAATAATTACTCCCGAATACCTTTCCTCTGTTGTCTGACAGCATAGTACCGTTAATACTATATTATGCCTGGATTGTCATACCACAATATCCTATATTATAATTCGCTAAGGATGTTTCTCAGAAGCAGTCATGCGCAGTAGAGACTGCCCAAACGCACAGACAGCTGGGAGGTGTAGGAATTCTGGGAGTTCTGTGCTGGGAGCATTCTGTGCTTTCGGGCAGTCTCTACAGTGCATGACTGCGGCAGGACGCAGAGCAGGACCGCTTCTTAAAGGTTAAACAATACAACATATAGGCCATTTTTAATTGTTTAAAAAAACTTATAGTGAACCTGTCATATTAAAACAAGTTTAGTTTGCTTTATAGATGGTTCAAATATACAAATTTAATTTTTTTTTTTATGGAGAATTAAACTGTATGGATTATGGTATACTAGCCATTTTTCTGTAAAATAGATTTTGAGATTGCATAGTGAGAAACATTATGCTAGTTCCTTGCACAGTATGCTAATTGACTATTTGTGGTCAAACTTAACACTGTGCTATTATTAATTACCCCCTTATTTGGGCTTTGCCTAGATTAATTCAAGACAGTGTGTAGTATTATTGTCCCAGCACAGAAACTGATATTCATATAGTGCCACATTGTGTCACCAAGAAATAAAGGGTTAAAGGGATAGTAATGTTTCACAAAAAAAAGCAGCTCCGATTATAGGGGAACTATCATGATAATAACATCGCCCCCCCATACATTACTGAACTAGAGAGATGCAAAGTCTTACTTTCATTAGGCTGAATAAGTAAGCGTTCTGGCAGAAAAAAAACTTTTGACATGAACCAGCCGCACAGAACTTCCGTTACCTTAAGGTAACCAACGGACATCACTCACCGATGCTGGCAGGGAATGGGACAGACAGCTCAGACTCAGAGGTACATTTCCTCCAAGATGTCTGTGCTGTTGTCCTCTGGTTCCTAGTTGTTTTTCTGCAATAACGCTTACCGTAAAATCTCTGGTATAATACACACATTTTTACCCCATTTCACCTTATGTGAAGTGGGGGGTGCGTATTATACACGAGTAAAAAAAAAAATTAAAGTAAAATATTAACCCCTTAACGACCAGCGGTCGCGGGGTGAGTGGTCCTTTAAGGACCAGATAGAGAATTTCGGCGTGCCGCCCCACGTGACTGATCACGTGGTGCGGCATGCCGAACTGAGGGACTGAAAGAGATCGCTCCGGTCTTGGAGCAATCAAATTCAGTCCCCGGTATTACTCACCACGCTCCTGCAGGAGTAATAGTATGTGACGTACCAGGACCGTCACTGGTCCTTAAGTGCCGGACCAGCGTGATGGTCCGGGTATGTCACCGGACTCTAAGGGGTTAAGTCCAGCAACCTCTCTGGAGGCAGCGGGCAGCATCCCTGCGCTCACCGCCCGCTTCCTCTGTGCAGAAATACTGTATAAAAAAAAAAAAAAATTAAATGCCCACCTTGATAACCAGGACTCCCCCTCTGTACTTGGAGGCAGCCGTCAAACAGAGACGGCGGGCGGCATTCTTGCACTAGCCGCCCGCTTCTTCCTCTCCCCGAACTCCTCTGAGCAGCCCTGTAGGTCCTGACACTTTTACCCAAAATCTTGGGTATAATTTGCACCTGCGTATTATACACAGGTGCGTATTATACCTGAGATTTTACGGTACTTATTCAGCCTAATGAAAGTATGGCTTTGCATATTTCTAGGTTAGTAATGTGTTGGGGGGCAATGTTATTATCATGATAGTTCCACTTTATGACAACAGTACACAGATGTATAAATTCATTCACAATAGCAGTTCTTGCATTAGGCGCACTCGCTATTCCACTCACACAGATTCGTTAATCTTAGCCACGCCCACAAAAAAAAATATACGCAGCCGTTCTCTAATCTTGAATTTTCATGCGCAATTTAACAAAACCATGAGCAAACCTATTCCTTAGTGGTTTTCACACAGGAAATAGCGATTGTGCACGTTTCCTGCATCGCGCCAATTGTCCCTTTCTATGATCTGTCTGGGCCCAGGACCAGATTCCACATCTCAGGGAAGGTGGCTTACACTAGGTAAAACGGGCAGGAGGGGGATACTTTATCATTCAATTACTCTTGAACTACAACTCTGACAGTATTGAAATAACACTCTCCATGGCTCAAATACTATGAAGATTAATTGGAGCTGCTGTTTTTTTTTTTTTTTTTGTTTTGTTTTTAATTTTACTATCACTTTAATTTGTCAGACGCTATTTGTATTACAAACAAATGGCTAGTCACCTTATTCAGGCAGTTCTTAATACTCTTAAACATTTACCAAATGTATCTCATTGGTAACTTTAATATGACAGGCTCATTTTAAGGAAGTACGAGGCACGAGTTCCTTCTTCCAGCAATGTTTGACCAATGCTCCAAGTGCATAAACAATCCTCTCTGGAGTGCAGGTAAACCTATTAATAGACTATCAGATGCCAGACCATGTTTTTAATAAAGAGATACTGGACTAGGCTACAATTGACTTTGTGACTCTTGACAGATTTCCTATATTTATTTGCTTTCAGCTCCAACTTTCACATGCAAAGCCCTTAACCCTTTCATTGCTACAGGGGGACACAATGCATTGCTTTGTAATGGCTTGTGCACCCCTCTGGCACTGAAAGGGTTACCACTGCTTCTTTGTGTTGGTGTTTGTCATTGTGTTTACAATCCCACTAGGTACAGCTCTGGGGTATGAAGACTCTATGAATTAAGGATAATGTGACATGAAAAAAATAATGACAGATGCTATTTCTTTTAACTCCATGGAACATTTCTTCAGAATATGCTGGCATTGAGTACTCCGTAGCATTTATTTCTGTGTTTGCTTCTCTTTGCAAATAAAATATGTTCAGGAAGGGTCATTATTCTATCTGATCTCTTGGTTATTTTATCACTATAAAAATGCATTGGAGAACTTTCCAGCATACAGAAGTTTAAAGGCCCCATTTGAATCAGTGGAGATATTCTTTTATTCTCAATGATTCTGTTGGTATGCCCCAGGATAGTTCCATATTTCCTGTTTTGCATAAGGCCATATAGTCCATGAAAGGACCCCCAGTATTTCCAGAATATATTGCTTGTGACAATCACTATCCATGCATAACCTGTCCAGCTTTAACCCTTTATGAACAAGATTGGTGCACAATGCTTTGCAAAATTATGCATTGTAAACCTCTCTGGTGCTCCCAGGTGGAAGATATGTCACATTGCTACGTTCTTTTGTGTATGGATAAGTATGCACATCTGTGGCTGAATTTACTAAAGTAGTTTTGCGGTGCTGAACCCCGTAAGGACCATTGCCGTACCAGGACCGTCACGGCGGTCTGGCACTTAAGAACCACTGACGGTTCTGGTACGTCATGGAGTTCAGGGCTCCCGGCGCTGCTGCACGCCACTCCGGAAGCCCTGAACCGGAATTGCAAAAAAAAAAAAAAAAGCTCTGTGGTCCTCAAATGCCGGCCACGTGTGCTCGCCGGTCTTTAAGGGGTTAAAGGGATAGTGCTGTTTCAAAATAAAAGTAGCTCCAATTAATCTTCATAGTATTTGGGCCATGGAGAGTGTTAAAGTATCCGCTTCCCGCCCCTTTTGCTGATGTAACACTGCTCACCTCAGAGCATCAAGACTGTCCGGATGGATCCCAGAGAAGGACAATCTTTAATTAGCATAAGGAAAAAAAACTGAAAAACCTGTCAAGGGGGGCAGGATTTTCCTTTTCTTCACACTAAGAAGAGTGTCTCTTGCTGCGAACTGTACGGTCAAGAGACCAGATTCCACATCTGAGGGGAGGTGCCTTACACTAGGTAAAAGGGGGCGGGAGGGGGGATACTTTATCATTCAATTACTCTTGAACTACTCTGACAGTATTGAAATAACACACTCCGTGACCCTGCTTTTATTTTGAAAAATTACTATCCCTTTAAAGAAAAATCCTAAACAGAATGGAAACAAGCAAAGCTCCAGAGTATTATACACAATGTGCTGGCGTTCAAAGTAGACATTTCGGTATCAATAAAATGCTACGCAATTTGCGATGATGTGTTTAAAAGATTACAGTTGTTGTCTAAACAACAAATGTTAACCCCTTTGAGTGCCAGAGGGGTATGCAATGAATTGTTCTGCAATGCGTTGCGTACCCTTCTGGCACTCAAAGGATTAACATTTCTGCTTGCAAAAGGGAATAGCTGAAGCATTTAGTATCTGTGTTTTGTTTAATTTTTAGATTAAATGAAGCAGTATGAAACTGCATTATTATTTAAAGGGGGAGTATCACCCAATATTAATCCCCTCCCCTTACCATGGCCATAAAATTCTGTGAGTACATTTGCAATTTTTGTTTTACAGTATTAATTTACAATCGCACAAGAATTTTGTAGTGCTAATGACGTACATATTGCATGGTTCTTGCTTCTAAGGGAAGAGTCTTAAATTGTGAATGTTTCCACTACATTTTTTGCAGTCTTATTTCAGCCTGCATTCAGTTGCATTTAATCACTTTATTTGTTTTACAGGGATAGTAATACTTACTTACTCTTTTTATGACTTGAATTTTTAGTGCTCAAGTAATATTGGGAACATCTTTATAAACAGTATATGTATATATGCATACAGTTCTGTTCATAAGTGAAGACACTGACAGGATCAGATCAGATGTGGTTTATTGTAGCGGCATTTTGGCCATCATTGTGACCTTTATCAAGATTATAGTATAATAGTGAAAACTTTCCTTAAATACCTTGTTTACAAGCATAGCCAGAAAGTGAACCAAAATTAGCGCTTCTTCAATTGGTTAACAATTGGAATTTGATACAGAGGTGTCATTATTATTGCAACATATTGCTGCCAGTTTGTTTTGACATGCATATATATGTATGTGTTCATTCACCATTGCTACATATTTTATGTTTATAGTTGTTCAGGTCGATCTTGCTAACGAACTAGAGGAGTGCTAATTTCACTACTATATTGTAACCTTGGTAAAGGCCACAGTGCTGGCTGAAACTTCAAAACCATAAACCACATCTGTGACTCACATCCTCTGAGTGTCTTCACTTGTCAGCATAACTGTATTTATCAGGGTCCTTTATGAAATGTGTGCAACCCGGTCAGTGATCCTGGCTACGGAGAGTGAATCCCACTTTGGTTTTTATATAATAAACACATAAATGAAGTTGCATTTGCACTTACTTATACTCTTGATCGTATTTGGCACTCACTTATTCATTAATGAGTGAGTGCCTGGTAAATATGCCATGCCAATCCATCAACTTTAGCATGGCAGATCCCATAGAAAGTTATGAAGGAAGAAACATCAAAGCATATATGCTGAGAGCGTGTGTGTGTATTGTGGTAATGGTGGCATTTCTACTCAATTTTTATCGCATTTGCCTGTCTTGCATATATAAAACAGGGAAGTATGATAGATTATTGATAAATGCACATAGGTATCTGTCAGTGTCTGTGGTGAAGAGCAGCGTATCTGATATGCTGCCCTTAACACCACTTGTTGAAGAGAGAGTTCATTTGTTAAAATTAAATTTGTGCAGAAACCAATGGAGTTGTATAATGAAATGACTGAATAAAAATGTCATTTTACATCACTGCAGTAACATCTATAAAACACTTGGTTTAATAGAAAATGCTGCACTTCGAGATGTTAATCAAGCTTTTATGTCTCTTCAGCAGACTACCAGTTGATATTGTGCTTACTTCGGTGAAATAGAAATTAACATTTGAATAAAACATTACTTCCTGTATTTGCCTTTAATCGTAGGCAATAGCGAAAACACAGCAACCCATTATACCTTTGTCACTGCTGTGAAAGCTTTGGAATCACTTGTCTTTACTGCATACATGATAATCTTTGATACCACACACTGCAGCTCTGTCTTACACCAGCTGTGGAGATGGCAAGAAGCCTTGCTTAATGATTATGTCTCATGAATTAATCAGTCATCACTGTGTAAGCAAGTCATTTTTTTTTAACTGCTTTTCATTTTGCCCAGCTAGGTTGGCACAATAACATTTGATTACCGGTTGTCTAACATGCAACTGAAACCAGCAAACTAAAAATTACAATTTAATATGGTATTGCTATCCTGTTTGTGTAAGTGGAATTCTTATAGCATTTTAACCCTTTCAGGACTACAGCTGTACATATTGCAGTGGGCCCCTTTGTAATTGTCAGTGGGTTATATAATTCTCTACAGCATAAACTACTGTATTTTAGAACTTGGAATGAAAAAAATGCCACATTTCTTTATAGGGAACTAAATATATAGTGATATATGGCTCTTAATGTGTCAAATGGAAGCACTTTCCTAGGTAGGTGTACTTCACACAGGCTTCGGGTATATCAGTTTATATGTTTTTTTTTTTGCATGGTATCTGCAGTTTCCGGTATTTTCTGTGCACCCTTTTAGGTCTGAGAAAATAAAATCTCAGTTCATATTAGAAAATTGTATTCTTCAACCTGCTAATAGAAGTGGTTGAGGCAGACAGCTATAGGAAGGAGGTGGACACATTCCAGGTTTTGACGTCCCCGCCCTCTCACTGTAGCATCCCCTATGGGCCAGAAAATGCTAGTCTAGCAAAGGTAAGTTAGAGCTTAAAAAACAAAGCAGTTTACCATATGGTATGTTAAATGTATGTAATAGGATAAGACTTGCATAAAATGAGGGTGATTTGGCATGGCAGGCAAGCTTGAACATTTTTTTTGGCCAAACTATGCAACCAAAATCTCAGCTTGAGTGAGTTAATACATGAGTGTTTATATACTTTAAGATCTCAAATATAGTACATATAGTACATACCTGTGTATAATAAGCAGGTGTACATTTTATCCAAGAGTTCTGGTAAAATAGAAAGTACATGTGTATAATATACACCCCTTTTTCCCACAACAGAATGTAATACTCCCCTTGCTCTCTCTCTCTCTCCCTCCCCTTTCCCTACTCCCACCTCAATACTTTTATCTGGGTATCCTCTTTACAAACATCCATAACCCTGATTCCCCTCTAGGGGGTGGCATGCTTGCAATTGTGGTCCACTTCGTATGAGGTACTTGAAGGTCTTCACAGGGCAAACCCTATTTCCAAGGGAGAGCTGGTATAGCAGCAGAGGAAACATACAGCAAATGCAAGCATGCCGTCTGTTACATGAATCTCCCAGATTGGAGGGGGTCGTGGTTATGACAGTGGCTAGAGGGAAGGAATGTGGGATACCCAGATAATTGTAATGAGGTGGGGTGACTTATGGAAGCCGGAGAAAGATCCGGGGGGGGGGTGCAGATAGATAATTAGAGAAGAGGGAGAGAGCTCAAATGGAGCTCTTTTGATTGTACTCAAACAGGATTTTCTAAACTAATTTATATTTAATTTTCCAAGAACAGCGCAATGATGACTTATGGTACAGTGATATCTTTCAATGGTACAAATTACATAACTCTATTTAATTTTTATATAACTATTTACAGTACAAATACAAGCTTGTATTATAAAATCATATCAAACCAAATGAGTGTCATCCCTTTAAATTTTATCACAGTAAATGAACCCTTTAGGTAGATGTATTAGATAGATGGATATCTCAGCTATAAATTTGTTTAAAATCTGATAACTTGTCTCTTACTAGTCATTCAGGTGTTTAGAAGTCTGTTTGCTGTGAGGAGAGGACACCTAGAGGTGAACGTCAACAAAAATCCATATACACTGGAAACTGCAGATATAGGCAATAAAATATATCGATGGTTATATTTAACTGGTATATAAAGCACACATACCTAGATAAATCTGTTAAACAAGTTGAGCCTCTTATATCTTGGGGGTTATATTTCCCCTATAAGGAGTTGAGTATATGAGATCAATGCATTCTTACCTGTCTGGTTTAGGATATTGTGGTGAGGCCTAAAAGTAGCCATATGGCTTGCCATACGTCAAGGGGAGCCAGCCTTGGTCCTCCAAAAGCGAACGGTGAATATTTTCAGGATACCACTCCTTGAGCACAGGTAGATCTGTTAAATTTATTGACCCATTTATTGATTCCCCCGTACTCCTACAGAGAGATCAAAAAATGCACACTGGAGATGCCTCATTAGAACCATTGTTGACTATCCCTGTCATAAAGTTTGCTGGAAATGCTTTACTTTTTTTTTTCCCCCCCCCCCTCTTTCTTCTTCTCCCCTCTGCCTTTAACATTAATTGGAAGATGATTTATACATGGTTGCCAGACGCCAATTTTTTGTCTTCTCATATCTCAGGAGCGGGGTTTCATCCCACTCTATTTTGATAAATAGAGCAGTCTGTCTGTTATTATTGGCAGGCAGCTTCTATTTAAAATCATATACCCATTGGGAAAGAAAGTTTGTGTGGTAATTTATATTTACTTCCTCATACACATTCTCATATATATATATATATATATATATATATATATATATATATATATATATATATATATATATATATACATATACACACACACCACACTTACCCTCACGTGCACACTCTTACACGCATGCATACAATTTGATATTTTTACATTTCAGACAGTTTGTGAAACCTTATTCCATATATACAGAGTTTTTAAACATTCCCATTATATATTTAATATACAAAGTCTGAAAACCCAGCCATTCGCAGTACTATTGTAAGGACCAAATAAGTTAAATGCAGCATTCTGAACGATTGTCCTTGCAAGCTAATGTTAATAACACTGAAATCCTAGATAATATTTCAGACCAGACCTTTTCGTTAAATTATCCCCTACCTTTCCTTCTGATTTCATCATGCAAGACCACTTCTAATTATCCGCTATTAAAATATAGCTCTTGGAGATGCACACTTAGATGCACTTACATTTGCATGCATTCATGCACTCTTACACGAGTATGCATACAAACACACACACGCATACATACTAATATATATATAATGCATGGGTGCACACACAAACACAACATAGTGTGTCCGGGTTGAACAAAAATGGAAAGAACATTGGTTCTAAAACCTTTTGTACATGAAATGTGCAGGAAGAAGTCCTGTGTATCTTGTATGTGATGTCTCTATTATAACCTGTTAAAGGTTCCTTAAAACTTGCTAGAGAAATTCTGGGTTAGGGCAAGTGGGGACATATTGCCTAGAATCCGGTTTATAATAAACATTAAAGGTCAATATTTGAAAGATCTGTCAGCTCATTTTGAAAGTTCCCAGGTATGTTATCACACACATTTCACCTCCTAAGCCTGTCCGTACTTCCTGCACTTGCTAAATATCAGTGTAAGGGGACTCTAGTTCTTGAGCCAAATAAATAGTGTTTGTCTCTGTCAAGCAGTCTTTCCTAAAATAGTGTGTGTACACAGGCTAACACTATGGTCTTAAACCAGGGGTGGAGAAATCCCAGGAACCTGAGAGCCCAGGCTTCTAAAATTTTTCTCTCTGGCTCCTATGTTTGGGAGTAGTTGATACATACTAAATAAATGCATCCATCCATTATCTTCACATATATGTTCACTCCTGGCTTAAACTATATCTACCCTGTTATTCAGTCAGTCGTAGCATTCAGATGATGATGAAACTAAATCTGCACATAATTTGAAACTCTGCAACAATTACTACAACACATTCTCACACCTTAAAGAGAGACCCTGTCAAATAATTTGGTGATTTTAAAATTGCTTTGAAAATCCTCTATATTTTGTATTATTAGTATTTTTTTACTAGAAAACTTTTTTTTAGTTATTTAAATTTCTGTGTCATCGGAACAGTATAGTTAAGTCTCCTCCTCCAGGAGAGCAGGGCACTTCTAAAAAAGGCCTCTCTGGAGGAAACTCCCTCCTTCCCCCCCCCCCACACCCACTTTACCCCCACCTGCTACATTCAGTTTTAATTGACCTCCCACAGAAGGAGGGTGTATGGGCACTGTTCAGGGGCCCATTCGCACACTGCATTTATGAGGCATATCTCACAGGAGGTTCAAAGTTGGGCACTCTTTCCAAGATTCTTGGGATGGGGGGAGTGCCATTTTGGAACTGCTAGAGATTCACATTTCCTTTTGTGGCATGAAAAGACTACAGTTTCCTGGGTTTTCCTAGCATAGAAGATGTGGTCTTTAAGTAACTCTCCTCCTCTTTCCATGCCAGTTGCTGAGCAGAGCCTGGCTGATTCTAAAGTTAGTGTTGCTTCCTGAATCAAGGTGACCATCCAATAGGCATATGTCCTCAGGAAGAAACCTGTTCCCGTTTGGTGATTGCATCTTGTGCCTACAAGAATCAAGCCACTACTGAGCACCTGTGAAAGATAGCGACTTGGTTGTCTCTGCACATTTTCACCAAACACACTCATGTTGAATGTCCTGGCCTTGGCTGAGGCCAGTCTTGTTTGGAAAGGCCATCAGCCTGTGGTGCCTGAATGAGGCTCCTTCTTGTATCCTCCTTTCTTTTTTTCTACTAAGATTGGAACCCTGTTGGTCTCTTGTTTTACAGTTGTTTGGTGTATATGTTGTGCCTATTTACACCCAAGGTTTATGTTGTACCAGTTTAGTCCTGTTGATACTGATCTCCAGTGGAGGTTTTTCCTCTTTTTCTCTCCCAGGAATCTTGGTGAATGTCTTTGGGATATCCCCATGGTTCCTGTGTTCCACTTTGGATGACAGAGAAAAGAGGACTTTGGGGACTTTACCGTTAAATCTTTCTCTTAGTCAGTGTGGAATGCAGGACTCCCGGAGAATAATCTGTGGTTTGAGTACCTGGGCAAAGGGCTCCTCTTGGGTTTTCTGTTCAGGGGATTTCCTTCTTTTCCGTCACTTCTTTCTCTTGCTTTAATTTGGCATTGCATACAAGAAAATTGAACATAGCAGGTGGATGTAAAGTGGATTGAACAAGGGAGTCTCTGCCTCTGCCTCCCTCTAGGAGGAGGAGACCTTACCCATGGCTCCTGCTTTCCACATGGACTGAGGATTTAATGTTAATTCACTTAAATCCTCTTTGATAGATTATGACTAATAAGGCACTCTTTGTTTTATCCCTACATTACTTCCACTCACTAACACTACTCCGCAATACATCATCCACCTCCCCTAGCACTGAAAAGTTTGTGTGTGAGGGGGAATTAACCTTTTGAGTGCCATAGAGCTTCACCCCTCTGCCACTCAAAGGGTTAATGTAGGACAAAGACAGGAGGTGCCAGCATGGCATGCCTTAATTGGTAGAATCTATTAATATAGATAACACAAACGCTAAATAAAAAATGTCTAATACAATAAGGAGGACTTTTTGCAAGCTCTTTCAAATTTAATAGTCACTTTTAGGTGTTAAGGTCTCTTTAGCCATTTGAGTGCCAGAGTGGTACGCAACGCATTGCAAAGCAATGCGTTGCGTACCACTCTGGCACTCAAAGGGTTAATTATGAGAAAGCAAGCATTCATTTACATGCCTGGTAGAAATAATTTCTCACTCTTTTTTTTTTTTTTACCACATAGATTAATTCACTTTTGTCTCACAGCTGCAAAAGCCTAAAAAATTCCTTCTCACTCACAACAGATTGAAACTGTTTAAATGCAGTCTCACACATAATTAACCCTTTGAGTGCTGTGGGTACGCAAACAATGCGTTGCGCACCCCTCTGTCACTCAAAGGGTTAATGTAAACATATTGGGGCTGATGTTCTGAGAGAACGAAAGCAATTCAGGACCAGTTCTGCCTAGATTCAGCAATGGCCAATTCAATGTAATGCATTGCAGATTAATCTAGCATAGAAGGAGCTAATATTTGTGATTTCCCTCCCCCCCCCCACACCCCTATTTCTGTTCCCTGTACAATGCTGCAGGTTGTGTTGGAGTTGGAAAAGTTTTAAGTCCGTTACAAAAAGAAACTTTTTATTGCAGAAATGATTGGTTTGTTTAGAGTGTGTTCACATGTTCTTTTAAGGTACATTATAACAGTAATCATTTGTACTGTGTGAGTGCTGGATATATAGTTGACTTATGTTTAAATGTAATCTTTAAAATATTTTTTTTGTTAGAAGAATGACGAAAATGGAAACTGCTCAGGTGAAAACGTTGAATTTCCCACAACTAACCTGTATGAATTGGAAGGCCGCGTGCTCACTGACCATTGGTCCATACCGTACAAACGGGAGGAGTCCCTGGGAAAGTGTTTAATTGCTTCAACGTACTTGGCAAAACTTGGTAAGCCTCTCATTTCAATGATTTGTTTGTGTTTAATACTGATTATATATGTCTATCCTTAAAGTGGACCTGTTACCACACAGCTTTTAGTCTCCGTAAATGTCTGTCCATATTGCCTGTACTTTGGGGTTCTTGTTTTTCAGTCTTTCAAATGGTTTAGACAGTTTTGGTTTTGTAGTTGGGGACTTTTTAATCCCTTGCGTACCAGAGGGGTGTCCACAGCACTCCTCTGGCACTGAAAGGGTTAAAATAATAATTAAAAAAATCCTACCTCCTCTTGAGACTGCCGGGTACTATCCAATTCCACCAAAAGGGTGGAATACATTAAAGGGATAGTAATGTCTGCAATAAAGTAGATTGCCAAGTCTTCTCTATTGTAAATTGAACACCTTGTGCTATGTTTAACGACTTACTTTTATGTTGTTCAAAAGATATCAAATTTAGAAAGATTACCCTCCTGCCCCTTCTTGCCGCCTCCCCTTGGAGCTGCAATCTGGTCTCGGGACCGGCGGATGCAGCGAGGGACAAGCTTCAATCATTAAGTATAAGAAAACCCTGCCCCTTGACGAAGGAGGGCAGGATTTCCCTTTGCTTACTGAAGTTTGTCCCTCGCTGCTCTCCATCAGGACCACAGATAGATGAAACGTGAGACAGCCAGAAAGGGCAGAAGGGGCTTTTTCTACAGTTAATGTCTTTTGAACTACATAAAGTAAGTTGTTAAACCTAGCGCAATGTGTTAGATTTACAATAAAGAAGACTCAACAATCTACTTAAGTGTTTTGTGTGTTGGATACCTTTCTTGCACTCAGATGGTTAAAAGGCCTTGTGCAAAAAGAATTGTAGATCAGCAGGGACAACCCAACTGCACTACAGTAGACAAATATAATATTTCACTAGAAGCTTACATAGGATTGAAACAATTGCAGTATTTTTAGTTATTCCTTTGTAATTGATTATAAGCCACAAAATACTTCCATCCTGAGATGTCTAGGAGAAGACACTGGAACAATACTCACTGGGAAGCTGCTCATTTGGTTGCTCATTTCCATTATCCTGCACGTCTAATTTTACCAGGAATATAATGGAGTAGTGATTAGAACCATGAATATGGTGATTATATAGAAGTATCCGTGATGCACAGTAAAAAGAAAATACATTTGAAATGAATGCTGAGTGTCATTGAGGTGTCCTGATCATTACTTCTTAACACATTGGGCACCTCGCTGATATTCAAAGGGTTAAACTGGGATCTTTCTTGGCATTGCTGTAATGTTTTTATTTATCAGTACTTAGAAGGCCTGTGAAACTGTTACAGATCTGCAATAAACCTTTGTCACACTAACATCTAATGAAGTGACAGACTGTGGGCTTTATGCAGGAAGCTGTGCAATTTTGGAGCAAAGCCACTGCCCCATAGGGGGACAAAAAACATTCTCAAAGAAATTCTCAAGGTTTCCATTGGTTAAGTGGGGCTCTGTATCTCACAGATTCTAGAGAGGTATCCAATATATTGAGAACTAATCCACTGGAGACCTCTTCAGCACTCAAAGGGTTAAAGGCTCCATTTTAATAAACTATATATTTTATTTGTCCCCTGTGGTGTGGTTGGTTTGCTCCAGAATTTCCCTACTAACTGCGTTATTGCCCCAGGGCTTCTTTAAGATGCTGGTGAGGGCCTGGGCAAAGTGGGCCCCCTTGGCACTCAAAGGGTTAAGTAAAAGATGAATTTGTCACACACGGTAATTTCAGGAGCTCTTCTCTGATTTGAGTGCCAGAGAGGTATCTAGTTCATTGCAGTGCAATGCATTGATTGCCTTTCCAACAGTCAAAGGGTTAACATTTCTGGAAATCCAACTAAACACCCCTTCCCATACTGCTGTGCAGTCTGTGTCTACCTGCCTGTGGATGGAATTCTGACCGTTCTGCTGGAGCTGTCTGATGCTGCCTGCGGTGGTTCATGAATTTTAGGCAGATCATATAGTAGCCAGGTATGCTTTATGTTATCCAGCCTGCCTTGAGCAGGACAGGAAGAAAACCCCTTTACTGTGCTCCTCACTCTGACAGACTGCCACTGAAAATGTGAGTAGCAGTGAGAGCACAGAGACTGAAAAACACTATAGGACTAAAAGAGCGTTCAGCTGCGCATGTGCTTGCCAGACCAGTCCAGCCCATCTGTCCTGTCCCCCCCGGTTAGGAACTGTGCGTCCGTCAGTGGGACCAGGGCAAATGCCCACTGTCCATTGGTTAAAGCGGTCCTGTAACACCCTATATAACATAGTAAGGCAGTGTTTCCCAAACATGTCCTCAAAACCCTCCCACCCTTCAAGATCATTGTATCATCAGCACAGTAGGATCTGTCAGAATGCTGTCATCCTGCATTGTTACGGAGGCTTGAAAACTGGTTAAGAACCAAGGTTGTAAGGGATAGCACCCAGTATCATTGCACTCAAATGGTTTGTGCTGATGACATGACATGCAATTGATCATGCATAGTTAGATTTTAAAAATGATTATACCTTGGGATCCAGCAGATAAACTGTAATATTCCAAATCACTGTATATATGCATAATCATAGCAAATAAAGCATGCATAACACAAATCAGTAGAGTGTTCCTGAGACCTGGAGGCCAAAACATCAATTCATGAGACTGACAAGGCAATACACTATTTCTGTAGTGGTGCGTTGCCCTGCTGGTGTGTTGTATTGATGTTGGCATTCTCCTATAACAGTGAATTGCATTATTTATTATACGATTATAACAGTCTTTTCCCATATTATGCTATTACAAATTACCAGCAGATTATTACTTGAGATTAGCAAGGCAATACAGTGGAGTTCCACAAGATGTCATTACATGAGACCAGCAGTTCTGTGCTTCAAGTAATAACATTATTGTAACTCGTTTGCATGTGTGTGAGTTAATGTGTGTTACAGTGTTTAACACACTTCACAGCTATGTTGCATCCCATAGCAAAGTAAATGGTGTCTGGCAGGACAGGTCTGTGGGGCACGTTATGCTGCTCACTGCCACCAGTCTGCAGGTGAGTGACCTGTTCTTCTGCTCTGCAATTGAATGGAATCTGCCCTGTCAGTGCATAATGACATCCCTATAGGCAATTTCTACCAATCACTGCAAGATGAATTACTTGTCAAGTTAACCCTATGAGTGGCAGAGATGTGTGCAACACATTGTGTTGCAGTACGTTGAACACCTCTCTGGCACTGAGAGGGTTAAGCTTGGTAACAGCTGTAAAATCTAGATGCCCATTAACCATTTTAGTCACCATGGTGGCCTGACACCTGCATATTGCGTAATCCTGCTAATTACTTTATATGAATCAAATAATATGTGTGTGTTTATATACAATACATTAAAAATATGGGCTTCATTTGCAATTAAGTCCCACTAAGATGTTACTGGTGATGCGTCTTGCACAAGTTCTGATATGTTAAGTAGATTTGAGCTAAATCCCCCCCCCCCCATTCATTCTGTATGGAACAGATAGAAGAGTATCTGTATGCAGAACAAAGACAGTGAGAATTCTGTGGTATACCATATTACTGGTACTTTTTTTTTTGACACCCACATGAATTCAATGTGGTAGTCGTAGGGTAAAAGTGGGCTTCTCTGCGATTTTGAAAGCGCTTCAAAATCAACTTTTTTATTATCTTAAAAAATTATAAATTTATTTTTGCACAAAAAAGTGACAATGATACTTAAAACCTAAATGGGGCCGCTATCAAAATATAATGTGACACTGCTATTAAAATGTGCTCAAACATAAAGTATATATCCAAGAGCCCTAAAAAACGTATATCAAATTCTAAATACTACAAATCGAGGATGTCTGTGAATTTATTCTTTCTGCTTATAGGCAGGCAGACATCCCGTGAGTCTTGGGAGGTCTCTTTTAGACATTCCTTGACACTGGAAGGTGTTTGAGCCTAAACCTTAAACAGATTCTAGTGATACAATCTTTACCTTGTATATAGGATATCCAGTGTTGCGCTCTAGTTTGCAGATGGCTGATGCTCCATACCAACTTGTATTTAGATATTTGGTGTAGTGCACCGATCAACAGGGAGCACTGTATTACATTGTGACTCATTTTTTTGTATAGTTTTTGACACTATTTGCGAAGATAGTATCTTGATGTTTGGCTTATCCCCTATATACATTGCCTTTAAGAAGATATAGTATCTTGATGTTTGGCTTTCTTCTCCCTACATCCTCTATTAGTAGTATTTAGAATCTGAAATAAGTTTTTTAGGGCGTATATATATATATATATATATATATATATATATATAATTTTTTTTTTCTTTAATCTATTTAATTTACAACCGTGACCATTTTAGGATGTCTCTTCTCCCTCTTTTAACCCTTAGAGTGCCAGAGGGATATGCAAACCTTACTTTAGCCTAATCTCCATCATACATCTTACCTCAGTCACAATCCTTTATGCTTTGGTCATCTACTGTAATATGAGAAAAATATTCATAAGTACATATTCCTACAATTTACAGGCATCTCAGATTCTGACGAAAACTGCAAAAGGTTTATGGATAGATGTATGCCAGAAGCATTTAAAAAGGTGAGCTCTATATCAAATGATCTGTGTATTAAAGGGGATGTATATAATATGAAAAATGTACAAGCTTTTGTAGGATTTTTCCTGATAACATATGGGTAAACACTCTGCAAGGTGATGTCTCGTTTGAAAATTATTGCATTACTAACTTCTATTTTCATAACTGTATGGGTGCAGTTTTTTGTGATCGTTCCATTATATGGTGGCATTGTTGCAGTTAACAAGAATTTAAAGGGATAGTAATGTTTCAAAATAAAAGCAGCTCCAATTAATCTTCATGGTATTTGGGCCGTAGAGAGTGTTATTTAAATACTGTCAGAGTTGTAGTTCAAGAGTAAGTGAATGATAAAGTATCCCCCTTCCGCCCCTTTTACAGATGTAACACTGCTCACCTCAAAACAGGGGGGTGTTTTCCAAATGGCTTGCAGAGAGGGACAATCCTCAATTGGCATAAGGGAAAAACCTGTCAATGGGGACAGGGTTTTCATTCATTATACACAGGCGAAGGTGCATTTTGATGCCCCCCCCCCCTCGACCTTGCCACAATCCCTTGCCCCCCCCCGACCTTGCCACAATCCCCTGCCCCCGCCCACATATTCACCTCCACACGCTCCCTTCATCTCCACATTGCCCCTTCCACAATGCTCCCTTCATCTCCACATTGCCCCTTCCACAATGCTTCCTTCATCTACACATTGCCCCTTCCACAATGCTCCCTTCATCTACACATTGCCCCTTCCACAATGCTCCCTTCATCTACACATTGCCCCTTCCACAATGCTCCATTCATCTCCACATTGCCCCTTCCACAATGCCCCCTTCATCTCCACATGCCCCTTGATCCCCTACCTTGCGTCCCTGGTAGTCTAGCGGCGTGCCATAAGAGAGCTCTGTGCCTCCTTCGGCACAGAGGTGAAGCTCTCGCGAGCTGTTCTCAGTAATGCAGAGAGATGGGAGATGATGTCATCTCTCAGCGCTCTGTATTACTACAGAGCATGGGTCACTCTGCGTTCACATAGACGCCGCGAGGGAGCGCTTGGTAGTGTAAATCAGCACTCCCTCGCAGCAGATATATATATTTAAAAAGAAATTTTAAAAAATCCCAGCTTCCCCCTTTTCGGCGCCCCTCCATTGTGGCGCCCTAAGGCAGCTGCCTGTCCTGCCTTAATGGTAGCGCCAGCCCTGATCTTCATACAAACTTAGTATTAACTGCAGTTATTTTTGACTGAACTATCTCCCAGAAGTCAGATTGCAATTGTTTTACTTATCATTAAAACCCTAGTGAATCTAATAAGTGTTACTTTCCCTTAACTTCCCCTGTTTAGGCATTACAGGTCATATGCTCAAAAGTCAAGTCGTTCTGGGGTAAACTAAACTGCATCACAGAAGACCAATACAAATTCCTAAGATTACTAAGATTATACATTCAGTTTCCTTTCTAAAATACATTACATTATAATATTTATCTCCCACATTAACCCTTTGAGTGCCAGAGGGGTACGCAACGCATTGCTTTGCAATGTGTTGCGTACCCCTCTGGCACTCAAGGGGTTAATCACAAAGCCCTATTGTAAGCCATCCTTGAGTATCATTTTCACAGGCTGGTAGGGGTATATTAGACATTGATGGCCTGGGGCCTGTTTTAACCCATCAAGGACCAGACAGCTGTGCAGTGCATTTCCCACCCCTCTGGTCCACAAGGGGTTAAAATAAATACATTGTACAATATAATGAAAATGAAAGCTTATGTAGTTTTCTGGTGGACCAAGCACCATCCAGAAGCTTTGGCCACCAGTTGCTGAATTTGAGCGGGAAAGCGTGGTGATAAATTGTTGTAGTACCACTGAAATATGTCTAGTGACACGGATGTTTTAATTGCTTCCTTACCTGTGAGCACAAATTTGTTAAACTGCATATGCCTGGTAATTTAAAGTTAATTTCTTGTTCTTTTTTTCTTCCAAGCTGCTGACCTCCAGTGCAGTCCATAAATGGGGTACTGAAATCCACGAGGGGATCTACAATATGCTGATGTTGCTGATTGATTTGGTCGCAGAGCGAATAAAACAGGAGCCAATCCCTGCTGGTCTTCTGGGTGTGCTCACCATGGTAATACGCTTGTGTATTATGTCTAATTGTAGCATGTTTGTAGTCAGAAAAGAGGATTAAATAAATACAAAGAATTTTTAGACAGGCACTGGTCTCAAATCTCCTAACAGATCCACACGCAACCTCTAAAATACTATAAACAATACTAGGAGTACAATGAGGTAAACCCTTAGAAGATAAACCCCATTAACAGAAGTCTTTATATTGAGGCAGTCGGACCCAAAAAAATACAAAAAAGGGTTATAAATGTGAAACTTTATTGATACAAATAATTCAGATAAAGTTAAAACCAATTAAAATACACAAGAGAATGGTTCTCATAAGGAATAGACCTCAATTAGTAACATTAAATAATGGTGAGACATCTCATGATAATATCTAATCACAGCTATAATAAAAACATCTTAAATAAATATAAACATATAGGATAATAAACAACACCATTACAACACTCTATGCAAGTACCAATTAAATTTAATAGCCCTATTTACTCTCAGTTGAGAAAACGTATAATCATAGATGCCCCAATAAAGGGGGAATCGATGATACTTAATAACAGCTTAAAGCATAAGTGATCAAAGGATAAACAGGACAAAAATGGTACTTATCCATGAATAGAAGTCTACTCCGTATGAGGCCCTCTCTGCAAATCAACCATCCCAAAGCGTATCGCCTCCTCCGAGGCTTCGTCAGACTCAGAGATCATCAGGCGGCTCTGAAGCAGAGCTGCGATCGCGTTAACTAAAAGAAAAACTTTCACTAAAACAGTCCTCTACGTGTGCTTGCAAGCCAAGCACACGTAGAAGACCATTTCAGTGAAAGTTTTCTTTTTTTTTTTTTTTAGTAACGTGATCCGGCTGTCCTGGAGAGCCACCTGAAAGTCGTACGACTCTCTTCCTTTCAGTCAGCTAGAATGCTGACTACGGGGAAGGGGGAGGGAGAGGGCAACTTTAGAAGCGTTCACCTCTCAAACCATAAAGGTTTGAGAGATGACACTGGGGAAATACTTTTTTTAGTAGTAGTTTGCTATAGGGATTAGTAATACTTAAGTGTTACTATCCCTTTAAGTACAGGAGAGTTGACCAGTGGCTCATTAATTTTGACTGACTCACCTGTGCTTAATCATGGAAATCCTTAAATCCTGGCCTGTTGGTGGCCCTAGAGGACTGAACTTGGACAGCACTGCTATAGGGGGTACAAATCTAAACCAATTACAACCTCTGATTTTCTTCATTTTTTTTGAAAAATGACTTGCCTGTTCTAAAACCGTTATAACCACTACAGAAGTGAAGAAAAGGTAGACAAAGCATACCATTCTGAAAAAGACGATAATCCACCACATCAAGTGAGGGGGGTCACTTGCCTTCCTGCCCCTTGGCTGGTGTGCACAAATGTTTCCAGAATGTGTTGCTAAAGGAAAAAAAAGGTCTTACATTTCCACCCCTTTAGGTGTGCTGACAAATTTGAGAACGCTGGAATTTTCAACTGTATTAATTAGCTATTACTCTTTCTAAAAAAATTGCACTCTCTTGGTATGAGTTCATATACTACAGGTGTGCTAAAAGTACAAAATTTATACATACATGTTTACTTTTTGAAAATGGCTGCAGATACTAAAATGTTCATAATCATTAGCAATATGAAGGCAAGTTAATCAATGTATTCTATTTTGGAAGTAGACATTCACCCACATCAGATAAGGGGTTACTTACCTTTCTAACCCTAGGCTGGAGTGTACAAACAATTCCATAAGTTGGCACTATGGGAAAACAAGTTTTTGTTATTTGTTTACATTTCCACAACTTCAAAAATTCGAACATCTATGAAAACCATAGAATATCCTACTGTATTCAGTACTTTCTACCAGCTGTAGAAAAATTGCACCGTTTTATGTGAGTTAACATACAATATGAAGTTGCCAGGGACACTAATCTACACCTGCCACTTTTGTTTTTGAAATTACCTCGCTGCATTAAAATGGTCATAACCATTATATATCTGCAGGAAAGGAAGGCAAGGTATATTGTTTTGGAAAGTTTCCAGAAAGTGGTGCTATAGGAAAAAAAAAATCAAGCTATTTTAAATTTCTACCTCTTCAAAGATGCAAACAGCTTTGAAAAACATGGATTTTATTACTGTAATCTTGAGCTTCTACTCTTCCAAGAAAAACTACACCCTGTGGGTATGAGTTGACATACTGTAGTGGGTGCCAGAAGCACAAAACTATTCCAGTTACAATCTCATTTTTCATCTATGACTTGCCTATACTAAAATGGTTATAACAACTAGCCATATAAAATGAGGGGTCATGGTCGTTGTACCCCTAAGTTAGTGTGCACAACTGTTTCCAGAATGTGGCACCATAACAAAAAAAAACATACTTTTGTTTTATTGTTTTCTGTTGGATATGGAATACCAACATTAGGCAGATTACCATCACTGACAATTCCCTAGTGGATAGCTCAGTTTCCAGGTGCTATGTGGACCTTACGCCCTGGGGGGAAAATCTTGCACTCCAAGTTCTTTCCTCAGGAGTTACCCACTGAGGCTTCTTCTTTACACATGGTAATCTGAAGACAGAAGACCTGCTGAAAAGGTGAGCAACCCTTTGAGTGCTGAGGTCCACATGTCCCACGCTTCCCCTACTCACAGGGGTCTCCTTTGGAGTTCCTAATACATACTCCTGCACTCACTGGGTTTATCTGTATGTCTGTTGGGTGTTTTGGAACAGGTTTCTGTGGTAACTTAACACTTTGGTTGCTGGTTTGGCATATTTTGGGGGGTTGTTGGCACTTTCCCTGCTGGGTTCAGTGTTTATTGGGTTCTGGTAAGATGTTTTACTGTTTTTTGCTGACTTTTTGCTTCATTGTAAAACGTTGCAAAATTTGAGCTCCCTGCGTGCTTTAACTCATAGATGCCATTGCTCCATTCACCTCTATGGGACTTTACAGTTTGGGACATATCTCTGCAACCGTATTGACTTCAGAGATGGCTCATTTTGTTTGTCTGCCCTTCCTCTGCTATCTGGTCAATATTTTGTGTGTGTTGGGGGCTCTGGGGGCTTCGGGCACTGTTGGGGTACTTTTACAGGGAAAACTACATTTCCCATGAGTGCTTGCTTTGCACGCTCATTTCCGATTGGCTCCCGCAGCAGCAGCCATTTTAGTGCTTTCCCTTTACGAGTATCCTACGCAGGGCTTGGACTCTCTCTCTCTTTCTCTCTCTCTCCTCAGCTGATTAACCTTTCGCGTGCCAGATAAGTGCATTTTAGCGATTTCTGGGGTGAAATTTTAATCATACACACTGTATTTGGGTGATTTCTTATATTTTAAACATTTTGACACTGTGAGAATCTCTATTCCTTTGGAGCTTGGGGCTAGAACTAAGACCTAAGGATACTGGGGTGTCTGTGTCCCCCATTGCGCATTGCTCCTCATGTCAATCAGGGTTTGCCTATAGAATACTCATGTCATATGCCCAGGGACCTCCAGCCATGCACTAGAGCCAATTTGGATGCAAGAGTTTAAGGCTCCTACCAGGGACTTCAGGTCTACCTTACAACTCCTTCCATCCCAACTACAGGGGGTCTTCCAGTCTTGACAGCCCCCCACTCCTGTCAGATCTTCCCTGCTGAAACTGCAGGGAATACCTGAGGTTTCAGATTTCTCTGAGGAGGAACTGTTGGTGGAGTCTGATAAAGGGGAATGGTCTGCAGTGGTCTACTCACAATTCTTTGGGGACCCCTTTGAGGCTGATCCCGATCCCTCAGCTGAGGGCCTGATCAGGGCTGTGTTAAACACTCTAAACATCCCCTTGGTACAAGAGGTTTCTTCGGACCCCTCTGATGTCTTTTGGCAGCCTAAGAGGCTCCATACTTGTTTTCCACCTAACCCTACTCTTGACCGTATAGTGTCTGAAGAGTGGAAATCTCCTGACAGAAAATATGTCTCCAAGAAGTTTGCTAAGCGACTTTAGCAGGGGTGGACGCCCCTGTTTCTAGATTCTCTAAGTCCACTGCTTTGCCTGTAACTGACACATTTGCTCTCAAGGACTGGACTGACAAGAAGCTGGAGAGCTCCCTCAAAACCATTTTTGCCTCCGCTGGTACTTCCCTACAAGCAGCATTCGCTGCTGCTTGGGTGAATAGGACCATTGCAGTTTGGACTGAACAGCTAACTGTGGATGTCCGTCAGGGAGCTCCTACTGCTGAGATGTTACGGCTCCTTGCCAACATCTCTGAGGCTCAGCACTATGTTTCTGCTAATATGTTTGATGCCATCCGTTTGGTGGCCAGGGTTTCCACCATGTCTGTGGTGGTTAGACAGGCTCTTTGGCTCAAAATCTGGTCTGCAGACACTGCTGCTATGAAAGCTTTACTCTCTGTGCCTTTTCAGGGCACCTCTCTGTTCAGGCCAGAGCTTAAGGACCTTATTAGTGAGGCTACAGGGGGCAAGAGTACCCTTCTGTCTATGGTACCTAGGAAGAAGATGCCTACGAAGCGTAATCAGCTTTTTCCTTCCTTCCAGGCTGAGGCGTGCCCGGCAAACCAGGCAGTTCCCCAGGTTCCACGTTTCTCCTCCAAGCACAAACAGCAATGGAGGGCCAAGGCTTCCAAACTTCCTTTGGCGTGACTCGCCGAACCCCGGTCCCCATGCTTCTGTGGGTGGTCGTTTGCGCCACTACCTCAGTTTCTGGAAGAACACAGTGGTGGATGCGTGGGTTTTGCAGGTGGTGTCAGATGGGTACAGGATCCCTCTCACCTCTCTTCTTCCTTTCAGGTTCTTTCCGTCTCACATCTCAGGGTGCAGAGAAACGCCATCTGTTCAACGGCGCATCCAGACCCTTTTGGACAAGGAGGTTCTGGAACCAGTTCCTGTTCAGGACATGGGTTTGGGTTTTTACTCAAACCTGTTTGTGGTTTCCAAAAACAATGGCAGCTGTTGTCCAATTTTGGACCTCAAGGATCTCAAATCCTTTGTGGTCAAGACTCACCTTTGCCAGGAGTCCCTGCGGGCGGTGATTGCGGCCATGTTCCCTGGGGAGTTCCTTGCTTCTCTGGATCTTAAGGAAGCATACCTGCACATCGCCATTCATCCAGAGCCGTCAGTATCTCAGATTTGCTTGCGACCAAGGGCATTTTCAGTTTTCTGCACTTCCCTTTGGTTCGACTCCAGCTCCTCAAATCTTCAATAGAGTCCATATTCCCGGCACAGACAACGTTCTAGCAGACTTCCTAAGTCGATACACAGTGGACAGCGGATAGTGGGAACTGCATCAAGAGGTGTTCAACCTCATTGTACAGAGGTGGGGACTTCCTTGCATCGACCTGATGGCGACAGGACACAACCGGAAGGTCCCGAGGTTCTGTTCTCGCTGGAGGGATCCTCTAGCTGTGGGTGCCATGTCTGTACCCTGACACCTTCCTCTAGCATACATCTTTCCTCCCATCCCCATGTTACATAGGGTGCTGCGGAAAATGCGGCTGGAGCGATGTCCAGTCATTCTGATTGCTCCGTACTGGCCTCGACAGGCTTGGTTTACAGAGCTTCTGGGGCTCTCCGTGGCAGAGCCCTTTCGACTGCTCCGCCATCTGGATCTTCTTCTACAGGGATACCCGTGGAAGGAGGATGTCCATCATCTGGGTTTGACAGCATGGAAATTGAATCCTCAATGCTGAAGAAGGGTTTCCTTTCTGGAGTGGTCTACCTTTCTCTCTTTGTGCGCTGATAAGGATCTTTCCCAGGATTTCGGTCCTTCCACTGTCCTGTCCTTCCTGCAGGATGCAGTGGATAAGGGCCTCAGCCTGAGTTACCTTAAGGTTCAGACTTATGCTCTCTCTGTCTTCTTTCAGAGATGCATCACTATTCTTCCTGATGTCAAAGTTTTTCTTCCAGGACATTGCTCATACTCACCCTGTCTTCAAGAGTACTGCTCCTCTGTGGGACCTTAACTTGTTTTGGGCATTCTTCAGCGCCCTCCATTTGAGTCCTTGGCTACTATTCCGCTGTGCCTGCTGACTTTGAAAATGTTTTTTCTCCTGGCGATTTGTTTCTGTTCGCCGAGTAGCGAAACCACCCTTTTTAGTGTTACACAAAGAGAAGGCAGTGCTTCTCACTTCTCAGGAGTTTCTCCCGAAGGTGGTTTCTGAGTTCCACATTAATCAGGAGATTGTGGTGCCTTCTTTCTGCCCTGACCCTACCTCTGACAAGGAGAGGGATCTTCACTTGTTGATGTGGCGCGCTGTCTCAAGTTCTATGTGCACTGCACTGAGTCTGTTCGCCAGTCTGATGCTCTTTTCATCATTCCTGAGGGTCCCAGGGCAGGGGGACCTGTATCCAAAGTGACCATTGCTTCTTGGATTAAGTCTACCATTCATAGGGCTTACGAACTTAGGAAGAAACCGGTTCCATTTCAGGTCATGGCTCACTCCACAAGATCCATTGGGGCTTCTTGAACTTACAAGAATCGGGCCTCAGCTGATCAGTTGTGCAAGGCTGCCACTTGGTCGTCTGTGCACACTTTCTCCAAACACTATTGTGTTGATGTGCTGGTATCGGCACATGCTAGCTTTGGGAGGAAGATCCTGGAGGCAGCTTTGCCTGTCTAGGATCTCCTTCATCTCTTCAGTACTGCTTAGCCCAGTTGGTTCTAGTTCAGTGTGCTGTGTATCAGTTCCTGGGGTATTTTCCCCAGTTTTTTTGTGTCCGTTGACACTTTGTTATTGTTGGGCTATCTATGATCTAATGGTTCATATAAGCTTTGGTGACTTTGGGGTCCTGCGTCTGGTCCTTGCCTTACTTTCCACCTCTGGGATATCCAACCATTGAGTTTACCAAAGTTACCACTAACCTATATTGGACTACAGAGAAAACAGCATTTTAGTCTTACCTGTTAAATCCTTTTCTCTTAGTCCATATAGGTTACTGGTCTCACACCCTGTCAAGGGACCTGTGGCAGAATGTGGGGGTCCTTTCAGGTTCATGCTCACAGGAGTCGTCTTTTTTTTTTTTTTTTTCCCTTCTTGCTATCTAGTCAATAGTTAGCATCACAGTCTAACTGGAAGGGGATTGGCTGGTGACCAGCTAAGGAGAGAGGGAAGGAAGGCTCCACCCAGCAAATTCTTTACAGAATTGTTTCCTGCCTAACTTAAAGGGGCAGTCGTCTTCTCAAAGTTACCAGTAACCTAAATGCACTAAGAGAAAAGGATTTAACAGGTAAGACTAAAATCCTCTTCTTTCGAACATTAATAATTTCAAAGATACTAAAATGGCTCAACTCTAGGATTTCCTTATGAATTCAGGACCTACTGCCAGCCCAAGAAAAATGATACCCCACTGGTATGAGTTCATGTACCATATTGGATGCCAGGAGCGTGGCTACCAGTGGAGCAAGGATGGGGAAGCAAACAGTGTATGTGTGATTCTGTGGCTACCAATTGAAACAGACTATTCGGTCAGCTAATTTATGTGAGGACCTATGACTGCCAGTGGAATCAGGCTGGGAGTCAGGCAGTTCATGTGGGTATGTCTGACTACCAGTAGGCAAGGGAACAAGGCTGAGGGATTCAGATATTGCATATGGGGATCTGTGACTATCAGTATGCACTGGATTAAAGTTGGGAATCCATCATGTCCCTCACATACACTTGTTTGATTCCATTTTTATTATATACCCCTCCCCCCCACACACACATATATACACACACACACACACACACACACACACACACACACACACACACACACACACACACACACACAAAAAGTAATGCTCTGGATGTACATGTGGCACACAGTGTTATTATATTTTTTATATTAATACTTTATCAAACCTCGTTTGGGGGAGACCCCTCCTGATGTGCCCCCAGCTGTTGATCTCCCAGCCAATCGTGCACTCCTGCTTCACTACTACCTAGACTGGTAGGAGTTGGCAGGATCGGGGAAAGCTTTTTCACACCACTGGTGATCATGTCATCTGCACCCCACACACACACACACACACACACACACACACACACACACACACACACACACACACACACACACACACACACACACACACACACACACACACACACACACTCTCATACCATGAAGTTTGGGTAGGTGTGAAGGACGATAGCTCATTACTCTCCTGAGTAGCCATTATTGATCTCACAGAGAGGTCAGTTGGGAGATCAATAGCTGGGGGAGGTGGGCCCCAGGAAGGTCACAAGCGTGAAAACAAATCATTAAAAAAAAAAAAAGGGTTAGGGTGGATGAGGAACGATCCCAGCCGTGTGTGGGTCAGGGGCTTGGCTGTGCAGGAACACTTGGCCAAGAATGTGACCCACACATGGCTGGCACTCTGAAGGTTAATGCCTCAGCTCCTCTAAGTAGTCCCATTCACCTGATTCAAACCCCCGCCCCCCCAGTAAATTAATAAAAAATAAATGATGAAAATGAGATAAAGTACTAAACACAGGATGATTTACTAAGAAAAAGTGGTGGAATCAGTGCAAACCAGGTGTACAATAGGGAAGAATAAAACAAAAAATACAAAAAATTCCCATTGATTTAAATGGGGCTTTTACCTGTCAAATACTTTTATAAGTCTTCAAGGTGAGACCTTTCTAGGATTCAAATGGTTAAAAGCCAGACTTAACAAGGAGAATTTGTATTTATTTCGTATGGTGCAGTTGGTTTTCCCCAGAATGTCATCACTTTCTTTTAAATGCACTTACTATTCGTTTATTATAATTCTCTTACTTGTTAAAATTATTGTTTACATCCTACAATATTAAACACAAGACTGCAATTTACAGCTCACAACCAGGACCTCTAACAGTTTTTAGCATTAGCAGTGACCGCTGTAATGTATTTTTAATCTGAGTCATCGTTACATGTAATTGACTTGCACTTCTCTTCCTTCCCTGTATAACAGGCGTTTAACCCTGATAATGAGTACCATTTCAAGAATAGAATGAAAATGTGTCAGAAGAACTGGACAGATGTGTTTGGTGAAGGGAACACATATGCAGTATCCCCTACGAATAGCCTGCAGAAAGTAAGTTCTTCAGTCCCTTCAGGGCCAGAGATGTGAAACGCATTGCACACCCCTCTTTTCCTTTTTTAATACACAGGACTAAAATGGATACAGTGTATCTTATAAAATAATACTAATACTTCGTAATAAACCACCCCCTCTTTTTTTTTACTTTAATGTGGGCAAAATTCCTTGTGGCGCCTTTTACTTAAAGGGATAGTAATGTTTCACAAAAAAAGCAGCTCCTACTAATCTTCATAATATTTGGGCTATGGAAAGTGTTATTTCAATGCTGTTAGAGTTGTAGTTCAAGAGTAATTAAATTATAAAGTATCCCCCTCCCGCCCCTTTTACTGATGTAACAAGCTCACTTCAGAGTAGCAAGACTGTCCAGGTGGATCGCAGAGAGGGACAATCTTCAGTGAGCATAAGGAAAAACCTGTCAAGGGGGGGCAGGGTTTACCTTATGCTCACAGTAAGAAGATTGTCCTTTGCTGTGATCTGTCTGGTCAAGGGACCAGATTCCACATCTGAGGGGAGGTGGCTTACACTAGGTAAAAGGGGGGAGGGGGATACTTTATCATTCAATTACTCTTGAACTACAACTCTGACAGTATTGAAATAACATTCTCCATGGCCCAAATACTATGAAGATTAATTGGAGCTTTTTTTTTTTTTTTTTTTATATATATACAAAAAAGGGCCTAAAGTGCGCTACTCAATATAATAAAAAAAAAAACCACAAATAATATCTCATACAGCAGCTACAAGATATATTACTTCTCTCACCTGAGAAGTATAAAAACATACAATATCCAAAAAACAATATCCTAGTGCTTATTATATATTGTAACAAATCCGTGATCTATAAATCAAAAATGTAACAAACGGATACACAACTAAAAGTCCAAAGAATTCATTGTATCAAAATAAGGACTCGGAAAATGTACTTGTATAAAAACAACAGTGTTATTTTGTTACCTCAGCACAATCCGGCACGCTAGTCCTTAAAATCATAGCAGGATGAACATGCTGACAATGTGAGGAGGAAGGGAATATAACCACGGAGCACCAACAAAAACCCACCAATCAAGTCACTCGTTAAGGTGTCTTATGGGGCCCTTACAAAACACCTAAACCTATGGGCGGATTGTCCTATCGGGGGATCGGGCATCCCCTGGTGGGCCGCTAGAACATGGGCCGGTGGGGGAGATCAGAGGATCTTACCTCACCGTCCCACGATATTTTGAAGGAGAGGTCTGTGTTGCCACAGGCACTCTCTGTGACAGCCTTCACTTTCCTTGTTAACCCTTTGAGTGCCAGAGGGGTACGCAACGCATTGCTTTGCAATGCGTTGCATACCCCTCTGGCATTCAAAGGGTTAATGCAGAGCGCCAGGATATGACATAATATCCTGGCACCTGCTCTCCCATGCAGCACAGGGACCCCAAGGGGGCGTTGACAGGGACGTCAGTGTAGCTAGTGGGCTGCTTTAAGAAAAAAAAAAAAAAAAAAAAAAATGCCCGGGCTGGTATAACCCTACAATCCGCCCCTGCCTAAACCATAAACAGTAAGATCGTGTACAGGTGAATAACTCTAATAGGTCATTATTCAATACTCTGGTGTTAAAGTAAAATATAACAGCATATAGTATCAAAATAAAAAAAATATATATATAATTTAAATTTTAGTATAAAAAGTCTGGTGTTCTAAAAATGAGGACAAAAAAATAGTTGTATTTTCTTTCATGAGTAATTAGTCATCCACAATTGTATTCCATTTGCGTTTACACAGTCTCAGTTTCCTTTAGGAGTGTGATACCCCAAGATTTTTTAGGGCTAATGGGATACGTAAATCTGTACACTCATTCGCAATTCACTTCAGATCAAAAAGTTGGTCTCTTTCAGGAACTTTCTTGTGCAGTTGTAACCACCGACTACAATTAGTTTTTTACTTGGTTCTATATTCTGTTATTTGACCAAGGCTTTCCTGTAAGTCAGGTGTAATGATGATTCTTCTGATTCAATCTCATACAATTTAAAGTTCACAAAACTGGAATTATCTTAGTGTTTTTACCGTTTACTGTCTTCACTTGGGGTTTTAAATCAGCATTCATGTCGGTGTGCACACCTTCCTGAAACACATTGCAAAGACCTTACAGTCACAGCATTAAAAATCCATATGTTGGGACACAGCCAACAACTACAACAGCAATTAGGTTGTCCTGCCACCACAACCTATAGATGGAATATTGTGCAGAATGTTGTACAACACTTGGATTGATATTTAACTGTGCTTCCTCAAAATGAACACTTGGATATATAAAATATTGCTGCTGCAAAATCTGAACGCATTTCGGAAAGCACTGTTTCCTTTCTCAAAGCAGTCAAACCTTTTTTTTTTTTTTTTTAAATTTATTTATTTATTTTTGAAACATTACTATCGCTTTAATTCTGCCTGGATTGGTTCCCCAAAGTTGGTCCTTGTTTAGTACTGGATACCCTGCTTACAGAGGGAGACATGATGATTATCCTTTGCTTAGAGCATTATGTTCATATTCTGATGTCCAGTTTGCCCAAACCGGAAGTAGACCCTGTAACGGATGTTATCCGTTACTTAGGCCCTTGTCTGGACCACGAACAATTTCCTCAAAGACTATGGCCTTGTGGCCTCATTTGAACTCTGATAGGGGTTTCCCTATCATTATGTTAAAAGGATTGATGTCGAATGTTGTAAGTTTTGTATATTGTGTAATGTCGAAAGTTTAATGTATTGTATGGTTTAATGTACGAGGGATACACGAACACCGACGCCGGTGATTCCCCGGTTCCTTTGTTCGAGGTATCCACGCCAGCTCGAACGCGGGAAACCGGAGGCAGTGAGTCGACGCCGGATTGGCCGACGTACGACTCACTGCGCACACTGATTGGCCAGGGTTGAAGCCGCATATTCAAACTAGTGTGTACGTGCTTCAACCCCTGGCCCAGTCCTCAGATGTGTATTCCCTCTGATCAGTCCATTGTCTCTGTCCAGACGTTGATTAATGATGTTAAGTGTACCATTGTCAATAGTGTGTTCAGTTGCCCATCTCCCATTGGCTTGTTTCCCTTGGCTACCATTGGCCCCTCTGTTCCCCCTGCCATTGGTCCATTGTTCACTGTCCCCATTGGTCTGTTGTCTATGCCCATTGTGTTGGATTGGTCCCCGGGCCAAGCCTGCATTAGAATGCCTGGCCCTTCCCCTCCCTATTGTGGTACCATGTTGTAAACTGTATAAAAGTTGAGTGTCTTGTTCAATAAAGGGTGTTACTGTTTGGAGTGAACCAGAGTCCTGGAGTCTGTTTGTTCCTGTGGTAAAAGTGGCCACTCTGCCGCCCATTCGAACCAGGTTCCTGTATGTTCGTCCGTCTGCTGCCAGGATCCCGCTACCGACCTTTGTATCCTGTCAGGCGGCAACGTGGACTCTGCCCTTTGGTTTCCTGCTTAAGCTCCAACCTTCGAGTCGAGCACCGGAGTGCTCGAACGGCTGGGAATATATCCACTTCGCTTCCTGCTACATTTTCCCTGATCCGGTCCTGCGCTCGTTCGACGGTGTTCGAGTGCCGTGACCCCTCCGGCAGCTGCATCCTTTCGAGACATAATCGGTCTTCCCGAGGTTCGACACCGCTTTGAGTCGACCTCCGGAACGCTGATTTGCTCGACCGGTGCACTCGACGGCGCCAGTCCGGCGTCGAGAAGGAGAGACCCAGGGGCTAAGACGGAAGGCGACCCGGTCCTCGCACCTACCTTCCGTTACATTGGTGACAGAGCGGTGGGATTTCTCCTTCTTTCATTGAGTGTATCGAATGAGGAATGGCGGCACGCGGATCCGGCGGAGCAGTATTGCCCGAATGGGGTTTTCTGGACTTCTTGGATCTTATCGAATCAGTTGGACCCGCATGGGGTCTCAGTGACTTCCACAAGCACCTTGGAGCTGTAGAGCCCGACTGGAAGTACACTGACTTTTTAGTGAAGGAAAAGTGGACTATTATCGGGATTGGACCGAGTGATGACCCAGTGTATCGAAGGATGGTGAACCTTATGCCTCTTCTGGGATACAAGCCATCAGTGGCCAAGATTGATAGGCTGATGGACATTGTACGTGGCCGGTACATGCGCGAACTGTGTGCAGGAGAAGAGGAAGAATGTTGGGGGGGGTTACCCATCTGAAGAGGACTTAAATAGAGGTTTCCCTGTTCACTCCACACTGGTGGGTAGGAATACGTTCCTCACCAGTGCCCCTGTTGCCCTGGGAGCAGAGCCGTGCGTGCTCCCCAGGAGTATGAGTGATGCCGCCTGGAGGGATGGGACTGTGGTCTCCCTCCAGGCAGAAGAAAGGCCGGTGTGTGATGGCCTGCAAGGGGAGGACCCCAGTGGGCTGTGAGAAAACAGTGCCGCTGGCCCTCCTAAAGACATGGACTGTAAACTGCTGGGTGGGAGCAAGCCCATCAGTTCCCCTGAGGACCCTGCTGTAGTGGGTGGGAGAGAACCCAGCAGCAGCCTCAAGATGTTGCCCCTGGTGGGGGTGGAAGATGCCCTGGGAGCGGAGCCGTGCGTGCTCCCCAGGATCAAAAGTAATGCCGCCTTGAGGGATGGGACTGCGGTCTCCCTCAAGGCAGAAGAAAGGCCTATGTGTAATGGCCTACAGGAGGAGGATCCCAGTGGGCTGGGAGAAAATAGTGCCACTGGCCCTCCTACAAATATGGACTGTGAACTGATGGGTGGGAGCAAGCCCATCAGTCCCCCTGAGACCCCTGCTGTACTGGGTGGGAGAGAACCCAGCAGCAGCCACAAAATGTTGCCCCTGGTGGGGGTGGAAGATGGCCTGGGAGCGGAGCCGTGCGTGCTCCCCAGGAGTACAAGTAATGCCGCCTTGAGGGATGGGACTGCGGTCTCCCTCAAGGCAAAAGAAAGGCCTGTGTGTGATGGCCTACCAGAGGAGGACACCAGCGGACTGGGAGAAAGTAGGGCTGCTGGAACTCCCCTGGATATGTTTGACCTGATGGGTGGGGAAGAGTGCCCCATCAGTCCCCCTGTAACCCCTGACTTGGTGCGGGAGAGCAAGAGCACCAGGTCATGTGAGGTCCTGGCTGGGATGAGTGGGACAGCCGTCCTCATCCCCAGCCCAGCATCTGTTCTGCCTCCCCCTGAGACCCCTGGCCTAGTGCGTGGGGCCACGGTCATCATTAAAGAGCCTGCTATTTTCCCTGCACTGGAGATTCCCACCTTGGTGAGTGGGACCAGGATCCTCACCAAGGACATTTGTGTTGCCCTGTCCCCTGTTGACCCCAGCGTGGTGGGTGGGAATGTATTCCCCATCAGGCCCATACCTGATTTGACTCCGGAGCGTGGGAACTGCATCGGCTCTTGGCCCTCTGGGGCCCTGCTCCAACTAAAAGGGGGAGATGTGTCTCTCTCCCCAAAGTCTGGTGCCCAGAAGCCAGAGGTACAATTGCCCCAGGGAGATCCCCCTTATAGACTGGCTCTGGACCCTGAGCCACTGGCCCCAGACCCAGAAGGATTTGACTTTAGCACTGCCTGGAGAAGGGCCCAGGAGAGGCCACCTGTTTTAATGTCTGTCAGGACAAACAGGCATCAGTTCCCCTGGCCCAGGTTTAAGGACAAAGGAACTGGCATTTTCTTCACTGGCCCAGGGCAAGGGCCTTGTACACCGCTACCGGGCCCAGACAAAGGGCTCATGTTTTCCCCTGGCCCAGGACAGAAAGACTACTTTAACCACTGGCCCAGGACAAGGGGCCCCTCAGTGGAAACTGGCCTAGGACCAAGGCCTTTGGACTAGTGCACTGTCCAGACAAGTGCCTCACCACCTCCATGCCCTCCTACAGCTCCAAGCCAGCATTTACTACCGCACCCGCTGGCTTGGAACCAAAAGGGGGAGAAGTGTAACGGATGTTATCCGTTACTTAGGCCCTTGTCTGGACCACGAACAATTTCCTCAAAGACTATGGCCTTGTGGCCTCATTTGAACTCTGATAGGGGTTTCCCTATCATTATGTTAAAAGGATTGATGTCGAATGTTGTAAGTTTTGTATATTGTGTAATGTCGAAAGTTTAATGTATTGTATGGTTTAATGTACGAGGGATACACGAACACCGACGCCGGTGATTCCCCGGTTCCTTTGTTCGAGGTATCCACGCCAGCTCGAACGCGGGAAACCGGAGGCAGTGAGTCGACGCCGGATTGGCCGACGTACGACTCACTGCGCACACTGATTGGCCAGGGTTGAAGCCGCATATTCAAACTAGTGTGTACGTGCTTCAACCCCTGGCCCAGTCCTCAGATGTGTATTCCCTCTGATCAGTCCATTGTCTCTGTCCAGACGTTGATTAATGATGTTAAGTGTACCATTGTCAGTAGTGTGTTCAGTTGCCCATCTCCCATTGGCTTGTTTCCCTTGGCTACCATTGGCCCCTCTGTTCCCCCTGCCATTGGTCCATTGTTCACTGTCCCCATTGGTCTGTTGTCTATGCCCATTGTGTTGGATTGGTCCCCGGGCCAAGCCTGCATTAGAATGCCTGGCCCTTCCCCTCCCTATTGTGGTACCATGTTGTAAACTGTATAAAAGTTGAGTGTCTTGTTCAATAAAGGGTGTTACTGTTTGGAGTGAACCAGAGTCCTGGAGTCTGTTTGTTCCTGTGGTAAAAGTGGCCACTCTGCCGCCCATTCGAACCAGGTTCCTGTATGTTCGTCCGTCTGCTGCCAGGATCCCGCTACCAACCTTTGTATCCTGTCAGGCGGCAACGTGGACTCTGCCCTTTGGTTTCCTGCTTAAGCTCCAACCTTCGAGTCGAGCACCGGAGTGCTTGAACGGCTGGGAATATATCCACTTCGCTTCCTGCTACATTTTCCCTGATCCGGTCCTGCGCTCGTTCGACGGTGTTCGAGTGCCGTGACCCCTCCGGCAGCCGCATCCTTTCGAGACATAATCGGTCTTCCCGAGGTTCGACGCCGCTTTGAGTCGACCTCCGGAACGCTGATTTGCTCGACTGGTGCACTCGACGGCGCCAGTCCGGCGTCGAGAAGGAGAGACCCAGGGGCTAAGACGGAAGGCGACCCGGTCCTCGCACCTACCTTCCGTTACAGACCCGTCACCTTGAATTTGAGAACTGTGTATGTTTTGTTAGTAATTGAAAAGACCAGCAGCTGTATAATTGATGAGCAATTCATTCCTTTACCCCTTTGAGTGCCAGAGAGGTTGCAATGCTTTGGATACCTCTCTGGCACTCAAACTGTTAAAGGGACAGTAATGGCCCATAACATTTTTTTTTGTGTTTTGTAGTGTTTAAAAAAATAAATTATATGGCACAAATCCTATCTCTGACCGTTATGGTTTGAGAGAGATTCGCATGTAAAGTTTCCCCTTCCCTCCCCTTCTCCTGACATCAGCGTTTAGCTGACAGCAGTTCCTGGTCCTGAGACCAGCTGGCAGCTCTTCAGCAGAGCCGAAATCTCAACACTGGAAAATAAATACTTCATTGGAAAGGGCTACAAAGTGTGCAGTATCGCTGTCGCGGCTCTGCTGAAGAGCCTCCTCGTGTCGGCCAACACAAATCTCTTGCTGCCAGCTTTACAGCTGACATCAGGAGAAGGGAAAATTTACATGTGAATATCTCTCAAACCATAAAGGTTTGAGAGATAGGATTTATGTCATATAATTTATTTTTTTAAACCCTAAAAAACACAATTTTTTTTTTTAATGAGACATTACTGTCCCTTTAATACTGAAAATGTGAAAGCTCAGTGCAGTTTAATATGCTACTTAAGCTGTGCTACGTTGACAGCATTGTTAACATAAAACAGCCCTATGATGCCTCACGTGCAGAGCACAGCACTCAGACCTAGAAGTGTGAATATCGCTTAAACTATACATCTGTGGTATCTAAGATAATGAATAGGCAGTTTTTAATGATGTTTTAAATATGAAAACTTGAATTCAAGGTGACTGGTCCACTTTAAAACATGACTTGCATTTTTGAATGCCATAGAGGGAAATACATCTGTGAAAACTGATTGAAATGCTGTTAGATGTTTCAGTGGTTTTATAGTAAAAGTCAATGTTTATCTGCAATGTTTACAGGTGTATTAAAGCGAAACTACCACCTTTAACAAAGATGGCCCCAAATAATTCCTTCTCAGTAGCACTAGTCGCCAGAATTATCACCTTGTTAATGCGAATTATCCACTGCTCCGGGACTGACAGGCAGGACGGAGTGCAGCATCTTTCCATAGTGATGTCTGCGCACCTGCTCTGTCAGTCCTAGCCGGCTGTAGGAGGCGTTGCTGGGAGTCGTTCGGCTCTAAAAGGGACTGACAGCGCAGGCACGCAGATGTCACTGTGGAAAGATGTCTTCTCTCCATCCTGCCTGTCAGTCCCGGAGCAGTGGATAATTCACGTTAACGAGGTAATAATTCTGGTGACTAGCGCTACTGAGCAGCTAGTCGCCAGATGAGGAATTATTTGGGGCCATCTTTGTTAAAGGTGGTAGTTCCGGTTTAAAGATAACTTCTAAATTATTTCTGTAGGAAGTGGTTTTGCACTGATAACTTCCTTTGTTCTCTGCCTCAGGAACCCCACGGCTGGCTTGTTGATCTAGTAAACAGGGTAGGTTTGGATTTTTTACACTTTCCTCTGAGCAGATGCAAGGTGCAGCAATCAAATGGTAAGTCTGCTAATGTGACTGTATCAATTCTTTTATTCTTGCAGTTTGGAGAACTGGGTGGATTTTCAGCAATTCAGTCTAAATTGAACTCTGAAGATATAGAACTTGGGGTATGTAAAATGGTTCTACCAGTGAAATGGTCATATGCACAAACTAAAGGTGGAGAAATTCAGGGGCAAATCAACTGTAGCATAGGGGACAAATGCCAAATAAATTAAGTGGGACTTCCCAATATGTTGGAGACCTCGTACCAGCATAGAATGTGTTAAAAGCCCAGTTTAAATCAGTGGTGATTTACATTTGCACTGTAGTCTGTGTCCTAGATTAAAGGGATAGTAATACTTAAAATGTAAAAAAAAAATATGTTGCAGGGTTTATCCCCCTGAGTAAAACAAGGGTGCTCCCACTGCTGAAAGGTGTTTTATTCAAAAGTTATCACAGCTCAACGCTGAATTTTTTAGGTGCAATATCACAGTGGCCTGAAATTGTACAGTGGCGCTGCTGCTACACAATCCTATGGAGATTTATGGTCCTGGGACCAGAGCTGTCCATAGGCTGGTGTAGCAACAGCTCCACTGTACACTTTCAGGCCACTGTGTTATTGCACCTAAAAATACAACTTTGAGCTGTAATAACTTTTGAATAAAACACCTTTCAGCAGTGGGAGTACCCTTGTTTTACTCAGGGGGATAAACCCTGCAACATATTTTTTTTTACATTTTAAGATTTGCTGTCCCTTTAAGCCATCTGTTCTTTGTGCATATGATCCTGAATGTTTCATTAGCCAGTGAAGGTGTGTGTTTTTTGGGGGGTTTTTGTCTTTTTTTTTTTTTTTTTTTTTATACCCCTATTTAACTACATGGATTCTAGAGTTCTCTCCAGTGCATTGCTCCTTAGGGTAATGAAGAACATTCTTGCAGCCAAGGGATTTAAAGGAGCAGTACATTTTTTAATGAAAAAATATATATTGTAGGGATTTTCCTATTGAGTAAAATAAGGGTACTCCCACTGCCGAGATATTTATATTTCCAGAGTTATTACCGTTTAAACCCATGATTTTGTACATTAGCAGTGCCCTCTAGTGGTCAAATTCAAATTCGTTTTTCTGTTAGCAGGGCCGGATTTACATCTCAGGAGCCTGTAGGCACAGAAATCTGAAGCACGCCTCCCCCCCCTCCCCCATTGGCCATCTCCACTGGACACCTCCACAATGCTCCTAATCTCCATATTGCCCTCACATTTCCCCCCATCAGCTCCCCACTGCCCCCCATCAGCTCCGTATTGCCCTCACATTGCTCCCCATCATCTCCATATCGCCCTCACATTGCCCCCCATCAGCTCCATATTGCCCTGACATTGCTCCCCCATCAGCTGCACATTGCCCCCCATCAGTGTGACAGTGCGACCAAATGACTGAGCTACTAAAAATGTCGTCTGAATTTTACAATGGAAATGTATTGGGATCGGAGTTAGAGGAGGCGATTTATTTCAACAACACATGACTCTTTCACTTACGACCATTTAGATACCCTCATGGATGGTTTACTTCTTCACTCATGGACCCACCCTCATACCCGGTGGCGGTGCAGGCAGCCGGATTACCTCAATTCCAGTTTTCAGGCGGGCTGCGGGGTTACCATGGGGACCGTGGGTGCAGGCAGCAGCTCAAGTCGCTCCTGTGCTCTGTCCTGTGTCACTGTGTGTGGAGACGGCGAGGGAGCAAAGATGTTCGTCTATGGCATGGTCAGGGCTGTGGCTCCCTGCACGCTCAGGCTGCACCGAGCGTCTGGGAGGAGGCGGGGCAGTACTGGTCTGTTCCGTGCCGTCAAGTGGTGAAGACTCAAGTGTGAGGGGAGTAATGCGCAGACACAGCCTCCGTGATACTGGTGACACACTGCAGCTCTTCTTGTCACCTGCTGTTCTGTGTGTGTCATGTCACTCCCTTACGGCCGGAGCAGCGCAGCACCCCCTCCGCCCGAAGTCCACCCTGATGGATCTAGGAGGAAAAGGCTGGCTAATTAAAAAAAAAAAAAAAAAAAAAAAAGCGATCACAATGACAGGCTCCCCTCTGTGGGGTGCGCCTGTAGGCAGATGCCTACTCTGCCTTATTGTAAGTCCGGCCCTGTCTGTTAGATTCTAGTGGAGAGGAAAGTCAGAGACATACAGTTTCCGATAGAATGAGATAGAAACTGCCTGTCTTGTCAGTTAGAACTATCAGGAAGTAAATGCACAGTAATTTCACTTCCTGGTTATTTTAACTGCTATAAATTCTATATAATAATTGGCTAAAGTTTGTCAGAAGCTGTCAGGCACAGTAGAGCTGGCTGCACGCGGTGCAGTCATGCGCAGTAGAGACTGCTCGTGCTGCTGCTGATATGGAGCGGGGTGCGAGCGCCCCCCGCTCCGTATCAGCCGTGTGGTATAGGTAGTCTCTACTGTGCATGACTGCACAGCGACCGGCCAGCACTATGTCCCGTGTAACGGGCTCTTCAACTAGTTCTGAATAAAACATCTGACAGGCGGAAGTGACCTTGTTTTATTCAGCAGGAAAAGCTCTATAAAAAGTGTTTTCATAAAAAAGTTTACTGCTCCTTTAAAGCTCTTTGCCAACCTCTTAACTCTTTGTGTGGCAGAGATGTACGCAACGCATTGCAAAGCAATGTGTTGCTTACCCTTCTGGCACTCAGAGGGGTGGGTTCACAGAACATTTTGAAGCAATGTGTTGCATACCCCCCTGGTCCCTAAGGGGTTATCTTGATTTATTTATTAAGTAGAGATTATTCCATCCTTTTTCCAATCCAATACAAATTTCCATGAATTTCAGTGGGGTTTTTGACTCTTTGAATCCTAGGTCTCCAATGCATTGCAACATCACTAGCATTCAAGGGGTTAAAAGCCATGTGAAATTAGTGGGAATTTGTAGAATTGTTTTTTTTTTTTGTTTTGTTTTGTTTTGTTTTTTTTTCCTCCAATGGAGTTTTTGGTGTGTTCCAAAAGGATTCCATTTTTCTTTTGCGCATATGGCTCACAGTCCATTACCTGAGCTTTTACCATATATCATGGCTTGTCATGTGCATCCTAGATACACAATGCAATTAATTACCTGAGCGTTTACCATATATCAGGGCTTGTCATGTGCATTCTAGATACACAATACAGTTAATTATCTGAGCTTTTACCATATATCAGGGCTTGTCACGTGCATTCTAGATACATAATAATTATCTCTCTCTTTTTTTTTTTATTTGAAGTCTGTATCGGCACTAGTTCAGCCACTGGGAGTATGTGCAGAATACCTCAATTCCTCTACTGTACAGGTAACAAACTGTTGCATACGATCGTGTGTGTGTGTGTGTGTGTGTGTTCTGGCTACAAACGAGTAGTGTTATAAGGCAGGTGGGGTAACTCAGTGTATGTGGGGATCTCTGGTTACCAGTGGGCAAGGGAACCAGGCTTGGGGTGGGGGGGTCAGACATCATATGTGGTGATCTGTGATTACCAGCTGAACCTGGCTGGGGGGGGGGGGGTCAGACAGTGTATATGAGGATCTCTGGCTACCAGTGGGCAGGGTAACAAGGCTGGTGGTGGTGGTGGTGGTGGTGGTGGGTGGGTGTGTGTGGGGGGGGGGTGAGAAAATGTATGTGGATCTGTGTCTACCAGTGGGCAAGGGAACAAGACTGCAGGTTGAATCTGTGGCTACTGCTGCAGTGGGTCAAAGTATATGTGAGGATCTGTGGCTAGCAGTGGACAGGAAATAAGGCTTGAGGGGGAGGTCACTGAATGTATGTGGGGGAACCAGCTACCAGTGAGCATAGGAACAAGACTTGTGGGGGGTGTCAGTGTATGGCTGTCATGGGACCTGGCTGGGCGGTGGGATTTTATACACTTTTTTTTTTATTATTTTTATATAATATATATATATATATTTTTTTACATTTATATTTTTTTTATATCTTTTTTTTCACTACTACTATTTCTTTGTGTGTGTGTTTTTGTTTTATTTTGTTTTACTTTTAAAATCAGACCTCATGGGGAAGCATCGGACCCCTCCTATACCGGATGAGAGTGAATCAATAAATATGAAGCATAATTGCCTTGCTATAACTGAACTAAGCCACTTCAGTACCCTTTGGTATTTGCCATCCAGAACAGGTGCTTTATTCACCATAACCTTTTCCAGGCTTAGATGAAGAATATATGATTATTGGCCTCCAGCTGTGGAAGACTTAAACTCCCATCATGCCCATGATGGATATGGGAATAATAGTGTTCAGCAACTCGAGGATGAGTAACTGATTACTCTTGCTTTAGGTTCTAGAGACCTCTTCAATGCATTGCAAATCATCCATGTAGTTCTAAGAACATTATAACACTTTTTTTTTTTAATGAACTTTCAGCCAATGCTGGATCGTGTTATACACAAGATGATAAAATACGTGCAAAATGTGGAAGAAAAGGACCTTAAAGACAAGGTAATTTGTGGCAGAAATCTTCACGTTGTTAGATGTTCATGTTGTAAAGACTGAAATCACTTAAAATTTGGAGAGAATTTAGTGCAGATGAGGGGAAGTGTCTCTGTCTGAAACAAATTATGGAACATATCTCAAGGGATAAATAATGGAATATATCTTGAGGGATAAGCAGGGGCAAATGCAAGATTTCCAGAGTGGATTTTCCACAAATTGAATTAAGCATGTAATAAAAATATCTGTCATGTAATTCTGCTGGAGAAAGGCCACTGCAGATGCCAAAGTGTGGACCAGGAGTGGGCATCCTGTGGTTTTTCCAGGTAGTGTTGGTCAACGATTCCAATCATCCTCAGATGTCCAATGGCAGTCTGTGGATTATGGTAGTTGTAGTACATCAACAGTGTGAGAAGGTCCAATATACACTAAAGTAGAAATAACTTTTCAGTATTTGTATGCTAAATATTTCCCAAATATGATGGGACAAAATAATCCAATATCTGGAAAAGAGGCTTAGAACAAAATACATCTAAAAGTGGTGCTTTATTAATTCCTTCCCCACTAATAGGAAATGCACATTCAATATGGGTACCTCTCTCCTTTGGTTACCAGTGTACTTAAAGGGATAGTAATACTTAAAATGTAAAAAAAAATGTTGTAGGGTTTATCCCCCTGAGTAAAACAAGAGTACTCCCACTGCTGAAAGGTGTTTCATTCAAAAGTTGTTGAATTTTTTAGGTGCAATATCACAGTGGCCTGAAATTGTACAGTGGCGCTGTTGCTACACCATCCTATGGAGATTTATGGTCCCGGTACCAGAGCTGTCCATAGGATGGTGTAGCAGCCATCCTATGGAGATTTATGGTCCATAGGATGGTGAAACAACAGCACCGCGCTGTACAATTTCAGGCCACTGTTATATTGCACCTAAATATTCAACTTTGAGCTGTAATAACGTTTGAGTACCCTTTTTTACTCAGGGTGATAAACACTACAATATATATATATATATATATATATATATATATATATATATATTTACATATTAAGTATTACTATCCCTTTAACCATGAGGTATAGTTTGTCTCAGAATGGCTTCTTTTTTACTTTGTACATATGCTACAGTATTTTTTAGCCACTGCAGAGGAATTAAGTAATTAATTTCATAGACCAACATTTTCCACTACCACAAGGAAATGGCATGCCCTTAATACAGGGCTGAGCAACATGGGGCCATCCAGCTGTGGAGGACTACAATTAATCTTACATAGCCAGCAAAGGCCTGGCTGGGGATGATGTATATTGTAATCCTCCACAGCTGGAGAGCTTCATGTTGCCCTTCCTTGATTTAGAAAGTATTTAGCAATTGTGCTAGGATATTCACCCTGAAAGTTATCTGTAAGTTATCTGTAGTTCCATGGGTGATTTTGTTGCAAGATGTTGCAGTAAAACACGATTGCCTTGGAAGGTAATTGTGGCTGTAAGACAGCCATGTTGCCACTGTGAACTAGAACTTCTGGTTAACTCTAGAGCTAATTTAATTTGTGAGTATAATCCCAAATCTGAAGTGATTTCGTTTTTTTTTTTTAACAAGACATTATAGACCAATCACATTCCACAGAATTGTTTCACATACTACTGTCTGCTTTTCCAGAGGTTGGTTAGCATCCCAGAGCTTCTGTCAGCCATAAAATTACTCTGCATGCGCTTCCAGCCAGACCTTGTCACCGTGGTTGATGACCTACGACTGGATATTTTGTTGCGTATGCTGAAATCACCTCACTTCAGTGCAAAAATGAATTCCCTTAAAGAAGTAAGCTAATGTTGTGATGCCGATTAAATGCCTCTGGATCTCAAAGTTCTTAAAAGATTGATGACTTATTATTTTCACATTAATACAATAAATGTCTGCTGTGATTTGCACTTCTGACAGGCAAGGGATTAATGTATACTTAGGTTTAGTAAATTAATTAGCTGTCTCTAATACCTGCATGTTTTATTTTATATTAGTTGAAGAGCCTGTGTACACTGGCCACAGTGCCAGGCAGCAACGGCAGCGGTGCAGTCATGCACAGTTGAGACTGCCAGCGCCGCGGCTGATACGGAGTGGGGCGCTCAGAATTCAGACCGTAGTCCTTTCTGCGCTGTTTGAGCTGTTATAATTTTTTAATAACATTTCTTTCAGCAGTAGGAGTACTCTTGTTTTATTCACGGACATAAACCCTACAACATATATTTTTTTACATCTTAAGTATTACTATCCCTTTAAATCCCTTCACAATTATTGATGGGCCTAATGAATTAAAACCACAAAACCTAAAGGGATTCGGAATAGCATCCTTTATTAGGGGACCTCCATTCAGAAAATGTCAAAAGCTTTAATGACTTAAAGCTTACATTCCTTGCAGATATTTTTGCAGTGACAAACGGAGAGTGATTTCTTAAGTATTCAGTAGTATAGAGGCAGGAAATTAGGCTTTCTGCTGTCAGCGTGACACTCAATACTTTGCTTCTTATTGTGGCAGCAGAAGTTTTAACCCCTTAGTGACAGCCGCGTGCAGACGCGGCCGTCACTTAACACCCGTCTAACTTTTTTTTTTTTAGATGAATCTGGAGTCCCCGAACGGCGTGCAGCTGCGCGGGGATCCGGATTTCCTGGACGTACATGTACATTCTCTGTCACTAAGTGACAGCCACAGAGAACGTACATATACGTCCATTGTCGGAAAGGGGTTAACTTTGCAAAATTCATTTCAACTTCAGTTCATTTGTCATGAGATGACCCTAATTAAAAAATATAGCACTATATGCAGAAATCTAAACTGGAGCAAACCAGCTGCCCCATTATGGATAAATTTAAAGTTTCCTTTGATTTAAATTCATTTTAACTCTTTGAATGCTTGTGAGTCCTCCATCGCATTGCAAATCAATATGTAGGAGGACTGGCAAGCACTCATTGGGCTAAAATGCTTGTTTAGACAAACTCTTTATGTCTGCATACAGCCCATTGCATTTTAAATGAAACCATACATATTTTAATAAGCGGCACTTAATAAACTTAAATTTTCTTATATGCTATGATGTATCTTGACAAGATCACTGCATCCACATGATCAGATACTTCTCCAATAAATACAGAAAATGCCACTGACGCCAAGTAAGGAGACTGGGTTGCACTCATTGAAGTGTGTGCAAGCATGTATAAAATTTGAAATTATATTGTACTATTCCTTTGATCCACTTATTCCTTAAGGTTTAAAAGTAGTTGCTTTCTCAGTTTGGTCAGCAGAATCCTTTGCCAGCTTCTTCCTATTAGAAGATGTTATATTTCTTTTTTGTCTACTGCTACTTGTCAGTTTGATCTCATAAAGACTAATGACCCTTATAAGTAATTGAGGTCTGTTGAAGCCCATTTTTATTGAGTACGTGATCTAGAGCAGTGGTTCTCAACTCCTGTCCTCAGGATCCACTAACAGGCCAGGATTTAGGAATTTCTCTGCTAGAGCACAGATGTGGTGATCAGAGGCTCATTCGCATTGATTAACTCACCTGTTCTCTAACAAGGAAATCATCAAATCCTGGCCTGTTAGTGGGTCCTGAGGACAGGAGTTGAGAACCACTGATCTAGAAGCATACTTCACTAGAGGTCACTATGTGCAAAAGCTATAGATAATGCAAACAATGTATAGCTAGATACCCTTGGCTTTGATATGAGGGACACTTTTCCTAGGTGAGTCAACGTGTTACTATAACAGCCATTCTTAGGGTACATTTGCATTTTGGATGGAAAAGGTCTTAAGATCTTTGTTGGTAGGTTGAATAAAGAAATAAACATCAAATTAAATTAAAAACATTTTAGACCAGAAGTAAAAACTATTTTCTTTTACAAGGTAACCAAATTGATAGAAGACAGTACCTTATCTAAGTCTGTGAAGAATGCCATAGATACCGACCGGTTGCTGGATTGGCTTGTGGAAAATTCTGTCCTTTCAATAGCACTAGAAGGTGAAGTATCATTCTTCTCTCTGCTGATCCTTTCATTTTAGTTTGTGGACTTGGTTGCAAGGCAAGCTTACTGCCAGAGCTTTATGTGTTCTACTTGTCATAGTAGTGTAATGCTAAGGGGAACACAGTGTAAGAAATGATCTGGTCTGTTTGCTTTGCCAGGAAACATAGACCAAGCACAATACTGTGATCGAATAAAGGGAATCATCGAATTGCTTGGAAGTAAATTATCTTTGGATGAGCTCTCTAAAATATGGAGGATACAGGTTTGTGTTTACACACTAAGGTGTATGTCAGTTGTATTTCTTTTTTTTTTTTTTTTCCTTAGTCTCAAAATTGGACTGCAGTGGCAATGTTTTTAGAACATATCCAAGGAATATTTAAAGGGGATATCTCACCTTTATACAAGTTGGCAAGAGCACTCCAGCATGAAGAAATCCCCCATCAGCAGAGATGGTTGGAAGGAGGCAATACTTGGGGAGACTGACAGGCTGTGGGACAGAGCTGTACCTGCAGCCTGTTCTGAAGTGGGGTCACTGGCTCCTTTTTAGAACTGTAAATCTTGCCGTAGCCTGCATTATTTATATATATACACAAAAAAATACAGATTACACATTATCGCTATAGGAACATTACACAGATACAAACTTGTCCCCCCCCCATGCATACATGTATTTGGTGGAATATAAAGGTTCATTTGTACTATACGATGCACAAAGGACCTTTTGGCAAAGTAGAGTAATCTTGCAGCAAAACTGCATCGTAGTAGAAAAACTCCCAAATGATTTGTATGTCTTTAGTCTTTTGGAGTGTTACACAGTATAAAACTTGCGATTTGTGATAGAATGTATTATTTTTCCCCGGTAGAAAAAGCCAGAAATTATATTTTCTCTGTATAACGAAAAGAAAGATACTGCACCTAAAAAAATCAAGTTTGAGCAGTAATAACTTTTGAATAAAACCCCTTTCAGCAGTGTGAGTACCCTTGTTTTTCTCAGGGGGATAAACACTACAACATTTTAAGTTTTACTATCCCTTTAAGGTCTTACACTGCAAGTGAGTCTTATTGCTATCCCTTAAGGTCTTACCCTTCAAGTGAATCCTGTCTAATATGTATTGCCATCATTATTGTTATGAAAATGCTTAATGTTCAAAGCTAAACCTGTCTAATGTCCTCATGGCTGAACTGACCTGCTTCGTTTGCATGCTAGCTTGACTCCTCTATATGTATGAATTGATAGATAGACAGAATTTTGCCCATCTTTGATTAAGACTGGGGTTTCTCAACCTCTTCAGTAACAAGTACCCCTGTAGTTCAAAATATTTTTTAAGTACGTCAACCCTATATTTCTTTTTGGAGCGAAAAAGCGACTGATGTTAGGCTTTTTATGATACTGGAAGAGCATCACTCTGACAGATAGACACGCATACACTTCCATCCCACTTTCTGTTTTCACTCAGTACAGTACAGAGGAGGAGGTGTATCACTCACCAGCTGGCATTCACTGGTAACTTGTATAGCAAGCATGCAGTAAACTATCCTCCTTCCAGTGATTCAGTCTTTGATACTTCCCACTACAGCAGGCCCCTACATATCTGGCCTGCACTAATGGCAAAAACAAACAGTAACACGCTGTACCTTTTTAAGTGTCCATAATATTGTATCCTTCGTGTAATTTGATTTTTAAAGTGTCCCCCTCCTTCCCCTTTTCCCTACGTCACTCTGACATCCCCCAGAGCAGAAAGATGGTCCAGATGTATAGCGGTGAACGACAGTCTTGTGTCAGCATAAGGAAAACCCTGCGCCACTTTGTCAAGGGGAGCAGGATTTTCCTTCTACTGATACACAATATTGTCCCTTGTTTTGATCTGTCCTTTCAAGCAACCTGCTTTCAGATTTGAGGGAAGTCAGCATGACGTAGAGAAAAGGGGCAGTAGGGGACACTTTAGAATAAAATTACATGAAGAATACAACATTATGGACACTTTGAAAGGTACAGTACGTAATGAAAAAGTATAATGAAAAATCAAACTTAACATCAAATGCCCATATTACTATCCCTTTAATGCTGCTTTAAGGTTTATTAATCCAGGAGGCATTTAAGTTATTTTCAAATATAAAACAGACAGTGTATATCAGTGGTGGGCAACAGGCGGCACTGGGTCGGCATGCAGCCCTCAGTGGGTTTACCTATGGCACCCAGTCTGAAAAAGAGATAATTTATCTGGACCACATCATACACACCCTGTTATCACCCTCAAAAGCACTTATATTTTGTTGGTTCTCACCATGCCTCCATTTATTCTTACTTTTCCACCTTAAGTCCATAGGTGCTAAGGGGATCTCCATATCATTGCAAAGCAATGCTTTGGAGACCTATCTTGCATCTAAGGGGTTAATATAGCCTTTTGAACTCCAAATATAGAATTTTTTTTTTTTTACCATAATTTGAAGCCCTTTGATTTACTTGAGGGCCAGGTATGCAGATCTTGTGGTAAATCTGGTTGCTTATCTTTGAGATAGACACACACACCAGTTTTGCTGCGTGTTTGCATGCATGTTAGTGAATTCATTCCTTGAGGCGATGGATAAATTATTCATTTATATATTTCTCAGTCAGGGCAATCTTCAACTGTGATTGAAAATATTCACACCATTATCGCTGCTGCTGCTGTAAAGTTCAACTCTGACCAGCTGAATCATCTTTTTGTGCTTATTCAAAAGGTATGTCAATCACAATTCATTCTGGTCTTTTCATTTGAACTGGATATTGGCAATATTGCTCTCTGTTAGGTTTTCTGGCCTGTTAGTGTAGAACACCATGATCTTTGTACCCTGAAACAAGTGGGTATTTAGTTACTCTAGACTCCAGTTAACGTGAAACTGTAAGTTTGTATGAAATCAATGATTTTGATAGTTTTCAAAAGCGCCTATATTTTTGTTAGCCAGCTTTTATTTCAAATAATTTGAAATATTTAGGTTTATTTATTTATTTGCCAGATTTTACAATTGAGCTAGTACTGGTAGGAAGAAGCAGTTGGGATGGGGAGCTGTGTGGCTGTCCCTGCCAGATTTCCACTAATGGACAAATACACAAAGCTAAACTATTGTTTTAAATAGAAAATGACCAACATATACATAGGTGCCTTTGAAAGCTCTTTCAGAATGAACCATTTGTTGCAATGTGACAGTTCCACTAATTGTAATAATGGACTATGTAGAGTTTTGTAGTGTCTCATATGTGAATATATATGATATATGAATGGAGACTGTACTTAAAAATGTATCAGTTCTGGGGCAAATCAACTGCACAACAGATAAAAAAAAAATCCCCATAAAGTCCCATGGATTTAAATTACGTTTTTAACTTCTTTAATGCCAGAGAGGTCTCAAAAGACACAATTTAAATGAATGGGGCATTTTTAATTTGTCCTCTATGATGAAGATGGTTTGCTCCAGAATTGCTCTAATTCCTCTTCCATCAGCCTCTTTATGCACAAGCTGACTTTGAGCACTATACACAGTTCAGTTTTCTGTGATACCAACCGTGACACACAGTCATCTGATGGGGATTTCCTATCCGCTCAAAGTTCCTGATGCACAACAGATGAGGAGCAGTTTGAAAGGAATTTGTATTTGTTCCATGTGACGCAGTTGGTTTACCTCAGAATTGGTCCGTATTTGTCTGTGCAAATGCTCCTTAAGGACTTGTTTGCCATGCCACTGGTTCAATTTGATGCATCTCCTACAATCTCCACTGCAATCCTTTCTCATTTACCCATATGCCCTGTTTGATCTTTTCAGCATTGTCTCCTGCAGCTACACTGTTAATCACCCTTACTATTGATTTGTGTACAAATATTATATTGATTGCTTTATTAAAACTGGTGGACTTTTCTTTCAATAACATGGGCTTCTTGTAATTAATTTAATTTTACTGGAAATCATATTAAGAGGTTGGTGAATCTTGCAAATGTGTCCATTACAAAGTTACAATTTTTTGCAGCGCTTGACATGTCACTCAGAAAGCGGTTTATAGTACTGTCTTTCTTTGCAGGCCGTTCTTTCATAGGGTAGAGGAGAATCCAAAGGACAAGTCAATTGCGCCATAGGGCATAAGTTGGGGGGTGGGGGAACCTCCTTTACAATGGAGGCTTCTTAATATTCTAGGAGTTAAAAGCCACATATAAATCAAGTGGCATTTTGTCTGTTTTCAAAATATGTTCCCTGTGGTGCCGTTGGTTTGATCCTGAATGATTTCTCTTTTCTTTTGTGCATAAGGTATACTAAGTAAGCGTAGTGCAATACTGGGGCAAACCAACTGCACTGCAGGTAAAAATTTCAATGCTTGAGAGATCTCTATCATATTGGGAAGAAATGTGTTGGAGACCTCTCTAGTATATTTGAGTTAAAGGGAAAGTAATGTTTCATAATAAAAGCAGCTCTAATTAATCATCATAGTATTTGGACTTTGGAGAGTGTTATTTCAATTCTGTCAGAGTTGTAGTTCAAGAGTAATTCAATGACAAAGTATCCCCCTCCCGCCCCTTTTACTGATGTAACACTGCTCAGCCAGAGCAGAAGGGAGGTGCCCAGGTAGACTGCAGAGAGGGACAATCTTCAATTAAGATAAGGGAAAAACCTGAAAAGCTTATCAAGGGGGGCAGGGCTTTCATTGTTCTCATAGAAAACAGAAGGGGACAATCTTCTATCTGTCTAGTCTTACAACCAGAGTCCACATCTGAGAAGAGATGGATTACACTAGGTAAAAGGGGCGGGAGGGGAACCTTTGCTTGTGAATATCTCTTAAACCATAAAGGTTTGAGAGATAAGACTTATATCGTTCTCCATGTTTTTTTAATGCCTACAAAATAACATAAAGTTAAAACGAAGTATTACTATCCCTTTAAAGCTCCATTTAAATCATTAGGCATTATCACTTTTCATTTGTTATTTATGGTACAGTTTGTTTACCCCAGAATTGTTTCTCATTTCTCTTGTGCAAAAGGCCCAGAGGGGCCTGTTCATTAATGCTAGGGGAAATATCAATATTTAGCAAATACCCATTTATTTAAATAGACCTTAACCCTTTGAATGCGAGAGAGGCATCCAACATATTGCTTAGCAACATGTTGGAAACCTTTGTAGCATTCATGGGGGTTAAAATCCCCTTTTAAAGTGCAGTTTGAAAGATTTTCCAAAATTACTTGTATTAGTTTTTCTTTAAAACTATAGTTTATTTATTTGTCAGTTTATGCAAATGTGGCAGTACTACCCGACACAGCCTTGTGTGTCAGATACTAACATTATCCCTCCCAACTGCCACTTCCTATGATTAAGTACTGGCTAATTTGTACAAACTGATAAAGCTAAATATCAACCATAATAAGCTGTAGTTTTAAATATGGAATGGCTAACATAGGTGATTTTGAAAGCATTTAGAAATCAGGCAAGTTACTGTAATGTGTTTATTCCACTTTAAATCAGTGGTATTTTTCATTTCCTCCCATTGGTGCAGTGCAGTTAGTTTGCTCCAGAATTGCACCTTTTTAGCTTTATTGATAAGGCTCATAGTGTCTGGTACAAAACAGATATAGTCCAGCACTCACCTCTAACCTCGACATCGTGAATGGACTTTTTCAACCCACATATGTGGATCTATCCCAGATACTCATGGTGGTGTAGATTCAAGAAGAAATCCCATTTCTTCAAATCTGATTCAGAACAAATTAAAAATAAACAGGCAAACGTCAAGATTCTAAGATATATGGTAAAAGCTGCACATATATTTAATGTAAAAAAAATGCAAAAACACGCTGAGAAGAAGAAAAGTGTCTTCTGGCTCATCACTCTCTCACCCAACCTGGATAACAACTTGTGGACGCTAGTGTGTTTTACTGTTCAGCAGAGCTTACTCATAGATCATACTTTTTAGCTTGATGAATGAGGTCCATGTAGTTTCTGGACGATACAGATTATGTAAACGTACCTGGTTTGTATACTTTCTTGTGTTGGCGCAAGTAAAATTTCCTTAAAGATCCATTTCTATGGTGATGGCTTGCTTCATTATCTATCTTGTTTCTTCAGAGCTGGGAAACTGAGACTGACAGAGTTCGGCAGAAGTTGTTGAGCCTTATAGGTCGCATTGGTCGTGAGGCCCGAAATGAGACCACCACAGCAAAGGTGAGTGATCAGAAAGAGTTAAGTCTGTGAAATAGTGTCATGCCTCATGGGATCGTAGCTACAACTCCTCCAAGCTGGAGTCAGGACACAGCTCACTTTGGGGTAGCTAATTTATCAAAGAGCAAATTGGTAAAGATTAAAGGATATGCACTTATTTCCTTGAGTGTTAACTATCTAAACATTTCTCAATGTGACTAGTATTTTGTATTCTCCCCTCTCTCAATGTGGCAGTATCAGGATGCACCATAGAAATGCGCATTCTCTAAGTTTTGCCTCCCATGCCCTACATTAGTCACAGGAATGCACATTCACATACTCTGAATACTTATGAAAAAATCTCAAGTGGAAGGTCCTACGTTTTCTAATTTCCTGCCTCTAGAACGTGCCTACGCTTGAATGAAAAACACAGTCAGTTGTTGATACATACCCCCTGAAATGGTATATTTGATACTTGTAATTTGCAGTAATGTATAGCAGAGTTTCCTGGTCCTCAAGTATCGCTAACAGTCAGATTTCATGTATTTTTCAGCCTGAATAGTACACCTTTGCACAGGTAGAAAAATCTTATAAACCTGCACTGTTAGGGGTACGAGGACCACACTTGAGACACTCTGGATTATAGAATGCATTTCTTTTGCTTATGTCTGACTGAGAGACACAGGAACCATTGAGTAAATCTCCTCCAGCTAGATGGCAGGCTACTTAACCTGAAAAACACCCTCTCCTTCATTCTTTGTTTTGTTATTTAAGTGCAAATAAAAGCTTAAATGGATAGTAATGTTTCAAAATAAATGCAGCTCCAATTATTCTTTCTCTGTCATCCAGTACAAGTTACTGGTAACTTTGGGTAGGCGATCAGCTCCTTTAATAGGCAGGAACAATTCTGAGAAGTGACTGCTGGGTGGAGCCTACCTCCTCTCCTTAGCTTGCAGCTAGCCAATCCCCAACCAGTAAGATTTGTTCCTTGATCAAGACACAAGCAATAGAACAGTTCTGCTATAGTTTTAGCTTTTTTTATTCTTTTTCTGTTAGATATGGAATACCACCATTAGGAGGATAACCATCACTGACAATTCCCATCACCCAAATGTGGATAGCTCAGTTTACCAGGCACTTATTTGTGGACCTAAGCCCTGGGGGGAAAATCTTGGCTGCAAGTTCTTTCTCTAGAAGTTGTCCACTGAGTCTTCTTCTTGATATATGGTAATCTGAGGACAGAAGATCTGCTGAAAAAGGTGAGCACCCTTTGAGTGCTGAGGTCCATATGTGCCGTGCTTCCCCTCTGCACAGGGGTCGCATTTGGAGTTCGTATTACATACTCATGCACTCATTCGGTTTATTCTGCATGTCTGTGAGGTGTTCGGAGCAAGTTTCTGTGGTAACTTAACCCTTTTGTTGCTGGTTAGCACGTTTTGAGGGGGCTTTGGACACTTTCCCTACTGGGACCAGTGTTTATTGAGTCTACTGTTTAATTCTAGTGGGCTTTTGAGTAGTTTTACGTTTGGTATTCATCTTGTTAACTTTATGTTAAAGGCGTGCGTTTACAGCATAGACTCCATTGCTCCAGTCACTTCTATGGGACTTTACAGTTTGGGACATATCTCTGCAACCGCTCCACATAGCGAGGTCAGAGATGGCTCATTTTGTGGGTTTGCACTTGCACTGCCATCGGTCAACGTTCTGGGGATGTTGGGGCTTTAGGAGCCTTCTGGCACTGTTGGGGTACTCTGTCAGCTAAACTGTGTTTCCCATGAGCTCCCGCTTCGCATGCTCGTTTCCAATTGGCTCCCGTTGCGGCAGCCATTTTGTGTATTTGCAGATTGAGTATCCTGCGCAGGGCTTGGGCCCTCCTTCTCTCCTCTGCAGTTTAACCCTTCGCCTACCAGATAAGTCTTATTTAGCTTTTCTGGGGTGCATTTATCTATCCATACACACTATTTTGTGGGTGTTTTGATACTTTGACCACTTGACTCTGTGAGTATGTCTACTGCGTTAGACTCTGGGGTTAAAACTAAGACTAAGGATACTATGGTGTCTGTGTCCCCCATTGCTTATTGCTCCTCACTCAGGGTTATTTAGAGAATACTCAGGTCATGTTTGCCCAGCATGCACTGCTGCCCCTGAATCCCCTGCAGGTCTCCGCCCATGTACTAGAGCCAGTATGGATGCAAGAGTTTAAGGCTACTACCAGGGACCTCCGGTTCACCTTACAACTCCTTCCATCCACTTTACAAGGGGTCTTCCACTCGTGGCAGACCCCCGCCCCTATCACATCTTCCCTGCCTAAACCGTCGGGTGTACCTGATGTGTCTGACTCCTCTGAGGAGGAATTGTTGGTGGACTATGATGATGACGACGATGATGATGATGACTGTTCAGCTGTTCCTTCATCTCAGTTTTTTGGGGACCCCTTTGAGGCGGACCCAATTCCCTCGGCTGAGGGCCTGATCAGGGCTGTGTTGTCCACCCTGAACATTCCCTTGATGCAGAAGGCATCTTCTGACCCCTCTGATATGTTTCAGGAGCCTGTTAAGCCCCATGTTTGTTTTCCACCTAACCCCACCCTTGACCGGCTGATGCCAGTTTTGGGAGGAAGAGCCTGGAGGCAGCCTTGCCTGTCTAGGATCTCTTTAGTTTCTCAGTGCTCTTTCACTTTTGAGCCTTGTTGGCTCTAGTTCAGTGTGCTGTGCAACAGTTCATGGGGTTTGTTTTACCCCTGTTCAGTGTCCGTTGACACTTTGCAGTTAGTGTTGAGTTATCTATGATCTGTAGGTTCGTTGGTGCTCTTGGTGACTTTGGGGTCTGTGCCTTGTCCTTGCCTTTCTTCCCACCCTGGGGAACTTAATGGTTGGACATCCCAGAGTTACCAGTAACCTGTATTGGACGACAGAAAATAGGATTTTAGTCTTACCTGTTAAATCCTTTTCTCTTAGTCCATACAGGTTACTGGTCTTCCACCCTGTCAAGGGACCATGCTTGGCTCTCCTGCGGCAGAACGTGGGGTCCTTTCGGGTTCATGCTCACAGGAGTCTTCCTTTACCTTCTTACTACCTAGTGAATAGTTAGTCTGCAAATCTTACTGGTTGGGGATTGGCTAGCTGCAAGGAAGTAGGCTCCACCCAGCAGTCACTTCTCAGAATTGTTCCTGCCTATTAAAGAGGCTAATCGCCTACCCAAAGTTACCAGTAACCTTATGGATTAAGAGAAAAGGATTTAACAGGTAAGACTAAATTCCTATTTTATAGTTTTTGGCCATGTAGAGCGGTATTATTGAATTATAAAGTGTCCTCCTCTTGCCCCTTTTATCTAGTGTAAGTTGCCTCCCCTCAGATGTAGAATCTGGTCTCTTGACCGTACAGCTTACAGCACGGGACAGTCTTCTGGCTGTTAGCATAAGGAAAACACTGCCCCCCTTGGAGGAGGAAGGCCAGGTTTTTCCTTATGCTAACAGATTGTCCTTTGCTGTGATCCATCCGGTTGGTCTTGCTGTGCAGTTTTACATAGGTAAAAGAAGTGGGAGGGGGGGACACTTGATGATTCAATTACTCTGCACATTGTAGAGAATGATAATAACACTATACATGGACAAAAACTATAAAGAATAATTGGAGCTGCATTTATTTTTAAACATTACTATCCCTTTAAAAAACTCTTCCCATCTTCTCCTTTACCCAATCAGCTCTGTGTGGAACTCTGTTTTTTAGTGTCCTGCTTCATTGGAGGTTCAGGGATAGCATCTATAAAGCCATTTACTGTCTTGTTTTTATATTTTTCTATAGCCGTTGCTTGATAAATAGACCCCCATAGGTACCAAACTTTCACCTTGACCGGAAAAAAATATATGAATGGGAAAAAAATGCTAATATGCAATCTTACACAATTTGCAGAGGAGATTTTGCACGTAGAAAAATTTTATTTTTTTTGTTTGTTTGTTTGTTTGGTTTTTTGTACACTCTTCTGCAAAAGCATGCAATCCTATAGCCTATGGGATTTTTTGTTAAGAATGCTAGCATAAATGGACCATAAAATTAGCTTTTTATACGTATTGCCTCATTTCATGATGGGTATAACATTATTTTTTGACACTTAGGGATGTATAGATGAAGAAAAAAAGAGGAGCAATGGGCAAACCAGTTGGTCCACAGGGTACAAATAAAAAAATCCCATTGATTTTAAAATGGTTTTAAACCCCTTTTTCACTATATTTCTCTAACACATTGCTTTGTAATTGGTTGGGAACCTCTTTTTCATTCAAATTGTTTAAAAGCTTGATTTAAATAAGCACATTATTTTGCAATGCTTTGCATACCTCTCTGGCTCTCAAGATATCCGTGGATACTTTCTCACCGTATGGTGCAGCTGATTTTTTCCACAATATCTTCTCTTTTGTTTTGCACGTTTGGCCTTTCTTGTTTAGAATTTGGCAAATAATATTCCAAGACACTCTCAAGTTTTCATAAATCCTGTCCATAATGTTTATTCCAAGATCAGCATAAAACCTCTCAACGTGAGTCCTGTCACTGAATTAGCCCATTTTTTCCATAGCACCCCTAAGTCTGCTCCAGGTCATTCATTACCACTTTTCCAGCAATGTGCATTTAAAGTAACAATGCCTATTCAGAAGTAGAGATCGAGATACTTCTCGTATGACTAATAAGCAGCAAACCAAAATAGAAAAGACAGATAAGTTACTGTCTGGTGATTCCTTAACAAAAGTCTCTTGGAACCTAAATGTCTCCTGAGTAAAAGCAGTCATGTTCTTTATAATCAAGGAAGCTTCTTCTGACTCATTGGAACACAGTTACATATAATTACACAGTTACCAAGTTTGAATAAATGTCTAAGGGCTCCTTCACACAGGCAACAGAACTTTATCGGTTGGCTCCTACAGTTCTGTCGCCATTGTTCTGAACTTGCCTTTCACTTGTTGAACTCGTCTTAGGGCTGACATGGTTATTTGTTTCCCCACATAAGCACCAGATGAATATCATTAGCTGACGCCGGTTTGGGTCTACCATTGACTGGAGGTTATGATTACATTACAACCTCTGACAATACTTGTGTGGAAAAGGTCTGCAGCAGACCCATACACTGCCATTGCATATCTGCCCTGGGAGAATGCATTAAAGGTGGAACTTATTTCTGTCTGGTGCATTCATGCAAGATATTAGATACTTTTGTGAAAGGCACCATCACTCAGCAGCTTACATTTCAGCAAAACCTGACTGAACCTATGCAACATTGTTGCATTGGTGATATCTGTCTGAAAGGGGCCTAAGAAGTTTAACCTTTCGCAAAACTCCCCTTTCCCTATAGACAAGGCCAAAGCTAATTGAAACCGTATATAAAATATTGCCTCAAAAAAAGGAGAAATAATGTACCTGGATCAATATTTCAACAATAATTTTGTAATCCTGTATATCCTGATGATATCCAGCTCTTTCTTGAATAGATCTAATGTAACTGTTAACATGATAGGTGTAATTCTGTAAGCTAACAAGGTGCAAATCTGTGGCAAATCAGCTGCATCGCGAACATAAAATTCCCCAAATTTGTACTGTATAAAATGATTAAACACTATTGTCAGTAGGAAACTGGAGTAATTCTGGAGCAAAAAAATGCAGTTTTAGGGGCAAAAGGTACCCATATTGCATTGCTTCCCTTTTGCATCATTAGGAATAATGGAAGTGTTCCTGTGCTACAATTGCTATATTACAGAATTTCTCCAGTGTCTTTTGATCATAGGCCCTTTTCACTAAGATAAATCTTGAACAACCCCGCTAGGAGAGAAATTAAAATTCTTATTGATTTAGATGGGACTTTTAACTCCTTCAGTGCTATAGAGGTTGCTTTGCTTTGCAGAGAGACCTTTCTAGCATTCGTAGGGTCAAACATTCCATTCAACTCAATGGGAATTTTTATTTCCCCGTAGGGTGCAGCCAAATGGCTGTTTTTCATTTTTGCCAAATAATTTCCGAGTGACAGTTCTGTGGTTGCATTATGACAGTCAGAATGTGTTTGCCACATTTATTTCTTGGTAACCACACATGGTAATAATGTATGTGGTTTTGTGAGTAACAGTGGAACAAGGCTGGGGTCTCAGGCAGTGTAGTGTGGATCTGTGGCTACCAGTGGAACAAGGCTGGAGTCAGGCAATGTAGTCTGGTTCTGTAGCTACCAGTAGAACAAGGATGGGATGTGATGCAGTTTAGTGTGGTTCTGTGGCTACCGGTGGAACAAGGCTGGAATGTCATGCAGTTTAGTGTGGTTCTGTGGCTACCGGTGGAACAAGGCTGGGGTGGGGTATCAGGCAAAGTACTGAATGTAAGTGGCTCTTACTGCTTCCAGCTAGGTACTTATTCCTGTGTGCAGCTAATACGTTTTATGAACTTCTTAATTACCTCCCCTGTAGGATATTGCTGAGACATCTCCATAGTAGCATGGTGCCATGGAAGGAACACTTTCTTTTGTCATCGTTCTTCTATAGAAGTGATGCCTTTTGTTGCATTCTTATCTAAAATGTTTTAATCTTGTCTATCCATGAGACTAAACTGCTGATTGTAGAGAGAATTTATACTGGTTCTGGAATGTAGGGGATTTGTGCCCTAACTTCTGCTTAATGAAGACAGTATATTTGTAATTGCACTTTTAGTTATTTAGAGATTAAAAATCTATCTATATATTGTACTAGCAATTTGTTTTTAATATACATTGTTTTTTAAAAATGAATTTTAGTTTATGGTATCACAGTGTGATAATTACACCGTCTGACAGGTATTGCGTATTTGTTTCTGTTCTGGGCCTACGTTGCCAAACTTTGAGGCTCATGTACTGAAAATAACTGGAGCAATTCTGGAGCAAGCCAATTGCACTACAGAGGTGAAGCAAGGCTTTGGAGACCTATCTAGCATGCAAAGGGTTATTAGCACCATTTAAATAAATAATTATTTGGCTGATTTTGTCCCCTTTGGTGCAGTTGTTGCAGAATTGAACCTGTTTTCCTTACTACTTCAGCCTTTCTATGCTATGAATCTAGGCAGAACTCACATACTGGGGGCATTTCCCATCCCACAGCAAGTGATAAATTTGGCGTAGAACAGCACAAATTGGAATGCTGTGTAAGGGATTGGCATGAAGTGCCACGTGTGCAACCAAAACCTTAAGTTTAGTTTCTCAGAAAGGATGTTACTGACAGATTGCAAGTACAGCATACAGGCATATTTGTATTAATCATAAAACAAACTAAACTTGATTTATGGTGACAGGTCCACTTTAACAGTAAGTAGGTGTTTCCCTTTTTCAGCTTGGTCTTATGGATTATTGCTCTTCTTGCAGGTTCTAGAAGTGCTCTGGGATCTTGCCCATCTACCCACACTGCCATCTCTATTAATCCAACAAGCCTTAGACGAACACCTGACAATCCTTAGTGATGCTTATGCAGTCAAGGAAACCATCAAGAGGAGTTACATTATAAAGTGTATAGAGGATATTAAGAAGGTTGGTATGAGTCCAAGTATGGTTTTTGGTCTGTTATTCTTTCATGTGTTTGTGTACCTTCTGATGCTCCACGATATGAAGCATACAACAACTTCTGACCCCTCCGCTTTGGATAAGATACAGCTTTATCTGTTACTTATGTTTAATAAGATGATGTATTGAACTGTGAGACATTAAGGCTGATGTAAAGAATTGGAGTAATAGTTCTGGGTAAAACCACCTGCACCACGGGGTATGGGGGCAACAAATTGCTCAGTTGCATTAAATGGGGCATATAACTCTGAATGGTAGAGATATCTCCAGCAAAGTATGTTTAACCTTTTGTGTACCAGGGGGTATCCAATGCAATGTGTTGCCTACCCCTCTGTCACTCAAAGGGTTAAAGTCCCATTTAAGTCAATGAGAATTTAAAGAGTTTTTTGGTCCAGGTTTTTGATCCATGTGGTGCATTTGGTTTGTCCCAGACTTATTCTAGTTATATTTTGAAAATAAGGCCCTAAATGTGTGAAAGATGCTTGGAAACCTAATTGTTATCACTTTAAATGTATTATTGGTGTGTATAATTTTGCTGTGATTAAGTGTGAATTTCTCTTTTGCAAATATATTTCTCTGTCGTCCAATACAGGTTACTGGTAACTTTGGGTAGGCAATCCGCCCCTTTAATTGTAGGCAGGAACAATTCTAGAATTGTATGCAGGGGTGGAGCCTACCTTCACTCCTTGGCTGCAGCTAGCCAACCAGCTCCAGTAAGATTTGTTCCTTGGTGAAGAGAACAGTTCTGCTATAGTTTTAGAAATGTTTTTTATTTGTCTGTTAGAAATGGAATACCACCATTAGGCATATTACCATAACTGACAATGCCCTTATATGTGGCTAGCTCAGTAACCAGGTGCTTTTTGTGGACCTTAAGCCCTGGGGGGAAAATCTTGGGTTCAAGTTCTTTCCACAGGAGTTGCCCACCGAGGCTTCTTCTTAATACATGGTAGTCTGAAGACAGAAGATCTGCGGGAAAGGTGAGCAACCCTTTGAGTGCTGCAGGTCCACATGTCCCACAGTGCCCCTCCACACAACGGTTTACCTTTGGAGTTCCTGTTGCACACTCCTGCACTCACTGGGTCTATCTGTATGTCTGTTGGGTGTTTTGGAGCAGGTTTATGTGGTACTTTAACCCTTTAGCTGCTAGTTTTGCATCTTTGGGGGGTTCTGACACTTTTCCTACTGGTTCAGTGTTTTTTGGGTATTCTAACATGTTCTAGTGATGTTTCATGCATTTTTATTTTACTGTTTCAAGTCTTTAAAATTTGGGTCCGCGCACTTTACCGCATAGGCGCCATTGCTCCATTCACTCCTATAGGACTGTACAGTTTGGAACATATCTCTGCAACCACTTAACCTAGCGACTTCAGAAATGGCTCGTTTTTCTTGTTTGCCCTTGCTCTATCATCCTGTTCGTGTTTCTAGTGTTTCAGGCACTGTTTGTGTACTTTTTCTGGGAAAACTACATTTCCAGTGAGCACTTGCTTTGTGCTCTTGTTTCTGATTGGCTCCCGCCACGGAAGCCATTTTGTGCTATTTCCAGAACAAGTATCCTACGCAGGGCTTGGATTCTCCTTCTCTCCTCTGCTGATTAACCCTCGCCTGACAGATAAGTCTAGTTTAGCGATTTCTGGGGTGAAACTTTAATCCTACACACTGTGCTTGGATGATTGCTTTTATTATAAGGTTATGTGACACTGTGAGAATGTTTAATCTGCTAGAGCTTGGGGCCAGACCTAAGACTAAGGATGCTGGGGTCTCTGTATCCCCTATTGCGCATTGATCTTCCTGTCAGTCAGGGGTACCTAGAGAATTCTCAGGTCATTTATGCCCAGCATGTTCTGATGTCCCTGCGAGTCTCCCAGGGACCTCCAGCCATGCATTAGAGCCGGTTTGGGTGCAAGAGTTCAAGGCTGCTACTAGGGACCTTAGGTTTACATTGCAACTCTTTCCATCCCAGTTACAAGGGGTCTTCCATCCCTGGCAGACCTCCTCCTCCGTCAGGTCTTCCCTTCCAAAACCACAGGGAGGACCTGACGTATCAGATTCATCTGAGGGGGAACTGCTGGTGGATTCAGATGTTGAGGAATGTTCTACTGTGGGCTCCTCTCAGTTTTTTGAGACTGATCCTGAGCCCTCAGCTGAGGGCTTGATCAAGGCTGTTTCGACTACTCTAAATATTCCCTTAGTTCAGGAAGTTCCTTCTGATCCAACAGATGTGCTTCAGGAGCCTAAAAAGCCCCTTCCTTGCTTTCCACCTAACCCCACTCTTGATCTCCTTGTGTCTGAAGAGTGGAAATCTCCTGACAGGAAACCTTCTGTGTCCAAGAAATTTGCCAAGCTTTATCCTTTCTCTGAGGCAGCGCTTGCGCAGTGGGTTCATCCTCCCAAGGTGGATGCTCCTATCTCCAGGCTATCTGTCTACTGCCTTGCCAGTTTCTGATGCGTCCGCCCTGAAAGACTGGACTGACAAGAAACTTGAGGTCTCCCTCAAGTCCATTTTTGCCACTGCTGGTACTGCCATGTGTCCAGCATTCGCTGCACTATAGGTGAACCGGGTCATTTTGGTCTGAACTGAACAGCTCACCCAGGCTGTCTGTCAAGGTGCTCCTACTTTGGATATGTTGCGCCTTCTTGCCAACATTTCTTAGGCACAGCACTATGTTTCTGCTGCCTTGTTTGATGCCATCCGTTTGGTGGCCAGGGTTTCCACTATGTCTGTGGTTGCCAGACGGGCTCTTTGACTCAAGATCTGGTCTGCTGACACTGCTTCCAAGAAAGCATTGCTTTCCTTACCTTTTCAAGGTACTTCCTTGTTTGGGCCAGATCTTAAAGATCTGATCAATGAGGCCACTAAAGGTAAGAGTACCCTTCTACCTTTGGTCCCCAGGAAGAAAATGACGCTTAAGCGTAATCAGTATTTTCATTCCGTTCAGACTGAGACACGTCCAGCGAACCAGACGGTTCCCTCAGCTCCGCGTGCCTCCTCCAAGCCCAAACAGCAATGGAAGCACAAGGTCGCTTCCAAGCCGCCTTCGGCATGACTCACCGAACCCAGATCCCCACTCTGCTGTGGGTGGCCGTCTGCGTCACTACCACAGCGTCTGGGAGGATTCAGTTACGGACCCATGGGTTTTACAGGTGGTGGCGGGAGGATACAAGATCCCTTTCGTCTCTCTTCCTCCCTTTCGTTTCTTTCCTTCTCATACGCCTCAGGGCGCAGAGAAACGTTGGCTGTTCTTCTGGACAAGGATGTTCTAGAGCCGGTTCCACTTCAGGACAGAAGTATGGGTTTTTAATTGAACCTCTTTGTGGTCTCCAAAAAGGATGGCGGTTGTTGCCCTGTTTTGTATTTGATGGATCTCTATTCCTTCGTGATCCGGACTCATTATCACCAGGAGTCTCTACGGATGGTGATTGCTGCTATGTCCCCGGGGGAATTCCTTGCATCTCTGGATCTTCAGGATGCGTATTTACACATCGCCATTCATCCACAGAGCCGGCAGTATCTCAGATTTGCCTGCAACCGAGGGCATGTTCAGTTTTCAGTTCTTCCCTTTGGTCTGACTACAGCTCCTCAAGTTTTCAACCATGTTCTGGGAGACTTAGTGTCCGTCCTCCACCGGGACGGCATCAGAGTTACTCCATACATGGACGACCTGCTTCTGAAATTCCCCTCTGCGGAACTTCTTCATCAGCAGGTTCAGCAATGCATTCATGCTCTCACCCATCACGGGTGGATCATCAGCATGGACAAGTCAGATCTTGTCCCATCCCAGCGTCTAGTCTTCCTTGGCCTTCTCTTCGACACTCAGAAGAGCATGGTGTTTCTCACGGACGAGGTAGCTCACCAGATCGCTCATAGGGTTTCTGCGGTCCTGGCTCAACATCCAGTTCCATCAAGGAAGCTGTTCTCTCTAGTGGGGAAATTCATCTCCACCATAGAAGCGGTCCTGATTGCCATGGCACACACCAGGGAACTCCAGAGGTTTGTGATCCAGGTGTGCAAGGGTCAGCCGGACCTTCTGAAGAAGTCAGTGTCACTTCCTCTTCATGTGGAAATGAGTTTGTCCTGGTGGCTCGACTTCTCCAATCTGCTGAAGGGCAGGTCCTTCCTGGTATCCTTCTGGACCAAGGTGGCGACGGATGCCAGCCTGTATGGCTGGGGAGTGGTCCTGGGTCATCTGAGTGCTCAGGGTCGGTGGTCTCCGGAGGAATCTCTCCTTCCCATCCACGTGTTGGAGCTTCGGGCAGTATTTCTTGCCCTTCGTCACTGGACACCCCAGCTGGAAGAATTCCCAGTCCAGGTCCAGTCTGACAATGCCACGGCTGTGGCTTACATCAACAAGCAGGGTGGAACAAGAAGTCTCGACGCTTGGTTAGAGGTCAAGGCTATTTTGTCCTGGGGAGAAAAACACTTTCCTTCCATATCTGCAGTGCACATTCCTGGCTTAGACAACGAAATGGCGGACTTCCTCAGTCGACACACAGTGGAGAGTGGGAACTGCACCCAGAGGTGATCACCCTCATTGTGCAAAAGTGGGGTCTTCCTTACATTGATGGTGACAAGACACAACAGGAAGGTTCCAAGGTTCTGCTCTCGGTGGTGGAACCTTCTAGCTCTGGCGGTGGATGCAGTGTCGATTCCTTGGTTGTTTCCTCTGGCCTATATCTTTCCTCCCCTCCCAATGATGCACATGGTGTTATGGAAATTGCATGTGCAATGCTGTCCAGTCATTCTGATTGCTCCATACTGGCCTCGCCAAGCTTTGTTTCCTAAGTTGCTGGATCTGTCAGTGGTGGAGCCATTCCGGCTTCCTTGCCGTCCGGATGTTCTTCTACAGGGTTACCTGTAGAAGAAGGATGTTCATAGGCTAGCCTTGACGGCTTGGAAATTGAATCCTCAATATTGAAGAAGAAAGGTTTTTCTTCTGGGGTGGTGGCTACTATGCTCAGTGCCCAAAAACCTGTTTCTTCCAAGATCTACCATCGTGTCTGGTGGACCTTTCTATCTTGGTGTGCTGACAAGGACCTGTCTCAGGAATTTGATCTGCCTACAGTTCTGGCCTTCTTGCAGGATTGTGTGAATAAGGGCCTCAGTTTGAGTTCCCTTAAGGTTCAAACTTCTGCTCTCTCTGTTTTCTTTCAGAGGTGCATTGCCATCCTTCCTGACGTCAAGGTTTTCTTCTAGGGCGTTGCACATACTCGTCCTGCCTTCAAGAATCCCACTCCTCCGTGGGATCTTAACTTGGTTTTGGGCGTTCTTCAGCTCCCTCCATTTGAGTCCTTGGCTACTATTCCTCTACGTCTGTTGACATGGAAAATGACCTTTCTCCTGGTGATTGTGTCCGTATGCTGTGTTGCGGAGTTACATTCTCAGTCCTGTAAACCACCTTTTTTGGTGCTTCACATTTCTCAGGAGTTTCTTCCAAAGATGGTTTCGGAGTTCCACATCAATCAGGAGATTGTGGTACCTTCTTTCTGCCCTGACCCCACCTCTGACCAGGAGAGGGATCTCCACTTGTTGTTTGGTGTGTTGTCTCAAGTTTTATGTACATCACATTGAGTCTATCAGGCAATCTGACGAGTTGTTCGTCATTCCTGAGGGTCCCAGGGCGGGATGACCTGCATCCAAGGTGACTATTGCATCCTGGATCGAATACACTATTCGTAAGCCTTACGAGCTCAGGAAGAAGCCTGTTCCCTTTTGGGTCACGGCTCATTCTACTAGATCTATTGGGGCTTCTTGGGCTTACAAGAATCAGGCCTCCGCTGCTCAGTTGTGCAAATCTGCCACTTGGTCGTCTGTACACACCTTTTTGAAGCATTACTGTGTTGATGTGTTGGCATTGGCTGACTGCAGCTCTGGGAAGAAAATCCTGGAGGCAGTCTTGCCTGTCTAGGATTTTCTTTGGTTCTTGGTGCTTCTTTCAATTGAGCCCCGTTGGCTCTAGTTCAGTGTGCTGTGTAACAGTTGGGGTGGTGTTACCCCTGTTCAGTGTCCATTGACACTTCAGTGTTGCTGGGCTATCTCTGATCTGATGGTTCATATCTGCTCCGGTGACTTTGGGGGCCTTGCGCCTGGTCCTTGCCTTACTTCCCACCTTTGGCAAACTCAGTGGTTGGACATCCCAAAGTTACCAGTAACCTGTATTGGACGACAGAGAAAAGAGGATTTTAGTCTTACCTGTTAAATCCTTTCTCTTAGTCCATACAGGTTACTGGTCTCCCACCCTGTCAAGGGACCATGCTTGGCTCTCTTGTGGCAGACCATGAGGGTCCTTCAGGGTCATGCTCACAGGACTCTTCTTTCCCTTCCACTATCTAGTCAATAGTTAATGTCTCAAATCTTTCTGAAGTTGATTGGCTAGCTGCAGCCAAGGAGGGAAGGTAGGCTCCACCCCCTGCATACAATTCTAGAATTGTTCCTGCCTACAATTAAAGGGGCGGATCGCCTACCCAAAGTTACCAGTAACCTGTATGGACTAAGAGAAAAGGATTTAACAGGTAAGACTAAAATCCTATTTTCCTGTAACGTTGCTTTCCGTATCTACAGCTTATATTCTAGAGACATCCCTACTTCTCTGCTTCACAGTGTAATTAAGATGTCTCTAGAATTCTAGGGGTTAAAGGGATAGTAATGTTTCAAAATAAATGCAGCTACAATTAATCTTCATAGTATTTGGGCAATGGAGAGTGTTATTTCAATACTGTCAGAGTTGTAGTTCAAGAGTAATTGAATGAGAAGGTATCCCTCTCCCGCCCCTTTTACCTAGTGTAAGCCACCTCCCCTCAGATGTGAAATCTGGTCACTTGACCAGACAGCTCACAGCAAGGGACAGTCTTCTTACTGTTAACATAAGGAGAACCCTGCCCCCCCCCCCCCATGACAGGTTTTTCCTTATGATCACTGAAGACTGTCCCTCTGTGTGATCCATCTCGACAGTCTTGCTGCTCTGAGGTGAGCAGTGTTACATCAGTAACAGGGGCAGGAGGCGGATACGGTATCATTCAATTACTCTTGAACTACATCTCTGACAGTACTGAAATAACACTTTCCATGGCCCAAATACTATGAAGCTTAATTGTAGCTGCTTTTATTTTGAAACATTACTATCCCTTTAAGCTGCTAAAATAAGCAAAACATTTGTTTCAGACTGAAGGTACTTTGTCAGCATGGTTAATAGCCTTGTCAATATTTGTTCTGTAGTAAATTAAAATGGGGTTTAGTGTAAATTTGCCAGTGACCCATTCTATTCTGGTCTGGGCCTAAATGTCTGTTCCTCCTCTGTCTGTTCCAGTTATCACAACATAACAATCCTCAGGTTGTGTGGGTGGTTCCAGCCTTACGCCAGTTACATGAAATTACCCGATCTTTTAATAAACAAACGTATCAAAAGCAAGATAAGGTAAGAGCTTTGGTGTTTTAATTAAGTAAATTGACTGCTATGTATCCAAGTCTTACAGACTGTCAGTGGCCTAGATTTCATTGCTGGTTATGAATCTTATTACTAGATTTATCTCACTGGTTCCTATTGCAGTCTGTGGGGAAATGTTTAGATAAAACCTGCAATATTTATCACCTGCAGTGAAATACAGCCCATAATTGGTGATCTAAAATCTATCCAGAAATTTTGAGGTGTAGATTTGAAGAGCAAAAAGTGTGTGTATGTGAAACGTGCATAACGTGTTGCCCTCAGTCGCACCTGCAACCAGGCCCGTAACTCCAAGGGCCTGGCCGCCCCCCGGTGCCCGCAACAAGTAACAAGCTGAGGTCTTTGCCTTCTTCGTCACAGTCCTCTAGCACCTGAGCCCCTCTTCGGGACTCTAGTAATGCAGAGCTCTGGGTGATGCATTACTGAAGAGAGGACCGCGCGGGAGCTTCATCTGTACAGTGGTCTGTGCAGATGGAGGCACAGACCTCTCCTGCCACGCCGCTCGACCACCAGGGAGGTAGGAGGTGGACACTGCGGTTCAGTAGGGGGCAATGTGGGAGCAATGTGGACATTGGGGCAATGTGATGGTTGAAGATTGGGGGCAATGTGGAGGTGGCCAATGGGGGGGGGCAATGTGGTCTGGGTGGGCCCATGGTAATTTCTGCACCTGGTGGCTTCTAGTTATGCCTCTGGGTGCCCTCCATCCCTGGTTGGACTACAGCTCCCTTCCAGCCTCATATTTATATTGATTTGAACTAATTTTGTTGTAACGAGGCCTTATGATTTCAGCACTGTGGGAAAATTCTAAACAAGAGAACAATAGCTTTTGGCAGGTTGAGGATTATGGGAATTGTAGCCTCCAACAGCTGGAGCACCAAATGACCTTTCCTACTTTAAAACATTCTTAATTCTAGTGATAAAATTAACCCTTTGAGTGCCAGAGGGGGTATGTAGTAGTTTATGATCTGTTTACAGTATATGCAGAAATAACTTCTGAACGACAAAAATGGCCGTATGCACAAAACAAATAGAAGCAATTCTGGAGTAAACAACCATTGACTTTAGAGAGGCTTTTAAACCCTTGAATACTAGAGTATTCTCTAGTGCATTGCAAAGGCCATTAACCCTTTGAGTGCCAGAGGGATATGCAATGCATTGAAAAAGCATTCCGTTGCATACCCCTCTGGCACTCAAAGGGTTAAAATGAACTATATGGTACAGTTGGTTTGCCCCATAACTGCTCCATTGATGTACAACATGTTCATATAATTTGCATCTAATGCCTAATGTAAATTGTGTTGGTAGGGGTGCGCATTTACTTATAGATACATATTTTTTTCCTTTTAGAGCATAATTCAAGATCTTAAGAAGAATTTTGAGATAGTCAAACTGGTGACAGCAAGTTTAGTGGCAAGCCATCGACTGGCAGTGACCACTGTTGGTCCTGGTGGGCTCGTTGGATCTACTCTGGTTGATGGCAGATACACTTATCGGGAGGTATCTGACACTGAAAGTCTTGATCTAGAAGCCAGACCCTAACTCTGGTTTTCCACATACTCCTCAGTAATACACAACTTTTCAGTATTTGTTCAATCAATTTAAACATTTGTTAAAAGTTGTGTGCATTCTTGTTAGACGAATCTGATCTGAAAACCTTTACATTCTATATATTTCCACATAGAAAATAGGTTATTTACACTTATTCTTGCGTTATCCCCTTTTTTTCAATTTGTACCTATATATTTCCACATAGAAAATAGGTTATTTACACTTATTCTTGCATTATCCCCTTTTTTTCAATTTGTACCTTTTATATGCAAAATTAGATTTTGCAAACTATTTTACATATTCTAAATGGAGCAGTAACATTACTTGATTTCTGCTATGTAAGCAGAAAAAATAAACTGTTTAATATTCTTTTTTCAGTATTTGGAGGCCCATTTAAAATTCCTGGCATTTTTCCTTCAAGAAGCCACCTTGTATCTGGGCTGGAGTCGTGCTAAAGAGATTTGGGAGTGTCTTGTGACTGGACAAGACGTCTGTGAGCTTGATCGTGAAGTAAGACCATAACGTGGTAATATATTGAGAAAGAGTTGGTTTTTTCCTCTGCTTTGCACACATCCGGCTACTAATGCTTGGTGCTAGCACTCAGCAAAGCTGTGCCAAGAAGAACTTTAGCAATTCTGAAGAAAACCAACTGAATTATAACATAAAAATTCCAGTTGATTTAAAGTGTTTTACGCCCTTGATTGCTAGTGAGGTCTTCACATATTGCTTCACAATGTGATGGAGACCTCTCTAGCATTCAAGAGGTTAAAATATTAATCAATATGGTCCAAACCCTATCTCTCAAACCGCTGTGGTTTGAGAGATGTAGGGATTCAAAGTTCCCCCCTTCCTCTCCTTCTCCTGACGTCAGCATCTAGCTGACAGCAGGAGATCCTGGCCGGGGACCAGCCTGCGGCTCTGCAGCAGAGCTGAAATCGCCTTACTACGAAAGAATGCATTCAATGGAAAGGTCTAAATGGTGTGCCTGGTGTGCAAGTACACTTTATAGACCTTTCCAATTAATGAATTCTTTAGCAGTAACGCAAATTTGGCTCTGCTGCAAAGCCTCCTCGAGTCGTACGACTCGATTCTCGTACTGTCAGCTTTACAGCTGACATCAGGAGAGGGGAACTTTGAATCCCTATATATCTCAAACCATAGTGGCTTGAGAGATAGGGTTTGGAGCATATTGATTAATATTTTAACCTCTACAAAACTGGACATTTTTTTGTGGGACAGCACTGTCCCTTTAAATGCCCTGTTTAAATCATTTCTGAATTTTAGGAATTTGTATTTGTCTCCTATGGCGAAGTTAGCTTACTTCCAGGATTACTGTAATTCTTCTTAGTACATCCAACTCAGTGGTAGCTGCAGGTTACCAGTATATTTGCAAGTAGAAGGTGTAACATTCTAGAATACCCCTCACGCACGTCTGTACACAATAAGGATTAAGGTAAGTCATTGCCCAAATTCTGACATCACAACCATACTCCTTCCGGCATTAGTAAATGCACCCTGTTCCGGCTGACTGGTCATAAAGACATCTACAGCTACTATAAGCTCTGGTGAGGTAGAAGTCAGATTGTTTATCCAGTATGGAAGCCTAATATGGTTTTATAGACCCTTTATAGGCAAAAAAAATAAGCATATTTGTACATTCTTCACGATACTTAATTTAATAATTTAATTTTGTGTTCTGCATTTTGAATTATATATATAAAAAAATTAGATACCCGTCTTTAGGCAGCATGCTTCCATGCACTGTGCCCAGAGCTTCCCCCTGTGATTCATTCAGTTATTTGATGCATATACAACACTGACTTGTATTCAGTAAGCCATAGGGGAGCAGTTCTGGATCAAACCAGCTGCACCATATGGTAGGAATTACGTTCAAGGGGGTTAAGAGCCCAGTTTAAATGATTTCTGAATTTTGGGAATTCTTATTTGTTCTCTGTGGTGCAGTTGGTTTGCTTCAGAATTACTTAAGTAGTTCTTAGTCGTTCAGCCTCAGTGGCCACTGCAGGTAGCTCAGTTACTTGCAAAGAGAAGGCTCAGCACACCTAAATATTCAACAGCAAGAGTTCATGTTTTTATTCCAGCAGTCAAACTGCCAGAACATTGACTTTTGAGATCATGTATTTGTCATTGCGGGGTAGTCTCGTATGCTATTCCTTCTCTTTCCAATGTATCACGAAACACTTAAGATCCTCTAGAGTACAAGCTTTCAGGCAGGTACCAGTGTTTCACTTTGCAAAGCACTTGTGACCCTGTATTGTCTAAACCCTTAAATTGTAAAGCACTGCATACACTTGTGGCGCTATATAAACATATTCATTCATCCATACTGAACACTTCTTTGTTTTAGTGTTTGTCCAGCAGATTCCCTTATCATGAGCATGTGTGGTTACTTTGACTTGACCTGCTTATGCAGGAAAGGAAGGAGACTGTGCAGTGCACACTGAGACACTTGTACTAATTAAGTGGTGCAGTTCTGGAACTAACCAACGGTGCCATAGAGAATAAAAGTTCCAGCTGTTACACTGGAGACCTCTAGCATTCATGGTGTTAAAAGTCCCATTTAAATCAAAGGAAATGTGGAATTGTTTGTTTTATTTATTTATTTTACCTATGTTGAATTTGGTTTACCCCAGAGTTGTGTCAGTTTTCTTAATACATCAGCCTCTCTATAGAAAGATTTAACTAAAAGGCTGAGGTATTGTACTCTCACCCAGAAATTTCACCCAGAAATGGTACCAAACTAGGTTGTCAGACCACCTGACCTAGCTGCAGTTTTGTTCCACGTGCAACAAACACACCACCTATTATATTGGTAAAGGCTTGCCAGTCAACTTGGTGGACCACTTCCAGTGAGTCTGTAACATAGAGGCTAGATGTTTACCTGGGTGACAACTGTTCTGTGCAACACCTCCTGCCTTTTTCGTAGTAATACGCACTCCTGCATTGTACACTCCCATGCACATTAACCCTTCTGGATCTCTTCTCCCACTCAGCTATAGCCTGAGAAGGACCTTATTTCTCAGACATGGCAAAGAGAAGCACAGAAGTGAATATTCACAGAAAAAAGAACAAAAGCATGGCATTTGCATGTTCTTTGGCAAGTCACTCTTCAGTGACTTCATAGGCTCTACTAGCAATGAGAACACAGACCTCTACTGCCACCTTCTGACTGTTGTTTCCCTAGCTTGTAGTTTACACATCAGCACTGATCGCACATCTCTGTACACAGTGGGGTGGAAGATGAGTGACTGGCCAACTGTAGCACAACTGTACTGCTCCTTCTTGCATTTATAGCCCCTCTCTCCTCTCTTAACTGTAAACTTCATGCTTCTAGACTGGGTGTATTTTTTCTTGCAGATGTGTTTTGAGTGGTTTACGAAGGGCCAGCATGACCTGGAGAGCGATGTCCAGCAGCAGCTTTTTAAAGAAAAAATCCTGAAGCTGGAGTCGTATGAAATAACAATGAATGGTATGGAAAACGCATACACTGTTCTAGACTAGTAGTAGCCAACCACGATACTCAAGAGCTACCAGCAGTGGATGTTTGCAGGATGTCTCAAAACATGCACTGTTGGTAACTCTTGAGGACCTGGATTGTCAGATATAATAATGTATTGCTATTAGTACCCACTACTCTTCAGTTCAGAATGGCGATTCTCTCAGACCCATTAACAGATGAGAAAAAAATCATGCTTACATAAGTTATCCCTAATTAAAATTAATAGTAGCTTGTTAATCATGGAAACAGCGTAATAAAGTTTCTGAAATGCCAGCATGAGTTTGAATCATAACATCGTATGAAACTTGCATCAGTAGAACAACGCAGACATCTTGAAGAGGAAAGATCTGTGTATCGGCGCTGTCCATCCCTGCATGTACCTTAAGGTACAGTATAACTTCCCTTTTGGCAAATAACCTATCAGTGACGAGGCAGAGATGGACAGCACAGCTACTAATAATTAATTGGGCAAAACTTTTGTAAGCATGATAGTTCCACTTTAATCTTCTCTAATGCAGTCTGTTTACCTAATATTTCTCCAGTTCTTCATGGACTTAATGACTTCAGAACTTTAGTTAATGTACAGAGCAACACATTTCTTTTCTTAAAGGGACAGTAATGTCCCATCAAAAATTATTCTTGTTTTCTCTGTCGTCCAGTACAGGTTACTGGTAACTTTGGGTAAGTGATCAGCCCCTTCAATAGGCAGGAACAATTCTGAGAAGTGACTGCTGGGTGGAGCCTACCTCCTCTCCTTAGCTTGCAGTTAGCCAATCCCCAACCAGTAAGATTTGTTCCTTGATCAAGACACAAGGCAAGAGAACAGTTCTGATATAGTTTTAGTTTTTTTATTATTTTCTGTTAGAAATGGAATACCGCCATTAGGCGAATTACCATCACTGACAATTCCCGTCATCCAGATGTGGATAGCCCAGTTTACCAGGTGCTTTTGTGGACCTAAGCCCTGGGGACAAAATCTTGGCTGCAAGTTCTTTCCCCAGGAGTTGCCCACCGAGGCTTCTTCTTGATATATGGTAATCAGAAGACCTGCTGAAAAAGGTGAGCACCCTTTGAGTGCTGAGGTCCACATGTCCCACGCTTCCTCTGGGGCACTTGAGTGAGCGTTCAGAGCAAGTGGTCTCATGAAGAATCTCTCCTTCCCATCAATGTCTTGGAGCTTCGGGCGATATTTCATGCCCTAGACCACTGGAGGATTGCCTGGTAAGGGTGCAGTCGGACAACGCCACAGCCTACATCAACAAGCAGGTGGCACAAGAAGTCTCGCAGCTTGGTTAGATGTCAAGGCTATTTTATCATGGGCAGAGGAGCATGTCCCTGCCAGTTCAGCAGCTCATTTTCCTGGCATAGACAATGTTCTGGCAGACTTCCTCAGTTGACACACAGTGGACAGCAGGGAGTGGGAGCTGCATCCAGCGGTGTTCATCCTCCTCATCCAGCAGTGGGTGGGGTCTACCATGCATCGACCTGATGGCAACCAGACACAACAGGAAGGTTCCAACCTTCTGCTCTCGCTGTGCAGATCACATGGGTTTGGTAGTGGATGCCTTATCGATCCAGTGGATGTTTCCTCTGTCTTGCATCTTCCCTCCTGTTCCTCTGTTGACCAGAGTTCTTCGGAAGCTGCGACTGGAGCGCTGCCGAGTCATTCTGATTGTTCCCTGCTGGCCATGACCAGCTTGCTTTCCAGAGCTTCTGGACCTCTCAGTGGTAGAACCTCTTCCACTTCCTCGTCGTCCAGATCTTCTTCTGCAGGGTTACCTCTGGAAAGATGATGTTCATCATCTGGCTTTGACAGCTTGGAGATTGAATCCTCAATTTTGAAGAAGAAACGATTTTCTTCTGGGGTGGTGGCTACTATGCTTGGTGCCCGCAAGCCTGTTTTATCAAGGCCTACCATCAGGTTTGGTCTGCCTTCCTAGCTTGGTGTGCTGACAGAGATCTGTCACAGGATTTTGACCTTCCTACACTTCTTTCCTTCCTACAGGATGGTGTGGATAAGTTTCTCAGTCTGAGTTCTCTCAAGGTTCAGATTTCTGCGCTCTCTGTCCTTTTTCAGAGGCGTCTTGCTATCATTCCTGATGTCAAGGTTTTCTTCCAGGGGGTTGCTCATACCCATCCGGTGTTTAAGTCCCCTGCTCCCCAGTGCTATCTTAACCTGGTCTTGGGAGTACTACAGCGTCCTCCCTTTGAGTCTTTGGCTACCATTCCTCTATGTCTGCTAACGTGGAAGATGGCCTTTCTTCTGGCGATTGTTTCTGTTCGCCGAGTTGCGGAGCTGCATGCCCTATCTTGTAAACCACCCTTTCTGGTTTTCCACAAGGACAAGGCGGTTCTTTGCACCTCCTACGAGTTTCTTCCAAAGGTTGTGTCCGAGTTCCACATCAATCAGGAGATTGTGGCTCCTTCCTTCTGTCCTAACCCCACCTGACAAAGAGAGGGATCTTCATCTGTTGGATGTTGCGTGTTGCGTCCTTGAGGCAGTCTGACACTCTTTTTGTAATTCCTGAGGGTTCTAGGGTTGGGAAGCCTGCTTCCAAGATTACCATTGCTTCTTGGGTCAAGTCCACGATTTGTAAGGCTTACTAACTTCGGAAGAACCCTGTTCCCTTCAGGGTCACGGCTCATTCTGCGAGGTCTGTTGGGGCTTCTTGGGCCTACAAGAACCAGGCCTCAGCTGACCAGTTGTGCAAGGCGGCCACTTGCTCATCTGTGCATACCTTTTCTAAACACTATCGTGTGGATGTGCTGACATCAGCTGATGCCAGTTTTGGGAGGAAGATCCTGGAGGCGGCCTTGCGTGTCTAGGATCTCCTTGGTTTCTCAGTACTCTTTCTCTTTTGAGCCCTGTTGGCTCTAGTTCATGTGCTGTGCAACAGTTTATGGAGTTTGTTTTTACCCCTGTTCAGTGTCCATTGACCCGTTATGGTTAGTGTTGAGCTCTTCATGATCTATAGGTTCATTGGTGCTCTGGTGACTTTGGGGGCCTACGCCTGGTCCTTGCCTGTCTTCCTGCCCTGGGAAACTTAATGGTTGGACATCCAAAGGTTACCAGTAACCTGTATTGGATGACAGAGAAAATAGGATTTTAGTCTTACCTGTTAACCCTTTGAGTGCCAGAGGGGTACGGAATGTATTGCTTTGCAATGCGTTGCAGACCCCTCTGGCACTCAAAGGGTTAAATCCTTTTCTCTTAACAGGTTACTGGTCTCCCACCCTGTCAAGGGACCATGCTTGGCGCTCCTGCGGCAGAACGTGGGGGTCCTTTTGGCTTCATGCTCACAAGAGTCTTCCTTTACCTTCTTACTGCCTAGTCAATAGTTGGTCTGCAAATCATACTGGTTGGGGATTGGCTAGCTGCAAGCTAAGGAGAGGAAGTAGGCTCAACCCAGCAGTCACTTCTCAGAATTGTTTCTGCCTATTAAAGGGGCTGATCGCCTACCCAATGTTACCAGTATCCTTTATGGACTAAGAGAAAAGGATTTAACAGGTAAGAATAAAATCCTCTTTTGTAGAGGTTAAAAAAATAAATGATGTGGCACAAATCATATCTCTTAAACCGGAATGGTTTGAGAGAGATTCACATGTAAAGTTTCCTTTTACAGCTGACAACAGGAAATTCTAGTCTGCCCACTCGAGGAGGCTCTTCAGCAGAGCTGAAATCGCATTATTTAAAAATAACTACTTCATTGGAACGGTCTACAAAGTGCGCTTGCAAACCAGGCACACTTTGTAGACCTTTCCAATTAAGTAATTCTTTTTAAATAACGCAATTTCGGTTCTGCTGCAGAGCCGCTGGCTGGTCCCCGGACCGGGATCTCCTGCTGTCAGCACAGCGCTGACGTCAGAAGAAGGGGAGGGAGGGAGGAACTTTAGCGGAGGATATCTCTCAAACCTTAAAGGTTGGAGAGAGATGATTTATGCCACAGAATTTATTTTTGAACCTGTACAAAACAAGGATAATTTTTATGGGGCATTAGTGTCCCTTTAAAGGATTAAAATAAACAAGAGATTATTATTATTATAAGGTTAGGGTTCTTTTAAATTAGTATTGTTAGTGTTCTTTTAACGATTACAGTTTGCTATACTCAGTACAGTGCACTTCAGAACAATGCTTTGAAGATCTCTCTTGTATCCAAGAGGTTAAAGAATTAATTTATTGCTTAAGATTTGTATTTTGTATGCTATAAGAATCCTGGAGACTTAATTGTAGTACAAATTACACCTTTTTGCTAAATAGTGAACGCAGTTGACGTGTTTTTAAGCAGATTTTCCTTGCGTCCAATCTGGAACACAGAAACCATGTGGAACACTGGAACCATGGGTAATGTATCCTCCTGCAGCAGGAGGGCTGAGAACTTGTCTTAAAAGGCTCTCAGAGGTGAAGTCTCCCTCCTTGCTCAGTTTACCCCACCAGATATGCTCCGTTTTAAAAGTGACTTCATGGCGCTAGCACGGCTAGAGAGTCTCTTCATTGTCCTCTTTTTTTTTTTAAACCTGTAGGATGGAGCCTGTAATACCACATCAGGCAGGCTCCTATCTCTGACCTCCATTGATGGTTTGAGCCAGAGTGCAGACTAAATGACTTGCATTATCAGCTTCTCTCTTCTCAATTCTAATTAATTTGTCTGAGCAGAGCTTAATATGGTACATAGGAGCCTGAAGACAGTAGGGGACAAGATCTCCAGTATTTGGAGTGCACAGGTTCTGTGAGTATGCCCCTGTCCGTTTGTCTGGCAACTTTATTCACATTGTTCGCAGGGAAATATCTTGATTGGTACTCGTTTCATTCTATCCCTACAATCCCTCTCCTTGCTAGGTGGGGATGTTATGTCACTTAACCCCTTAAGGGCCTCTTTCTCCAGGTGCTGGGTGCGTTGGCAACCCAACACAATTTTTTTTTTTATTATTATTATTTTGATTTGGCCGAGTGATCATGAAATTTCATGACATGCCAGCCATTGGTCCTGGGGTTAATTTTATCAAATTTTTACTTTATTTTGTGACATTTTACTTGGTATTGAATGCACCTTTGGGACTTATGGCTGCTGTGCTTTAAACTGCATAGCAGTGCCCTGGGGGACCCCCTCCTCTGATATTGCGGGTTCTGTCATGCTTTGACTGGAGAGCCACCTTGCATATAGCCTGTTTTTCCTGGGCCTTAAGGAATTAGGAATATGAGATTATAAACTGGTCCTTTCCCTCTATGACTGCAATGGGGGGCTCCTGGCAACTCATGAAGCTGATTCTCTCCCACCTTGCTTGCTACTTTAACCCTTTCAGACAGGTAAGTACTTTTAGCTTAGATACATCCTTTTAACTTACTTTTACTGCACTGCGTTCTATTTTAAGGGATCACATGACTATGCCTGAGCACAAGGGAGATTTTTGCAAGGCCACAGCTACCAAATCTGTTTTCCCCACCACTTTGCTCCTCATGTCAGATTGGTCATCCTCCTGTGTTCCACATAGAAAAAAGGGGATTTTTGTGTGCTTTCCTTATAAATTCTTTTCTTTTAGTCCTTGTGGAATAACCAGCTGTTTGAATTGCATGCAGGGCAGTCCTTTGGGTTCCCTGGTTTAGGCAATCCCTTTTTCTGACACACTTCTGTGTTACTTGATCTTTGCTTTATGTTAAAACTGAGCATGTCTGTGGAGGTGAAGTGAGCCAAGAGCCTTTTAAGGCAATTATCCTGCTCTCCTGCAGAAGGATACATTGCCTATGGTCCCTGTATTTCACATTGTTGCAGTGTTCCACTTGACTAAGCAAAAATTATTTATTGGTAAGTATACAAAAATCCCTTTCTTACAAAAAATCCATTGTAGCCTTTGGATGACTTTTTCATTTGTATTCTTCATTGTTTGTTCGCAGGTTTCAATTTATTTAAGACTTTTTTTGAAAATGTTAATCTCTGCGATCATCGATTAAAACGGCAAGGAACTCAGCTGGTGAGTAAATGTGTTGTATGCCAATATTTTTTTTTTTTTTTTTTTTAGTAAAAGGCGGTATATTGCTAGCCTTGGGGAAAAAGCAGAAGACTGGTAAAGAGAAAATGATACATTTATTGCCTAATGGGTGTCTTCATCAGACATATTATAGAATTAAAGCTGAATGCCTCAGATAAAAAAATATATACACAATTACAGTACCATTCAAAAGTTTGAATGGCCTTGTTTTTTAACCACTTCGCGTCTGGTGACATACCTGGACCATCATGCTGGCCCGGCACTTAAGGACCAGTGACGGTCCTGGTACGTCACGTACTTTTACTCACTCCGCTTCTGCAGGAGAGCGGCGAGTAATACCGGGGACTGAAGTTGATCGCTCCAAGACCGAAACGATCTCTTTCAGTCCCTCCGTTCGGATCAGTCACGTGGGGCGGCACGCCGAAATTCCCTATCTGGTCCTTAAAGGACCACACACCCCGGGACCGTTGGTCCTTAAGGGGTTAAAGAAAATCAAATCTTGTCTATTAAAATAACATCAAATGGATCAGAAATACAGTGTACACATTGTTAATGTTATAAATAACTATTGTAGCTGGAAACGTCTGGGGACAACAAATGTTTCTCCACGGTAGTTGAATAATATACACACCTACTCACACTCACAACGCTGCACTGCCCCCTGTAAGGTCTTGTGTTTTCTGTTACATGACAGCCCTCAGTCCCAGTACCAGCTCTTCTCAACACAAAGTCTGATGATGTACTAAGTAAAGATATAATTGTGCAACAAACTAAACTTACCATGGAGGACAAAAATTACCATTGATTTAAATGGTGCTATTAGCCTCTTAAGTGATTTTTCAGTATAAAAGTTCAGTGAGAATAAATGTAAGTTTTCCTTTGTCCTCAGTGGTGCAGCTGGGTTGCCCCAGAAAAGCATCACTTTTCCTAGTACATCTTCATCCTCTGTATGTGTCCATGTTACCAGCTGACTGACCCTTTGCCCTCCTATTGAAGAAGTAGTGTAGATGTAGGTCATTCAACACAGGCCATCCTATATAATAATTTGCTAAATTGTTTGTCAGAAGCTGTCATGTGCAGTAGAGACAGCTGCGAGAGCTGCAGTCATGCACATTACAGACTGCCCGTGCCGCAGCTGATAATGGAGCAGGGCTCCGAATTCAAACCGTAGTCCTCAACTACAGTCTGAATTTGGAGTGCCCCGCTCCTTATCAGCCGCAGCACGGGCAGTCTCTACTGTGCATGACTGCACCTCGCCCGTTGCTGGGTGGCAATGTGGCTCGTGTACACGGGCTCTTCAACTAGTTATATCATTAATAACATATTTCTTTCATTTATCTCTGCCCTTTCCTGTGCCTTTGTAGCTGCTGTTGGTGACCATTTGCTTTACTAATTCCTGGCTGGTTTTATGATTGGTGTGGTAATCTAACAACCTCTGGAGAGCAATGGTTAGCTAGTGTAGTTGTTTAACTATTGCACATGTGCAGATGCACTGCATATGGAAAAGAGACGTATCAGCATCTTGGAGACAGCATGCGAATGGACGGGGCTCAGCTGTGTGGGAAGTTTCGCAAAAAGGAATTCAGTGGCGAATAGCTGTAAGGCTTGAGGGAGATTGGGAGAAGGAGGAGATGAGAAGAGATAATGTGATGTTCTCTAGTGGTCTTACCTAATCACAGCAGAGCAGAGCAACACATGTACGGTCGCACAATTTGTACAGCATGGTGTAGCATCCATAATTGAGCACTGTGGTAATACTGCACACAAGCTTTACATTGTGGTCCAGCAGGAACTGCAGTCTCCATTGACTCAGGACATTAGCACTCTGTGCTCCCCCACTATGGTGGCCTTACTGCTTTGCACAAAGGGTTAAGTGGGAGGGGAGGAGTTGTGTGTAGTGACAGAGATGAGGTGAGAGTCACTCAATAGTAAAATTGAGGTGGTTTTTAATCCATAGCTTGGTTAAGGGGGGATGAGTATCAGGGAGGGATTGAGTTTTCCGTTACGACAGGGATGAGCCGAGTGGTGTATATAGTGAGCGTGGTGGCTAGATGGCAACTCAGAATTGTAGATGTTGTAGCATTCAGTGATGGAATACTATTAAGTAATTTGTTAGGAAGTGGTAAGTTGTGCAGAGATTTTGTCAGGACTGGGCAGAGGAGGGCTTTGACCCCCACCCACTCCTGCCAAAATCCTGCCCCCACCCCTTCTCCATCTATTCTACTCCCTGAAAGTCTTTGCAGAGATTTTCACAGGAATGTCCAGGGGAGAGAAGCTTCCTGGCCACTCCTATGAAAATCACGCCTCCATAGCAGAAACTATGGGATCTCCAGTAAAAATGAAGATTTGAATAATTCCTCCTTGGGTGTGTGTGTGTCAGTGTGATCATCTTCTTTTGATTCAGTATGTGGAGAGTTTGTAACTTGCATCCAAAAATGGCCAAGTGTATTGAATTTATGGGTTAAAGGGGAACCTTCACCCCCAAGACACTCTATTTTATTAGTCTACCACAATGATGTATAGATTAGTGGATTTTTTTTTTTTTTTTTTTAATCATACCTTAAGAGATATCACATATTAAATTTCGCATTGATGCAATAACTTCTGCTTTCTGCAGCACAAGATTACTTTGGCACAATTCTACTGGACTTCCCTAAGTACAAAATTCTCCTCCCAGCTCTCCCTGTGAGCGCGTTCACACTCCTCTTCGTAGTATATTGGAACAGCAATAAGCAAGCTCCCGTCAACATACTGAATAAGTAGCCTACAATTCAAAAGCTGAATTGTAGGCTACTTATTCAGTATGTTGACGGATTGCTTTTCCAATATACTACGAAGAGGAGCATGAACAAGCTCGCGAGGAGGGAGGTCCAGCAGAGCTGTGCCGACGTAATCTTGTGCTGCAGAAAGCGGATTTGGTTACTTCAACATGAAATTTAATATGTGATATCTCTTAAGGTATGATTTTTTTTTTTTTTTTTAACAAAAAAAATTGCAAATCTATACACCATTGTGGTAGACCAATAAAATAAGATAAAGTGTCTTGGGGGTGAACGTTCCCCTTTAAATAAGCCTTATTGTGTAGAATAATGTGACATAAATTCCTTTTCAGAGTGTCAAACTTGGTCATCAATTTATACTCCAGATTCTTTCTGTCTCTCTACATCTGAAAGTTCCCATCAGTACAGTGGCCCTGAGATCTGAAACCATTGGTCAAAAAAATAACCATTTGCATACAGGAAACAACCAGCCTCTTAAACAATCTGTCTGAACTCTTGAACTGCCAGAGGAGAGAAACTTATGTCAGTTCACAAAAATTACAGTCCTTTCCATCCAAACATTAGCCTCAATCTCGGCCTTTCACCCACATAAATTTCTGAGTATCACAATCCGTATTACAAATACCTCTATCCGGACATCTCTGTACCACAAACTGATAGGCCTAATTATCTCAGAAATGATAATTTCCATCTCAGTCACACAAAAAAACTTATGTTTACAACCTGCCTCTAAGGTATAACAACATATGCTCTGAGACTTCTGAAAGGGATAAATATCTTAAAAATATGCCAAAATTACAGACCTGTAAATTCAGAGAGCCTTCAATGTACCTAGAAGAAATCTCTTGGAATACAAACTACCACAGGAAGAGAACAGTATCATTATGAGTCATCTTCTACCAGCAGCTTGAAGTAAATACTAATGTCAGATTAAAAAGAATATTCCACTCAAACCCCCACTGCTCTCCTATAAACAGCCTTCAACCTGGAACAATTGTTGATAAAGAATGCAACCGAAAATGTTACATCTTCCTGTCATCAAGGGCAAATTCTGCAGATCTAATGTGTGCCTCAGCATGTGTGTGAAATGTTCCAGCACAGGATTATATGTAGGTGAGACATGACAAACTGTAAGAAAACAGGTGAATTCTCACATTTCTAGTGTTAACAAGAAAAAAGATAACCAGCTCATGAACATTTTGCAAAACCGGACACAGCATCAAAGATCTGATGGTGACAGTATTGATTGGAAGCTTTCAGACACAGAGAGACCAAAAGATCTAGGAGTATATATTGTTGACCAAGTTTAACCCTCTGAACTGTGGCCTGCATTTGTTGCATTATTCCACACAATAAACATTTTAACCCATAAATTCAATGTACATGGCCATTTTGGGCTGCAAGTTACACAGTATCTGCACACTGAATTTACTGAGATGGCTCAGTTAGTTAATGCACCAGCTGTAGAATATGTTCAAACCACAAGGTTGCAGGTTCTAGTCCCAGCAAGGTCAGCTCAGCCTTTCACCTTTCTGAGGTGGATAAAATTAGTCCAGAACATACTTGAAAATGAGACAAACTCAAGGTATTCTTCCTCGTAATATACTTTCACAAAAAAAAAAAAAATACTTATCACATCAAAATGGAAATAAATATTGTACCACTTGGCAAGCTATAAAGAAATGACTTAACAGTCTACCACCTCTAATGGAATTCATATTAATCAGGAACTTGCATTTCCCAGAGGTGTGCGTATTCAGCCTTCATTCTATAAAATGCCTGAATTGACCGAAGTTGTCTTGATGGCTTGTACTCTAAAGCTACTCAGTTAGCTAATTCTTTTCCAATATTTTTTCATGAAGACAACCCCCCTCCCCAAAATGTCATACATATAAGGGTGAAACTTTTTGTGCATGTAAGGGTGGGTAACCAAAGGCTGTTCAGCCATTCTTTAACTACGACTACCTTCTTCATGTACTGATTAATGGTCGTCTGACAATGATTGGGGTTGATTTTCAGCAGCTGTGTGGGGGCACGTTACTGTTCAGTGTCCTAGTGAGTAAAATGCTTATTAAATGTATGACAGAAAATTAGTTGATGACAGAAAGCAAGCATATTCTACCAGTGCATACAAAATTGATTACAAATTACTCAGGAACTTACTCATCAAGCTGAAGTGCGATTCTGCACAAAAAAAACTGCATTTTAGGGGAACATAAAACTTCCTAAATTTCACATTGATTTGACTGGGAGTTTTAACCCCTGCTACAGAGGTTTCCAATGCAATAGGAAATTTGGGAAGTTTTATTGCCTCCCTATGGTTATTTCACACCAGAATTTCAAATATATAGCTTTAATGTAGAAGTCCATCACTGAGGGCACCTGAAAGCAATCTTGCTGTATGTGTAATTTCCAGTATCCTTACCCTTGGTTCTGTACATAATGCATTAAGGCTGCAAACAGTAGATGGAACGGAACACTCAAAGTTGAATACTCTCCCTGTTCTATTTCAATAGCATGTGGAAAAACTGGAATTGATTGGAATGGACTTTATTTGGAAGGTTGCTGTGGAATCTCCAGATGAAGAAATTGCCAATGAAGCAATACAGTTGATAATAAATTACAGTTACATCAATCTCAATCCCAGACTCAAGAAAGTAAGTGGCTTCTATATTTGTGGGATCTTGTTTTTGCAATCAGTAAATGAATAAATATGTTTTGGAACCCACTTGTTTGTAGCAAGTCATTTCCTTGTATAAATACGTTTTTAATTATCCAAGTCAAACCCACACCCTGCCCATAGCGGATTTGTATTATAAAATGTTATTTTTTTCTTATTTTGTATAGGATTCGGTTTCATTGCACAAGAAGTTCATTGCAGATTGCTACACAAGATTAGAGGTAAACACTAATATACTTTTATTTAGAAGTAAAAAAATATATATATATCCAAATAATTCTACTGACTCATATTCTATAATCATGCACATAGCATGCAAATATGTATTATTTTAAATGATAGCTATCACAGGATGATGGGGTGGAAAGTGAATGGGGCATGATGGCTGTCTAGTTCTCATACATTGTAATTAGAAGTAAACACCTGTGAAAATCCAGAATATTCATTCACTAATATGCAAACAACACATAGCAATACTAGAATTGCTACAGGCCACCTCTAATAAAGTCTGAGTAACAAGCATGAACTTTACCTACTGAATGGAGTCACATGTTCTGCACTACGGTATATAGAACACATGGGAAGAAAAAGAAAATTACATTTGCGACTCAAATGTAGAGGTTTTGTTTTAGATTACGTATTTTAAAGGAAATAACACATTCATTTTTGATTATCATTTTCACTTTGCACAAAACATTTTCTTTAAAGCAACAAATATAGTTAAGACACATTAATTTACTTATTGTATCGAACAGAGGTTTCTAAGCTCTGTAAATAAAAATTATGTAAAAATAAATTATAATTTTTACAAGCCACTATTTTATTTTTTATTTTTTTTGAGAGCTAATGTGAATATGTGGTTTTGTTTCAAAGAGAAACTCTAAATGTACTCTCTTAAATAGTGGCGCTTATGTATTTCAGAGTTGAAGTTTGCAATGTTTTAATTAATCTGCAGGCAGCTAGTTCAGCTCTTGGGGGCCCTACACTGACGCATGCAGTCACCAGAGCTACAAAGATGCTGACTGCTACTGCAATGCCTTCAGTAGCAACATCTGTGCAGTCGCCTTACAGGTGAGTGTGTTGGGAGAGGCTTTATTTTACAAGAACATAAGCACTTTTTATTTGGTTTTCTCTTTGATTGCACACACAAACTGCAATTCTTTTTTGCTTTGTTATGTATGTCTTAGCCATTTGTCTTGATGCATTAATAGGACAGGCTGGCAATGGGCTTGTCCTCACAGTCCTAACACAAAGCCAGCCATGAGCAGAACTGGAACAGTTCTGGAGAAAACCAACTGCCTCATAGGGAACAAATAAAATTGTAATGTGTCTTTTAACCTCAGTACCAGAGAGGTTGCAATGCATTTGAATGACTCTGGCACTCAAAGGGTAAAATGCTACAGAGACAAAATTCTGGCTTCTCGCCTTGCACCCTTTTTGCCTCATCTGGTCCATTCTGATCAGGCGGGTTTCATGTCTGGGCAGGAGTCCAGGGACTGCACCATTCATGCGATCAATCTGATTCATTGGGCTCGATCCTCCTCCACTCCGACACTGCTCTTGTCGACGGATACCGAGAAGGCCTTCGACCACCTTGACTGGGGTTTTATGTTGGAGGTCTTAAGACCTATAGATCTAGGCCCTCATATGCTGGCTTGGATATTGTCAGCAATTCTAGAATTGTATGCAGCGGGTGGCGCCTACCTTCCCTCCTTGGCTGCAGCTAGCCAACCAGCTCCAGTAAGATTTGTTCTTTGGTGAAGACACAGGCAAGAGAACAGTTCTGCTATAGTTTAGAATTTTTTTTATTTTTCTGTTAGAAATGGAATACCACCATTAGGCGGATTACCATAACTGACAATGCCATTAGATGTGGCTAGCTCAGTAACCAGGTGCTTTTTGTGGACCTTAAGCCCTGGGGGGGTAGAATCTTGGGTTCAAGTTCTTTCCTCAGGAGTTGCCCACCGAGGCTTCTTCTTAATACATGGCAGTCTGAAGGCAGAAGATCTGCAGGAAAGGTGAGTAACCCTTTGAGTGCTGCAGGTCCACATGTCCCACAGTGCCCCTCCGCACAGGGGTTTTTCCTTTGGAGTTCTTATTGCACACTCTTGCACTCATTGGGTTTATCTGTATGTCTGTTGGGTGTTTTGGAGCAGGTTTATGTGGTAACTTAACCCTTTAGCTGCTGGTTTTACATCTTTGGTGGGGTTATTGACACTTTCCCTACTGGGTCTCCTAACATGTTCTAGTGATGTTTCATGTACTTTTATTTTTTACTTTTTAGCTTTGCAAAATTTAGGTGTGCGTGCTTTACCGCGTAGACGCCATTGCTCCGTTCACTTCTATGGGACTGCCCTGTCTGGGACATATCTCTGCAACTGCTCAACGTAGCGACTTCAGAGATAGCTCATTTTAATTGTCTGCCCTTGCTCTTTCATCCGGTTCACGTTTCAAGTGTGTTGGGGGGCTCATGGGGTTTTGGGCACTGTTGGGGTACTTTTTCTAGGGAAACTACATGTCCCATGAGCGCTTACTTCGCGAGCTTGTTTCTGATTGGCTGCCGCCACGGCAGCCATTTTGTGCCGTTTCTAGAATGAGTATCCTACACAGGGCTTGGACTCTCCTTCTCTCCTCTGCAGATTAACCATTCACCTGCCAGATAAGTGTATTTTAGCAATTTCTGGGGTGAAACTTTAATCTTACACACTGTAATTGGTTGATTCTTTATACTATAACGTTTTGACACTGTGAGAATGTCTAATCCGTTGGATCTTGGGGCCAGGCCTAAGACTTAGGATGCTTGGGGTCTCTGCATCCCCTATTGCGCATTGCTCTTCCTGTCAGTCAGGGTTACCTAGAGAATTCTCAGGTCATTTATGCCCAGCGTGTTCTGATGTCCCTGAGAGTCTCCCAGGGACCTCCAGCCATGCATTAGAGCCAGTTTGGGTGCAAGAGTTCAAGGCTGCTACTAGGGACCTTAGGTCTACATTGCAACTCTTTTCATCCCAGTTACAGGACGTTCTGCTGTGGGCTCCTCTCAGTTTTTTGGGGACCCATTTGAGGCTGATTCTGTGCCCTTGGCTGAGGGCCTAATCAGGGCTGTCTTGACTACCCTAAACATTCCCTTAGTTCAGGAGGTTTCTTCAGATCCTTCTGATGTGTTTCAGGAGCCTAAAAAGCCCCTTACTTGTTTTCCACCTAACCCCACTCTTGAACACCTTGTGTCTGATGAGTGGAAATCCCCGGACCGGAAACCTTCAGTTTCCAAGAAACTTGCCAAGCTTTACCCCTTTTCTGAGGCGCCGCTTGCTCTGTGGGTTCATCCCCCCCAAAGTGGATGCTCCTATTTCCAGGCTATCTAAGTCTACTGCCTTGCCAGTTTTTGACACCTCTGAAAGACTGGACTGACAAGAAACTTGAGGTTTTCCTCAAGTCAATTTTTGCCACTGCTGGTACCAGCATGCATCCAGCGTTGGACTGAACAACTCACCCTGGCTATCCGTCAGGGTGCTCCTACTTCGGATATGTTGCGCCACCTTGCCAGCATTTCTGAGGCACAGCACTATGTTTCTGCTGCCTTATTTGATGCCATCCTTTTGGTGGCTAGGGTTTCCACCATGTCTGTGGTTGCCAGACGAGGTCTTTGGCTCAAGATCTGGTCTGCTGACACCGCTTTTAAGAAAGCCTTGCTCTCTTTGCCTTTTCAGCAGAACATGGTGTTTCTCACAGATGAGGTTGCTCACCAGATCACCCACAGGGTTTCTGCTGTTCTGGCTCAAGATCCAGTTCCTGCCAAGAAGCTGTCCTCTCTGGTGGGGAAATTCATTTCCACCATAGAAGCGGTCCCATTTGCCATGGCTCACACCAGCGAACTCCAGAGGTTTGTGATCCAGGCTAAAGTCACAGATTGCCTCTCGGCTATCTCAGACTGGATGGCTCATAGACACCTCAAACTCAATATGTCCAAAACTGAACTGCTCCTCATTCCACCTAGACCTGGCCCTGTAGCGCCCTTCCAGGTGACTGTAAATGGCACTACCATAAATCCAGTATCAGAAGCACGGTGTCTAGGGGTGATAATTGACAACTCTCTCTCATTTTCCTCTCATATTAATGCCATTACTAAATCCTGTCGCTTTCTTTTGCGTAACATTGCAAAAATCCGTCCCTTCCTCTGTTCCTCCACAGCCAAAATTCTTATACATGCAATCATCCTCTCCCGCATGGACTATTGCAACATTCTTCTGTCTGGCATTCCTGCTTCCCATCTCCAACCACTTCAATCTATACAGAATGCGGCAGCACGAATTACTCTTCTGTCACCTAGGTTTGTCCCTGCCCCACTCTTCCTCAAAACTCTCCATTGGCTGCCTATCAAACTCCGGATATCATACAAAATCTTACTTCTCTCTTTCAAGACACTTCTCTCCTTTACTCCTTCTTACATTTCCACTCTCATCTCCCGTTATACCCCATCCCGACACTTACGGTCAGCCAATGACTGTCTTCTCTCAGCTCCTTTTGTCTCTACAGCCCTGTCACGGATCAAACCTTTTTCTCTCATTGCTCCGTATCTATGGAATGCTCTACCATCCATCCTGCGCCACTGCACCTCTCTGACAACCTTCAAATCTCACTTGAAAATGCACCTCTTGGATAAAATCTCAACATGCTAGAAGGCACTGATGTTGTACAATGAATGCTCTTATAAATCATTTACATTACTGATGTCCTCTATTATCATGAAAACTAGCACTGTATTCAGCACTTGACCCTAATGTACTCTGTATGTCTCCCATTACCACTTTAGATTGTAAGCTTTCGGGCAAGGACCTCGCACCCAATGTTTTACTCTACAAAAAGCACCTGTAACCCTGTATTGTTTAAACTCTGAGATTGTAAAGCGCTGCGTACACTTGTGGCGCTATATAAATAAACATATTCATTCATTCATTCATCCAGGTGTGCAAGGGTCAGCCAGACCTTCTGGAGATGTCATTATCCCTTTCTCTTCACGTGGAACGGAGTTTGTCGTGGTGGCTCGACCTCTTCAATCTGTTGAAGGGCAAGTCCTTTCTGGTATCCTTCTGGACCACGGTGATGACGGATGCCAGCCTCTCCGGCTGGGGAGCAGTCCTGGGTCGCCTGAGTGCTCAGGGTAGGTGGTCTCCGGAGAAATCTCTCCTTACCATCCACATGTTGGAGCTTCAGGTGATCATTCATGCCCTTCGTCATTGGACACCACAGCTGGAAGACTGCCCAGTCCGGGTACAGTCCGACTGCCGTGGCTTACATCAACAAGTAGGATGGAACAAGAAGTCTCGCCTCTTGGTTAGAGTTTAAGGCTATTTTGTCCTGGGCAGAAGAACACGTTCCTGCCATATCCGCAGTTCACATTCCTGGCTCAGACAACATCATGGTGGACATACTCAGGTGACACACAGTGGACAGCGGCAAGTGGGAGCTGCACCCAGAGGTGTTCAAACTCATCGTTCAGAAGTGGAGTCTTCCTTGCATCGATCTGATTGCGACAAGACAGAACGGAAGGTCCTGCGGTTCTGCTCTCGCTGGAGGGATCCATTCCTTGGTTATTTCCTCTGGCTTACATCTTTCCTCCCCTCCCCTCCCTATGTTGCACAGGGTGTTGCGGAAATTGAGACCGGAGCACTGTCCAGTCATTCTGTTTTCTCCGTACTGGCCTCGACAGGCTTGGTTTCTGGAGCTTCTGGATCTGTCCGTGGCGGAGCCATTCCGGCTGCCTTGCCGTCCAGATCTTCTTCTACAGGGTTACCTGTGGAAGGAGGATGATCATAGTCTAGCTTTGACGGCTTGGTGGCTACTATGCTTAGTGCCCGCAAACCTGTTTCTTCTAAGGCCTACCATCGTGTCTGGTCGACCTTTCTATCTTGGTGTGCTGATAGGGACCTGTCTCAGGAATTTGCTCTGCCTACGGTCCTGGCCTTCTTGCAGGACGGTGTGGATAAGGGTCTCAGTCTGAGTTCTCTTAAAGTTCAGACTTCTGCTCTCTCTCTTTTCTTACAGAGGTGCATTGCCATTCTTCCTGATGTCAAGGTATTCTTTCAGAGCGTTGCTCATACTCATCCTGTCTCATTGTGGGATCTTAACTTGGTTTTGGGCGTTCTTCAGCGCCCTCCCTTTGAGTCTTTGGCTATCATTCCTCTACGCATGTTAACATGGAAAATGGCCTTTTTCCTGGCGATCATCTCCGTTCACGGCTTTACATGCTCTGTCCTGTAAACCAGTCATTTGCTTCGTGTCCTGGAATGGATTTACTGTCCACCTCAGAAAGTGTGGATTTCGATGAAGGGTGCTGGGATTAGTGTTCTACTATATCTTCTCCCTTGGCTTCGGCCACAACATGCTAAGTCGCTCTCTGGGGGACACCCTTTAGTTGCCACCACGTTATCTCTCTTTAATAATGTCTTGTTCTCTTCAGCTCACTACCTTCCCATCCCCCTTAACCCCCCTGCGCCGGAATCCTGCCTTTCCACCCGGCCAGGCTGCTGGTTCCTTTCTTGACACCTCCCTGGATGGGGCATCTCGGCTCGCGACGTTCTTGGGGGGAGACCACAAGCTTCAGCCTCTTCAGGATATTTTATCTTCTCGCCCTCCGACGGCCTTGGACAGGTTTCATTACGATCAATTGGGATCCTTTGTCCACTCTATCTCTCAACCGCAAGACCTTTTCCGGCCTCCTACTCCTTTTGAGGACTAATTCTCGAGTAATGTCCTTCCCCCGCATGGCATTTCCCTATTGTATCGTCTGCTCACCTTGTCTGGAATTGCTTCCCTCCCGGCTTTCGCACAAAAATGGGAATCATCCCTTCAGATTTCACTGAGCACCTGACAATGAGAAAAGATTTTTACTTTGACCCATAAATGCTCCCTGTCTAATAAGACTCAAGAAATGTCCTATAAACTGTTTACCATTGGTATCGTACTCCAGCGCTCTTGCACTTTTTTTCCCCTGAGACCCCTGATGTATGCTGGAGGTGCTGCACAACCTCTGGTACTTTGCTTCACATTTGGTGGGACTGCTCTCTTATCTCCCCTTTTTGGTCCCAGGTTTATTCCCTTCTTTGGAAATTCATGAATTCCCCTCCTCCCTTTTTTCCAGCTTCTCTTTTGCTTCACCACACTTCTATGCCAATCCTGCAATGTAAGAAGTCGGTGATTCGCCACTTGTTGAATGAGGCCAAAGCACTTATTCCCCTGCACTGGGCAAAACTTCACCCCCGACGATTCGCAGAATGGGTTGTGAGGGTGGAGCACAAGCGCAATATGGAGGAACTCATTCTTACGTCTGCTGATCACGGAGACTGCTATACTTCAACCTGGGTAGCCTGAATGCAATTTTTGTAGGACCCTGAGACACAGTCCCTCTTGGACCCTGCAGGTCGGTAGCCTGTGATGCTACTTTTTATGTCCCACCCCTGGTGCAAAGATGGGGAAGATTTTGCCCTTGGTCACCTCCCACTTTCCCTCTTTGCTCCAAACCCCCTCCCCCTTTTTTCTCTTCTGTGAAATGTTTCACTTGATGAAGCTGTCGTTTTCTGCCATAAGCACTGTCGACCCTATATTATGTTGCTGTATTATTGACCTGTTTTTGTATTTCCCTTTTTGTCTTCCGTCCTTCCCTATATTCTTGAAAAAACTCAATAAAGTCGAATTTATAAAAAAATAAATAAATAAATAAATGCTACAGAGGTCTCAGTTTGGAGACCTATAGAGTTCAAGGAGTTAAAAACCCCACTGAAATCAGCAGGTTGCTTATTTAATGTGTCCCTTATGGATTACGTCTGCATCACGGTTTGCAGAAACAAAGCTGTATTTCTAGAGCTGCTTCTCTTAAAACGGTATTTGATATATTGTTTGTTTTGAACTGGCAATTGTAAGTTTAGGTGGCCAGTCTTTCCCTTCAGTGCAGGATGCTTGAGTATATGTATTTATGCAGTAATGCACAAGAACCAGTGCAGTTGTGCGGTGTGTGGGTTTCATAAGTGTACTGCATTAAAGGGGAGGTTTGGCCCACTGCTGTATATTCACTCACAAACAGGTGCAGTTATCTTAGCAGCTTTTCCTCCAAACTATGGGAGTGATTCATTTATCTGCGTGAAGTTCAATGTGTTTATTTTACTGAAACTCAAGCTCTAGCTTTGAACTTGACACAGCTATTTGATTACAGGTGAGGTGAGATTATGTCACAGAAGTTCCACAAGTTCATTTTGGAGGAGAAAGGACCAATGTTTGTCTTTTACCTTCAAAATATTGGAGGCACTAGTGTTTTTCAGTTGGATTTACTATTGCTAGGAGATAACTGAGGTAGCAATAATACATTGGTAGTGCATCCACAATAATATCCCTCTCCACTAACAAAATAATGCCCACTTCACTAAGTAACTCAGCACCCTTTTTTTTTTCTATACACTTGAGCTGTTAATTTTTGTGGAGATAATTCAATTATTACGGGTTCTGAGATCCTCCAACACATGCACAAATACTTCGTTCCAGAGAACTGCACAGGCAACCTTGAAGTACTGCAGAGCTACACAAACATACACACTAATATTAACCATGTGTATGTGTCATTGTGCAGAATGTGTGTCACTTAGCATGTGCATGTGTATATTTATCTAATTGGCTGGGATTTGCTAAAGTGCAGAGTTACCCTTTGAAAACAATTATTAAAGGGATGGTATTGGTATCACGTAATATGGAAACGTGGATATGTTGCTGAATTTATCCTGCTGAGTAAAACAAGGGTACTCCTACTGCTGAGAGATGTTTTAGGGCCCTATGTTCCAAAGAAAAATGGAGGAGTCATGGGCAAACCATTTGCGCTATGGGGAGAACTAAAAATTCCCATTGATTTAACCGTTTACGTGCCAGAAAGGTATCCACTGCATTGCAATGCATTCCATTTGAGATCTCTGTGACACTGAAATAGGGATTTTAACCCCTTGAATGCTATAGAGGTCTCCAACCCATTGCTTTGCAATGCATTTGAGACCTCTCTAACATTCAAGGGGTTAAAATCTCCATTTAAATCAATGTGACTTTTGTTTTGTTTGTTTGTTTGTTTTTTTCGTTCTTACCTATAGTACAAATGATTTTCCCCAGAGCGCACCACTTTTGTTTTTGAACATGTGGCCCTTTGTCAGTTGTTATTGCAGCTCAGACTTGCATTATCGTGGGTGCAATTTCTCCTTGGTCTGAAATTTTACAGGATACTTTCCCTTTAAATCTAGTAATAACCCCCTTCACTTTATTGTGGCCACAAAATGCTGATGGCCACTGTAAATGTTGCCCTTACTTGTTTGTCTGACATATCTTCAGCCAGTCCCAAATGTGCACCAGATATAAATATGCTTGCACACAGAGCATATTAACACTTTGAGTGCCAGAGGGGTATGCAGTGCATTGCAGAGAAATGTGTTTTCTACCCCACTGGAGGTTAAAGGGTTAAATATTTCTCGTACAGCATAGTGAATGGAATTTTAATGTTGCACCTTCTCTGACCTACACAAACATATCAGACTTGCTGAAAGACAACAATGTGATGACTGTTCCTCTTTCACAGACAGCAAGGAAATGTACTGTTCTGGTCTGGTGTAAATATCCTTTTTACTCTGTAGGTCTACAAAACTGGTCATAATTGAGAGGCTTCTATTGCTTGCAGAGCGTTATGTGATTACAATAGAGGTAAGTTGGATTTTATCTGATTTGTGAATGAAAAAAGCCATATTGTAGGATCTTTCTTGCTGGTGTAAAACACATTTATTTCACATCTGCCATTTTCTTTAGTCAAAATTTATAACTGTTCAAACTTCCACAAAGTGAGGGAGCTGCTGCTGCCATATTTTATGGAGAACTATAGCCACTGACTCAGCTCTCCCATAGAATGCAATAGAATAACTGCTTGGACAGCAGGTGGCCTCTCTGGAAAACAATAAATAAACTCCACCAAACACAGTGTACCTCAGGGGTGCCCAAAGTGTTTCATGTGGGACAAATGGGTGTGGTCCACCTGAGATTTTTAAAAATGATTTTTATGCCTAATTAACTAGCACACATTAACAAGCAGGCCAGTAAGGCCTAATCACCTTCCTGCCAGTACCACACTGTTCTAGAATAGATGTCTGTTACATCAGTATTGTCACTTGAGAGGTACATAAATCCATACTTTTGATTAGCTGTCAGGCTATAATTCACAATCTTTATCAATAAAAAAAATAATAACACAGCTTTCAAACTTACGGCTTTCTGATCATGTGGCCCACTGCTGAAAAAAGTGGACACCCCTGGTGACCCTGGAACTGCACATTCCCCAGCAATGTGAGTATCTTTGTTTTCCTCAGCAGGAAAAGCCCTTCAATATGTTTATTATGGAAAACAAGGTTTACTGCTCCTTTAAGTTGAAACTTTTACTGACTTTTGGACTTTGAACTAGCCTGATTTTTTTTTTTTTTTTTTTTTTTTTTTTTTTTTTTTTTTTTAAACGTCTCACAGCTACACTTGCGAATTTGTAGTTTTAACCAATGTTAACCCTTTGCGTGCCAAAGAGATATTCAAAAGTGTTAACGTGATATTAAAGTCTTATATGAAAATGATGTTCTATATTATGCGTTCCTACTAAGTAAAACAATGCCCATTGTTTGGAGGCTTTTCATTCAAACATTATTGCAGCTCAGACTGCCACAACTAGGTGTAACTGTTACAACCACACTGGAGAGAATTAGACTAAGACTCAGCTCTCCTCTAAAATGTAATTAAAGAAAAATGATTTGGACATTAGGTGGCTTTGTTGCTAGCATGGTTTAAGAAGATTGGAAGCGGAACAGATCATGTCAGACTAATTTACTAGCACTGTATGAAAGGGTAAGTAGTCATTTGGACAAGAAAAACTGCTTCACAACAGGTTACTGTAGAAAGTAAAAGGGCTTTGGTTTGGGAGGAGATATCTGTGCATGGACAGGGAACTGGTTAAATGGTAGATGGCAGAGAATTGTTGTAAATGAAGCCATTTCAGGTTGGTCTAAGGTTGTAAGTGAGGATGCCACGGGGTTCAGTCTTGAGTCCAGCGCTTCTGAGATTACATTTAATATAGATAAATTTAAGATTATGCATTTGGGCTGCAGAAACAAACATGCTACATAGACACTGATGGCCCTATGTTCAAAAGAAAAGTGGATGAGTTCTGAGATGAGTGCAGAGATGTGCAACAACAATGAAAAAAGGATTGGAGGATCTGAGTTACGCAGAGAGACTAGCCAAACTGGGTTTGTTTACATTAGGGAAGAGACATCTAAAGGGTGATATGATTACCATTTACAAATATATTTCAGTTCGATACAAAGAACTCTCTGTTTACTGAAAGTGCTGTGTAAAAACGATGAGGTAATTCATTAAACTATAGGAAAGGGGTTTTAGACTAAAACAAAGGCATGGATTTTTTTTTTTTACAGCAAGGCCAGTAAACTTATGGTATTCTTTGTCTCTGGATGCTGTGTTTACAGATACTGTAGTTGCTTTTGAAAAAATGAATGGATACCTTTCTAGCTTGGCATTATGACAGTTTTTCCTGCATTCCTCTGGATCCGCAGGGGTGATACTTTATGGCATGGGCTGAACTTGATGGCTATATTACTATTTTATATATGGAGTGTGTTCTATACCATCTTTTTGTTGTTCTTCCAACTACAAGACTTGTCACTTTGTTGTGTTTGTGGAAATGTTTCATATATAAAGAAAGATTGTAGGATTACTGAGATATATCACCACATCTCTTAAGGTCTTTTGGACAAAAAAATTAGCAATTCTGTGGCAAACCAATTACAATATTTGGGATGAATGAAAATGTAAAACTTTCCACTGGTTTAAATGGTTCTATTAACCCTTTCAATGCTAAAGGTGCCTCCATTACATTGTGAAGCAATGCACTGGAGGCATAGCATTCAAAGGGTTAAATCCCCTTTTAAATCAGTTGGGATTTAATTTTTTTTTTTGCTATGGTAGAGTTGGTTGGCAGCAGAACTGTGCCTTTTGTCCTCCATGAATTAATATTTTTGTGCTTTGTGTGAAGGATCTTTATTCTGTCCCTCGAACTATACTACCTCACGGTGCCTCATTCCATGGACATCTGCTAACGCTGAACCTTACCTATGAGTCTACCAAAGATACTTTCACCATAGAGGTAAGCTAATCACACTGACTTCTACAAATACATTTTTGAATATAATTATAAAGGTACAAATTAAAGTCTACTACAAGGTGGTGCAAGCATGTTGGTGTGTGCTCTGCTTTGGGGGAGAGGGTTCTGCTTCATAAAGCAACTTTTTTTTAATAATTCAATCGTTGGGTGCAGATAAAAATCTTGTTTCCTCATAGTTTGGAATGATGTCACCAAAGAGGATATGCACCTCTTGGGGAGAATTTTATTTTAATTGATTTATTTGGTGGTATGAGGTGTTCTAACCTTTCTCTTGCAGAACTAGATCCTCTGACTGGAGGGCCTGTTTAGAGTCACACCGCAAAAGCCCACCCATTGGATAACCAGTACTGATCCATATTTGGTGGAGGCATGTGTCTCGTCTACCCTACTCACACCAACAGTGTCGCTAGAAAGGGGAACATCTCCCCTTTCCTGTGATAGCAGCAGGTGTGATGTTGGTTAGGTCTGATCTTCTCCCATGAAGAAAAAAGGAAAATTAAAAATGATAGAAAAATGTGTCTGCAGAAGCCCTGACCTTCCTTCCCCGTTTGCTCTGACATACTCAATACCAGTATGTTGGAAATGGAAGCATTTGCCCTCTCCAATGATACCAGTCATGATGCCCTACATCCTGGGTAATAACCCGTCATGTGTATATATTTAGATAGACTAATTAGTAACATTGTCTTTTTTTTTTTTTTTTTGTTAATAAATAAGAAGGGAAACGGAATGTCAGTGATGACTGTCTCCAGTCTTCAATGGTTTCAAAATATGTGCTGTTACTTTGAAAGCATGCCTTGTGCACTTTTCAATCATTGGGCCTTATTTATATGTGCCCTAGCGTTGACACACAAATGTGTACATACATATTTGTCTCAGTGGACATTAAGGGGTTAAACACACTTTGTTACATTAAAATTATGTTTATAGGTGGCTCTAAATTCCTTTATCATTATGGTTTCCTGAAAAAAAATCAGTTTAGACAGGTACATTAACAATAAAGATTTGAAGGCTGTCTATTCAGACACAGCAAAAATTTGCAATTTCCTTGGTCATGAACGTGTACAATAAATCCGCCCTTAAGGGATTAACAAAAAGTGTTTAAATAAAAAAAAAAATGCACTTGGGTTGATGAAAATCTTAACTTCTCCTGCAGATGAACTTGGAAATCGCTCAGAAATTGAGCAGCGTGCTGATAATTTTCCCAGTCTACACACGATACCCTTTCAAATGCTAGACTGTGTAACAAGAGCTATTGGGATGAAGTTTCCATAGATCTAAATACCTCAGTTGCTCTCCAGTAAGCCTTACAGATCACAATGATGTGCAGTGCTGGGTGGTGTCCGTGCCAAGTGAGGAGCTCATGGGAGTTTGCTTTCCTCTATATTCAACTCAGTTGAAGCCCTGTGTCAATTTTCTTTTATTTAAAGGGTGCTTCTAACCCCCAGGATGGTTTGCAATGCATTGGAGACCTCTGGCATTCAAGAAGTTAAAAGCCCCTTGTTTATCAATGGCAATGTTCGTTTGCTCTGTGTGGTGCCGCTGGTGTGTTCCAGAATTACACCTTCCTGAATAAGGCTCTGCTTTTTCTTTGTACTAAAACTTTCTTGTTTCTTTTTATTTTTTTCTAGGCCCATAGCAATGAAACAGTAGGGAGTATTCGGTGGAAGATTGCAAAGCATCTGAATTGTCCAATAGAAAACCTGCAGATCTTTGCAAATGAGAACTTGGTAAGTAAAGAATGAACTTGGCCCATGCTTACTTATTTGGGGATGGCAAGGATTTTCTTTATTATTATTCTGTTTTCATCAGCGTATCTGCTTATCGCTAAAAGGTTAGTTTAGTTTAAAATAACTCCTCTATTTATTTTTTATATAACAAACATTCCTGAATTTAGCAGCATCCATAATATGACACCTTCATTGTTACAGTTAACTGTAAATAAAGACCAGAAGCTGCTTCATCAGTTGGGTTTCTCTGACGAGCAAGCACTGACCGTGAAGACATTAGGAGGTGGGACTCCATCTGGAAGCACAGCAGATGCCAGTTCAAGCAGCAGTAGTGTTGGCTTCAGCTCTTCCTATGCTATGGAACAGGTAGGCATTGATTGATAGCATTTATTCTCCTAATCCAGGGGTGGGAAAATCTGGTCATCAAATAACACTAACTGGCAATGATTTAAAGGACAACTCTCCTTAGAATATTAAGTCCTTATGCACAAATAAAGAGGAGCAGTCCAGGATCAAACAAACTGCACCACAGGCAAAAAATAAAATTCCTGTTGATTTATGTGGGCTGTGTATTGCATGCTTTCTCTCATTTAAGGGGTTAAAAGCCCCATTTAAAATCAGTGAGTGTTTTGGGAATGTTTGGGGCCAGTTCCTTTGCACCAGAATTGTTCCTCTCTTCTTCTCTACCTTAAAGGGTCAGTAATGTCCATTTATAACTTTATTTAATATTGTAGAGGTTACATAAATAAAGTATTTGAAGAAAGTGCCATCTCTCAAAGCCTTATGGTTTGAGAGATATTCTCTGCTAAAGTGCCTCCCTCCCTCCTCTTCTCCTGACATTGGCGCTGTGCTGACAGCAGGAGATTCTGGTCCTGGGTCCAGCCGGTGGCTCTGTAGCAGAACTGAAATCACGTTATTTAAAAAGAATTACTTCATTGGAAAGGCCTACAAAGTGTGCCTAGTTTGCAAGCACACTTTGTAGACCGTTCCAATTAAGTAATTCTTTTTAAATAATGCAATTTTGCCTCTGATGAAGAGCCTCCTCGCGTTAGCCAGCTCGAATCTGTACAGCTGACAGCAGGAAAAGGGAAACTTTAGTGGTGAATATCTCTCAAACCGTAAGGGTTTAAGAGATGGTGTTTTCTCCAAATACTTATTTTTGTAACTTCTACTTCTAACTTGAACAAGAGTCTCCATAGAATGAGACATATATTGGAAATATATTACACTTTAGTGCAACTACCCCTGTTTATCTTGTAAACCACCACCTCCCACAACCCAGTAAAATCTATTTTCCTGAGTGACTGGTTAGGTGCTCAAAATGTCTAAGTCACTGTAAAATTTGCTTTGTGTTTCTTTACAATCCTTAGGAGAAATCCCTCCCAGGAGTGGTAATGGCACTAGTCTGTAATGTTTTTGATATGCTCTACCAACTTGCCAACCTAGAGGAGCCAAGGTATGTGACTTTTACATCCTATATTACAATTCGCTAAGGATGTTTGTCAGAAGCAGTCATACACAGTAGAGACAGCTGTGTGCGCTGCATCTGCCACCCGTGTACACGGGCTTTAAAACCAGTATGAAATAATTTTCTTCTGTTAAGGCTCTAGGTAAACAAAAGGTGCTATCAATATATACTACATCTGCTCATATAGTATCTAACAACTGTTTTGGTGTCCAAAAACTGTCTCCAGTGACTGCAATAACGCAAGACCTAGAGAAATAAAATGGTAGATATACCTTTCGAGCGCTCAATTAAAGAGACTTTAAAACCTAAATTTGAAAGTATTTTTGTTGTAGGGCACCTCCTATTGAGTGGAAAAAAAAAGGGTACTCCCAATGTTGAAATATTCTTATGTCTCTGTTATGCTATATGCTTGTTGTGATCATTCATAAATACACAGGAGCATATTGCCTTGTCTGTTTACTGCTTGTGCTAGACAGGAAAAAGTGATTTAAAATGAGTGTAAAGGGAACTTTATGAGAGGAAAGTCCTCTATTCATATGTTATGGCTTGTACCTCTTAAGTCATTGGAAAATGCCCGCCAAGACCAGAGGTAAGAATAAAACTTTGTAATTCAAACATTAGCAAGTTTGTCTGTGTTACAGTACATCAATTGGCAGTTTGTGGCATAAACTGCAGTTTGGGCCTGACTGTTTAGTCTTAGAAGCCTCTCATTATTCAGGAATATTTTCAGTTAAAGTGGGTCTGTTATTCTAAGACATGTTTAGTTATGTTTATTTAAGCCTTTGATGCAATGCATTGGATACCCCTCTGACACTCACAGGGTTAAACCTCTTGAGAACCAGAGTGGTGTGTAAGGCATTGCTTTGCAATTAGTTGTGCACCCCTCTGGTCCTCGAGAGGTTAAAGAGAGAAGAACACACCTTCTTTTATGTTGCTCTAGCCCTTTGTAATACAAATAGTATAAAAAATAGCCTTTATTTGTTGGTGTCTCCGAGCGGCACTTAATGCTAATTGGTTTGTACTGAGACAGTATTACCACACACACAGTGCTAAGAATGAACCTATACAAAGCACGCATACTGGGGCCATGTGTGTAGTGAAATAGCATAAAGTGACTCTATACAACCGTATTATAAAGGTTCATTTCTCAAAAACTATTTTAAAAAAAAAAGCTAGAACAACATATAGGCCGTTTTAATTCTCTTGAAAACAAGCTAAACTTGACAGATTAATTTTTAGAAAATATATCCCAAAAACTGAAAGCCATTTTTTCATTCATTTATTTAATTAGCATTTGGCAGACTAATCGTATCTAGCATACTTTCCCTGCTGAAAGAGGCATAGTGTGAGAGACTTCAATTTTATAAATGTTCTGATCCCATCCCAGTTGCAGTCCAGGGAAGAGCTTTCTCTATATTCACCACAAAATCCTTTACCTATCTTTAACATCAGTATGTTTTGTTAGGCCATTTAGAAGCATGATATCCTTATGACTACACACTGTGTAATAATGGCAAAGTGTGTGGTGTTTTACCTGCAGAAATTGGACAACTCCCATAGGCCAGTCATTGAGAGCTGGAGATTTAAGTTTGTAAAATGTGTGTAACCTGTGTATAAACTTTGGGCCGTATGCATAAAATGGAGCAGTTATGGCGCAAAGCAACTGCACCATAGGGGACAAATAACAATTCCCCAAATCACCATTGCGTTTGAGACCTCTCTAGCATTCATGGTGTTCAAAGTCAAAATCTAAATGTGCAGGAATTATTTGTTCCCTATAGGGCAGTTGGTTTGGCAAATAATTGCCCTCCTTTTGCCTTTTATACATAAGGTCCTGTGCATCTCCCAACAGTATGCTAGATCCAATGAATTAAAGAAAAACAGAACCATGACTCCGATCTATAAATTGGGGAGTGAGACTGCATTTCTAATGGGCCAAGACTGCACATGTTTTTGAGATACCCCTGATTGTGCCCAGGAGTTGCAGTCATTAGCTTTAGTCATTATGACTGAATAATCTGTGCATCGTATAGGTCCTCTAGGACTGTAGTGTGTGACAGGCTTGTCAAAGGTACAACTGATGCAATTATTGTCCAGAACAGCAGTGTGGTATCTATAAATGTAAGCTCTTGGTTGCTAGAAAGTTCTCCAGAGCATTGCTCTGAAATAATTGGAGATCTCGCTAACATGCAAACTGTTAAAAAAATTAATAATAATAACAACAATAAGCTTGTTCAACCCCTTTAAGTGTGTTGCGTACCCCTCTGCCACCTAAAAAGTAAGTTTTGTATTCATTACATGTAGTACAGTTTTGATGGCTCAGAACAGCGCCACTTTACTTTATACGTCTGTCCCCTTTTATTTTCATTACACTTTTCACATGGAATCTTTATTCGCTCCTGTTTTTCATTTTGATTATTTCTGCATTTGTATTGTTTTTTCACTGATAGAAGTAATAAAATGTCTTAATATTGTGCGTCATGCGATATGGTACAGTTTTCACAATGAAGTTTGTATCTGCAGGATAACTGTTAGAGTACGGAAGCTTCTGCTGTTAATTCCAACAGATCCAGCTGTGCAGGAGGCACTTGACCAGCTAGACTCACTTGGCAGAAAGGTGTGTACATGCACATTTTCTTCTTTTAATTCCTGTGGGGGAGATATATTAGGCCTAGTTCACAGGGACTACTTTGTACCATCAAACTAAGTGAATTGCGCCGTAGAAAACAAAGTTGTTGCAACAAAGTGGCCATGTGAACTAGTCCTCAAAGTGGTGCAGACATATCTGATTGCAGTTGCGTATAAAGGCATTTGCTCACAAAAATCCATTTTCTTCTCCAAGTATTGTTTATATAATTTTTGTGGACATTGCTATTGTACACATTTTCTGGATATGAGCCGATTTAAAAAGAAAATTGAAATACAATTTTTGCCACAGGTTTAACCTTTTAAGTACTAGGGTACTAGGGGGGTGTTCAACTCATTGTTTCACAATTCATTACACACACACACACACACACACACACACACACACACACACACACACACACACACACACACACACCACTTGTTTGCCACTAATTTGTCCACCTTGGCACAATGTCAGTGCTGGAAAACATGTCACCCATGTTACAAACACACACTAACCAGTTGTTAGTAAGTGGGTATGAAAGTTGTGCACACATCTTTATACGGATCATATAGCACAGGTGCACTCAAATCTGTCCTCAGCTGGTTCAGTAAAAGACAATTGAATATTATTGCCACAGGGAGATTCTTGAATGAGTGAAGTACTAACTGTACCACAACAGCACTTCAGTCTGACGTGACTTCATTTTACCATTCTCTGCTTTTTATTTAGTGGACTGCTTAGCACGTGGCAACTGTTTTGCACTTGTACTCCTACTGTTTATCAAAAAGCAAGAGCTGAGCCTTTCTGGGGCAAACCAGGGCTAAAATTAAATATCTAAATGGAGCTTTTAACCCATCAAATGACTGTGATCTCCGGCACGTTTCTTCACATGGAGTGGGCGCATATGTAGCTTTCAAAAGGTTTAAAACTACATTTAAATCAGTAGGATTATTTTTTTCCCAAACTGCATAAAACCGTATCCTCTAGTCCATCTCTAGCTCCTCTTCCCTACTGCATTCTGCCACAAAATACATATCTTTCTAGTAACTATAGAGGGGGATATGTAACTAGAATAGGGGCTGTCTCCCACACTCCATAACTTAACCAAGCTTAAAATAAATATACAGAAATATAATATATGGAAAGTGGGTCCCTTGCTTTTTCTTTAGTGGATTATACAGCTGTGGTAATGGAGAGGAGGTGCTTACTCTCTTATTTTAAAATAAAGTTCTATTAATGGATTAGTAAGAATGTTTCTTATGGAGCTCCTCTCTCACTCTGTACACTTAATATTGTATAGAGATGGGGAAATGTGGTATGCCATCCTTGCTTTGCTGCTTTTTATAATAAAATAAAAAATATATAAAAGTGGATAACCCAGACATATATAGGCTCAAAATGATCAGTTTGTTGTAACGTGACAGTTGCACTTTTTATTATCTTTTCTGATGAAGATAAGTTTTTGTGTTGTAACACCCCATTGGTTCAGGTCTCTGTGCCCATGATATGTACATTGCACCTTGTGTATGAAGACAAAGAGTTTGGTTTCCCCATAGTAGCAAACCTACTGCACCACAAATGATAAATGAAAAATGTAATTGATTTTAATGGTCGTTTAACCCCTTGAGTGCTGGAGACCTCTCTGCCATTCAAGAAAGGCCCCATTTAAATCCATGGAAACATGAGGAATATGTTGGTTTGATCCAAAATTAAACCTGTTTAGCTTCTTAAATACAGCCCTTTTTGAATGAAGGGTGTACATACATTTTGTTATAGATTTATATCTCAATGATTTTTCTTATTTCACTCAGAAGACACTGCTGTCAGAGTCCCAGTCTTCAAAATCACCATCTTTATCCTCCAAACAACATCACCACCAACCAAGTGCCAGCTCTATTCTGGAGAGCTTGTTCAGATCATCTGCACCAGGCATGTCTACCTTCAGAGTGCTCTACAACTTAGAGGTAAACACATAACCAGCAGCTCGCTTTTGTATTAGTCATTCTAAGCTAAATAGTTTCTAAAGCAGCTTGCATTTGCATTAGTCATTCTAAGCTAAATAATGGTATAAAGCAGATTCCATTTGCATTATAGTGTTAAATTCATAGAGGCATGTCTTGTTCCATATTGCTGGATTGCATTTTATGTGATAATGTTAATGATAATGTTGGCTACAGATCTAAAAATTTGTTTTAAAGGGATGGTAATACTTAAAAATTACTAATCCCTATATTGCAGTCATGTTAAAAAGAAATGAATATTTATGGTTTGAGAGATAATCGCTCCTAAAGTTCCCCTCTCCCTCCCCATTCCCCGAAGTCGGCGTTCTAGCTGACTGCAGGGAAGCCTGTCGTACAACCATCAGGTGGCTCTGCAGCACAGCCAAGATCCTGTTAATAAAAAAGAAATCTTTCACTGAAACGGTCTTCTACGTGTGCTTGGTTTGCAGAGATGACACTGGGGTCAATTCATTTCTTTGTAACATGACTACTATATAGGGATTAGTAATTATTGAGTATTACTATCCCTTTAAGGCAGTAATATGTGAGTGAATTTTAGACGTAGTAACACAGTAAGCACCTTATTTGTGGGACAATGCAACTATTCAGCACATAATCCGGAAAATAAAACTTGTTTTGTGGCATTTTTTATACCCTTTGATTGAATTTAATCGTAGCCTTTAATTAAATCCTTTAAATGAAGTCATTGTCACTAACTTTTTTAATGAGCCCATGCTTATTGGCAATATCTTTGTGGTCTTTTTGTCCCACAGGTTCTGAGTTCCAAACTGATGCCAACTGCTGATGATGAAATGGCAAGAAACTGTGCCAAATCGTTTTGTGAAAATTTTCTCAAAGCTGGAGGATTAAGGTCAGATTTGTTGACCAGATGAGACTTGTGCAAGCTGCTCTACATCTCTCTCACTTACTTCAGATCTATTTTATTGTAGTACCACTTCTAATTATGGGTTTTCCCTTCTGAGTAATACAAGGGTACTACTACTACTTTTTTAATTCAAAAGTTTTATAGCTCTTTATTTTTTTTCTTCTGGTTACCAACTAGTGCTGTGCCTACCGGTTACTATGGGGAACTGAAGACAGTGACTCTGGCTCACCCACTGAGTGCATTATTAAAAATGTGCTATTTGCACACAAGTTGTCACTGTTCATTAAACTGGGTCTAACACTTAAAGTCAGGCGATTTTAAATTTTTTCCAAATAGCCTGTGTTATGTCAGCCATTCTTTATATATTTGTCACTTTATGCAAATCAGGCAGTACTGGATGTCACAGTCTGGCGTGTCAGATACTAATGATCCACTTTCCCTCCTAACAGCCACTTCCTACCAGAAAGTACTGGGTAGTGTGCATAAACTGACAAACAAAGCTAAACATTTCATAAATAGTAATTTTAAATCAAGAATGGCTCATATAAACATAGGTGATTTTCAAAGCCCTTTCATCTAAGTCATGGTAAAGTTTTACTTCCACTTTAACAAAAAAAAAATAACTTTGAGCTGCACTAAGTTTTGAATGAAAAATCACCCAGTGGTGGAGGTACTTTTTGTTTAATTCAGTAGGAAAAACATTATATATTTTTTCATAGTAAAAATACTTCTCCTTTAACTTTCATGTCATACAGAAACAAACTGCATTTAGCTCACTGCATATCTTCAGTTCGTTTTCCCCATTTTTCACCTGTAGAGCTTTCCTGTGGAAGAGACACTCTCACACACACCCTATAAATGTATCGCTGTGCTTATAAAACTTCAGATCTGCCATTGAATTGATTAGATTATATATGGATTATATTAGAAAGCCAAGTATTTTCTGGAATTCATCTGATCTGTTTCATTTCTAGTTTGGTGGTCAATGTCATGCAGAGGGACTCCATTCCATCTGAAGTGGATTATGAGACCAGACAAGGAGTCTATTCCATATGTCTGCAACTTGCACGGTGTGTATCTATGCCCTGGTTGGCAATGATTATAAGCCCAAACAGGTATTTAGTGGCCTTATTCAATAAGCTAAAATGTGCAATTCTGGAAGAAACCAATTGCATCAGAGAAAATGAAAATTACCAAAGATTTAAACTGTGGCTTTTAAAACCCCTTGAATGCTTGAGCAATCTCGAGCATGTTGCTTCTTAATACTTTGGAGAACACAAGGTGTTAAACTTCCTACTTAAATTAATGGAAATTTGGGAATATATATGTTTCGCCTATGGTGCAATTGGTTTATCCCAGATTGCTCCACTTAAAGTTTGCTCTTACTTCCTAATAGCTTAGTGTGGGGTACAGGTAGGAGGACATAGAGGTAGATGTACGTATTAGAACTGGAGAAAATCAAGGGCAAACCAACAGCACCATAGACAAATAAAAATTCACGTTGATTTAAATTGAACTTCGCAATGTGTTGGAGAACTTTCTAGCATTCAGGTGGTTAAAAAACCCCATTTAAATAATTGGTAATGAAGTCTCCAGCCTTACAGTGCTTGTGAGTCCTTTACTATAATTCAGCAGTTTAAAAGCTCCACTTAAATCAGTGCTAGATTGGGGAATTTAATTGTCCCTGTGATTCATTTGGTTTGTCCACAGAAGTGCCTCTTTAGTTTATTGAATGTGGGTCAAAGTGTTTTCCTGGCTCATTAAGCAAATCTCTCCTGCACAGGTTCTTATTGGTTGGACAGACAATGCCAGCAACATTTGATGAAGACTTGGCAAAAGATGGAGTTGAAGGTCTGTCTTCAAGACCCTTCCGCAATGCAAGCCGCCAGTCTAGTCGGCAGATGTCCATTTGTGGAACACCAGAGAAGTCATCCCACAGACAGTTGTCTGTTTCTGATCGTTCATCAATTAGAGTTGAAGAGATCATTCCTGCAGCTCGTGTTGCCATTCAGGTGATTAATTAACTTTTTTTGTTTTTAAAAGGTATCTTTGATGGATTTTCCTGCTGGGAGATGCATAATTCCTGAATTACTACAGTTTACATGTGTTTTTGTATATTAACAGTGCCCACTTCTGTCCAGATAGTTCACTTGGTTTTGTGCTGTTGCATTCTATGTGGAGTGAGTCACTGACCGCAATTCTCTGTAGAATGCATTAGTAAAAGCTTTGTTACTTCATCATAGTTTGAACTGTTATAACTTTTGAATACAAAACTACCAGCAGTGGGAGTAGCCTTGTTTTACTCAGCAGGTAAAGCCCCCAAAAATATAGGTATTCATTAATCCTTTGACTGCCAGAGAGTTTTCCAACTGCTACTCCTTTAAATGCTTCTCTGGGCCTTACCTTTGGGTAAGATACTAGAAGGGTTGACTGACAGTATTCAGAACTATGTGAAGACAAACAATATTATTAGTAGGAATAATCATGGTTTTATGAAGAATAGATTATGTCAGACTAATTTACTTGCATTTTCTGAAAGAGTAAGTAGTAATTTGGACAAGGGAATTGCTATTGCTGTAGTATACTTGGATTTTGCAAAAGCCTTTGATACAGTGCCTCACAACAGGTTACTGCTTAAATTAAAAGTGGTATTATCTGTACATGGATTAAGGACTGGTTAAATGATGGCAGAGAGTTGTTGTAAATATAACCTTTTCAAGTTGTTATAAATGGGGTGCCACAGGGTTCAGTCCTGAGGCCCAATACTTTTTAATATGTTTATTAATCTAGAAGTGTGAATTGAAAGTGGCGTCTCAATCTTTGCTGAAGACACTAAGCTATGTAAGGAAATGCATACAGAGGTGGATGCTTTTTCTCTGCAGAAGGATTTAGATAAACTGGGCAGAAAAATGGCAGATGACATTTAATGTAGATAAATGTAAGGTTATGCATATGGTCTGTAGAAAAAAACTTGCTACATATACTCTAAATGGGAAACAACTTTGTGAATCCTCATTAGAGAAAGATTTAGGAGTACTGATAGACAATAGACTTCACAGCAGTGTGCAGAGTCACTCAGCTGCTGCAAGAGCAAATAGGGTACTAGCCTGCATAAAAAGAGGTGTAGATGCAAGGGATGCTAATATTATCCTACCTCTGTATAAATTCTTGGTTAGGCCTCATCTAGAATATGGAGTACAATTTTGGGTGCCAGATCTTAAAAAATACATTGTTGAACTGGAAAAGATGCAGAGACGTGCAACAAAATTGATAAAGGGATTGGAGGATCTGAATTATAAAGAGAGACTAGCCAAACTGGGTTTGTTTACATTCGAGAAGAGATGTCTAAGGGGTGATATGATTACCATTTACAAATACATTCAAGGTCAATACAAAGAACTATCCAATTAATTATTTATGCAAAGAGCTGAGCTAAGAACAAGAGGTCACCCATTAAGACTAGAGGAAAGGTGATTTAGTCTAAAACAAAGGCAGGGATTCTTTACAGTAAGGACGGTTAAGCTATGGAATTCTTTGCCTTGTCATGTTCTACTTGCAGATAATGCAACTGCTTTCAAAAACGCAATGGATGCCTATCTAGCACAGAACAATATTGAAAATTATGACAGATGGCTTCAATGCAGATACGATGTTGATCCAGAGAACTGTCTGCCTGTCATTTGGTGTCAGGAAGGAACGTTTTTACCCACTTGGAGCTAAATTGGAAATTGCTTCAGAGGGATTTTTTTTTTTTTGCCTTCCTCTGGATCAACAGGGGTGTTTTTGGCATGGGCTGGACTTGATGGACGCATGTCTTTTTTTCAGCCTCATCAACTATGTTACTATGTTAAAAGTGGAGTAATTCTGGTGAAACAAACTGTGCACTATAGGGGACAGATTTTACTTCCCATTTGATTTAAATTGGTCTTTTAACCCCTTGAATTCTAGAGAAGTTTCTTGGGAATTTCTTTGTGCACTTCTTTGCACGCATTGAAGTGCAAAAAATAAAAATAAATACATCTTTGTGAGTAATGGGATTTCATATATGCCCCCTATGGTGCAGTTGGTTTGCCCCAGATGTGCTCCCCTTTTCTTTTATACAATGAGGTAATTTGTACTTGCCTATTTAGACCAGTTGGGGATGATGTATTTAAAATATCCTTCATTTCTATTGTGATCTGTTTGCTGTATAAAATGAACATGGGTTTTTCTGTCCTGTCCTTTTTTCTTCAGACAATGGAAGTAAACGATTTCACATGCACCGTGGCCTGCTTCATGCGGCTCTCTTGGGCAGCAGCTGCAGGTAGGCTGGACCTTGTTGGTAGCAACCAGCCTATAAAGGAAAGTAATAACACTTTGTTTCCTTCTGGACTGCGCAGCAGACTCAGTAGTTCAGGTATGATTCAGACAGTGGTGCTTATTTTCATTACATGGAACCCATACTCCTGTGAGATGGGAGTGTGTACAGATTTAGAATGATAATACTCCTTAATCTAGTAATCTCAATCAGCATTACTAGCAGGCTAATACAGTCCATTTATTAAAGGGATAGTATTGCTTATATATAAGAAATTTTAATATTGTAAAGATTAAAAATATGAATAGAAGAGGGATGGGGTAGGACATCGCACAAAAATAGCTCTAAGTGTACAGTTTTATTCATAAGCAAAAAGGCATATATGTATAAATAAAGTAAAACATAAAATATATGCATAAGGAACAAATACATAAAAACATAAAAGAATATAGGCAATATTGCCTCAACGTCTGAAATGGAGATAAAAAATACTAAAAATAAAGTCAATATAAAAATAAAATGAATAAATTCACATAAAGTGATAAATCAGTGGAGATACAGAATAATCATGCTCTGTTTAAAAGAATTGATCCAAATGTCATAAGCATGTATAGGGTGGTTCAAATGTAATCAGGAAGGTATGTAAGCAGCTAATGTTGTGATCTGGTTCAATTTCAATGCAATTGTGATAGCAATACCGGTTACCCAGTGTGAGTGGCCGCTTACTTCAGTCTCCTGATCTGACTTAACCCTTCAAGTACAAGCGCAGTCTTGCTCTTGAGGCTGTATCCCCGCTACTGCAAGATCCCGTGCCGCTACTCCTCTCCGTAGTTAGATACTGGTCCTTCTGCTTCCTCCACGTCCCTTCCACGTTTGGCGTTCTGTATCGCCGGAAGTCAGGTTGCTTCAACGCGTTTCGGCGCCATCTGCTTTTTGAGCCGCCTTCTGGAAATGTATTCTGATGGGGCCCTGATCGCTGTCCCAGAACTACGGTCTGGACAGCCTCCTAACCGTCTCTCTTTCTTACAGATTGCCTTCTGTCATTTTACAACAAACTTCCTGGTCACATGATTATGATTTTATACCTATATGTATAATAACATAAATAATAAATATTATTCTATTTAGAATTACATATGCTTAATGGGATTACACCATACACTACACGATAAGTAACTATCAAATCCAAAACATCCCATTATACAGAGATCTAATATCCGATCATATAGATAGGGGCGCGGTACTATCCCTCCAGTTTATTTTATTAAAAATATGAATAGAATGAGTTATGTCCCATCTCTCAAACTTGTATAGTTTGAGAGATCAAAGCATCTAAAGTTCCCGTTTCACAGAAGTCTGCCATCTAGCTGAGAGAAACAGATTCTGGTCCTGTGTCTCTTCAGCAGAACGTAAATAGAGTGATATAGAAATAAATACTTCATTGAAATGGGCTACAAATATTTAGGCTCTGATGAAGAGCCACAGTACAGTCACAGGACCAGAATCTGCTTCTCTCAGCTAGATGGCAGACTTCTGTGAAACTAAAACTTTAGATGCTTTGATCTCTCAAACTATAAAAGTTTGAGAAATGACATACCTCATTTTATTCATATTTTTAATCTCTACAGTATTAAAATTACTTAAATATAAACAATACTATCTCTTTAAGTATCTGCCTGCTTTGGCACAGATGTAATTCATTTTCTCAGTGATTTTTAGTGAGCTAGTTGTGCAAAACAGGGATCCCAAAAACCTGCACTGCAGTTTGAAATCCGTGACTTAATGCCTTGGATGCTAGAGAAGTCACCACTGTGTTGCAAAGCACTGGAGAGCTGTATAGTGTCAAAATGGTTACATTCTGTGTAATAGCTTTGTGTGTTTGCAAAAACAGTTTATCGAGGATATACAGGAAAGGGTTAACAGAAGATCCAATTATGTTGTATATCTTCACCTGAATCGATAAAATAATAATGTAATTAAATTAATTTGAGAACTTTACACAAATTAGGTATTGGCACACTACTTAAAGGGGAACTTTCACCCCTTAATAACTAAATCTCCCCTTACTGCTGACCTGGCGACTAGCTGCTTAGTAGCGCTAGTCGCCAGAAATCTTACCCCGTTCTCAAGATTTCGGCGTTTCAAAGGATCAGGAAGCACGGACGTCTCTTCACAGTGACGTCCGTGCGCCTGCGCTGTCAGTCCCTTGTCAGTCCCTTGTGCACCGTACGGTGCACAAGGGACTGACAAGGGACTGACAGCGCAGGCGCACGGACGTCACTGTGAAGAGACGTCCGTGCTTCCTGATCCTTTGAAACGCCGAAATCTTGAGAACGGGGTAAGATTTCTGGCGACTAGCGCTACTAAGCAGCTAGTCGCCAGGTCAGCAGTAAGGGGAGATTTAGTTATTAAGGGGTGAAAGTTCCCCTTTAACAGTAAAGAATTGATTAAAATAATCAATTTGTGCAAAAATATAATTTAAGTAAAAATATACTTTATTTAAAAATATAATCCGAATGATATGAATAAGTGAACTCCAAATGATTCAAAGATGTATCTTTTAATATGACTGCCATATACTAAGATGGATCTAAGAAAATACACGCAGTAAATCAATAACCAATATCACAAAATACTGTTACCCAGCATAAACGGGATTAAACATTACATATGTGTGTCCAGAGGTATTTGTTAGTAATATTTGAACACAGCAGCATAGAACGAGTTAATTGATCCTTACAATTAATGATAATACAGTTGGCTGCAGTGTATAAGAATAGCTGTCCCAAAACCTTTATAAACTATGCTAATTAAGGTCTAAGGAATTTTGTTATGTGAGTTGATTATAACTTTAAACACAGGTCTCATAACAATTTCCTTATTTATCAAAATTTAGAAATGTATCTGGAATATAAAAATCCCAGATTAGATAAATAGAATTTAACTATTTATCTACTGTTTTCAATATTGCATACTTTCTGGAGAAACAATATCACTTGCATATATCTTATTGTCAGTTATAGATTATACCAAGTATATATTCAGAAATACTCAAATTATTTATATATATATATATATATGTCTAGAAAGCACAGCTAAAACTAATACATTTCATGCAACGTATACTACAAAAATGACAATAGCAAGCCTATTTGTTACACCATACAGCACTACAAGGGTCAATCCAGAGATTATAGGTAATATTGTTGACTCGCCTAAGATGGAGGCTTCGATTGTTCAGTGAGATGGTCCCCAAAGAAATTTCTCAACTGACAAAATTTATGCCCATGCACACATGCAACAAAGAAATTCTGTGAAACACACACCAAGATAGAAACACATGGAAAAACATTCCTGATTGCAGACTAAGGGTTGATACAAATTTCACCACATCTGATAAGCTCAATTACCTTATCAGAATCACAGCTATATGGTCCTATAGGTATTAATAATTAGATTTAACTAATCTATAAGTCTATATCGATCTAAATACAATCAAACTATCTCACAATTATCTGGATAAATTTGCTAACTAATTCTGTTTAGTTCCCCAAAATAAACTACAGCAAATACATTATAATAATTTCCTTCATATAGCTGGCTAGCGCTATATCTAGTAAAATTATTATAAAATTATTTTTCCTCGAATATAGAGGAAATATATATAATTCTTAGGGCCATACATAATTAATAGTAAAGAAATGTATAATTACCAGACAACAAAGTTGTATTTCTCTTGGAATTCTTTGGGCCTGGTCAGATGATTACTGGATCACTTCAAGGAAGTCCGAACAAAAAAAGAGAGCTACCTAAAATTAGTACCGTATATAGCCAAATTTTCCTTATCAGAAAGACATTACCATCCTTCTCTGATTGGATGAGTTGCCAGATCATTAGAATATGATGTCAGACTAAATTTTCTGGACTCTCAACCTAAATGTAAGGTTTTTCAGACTTTGGAACCTCTATAGCAATCCTTTCCACTAGATGGCACACCAATACCATATCTAAACTATATATGTATGTTGGTATGCCAGGTGTAAAATTTAAACTTTTGTGATAACCAAGACATCCCCGGAATTTGTACTCCCAACCTTTCAGACAAGATAATAGAGCTAATCCCAAACAAGTCTTGCCTTCCCCCATAGGCACTAGATTGTGGTTGTCTGGAAATCAGACTATCATTCACAGAAATATTTCACTCCCTAGATTTAAGCAAAGGCCTATTGTCTCTTAAAATGAGATCATCTTAAACACGTACAGATCTAAGACATAATTTCACAGACAATCCTGTTTTTTCTAAAATAGATTAACCATTTTTTTCTATCCATGACAGAACCTCTGACAAGTTAAAATATATAGAAGGTGTTCATTATATTATTTTGTTATGTTTTCTTTTTCTTGCATTTGGGCTTCTCTGCCCCTCAAAGGGTTAATGCTTAGGCATCTGAAGGTAGGCAAGCAGTACAGTAAAGCAGTGGGAACAGCAGGAAACTGGGCTGGTTAGGAAGTGGCATTAGCAACAACAACTAATGACACTTTATAGATGACTCATAGTATCTCCCCCAGAATACTTTGTACAATTCAGATAATATCATGCACTCATAGCAGCACTTGCAAACCAGGCACACTTTGTAGACCGTTCCAATGAATTAATTATTTTTAAAGATTACGATCTCAGCTCTGCTGGAGAGCCACCAATCGGTCTGTGAACCAGAATCCAAGTCTATCAGCTAGATGGCAGACTTTACTGAAACAGCCAGGAAGAGGGAACTTTAGTTGCTAATATCTCTCAAACCATAAAGGTTTGAGAGATAAGAATTACATAGTTCTTAATATTTTTTTAATGCCTACAATACTAAATACGCTTTCAGTTAGGTATTACTATCCCTTTAAGCTCCCTTAACCAGCAAGAAATCAGTACAAGATAGTAAGAGCATAAACAGCACAACAGAATAAGAGCGAGAATTACCTGTTTCTTTATTTAGTATGTAAAATTATTTTTTGGCTTTTACTTAAAAATAAACATTTCAAAAGAGAACGGTATGAGAATTATGCACATTGCTTGGTTTCCTTTTCCTCTTTTTTTCATTTTAATCCTCCCCTCCCTCTTTCTTTCTTTAGCAATAATCTCAAGTACATTGTTGCGGATAAGCTGAAATGATTGTCATGCAAAATTTAATAGCAATTACAACAGAGAGATCGTGCTCAAGAGATCTTAAGCTAATTCATTGTGCTGATTGAAAGTACATTTTCCCTTATACATTCTTTCAGGAAGCAATTGTAGCTCTGGAAGTGAAGGAGAAGCTACATCCTTGCATGCCTGGATCTGTGTAAGGCAGCAGTCTGTGTCAACCAAAGATGCCATAATTGCTGGGGAAGCCTTATCCCTTTTGGTTACATGTCTACAACTACGCAGCCAGCAGTTAGGTAAGTTGCCTAGAAATCACAATGAAATATGGTTTGTTATATGTTATGTGTTTGAATTTCTTGGTATATTGAACTTTTCAGCTGCAAAATTTTCTCAAATCTCTCCACATTTGTTTCTTGAATTGTATCTACAAGAAATTTGCAAAAAATGTTTCTCTAGTCTCAGAATTATATTATTTGGTGGTGTAAATGGTGATTTAAAAGTTAACTGCACCTTGAAATTATTGACTTTTAATTTATCTAACAGGTAAAAGTAAAGCTAATGCTTAAAAATAAGTTTGCGTTAAACAATGGTAACTATTTTATATAGTTACTGATTCCCGTCAGTTTTTCGAAAACCCTTGGATTAAATACTAATTTTTATATAAAATTCCCTTTACTACCCTTTTCAGTGACATCAGCACCTTCATTCAGAAGGACCTGACTGTTCAACCAAATGTCACCAGCAGAACTACGGTAGATATTCGCCTTGTGTGAAGGCTTTCACAGAGTTGTGTATGTTAACTTTTGCTCCAGTCATTTTTCAGCAATCAGAAAGCATGGAGATGAGGGAAGTATTTCCTTTGGCCTAAATGCAGAGTGCAGTTACCATAGCTGCTGGAGCTGTTTGGGCGGTGACCATAATTGTCTTTCTGATTGAAGGAGTTGATATCACTGAAAGAGGTGGGAGTAATTTTAAATAAAAATTACTTTTAAACCTGTGTGCTTAAGAGAAAATGACTGGAATCAGTCACTCTAAAATATTCTACCAGAGTTTAACCCTTTGAGTGCCAGCAATGTGTTGGATAACTCTCTGGCACCTAAAAAGGTAAAGCATTACCTTCCTTTTAACTTATCTACACAGGTATCCTTCAAACAGCAGTCTTTTTATATGTTTACAAGTGTAAAAGCCCGTGTACACGGGCCAAGGTCTAGGTGATATTAAAAGGCCGGTCCTGCTCTGCATACTGCACACAATGCAGTCATGCACTTCCCGCATTCTATGCGTTCGAGCAGTCTCTACTGCGCAAGACGGCTTCTGACAAACATCCTAGTGAATTATTATATAGGATGTATTGTCTCTGCAGTTTCCTGTTTATCATAAATCCTGTTGAAGTCTGCCTTTAGATCTCATCTCATAAGAAACAATAAGCTTAAGTAGACCTCAGCAGTTATTAGTCTTTATTATAATGTAAACTCAAACAATTGGCAGTAGACTACAAGAGCGAGGATGAAATGCAAATAAAAAAAAAAGAATATATATTTAAAGGATTGCTGTGAGGACACCTATTCTATTAAACAAACCAAGTGAGACTTATTTGTAGGGAAAGTATAGCTTTGTATGGGAGAAATGTCAAGTTATTGCTCAACTCTCAAGGCCTGAAATGTATTACACAATTCTGTCCTTTTGAGTGTGCGAAACAGTTCTACTTATGTGCGGAGACTTTTTGAATAGACTCAGGGCCTTATGCAGATTGCAAAACAGGTGCAATCCTGGGGAAAACCAACTGCACCTCAGAGGGCAAGTAAAAAATCCCCATTAGTTTTTAACTGGGATGAGCGAGGTATCTTCTCTCCCCCACCATGCAATTTTTTGCAGAAAAAAGCAATTTGACACTTTTTACACTGAAATTTCCTCACGTACAAACCCTGTAAAATGTCCTAATTTTCACCAACCCCGAGAAATTATCTTTGAGACCGTTGTTGGTTTCCACCTAGGCCGTAAAATTTCCTCCAGGCGGGTTAGTTTCCATATGTGGGGTTCTATGGCTACTAATGCATTGGGATAAGGCTAGGATTTGGAGGTCAGTATGTGTGGTTCTTTGGCTACCAGTGCAGTGGGACAAGGCCTAGGGCGAGCAGTATGTGTGGTTCTATATGTCTTCCATGAGAAAAGGCTGGTGGCCAGTTTGTGTGGTTCTATGACTACCAGTACAATGAGATAAGGCTAAGAAGTTCAGTATGTGTGGTTCTGTGCCTACAGTGAGACCAAGCTGGGGGTCTGTATGTGTTGTGTGACTAACAATGCAGTGGCACAAGGCTGGGGTGGGGTGTCAGTGTTTGGTTCTGTGCCTACCATGGGATAAGGCTGAAGGTCAGTATGTGTGGTCCTGTGACCACCAGTGCAATAGGACAAGGCTAGGAAGTTAAGTATGTGTGGTTCTATGCCTGCCATCAGACAAGGCTGGTGTTCAGTTATGTGTGGTTCTGTGACTGCCAGTGCAGTGGGACAAGTGGAGAGTTCAGTAGATGGTTCTGTTCCTACCATGGGGCAAGACTGGGGATAAGCATATATACTGTATCTGTGACTTCCAGTGCAGTGCTACAAGGCTTGAGGTGTCAGTATATGTGGTTCTGTGCCTACTGTGGGACAAGTCTGGGGTTCAGTATGTGTGGCTCTGTGTATACTAATGTATTGGGACAAATGGCTGTGAAAAAACTGCACTTACAGGAATTCCAAAGGAAGATGAAAACTGCTGTTTCTCTATCTACAGTTACCATGGGGAGGATACCTCCTCCTTAGTAGGCTGGAACATTTCAAAGACAAGGCCTTGGAGGTGGAGCCTTCTCTTCTACTTATCAGGATTCCCCAGCCCCGCCCATCGAGTTTGACATATTCCAGACCAGAGTGAAGGCTAGGAACTAGTTTTTGGTTTGCTTTATTATTTTATTCTTAGATATGGGGTGTCACAATTTCTCCATTAGGTGGGATACCATTTCTGGCTTCCCCTGGAGGATTGTCCAGCATGCAGGAGCTGTTGTGGACTTTTGCAGCCCTATGGAGAGAATCTTGCAGCCCAAGTTTCTTTCTCCTACCTGGGTCTCTCTGAGGCTCTGGTTCTTCATAATGATAACCTGAAGACAGAAGATGAAGATTGGAGAGTAACCCTTTGAGTGCCACGGGTACACTAGTCCCACTTGCTCCCCTCCATACAGTGGTCATCTTGGAGTCCAGAACTCCTGCACTCGTGTTGGGTAATTTATTCAGTTTAGTCCCTGGGTATTTGAAGCTTGGATTGCTGCAATTTGGGTAGTTAACCTCTTCCCTGCTGGTTTAAACGGATTAAGGGCTTTCTTTCCTGGGTTTTCTCCTCATGGTCATGCAATTGTATTACCCCCATGTACCTTTGGGTGTTTTTGGTCACGTTAGAAATTTTTAGTGCACTTGCTGCATTGACTTCTCTGGGACAAACTATTTTGGGACATATCTCTACAACCATTTGTCATACAGAGTTGAGAGAGTCTCCTAGTGCCCTACTATACGGTTCACATCCCCATTGTCTCAGGGGCCCCGCGAGTCCAAGATAAGGCATTGCTAGGGTACAGTAACTAGGAAAAACTACAACTCCCAGAATGCCCGTTTCCTGGGCTTGCTTCCAAATACAGTTGAGGTATTTTTTTTTTCCTCTTTTTCCCTCTTAGGAATTTTTGTGGATGTTTTGGTATATCCTCATGGTTCCTGTGGGCCATACTAGATGCAAGAGAAAAGAGGATTTTAGTGAACTTACTGTTAAATCCTCTTTTCTTAGTCCATCCAGAGAAAAACTGAGTGGTTTATTTCACCGGGCAGAAGAATTCTTGTTCGGGGGATTTTCTTCTTTCCTTTTACTTTTGCTTCTTTATGTTTCCTTACTATATGTTAAAACTGAGGGGCAGGGGGTAAAGCTACAAGGGAAGAGAGGAGTCTCTGCTTCAAAGGCCCTGCCTTTTTTGAAGTGCCTTGCCCTCTGGAAGAGGAAACTTTATCCCATGGATCCTGTATTGCACATGAACTAAGAGAAAAGGATTTAACGGTAAGTACACTAACCTCCTTTTTGCCTTGTCAATCAATGAAAACTTTCCATTAGCACTTTTCTTGGTATTTTAATAGACATGACATTTTATTATTGTCACCTACAGATTTTAGCAGCTATTTGTTGTCCGTCAGTAAATTTACTGATACTTGGCAACCCTGATTGTGAGCTAGAAGCATTTATGGGATTTTGAACATTATTATATTTTGCTTTGTAAATACTCATATGTATCTCTTACAGGATCGTTTTATAACCTGCCTTCTGTTGCTGACTTCACTATTGATATTCTTCTTGGTTCACCAAGTTCTGAGGTAAGCTCACTGAGGTGAGATTCATAAAGAAATTATATTAATTTAGTGTAATTTATATAAATCACATTTTCAACAGTAGGCATGTGTAAAAAAAAAACAAAAAAACAAAACAAAACAAAAAAAAACTTTTTTTCTCTGTCGTACAGTACAGGTTACTGGTAACTTTGGGTAGGCAATCTGCCCCTTTAATTGTAGGCAGGAACATTTCTAGGATTGTATGCAGGGGGTGAAGCCTACCTTCCCTCCTTGGCTGCAGCTAGCCAACCAGCTCCAGAAAGATTTGTTCCTTGGTGACAACCCAGGCAAGAGAACAGTTCTGCTGTAGTTTTAGAAAGTAAAATTGAATCCTCAATATTGAAGAAGAAATGGTTTTCTTCTGGTGTGGTGGCTACTATGCTCAGTGCCCGCAAACCTGTTCTGCCAAGAACTACCATCATGTCTGGTCGACTTTTCTGTCTTGGTGTGCTGATAAGGACCTGTCTCAGGAATTTGATCTGCCTACGGTCCTGGCCTTCTTGCAGGACGGTGTGGATATGGGCCTCAGTTTGAGTTCCCTTAAGGTTCAGACGTTTGCCCTCTCTGTTTTCTTTCAGAAGCGCATTGCCATCCATTCTGCCTTCAAGAATCCCGCTCCTCCGTGGGATCTTAACTTGGTTTTGGGCGTTCTTCAGCGCCCACCATTTGAATCCTTGGCTACTATTCCTCTACACCTGCTGACATGGAAAATGGCTTTTCTCCTGGCGATCGTGTCTGTTCACCGTGTCGCAGAGTTACATGCTCTGTCCTGTAAACCACCCTATTTGGTGTTTCACAAGGACAAGGCGGTGCTTCCCACTTCTCAGGAGTTTCTCCCTAAGGTGGTTTTGGAGTTCCACATCAATCAGGAGATTGTGGTGCCTTCTTTCTGCCCTGAGCCCACCTCTGACAAGGAGAGGGATCTCCACTTGTTAGATGTGGTGCGTTGTCTCAAGTTTTATGTGCATCGCACTGAGTCTATCAGGCAATCTGACGACTTGTTCGTCATTCCTGAGGGTCGTAGTGCAGGAAGACATGCATCCAAAGTGTCTATTGCTTCTTGGATCAAGTCCACTATTTGTAAGGCTTACGAGCTGAGGAAGAAGCCTGTCCCCTTTTGGGTCATGGCTCGTTCTAAAAGATCCATTGGGGCTTCTTGGGCTTACAAGAATCAGGCCTCCGCTGATCAGTTGTGCAAGGCTGTCACTTGGTCATCTGTGCACAACTTTTCGAAGCACTACCATTTTGATAAGCTGGCATCGGCTGACGCCACCTTTGGGAGGAAAATCCTGGAGGACCATGCTTGGCTCTCCTGTGGCAGACCATGGGGGTCCTTCGGGGTCATGTTCACAGGAGTCTTCTTTTCCTTCCACTATGTAGTCAATAGTTAGTGTCTCAAATCTTCCTGGAGCTGGTTGGCTAGCTGCAGCCAAGGAGGGAAGGTAGGCTCCACCCCCTGCATACAATCCTAGAATTGTTCCTGACTACAATTAAAGGGGCAGATCGCCTACCCAAAGTTACCAGTAACCTGTATGGACTAAGAGAAAAGGATTTAACAGGTAAGACTAAAATCCTCTTATATGTTGCTAAACCTTAAATATAATCCTAAACTTGATTTTGAATGCATGTGTGAATTGGCCTTAAGTGACGGCCCTGGCACCTCATGGTTTTTTTAACCCCCTAGGCCAGCATTTAAGGACCACTTAAATGTTAATATTGCTTTTGTTTTGAGATATAAGAGCAAAATCGGTTAACCCCTTAAGGACCACGGACCATTTTTATTTTTTTTTTTTTTTTTTAATTTGCGATCCTGGTTCAGGGCCTCCCGAACATCGTGCAACTGCACAGGGAGCCCTGAAGTCAATGATGGTCCTGGCACATCATGGGTCCTTATGGCTCGGCTCGCCAACCCATGACGTGCCAGGATTGTCAAGGGTCCTTAAGGGGTTAATTGACTGTGATTAGTGCCCTCTGCTCTTGTATTCAGGCTATATCTCATCCCATTTAATGGTAAGGACCACGGACCATTTTTTTTATTTTTTTTTTAAATTTGTGATCCTGGTTCAGGGCCTCCCGAACGTCGTGCAACTGCACAGGGAGCCCTGAAGTCAATGATGGTCCTGGCACATCATGGGTCCTTATGGCTCGGCTCGCCAACCCATGACGTGCCAGGATTGTCAAGGGTCCTTAAGGGGTTAATTGACTGTGATTAGTGCCCTCTGCTCTTGTATTCAGGCTATATCTCATCCCATTTAATGGTAATACTAGATAAGCAAATGGGAGCCCTGGAAAAGGCAGGAATGTCTGCTCCCACAAAGTATATATGTACAATTAGATTTTAGGCCTCAGAAAACAAATGGAGAACTTTTACAGTTGCTAGAATGAGGTACAGGGTAATTAGGTTTATATAATCCCAGGTAATTTTTAGGTGCTAGTATTCTTTTATATATAAAGCCAACATAAAACAAGGAGATGTAAAGAATAACTAGAAAGAGCAAGAAATTGCCCCATCGGCTTTTTTGTTGGCAGGAATTCCATGTGGGCTAACAGAAAAAGAATTCCAAGAAAAAAAATGTCATAAATCCTACTAGAGGAGAAGAGGACAGAAGGAAACTGGGGGTGTCCTGATGCAGTCCACAAAATCAGGGATGGCATTTCTTTTTCTTCTAAAATATATAAACCCTTTGAATGGCAGAGAGGTATGCGTTGGATACCTCTCTTGCACGCAATGGATTTATCAATGGCTGCCAGCACATCTTTCTACATAGAGCTGGCATCAATAGTAAACCTGATTTCCACATAACTGTCTTGTGCATATGATTTCCACATAACTGCCTCAGCAATAGTATTTATTTATTTATTTGTTATAAGCACATCAGCAGCAAAGTGCCCAGTGCACTGAAAGAATGAGTAGTGATTAGAAGAAACACTGATTATTTTTAAGTGCCATATCAATGATGAGGGGATGCTGAAGAACTACTGTCCATTTTTAGGGCCATGATGCAAAAGAAGTAGTGATGATGCTGAATTCTTCTGTCACCTGGCCATATCATTGTAAAATCCTGCCTACAGCAATTCCACTTTGCTATACTTATGGTTATCATAGGGAATGAATCGACAATTCTTAATCTGTGTGAAATTGTTTGGAACACTGCTTATTGAAAATGGGTAAGGGAGGAATTACATGGTAAGGCTCTCAGTTCTGAAGGCTGTCTGACCGAGAACAAAAATGTTCACTTTTCAAAAATTTTAGTTTCACCAAATCACTAAGAACTTTAAAGCGGAACTTTCATCCGCTATAAAGTCGCCCCGCTGTAATTAAGCAGGTAGAGACTAGCTTCAGAATATATATTTTACATTTGAAAAGTAGCCCGTTCTAAAGAAATCAGTCATTGTAGGAGACTGACGGCCGGGTTAGCGCAGTCTGCACGCCTGCGCAGTCAGTCCTTCTGGTTACCATATGGTACGCTGCAATGCATCTTGCAGGAGACTGGGACTGACAGTGCAGGTGTGCGGACAAGATGTCTACGCTGCATCCTGGGTTCCGGTCTCCTACAATGATTGATTTCTTTAGAATGGGCTACTTTTTAGTGGTAAAATATATATATTCTAAAGCTAGTTGCTACCTGCTTAATTATAGCAGGGCGACTTTATAGTGGATAAAAGTTCCAGTTTAAAGTAGTTCAATATTTGAAAACTGGATTCAAATTAGTCATCCCTTTAAGAAACATTTTAATTTCTTTGTGAAATTAAATTTTCTCATTGAAAATGAAAGACAAAGTAGAAATCCATAAATTGAAGGGCATTATTTAAGATCCTTTTGTAGGATTACTAAATGTTTCCAATCAAATCTGGTATCCCACATTCTATTTTATGCATATTTTCCATACTTGATACTTGAAGGCTTTGTAGATTTAAACAAATTTGCTAAAGCCCTCTCACCTTAGAATTCTGGTTTAATTTTCTCTACCTTTAGAGCCAAAATTTGGATTATTGTGCTTGAGTGGTCTTAAAATTATTAGGACTGGTCTTGGCTAATAAACGCCACCACTTCTCTATTGGCATGTTTAGAAGAAGGTCAGATATCAGGTTTCTTTTGTCATGAAGGAGTGATTAGTATAAGTTCCCTTCCCTTGTGATGAATTTTGATTGCTTTTAGTGGGAAGCTGTATTACAATGTATCATTATATGGTTACTACCATCACATCAAAGTTACCTTGGACACTGGAGCAGAAGCTTGGAAACCCAGTTGTTTAGACTGGACAACCCTGATGGCAATGTCCAGGCAACTGCTCTTCAGTACAATGATCATGAATATATCATTCTACTGGTTTTGTTATTGGATGCTTGCAGAGTCTGCTTCCCAGTTATCAACAATGTGCCCGAATGGTCTCCTGTGTTCATCCCTATCTTGGCCACTACTGCTTCTCTGCATGCCTCCCTGATGTTTCATATAAGCCACAATCATGGTGAGAAGAACTGTTTCTTCACTATGAGGCCCTTCAACAGCTTATCCCAGCCATGTCAAAATAACTAAATGCATAGCCCGAAGATCCAATATGTTATTTTGAAAGCACTGCATCTTTTCCCATTTTTCATAAGCTTTGGAGCCAGGTTCCTTTCGGTGCAGCTGGCCAGTAGTGAATCACAAATTGTCTTTCCTTTTGTAGACCACTTTGTACAAGGTTGAATTCCTAAAAAGAAATGTAAAGGTCACCTTATTCTTGGTGGCCAAAGTGGTAAAAAATATATACAGTCATTAACAAAAGTAATAGGATGACTTGTGTGACATGATCACGCCAGAACTGATTTTTAGCCAGATCATTTGTTAAAGAAATGGTTGCATGCAAAATATGTGGCCTGTGTATTAGTACTTCTGGGACCCATTGTGCAGAATAAATGCATCTTTCTTGTTTTCTGATGTGGTGAGTCAGGATAAGTGCTGATACCAACAGAGAAGTCCTGATGATTTTATATATACAGATAAAGCAGTCCGTTTAGTATTGTTTACTCATTCTGGACGTGCACAATATGTAAAATCTAAATTATCTGTACTTTTTATTTTTTACTTTTCACTTCCCATTCTTATAGTTTAATTCAAGTATCACTTTTAGAATTGTTTTACTGCTGTCCATGAGGAAAATTGGGTTTATTTCTGCATGTATTATACATGATCTATAGCTGGTTACGTGACACTTTTTTGCTTGTTTTTTTTCTCACTCTCACAGATCCGTCGTGTTGCCTGTGACCAGCTTTATACTCTTAGTCAGACAGACACGTCCACTTACCCCGAAGTGCAGAAGCCTAACCTTTTCCTGCTGAGTGTCATCCTTTCTGCACAGCTACCTCTCTGGTCTCCAACCAGCATCATGAGAGGCATTAACCAGAGGTCTGTTCAGTGACTGTATTCATGTGCTTGACTCTTATTTTAGTACAGATTCATCTTTCCTCTGTGTCCAATCCATGGCATACTGTGGGTAATTGGCTCTGCCTCCCAGCTGGTAGGACCAATCAAAAAATATAAATTCTGTGAGTTCACTTCCCCCTGCGTTATTTTGGTCCTACCAAGCTGGAGGACAGCGGCTTTTTGCCTCTCTCTCTCATCTTAAACTTTGAAAGTACTATGTTATTATTTTCTCGCCCATGTGGCCTGCCTAATCGCGACTTACATCACCTTGCAAAGGAACCTCATACCTCAGAATCCTGGTGAGGTTGCATGGGTTCCGATTTAGTTGGTCCTGGGGTTCTGGCCAGATGCACAGCGCAGTGCTCAGTCATCCCTTCTTGTCATCCAGCTCAGAGCGCTTGTTTGAAAGTGTGCGCATGTAGAGCTGCCTTGCCTCATCCGGAAGTTCAGCACTTTTGCATTCCACTGGTGAAACGCATAAAGGAAACAGGCTGTTTGATGGACCTGGGACAAAAAGGGCATTCAGGATGGCATGCAGGCACAGTGAGTAACCCTTGCGGTGTTCCATTTGCCTTAAATATGTATTTATTGCTTGTTTGATTCATACAGGTGTTTGTGGTTGCCTTCTATACTTACTGTGAACTATTGCTTATTGCTGCTATGCCATTTGCACTATGTTTACCCCTAACGAATGTTACAGGGAAAAGCCCAAGGCTTCTGACTCTCTCAGGCAGAGAAGTTAGACCCAAAGACCAAAACCTGTGCAGGGTGTGATCAGGATATAGGTATGACAGGCCCTGCCAAACACTGTGCTACTATCTTAGCATAATGCTGCTAGTATTGTACCTGCTCAGTTCCAGGACTTCCTTAGCTGGAAGAAGACATTGCAGGAAGCAGCACGAAGGCAGCCTAGAACTTCTGACCCAGATGAAGGACCCTCTAGGGCTCATGATGAAGATAGTTTCACTGATCTTGAATCTGCAGTCTCTTCAGCTGAAGAAGCTGAGATTACCAAATAAGTTGGCAGCTTCATTTTTGATCAGCTGAACCGACTGGTAAGGGCCATGAGAAAATCTTTGGACCAGACTGATTTGACTTACTGATACTGCATTATGGGATATAAGAAATCAAGCCCCCACATACCGGTGCACAGCTCTATACAAGATATAGATACTCTATACAGTAGGGAATTGGGCAGACTAGATGGGCCGAATGGTTCTTATCTGCCGTCAAATTCTGTGTTTCGATATTATTACAAGTGAGTGAAAACAGTTGGGCAGAACTTGACCACTGCCATTCCCATGGCATCTTTCATACACTACGCATATGGTTAACCAAACTAGAAGAAATTGAGTATTCAGTCTCTAGATCCCATATCTTAAAAGAACTGGGTTCTATCAAAGAGACTGTTAGCTATTCTTATAATTCAATGATCAAAGCCTGGGATGCAGACTCTTCTTCTAAATACAGACTGGACTCTTTGACTTTCTCTGGAACTAAGCTATTCTGAGACCTGCCAGAAGAAATTATGAAGAGGTCATCAAGATCCTCTGTTACCCCAGGAGAAAAGAGCCAGAGACTCTCCTGCCAAAACCGGTGACTTCAGACATCAGTCTTTTAAGAAGTCAGAAGATGCAAGCCAGATAGGAGATACAACCAAGAATAAATGTGGCCTTCCCCAAAATCAGAGATCTGGAGATGGTAAAGATTTCCAAAAAAGATGGCAGTTCCAACAATAAAGCCAGACCAACCAGGCCTGGAGTCTAGTTCATCACGACAGATGGGTTCTGGAATTTCAACCTGTCCCTATGATTATTCGCTTCAGGTCATCTATATAAAAACAAGCTCTCTACAGATGAAACAGGCAATGCAGATTCTGCTTCAAACAGGGTACATAGTAATTGGGTTAAATAAAGACACAGGTCCATCAAGTTCAACCTTTGCCTCATATCCTAGTGACATGAGAATTGTATAGCTATTCTGCTTTCAATTATGCTAGTCCTTTATCAGACCTTCCTGAATTGCCTACTAATATTCAGTATGACCCTGTATGTCAGTGGTTCTCAACCTGTGGGTCGGGACCCCTTAGGGGGTCGAATGACAATTTGCCAGGGGTCGCCTAAAGCCATCAGATATTTATATTTCGATTCATAATAGTAGCAAAATTACAGCGATGAAGGAGCAACAAAAATAATTTTACTGTTAGGGGTCGCCACAACTTGGGAAATTTTATCAAAGGGTCGCGGCACTAGAAAGGTTGAGAACCACTGCTGTATGTTCTCTTTTGCAATAAATGTATCCATTGTAACTGCCATAACCACCTCCTTGGGCAAGGAATTCCACAATTTGCAGGAGTGGTACTGAGTGCGTTGCAAGCGGTGCGTTCTGTGCCGCTCTGGCACTCAGGTGGTTAACAGACCTTACTGTAAACTCCTTCCTCTACTGAAGTCTAAACCTCCTTTCCTTTAATCTCAAGGGGTGTCCCCTGGCCACCTCATCCAGGTTTGTATAGTCATTCCTCATGTGCCAAGTCCTCCATTCCCTTAATAGATAGAGAGGTCCCACTACATCAGAGATTCAGGTGCTCCATTCCACTCTTTTTATGTTATCAAACCTTTTTGGGAGCTGTACCTCATCCTGGACCTTAAGAAGCTCAACTCTGTTGTAAAGGTCCGTCATTTCAAAATGGAAATTGAGTCATCAACTCTAATTGTGATACATCCGCATGTCTTAGTCACTTGAATAGATCTACATGACACATAGTATCATGTCCTGATCTGGGGAACAAACAGGAACTACCTCAGATTCTAGATCTTCGGTCATCAGTATTAGTACAGGGACTTCCCATTTGGATTGGCGTCAGCCCCAAGAGTCTCCACAAAGATTAAGGTAATGACAATCCTGAGACATTCATCTGATCAAAGTGGCCCGCTATCTAGTCAACATTCTGATTAGTGAGATATCATATCCCCAATCAGTAACCAGCACAAACATTTGCCGGGACCTTCTCAGCAAACTCTGCTGGGTAGTCAATTTGGAAAGAAGCTCTCTCCCTCCCAACAGCTAAGATTCATGGGAATGCAACTCAATACCAGTCAAGGGCAAGTAACCCTGTCCCTAAATACCCAGCACCTCAGTTTCAACAGAATCATGACCTTTTCTTCAGTGGAAGTTCCACACCGCAATAAAGCTTTTCACGACTACCGGGATGCCTCTCATCAACTTATCGGATCCTACCATAGGCCTAGGTTCATTCACATTTAACCCAAGAGAATTATCTCCGTTATTACAAAAGAAATCCCCCCTACCTGACCCAGAGGATTTCAGTCTTCCGGCCCACCAGTAAGCAGTTGTCATGGTGGACTCCCCAGAAAAGCCCTCAAGGGGCCGCCCACTTATTGAGCCAGACAGGCAGTTCCTGTGTACAGAAGACAGCAGCACAGATTGAGGAACAATCTGGAATCTGCACACTATTCAGGGCATTTGGACAACTCAGTCTACACATCAATGTTTTGAAAGTCTCTCAAACATTTCAGGCCGATCTACTAAGTACAGCTGTCTTGATCAGATCAGACCAGGGAGCACTACACTGAACATCCATGCATTGGGGATTCTCTTTTGGGTAACAACCTGCTGACTCTCTCAGCATCCTTCCTGTCAGGTCATCTAAATGTTCAGGCAGAATTTCTAAGCCGCAAGAAATTGGATCCAGGAGCGTGGTCTCTAAACAAAGAAGCGTTTCATTCATTAACAGCAACTTTAGAGACCCTCAATAGATATGATGGACACATCTCAGAACAGACAATGTCAGACCTACCTATCCAGATGGCACGAACCTCCGGCCCCGGCACAGAATTCACTTAGTGTCCTGGGACTTCCATCTGGCATACCTGTTTTCTCCTTCCTATACTCGTGGAGGTAATAAGATAAGGTGAGAGAGGTCATATGTCATCCTTATTGCCCCGGACGGGTCTGGGAATCCCTGGTATGCTGATCTCCTTTAATTGTCAGTCAGGCCCCCATGCCTCTTCCAAACATCCCAGACCTGTTATGACCAGGTCCTCTTCTTCCCGGATCCAGCTTTCTTAAAGCTCAAGGCCTGGAGGCTGAGCAGGAATCCTTAAAGGGATAGTAATACTTCGTTTTAACTTTATTTTATTTTATAGGCATTAAAAAAACACGAAGAATGATATAAGTCTTATCTCTCAAATCTTTATGGTTTAAGAGATATTCACAGACAAAGTATCCCCCCCTGTTCAACCAGATCAGAAGGGAGGTGCCCAGGTAGGCTGCAGAGAGGGACAATCTTCAATTAAGATAAGGGAAAAAGCTGAAAAACTTGTCAAGGGGGGAAGGGCTTTCATTGTTTTCATACAAAGAAAATTGTCCCCTTCTGTTATCTGTCTGGTCATACAACCAGATTCACATCTGAGAAGAGATGGCTTACACTAGGTAAAAGGGGCGGGGAGGGGAAACTTTGCTTGTGAATATCTCATAAACCATAAAGGTTTGAGATATAAGACTTATATCATTCTTCATGTTTTTTTAATGCCTATAAAATAAAATAAAGTTAAAACGAAGTAATACTATCCCTTTAAGACTACAGGGTGTATCTGAGCCTGTCGACCAAACCGTGTGGAGAGGCAGACAACCTCTTCTACAGAGCCTGGTCTATTTTCCACAAGTGGTGCCTGTCACAGAATCTGGATCATAAATCAATCTCTGCTCCAATAATCCTTCAATTTATGCAGGTAGGGTTTGAAAGGACCTTGAACCTGCATCCCTGAAAGGCCAGCTCTCTGCAATCTCTGCATTTCTAGCTACTCCTTTTGCAGACCACCACCTGGTAAGAAAATATTTTACCTCAATATAAAAAAATCAGGCCTTGGTATGTGTTATTCCAATTTTGGTCTTCCATCAAGATAAGGTAGTCCTACATCCTAAGGCTTCTTTCCGCTCCAAGGTCATTGCTCAGTTTCACTTTCACCAAGGAATTTCTCCTGTCCTTCTGTCCCTATCCTTCAAATGAGATTGAGAAGAGACTACATCATTTGGATCTTCTCCATTGCCTTCAGATATATCTCAAAAGAACCAAACTCTACGTAGGACTGACGCATTTCTCAATTTCTTGGAAAATTCAAAGGGTCTTCAGCCAACAGACCCTCTATCGCATGGGATTTGTGACTACATTAAGAGGGCCTATGACTCTGCTAATCTAGACCCTCCTCAGGGAATTAAATCCCACTTTACCAGTGCTATCACAACCTCATGGGCTCAGGAAGCAGCTGCAACACCTACTGAGATTTCAAGACAGCTATTTCATCATCAGTCTCTACTTTCATCAAACAGTATAGACTGGACCATCAACCATCATCGGACAACAAGTTTGGAAGGAAGGTGCTTGAAGCCGCCATTCCTATGTGAACTTACTCTCTCAGCCCTCCCGAACTTCTGGGGTACTTCTCTGGTAAGTCTCACAGTATGCCGTGGATTGGACACACAGGAAAAGGTGAAATTTACTCACTGATCTTTGTTTTTCCTCTGTGTCCTTCCACTGCAACCCTATCCCTGAAGGTTATTCTTGGGTATTTGTATTGATTCCATGCAATATCTACTGCAGTGTGCCTTTACTGTACTATTTCTAACATGTTATGTCTTGCAGCTTGGACAACTGTATAACTGCAGGGGGAAGTGAGCTCACAGAATTTATATTTTTTTGATTGGTCCTACCAGCTGGGAGGCGGAGCCAATTACCCACAGTATGCTGTGGAAGGACACAGAGGAAAAACAAATATCGGTGAGTAAGTTTCACCTTTTATGCACTATTTGAACTCAACCAAGCACTGAAAGTAGTAGTTCTTAAATAATTGCATACAATTGTTTAGCACTCATGCTAACTATATAGAATTTTTTTCAGGATCGAGTAAGCTTTCTTCTGGTAGCATATGTAAATCCATGTAACCTACTTGTATAGGTAATATGCAAAAACTTGGGGGGAAAATTTAAAGTAAACTTTATTTTATTTTATTTTTTTCATCATTCTGCCCCAGGGTGTTAGTGCAGTAGTCATAAAATGGCCCTAATTGACTTCTAAGCTGTAATAAACAGGTGATAAAATGGAGATGACTTCTCCAGTGTATCTATTCTCCAATTCCTATATTATTTTATGGAGCCTATGCACTTATATTTCTTCAGCTTTGGAGATCTTCGTGCATAAGCTCTATAGAATAACATCAGAATTGGAGAAGTGATAAAGTGAAGATGTCACCTCCACTTTATCACCACTTAGCAAATCTCCCCCCTGGTTTCAGAGTGCACATAAAGGTCTCCATGTGAGATCCTTCTCCTGGGATCTGAATTAATCGGTTTGCAGTAGATAGAAGACCTTATGGTCCCCTACCAGGTTACGCACGCAGGAGCTCGCGGTCACAGCTGAAAGCACGCTCATGCAGTTGCCCGTTGTAGTTCTTGTGACGTGGACGTGGGAATAAAGTGCAGAGAGCTGATTGTGGCTTTTTGGACTTGCAGGAGAAGCATCTGTCATGAGACAGCCCACTTCAGTCTCCTGCAGACCAACTGGGACAGGAGAATGCCCACACTGTGAATTAAACAACACTGTGGCAAAAAGCCCAGCCAGTAAGGGACATTAGGGTGTTAAGTGCCTCAACTCAATTTCATTTCTAATCCACTGAATAAATATTCTGCTTAACTTTGTTCTGCCACACAGAAATTGTAGATATGAAAATAATTTACACAAAACATCAGAAATAATCATTAGCCGAACTGATATAGGCTGATTTAATAAGTTAATATGTAGATTGGGAGAAATTCTGGAGCAAACCGACTGCACCATAAGGGAGTGAGACTATTTCCCCAGAATGCCCATTGTTTCAAAATGTGACTTTTAACCCCATGGTTGCTAGAGAGGTCTCCAATGACTGCTTCACTTTGCTTAAATCAGTGGGAATTTTTATTTTTGACCCTAGTAGTGCCAAAGCTAGCTTGCACAATTGACATGATAATGTCTATTTAAAACGCACATAGAATGCCGCGTTAACATTCACAGATGACCCCCCCATCCACACACTCGTCCACATTTTTCTCCCCAAAACACAAATTTTACCCTACATAGACACTCAGGCATATTCTCACATAACTGCACACTGACCACCACGCAGAAATGTACTCCTGCAGATACCTCAAATAATCCTGTACAGGGGATAGTAGTGACCGAGGCATACAGATGTAGAGTGTCTGTCAGCAAACTCCTCAGAGCCTGTGCTGACGAGCTGCAAAAGGAAACAAAAGCTGAAGAGAGCTAGGAAAAGCCCAGTGGTATAGGAGTGCCATTAAGGTGGGAAGTTATGTTAGGCGGAGTGAAGAAAGATGGGGATGTTTTGAGACAGACTGGTAAGGAAAGGTGCAAGGCTATGAGAGGTCTTGACAGACAGGAATGTGGGATAGGATTTTCAGGTGAGTGGTGAATTTACACAGTATATAGAAGGCTCACAGCCAGTAGGGTTGCTGTGTGGAGGGTATCTGGTTTATACACAAATAGCAATAGTTTTGGAGCAAACCAACTGCACCAGAGGTGTTACATAGAGATTATCCCTTATTTGTACAAGGTTTTTAAATACTTGAATCCCCAACACACTGGAAAGCAGTTCATTGGTGACATCTCTTGGGTTGAAGGTGTTAAAAGCCCAATTTAAATCAGTGAGAGAATGTGCAGGTTTCACTTGGTAACATATGTTGTTGTGTTTTATAAATATTTGTTTGTTTTTTTTTGTATTTCAGGTTGTTAGCTCAGTGTACAGAGTATTTTGATTTAAGATGTCAGCTCCTGGATGACTTGACCAGTAAGTACAGCAGAAGAGATTTACCAACTGTGGGAGAAAATACGCATGTTACAGTAGATTCATTCTCATTTTGTTACATTTTGTTCTGCAGCCAACAACAAAGTCCAAAAAATTGGCACCATTTTTGTTATGGGCAAGTTAACCTCAGTTATATTCTTCATGCAGAAGCCAATAATTCTAAACATGGACAAACTGAGCCTTAAAAGTCTGTGTGCCAAGTGCAGGCTTTTTCGGTCTCCATTCATCCTGTTTCCACATTCCACTGTTATGCTAGAGTTTAATGGAGACTTGAGGAGAACCAGTTGTAGCTAAATCATGGTTCATGTAGGCCTTTTTAGAAAGGCTAAATTAGCTCTACCTTTTATTTGCATTAAAGGGATAGTAAACCTCCCCCCTGGTAAACTTTAAGTCAAAACCTAGTAATAACCAAATCATACATAACTCCCTTATTCCCATCTCTCAAACCGTTATGGTTTGAGAGATGTAAGAAAAGAAAAACCTCCGCTCCCTCCCCTTTCTGCCTGACGAGCTGTAAAGCTGTCAGAGGCAGAATCCGGTCAACTGACTTACAGCGTCTCTTCAGGAGCGCTGTCATCTGGATATCTCGGTATAATTACTTCATCGATATGGTCTACAACATGTGCTTGCAAGCCAGGTACACATTTTAGACCATTCCGGTGAAGTTATTATACCGAGATATCCAGACCAGATGACAGCGCTCCTGAAGAGCCACCGTCTGGTCCGGAAAGCAGGATCTCATGCGTCCGCTGTACAGCGGGACGCATGAGAAAGGGGAGGGAACGGAGGTCTTTCTTTTCTTACATCTCTCAAACCATAACGGTTTGAGAGATGGGAATAAGGGAGTTACTTATGATTTGCCTATTAGCTTTTGGCCAAAAGCTTACTGGGGGGGGTTACTATCCCTTTAAGGAATTTGCTTTAAAAAAAACAAAACAAAAAAAAGAGTACAATTTATACATTGTAGCTTTACATAGATCTGTTTTGTATCCCTTGTCGACGCCTATTACGGATTACAATGCAGCTGCAGAAATTTCAGTAATACAAATGTATGTGTTTAACAAAAATTCTTCTGTCCTGATAATGCTGCACAGCTACTGAAATGGAGCAATTGAAAATCAGTCCCGCCACCATGCTGGAGGATGAGATCACATGGCTGGATAATTTTGAACCCCATCGTACCTCTGAGTGTGAAACAAGCGAAGCTGACAATGTTTGGCTAGCTGGGCATCTGAGGCTTATAAAGACACTTCTCTCACTGTGCGGTGCTGAAAAGGAAATGCTTGGTAAGTGTGCTTAATCCAGTTATGGACAACGGGAGACCCTCCAGCTGCTGCAAGACTAAAATTCCCATTATTGACCCTCCAGCTGATGCGTAAATGTTGGGAGTTGTAGTCTGGCAGAAACTGAAGAGCCTCATGTTGTTTATTACAGGCTTGGACAGTGAAAAATCATACAAGTGGCTTGAGGCCATAAGCACAAAGACAAAAGTGGGGCATATGATCTGCACCATAGATAACAAATTAAAATTCAAATTGAGAACAAAAAAAAAATCCACAAATTACCCATCATTTAAAGGGGAACTATCACCCCAACTAAAGTCCACCCCACCTAATTAGAAACATAGTTTGAGTGGGCACGCTACTAGCCATAGAAGGAACAGCACTATCGGTGCAAAATAGAACTCACCCAACAAGATTCTTGGCGCAGGTCCGGAGCACTCCCCACAACCCTAGCCAAGGGCTCCGACAGACAAGACGACACTGGAAGGGAGCGCATACACGGACCCGCTCAGTATCCACAGCCATCCTAAGGTAAACGAGTATTGGGGAAAAAAGCTCTTATACAAAAAGTTTAAAAACATATAAGGCAAAGTCTTATTAGGTCAACAAAAGCATTCTTGAGCAGAAAAAAAGTGTGCCTTTTTTGTTGTTATCAAGGATGTTTTGTTGACCTTATAAGACTTGGTCTTATATGTTTTTAAACTTTTTGTATAAATAAAGAGCTTTTTTCACCAATACTTGTTTACCTTATGATGGCTGTTGGATACTCTGCGGGTCCGTGTATGCGCTCCCTTACAGTGTCGTCACCCCACCTAATTAGACTTCTAGTGATACGCTTAACAATCAAACGGTTGTGCAGAATGAAGACGTTAGTCAGAAATCCTTCCTCAGCTGACACTGACAGCCAGCAACAGCATTCTAGAGCCATCTGTGCGCCTGCGCCATCAGTCCCTTCTGTTAGCTTAAGGTATCATGCAACGCCTCCTAGAAGAGACCGGGACCGACAGCTCAGGGGCACAGACATCTGTAAGCAAAGATGTCTGCGCTGTTGCCTGGCCGTCAGTGTCAGCTGAGGTAGGATTTTTGACTAACGATGTCTTTATTCTATATAACAGTTTGATTGTTAAGCTTACCGCTAGATGCCTAATTAGGTGGGATGGACTTTAGTTGGGGGTGATAGTTCCCCTTTAACACCTTGAATGATAGAGTGATCTCCAACACATAGCAGTCTCCTATGTAGCATTCAAGGAGATAAAATCTCCATTTAAATTAGTGGGAATGTTTTTTGTCTTCTTTGGTGCAGTTGGTTTACCCCAGAATTGCTCCACTTTTGTTCTGGGGGTACAGTGTGTTGGGTGGTACGGAAAATGCCTTCTGATCTTTACTGAATAATGCTCTGGGTGTGTGTAGACAGGGGAGATGATTAATCTGTGCACAGACTCTAATGCCTTCTGATCTTTACTGAATAACGCTCTGGGTGTGTGTGTGGGCAGGGGAGATGATTAATCTGTGCACAGACTCTGTAATTTTATTTTTCAGGTCCTTCTCTCATTAAACAACTTCTGGATGATTTCCTTTTTCGAGCGTCAAGAATTATAGTGAATAGCCATTCACCCGTGGGCAGCTCTGCAATAAGTCAGCAAGATTTCCATCCAAAGTAGGATTTACACTTACACTACTTTTTAATCCCTTGGATGCTAGAGACATCTCCAGTGCATTTCTCAGCAATGCAATGTAGGTGTTTCAAGTGTCTGTAAAGGGATAGTAACACTTAAGAGTACCCCCACTGCTGAGAGGTGTTTTATTCAAAAGTGAATTTTTTTAGATACAATATCTCAATGGCCTGAAATTGTACAATGGTGCTGTTGCTACATCATCCTATGGACAGCTCTGGTGAACTGACCATAAATCTCCTTAGGATGGTGTAGCGACAGCGTAAAATTTCAGGTCATTGAGATATTGCACCTAAAAATTTAAGTTTGAGATGCAGTAACTTCTGACTAAAACACCTCTCAGCTGTGGAACTACCTTTGTTGTACTATAGAGGATAAACCCTACAATATATATATTACTATATATTGTATTACTAACCCTTGAAATGCTAAAGAGGTCCCCAGTGCCTTGAGAAACAATACATTTTACACCTCAAGCTGTCAGTGTTAACCCTTTGAGTGCCAGAGAGGTATCCAACACATTGTGTCGCAATGATTTGGATATTTGCCTGGCACTCAAAGGGTTAACAACCTCTTTTACAGGAGCAGTAATGAACTTTTATTATGAAAAAAATGTTGTAGGAGCTTTCCTGCTCATTAACACAGAAGTGCTCCCACTGCGGAGAGATTTTCCATTCAAACATTATTACTCAAACTTATTTTTCTCTTTCAAACATCAGTGACATCTAGTGTCCAAAAAGGGGCATCAAGTGTTGGACAGCGGTGACCGTGAGGTAAAGGTTGACTCCACCAGGGGACACAACATTTAATTACCTGAAATCGGAGCTCTTCCCTGCCTCTGAACCACTTTGCTTCTGATGCTCCACCCACTAGGTTGTTTTTTTTGTGTGGCCCCAATGAGGCAAGCAGGAAAGGCTCCCATAGGAGACCATTTTTACCCTCTGTGGGAATATTATTCATTTTCCCCTCTGTTTTATTATGATGCTGCACAGTGATTGAGTTTGTCTTTCCTCTGCAACTTAAATGAAATCCTTAAGATCTGTTATTACTGCCATGGAACCAGATCAGTTTATTTTGTCTCTAGTCAAACAAGGGGCATACTTACAAATCCCCCTGGACAGTCCACCATCAGTGTCACAGAGTGGCCTTCAAGAACATCATCAGTTTGTGGTACTTACTTTGGAGCATTGGGGGTAAAAGTGAGGCAGAGACAGGAAGGTGCTTGTGTCCTGTCTCCTCTCTGGTGGAGTCACCTTTATCCTATGGTGCCTATCCCGGCCAATGGATTAAGAGAAAAGTCTTTATTGAGGTGTATAAAAGTAATCCTAAAGTAGTGACAAAAATGGATGCAGAAGCAATACAAATACTGGTACCACAGCAGCCCAGATCATTAAATCCCCCACTGACGAATTAAAAAAAAAAACCCCACAAAATAGAAAATAAGTCTTAGTGCTAAATGGAGCATTAAAGAGTAACTATAACTGTATACACTAAACGCTTGTAATAATATAGATTTATTAAGAGAATAGAACTAAATTGTTGGACATGCAATATATCCCCAAATTTAAGACTATCACAAACTATGTCTCAACCTAAAACCGACAAGAGAATATTTAAAACACCCCACAGACATCCAGTATATTGACTAAAACGTAGTAAAGATCTCCACACTGTGAAGGAATTGCAACAAATGGGCAATAATGGGAAGAATCAAGATAGACACCAATATAGGTGCCTCAAACCAGTATCTGTATATGACACACACCTAACCGCACAGTGTCCCTCCTTTTTTTTATGCTGTCTGTCATAGTAAAGGATAGGAACAGCACCAACTCGTGGGGAAATTTGATAAATAATAACTTTAGAATTAAAAATCTTACAGCAGTGTGTGACAGGAGTTGTATAATGCAGCAGGAAAAGGCCTATATCATATTTAAATTAAAATAGCTTGCTGCTCCTGTAATGAATGTTGTCCCTTTTTGATGCAATTGATTTGATCCACAATTACGCCAGTTCTTTTTGTTAACTCATAGTCTTAGACCGCCTCGTTTATTAACTTTGTCTTGCTTTTATTCCAAGTTGTCTGACTCCCTGTTTTTCATGCTTGTGTGCTTTCAGGTGCAGTACAATGAACAGTCGGCTTGCAGCTTATGAGGTCCTTGTCATGCTGGCTGAGAGCTCCCTTGCTAACCTCCAGATAATTACAAAGGAGCTTATTTCTATGCACCATCAGCCTGACCCTGCACTTACTAAGGAGTTTGATGTAAGTATATCATGTTACTTTAAAATGGTTACTGCCTGTGATGTATTTGTGTTTTGTAAAATTGTAGTCTTTTTGTACACTTGAGAGAATTTCAAACGTTGAGGCAATGGTGACTTATTTATTTAATGTCTTCTCTTTGTTAATTGTATTTATTGTTATTGAATCTCAGCAAGGGTTCCTTGAATTTGCTGCACTATTGTTTCTTAAATAGGTATTCATTATTTTGATTTCTTACTGAAGCTTCTTCATATGCACCATACCCAAAGTGCCTGTGTTTGTTTGCAGTATCTTCCACCTGTTGACAGCAGATCTAATTCTGGATTTGTTGGGTTAAAGAATGGAGGTGCTACATGTTACATGAACGCGGTTTTCCAACAGTTATATATGCAGCCAGGTCTTCCTGAGGTCCGGTAATCACTTAAAATATATTTTAAGGAACCTTTATTTAAAATGATAAAGTAATATTTTTAGCAAATCTGTTTTGGGAACAAATGGTAATACTTTGGCTGTGAACTGACATATGTCCATAAGGAATACAACTCTTAGGCTTAGTCGATATTTAGTAAAGTCCACAAGCCACCTTTTGGGACCTATGTTCATATAAAAAAGTGAGTAATTCTGGGAAACCTAGCTGCACTATATGGGACAAATTAAAATTCTCATTTATACAAGTGGGTCTTTAAGTCCCTGAATACTAGAGGTCTCCAATGCATTGTGAAGCATTGGTTTGGAGACCTCTGTCATTTACCATGTTAAAAGCTCAATGTAAGTAAATAGTAATGTGGGTATGTTCTACTTATCCCTTATTGTGTAGTAGGTTTGCCCCATAATTACTCCACTTTTATTTTGAACAGGGGGCTCATAGATGTAGATTGCATTAATATGGTCTCTAAAGTAATTTACAGCTGTTTCTCATTATATGTGTTTTTTTCAAAGATACTGCACCTTTAAAATTTAAGCTGCACTATCTCAATGGCCTGAAATTGTACAGTGGTGCTGTTGCTACTCCATTGTATAGACAGGTCAGATCAGTTGACTATAAACCTCCATACGATGGTGTAGCAACAGCGCCACAGTACAATTTCAGGCACTTGAGATACTGCACCTAAAAAAAGTATGCGTTGCAATTACATATATATATATATATATATATATATATATATAATAATCTCACCTTCATACAAGCACAGGATCTCTAAAGAAATTATCTGTTACGGGACCCTGAGGATGAGGTTGAGAATCCCTGCCTAAGAACACACACACACACACACACACACACACACACACACACACACACACACACACACACACACACACACACATATATTATATATATATATTATTTTTTTTAATCTTATTTTTTTTTTTTTTTTTTATACATCTTAAGTGTTAATTAAAATCTGTTAAATGACCTGTTTGTGAATAGGGAAATCTTAAACATTGTTAGTAGTCCATGTTGGTGGGTTTGACAAATAGTCTGTGGTTCTCTGACACATTAGTAGTTAATGCCACAGAATGTGCCTTTCCCAGATAGCTTGAGGGGGATTGTACATGTATCTCAGCCCCGTTGCATCACTGATACAATCGTGGACCTACATTGGAGCAAATACAAATTCACATTGATTTACATGGGCCTTTTTAGCTTTTGAGTGCTAGAGAAGTCTCTAAAGCATTGCTTTCAAATGTGTTGGAGACTTTTAGCATTCAAGGGTTAATATAATAGGCCATTTAAATCAATAGCTGTTTTTTTTTTGTTTTTGTTTTTATTTACTATTCCTCCCCTATGGTGCTCCAGTTGGGTTGCTCCGGTTAACAGCTACATTTATATGAGTGGGAATTTGGGACATTTTATTATCCCTTATGTTGAAGTTTGTTTGCTTCTTGATTACTCTAGTATTTTTAGTACATAGTACCAACTGAGCATCCTCCTACCAGTGTAATTTTTGCATTTTTCCCCCCTAAGTTTGTTTGATAATCTGGCACCAAACAGGAGTGAAGAAGAAAAACAATATGCTCTACCATCAGGATGGATCTCTATGCATGTTCACAGATGTATCCATGATTCAATGGGGTGGAGCAACTTGACCTCTTCCTTCCTAGTCTTAATATGCCCAGCTGGTGCCCTGGATTTCTGAGAAAGCAACATGTTGTTCGATACTGTACTAGTTTCGGGGTAGCTTGGTACTTGTAAAGGGCTTTTAAAAACACTCTTGTTTTACGGTGGTACTTCCTTTTAATTAGTGGCTATAAATAAAATGTGAGTATTACTGTCAAAGTTGTAATCGCAGAAAAAAATGTGGGGCAGGTTTTGTAAATAGTGTTTGTTTTCCCAGTAGACCCCGTTTAGATCTGTGTGGATTTGGGGAATATTTATTTTGGGTTGCTCCAGAATTGCTCTACTTGTCCTTTGTGCATGCTTGCTGCATCTTCACGAAGTCTTGAAATATGTGATACATATGTCCGTTAGGGTCACTATTGCATTGAATTGCATACTAGACTAGTCTCCAGTGCACTACTATGCAATATGCATTGCAGATCATTCTTGCATTCAAAGGGGTTAAAACCTCCATTTAAATTGATGATCATTTTTTTGTCCCGTTATGTAGTTTTTTTGCCCCAAAATTGCTCTTTTGTGTACAAGGACCTGTGGAGCATCATTAAATAAATAATGGGCAGTAATAGCAATATTTATAGTGACAGCATTCATCAGGGATAGCGTAGAACTACTAAATCTCCTGCAACTTTCACTCAAACAGGTGATCAATATTGTATTCTTCATCACTTGTCTCCAGAGCAATCACATGGATGATCTATATCTATACGTACTTTCTCTGTCCTTCAGGCTTTGCTTTCCATTGAAGATGAGACTGATAATCCAGACGACAGCGTGTTTTACCAGGTTCAATCCCTCTTTGGCCATTTGATGGAAAGCAAACTTCAGTACTATGTACCAGAGAACTTCTGGAAGGTAAGGTAATTGTAATACAGAGGTGACAGTACTGCTTAGGGTTCTGTGCCTGGATTACAGTATGATTATTAACCTCGCTTTTCTGAATACCAGCCAAGGAGCTGAGCTGGAAAAAATATACGTAATGAACATGTATAATTATTTTAATATGCCCACTTTGTTATAGGTGAACAGTTACCTTGAAATAGCAAGCTCTTCATTTAATGGGGGCCTCTTTTACACATTTGTCCTTAATACAGCAGTCATTTATATCTTTTTACAGCTTTATTTGTATTTAAACTTTGCAAAAGGATAAGTAGGGCTTTGTTTTGACGCTATGTTTATGGGGATAACCCATCTTATAGTTTGATTATAACAAACAATATTAAAAAAACCACACATTTTTATAGGTTTTCCTCTGATGTTTTGTAACTTATTGCATTTTTAACAGGGACTGGATAAAAGGTATGAACGCTTGTTCAAACCTACAAAATGTCCTTTTTTGGGGGGTACTGTGCCACTGAGGTGAAAATCCCCAGGTCTTTTTACCTCTCTGATAGAACACTTTTTGGAGATCATACTTTGTGGTGTTTACATAAGTGTATTGCATTGCTCTACAGTTGTAAAACGCATGTGAATGTTTGTTTAAAATTAAATATATATATGTTTATAATTAGTCTGTGTAAATAAAATACTTTGGTCTTGTCTAAATCCACATAGTTACACAAAGGGTTAGCAATAGGACTATTGGCTTCTCTCTTCCTCACTATCAGTTTGAGGATGAGAGAGGTAGAGAACATTGACAAAGTATAGTATACATTGCCTTTGTCATTGGCTCAACTGGCACATGTGATCACTGTAGCAGCGATCACATGTACCAGCATGCTAGGGAAAGGTTGAAACTGACTGGAGCAGTCAGTTTCAGCTTCCGTGGCATGATCACAGCGCGCCCTGAGGCGCTGGTTAAAACATTGATTTTATGTGCCATACTGAGAACTGCTTTGCATTCCTTTCAGTAAGGAGAATGCAATGTAGTTCTCTCAGTAAGAGAAGTATTAACATTGTTTCTAATGATTAGATCTTCAAGATGTGGAACAAAGAGCTCTACGTGCGCGAGCAGCAGGATGCCTATGAATTCTTCACTAGTCTCATAGACCAGATGGATGAGTATCTTAAGGTAACGGACACAAGTCCTTGTGATGTTCATGTGCTTTACGTGTACTGCATGTGTTCATATCCATTTCCTTAGAAAGGACATGCCAGCAAAGACCTGGTGTACGAAAATAGTGTGTTTCCATGATATAGTCCTGTTAGCTCTCATTAATGTATGTACAAGTACAAATATGTTCTAGATTATTGAGTAACATGCAAATTTATATGAAAAGTACATTTGTGTGTGTATGTATATATATATATATATATATATATATATATATATATATATATATATATATATATATATATATATATATATATATTTCACTGTCGTCCAATACAGGTCACTGGTACTCTGGGAGGCGTAAGTCCCCTTTAATAGGCAGGAACAACTATGCAAATAATTTGCAAGGGGCGGAGCCTCCCCTCTTACTTAAGCCACCTTCTGGCCAGAGCCACTTTAGATTGATTTGTTCCTGGTGTGCTTCCACACCAGGTAGAGAACATCTATGCATCTTAGTATTTTATTATTTTTTATTCAAATATGGAATACCACCATTAGGAGGGTGACCATGGCTGTGAATTGCCCTCTTTAAAGTGGCTGGTGCAGCTTCCAGGGATTTTCTGTGGACCTATACCCTGAAGAGGGGACAGCTTGTGTTAAGCAGCTCCCCTGTTGGGGAATTTACCTCTGGTTCTTTCCCTCCCTATCATGGTCACCTGAAGACAGAAGTCAGCAAGGAAGGTGAGTCACCCATTGAGTGCTGAAGGTCCACTTGTCCCCACAGTGTCCCTTTGATGGGCTTGTATTTGGGAGTTTTAATACACTCCAGCACTCATAGGGTGTTTTTATTGCATTATTACTGTTTATGCAATTTCTGTGTTATTCTCTGAGTTTTGGAGCATTGGGTATTCATTTATTTATGTTTCTCATGTGTTTCATGCTTGTTTGGGCACTTTTTAATGTTTTACTAAACTTTATTAAAAATGGTGTTCCGCGCCTTTAAGCGCGGCTTTTTCCCGCTCAGACGCAAGGGCTCCTTTACTCTCTATGGGAATTCACAGTATGGGACATATCTCTGGAACCGCTTGTCACAGCAACTTCAGAGAGGGCTCATTTTAATTCTAGGCTCCTGCTCTATCATCCGGAATGTGTTATATTTATGTGGGGTGTTCAGGGGGGCTTCGGGCACTGTTTGGGGTACTTGTAAGGAAAAAACTACATTTCCCATGAGCGCTTGGTTCGCGCTCGTTTCTGATTGGCTGTCACGACGGCCGCCATTTTGTGGTACTTTTCCTAGGCGAGTACACTACGCAGGGACCGAGCCTTCTCTCTCCTCAACAGATTAACCCTTCGCTGGCCAGATAAGTCCGTTTTTAGAACATTTCTGGGGTGAAACTTTAATCTTAACACTTTTTCTGGGTGATAGTGTTATTAGTGGGGTATATTGACGCTGTGAGCATGTCTACTTCACTGGAGCTAGGGGCTAGACCCAAGTCTAAGGAGGATGGGGGGTCCGCTACCCCCATGGCGTTTTGCTCCTCTTGCCACATTGGGCTGGATGGCGATAATGTGTGGGATCTATGCCCTAATTGTACTGGTCAAGATAGCAACCCTGGGCTTCCCAGCCACGCTATTGAGCCATCTTGGGTGAGGGAGTTTAAAGCTGCCACTAGGGATCTCAGATCCACGCTTCAACTCTTTCCCTCTCAGGTACAGGGGGCTCTCCAGGTCTGGCAGACCCCCTCTACTATCAGGACCTCCCTGCCTAAGCCACAGGGAGCTCCTGATATCACTGATTCTTCTGAAGAAGAACTTTTACAGGATTCTGATGCTGAGGAACGTACTGTTATTGAATCTAACAGGTCCATTGGGGACCCCTATGAGTGTGACCCTGAAGTTTCGGCTGAGGGTCTGATCAGAGCGGTTCTGAATACGCTCAACCTTCCTCTGACTCAGGAATCCACTTATGATCCTACTGATGTTTTTCAGAAAAAGCCATCTAAGCCTGTTGTTTGTTTTCCAACTAACCCTACTCTTGCCCGTCTGGTCTCTGAGGCATGGAAGAATCCTGATAGATCTTCCTCTGTCTCCAAAAAGTTTGCCAAACTTTACCCTTTTCCTGAGGCGGAGCTGGCAAAATGGGTTCATCCTCCCAAAGTGGATGCTCCTGTGTCTAGACTATCCAAATCTACTGCTTTGGCTGTCTCAGATGCCTCTGCCTTGCAGGACTGGACGGATAAGAAACTAGAGCTCTCTCTTAAGTCTATTTTTGCCTCTATTGGCACAGCCATGCGCCCCACTTTTGCTGTGGCATGGGTTAATAGAGCTATTGCGGCCTGGACTGAACGACTGACTGAAGCGGTTCGCCAGGATGCGCCTGTATCTGAACAGTTGCAGCTTCTTGCTAATATCACTGAAGCTCAGAACTATGTTGCTGATGCTGCTTTTGATGCTGTGCGCATGATGGCGAGGGCCTCCACTTCTTCTGTGGTGGCTAGACGCGCTCTTTGGCTGAAAATTTGGTCTGCTGATACAGCCTCTAAGAAGGCGTTGCTTTCCTTGCCCTTTCAGGGGAATTTGCTTTTTGGGTCTGAACTCAAAGAAATGATCAGTGAGGCTACTGGCGGTAAAAGTACTCTTCTACCCTCAGTCTTTAAGAAAAAGTTTCCAGCCAAACGCAATCGGTCCTTTCGTTCCTTTCAGACTGAGACACGCTCCTCGGCCCAAACGGGTCCTCCCACTACGCGCTCCTCCTCCAAGCCCAAACAGTCCTGGAGGCCCAAAGTTGCCTCCAAGGCCAAGACCTCCAAGACTGCTTCGGCATGACTCGCCGAACCCGGGTCCGCATCCGGCTGTAGGCGGTCGTCTCCGCATCTTTCGCCGGACTTGGGAGGAGTCAGTGGCGGACCCATGGGTTCTTCAGGTGGTGTCAGAGGGATACAGGATCCCTTTCTCTTCCCTTCCTCCTTTTCGGTTCCATTTTACTCGTCCTTCTCAGGAACCCACAAAAAGGCGTCTGTTCGACGACGCTATTCAGGATCTCTTGGACAAAGAGGTCCTGGAGGCGGTTCCTCAGGGGGACACAGGTTCAGGATTTTATTCCAACCTGTTTGTGGTAGCCAAAAAGGACGGAGGAGCCCGTCCCATCTTGGATCTCAAAGATCTCAATGCCTATGTGGTGACTTCCCACTTCCGCCAGGAGTCCCTGCGCTCTGTGATTGCAGCAATGTCTCCAGGGGAGTTTCTTGCCTCCCTGGACCTTCAGGATGCTTATCTTCACATCCCTATTCATCCAGAGAGCAGGCGGTATCTCAGGATTGCCTGCCACAGGGGACACTTTCAGTTTGCAGCGCTCCCCTTTGGGCTGACTTCAGCCCCTCAGGTCTTCCAGAGGGTGTTGGGCTCATTGATAGCGGTGCTCCATCAGGATGGGATCAGAGTGACCCCCTACATGGACGATCTCCTTCTGAAGGCCTCCTCAGCGGAGCTTCTCCTTCAGCAATTACAGATGTGCATGCACACCCTGAACCGTCATGGCTGGATCCTGAACCTGGACAAGTCGGACTTGATTCCATCTCAGAGGCTTCTGTTCCTGGGTCTCCTGTTCGACACTCGCCAATGCATGGTGTTTCTTCCAGAGGACGTGGCTCACCAGATAGCTGTCAGAGTGGCTGGAATTCTGGACCTGGACGTGATTCCAGTTCCGAAGTTGTCGTCCTTAGTGGGGAAGTTCATTTCCACAATCTAAGCAGTACCATTTGCCATGGCCCACTCCAGGGATCTTCAGAGATTCGTGATCCAGACGTGCAAGAATCATCCAGATCATCAACATCTGTCTGTTTCTCTTCCTCCTCATGTCGAGTCGAGTCTGCACTGGTGGTTAGATCTCTCTCATCTCCTGAAAGGGAAATCCTTTCTAGTTCCTCCTTGGACCACAGTCACTACGGATGCCAGCCTTCGGGGCTGGGGTGCAGTCTGGGGTCGCTTCAGTGCTCAGGGGAAATGGGGTCTGGAGGAATCCATGCTCTCCATCAATGTTCTGGAACTTCGAGCTGTCCGGCTGGCCCTGAGGCACTGGGAGTCTCAATTGACCGGTCTTCCAGTCAGAGTGGAGTCCGACAACGCCACGGCGGTGGCTTACATCAACAGGCAAGGCGGCACAAGAAGCGGTTCCGCCTGGTGGGAGGTCAAGGATATTTTGTCTTGGGCAGAAGATCACGTGCCTGTCATCTCTGCGGTTCATATTCCAGGCGTGGACAACGTCATGGCAGACTTCCTCAGTCGTCATACCGTCGACAGCGGAGAATGGGCTCTGCACCCAGAGGTGTTTCACATGCTCACTCAACGGTGGGGGATGCCTGTGGTGGATCTGATGGCTACCAGACACAACAGGAAGGTTCCGGTGTTTTGCTCCCGGTTGAGGGACTCCCTTGCTCTAGCAGTGGATGCCTTGTCGATCCCTTGGGACTTCTCCCTGGCTTACATCTTCCCTCCTCTTCCTCTATTGGTCAGAGTTATCCAGAAGTTGACGAGGGAACGTTGTCCTGTCATCCTGATTGCTCCAAACTGGCCTCGCCAGTCCTGGTTTCCGGAATTGATGGCCATGTCAGTGAAGGATCCAATCCCACTTCCAGCCCGTCCGGACCTGCTTCTTCAGGGGTATCTGTGGAAAGAGGATGTTCACTCTCTCCATTTGATGGCATGGCGGTTGAATCCTCGATTCTAGCTAAGAAAGGCTTTTCTCCTTCTGTGGTATCGACGATGCTCAGTGCTCGTAAGCCTGTGTCTTCCAAGATCTATCATCGCATATGGTCAACTTTCGTGACATGGTGCTCTGTCAAGAAGTTGTCTCTTGACTTCCATCTTCCCACTGTCCTGGCCTTCTTGCAGGACGGTGTGGATAAGGGGCTCAGTCTGAGTTCCCTCAAAGTTCAGACCTCTGCCTTGTCTGTGTTTTTCCAGGAACGGATTGCTGTCCTTCCTGATGTGAAAGTCTTTTTCCAGGTTGTGACTCATGTTCGACCTGCCTTTAAGAGTCCTGCTCCCCAGTGGGATCTCAATTTGGTGCTGGGAGTTCTACAGCGACCACCGTTTGAATCCTTGGCTTCCATTCCATTACGTCTTGTGACTTGGAAGATGGCCTTCCTCTTGGCTGTGGTGTCAGTGCGCCGGGTAGCAGAGTTACAGGCCTTGTCTTGTAAACCTCCTTACCTGGTGTTCCACAAGGATAAGGCTGTGCTTCGCACTACCAAGGAATTCTTACCCAAGGTTGTGTCTGAGTTTCACATCAATCAGGAGATTGTGGTTCCCTCTTTCTGCCCTAATCCTTCATCTGACAAGGAAAGAGATCTCCATCTGTTGGATGTGGTGCGTTGCCTCAAGTTTTATGTTCATCGCACCGAGTCGATCAGGAAGTCTGACGCTCTATTCGTCATTCCTGAGGGGCCTAGGGCAGGAAGACCGGCTTCCAAAGTTACCATTGCCTCTTGGATTAAGGCTACCATCCGTGAAGCCTATAAGTTGAGGAATAAGCATGTTCCCTTCCGGGTAACTGCCCATTCCACCAGATCTATTGGGGCCTCTTGGGCCTACAAGAATCAAGCTTCTGCTGATCAACTGTGCCGAGCGGCCACTTGGTCCTCTGTGCACACATTTTCAAAGCACTATCGAGTTGATGTACTGGCGTCGGCTGATGCCAGTTTTGGAAGGAAGGTCCTGGAGGCAGTCTTGCCTGTGTAGGTCTTCCGCTCTGTGATCCTTAGTGCTTCTTTACTGTTGAGCCCGGTTGGCTCTAGTTCCGTGTGCTGTGCTAGTTCAGGGATTGTTCCCTTGGTTGGTGTCCGTTGACACTTACAGTTTGGGCTATGTTATCAACTGGTCATAACAGTTCTAGTGACTTGGGCCTTGCGCCTGGTCCTTGCCTTACTTCCCGCCTCTGGATCAGCTCAATGTTTGTACATCCCAGAGTACCAGTGACCTGTATTGGACGACAGTGAAAATAGGATTTTAGTCTTACCTGTTAAATCCTTTTCACTTAGTCCATACAGGTCACTGGTCTCCCACCCTGTCAAGGGACCAGTCTTGGCTCTCCTGTGGCATTCAGTGGGGGACCGTTCGGGCATGCTCACAGGAGTCTTTCTTTTTGCTTACCTGAGGTCAGTTTTTAGGGTCTCAAATCAATCTAAAGTGGCTCTGGCCAGAAGGTGGCTTAAGTAAGAGGGGAGGCTCCGCCCCTTGCAAATTATTTGCATAGTTGTTCCTGCCTATTAAAGGGGACTTACGCCTCCCAGAGTACCAGTGACCTGTATGGACTAAGTGAAAAGGATTTAACAGGTAAGACTAAAATCCTATTATATATATATATATATATATATATATATATATATATATATATATATATATATATAAATAATATGGGGCTGTATGCATAAAATAAAAGTGGGTTAAAACATCACCATAATCGACAGGCATTCACATTGATTTTAATGGGACTTTTAACCCCATGAATGTTGTAGAGGTCTCCAACAAATTGTAAAGCAATGGGAATGTGTATCTGTCCCATGTGGTGTGGTTGGTTTACTTCAGATTTACTGCACTTTAATTCTGTGCATACTGCCCTTAGACATGCGTTCTTTGATAAATTGTGGTCTTACTCTGTGCTGACAATTACATGATGTCTTCTCATTACTGTGTATTGTCTTCTGTTCTGTATGCAGAAAATGGGTAGAGAGCAGATATTTAAGAACACTTTTCAAGGCATCTATTCTGACCAGAAGATCTGTAAAGATTGTCCTCACAGGTTTGTGCTCAGAGCAATCTTATCTTTTAAATAACAGTTTCCTTTTCAGATGTGATTGTTTTCTAGATCACATCTTCCAACCAACTAGGTTGTTGAAAAGCAGTATTTGCCTCTCTCTCTCTCTCTCTCTCTCATGTAACTTTTGAATGTCAGAGGGATATACAGTGTGCTGAGAAGTAAAGCTTTGTTATACCCCTCTGGCAAGTAGAGGGTTACGAGCGATATGCAAAGAAAAATATGAATGATGCTAAGGGAAAACCAGTTGCATCATGCAAACATTTCCATTTACTTAAATGATGTTTTAATACCTTGTGTGCTAGAGATCAACACATTATGAAACTGTGCGTTGAAGACCTCTCATGCATTTAAAGGATCAATAATCCCATTTCAATCAATAGGATTTGTTACTACTTCCACTTAATGTAGATAATTTGCATGAGAATTGCTCCTGTACATTTTTTACATATAGCCTTTATGGTTAATTGTTAAAGGCATAGTAATGTTTCATTATTAACTTACAATCGAATCATCTTCCTAAATTTTTATAACAATGTGTAGCAGTAAAACTTTATAAAACTGCACTGTTTTACATTTATTCTCTAATGAAACCACCCCTTTTACTTACCTCAGCAAGCTGGGGCGGGCAGAACACAAAGAGAGACAATCTTCTTCCAGCATAAGGGAAAAACCTGATTTCATTCATCAAGGGGGCAGGGTTTTCCTTATACTGAATGAGGGAAGATTGTCCTTCACTGAGATCTGTCCACTCCTGAGACCAGATTCCAGATTTGAGGGGAGGCTGCCGAGGTAAGTAAAACTTCCTACTTATGGGGAAAAACATAAAAATAATAATAATCCAGGATTCAATTCCAATTGTATGCAGTTAGTTGTCATAAAATACTTTTAAATAATTTCAGCTTATTCTCCAATTTACAGAAATACCCTATATATGTAGGTTTTATGTGATTTGGTAGTTAAGGAGTTAAATGTGAGCACCACTAGTTAGATCTTAGCACCGAAAGCCTTGAATGGCTCACAGTAGTAAGATAGGATCCTGGTCTCCTGACAGCCTTGCATCCCTTGGGTAAGAACATGAGCACATACGGCCAAAAATTGTTCCTTTCACTTTTAGGAGACTCTGGTGGATTGTGACAGCTGGCATGAGTCTACTTGATGCAGAATTGGAGTCCTGTAACTACTGTACTTATAGTTCACATAACCTATTTAAATACATTAGGCTATATATAAACAGCCTTGTGCTTTATGGCAAGCTAAATCACCTAATTATTTTTAAGGGGTTAAAAGAATCAACATACAAAATGACACATGCAGGTGTTTGGTATACAAGAGCAAAAAAATGAGGAATTTTGACTAAATGCAAGCGGCATTGAAGCATCTCAATATTTTTTTCCCCAGTCTAGGAAAAAATAAGATATGCAGTTGTTGCAAATCTTTTAAATCGGTGGTAGCCAACTCTGGTCCTCAAGGGATACCAACAGCACTGATATGCTGAAAACACACAAGCTTGAGCTAAATGAATCACAATGAAAAGATGTTTACAAAGGAAGTGATAATCAGAATTTGTAAATTCTAACCTTCACGTGCACAGCTACAGTAGATAATTGTGGGTTATGTACTGAAAAAACATGGAGGAAATCCCAGGCACATCAACTGAACTCTATTGTACAAATAAGCATAAAATGGAATTTGTATATTTGTCTTCTACAGTACAGTTTGTCAAAATCTGATCTAATTTTCTTCGTACAGCAGTCTCACTGTGGTAACTAAATCGATCTGTAACATGCTGATGCCAATTGAAGTTTGATCCGTAAAGCAGAATGTTTGTGTATTATAGATATGAGCGAGAGGAAGCCTTCATGGCTCTCAATTTAGGAGTCACGTCCTGCCAGAGCCTCGAGATTTCACTGGATCAGTTTGTGAGAGGAGAGGTTCTTGAAGGGAGTAATGCATATTATTGTGAGAAATGCAAGGAAAAGGTGAGAATTGCTATCTTTGGAGATGTTTGTGACACATACATCTTTGAGCTATTTTGCAGTCACACACACATACTCTTATTTCGTCCTTTTTGAGTATGTTGGGACCATGGGCTATAAAAAGCCTCCCACTAGGAGGCAGGAGACATCTCATTTACTAACCCCTCCAATAATAACACCTGCATTTCTGTTTTTTGATGTTTCATCTGCAAAAAAAAAATAAACAAAACACAACACTGTTTCATCAATAATTTATCACTGTTATTCCAGAGGACCACAGAAAAGAGGACTTGCATCAAATCACTGCCAAGTGTCCTTGTCATTCATTTAATGAGATTTGGATTTGATTGGGAAAGTGGACGCTCCATTAAATATGATGAACAGATCAAGGTAAATTTGATCACGTATGTATGTACATGTTATGCTGACATTCTACTTTAAGAAATTCCAGTGTATGAGCATCAGAAAGTATCTCAACCTCCGTAGTCAGACACCAACTGTACTCATATATTGCAAAAACAGACTTGAGGGTCATTTCTGCTGACTTTAAGAATTAAAAATATGAAATAGCCAGCTGACATTTATTCCCTTCTCTCTGGTTTTTGTAATATATTATATACATAAGACATGCAGTGACACACATACTAAATACCTTTCAAAGATTGAAGTGACTCACAACAAGCACTGTACTCAAACAGAAATGTCCTCAAAACAGGCATTGTTGGTAGCTCTTGAGGTCCTTGTTTGACTATCCTGCCCTAGGGTATAGTTCCCCTTCAATCAATAAGTTCATTTGAGAATCAGATGAGAGAACATCTCCAGTTATCTGGTTAACTTTATCACGCGAGTTGCAAATATCCATTTACAAAAATCATAGTATCCATTAGGCAAATTCATTATATGGTTTTATAACTGTTCTAAGGTTCTAATCCTTGCTTTTTCCCAGTTTCCATGGTTGCTCAATATGGAACCTTACACTGTGTCTGGAATGGCTCGGCAAGATTCTTCCTCTGAGGTCGGTGAAAATGGGAGACCTACAGATCCAGGTGGGGGATCCCCGCGGAAGAAAGTCACCCCAACCGAAAACTATGAATTAGTTGGAGTCATTGTGCACAGTGGTCAGGCACATGCGGGGCATTATTATTCCTTCATTAAAGACAGGAGGTATTTGCACTGGTATATAATGGATTTAATACAGGAGCTCTAAATACCGAAGAATATTGGAAAAATGTGGGGCAAGCCAACTGCATCATGGCAACAAACAAAGCGCCCCCTTATTTCCAGTTATTTAAATGGGGTTTTAAAATTCTTGAATGCCAGAGATGAATACAGTGCATTGTGAATCGATGTATTGGGGACATCTCTATCATTCCATGAATCAAAATCCCCCTTTAAATCAATCTGAATTTGGGGACTTACTACTTGTTCTTTATGGTGCAGTTCAATTTTCCCAGGTAGAGAAATACAGAGGCAATTCTGGGGCAAGCCAGCAGCACCATAGGGGAGAAATAGAAATTCCCATTGCATAAATGGGGCTTCACAATGTGTTGGAGGCCTCTCTAGCATTCAGGTGGTTAAAAACGCCATCTAAATAATTGAGAAAGTTTATTTCTACCCTTTGCTACACTTGGTTTGCTCTAGTATTACACTAATAACTTTGTCCATATCATCCTTGGTATTTTTGGAATGACTGTAACAATTAGCAGATTTCCAAGCTGTATAAACACTTTGTCCTAACGTGACTCTGTCCTTCAGGGGCTCTGGGAAAGGCAAATGGTACAAGTTTAATGACACAGTAGTGGAAGAATTTGATCTGACTGATGAAACCATGGAGTATGAATGCTTTGGCGGAGAATACAGACCCAAAGTTTATGATCAATGTACGTTTTTGATTTTTATTTCTTAGTTGTTTTAGCATAAGGGTATTAAGCTGCTTGAAAGAATAATGTTTTGGCTGCTAGAGACATCTCAGTACAATGTTTTGGACATGCCTCTTTCATTTCATGGGTTGAATTACAAGTGTGTAGTAATCAATAAATGTGAAAACAGAGGGTGGAGTGCTGACAGGCCCAATATCCGAAGGGTCCACTGCCCCAGGGTCCAATATGTTCTAGTTATGCCCTATGAAACAACATTTTTGTTTAGGGGCTCAGAATAGTTTCACCCTGGGTCCTCCAGTGACTAGTTACACCATTGAACTTATTAGGACCAGTGCTGGGAAATTCTAACACTTCCTACTAGTACAGTGGTGCCAAACCAGTCCTGTGGTCATCCTTCCCCGCAAAAAAAAAATTATACTTCCTGCCTGTCTGAAAGCAAAAGAAAGAGGCTGACTGTCTGAAAGCAAAAGTGAGAGAAGGATGGACGGACTGAAAGCTTGAGGCGGCACAGGCAGACTAAAGCTTGAGACCGGACAGACAGACTCGCAAGCGTGAGACTGGACAGACATCTGGCAAGAGACAGAGTTAGAGTGATTATGAACTGAGCTTGACACTGCGGTTTGCCTGTGAAAAACAGTGTGTATTTACTCATCTTGGGCAAAATGTAAACGTTTCTGCTTGTAGTTATTAAATGTGCCCCATTTACTTCATTTTATATCTAGATGTAATCGGTCATGCTGTACAGTAGGTGAATCATGTATGTTTAGTTGCAGTCCCATTTGTGTTTATACATTGTCTGACACACTTATTTCCTATAGCCAATCCATACCCTGATGTACGTCGTAGATACTGGAATGCGTACATGCTTTTCTATCAAAGGGTGTCTGATCAGAACTCTCCAGTCTTACCAAAGAAAAGCCGTGTCAGTGTGGTGCGACAGGAGGCAGAGGATCTCTCTCTGTAAGTATTTCCCTTCATGCAAAAAAATATGGAAGATAAAAGCTCTTAGTGCTGGTAGACTGTAGAGTTGGCAACCCTGTGGCTTTTCAGCTTTTCATGGACTGCAACTATAGAAATCGCAATCTCCCATGTTTAGCCATGCGTCTTAATGGTTGAAGCAAAATGTCTGTAATATAAATGACACATTGAGAAACCAAAAAAAAAAAAAGTTCAACTGAAAAGGGAATTGTTGAGAATTGTACTTCCAATAGGACAGAAAGGAGGAGTTTTGTGTAATTACAGATATATATTTTTCTCTAGCATCATTGAGGGATGCAGGGACCATGGCATTAAACCGCGTGCCTGTAAGAGACAGGGCACTCCAATAAAAAACTCCCCCCACTTCCTAGCTGCTAACCCCTTCCCCTGCACAACGGCCTTCAGTTTTAAAGCGATAGTAATCCTTTAATTTTACTAATCGCCATTTTATACAAGCAAAAGATTGTTAATGACCCAAATCGCATCTCTCAAACCTTTATGGTTTGAGAGAAAATAAATTTCAAAGTCTCCCCCTCCTTCCCCTTTCCCCGATATCAGCGTCTTGCTGACTGCCCAGGAATCCAATCCTGGGGCCATCCGGTGGCTCTGCAGCAGTGCCGAGATCTCGTTAATGAAGAAAAAATATTTCACTTCAGAGGTCTTCTACATGTGCTTGGAAACCAAGCACACGTAGAAGACCTTTGAAGTGAAATATTTTTTTTTCCATTAACGAGGTCTCGGCACTTCTGCAGTGAGCCGGATGGTCGTACGACAGAACACTGCTGGAGTCAGCGAGAACCCTGATCTCCGGGAAAGGGGAGGGAGGGGGAGACTTTGAAATTGATTTTCTCTCAGACCATAAAGGTTTGAGAGATGCAATTTGGGGCATTAACAATCTTTTTTCAAGTTTTATAAAATGGGGATTAGTAAAATTAAAGTATTACTATCACTTTAAGACTCTCCTTCAAGGAGGTACAGGGCAACTTTTATCCAGAAGAGATCTTCATTAGTTAGAATTTTTTTAGTATTTTACCTTTCTCCTCAAAGCTTCTTAGGGTCTTCACTTTGTGAAGAGAGTCCTCCTATTAACTCTTTGATTCCTAGTTTCCTTCCTTTGGAATAGCTTCATCTCTGAATCATAGAGACCAGAAATGTAAAAGGGGAAGAAGCTTTGTAGATAGTAGGTGATTTTCGTGGGACACATACATGTTTATTTTTATATTTTGTATTATTTTTTTTTAATTATAGAAAAAAAATCAAATATATTTATTGATTTCAACTTCCTTTACTAGTTATATCATAATATTTTATTATATTTATTTCTAAAATTACTACAAAATTTAGCTCAGTGCATAGTGTTTTTTCCACACACTGCACTATGCCTTTCTGCAGCATTGCTGGTTTCCTTCTCCTCATTTAAATTTGGAGCTTAAGCATGAACGTTACCTCACACAGTGTTAGCCAATGCTTCCAGCAGCTCCAGAGTGTCACTGATAGCTTATCTGCAACTGAAGGGTGAAAACGGTACTTCTCCAGGTAATGACTCTGTAGGGGCAGGGCACTAGAGTTTTTTTTTTTTTTGTTTTTGTTTTTTGGCCACCTGTTTTTGAGCTGATTCTGGAGGAGCAACATCCTATTACATAAAGTGGTAGAATACATTGCTCACTGTGAGCCGTAACCGCACATGCGCAGTGGAGAGTCTCTACTGTGCATGTGTGGTTTCGTACACAGGAAGCTTCGATGTCAGCCGTCTGGAGCTCCCCACTAAGGATCAGCGCGTTCGGCGAGTCACTACTGTGCATGACTGCAGTCATGTGCAGTAGAGACTCGCCGAACGCTCTGCCCCGCTCTGGATGGCTCACGTCCTGTCTCTGCTCCCTGTTCTGGGGCAGCAGCTGCGGCAGCTGGGTGCACTTTAGCCCGTGTATACGGGCTTTCATACTAGTTATATATAATCTTACTAAAAATGAACCCCTTCACTGCCAGCTCCTTTGGGGCCAATGTCTGTTTCTAAACATTGTTTTTTTTTATGTGAGGAATTAAGTTTGTCCATTGATTATACTTTGTTCATCCCTTTGGGTACACACTATAACATTTCTGTTGTTGAACTGCAAGTGTTCATAAAGGCTGAGTACCTTTGGGATATTGCTCTTTATAGAGCATAAATCATCATTCTAAGGAAGCTGAACTCTTTCTCAAGTCAAGGGCTCACTCCACTTACACTGATATTTAATTTAATCTCTTCCTTCATTTATTGATATGGCAGCAAGGAGGAGGAGGAAACTAAGAGCAATAGAAGTAATTCTAACATATGTAACACAAGGTCGCAACCAATATGCTTGTGTGTTATAAATGTATGGACTTAGAAGCTAACAGGGCTTCCACATCTACTGATGCTCCCCCCAATGCTTGAACAAGGGTGGGCAAAGTCCTTACCAGCTTCTCTTGCCAAATTAGAGATAATTTTGGACAAATGGTTTACAGAAGCACCTAGTGCACCAGTTAAAAGACTACAAACCAAAAAACCCTCCAAAAATCTTTAATCATCCTCAGATTCATCTGATGATGAAGGTGAATTGTCTAGTGGCATTTCTGAGTCTCCCTCATCATTTGGAGAGGGTTCCAATTTCGATGACTTAGATTCAGAATCCATGGACTCTTTAAATCTATCCTGGATGTCTTGGACGTTTCTGATGACCAATCCCCTACCAAGTCTCTTTTTAAACATAAAAAGAAACCTACTGCCATATTCCCTGACTATGAAGAGCTTGATCAGATAGTCACTGATGAGTGGGAAACCCCAGATAAAACGAGTAATTCATAAAAAAAAACAAAAAAAAAAAACTGCTAAGGTATACCCCTTTTCTAAAGCTTCGGTTGACGTTTGGTCAAAACTGCCAACAGTTAACCCTACTTTATTCAGATTATCCAAACATAGTACTATTCCTGTTCAGTTTGCAGCAGCACTTGCAGATCCTGCTGACAAAAAAGTTGATGCCTTGAACAGACAGATGTTTTTCAGGATTAGGGGCAATCATTAGATCTTCCTTTGCTTCAGCCTGGGCATGAAGAGCTGCTGAGGTGTGACAGGCTCAAATAATTCAAGCTTTGCTGGATAATGTATCTCATGATTAAATATTTCCTCTCATAAGCTACCTCCAAGAATCCACATCCTACATGGGGAAGCTGCCTTGGAGATAGCTAAATTGGCATCTACAGTTGAAACCAGAAGTTTACATACACTATATAAAAAGACATATATGCATGTTTTTCTCACTATCTGACATGAAATCAGAATAAACCTTACCCGTTTTAGGTCAATTAGGATTACCAAAATTATTTATATTTGCCAAATACCAGAATAATAAGAGAGAGAGAATTTTTTAAGGCATTTTTATTACTGTTTCAACTGTAGGTGTGCACATTGTGCTTTATGGCTAAAGATTTGGTCGGTTGACACCTAAGGTTCAGGATTGTTTGTGGTTCATCTCTATTGAGATTAGTTTGTGTTATGAGGGGTTTTTCTCTCCCTCCCTGAAATTTTTGTGGGGAAGTTTGGCGTATCCCAATGGTTCCAGTTCCACAGTGGATGAAAGGGAAAAGATGATTTTTGTATCATTACAGATGAATCATTTTCTCTTAGTCCATGTGGAACACAGAACTTCCCTCCTGGAGAAAAACAGTTTGTTTGAGTTTCAGGCAGAACGGGTACTTTGGTGGGTTCTTTGGTTCAGGTGACCACCCTTCTGTCCTATTTCTTTTTTTGATCTTTACTCTCTAGAGGTGGATACTACCTCCCTACTCCACTTTATCCCCACCAGACATGCTCAGTTCTGAGGTATAGAAAAGACTGAAAAAAGAAATAGGACAGAAGGGTGGTCCCTTGACCCAGAGAACCCAGAGTGCCCACTCTGCCTAGAACTCAATCAACTTTTTTTCTCCAGGAGGGAAGATCTGTGTTCCACATAAACTAATAGAAAAGGATTTATCTGTAAGTATGCAAAAATCCTCTTTTCCCTTTCATCCACTGTGGAACACTGGAACCATGGGATTATGCCAAACTTCCGCACCAAGATTCTGGGGGAGGAGAGAAAAACCCCTCACAACACAAACTAGTCTCAACAGAGATGAACCAGAAACAATCCTGAACCTCAAGTGTCAACTGACCAAGCAAAGTTTCAGTAATAAAAGGTTACTTGAAGTAAAGACAAGAAGGATACATACACAGAAACTACAGCCTGTAGCACCTTCCATGCAAAACTGGCTTTGGCTAAAACCAGAACATTGAGCCGCAAGTGTTTAGCAAAGTCCCTGGGAAGACTAGTCTGACAAGAGAAACAAAGGATTACTGAATAAACTACAGAAACCATTGTGGTCTTTGCACTTCCCCAGGTCTTCCTTGAGCTCGAACATAGCAAGAAGACACACACACACACACACACACACACACACACACACACACACACACACACACACACACACACACACACACACCAGAGATTTCATTCCTATTCTCATTCTTTCCTATTTTCACTTATAGCTATTAGAAAGGATATTGAAACAACAGTTCTAGTGTATCTTCTTCTTAATATGCTCCTATTGCAATATCTCTCATCCTAGAAATATTGAGTTTTTGATACAACAGAAAAAGTGCAAACACATTTTTTACATAGCTCCTAATATATACTTTCAAGATCACACTTTGCTTTCTCATGCATCTTTGTTTACATCATGACATCACATTGTCACCTGTCATCTCTGCCAGTTGTCTAAATACTATTTGTTCCTGAAAGTTTGTCTGTTAGGTTATATCAGGGGTTGAAAAATCCCAGGTGCCAGGGAGACCTGGCTCTTAATTGTACTTCTGTTATTCTCATGTCCTATGTGAAACTCAGGAACCATAGTCTAAAGTCCCCTCCTACAGCAAGAGGATAGAGCACTTGGACAAAAATAGGTGTCTCAGACGGCTTTTGGCATTGCTAAGGTTACTGGAAAGTCCTTTGCTTTCTCTATGGTCACGCATCTCACTATGTGGTATTTGGGAATGTGCCCAGTGCACAGATTCTCTAGGCAGTCCAGGCGTGTTTCACGCCAAAACCCATGCAGGCCTGGTTAGGCAAGAATTCTGTGCAGGATCCCAAAGCTGAAAAGCCCACATCTGCTTGACTCACAGGCATCTGTTCTACCTCAGGCAATAGGAGGTAGTCATTTTTTTTAAATGTAGTAATCATACTTTGGAGACTTGCCCGCAGGCATTTTACTGTAGAGACCTCTGTGCCCCTGCTCTGTCCGTCCCTGTCTGTACCGTAAGGTACAATACAACTCCCTCTTGCCAGTCATTGAGGGACGGGTAGTGCAGGCGCATAGACGTCTCTTCGACACGATGTCTGTGCTGTTGTCTGCCTGTGAGTCTCTGAAGAAGTTCGATTTCTAAATAATGCTGGACTTACAAAGGATAATTAAAGTATTGATATACTTAATGCTATGGTAAAAATAATTGGGTGGCACTTTAATATGCATGATGGTTCCGCTTCAAGTATGAATATGTCATATTTATCTTGCTTTATGTATCTGCATCTAGGAGCTTACAGTGTCTACCAGTGTAGCTGAGCAAGCTCCAATTTTCTTGGCATGGTATCCATGTAGTCTGTATACATTTATGTATATGTGTAAATAGAAATTAGAAAAATGGCTCTACCAATTTCAGTGTGATGTGAATACTTTCTTTTTGTGTAGATCGACACCGTCATCTCCAGACATTTCACCCCAGTCCTCTCCTCGACCTCACCGGCAAAATGATCGCCTTTCCATCTTAACCAAGTTGGTTAGAAAAGGGGAGAAAAAGGGTCTGTTTGTAGAGAAAATGCCACTACGGATATACCAGGTAAAATACATTTGCAGTTCACACAAGAATGCAATATAAATTGTATATTTACCAGCACCGTGCTTGCATACTTCTAACACTGCCCTTACATTTATTCTGGCCAGATTAACTGCATTCATTTTCTCTTCTGGGCAGAAGTTTGTAATCCTTGTCAGGGTCAAGGAATGTAAAAAGGACACGAGTATGAATAATAGGGCATAAATGGACTAACACTTAACTGGCAAAATCCAGAGTTATATGCACTCACAAACGGTAGAATAAAACAGACATATAACACATCTCAAAGAGTGTACGCTCAACATTATATACTCTGAAGACTTGATTTACAGCTCACCTAAATAACTGGGGCCCAGCAAAGTAAATCTGATCCTCTACAGTGGGTGATCAATTGCTTCCGACCAATGGCAGGGGGACTGGGAATGTGATTGCATATTGTAGCTCTGTGGGCCCTATATTCTAAAGAAAACTGGAGTCATTCTAGGGCAATCCAGCTTCACCATAGGTGCATCCTCACAGTAGCACTGTAAACGGAGTTTGCTGTAACGCTACATCACAGAAATCCAGCTTTGAAGGGGAGAGTGAACGCGCTCCCTGGGGCAGCTGGGAAGTCCTCAGACTGTACAGGGTACAGTAGAATGCGGAAGTGCACAGTTTTGCAGGGCAAATATCTTCACTACCAGACGACTTGAAGAACACACGCACAACACTAATGGGTTAAACATTAGAGCGCATGGTAAAACTTTGGTTTTAGGTGATAGTTCCTCTTGAAGTGCTACTTGTGTAACATTCATGTGAGTGTCTTGCATTGCCATGTCTCCGGCATTGATAATTCTTCAGTCTCCAGCCATCAGTTTACATTAAGGGCTAGTTATTAAATGTGAAGTGGCCAATGAACTGTTTTGTAGTGCTCTGTGCATAAAAAAAGCAGCTTGGAAATCTTGTTCCTAAAAAAGCGGATATGATTTTCTACATGTTGAGAGGTACTGAAAAAATGAATGGGGCTTCTGGTTTCCATGAAGTGATTAAACACACAAAGATGTGTGTGCTTCCATTTACTAAAATGATTAGTTTTTCCTCAGGGGCTGGAGGTACAGTCAGTAATCAGCAAAAGAGTTTTAGGCTCTGGGAAAGTTAGTAACTTTCTTTAAAGTACAGGGGTGTCTCACCCAATGGAAGAGCAAGAGCAAAATGTTCCTACTTTTTGGCTCCATTCTGATATTATCGCTAAGCACCAGTTGTAGAACCTGACCACAGTTCTGAAGCCTTTTATAATAACTACTACCAAAATGAAGAACATACTTTTCCTATATCAAACACAAGCCCCATTAATGTTAAGGAAACAAGTTGTCCTGCAAGTGTTAACTAATATGTATAATTTTTATACAGATGGTCAGAGATGAGAACCTGAAGTTTATGAAGAACAGAGATGTTTACAACAGTGATTATTTCAGTTTTGTGTTGTCATTAGCATCAGTGAATGCAGTAAGTATTTGAATGCAGTTCCTGTGTGATGATTCTGTGCATTTTTATTTTATTTATTTATTTTTTTTATATACTTATAAGGGATTTTTATATTATATGTGCAGCTATAAGCAAATGCCATTATGCATTGCAACTGTGCTATATATAGTCCACTTGTGTCCCACTGCTCCTAATGTTTGATTTTTTTAAGATCCACATTGGGTTTTTGCTAAAAAAAATTCCTTTTTAAATTTCTTTGCACCACTAGTAGATGTCAGTTGCAAACTCATCCACATAAGCTCCAGTAGACCTATCATAGAAACATAGGCCCTTATGTATTAAAGCGGAACTATCACCTTCATAATATTGCCCCCCAATCCTTTACTAATGTAGCGATCGGTAAAGCCAATCTGTTATCATGCTGAAAAAGTCTGGGTTGTTAACCCTTTGAGTGCCAGAGGGGGGTACGTAACGCATTGCGGATTTTTACTTTCAGCCCCATGTTGCAGTTGACATTCTCCAGAAATGTTCTTTTTTTCTCTGCTGTTGTCATTAAGTCTATATTAGGTAGGGGTGCACCGAAATTTCGGTGGCCGAAATGTTTTGGCCGAAAATGGCCTTTTCGGCAAAAAGCCGAAATAAAAAAAATGGCCGAAAATCCTTGGCACTGGATTAGATGTTGTCAGCCCGCATCATCACGCGCCCCTGCGGGCCGTGATGACATATAGACAGAGAAGAGGGCAGAGGCACCGGAAGAGAAGCGCTTGCTGCCAGCAGACTGATCGTTACTGTCTGGCAGCAAGCGCTTCTCTTCCGGTGCCTCTGCCCTCTTATCTGTATGTATGTCATCACGGCCCGCAGGGGCGAGTGATGATGCGGGCGGGCAGGAGGGAACTCAGAGCCAGCCAGCCACAGGGGACCGGGAGAAAGAGAGGTACAAAGGGGGAGAAAGAGAGGTACAAAGGGGGAGAAAGAGAGGTACAAAGGGGAGAAAGAGAGGTACAAAGGGGGAGAAAGTACATAGTGGAGAAAGAGATGCACAAGTGGGAGAAAGAAGTACATGGGGGAGAAAGAGAGGCACAAGGGGTAGAAAGAAGTACATGGGGGAGAAAGAGAGGCACAAGGGGTAGAAAGAAGTACATGGGGGAGAAAGAGAGGCACAAGGGGTAGAAAGAAGTACATGGGGGAGAAAAGTACATGGGGGAGAAAGAGGCACATGGGGGAGAAAGAGGCACATGGGGGAGAAAGAGGCACATGGGGGAGAAAGAAGTACATGGGGGAGAAAGAGGCACATGGGGGAGAAAGAAGTACATGGGGGAGAAAGAGGCACAAGGGGGATAAAGAAGTACTAGGGGGAGAAAGTGAGGCACAAGGGGGAGAAAGTGAGGCACAAGGGAGAGAAAAGTACATGGGGGAGAAAGAGAGGCACAAGGGAGAGAAAAGTACATGGGGGAGAAAGAGAGGCACAGGGGGGAGAAAGTGAGGCACAAGGGAGAGAAAAGTACATGGGGGAGAAAGAGAGGCACAAGTAGGAGAAAGAGAGGTACAAGGGGGAGAAAGAGGGGCACAAGGGGTAGAAAGAAGTACAAGGGGGAGAAAGAGAGGTACAAGGGGGGAGAAAGAAGTACATGGGGGAGAAAGAGAGGTGCATAGACCCCATAGTAAAATAATAACAATGATGCATGTTAAATGTGTAAAGTTTTTTATTCTACTGTTTGTTTTTAACACTCAGTTTGTTCATTAAGTAATGAAAAATTAGCATATTGTTTTTTTTATCCGATTAATCGAAAAAATAATCGGCCAACTAATCGATTATCAAAATAATCGTTAGTTGCAGCCCTAGTAATCCTAGTACTGAGCAGCCGCGCTACGTCACAACGTAGCTAGCGCGGGCTGCTTAAAATCAACAGACACAAAAAAAACAGCTAGGTGGTAAGCTGTTACCACAGTGCTCCCCTGCTGCTGCTTTTGGACATTTTCCGTGCCGAGAGTGACAGGAGACCCTGAGTGGCTGCTGTTGATGCCCAGCCTGCATTCTTCTGCTGGACCATAGAAGAGGTATTGGTAATACACATCCAAAATACCAAAAATGTTTAGAAGAACTAAAAGCTATAGAAAAAATAAATAATAATAATAATAATAATAAAAAAAAGCCACACTAGATGTAAAAGGATAATTTTATAAAAACCTTTTTCAAAGTCAAGGTTTAAATACATTCATAATGCATATTTTAAAACCCTATCTCTGACTTTGAACCAGTTTTGACAAAATTATCTTGTAAAACTTGTTTTTGTTTGTAAAATAGAAACATCTTGGCCATTGCTGGGCAGTCATAAGAATCTCATTTCTCCAGTACCAGAAATGAGATTCTTATGTTTGCCCAACCCTGGCCAAAATATTTTTTTTCCTTTTTACAAACAAAAACATAATATAACAGGCTAAGTTTATGAAAACTGTTTAAAAGTCAGGGTTACGGTTTTAAAATATGCATTAAAGTCATTTTCGGTTTCGGTTTTCGGCCAAGTGCATCCTGACGTTTCGGTTTCTGTTTCGGTTCAAAATTTTCATTGCGGTGCACCCCTAATATTAGGCTTTGGATTTTTGTGTCCTGCATGTACCACTTTATATTTTATTACATAACATTTTCATTCCTTTAAAGGGATAGGAATGTTTCATAATAAAAGCAGCTCTGATTAATCTTCATAGTATTTGGGCCATGGAGAGTGTTGTTTCAATTCTGTCAGAGTTGTAGTTCAAGAGTAATTGAATGATAAAGTATCCTCCTCCTTTTACTGATGTAATACTGCTCACCTAAGAGCAGCAGGGAGTATCCAGGTAGATTGCAGAGAGACACAATCTTCAACTAAGATAAGGGAAAAAGTTGAAAAACCTGTCAAGGGGGCAGGGCTTTCATTGTTCTCATAGGAAGAAGATTGTCCCTTGCTGTTATCTGTCTGGTCTATGGACTGGATTCCACATCTGAGAAGAGATGACTTACACTAGGTAAAAGGGGCGGGAGGGGAAACTTTATTGTTCAATTACTCTTGAACTACAACTCTCACAGTATTGAAATAACAGTCTCTATGGCTCAATTGCTATGAAGATTAACCCCTTCGTGACAATGGACGTACATGTACGTCCTCTGTGGGTGTCACTTAGTGACAGAGGACGTACATGTACGTCCAGGAAATCCGGATCCCCGCGCGGCTGCACGCCGTTCGGGGACTCCGGATTCTGTTTAAAAAAAAAAAAAAAATGTTAGACGGACGTTAAGTGACGGCCGCGTCTGCACGCGGCCGTCACTAAGGGGTTAATTGGAGCTGCTGTTTTTATGAAACATTACTATCACTTTAACTTACTGAAATTCTTGACTCCTTGCCTAATTGATTTTAGAGCAATGGTTCCAGTCCCAATGACCTTAAAGGGATAGTTTCAGTTTATTTTGACTTTACATACTATATACTTGTATACTTTTTTCCCATTTTCATTTATTTTGTTACAAATGTATGACTCTTAATGGCTTCTCTCATTAGATGTCTCTATATCGAGGAGCCCAGATCCAGTCATATCTGAAAAGCATGGATAGTGGAACAACTTCCTATTATTCCTGCAAATGGCACTCATGGCTTTAAAAAGACACACACTCCCTCTGTGGGGAATAGGAAGGGTGATTTCTGGGAAGAGGAGCCATGACTGATAGTAAAGAAGGGAGAGTAAGTGGGGAGGAAACAAAGTGGGATGGAAAGAGAGGAACTGGGTGCAAGAATGGTAGAGTCTGTGGGGAGAAAGAAGAGGACAAAGAGGCTGAGGAGGAAGTAGAAGAACTTGGAGAAGAGGAGTAGTTTGATCCCCATCCTGTCAATTTGACAGTGACAGGAGGGAGCATAGCAGATGAATGAAAATAGTAGCTACAACTGGGATATCAGTTTAAGTCTTAACAGCCCTGATGCCCCAGGGTAGGGACAAAAGGTTAATTAAATAAATCTGCACTTTTCTGCCTTGGAAAAGACCTGTGAGTGTGATCTATCAATATGGACTTGAATGTATAATTTGTTTTTCAGATGGGTGCCCAGGCCAGTGGCTTCAGTTTATATTGTGTGCACAGACTTTGGCAAATAAATATGGATTAGAGGGAGAGGAGAACTTAGATTCCCTCCTGTGCCTGTATTCTGACCAGATGTGGCAGGAGCACTCCTCCATCTAGAGGGAGAAGCCCTGAAGGGGTCAATTTGAATGTTAAAAAATAGATGAAAATGAAAAAATACCATAGTAAAACCCTGTACATTCCTATATAATAATTCGCTAAAACTTGTGTAACAACGCAGTCATGCGCAGTAGAGACTGCCCGTGCCACGGCTGATACAGAGGCTTCAGAGCCTCTGTATCAGCCGCGGCGCGGGCAGTCTCTACTGCGCATGACTGCCCCGCGACTGGCTGGCCGTGGCACTGTGACCCGTGTGACTTGGCTCTTCAACTAGTATTATATATTTCCAGGAGATTTAAAGTGAAAATAAAGTGGAACACTTCTAAGTAAAATAAAAATGTCTGGCACAGGAGTGCAGGAAAAGAAATGTAATGAATTTGGGAGAGTATGACGCATTAAGCATGTTTTCCTGACACACCAATATATCACAACTGGCCTTTGAGACAGACCTCTAAAGTGTTCTAGATATATCCTCTGTGTGTAAATGTATTAAGGTCTTACCATTATTTTTGTAGACTAAACTAAAGCATCAGTTGTACCCATCCATGGCAAAAGTCAGTTCACAGCTTGCAATTCAGTTCCTTTTCCATACCTATCTCCGTACAAAGAAAAAACTCAGGTAAGCATATTAAAGGTTGTGAATCAAATGTTGGGGGTCAGTTTGAGTTCAGATTCACCAATTTTATAATTTGTCAAGTTTTGTTTGCCAGAAATCCATCACTGGATTTGCATTTTCAGTTTGTTCTTGATTTTCCCTTTAAGAAAGTGAATTTACCTTTTCTCTTGTGTCCAGTGAGAGACACACAGACTTGTGGGTACACGTCCCTTCACAAGGAGGAAGAGTTAATAAAGAAATCAACTCTTCCTACTCCCTAGCCCTACTTTACCCCCTAATGTCCCCCACTAGTCATTTTTATTTAAAGTGCCATCAAGGATGCAAAAGGCTTTTTCTTTTAGGTAAGCATATTTATTTTGTTGTCTGGTTTGTCTGTAGCCTCTCTTTTGTATACGAGTTCTTAAAGCTTCCTAGGACCTAAGCACTATTAGTGCTTCCACACTTATTTATGCCCATTTTATTTCATTTTAATGGATGAGAATAGGGATTTTGGATGGTACCTATTCTACCTCACCTGGGAAGACACCTCCTTGACTTATACAGGCTATCCTGCAGTTCTGATATCAGAACTTTAGAAAGACTAGAATATTTGAGGTGACTTCAACTACTGTGAGTAAACTCTGGGCTAGGCTTCACCTTTCTCTAAGGACTGTGATGGTGATCCACCTACTGATTCCTAGGTCTCCATCTTAATTTAGTTTGGTAAATATTTTATTCTTTGAAAGTATGTTTTGCATTTATTGGCTACTTGTGTTAGGGACCTAAATTTTATAATGCCACCTACCAGCATACAGTTATCAGAGTAAGCATGTGTTTTATGTACCTGTGTGCTTTACTAATGGTTCCCTGATATATGTCCTTTTTTTCCATCACTGGATCCCAAGGTGTAAAGTAGGCCTGGGGACTAAAACTTGTGTTCTGATGCGTGTGCTAGGGTATATGTCTACCTGCTGGCTTGCTCCTGTTTATCTCCTTTCTGGATGTTTAGTTTCTTGCAGTGGGGAGTGGTTTATGGCAGATGTACAAGATATGCAATTTATGGCTCCAGCATCATGTGCAGGAAGCACAATATTTTATCTGTCATGGCTTTCACTTAATTGGTGCACTTACTCAGGTTCTCTCACTCAAGGTCGAGATTTCTGCTCCTTCAGTTCTCTTTTGAAAGTAGCTGGCAGGTATTCAGCTACTCAGACTTTCTTTTTAGATTTAGCACATGTAATGTTTCCTTACAAGGATCCAACTCCATCATGGGTCTTCCATGTATTACTAGAGCTGTTAGAGCCTGAACTTTTTGAGCCAAGTTATTTAGAAACATAGATTTCTCTGTCTTCCAATATGACATACAGGTACCCTGGGGAGGCAATAGCTCTTCCCTGTAGGATGGAACAATTCTGGAATAAGTTGTGGGTGGAGCCTCCCCTTCCTCCTTATCAGGCTATCCCAATAGCCCCGCCCCAGATAGACTTGTTCCAGTAACCTGGATAGAGGCCGAGATATGGATATTAGATATGTGGTGTCAGAATTCCCCCATTAGGTGGATTACCATTCCTGGCTTCTCCTGGAGGGCTGTCCAGCTATCATTTGCTGTTGTGGACCCTTGAAGCCCTGTGGAGAGAATCATGCAGCCCAAGTCTTTCTCTGCTGACTGGGTCTCTCTGAGGCTGTTTCTTTCAATGGTAATATGAAGAAAGAAGTCAAGTAAAAAGGTGAGCAACCCTTTGAGTGCCATGGTCCACTTGTCCCCCTGTTCCCCTCCATACAGGGGTGTGATAGGAGTATTAAACTCCTGCACTCATGTTAGGTATCTTATTGGTATGATCCCAGGGTTTTTGGAGCTTGAATGGCTGCATTTTATGTATTTAAAGGGATAGTAATACTTAAATGTTACTATCCCCTGTCTTGTAGCCCTTAAAAAACTGAATTAAACAAGCCCAGCGGCATGGTTGGAGAGATATCCGCTTTCAATGTTCCCTCTCCCCTGATGTCAGCGTTCTAGCTGACAGCAGGGGAATCCGGTCCCGGGACCGACGGAGGCTCTTCAGCAGAGCCGGGATCGCGTTATGACAGAAGAAATCCTTCACTGAAATGGTCTTCTACGTGTGCTTGAAAACTAGGATTTCTTCTTTCATAACGCGATCTTGGCTCTGCTGAAGAGCCTCCACTTGTTCAGGGACCGGATTCCCTTGCTGTCAGCTAGAACTCAGAGTCAGGGGAGAGGGAACTTTGAAAGCGGGTATCTCTCAAACCATAAAGGTTTGAGAGATGCCGCTGGTCTCGTTTAATTCAGTTTTTAAGAGCTACAAGATGCGGGATAGTAAAATTGAAGTATTAATATCCCTTTAACCCTTCCCTGCTGGTTTTGCCAGGTTATGGGGCTTATTTTGGCTTATACTTCTAGGATTGTGTTTTTATTTATCCCTACATATTCCCATGGGTATCTGGGTACTTTTATTCACTTTTGTAAAAATTTTAATTTTTTTTTAGTTCCGCGCCTTTAAGTCATGCTTTACCTCGCGGCTGCACTTGCTTCACTGACTTCTATGAGACAGACTATGTTGGGGCATATCTCTGCAACAGTTTGACTTACAGAGTTGAGATATGGCTCATTTTTCTTGTATCCTTGTTTCTTGGGGGCCCCTGGGGTCCTGCAAGTACAGGTTCAAGCATTGTTAGGTAATAGCAGAGAGACAAAACTACAAATCCCAGAATGCCCGTCTCATGGGCTTTCTTCTGATTGGCACTGATTTCAGACACCATTTTCTTTCTCTCTTTGCTGAAGTATCCTATGCATAGGCTTGTCTCTCCTTACTCTCTTTCTCAGGTTAATCATTTGCCTGCCAGATAAGTACTCTCTGGGGATTTCTGAGTTGATATTTTAATCTTGGTCATAGTATCTGGGTTTCTCATACTGTCTAGACACTTCTCCTGTTAGGATGTCTGATTCAAAGGGACGTGGGGCTAGCCCTAAGGCTGTAAGGACTCAGGGCCGTCTCTGACCCCCTGCTTACTGTTCTTCATGCCAGACGGGGCTCCCTAGGGAATACTTGGGACACTTATGCCCCCTACTACTTCACCAGGGCCCTCCAGCCTTGCACAAGAGCCACTCTGGGTCAAGAACTTAAAGTCCTCTATGGCACAGTTTCCTCTTCCCCTCCAGGGGGTCCTCCATTGTTGGAAACCTCAACGTCTTTCAGGTTTGTGGCCCCTATGGCTCCTGGCATTCCTGATCTTACAGAAGCCTCTGAGGAGGATTAAGGGGAGTGTGAGGAAGGGGCTTCTTCATATGCTTATGGCAACCCCTTTGAGGTCGATCCTACACCCTCTGCTGAGGGTCTCATTAAGGCAGTTTTAACGATCTTACCGGTTACTACTACTACCCCTGCTTGAAGGCCATACTTCTTCTGACATCTTTCAATGGAGTAAGAAATCCCTCATGGTGTTTCCGCTCAATCCCACTTTGTACCAGGTTATCCTGGTTTAGTGGAAAACGCCCGACAGGAGCCTTTCTCTTTCCATGAGATTTTCTTCTCTGAGGCTACTTTGACTCAGTGGGCTGCACCTCCTCAGGTTGATCCGCCTATTTATAGACTTTGTAAGTCTGCTGTTCTACCCTTGACGGATGCCACGGCATTGAAGGATATAACTGATAGGAAGCTGGAGGTTATCCTAAAGTCTAACTTTGCTGCTGTCTTGAGACCTATCCTGGCTTCTGTTTGGGTCACTAGAGCTCTTGCCATCTGGGGTGAACCACTTACTGAAGCTATTACTATAGCTGCCACTAAAAAGAGGGCCTCTTAGCCCTCTTGGCCAACATGTCTGAGGCTCAGACATGTCACTGACACTCTTTTTGATGCTGTCAAACTTGCAGCTAAGGCTTCTGCCTTCTCTGTTTCTGTTAGACGCACATTGTGGCTTAAGATTTGATCTGCAGACCTCTCATCTAAGAAGTCGCTGATTTTTCCCCCCTTTTGGCTCTGAACTGAAGCAGATTATCATTAAGGCCACTGGAGGCAAGATCACTCTGCCTCAGGTTTCCAAGCACACTGACTTGCTGAGGAAACAGCGTCTCTTTCATCCCTGCCAAAATGCAATGCAAGGGCCAGGTCTCAGGCCAGCACCTGATGCTCGACCACCAAGCTCAGACAGCAGTGGCACTCAAAGCATGCCACCGCTAAGCCCAAGTCTTCCTCCGCATGACTCTCAGAATCCTGATATGCAGCTCTCGGTGGGTGGGCGCCTGCGCCAGATGTTTTCTACCTGTTGGTGCAGCGGTGGGGTCTTCCTCAGATAGACCTGATGGCCACCAGGAACAACAGGAAGGTTCAGCTCTTTTGCTGCCGTTGGAGGGATCCTCTGGCCTTCTCCGTGGATGCTTTGGCAATCCCCTGGCATTTTCTTCTAGCCTACATCTTCCCTCAGTTTCCTCTCATTCCCAGGGTACTGAGGAAGATTCAAATGGACGATCCGGCAGTCATCTTGATCGCTCCTTGCTGGCCCAGGAAGCCCTGGTTCCCAGAACTTGTGGCTCTCTCTATTCGGGATCCATTTACACTGCCACTCAGACAGGATCTCCTCCTTCAGGACTGTCTCCAGAAGGAGGATGTGGAACGCATGACTTTGACGACATGGCTATTGAAGCCTCCATCCTAAGAAGGAAAGGATTCTCCTCTGAGGTGGTCTCCACTATGATCCAGGCTAGAAATCCAGTTTCTTCCAAAGCCTACCTTTGCGCTAGGTCCGTTTTTCAGTCTTGGTGTGTTGACAGGAACCTCTCACAAGAGTTCGATCTTGTTAGATGTGGTACATTGTCTTAAGTTCTATTTCACTGTACTGAGTCTGTGCAATTAAGACTGACACATTGTTTGTCATCCCTGAGGGCCCTATGGCTGCGGCCAGGTCACTATTGCATCTTGTATTGTCTACTATTCGCAAGGCTTACGAACTCCGAATGAAACCTGTTCCCTTCCACATTACAGCACACTTCACCAGGTCTGTTGGGGCATCCTGGCCCTACAAGAATCATGCCTCTGCTGAAAAGCTGTGCAAGGCGGCCACTTGGTCTTCTGAGCGCACATTTGCAAAGCAATATCGTGTTGATGTTCTGGCTTTGGCTGAAGCCAGCTTTGGCAGGTAGGTCCTGGAGGCAGTTCTGCCTGTTTAGGACCTTTCCTGTGCCTTACCGTTCTTTAACTGTTTGAGCCCGGTTGGCTTTTGTTCTTGTGTGCTGCGATACTGTTATTCAGTGTCTGTTTAGTTTGGGCTGTTCCGTGTCCTGGATAGTCCGTGGGAACTCTGGGATCATGGGGACCGACGCTTGGTCCTTTCCTTTTCCTTCCCACTGAGGGAACTTAATGTTGGTAAATCCCCATGGCACATGTATGTTATATTGGACTACAGAGAAAAGAGGATTTTAGTCTTACCTGTTAAATCCTTTTCTCTGGGTCCATATGACATACAGGTCTCCCACCCAGTGAAAGGGACCATGCTTGGTCTCCAACTGCTGGACGTGGGAGTCCTCTTGGGTCTGCTGCTCACAGGAGTTTTCCTTTTCTTCTTTCTTGCTGTCCTAGTTAGTAGGCTTGTCTCAAGTGTATCTGGGATGGGGCTAGTGGGATAGCTTGATAATGAGAAAGGGGAAGCTCCACCCAGAACTACTTCTAGAATGGTCCAGCCTACAGGGAGTAGCTGTCGCCTCCCCTTAGTACCTGTATGTCTTATGGACTAAGAGAAAAGGATTTAACAGATAAGACTAAAATCCTCTATTTTTTAAACTGCCTCCAATTTAGTAATGTCATTCTGTAGATGGGGTCTCCAGAACTGTACAAAGTCTCCAGGGGATGTCTTAACTACAATCTATAGAGTGGCATTAGCACCTCTACCTGCTGCTAAAGCCTCTTCCTATACATAGCATCTTCCAGGCATCTGACTTGCAAAAATGTATTTCTGATAGCAATTTACACTTCCAGAAAAGCGTCAGAGCTCACTGCACTTTTTTGTCATTCACCTTACTTAATTCTTCCATCTGTATAAGATGGCATTAGGAACAGTTCCAAATGGGTTAGTAACACTTAATATGGAAAATTATATATATATATATATATATATATCTATAGCAGGGTATTCCCACTGCTGAGAGCTGTTTCAGTCCTAAGTTATTGCAGATTTAACTAACATTTTCTGGGTGCAAAACTTCAATTTCATGAAATTTTACAGTGGCGCTGTTGCTACATAATCCTATGGAGGTTTATTGTCAACTGACCATAGCTTCCAATTGCCTACTATACCAACAGTGCCACTGTATGTTTTCAGGGCATCCAGATACTGCAGGCAAAAAAATACAAACTTGATCTAAAATAACTTTTGAATAAAACATCTCTTAGTAGTGAGAGTACCCTTGTTTAATTCTGCAGGACAAATCCTATAGTATGTTCCTCCACTAGGGACACAAGAAGAGAAAAGGGGATTTTTATAGTTAATGATCCTTTTCTTGGGAGTCCACTGAGGGACACAGGGCATCCTTCTCTGAGAAAATTTGTAGTTTGTGTGTGTGTTTGGGTTCCACTACCATTTCTGTTATCTTTACTCTCCTGTGGATTTGCTAGATGAAAACTGACTAGGAGGCTGGGCCTTGGGGGTAAACTTGGTCTACGGAGTGGGGGAAGTTGAGTTCTTGTTGATTATTAACTCTTTAAGTGTGTTGTGTTGGAAGGAAGTTTACCCACAGCTATCAGTAAGAATTCAAATCCCCTTATTTATTATTAAGCCAATCTACCATATTTTGCCTTGTAGTATGCAGAGGATTAACAGTTAGGATGTTTTCTAAAAGTTGTTAACTTGTCATTCTCTGTTTTAGGGTTGACACTGAAGAATGGATAGCAACTATTGATGCCTTGGTTTCCAAAAGCTGTGAAGCCTGTCAGTGGCTCATGGACTACTTTGTTAGTTCAGAAGGCAAAGAACTTGTCAAGTAAGCTTTCATTAAAATAGAAAAATATACCTTTGCCAAACTATTTGAGACTACTTTGGGATAGGTTTGCATCGGTCTTTGCAGAGTGGTAAAGATGTTACCACATTCAGCTTTCCTTTTCTACTTAACTGTGCTACAGTGTCATCTCCAGAGTTCCATGCTCTGGTTGGGTATGTGACTGATGGAATGTCCACTTTGACATTAGCCATACATAACTAACTAACTCCCACATAGGTCGGTTGTTCACTGCAGGTTGCTGTTAGCATGGCAACTACCAGTGTCGCCCACCTTTCAGATCATCTTACAGCCCTCCAACTATTGAGAGACTATAACTCCCATCCCCAGCTAAGGATAATGGAGTTATAGACCGACAACAGCTGGAGGGCTGCAGGTTGCTTTGCAGCTCTGAAGGGGGAAATATCAAAGACAATGGGTGGTATGCACAAAGAAAGAGAGGAATGATTCTGGGGCAGACTGACTGCATCATAGGGCATAAAAGAAAATACACATTGATTAAAAAAAATTAAAACCCAATAGTGCAGTTGGTTTGTTCCAGAATTGCTTCTTTCTTTTTTGGGCATAGGGCCCATAATGGGATAGCAGATGATTAAGATGGTTGTATTTTAGTAATTGCAGAATGTCATTAGTGTATGGGTGGGCAACCTGAGGCCCTTCATCTGTTGTGGACTACAAATCCATTCTTGTGGGGAATGATGGAAGTTGTAGTCCACAACAGCTGGAGGGCCTCATGTTGCCCACCCCTCTACTAGTATGTCAGACATCCTGTTTTTTCCCCCACAGAGTGTTCTTGCTAGAGTGTGGTGTACGTGAGGTCAGAGCTGCTGTTGCCACCATTTTAGAGAAGACATTAGATGGTGCCTTGTTTCACAGAAATAAGGTAAGTGTCCTGTGTTCTTTCCAGTATATGTTTTCTTTCCCACAGAAAAACAAATCTATATTGTATCCTTTGGACTTTTTTTTTTCTGTCCTATATCTTTAGGTAAAAGGTGTCCATCTGCTGCTTGAGATGCTTCTCAGTCTGCTGGATAAAGATGTACCTGAAAACTGTAAAAATTGTGCTCAATACTTTTTCCTTTTCAACAACTTTGTACAAAAGGTAAAACATTGTGATTAACATTTGTCTCCTTATAAACCTAAGAATATTAATAGTGTGTGGAATAGTTTATCTGTAAATGACTATATTTCAAATTCCACCAGGTGTAATTAAAGGCTAGAACATAAAAAATTGAAAAAACCTTTTTCAAACTTAGATCTTTGCTGTTACTTTGATCTCTGGCCGAAGGAGATGTCAGTATTTCAGGCTGAATCTTGACTTATCACGCCTCCTCTCTTTCTTTCATCATTTTTCTAAAAGGACTGAATGGAAGCTTTATTTATTGGTTGTGTCTTTTGTCATCAGTATTCTTTGTCTTTGTTCTATATTGTAAAAGGCCAGGAATGGGGTTGTATGTCGTCTCTTGTTTTTTTTTATGGTTTGTCCCAGACTTGTTTAGGTGGACTTTAATGAATGTGGCCATTGGTCACATTTGTGTTCTACGGACCGATTTTGTTTTGGATCTTGACCTTCCTTTTTCTTTTTTTGGGTCTTGGGAGTCAAGGCCCAAGCTTTATTGGTCAGTGAAACAAGGCTGCTATATTTAGTTGTCTCTCCACATGATTCCTTTATGTGGAATCTGTTTTGCCTCTGCTGGGGAGGCAGGAACTACTGGTTATGGTAGCCAATTATGTAGCCCTTCCAGTGTTTTCTAATTTGTCCTTTTCCTATTTGTGTTTTTTTCCATTCTGGTATCTGCTTCCATGTGCAGTTCATAGTTCTGCTGTGCATGCGTTAGTGGGCATTTGTCTTTGCTGTAGCCATGACCGTTTTCTCGCTCTCTCATTGTGTTTGGGCCAGTGTTGGTATGTCTCCATAATCCCCATGTCCCCCATAGGACATGAGAGAAAAGAGGATTTTAGTGCTACTTACCCATAAATATTTTTATCTTAGTCTATGGGGGACACAGGGACATCCCATCCAGAAAAATCTGTGTTTTATCTACCCTTGTGTCTATTTTCCCTTTATGGAGTTCTGCCTTGGTTTTACTTTGCTGTATGAAGAAAAGCAGAGCTGGGTGGTGGTTTAGGCAAGACTGAGTGGAAGTGACCATATCCAGAGACTTTAATTCTTAGTGTCCTGCCTCCTTCGAGTGGAAAGTGCTTAACTCCATAGTCCTTGTGTCCCCATGTACTAATGGAAAAGGATTTATTAGTAGCAGAGTAATCCTCTTGCCTTCGAAATATAGAATTTGATGGCAGATGAGCACTATTCTGGCACACCTAATCTGCCCATTTTTCCTACTGTAAAAAAACTCAAACCTTATTTGGTCCTTGATCTTATCTTATGTTCAGGATAGCCTTAGGCATATCCCATACATGCTTAAATTCCCTCACTGTATTAACCTCTACCACTTCTGCTGATAGGCTGTTCCACTTATCTACCACCCTCTCAGTGAAGTAAAGCATTCCTGCATTACATCTAATCATCTGTCCCTCTAGTTTTAGATATTTTGCCTGAGCATTTCTACTCCTTTGAAATTTACTTCCCTCTTGTACTTTGTTGAATTCCCTCATGTATTTGAATGTTTGTATCATATTCTCTCTCTCTCTCACCTCCTCCCAGCTATTCATGTTTAGATCCTCTAGTCTATCCTGATAGTTCTTATCCTGCAAACATTCACCATTTTAGTAGCTCTTCTCTGAATTCTCTCCAGAATATCTATATCCTTCTGGAGATGGAGTCTCCAGGATTGTATGCAATACTCTAGGTGAGGTCATACTAGAGATCTGTTTAGTGGCATGACCACTTCCTTTTTACCTACTACTAATACCTCTAACTATAAAACCAAGCAGCCTTCTTGCATTCCCCACTACTTTTTTTATGTTGCCTGTCTCTCAGGTCATCAGAAAAAATTACTCCCAAATCCCTTTCCTCTGTTGTCTCTAACAGCACAGTACCCTTAATACTATATTCTGCCTTTGGATTTTTACATCCCAAGTGCATTATTTTACATTTATCAATATTAAACTGTAGCTGTCACACTTGTCCATTATTCTAATTTACCAAAATTATTTGTCATTTGGCTTATTCTACCCTGTTGCAGATCTTTGTATCATCTGCAAAAAGGCATAGCTTACCTTGAAGACCTTTTGCGATAACACAAATAAAAAATATGAATAAGAACGGGCCCCAGTACTGATCCCTGAGGTTCTCCACTAGGAACACAACTTTCCTCTGAATATTCTCCATTGACTACAACCCTCTGTTTCCTGTCACTCTGCCATTGCCTTATCCAGTCAACTATTTTTACATCAAGATCTAAACACTGCAATTTATAAATGAGTCTTCTTTAAAGTGGAACGATCACCCTATATTAAGTCCCACCCCCAATAATTAGGCATATGGCGATTAGGTTCTTAAAGGGATGGTAGTGTCCCAGAAAAAATATTTTGCATCTTGTAGTCCTTAAAAAGTTGAACAAAGTGCAAAAAACGTATTTGAGAGATACATTCATTTAAAGTTTGATGTTTCCTGCTGTCAGCTCTAAAGCTGTCAGAGGAGATCCGTGTTGGCCGACATGGAGGCTCTGCAGCAGAGCCGCAGTTGCATTATTTACAACGAATGACTTCATTGGAATTGTGTACAAAGACCATTCCAATGAAGTAATTTGTTGTAAATAACCCGATTGCGGCCCTGCTGCAGATCCTCTGTGTTGGCCGACACGGATCTCCTGCTTACAGCTTTACAGCTGACAGCAGGAAACCTCAAACTTTAAATGCCGATATCTCTCAAACTATAGCGGTTTGAGAAGATACTTTTTTTTCACCTTGTTCAACTTTTTAAGGACTACAACATGTAAAATATTTTCTCTGTCGTCCAATACAGGTTACTGGTAAATTTGGGTAGGTGCTCTGCCCCTTTAAGTAGGCAGGAACAATTCTGAGAAGTGAGTGCAGGGGTGGAGCCTACCCTCTAACCTTAGCTGCAGCTTCCTGTTAGCTTCAGTAGGTTTTGTTCCTCATTGAAAGCAACAAGGCAAGAGAACAGTTCTGCTTAGTTTTAGAATTTTATTATTTTCTGCTAGATATGGAATACCACCATTAGGCGGATTACCATCACTGGCAATTCTCATCACCCAAATGTGGATAGCTCAATTTACCAGGTGCTTATTTGTGGATCTAAGCCCTGGGGGGAAAATCTTAGCTGCAAGTTCTTTCCCCAGGAGTTGCCCACGAGGCTTCTTCTTGATATATGGTAATCTGAAGAATGAAGTCCTGCAAAAAAGGTGAGCAACCCTTTGAGTTCTGAGGTCCACATGTCCTATGGAACCCCTCCGCACAGGGGTCTTTATCATAGTAACATAGTAGATAAGGCTGAAAAAAAGACATGCGTCCAGCCCACGCCAAAAGCACCCCTGTTGATCCAGAGGAAGACAAAAAAAAGCTCTCTGGAGCCAATTCCAATCTAGTCCCAAGTGTGTGTGTGGGGGGGGGGGGGGGGGGAATTATTCCTTCCTGACTCCAATTGGTAGTCAAATAGTTCCCCGGATCCATATCCTATTTGCTTTGAAGCCATCTGTCATAACTGTCACTATTGTTCTGTGCTAGATAGGCATCCATTTATTTTTTGAATGCAGTTGCATTATCTGCAAGTACATCATCCCGAGGCAAAGAATTTCATAGCCTTACCGCCCTTGCTGAAAAGAATCTCTGCCTTTGTTTTAGTCGAAAGCGCTTTTCCTCTAGTCTTAATGGATGACCTCTTGTTCTTAGCTCAGCTCTTTCATAAATAATTAATTGGCTAGTTCTTTGTATTGACCTTGAATGTATTTGTAAATGGTAATCATATCGCCCCTTAGACGTCTCTTCTCTAAGGTAAACAAACCCAGCTTGGCTAGATTCTCTTTATAAGTCAGATCCTCCAATCCCTTTATCAGTTTTGTTGCATGTCTCTGCGCCTTTTCCAGTTCAGTAATGTCTTTTTTTAGAACAGGCGCCCAAAATTGTACTCCATATTCTAGATGAGGCCTAACTAAGGATTTATACAGAGGTAGAATAATATTAGCATCCCTTGACCACTTTTGGGTTCATGCTCACAGGAGTCTTCTGTTTCCTTGCGGACTACTTGTTGTAGTTTGTTCCAAAACTTACTGTAGCTATCAGGAAGCTGCAGCTAAGGTTAGAGGGTAGGCTCCACCCCTGTACTCACGTCTTAGAATTGTTCCTGCCTACTTAAAGGGGTGGAGCCCCTACCCAAAGTTACCAGTAACCTGTAGGGACTATGAGAAAAGGATTTAACAGGTAAGACTAAAATCCTGTTTTCTGGGACATTACTGTCCCTTTAACAGCACTATTATCGGTCACAATACCAAGTTTTGAAGTAATCCTTCTTCTGAGACCGGCGACCAGGCTTACACGCAGTCATCTTTGCTTAGAGACGTCTGCGCACCTGTGCTGTCTGTCCTAGTCTCCTCTAGGAGGCATTGCATGGTACCGGAAGGAACTGACAGCGCAGGCAGCTCTAAAGCAAGAAGCCTGGCTGTCAGTCTCAGAAAAAGGAGGATTACTTCAGAACTTGGCACTTGTACCTGATAATAGCTCTGTTAAGAACCTAATCGCCAAATGCCTAATTATTGGGGGGGGATTTAATTTAAGGTGCTAGTTCCATTTTAAGAGACAGTGTCAAATGCCTTAATGAAATCTAGATAAACTATATCTAGATTTGTATTTCTCCTTTACGTTTTTCAGTTTAAAATTTATTTTAAGAACTAGTGCCCGATGTCAACTCCATATTCTAGATGAGGCCTTACCAAGGATTCATAAAGGGGCATGATTATATTCCCACCCCATACATAGGAAGTCTTCTTTATACATGATAGCACCCTGTTGGCCCTTGTAGCAGCTGAAGACACTCTAGCATATCCTTGTTTATCTATATGAAACAACTATCAATATTAAGATCGATTAGATTATACACCAGTAAAACAAACGCCACATGTGTTTATGAGAAGAGAAAGAATGGGACTTGTTAACCTTTTAAAGACCAGTGATGATCCTGACACGTCACGTGTGTCTGTTCCTTAAGGACCGGTTACGGTCCTGTCACATCATGGTTTTTGTGTTCACAGAGCTCCTATGGAGTCTGATACTGACTGCTCCAAGACTGGTGCACTCAGTTTCAGATTCTCTTTTGGCAAGTCATTGATCAGTCACATGTGGAAGCTTGCCGAATGATGTCTATGCAGTTTATAAGGGGTATCCATCCCCATCACCGCTGGATGTTACGGGGTTAGCTGAATTGCAAGCCCCCCCTCCCTTTCTCATTTAACCCTTAGAAAGGACATTGCAAAACATGTGAGTGATAGATTAGTATGGATTTTTGGATAGTCTAACATTAATTGATAAATGAATACACCATGCATAGGTCCAAAGGAAATTGTATGTCCCAATCCTGAGATACTGATAAGGATGGTACTCCCTAGTACAATTCTGTATTATTGATGGTTTTAATTTCTCCAGAATTGCATAACAAATATCAAACTCGTGATTATCTGTAAAGGCAGAAATTTTGTAAAAATTACTGCACCAAAGGAAGGAAATTAATGAAAAATGAGTATGAATTTAAATGGGGTGTTTGATGTGTTGGAAACCCCTCTAGTATTCGTGGGGTTAAAAAACAAGTTTAAATCAGTGAGAACGTTTCATTTGTTTTCTGTGGTGCAGTTGGTTTATTACAGAATTGCTCCATTTTTGTTTATACATAAACCCCATTTTCTGCTGAAGCAGTGTCTTGTGTGCAGAGTAAACTGCATGTTATCTATTTAGCGCTAACCTGAAGTCCATCGCATTGTTACTGAATGTTTTGTTGTTTTGTTTTTTTTTGTTTGTTTTTTGTTCTCTGTTTATTTAGCAGGGAGTGCGAGCAGTTGACCTCCTCCTAAGATACTCTGCTCTGAGACATTTCATCAACTTCCTACTTGGTCCAAATAGGCAAAATAACCAGGTTAGTAGCTTTGGTTCATTTATATGTTAATTTTACCAAACTAGTTTCAGGAGAGGATTCCCCTGTGCTGGAGACTTACACCCTGTAGCAATTATGGCGTCTATATCCCAACCTACCTTCCTCTGTTTCCACAAGGAATTATGGGAATGTTAGTCTTGCAGAATCTGGGGGGCCTTGTGTTGCCTCTCTGCTCTAGACCAGGGCTCTCCAATGAGCAGCTTGTTAAGCTGCTGGTATCTATTCAGCTACCAGTGAGTAGCTCTATCCATACCAGTCAGGTAGCAACTTACTGTTTTGCCAGAGGTCCAGCGGTTGAAATCTGCTCCCCACCAATCTGAGCATAGCAGTGGTCATTCAGAGAGATGACGGTAATGCAGATAGAGTCCATCACAGCATTATCATGGTTTTCCTGACCCACTGACATAATAGCTACTTACAGATTATTCCGGTTGTTTGGCAAAGATAACATATTCTATATAATAATTCGCTAAAAAGTTTGTAACAACGCAGTCATGCGCAGTAGAGACTGCTGCGCGTGGTGCAGTTATGCTCAGTAGAGACTGCCCGTGACATGGCTGATACGGAGTGGGGCTCTCCGAAGTATCAGCTGCGACACGGACAGTCTCTGCTGTGCATGACTGCCCTGTCACCGGCTGACACTGTATCAGCCGCGAAGCAGGCAGTCTCTACTGTGCATGACTACCCCGTGACCGGCTGGCACTGTGGCCCGTGTACACGAGCTCTTCAACTAGTATAGTAATAAAAATAAACAGTCTACATATTTATAGAATCTACTAAAATGTTTTTAATGATCTTTAATACCAAATGAGGACAGAGAACAAATACACATGGCTCTATAGAAAATATATTATTTACTCGTGCACAATGTGTGCATCAAGTTATGCTAGTCAGTCAAAAAATGACAAAATCCAACACTCCATAAACTGCACATCATACTATATCTATAGTCATAATGAGTACATCGCTTCAGACAAGTCAGAATATTGTGCATATGTAAATAATATAGCTCTTATAGGTCCACGTATATATTGTTATACACATTAAATGTTTTAATAAATCACTCTAATAACTTTAAACATATATAATACTACTAGATGAAGAGCCTGTTACACGGGCCACAGTGCCACAGCCAGCCAGTCGAGGTGCAGTCATGCGCAGTAGAGACTGCCCGCGCCACAAATGATACAGAGCTGGAAGTTCCTTCGGAGCGCCCCACTCTCTATCAGCTGCGGCGAGGGCAGTCTCTACTGCGCATGACTGCAGCACACGCAGCAGTGTCTACTGCGCATGACGCGACGTTACACACGATTTAGCGAATTATTATATAAGATGGGATACAGTTGTCAGGGCTCAAAATTTCCACTCGCCACTAGCCAATGGCGAGTGAAAATTTAGCCCTGGCGAGTAGAAATTCAGCCCTGGTGGGTATGTTTTGGCTTGCAGTGGCGAGTAACTTTTCAGGTCTGGCTAGTAGCAAAGGAGTTCAAGTTTTAAGCCTTGCAGTTGTTATGGATTGGAAGGCATTATCAATCAGAAAATCTATGTATAAAATTATACGTCTGGTAGCAGAATTTTTCTGTGCAGCAAAGTATTATTGTAAGGTGTGGAAAGTAGTTAAGAGCGGCTTTGGAGATGATGTAATATGTATAGTTATAAGTTCATACTCAGGGAGTCCATAAATTATTCATCCTGTTATAAGCCTTATTACGTTTAAATAGGGTGATTCATTTATGAACACCCTGTATTCTCAGTATGTTTTAGAGTATGTTTTTCATAAATGTAAAAGTAGCTCCCTTTAAAGGAAAGTTTGGACACCCTGCTCTAGACTGTAGGATCTCACAAGCGGGATCCTCTGATCTTTTTCTGTTCTAATTGCACTTTAAGTCTCAAAGAGGCGGATGTACTAAAATGAACTGAAGCAGTTCTCTGGCAAACTAACTGCAGCATAAGGGACAGATACAGATTCTGAAAATACTGCATTGATTTTTAGCCCCTTGAATACTAGAGAGGTTTCAAACGCATTTCTTTGCAATTCATTGGAGACCTCTCTTGCAGTAATGGGCTAAAAGCTGCATTTAACTCTATGGGGAATTTCTGGTCCACTGTGAAGCAGTTTTTGTTCCCATGAATTGCTCAAGATCATCTTACTGCATCAACTTAAAGGGATAGTAACACTTAATATGTAAACAATATATTCCGTTTACTTTATTCTCCTGAGTAAAACAAGGGAACTCCCACCACTGGGAGGTGTTTCATTCAAAAGTTATTGCAGCTCAAACTTTTTTTTTTTTTTTTTTTTTTTTTTTTTTTTAAGGTGAGTATCTCAATGTCCTGAAATTTTACAGTGGCGCTGTTGCCAGTTCGGATCAATTGACCAGCTCAGATCAATTGACCATAAATATCCATAGGATGGTATAGCAACAGCACCACTGTAATATTTCAGGCTACTGAGATATTACACTTAGAAAATTCAAGTCTGATGTGCGATAAGTTTTGAATACAACTCCTCTCAGTAATGAGAGCACCCTTGTTTTACTCAGGAGGATAAACCCTACAATATCATTTTTACTATATATTAAGTGTTACCATCCCTTTAAGAATGTCTATTTCCTATTGTTGTAGCAATTTATAAATAAGTAATAACAATAATTGTAATATCTCACCTGCTGTAACCAACCCACTTATAAGGAATTACTCCAGGAATTCAGAAAGTTAGATTTTTCTTTTCTCACAAAAAAGGCATCTACAATATATTAATGTTAACCCTTTGAGTGCCAGAGGGGTAACAACGCATTGCAAAGACGTAGGCAACAAAAGGCACAGATGTGTGCTGGTTTGGGGGCTAGCTTAGCATTCTCTTGAAGTATGTCAAGACATGAAGAATTTAACCCTTTTAGTGCCAGAGGGGTGCGCAAAGGTATAATTAAAGGTATAATTAGGTTATTTTGGGTACTAATGGAAGACAAAAATAAGTCCTATGTATTTTAACAATATAAAATGTAATTGTTAAGCCCAACACTGCATCGTTAGCCCTTAAGGACCACATGACGCGCTGTGACCGTCACACAGTTTACACCATTAAGGAAGTGCTGGTCATAACAAGTCATGTAAGTAAAAACAGGGGCTGACTACTTCAGGAATGGAGTTGTTTCTCTCAGACCCCAACTCTGAACGCCGGTACACGTAACCAGTCACGTGTACCGACACATTGGCAAGGATCAAAGCAGTCCTTAAGGGAAATTCCCTGGACCGCTGGTCCTTAAGGGGTTAATATGTGTTACAAATTTGTTTTCATTTCTATACGAAGTGAAATATTTTATACTAGTTGAACAGCCTGTTACACGGGCCAGAGTGCCACTACCACCTGGTCGCGGTGCAGTCACGCGCAGTAGAGATTGCCCGCGCCACGGCTGATACAGAGCTGGATGCTCCTTATTATATAGGATTTCAGCCTATTTACAGTGAGGCAATGTATTACTCTGCTATAGAAGGTAAACTGTATCTTTCTGATGCTAATCTTGGGTTATGACTTATTTCAAGAACCGCAGGTGGAGCTCTCCCCAGGCTCGAGAATTTGGGTTCCTGCACAACACTATAGCACTGCTTGTTTTGCACTCAGATGTTTCTTCCCATAGGACAGTAGGTAAGTGATGGCATATGTTAAGATTTTGAAACACAAAAGATGTTGTATTTGGGATGTGTTATGGCTATATTTCTCTGGATAACCAGCTAAATCATGGGGGGACTGAAAATGCCCTTTGATTTAAAGAGACAGTAATGTTTCACAATAAAAGCAGCTCATATTAATCTTCATAGTATTTGGGCCATAGAGATTGTTATTTCAATACTGTCAGAGTTGTACTTCTTTTACTGATGTAACACAGCTCAGAGCAGCAAGGTGTGGTGTCCAGGTGGATCACAAAGATGGACAATCTTCAGTTGGCATCAGGGAAAAACCTGAAAAACCAAGGTGGGCAGGGTTTTCATTGTTTTCACAGTAAGAAGACTGTCCCCTGCTGTGAGCTGTGTGGTCTCAAGACTAGATTCCACATCTGAGGGGAGGTGACTTACACTAGGTAAAAGGGGCAGGAATGGGAAACTTTATCATTCAGTTACTCTTGAACTACAACTCTGACTGTATTGAAATAACACTCTCCATGGCCCAAATACTATGAAGATTAATTGGAGCTGCTGTTTTTGTGAAACATTACTATCCCTTTAAATGGGGATTATAACCTACTGAATGCAAGAATGCACATTGCTTTAAAGGGATAGTAATACCTGAAAATAAGTTTATTTTATATTGTAGCCCTTAAAAAAACATGAAAGATGATATAAGTCTTATCTCCCAATCCTTTATGGTTTGGGAGATATTCATATGTAAAATATAGTATAGTTCACTTTTCCTTGCTGTTTCAGCCAAGTCTGCCATCTAGTGGACAGATTTGGAATTCGGTCCACATAGCAATCGGCAACTCTTTAGCAGTGCCGAGATCACGATCTTTGAAAAGAACTACTTCACTGGAACTGTGTACAAAGTGTGCCTGGCTTGAAAGCACACTTTGTAGACCAGTCCAATTAAGAAATTCTTTTTAAAGATCATGATCTCAGCACTTCTGGAGAGGCACTGCTGGTCGGGGGACGGATTCCAAATCTGAAGGGTGGACCAATGACATCACTCCAGGGGAAACTTTACTTCTGAATATCTCCCAAACCATAAAGGTTTGGGAGATAAGACTTATATCATTTTTCATGTTTTTTAAGGGCTACAATATAAAATAAACTTATTTTCAGGTATTACTATCCCTTTAAAATGCATTGAGACCTCTGTTGTAATCAGTGGTTTAAATGCCTCATTCGAATGAATGGTTAGTTGGATCATTTGGATTTACCTTGATGAATGAGGCCCATGTTTTTAAAGGTAAACTGGAGTTTTCTGGAGTAAAGCAACTGCACCATAGGGGAGAAATACAAATTCCTATTAAATAAAATTGGGGCTTTTAACCACTTGCAATGCATTGTAGACCTCTCTAGCATTTAAAGGGTTAAAAAGCTCTAGTCATATGTATGTGAAATTAGGAATTTTTATTTGTCCCCTACGTTGCAGTTGGTTTACTCCAGAATTTCTGAAAGTGGAGCTATTCAAGGGCAATCCAATTGCACCGCAGGTGACAGACACAATGTCCCATTGACTCAAATGGAGCTTTTAACAACTTTTGTGCTAAAATGGTCTCCAATGCATTAAGACACAATGTGAGTGAGACATCTGTAGCATTCATGGGGTTAAAAAGTATTCATTAAAACCCATCGGAAAGTTTGGGAATTTGTTTGTCCCTGTGGTGCAGCTGGTTTTCTCCAGACTCCATTGTGCTTTTATACATGTGGGCCCAAAAGTATTTGATTCCCACACACCTACTCTTCTGAATTCTTCTGAATGTTAGTTTCTTTCTTGGACAGACCTAATTGTTCTGCTTATTCCTGTAGCCTCGGGTGGTTTTAAGCCACATTCTCCTGTAAATATTTCTGGACCTCCCCTGGCACTTCATGTAGAAGTAGAGGCCTTGATGTTTATGCCAGAAGGAAAGCCTTATTTACTAGAGGTGGGTATATAACTAAACATACACTCTGTAGTATTGGATAACAGCACGGCATTTTGTACATTACACTGTACTTTTTTTAGTTCCTGAGTAAATCCACTGTCCATTGGTGAGAGGTGTATCAGAGACTCTCCTGGGGGTTGTAGATGTTTCAGAAATACATGGCCAGGGTACCAAACCACCTTCAACATAAAAATGTGTGGTATTTTAGCTTTATTAAACGTTGTTTGTCTCACTACAGTTACATTTTTTATTGTCTGTAGCCACTTGGGAAGCTCCAGCAGTGACCTGCCCTCTTCATGTTACAGACAGTGGGCCTTTTGTGAAGAAAGTAGAGATGCAAATCTGAAGCAAACTCACTGCACTAGCGAGTGGAAATAGAAATCCCCTAGAATGCTAGCAAGGTCTCCTAGATTGCAAAGCAATGCATTGGCAACCTTGCTAAGAGAACAGTAACCCCATTTAAACAAATAGGAATTTGGGGAATTGTTATTTGTCCCTTGTGATATAATTGGCATGTTTCAGAATTGTACATCTTTCTGCAAAAGAACCAATATCTATTAACCCTTTGAGTGCCAGAATGGTACGGAACGCATTGCTTTGCAGTGCGTTCCTTACCACTTTGGCACTCAAAGGGTTAAAGAAGTGCAGAACACGTCAGTAAGACGCTCCAAGACCAGTAGAATGGCGTTTTGCAAGACATATCCACTATAGTAAGCAAGAGCCTGCTCTTTTACAGAAACCTCCCATTATATACACTCTTAACCCTTTGAGTGCCCGAGTGGTATGCAACACATTGCAAAGCAATGCATTGCGTACCCCTCTGGCACTCAAAGGGTTAATGTTCTGTACAGAATTCGGAATCTTTGTTTTCTCCACTATGCTTATTATTGAAATGTCAGTGAGAAACGTGCAAACATTTACCATCTAATTGAGAGGGGTGCTCAAACTATTGTGGAGTAATATACTCTTTCCACATCCTCTCAAAATCAAGTCGTTAATATCTGGTGCTTAGTGTTCAAAACTATAGTAAAGATGGAGTATAACAGAGGCCATTTTAAGTCATTGCTTGGTCCTGGGCAAATTATAAAGTAGCATACCCTCCTAACCAGTTGGCGGCTACAGAGGTCTTCAGTGTTTACACGTACAGCAGCTTGACAGGATAGTGCCTTTTCCATTCCTTTATCACATTATGCACAATTTGTCACACCTGGCTTCATACATTGAACAAACTGCGTGCACTAGATTATTGGGGAGAAGGAAATCTGAAGGTACCAGACTGTATTGTATGATATTCAGGGTTTTTCTTACTGTGGGGACACCTCCAGAAGTGGGCACTGAACAACACAGCCCTGGTATAATACTGCATGAAATGTTGTAAAAATTGTATGTAATCGAAATACAGAAAACAAAAGAATTTTATATATCAACATTCTTTGGAGATGAGAGCAACAAGTGGGCGACAGGTTGGGAGTGATTAGAGTTGTAGTTTACAACAGCCAGGTGTTTCCCACACCTGTACTAAGGTATCCATGGAGATAATAAACAAATCTGTTCTACGCGATCTATACAGGACAGCTTGTTCTTCTGTGTGATGCCCACCTTTTGTACTGAAAGGATTAGCCCTATTACCATATAAGAATTGATAATATAGAAAGTGTCTGTTAAAGTAGTCCAGTCATATTAAAATAAAGTTTCCAAATTTGAAAAAGACATTCAAAACTGACAGTTTGTTTGCCAAAAGACTAGTAGTTGTATGGCTTAGAAGGTTTTCTTTGTTTTGTTCCTGGAAAAAGTGAGTCTCTCTCAGTGCAACAACATATGGTGCTGAAGTTCAGTATTGCACAGGTATTATTGACATATGTTCCTACACACCGCAAGGTCACATGCACAAATAAAAGTATGGCTATCTCCTACACTAGCTGCTGGCCTTTTGGCTAACATAAAACATGGGCTATTTTGAATTAAATTGTCAGATATGCAAAACTGTATTCAATATGATGGGCATCCCTTTGTCAGTGCCCAACTTAAATGGGAACCATAAGAATAAGTGTCTATTAATTATATACATATACATTGTTTCATGTAATTAAAAGAATAGTACAAAAGTGAATCAATTCTGGGGCAAGCAAACTGCATTATAAGGAACAAATTAACATTGCCATTGCTTTAAACGGGGCATAAATGCAAGCGGAATATCAAACTCACTACTAAGCAATGAGTTGGAGACCGCTCTGGTATATAATTGGTTCAAATCCACATTTAATCCCTTGAGCAACAGAGGGGTGCTCAGTGCATTTCACACAGTATGGTATGCGAGGAGTTAGCGCAATGGGAATTATGTGTACCTGATTGTGCAGTTGCTTGTGTCAGACTTTGTACATATTGCCCAAAATCGCATACACTCTAATTCTTAGCAAGTTGTTCATGTGTTCCAGTAGGGGAATTGTCTTATTTAGTCTCTGTTCACATAGGTAACTATGGCAGAGATATTAACACAGCCTTGGGAAACAATGTGCCGCCAGTGGTGCTCTTGACGTGGTCAGTTTTTGTTTCTCAGTACTCCCTGGAACAATGCATACTGCAACAGGGTTATTCTTATGAGATGGGCACATCCAGTTTCAAGCACACTGGTCTGTATGGAAGCTTATGGGCCACCTCGCAGTTCATTCACACTCGGTTTTGGAGGTTGCATTGCCAAAATCACATCCTTCATTGACTGGCCAACCTACATGGGTGTAGGCCAGTAATATATTGCAGATGACAGTAGTATGCACTAGCTTTGTGACACTCCTCCACCATTCCCCACATTAAAGTGATTCTCTGGTAGAATGCAGAACACTGGCGCTAAGGAAGCATGTTCCAAAATGGGGCACAGCCAAGCAACCCATGTGAACAATACCATAGATGAAAATAGAGCGATTTGGAGCTTTAGCTCATTCATAGTTTGTCCCATAGGTGATGTTTGCCATGCGAGAGCTTCCCGGTTCCCTCTCCGTCCTCATTGAGATGGTAGTGTACTGCTGCTTCTGCAATGAGCAATTCTCTCTCACTGTGCTTCATTTCATTAAGGTAAGAACACTCATAAAGGGGAATTGGACTTTCTAGTCATCAGGTGAAATAAATACTTCATTTTATGGAAATGTCTTATGGGGCATTTTTATTAACCCAGAAGGATGTGTTGTGCACACATATATTCAAATATTTCTTTGAAAAAAAAAAAAAACAGTCAGTGAAATGGTTTTCTCCGACACAAATTATACAGTAGTTTGGTTAGAATGTATTGGCAATTATATTTATAACCTGTTTGAATATTACTTACTAGTTGAACAGCCCGTGTACACAGGCAGCAATGGCCGCGGTGCAGTCATGCGCAGTAGAAACTGCCCGCGGCTCGGCTGATAACGGTGCGCAGAGAATGGACTACGGTCTGAATTCGGAGCACCCTGCTCTGTTGTCAGCCACGGCACGGGCAGTCTGTACTGCGCATGACTGCAGCACGCGCAGCCATCTGTACTGCGCATGACAGCTTCTGACAAACATACATTAGCGAATTATTATATAGGATATTGTAATCCTGCTGGCTGAGTCGGCATCCCCAGTTGTTTACTCATTTGTTATTAAAGGGAAAATGTCTAATAACGAGGAAATATATATTGTAGGGATTTTGCTTCTGAATAAAACAAGGGTATGACTTTTTCTGGGAAATGCCTCATTCAGAAGTTATTACAGAGCAAAGCTGTGGGTTTTCTATTTTAGGGTGTCACTGTTACAGCATTCAGTGGAGGGCTGTTGACAGTGGCAAAAAATTGTCCATAGAAAGAAACCATTAACCCTTTGATTGCCAGAGGGGTACGCAACGCATTGCTCTGCAATGCGTTGCCAACACCTCTGGCACTCAATGGGTTAAATATCAGGCCAGTAGCAGAATTATTCTTGTTTTACCCCGAAGGAAAAACTGTACATTACAAATATTTGCGATGTTATGCAATCCTTTCCCTTTAATTGTATTATTATTAAACTAGTTTTAAAGCCTGTGTACACGGGTCAACACTGGTGGCAATGCAGTCATGCGCAGTACAGACTGCCTGTACTGTGCATGACTGCAGTGCGCGCAGCCGTCTCTACTGTGCATGACAGCTTCTGACAAACATCCTTAGTGAATTATAATATAGGATTATGGCAGTACATAGCAAAACTCAACCAGTATGTACGCATTTTGTTAAAGCTCTTGTTATAAAAATGTAGAATACATTTTGAGTGTTTCAATATTAAATGATAAACGAGCCACTGGAGGATATTCCTGACTCCCTGGTGTTTACCTTTATCTACAGAACCAGCTGGAAGCTGCTCCACCGCACGAGCTGAAGAACATGTTTACTCTGCTGTATGAGATACTGGTATGTGTTAGAAGGAACTAAACAGTGGAAATGACTGTTGATAACTGAGAGCTTCTGCTCAAAATGGCATATTGTGGTACTGAGAAGGATTTGTAGCATAGTCCTGCGCTATGGAGATAATCATTACAATCATTAATGCTAAACTGTCTTAAAGGAGAAGTAACACCTAAAAATTACCCTATGCTTACTTCATTATGGCCAGATAGTCCTAATAGCCCTTATGAATTTTACCCTTGTGCCTTTATTAAAGATATAACATATTTAACCCCTTAAGGACCAAGGTTGTTTTTTTTTGGGGGGGGGGGTTTATACATCCGAGCACCAGAGCCATTTCATTTGCTGAACTGGCACATGTGAGTGATCATGTGTGCCGACTCGCCAGGTGGAAAGGCTGAAACTGACTGCTCCAGTCTTGGACCGGTCAGTTCCAGCCTCCTAACATGATCACTTAACTCGTGATGTACCAGGACCGTCACTTTTCCTTAATGGATTGAAATCTGTGATGGTCCTGGCACGTTATTAGATGTTAAGGGGTTAATCAGTTCTTGATGTCATTTACATGGAGGCAGATATCATTGCTGCATAACCTTACTTAACTGTTTTATGACCAGACAGTGTACAACACAATGCATAGCACCTATAGCACATACCTCTGGTCATTAAAGGGTTGAGGCTATTACATGCAGTGCGAGGTGTTTCTGTCCTGTGGCTGTGCTAGAAACTTCCATATCTGCCTCCGTGGACATGACATCCAAGACTGTGTCCTTGTGTAGTGAGCATTTGGTGTTTTGGGCTATAGTAAAGTAAGTTGGTGTTATTGTTATTAAAGAGGGACCATGTCCTAGTAATAAGTGACATATGTTTTGTTTAACAGGATTATTTGGTAAATGAAAGTGTACTTCACACAGCGGTCTGGTACACTTGTATAGTATATCATTGAGCATTTGATCTCTCGTACACTGCCCAGCTAGTTGTTTCTTTTTACAATCTGTTAAACACTAATAAAACTGTATATCCTTTACGAGTCCTTCAGGCCTATTGAAGCGCATTGTAAGATGTGACCTAAAGGCAGGCTTCAGTAGAGATTACTATATATTGGAAACTGCAGAACATACTATATATTGGTAACATACATCATAAATAGATATACCCTAAGTTTGGTCCTTAACGGCAGTAAACATGCCATAATTTAAGGATGTCCATGCTTCAGCACAAGTATGTCCATTATAGTGAATGAGCCACTGATGAATCACCTCTGATTAATTAATGTTAGGATTAAATCTTGACCTCTTTGCATCCCTTGAGACAAAACTTCAACATCCATCCCTGTTCTAGCATATGAAGGTGGGTTAGTATTGTAAGAGGTTTGTCTGTCTGCAATTACGGCATATGTACCACGCTTTTTGTTTGTTTTTTGGGGGGGGGGTTTATTATGTTTTTTTCCCCTTTAGAGAGATTATTACATATCACTTATTCTATAGCCATACTGTATATACATTGATTTTACAGGAGTATTATATGTAAGTGAAATGCTTTTTTTTTTTCCATGCTCAATAATCTGTTCATGCATGTATTCACATTTTTAAGGTTGTCGAAGATCCTCTACAGTTGCAGAGACTGAAGTTTGCATTTGAGTCAGATGGTTTGTTGGGTGAGTAGGCAGAAGTAGAGCCAGATGGATTCCACGTCTACATAGACCAAGGTTCCCCAATCTCCCGCATCTTCAGTAACTCCCAACAGGATTTCTGGTCTCCTCACATGAACACATGGTTAATAAATGGTTGTCAGTCTGACAGATTCGCTTGTTCTCATGAGGCATTGTTTAGGGGTTCTTAAGAACTTGGACCCCTAAGATTATTTTGAATGACGAAATTTACTAAAGAGGTCTTAAACTGAGAGAGAAGTAAACTGCATTATTTTGCTTATTTCATATCTTGTGAAATTTACCTTGAATATTTTCATCATAGCATTTATGTCTTTGCACCAGGAGTCAACAGTGTCAGTGACTGAACTGACTTACGAGGGTGTTGTATGGGGATTGACCTCAGGGAAGCTGGTGATGTTTTCTGTCTGTGTTAAGGAGACCACGTCCCTTTGAATCAGGGACACTACAGGAATTAGTACTTGAAGAATAAAGTTGTCATTGGTTTCTGTGATTTAAAGGGATATGCGGTCACCTTAATTCGTTTAGAAAATTGCTTATTCCCTATTTTTTTTCTCTCAATGGATTTCTCTGTGATAATTTAGGAGAGAGCCTGGATAATAACAGTTTTTATTTGCCATTTAATAGTTATTTCTAAACTTTTTAAAAGTGTTTTGAGAGTCATGACACAGGAAGCTGTGATGTGTGACCATGAAAAGCAACCCAGAGGGGTACAGACTAACTTGGTAAATCTCTCTCTATCTAGTATTTTTATTAAAAGGGGGGGGGAGTGATATCACCTAAAAACAACTTTGTTCATTTTGGAATACCTTTCAAAAATAAACCATATGGTGCATTAGCTGTTTTTTTATTTAGAAAACTTTGTTTTTGATCTATAGATTAAGCAAATTGACACTTGCCATGCAGGTACTTCCTGTTCTAGACCTACATTACCTCACCTAATCACTGAAAGTGTCAATGGGGGAGGTTATTTAGGGCTAAGTTGGGAAATGCCTGCATGCATGCCTTAATAAGCATAATCTATAACTCAAAAAACTATACCCTTCCTATATAATAATTCGCTAGGATGTTTGTCACGATGCAGTCATGTGTAGTACCCGCGTTCGGGCAGTCTCTACTGAGCATGATTGCATCGCGTGAGTGAGGCGACACGACTGCATCACGGGGAGCAGTGAGGTAGCGGTAACAGCCTCTTAACCATTTGAGTGGCAGAGGGGTATGCAATGCATTGCGTACCCCTCTGGCACTCAAAGGTTTAACGTTAACCAGACCTTGGCCCGTGTGCACGGGCTTTTACACCAGTTTCTAAATAAAAGCATGGCTAATTCAAAAGATATGGGACTTTTCTTTCAAAATTACCAAGGTTGTTTTGAGGCGTTAGCCCTTTTAAAGGGATAGCAAAGTGCAGTTCCGAGTTGTCTGTATATTATTATACCCATGTATCGCTGTGTTTCATCAAAATCAGGCATGTAGTTTAGCTGCAGCTGAATCAGAAAAGATCCCCCTCCCACCCTTTTAGCCTCCTTTCATCAGTAGCAGAATCCTGTCGTGGGACCAGACTGTTCACAGCGAGGGGACAATCTTCATGCCGTAAGTATAAGGATAAAGCTGCCTCCTTGACAAAGGAAGACAGGATTTTCCATATGCTTACTGAAGATTGTTCCTTGCCGCGCCATCTGGACCAGCATGAGAGGCAGAGTGATGCAGGGTAAAGGGGAGGGGGGGGTCCTTTATGATTTAGTTGTGTTTGAACTACAAGCCTGATACAGCTCTAAGTGGGACAAGAAGACTTGGGGCTGCACTTTGTTACATATATTACTATCCCTTTAAGACTGACATCCAAGGTATTGCATGTGTTGCATTTGTAAGTGAGAAGAATGACTCTTACCCAGATATTTTCTTTTGGAACAGATTGTTGTTGCATGTTGACAGGCTGTTAACACTTTGAGTGGCAGAACGGTATGCAACGCATTGTGAAGCTGCATACCTCCCTGGCCGTCAAAGGGTTAAGAGCCTGGTTTACAAAAGAAGAGAGGAGCAATTCTGGAGTAAAAAACTGCACCGTAGGGGAGAAATGAAAATGTATTTAAATAGTTTTTTTCCTTTTGTATGCAAGAATTTCCAACCTGTCTAGCATTCAAGGGGCTGTAAGCTAAATTTAAATAGATAGGAATTTGGCATATTTTTAGTTGTTCCCTATAGTGTTGTCGTAGACAAAAAGAATAGCTAAGACTGTTGTTATTGCTGCTCATTAAACAAATATAAATGAACTCGTTTTAAAGGCCATGTACATGGGCCAACAAAGGCGAGTCTGCATTCATGCTCAGTACTGACTGCCCTAACGCTCTGCGGCTGATAATGGAGCGGGGCACTCCAAATTCAGACAGTAGTCCTCTCTGAGCACCTTCATGGGACCAAGGTCCCAGGAAGGTGCGCAGAGAGGACTACGGTCTTAATTCAGTGCGCCCTGCTCTGTTATCACACACGGTTCTTTTGGGCAGTCTCTACTGCGCATGAATTCAGCGCACGCAGCCGTCTCTACTGCGCATGATGGCTTCTGACAAACACACTTTTAGTGAATTATTATACAGGATAGTTTTAAACTCACCCAGGCCGCCAGGCCATAGCCGTTCTGGAGCAACTCCCGACAGCCTCAGCAGCAGGCTTCCACAAACAGGACGGCTCAGGAGGGGAGTGCTTCTACAGCCAGATAGTGCCATTACCTTGTTCCAGAATTGCTCCTCCTCTTCTCTCCATAGGCCCCTACTGCTACTTTCTCTTACATCTACTGCGGTACACAGGGTCCATAGGGTTAAGGTCCATCCGTGAGGAAGAAGGGTACTTTTGAGAAAAAAAAGCCTCTGGAGTAGGTAGACTCCCTTTCAGCTTTGCTTTAACCTCTGCCTAGCTTTGTTTATATTCATTTTTTTTTTGTCCTTTTCAAGACTCTCTTTGACTTTGCATTTTATTTTCTAACCCTAATACTACTTTCCTTGGACCCCATTTCTTAACAGCATTGATGCATCACAGCAACCATGTGGACAGTAGTCGCTGCTATCAGTGTGTGAAGTTCCTTGTTACTCTGGCCCAGAAGTAAGTCACAAAATAGCATGCAACATCTGAACACTCTCAACAATACTTGTACTCACATGCTTGTAAATAAGAATCTGTTTTGCTATACAGAGAGCCTTTGTCTTCAAGCTAAAGAAATGCAGTTCTGGAGGAAACCAAACTGTGCCATAGGGGGAGAGAGAAAATTCTCACTTATTTTAAATGGGACTTTATCCCTTAGAAAGCTAGAGAGGTTAGTTGTCAGATCATCACTTTAACAGCTTGAGTGCCAGGTAAGTATCTAAGGCACTGGATACCTCTCTGACATCCAAAGGGTTTAAAAAGACGTATATCAAGAATGCATGTTGCAGTGCTACATGGGTACCGTCCAGTAATAATGAAGCCCTGCAGCATGCATTTTTCATATGACCTTTAACTGCTTAAGGACCACGGGGCTTTATTTTTTTTAATTTTTTTATTTTTTATTTATTTATTTTTCTTTATTTTTTTTGCGGAAATGGCATGCATCCTTGCGGAGACCCCTGAATTCCATGACGTACATATACGTTGTGTCCTTAACTATGTTTTACCATGACATATATGTGCGCTGTGGATTCTTAAGGGGTTAAAGGGACAATCTGGAAACCTACATATAAACCTATTGGAATTTGCAGAATTTTCACTTCAGTCCTATAGTGCGGGTGCTTTGCTGCAGAACTGCACCTCTTTAGCTTGATGATTAAGGCCCACATGCACATTGGATATCCATGACAACCATCACTTCCTGAAAAGCTAAATAGCAGATGAGCTTGGGGGTTTTTTCATTAAAAAGATATAAAATAAGGTAGTATTTTCCGGACTATCAAATGTATTTTCTTGAGAAGTGTCTCCTGATATTACTGAATGTTGATTGCAATTAATCATTTTTTTTATCCTCACTTTTGTCCTATAGAGGACACCAACACAATGGGGTTAAGCTAAACTAGGTGGCAGGGAACTTTGAGGAAAAAAATATGTCTGGAGAAGGCAGTTCTCTTTCATACTTGCTTAAACCCCCACCACCCAGGTCTGCTTCTCCTGAGTTTCAACGTATCCTGATCTCCACCCAGACCTAAGGAAGAATTAAAGATCTGTCTAGTGTTGACCAGTGTAGAGCAGTGTCACATCCATTATAGCCTAGGGTTCATGATTGTGGATTGATGTCTGTCATATTACATTCAGCCAGGTTGTGAGGTCTGACCTACAGGGCTTTGTTACACATCAGTGTCTCAGCTGACGTGGATGTTAATCAAAAAAGAACCAGGAACTAAGCAGACTTGTGGGGAAACATGTTTACTCAGCAGGTCAATGATCATCCTAGTTGAATGGGAGTTGACACTAGCTGGTGTGGAAGCATTTGGCTCTCCCAGTAATAGATTGCATACTTATGCAATGCAGTACCACTTGTTTTCAGTTCCAGATCAAAAATCCTCAAGGTGTTGGAAGTGGATGCCCCACTGAACCACCGGAAGTGCAGCCTGACATATCTGTGCACTGACCGTGGATATCTGGGTCACTACTGTGCTGCAAAATAGAGAAAAGCTCAAATTCTTTTTCAAGTTCCAGCTTTGTTGCAATGAGCATGGTCCTTTCCAGTAGTGGATCTTTGTTGGTCTCCACTGAGTCAACATCTACTTTCTGTCTCCCATTGGTCATCTGTCTCAAACTCACCTTGTTTTCATTGAGGTCGCATTAAGTCATGTCTAATACCAAGTTCTGTGTAAGGGAACCAGTGTAGTTATAGATTATCATCACAGCATTTGAAGACTGTAGTTTTGTGTTTTGGATAATCATTTCACTGTTCATTCCCCTTTCTTCATTCAGGGCTAGAAAGAGTTTTTATTCCTCAGGTCTCTCTTGGGTGCAAATGAGTATCTTCAATTTTGTTCCATCATAATATTAAGAAGATTTTAATATTTCCCACCCTTTTGCATATGATGATGCTTTAGGTGCCATCTCCTAGACACTCAAATTCCTTTGAATCTGGATCTTTGTTCTGGAGGTGTCTCTAATTGCCCCTTCCAAACTTCAGTTTTAGTACTGATTCTGTCTGAATCAGGACTTGGGTGCCCATTCCCTCTTTCTGCCCTAATCATTCTAATAGGAAAGTACAGGAGCTTCATTATTTGGAAGTGTTTTTTGTCCTCTGTTCTCCTTGCCTTTGTGATCTGGTTCCTCTTTCAATTGTGGCCATAAGTCTGCTCTGCGTTCTACGCGCTGGGCTAATTATTTGTTTATTTACTTATTTATTTCTTCTTTCAGGGCCTTAGCTTTCCTTTTTCTTAGTGGGTTTTAGCTTCATGACCCAAGTTTTGGGAAGTAGCGGTGCAAGAATGCTATATGTGGAGTGAGTTATTCTGGAGAATAGAGATTTAGATGTCGTGGTAGACAACAGTGTTATCCTTACACTATTTTCCACTTCTTTCCAAGTATCTTTGATGTGTTGCCGTCTAGTTCATTTTTCTGCAAAGCTTGCTGTAGGGGTGTTTTGACCATAGTTTTTTGCTCCGTCCCTCGTAGTTTTTAGGACGGCACTGGTATGTCCCCATGGTCCCTCTGTTTCCATAGGATGAAAGGAAAAAAATATATTTTTTTGCACTGCTTACTGATGGATCATTTACATCCTATGTGAAACACGGGAACCATGAGGTTATGTCCCCTCCACGAGGAGGGCTGGGCTTTCAAATGGAGCCTCCCTTCCAAATCCACTTTACCCCCACCTGAACATGAAGAGACTGAATTATCTCTCCTGACTGCACATGTCCTGTGAATATGTCCCTATTTCTCTGTCCAGCAGCCACATTTCTCTCTGGAGTTGGCGCCTGACTTGCACTCTATTTGACTGGCTTGCTTTGGCAGCACATACTTAAAAGAGAGATTATGCTTCTTTGTTCCTATCTCTTTTTAGCCGCACCAGTGGGATTCTTATTTAACCCCTGCACTGCCTTTCTGCATAGGCAATATTTGCCTTGCCCCTATCCTGCCTATAACTTGGATCTCTGTGACTTCTCTTTATTTTCGGCAGTGGTGCATACTCTTTCATTTTTTAGGTCACTGTGCCTTTAAGAATGGGCATGCATGGTAGCCATCCTTTATGCATTTACCTCGGACTTCTCTTGCCACAGTATGTGTTTGGAGGCTGTAAGGGGGCAAGTAGTGGTTCTAATTTTCCACAAAGTTTACCAGAGCCCAGTGGACCCTCCCCCCCACCCACCACCTCCCCAATATTGCGAAGAACCTTTTTGCAACAGCTGGAGAGCCACTACACAGTTTAAAGCTGAGAAATTACAGTTCCCAGCAGCCTGTTCTTCACAGGTTTTATGACATTGGAAGAGGTATTCCTAAGCTGAGCCTATTCCTTTTTGGATTCTGCTTGCTATGCAGAGGCTGATTTCTTCTTCCTACTTGCCAAATTAACCTCTTGCTGTGAGATAAGTACTTTTAAAGATTTGTAAGTACTTTTATTCTACTTTTACTTTATACCTTAAAGGGACAGTAATGTCCCATGAAAATGCTTAGAGTTTTGTAGAGGTTAAACAAATAAACAATATGCCACAAATCCTATCTCTCAAACCGCTATGGTTTGAGAGATATCCTCCGTTAAAGTTTCCCTCTCCTGCCCCTTCTCCTGACATCAGCTGTAAGCTGACAGCAGAAGTTTCTGGTCTGGGTACTGAAAGGCGGCTCTTCAGCAGAGCCTCAATAGCGCAATTTAAAAAGAAATACTTCTTTGGAAGGGTCTACAAGTGTGCCTGGTTTGCAAGCACACTTTTTAGACTGTTCCAAAGAAGTATTTATTTTCAAATCGCGCTATTGCGGTTCTGCTGAAAAGCCTTCTTGTGTCGGCCGACAGGGATCTCCTTCTGTCAGCTTTACAGCGGACATCAGGAGAAGAGGTGCTTTACGGAGGATAGATGTCAATCCATAACGGTTTGAGAGATGGGATTTGTGGCATATCTTTTATTTTTTTAACCTCTACAAAAACTATAAACCTTTTTTATGTGATATTACTGTCCCTTTAAGGGGTCTCTTGATTATGTCAGAGCCAAAGAGAGACATAGGCAAGTCTAAAGCTACTAAAATACCTTGGTCCCTTTAACCCTTTCAGTGCCAGAGTGGTACGGAACGCATTGCTTTGCAATGCATTCCTTATCCCACTGGCACAGAAAGGGTTAACTCAGTGCCAGATTGGTCATCCTAAGGAATTGTCTGGTACTTTATGTCCCTCTTGTTCTGTGGCCCCTATTCATCCTCTGGGACCCTTATCTATTGAACAGGTTAAGGCCTTAATTTCCTCAATTCTAACCATACATCTATTCAAGGGGAGTTAGTCCTGAGCTCCCCAAAAAGCTCTTGAGCTATGTTATTACTAAGGATTCCTCAACTGAGCAAGGGAAAATTGGTTTGGATAACTTAGATTTGTAATGGTGGTGGCTTGCATCTAACATCAGGGAGGGACCAGAAGAGCAGCCACATGGTACACGATACAGCTGATTCTGATTTGTGTAGAAGCTCACAACTGCCCTCTCCACCGTTCATATCCTAGGGGTAGACAACAATGTGGCAGACTTTCTCAGTCCTCAATAGGAGCTCATTCATAGAGTATTTGACATTGCTTATGGGGTACCCCGATGGAGTACCTACTGGCCTATTGGCTAAACCACAAGGGTCCTCCGTTATGTGCCAGATATTGGAATCTTCTAGCTTCTGCCGTCTATGTGATGGTCATTACATGGAATTTTCCTCTGGTATACGTGTTTTCTCCAGTTCCACGGATTCCCAGGGTGCTGAGAAAAATCAGAATGGAACAGGCTCATGTAATTCTGATCGCCCCATTCTGATACAGTCGGGCCTAGTTTTCAGATATTCTCAATCTCTTTGGCAAAGCCATTGCCCAGGCCTTTTGACTCGGGGTCTGCTGTATCATACACATGTGAAGAAATTTTCTTTGGCTTGGCTCTTTAGGTCAGCATCCTAAGGAAAAAGGGATTTTCTGACTCCATCATTACTACTGTGTTGCAGACTTGAAACCCAGTCTCTTCCAAGGCATATACCATAAGAAATGGTCCCTGTCCTGTAAGTGATGTGAAGACAGAGGGTCGTGCTTGTGTCCTTGAGTATGTTCAGGCAGGGGTAAAGCGGATATGGAAGTGAGTCTCTGCTTCAGAGACATTTTTTGTTCCTGGAAATAAATTCCCCTTTTCTTTTAGGCCATAAGGGGCACAGGGTATGCTTCCTGGAGATAATCCCTGGCTTTTCCTTTCTCCGCTGGTTTGCCCTGACATTTTTGACTTCTCTGGATTGATGACTACTTCTCTGCCATTGTTTAATTTTTGTTGTTGTTTTTAAGTTCAGCCTTTGTCCTTGATCTCTCTTAGCTAATATGTAGACTTATGAGAAGCAGATATGGATGGGGGTTAAGCAAGGCATAGTGCAAGTGGCCCTCTCCAGTGACTTTTTTTTCTAAAATAGACCTGCCTCCTAATGGAAAGAGCTTAATCCCATGGTCCCCGTGCCCCCTATGAACTAAAAAATCTATCTGTAAGAAGCACAAAAAAAAGTATCTTAGTCCAGCCTATCACAATTAAAATTTTGAGCAATATTATAGTATTTTTCTCTAATCTTAGAAAAAAATGTTTTTTTCCTTTTTGTGAAAGGTGTTCTGCCGCTAAAGAGTATTTTAAAGAAAATTCAAATCACTGGAGTTGGGCTGTGCAGTGGCTGCAGAAGAAGGTAATCCTTTTAAACTGCTTTATTACATTTCTTTATGTACCTGAGGAAGGGAAATACTAGCCACAATGTGCTGTTCTGTCTGTATCAATGCTGAGGAGACGATTACTATTACTGCTGGCTTTGGTTTGGAGAACACAGAACAAAGACCATGAGCTGTATTCAGGAATTAAAGAGGTGCTGTTCTGGGGAAAGCAATCTGTGTACCTTAGGGCAGTACTGCTTAACCCTTTGAGTGCTCGAGGGGTACACAACACATTGCTTGTGTCCCCAAGTGCCCCCCAGCAGTGCACATTTTCAGGATCTGCTCAGTCAAACACAAGTGAATGTCATTAACTCGGGCAGATCCTTCAGGATGATTGAAGCACTGATTGGTATACCTGTTCTTGTGAGGAGATCCAGAAACCTGCACTGTTGTAGGGCCTGAGGGCAGGTGTGAGCTTCCTTGCCATAAATGCCCCAAAATTCACATTGATTTAGATGAGGCTAACAACCCCTTGAATACTAGGGAGGTCTCAATTATGATGGAGACCTCTCCAACACTGAAGAGGTTAAAAGGCCTGCACAAAAATCAGTGTGAATTTTCACTTCTACCCTATGGTTCTGTTGGTTTTCCCCAGAATTGGTCATCTTTAGACTGATGAGTCTGACCCCCATAAGCACGCTTAACTCTCTGAATGCCAGGCGGGTATCCAGTACGATGCATTGGATTCCTGTCTGGTAATCAGAGAGGTTATGAATTTGGATTTGCTTTTGGTAAGTCTACTCTTGTTTCTCTGTTTATTGTAATGTAAAGGGTAATCTGTTCTACTTTTACTAACTTGCATTTAAATCATGGGCCATACGCACAAAGAAAAGGGAAGCTGTTCTGGGGCAAACAGATTGCTCCATAGGGAACATGCAAAAATTATCATATTCCATACTGAATTAATTGAGGCTTTTTAACTCTTGAATGCCAGGGAGAGGTCTCCAGTGAATTTACAACCTCTAGCACTTTGTGTTAAAAGCCTAATTTATATCAATAATATCTGTTTTCACTAGTGCAGTGGTTCTCAAACCTGTCCTTGTGCACTAACCCTTAAAACTGCAGATTTGCAGTACCTCCTTTCTGGATTACATGTGGCTCAGTCATTCTGATAGAACCCCTGTGCTCATTTGAAGAGATCTAGAAGACATGCCCTGTTGGAGGAGGCTTGAGGACATATTTAGAAACCACTGCCCTAGTATGTAGTTGGTTTGCCCAATAGCTGCTCCTTTTCTTTGCAAATATGGTCTGGTATAAATATATGTTCTTCTCACCCAATATCCTGAGCTGATATGTTGAAGAGATACTTGTATAATGATAGACTATGAGATGTGAAAATATGTCAAAAAAGCGATAATAAGAGAAAGTGGTATTGGATTCAATGTATGTCTGACAATGATTGCTTACAAATAAAGTGTTATGATGACAAGGGCAATATAAATAAAAGGTCAGTGCCCAAACAGTTAATGTGCAGTCAGTGTGACACTGAAGTAACAGAATAATCCAACCTTTGAGGGACTGAAGTCTAGATTTCCAATTAAAACATGGTGAAATGAGCAAACGTGGTGAGATAATGAAGATGGGCTGATGAATTGAAGGGTGATGAAGCAGAGATATCAGTCACAGGTGTGGTCCATACAATTAATCCCCTTTCTCCTTCATGCTGTTTGGAAGAAGTGGCCTCGGGTACCAGCCTAGTGAAAGAGGAAAAAAATAGTGCTCTGAGGGGGACCATGGAGAAGACCAACAACGTAATAAAGGGATCTAAGTGCAGTATTTACTCAATAACAATAAAAAAAACAAAATAGCCAATTTCCCACTCAGCTGGCAACCCAGTGTTGCTTTTCCAGTGCTGCTCGGAATACCAATCTGCTTCAGCTGTAGAAATATTACCACAGCAGTGTGTGTGTCTTAGTGACAGCAGTATCTTGGGTTGGGGCAGTGAGGGGAAACCTCACGGGGGATGTGGGGTAGGACCAGCACAAGAGCAAGTGCAGACTTACCCGAATGCATTTTTGTGGAGTACAGGGATGTAGCCCACAAAAAAGCTTTTGGATAAGTCTGCACTCTTTTGCTGGTCCCACATCACATCACCCATGAGGTTTCCCTAATTTCCCCAACCCAATCTACTGCTGTCACTAGGACACCATGGACCTCCACGTCCATATTTGGACAGCTGATGCCAATCAGGATTCTGAGCAACACTGGGAAAGTGGCATCAGGTTGTCAGGAACCGCTGTGGAGGGCACTGTGTGAGATTAAGGGAGCATAGAACTCAGAGAAACGCTTTACCTTACTGGTACCATGTGAGTGGTTAATTGACGATTCTGTTTTTTTTTACTGTTACGGTATTTAATAAATTCTACACTTAGATCATTTTATTATATTGTTTGTCTTCCTCGTGGTCTTCATCTGATCTCTGGTGTTTACCTCTTGCACTACATAAGGCCCCATCCTGTTTTTATTAGAATGTGTCAGCATTACAGGACTCAATTATTAACTTACTAGTGTAAAAGACCATGTACACGGGCCAAGGTCTGGGTAATGTTAACCCTTTGAGTGCCAGAAGGGTACGCAAAGCATTGCTTTGCAATGCATTGCGTACCCCTCTGGCACTCAAAGGGTTAAGCGTCCACTAGATCACTGCTCCACGCAATGCAGTCTTGCATCGCCTCACTCACGCGATACAATCATGCGCAGTAGAGACTGCCCCAACGCGCACAGTCTCTACTGCGCATGAAGGCTTCTGACAAACATCCTAGAGAATTATTATATAGGATGTTGTAAATGCCTTTTAACCCCCATTAATGTTAGAGATATCTTCATTGTATCCAGGGGCTAAAAGCAGCATATAAATCAGTGGGAAATTTAGGAGTGTTTATTTGGTACCTGTGATAAAGAAATTGCTCCACTTTTTCTTTATACAGTTTTACCTACACTTACTGGGGTCATATGAACAAAAGAAAACTTCAGTAATTTGAGGGTAAAACCTTTGCACCCTAGGGTACCCTATGGTGCTCTTCTTTTGCCACAGAATGACTCCAGTTTTTCAGTTGAACATGGTTCTCTAAATGTCTTTTTATTGTTTCTCCTCAGATGTCTGAGCACTGTTGGGCACCACAGAGTAATGTCTCCAATGAGACTTCAACTGCTAAGACCTTCCAACGCACAATCTCTGCACAGGTACTGTAAAGGCATAACCTCCTAGTAAAGAATTTGGCAGCCTAGCAAAGTTGAACTATAACTCCCATAATCTTCAGCTAGAGTTTAGCCATTTAACAATGATGGTATTTGTATTCCAGCAACAGCTAGAGGGGCCACCATTTTTTTGTGTTTTTTTTTTTTTGTTTTGCTGTGTGCTGGACACTTCTATTGCATACAAGCAGTTGAGGTGCTGGTAGAAAAACTATCTCTTTCTTTTCTCTAGGATACCTTGGCATATGCTACAGCCTTGTTAAATGAGAAGGATCAGTCTGGAAGCAGCAATGGGTCAGAGAGCAGCCCAGCCAATGAAAATGGAGATAGGAGTATGCAGCAGGTGAGAATCCGGCACTGGTCCATTACAGAGCAAATGTCAATTTGTGTTTCATGGGGAATTAACTCTTTGAGTGCTGACGGAGATGAGAAACTCATTGAAAACAATACATTGCACACCACTTTAGCACTCTAAGGGTTTAGGCCCCCACTCTTCCACTTTTGGCCTATGCTTCATTAACAGTTTTAGTGCCAGATAGGTGGCCTGTTGATTTCTTTCTTTGCCAGACACTCCTCTGGCACTGAAAATGTTAAAAGTTAATATTTAAATCCAAATGCATTCTTCTATTATTATTTTTTTTAAGTTGCCACCAGACTTTGGGCATTAACAAGCCATACAAATGTGTTTCTTTATAATTAGGGTTTACTCATACTTGAAAGAAACCCTAACTCATTAAACAGAGTTGCAGTTTTACACACTCAGATACCTTGTACTTCATGCTATCATCTGGAAAAATTCCCCATTTGTTTACAGAGGCCTTAAACTTCATCTTCTATATGCTCTGGGTATTCGATCCTGCCTTTCTCAAGACACACTAACTTAATTACTCTAGCAATCTTGATAAATGTGTCTCAGTAGTTGCATCTGTAGTGTATCTAGTCGTTGGGGCCTTTCCATAATGACGTCTGCACGCCTGCGCTGTCAGTCCCAGCCGGCCCTAGGAGGCATTGCTGGGAGCTGTTCGGCTCCAAAAGGGACTGACAGCGCAGGCACGCAGACGTCACTATGGAAAGATGTCTGCGCTCTCTACTGCATGTCAGCCCAGAGCAGGGTCTCATTCTATTTAACCAGGTAATTATTCTGACAACTAGCACTACTGAGCAGCTAGTTGCCAGATGGGGAATTATTTGACATAAACTTTAAAAGAGGTGGTAGTTCTGCTTTAAGTTATTGGGAGACTCACAAGCAGACTACAGTGCAGCCATCTTGCCGAAGAGACATCTGTGCACCTGCACTGTCTGTCCCTGTCTCCCCACTTATTGGCTAGGGAGACGTAAGGTACATACCGGGAAGGCCAGTGCAAGCGTGCAGATGTCTCTTCAGCAAGATGCCTGCCTGTGAGTCTCCAAATAAATTACATTTCTAAATAATGCCGGACCTAATAAGGATTATCAGAGGATGTATATACATTTTGCTATAGTAAACATTAATTAGGGGTTAATTCAAATGTTATGACAGCTTTTTCTTTCCTTGATGGCTCTGTTGTTGTTTGTTTTTCAATGAGAATTAATGTCTACAACCAATAGTTCTCCTAGTGGCAACTTTTCGCAAACTGAATTTGAATTTTAACCCTTTGAGTGCCAGAGAGATATCCAATGCATTGCAATGCAGTGCATTGGATACCTTACTGGTACTCAGAGGATTAAAAGACCAAGTTTCTGTCCCTTAGGCTGACATGTTGAATACACCATTTTGAATAGTTTTCAAACATGCAAACTTGATTCTACTGAGAGTGCACTCTAAATACTACAGAAATGCATATTACTAACATTTTACTGGATTAACCCTTTGAGTGCAAGAGGTGTACTCAACGCATTGCTTTGCAAGGCGTTGCGTACCCCTCTGGCACTCAAAGGGTTAATGCATTTTGGTGGCATTAAATTTATTTTTCTCGTGCAGGGTCCTGATTCTCCCATGATCCTTGGAGAGACTAAAAGTGACCTTGATGACGTTGATCCTTAAATAGATTCTCCAGGTACAGTAGATTGAGAGTCCAGTTGTGCTGTGAAATGAACGCACTTTGAGAACCACAAGTCGTTTCACCATTACATTTCCACTAGAGGCCACAACACAACCTTTGCAGGCATCCCAAGAGAAGACTGTGTTTTCTTGCACAAATATATCATGACATCTGAAGCCAAGGTTATTTCTGGAAGATTCGGACAAGGACCTTTTCCATTTGCCATGGCTCAGCAGTTAAGCCATGGCTACAAAGTATTTTTGTCAAGATTTTATTTGAAATCAAAAACAGCAAGTGGTTGAATTAATTTTTTTTCTTTTTCTTTTTTTTTTTTTTTTTTTTAAGTATGTGAACATTAAAAGAGTGAATGTAAAAGTGTTGCTTTTTCTGTAATGCTGCAAAGAGATTTCTTTTGGTTTTATACAAAATAAAAAGAAAAGGTTGATCTTAACTGCATTTAGATGTATAGGGCAACTTTTTAATCTTTCGATATTGCTTAGGAATCTTCAAAATGATGTAAAGATATGTGTAAGAAACTTACCTTTGCCTTGTACAAATTTAGTATAACATGGAGTTTATAAAAAAAGACCTTTGTATTTAATATGTCTCCCAGAATTTGTATAGTGCTTGAAAATGTTTTTTTTTGTTGCCATGTGAATCATCACGCCTTTGTAGAGACGACATTCATTCAGCAGAGGAAAGTAAATTAATCTGTAGAGTATAGATAGAAAACTAGAGCTTGAAATAGAATTTTTCAATTAAGTACCAGGTCAATAATCCAGGTACACCTTGCAAAAGTGTCTATCCTAACCTAATAAATTTGTGTCTGTTTGAAAGATTTAGGAAAGATACTTTTCTTACACCTAACCAATATTTTTCAGTTTACGATGATGGGTATAGAATGCTACAAAGTATACTGGGTCTTGTGTATAAAGACATAGTGGAGCAATTGTGTGGCAGATCAACAGCACTATAAGGAACAAATAAAAATTCCATAAATTTCCATTGATTTAACCCTTTGAGTGCCAGAGGGATAAGACTGCATTGCATACCCATCTGGCACTCAAAGGTTTAAATGGAGCTTGTAACCCTTTGAATGCTAGAGAGCTCTAAACAATATGTTGGAGACCCCTCTAGCATTCGAAAGATTATAAACTCCGTAAATCGATGGGAAATGTGTAATTATCCCTTGTCTTGCAGTTGGCATGCCTGAAAATTGCTCAACTTTGTCCTTAGACATTCAATGGCCCATATTTATACAAGCAAACTGGAGTTATTCTGGAGTAGACCAACTGCACCATAGGGCACAAATACAAGCTTTAGTTAAATTAAATTGGGTTTTTAACCCCTTGAATGTTAGAGAGGCCTCCAACGAATTGCAGAGATACACATTAGAGACCTCTCTAGCATTCAGGGGCTTAAAAAGCTCTATTTAAGTTTATGGGAATTTAGGAATTGTCATTTTGTCCCCCTGTGGTGTAGCTGGTTTACTCCAGAATAAGTCCAGTTTGACTTTATAAATATAGACCATTGTTTCTGGGCATGAATGGGACTTTTTATGAAGCTGGTGTCTGGATCCTGTTGGTGTTAGTGTCAGTAATATATTCTGCACTTATTGATGAAGTTAACCAGTGGGGTGTGCAACGCATTTCAAAGCAATACATTGCATACCCGCTCCTTAAAGGGATAGTATTGCTTAAAAATGACTAATCCCTATGTTAAAGCCCTTCAATAAAGATGAAAAATGCCCCCAGTGGCATCTTTCAAACACTTATGGTTTGAGAGATAACCGCTTACAAAGTTCACCCCTGGCTGACTTCAGCATTCTAGCTGAGAGCAGGAGAATCCTCTCCTGAGATCAGCCGGTGGCTCTGCAGCAGAGCCGAGATCACATTAATAAAGAAGAAATCCATCACTAAAAAGGTCTTATACACGTGCTTGGTTTGCAAGCACATGTAGAAGACCTTTTAAGTGAAGGATTTCTTTTTTATTAATGCGATCTCTGCTCTGCTGCAGAGCCGCAGACAGTCCCGGGACCATATTCCCATGCTGTAAACTAGAATGCAGATGTCAGCCAGGGGCGAACTTCGAAAGCGGTTATCTCTCAAACCATAAGGGTTTGAGAGATGCCACTGGGGGCATTTTTCATCTTTATTGAAGGGCTTTAACTTAGGATTTAGTCTTTTTTATGTAATACTATCCCTTTAAAGGGTTAAATTATACCATTTTACACAATTCTGATTTGCCCCCAAGAACAGATTTTTTTTAAAAGCTCAGTACTATAGTTTTTTTATGCAGAGATGTTAGATTTACTTACTTTCAAAAGCAATAGTAGCAATTCTGGATCAAACCAACTGCATTATAGCGGGACATAGAAAAAAAATTGATTTAAATGGAGCTATAACCCTTTCAGTGCTTGCGAGGTCTGTAATACATTGCAAAGACCCATTCAAAACCATGTTAAGTTTGGTGGGGTTTTCCCATTACACAGTTGGTTTGCTCCAGAATAGCGCTTATTTTCTTTTGAATGTAAGGCCACAAGAGTGCTTACTGTAGACACAAAAGATTATTATTGCATCATTATGGCTGCAGTCTTTTTGATGATGTCACTTCCTTGAAATTACCCTGTTTTTTTAAGTGTATTAATATGATTTGAAATGCATTTCCCAGGGCTACACTTTAAATATTCTGAGAGTTATGATTCATAATCTGTCTGAATCCACCTTGAAGAAGGTAAATGTGAGTTTTTGTTGTTTATTGTTAATATATGATCTAAAGTGTATTTGGTGCTCAAGCCCATTTATTCATTTTTAAAAGGGCATCAAAAATAAAATAGGAGTTTTCTACTTTGCCCACAAAACAGCTGTTGTGGTAAGAACATTACATTTTTATTTATTATCTCTAGTAGTACTTTCTGAGACACAAGACCAGTTTTATTTTTATATAAATATTTGTAATCAAGGTTGTTTGAGCACTTTACTGCACATTTAAAGGCACAGTAATGCTTTCAGATAACTTCATTTATATTAATAACCTGACTGGCCCTGTTTTACTCTTTCCACTTTTGTAGATATAGTCATCAAATCTAATTTTGTAGTCATTTATGTGTTACATCTTCCTTCCATAGTGTCTGTCACTGATCAGTTGGTTTTCTCAGATGCTCAAGCAGTTGGCATTTAACCTTTGTGAGCTTAGAAAATGGGGCACATGGTTACTTGAGTGCTCCCTTAATGTCCACTGCCTTGTCAGATTTTCTTGCCCATGAATTACTAGGGTGTAGACAAGCAGCATATTGGTGTGAGGCTCAGGGAGGACAGACTGCAGCTTTGCAGGAGTGCATGCACAAAAGCAGTTAACGCTTGCTGTACTCGAGCACAAGAAATTGGGCTTTCACAAGATAACAGAGCCTGTACTTCCTAAACAAACTTGGCAACTGCAAACAGGGAGAAGGGGATAATTGCAGAGCCTATAGAATGTAAATGACTCACTATAAAATAGAGAAAGTGTAGTATTATGATGGATCTCTGGATTTAATGGAAATCTCTGTTTGGGGGAAAAAGAAGCATTTTTCTTCCTTTAAGCAACAGGTAGCATCTCTCCCGTTACTGACAACGGGGAGATGTACTAAATTGAGATAAAGTGGATATGACTTCTCCAATCTCTATGTTATTCTGTGGAGCCAATGCAATAAAAATATCTCAGGTGGGAGAGATCTTAGTGCATTGGCTCCATAGAATAACATAGAGATTGGAGGAGTCATCTCCTGTTTATCACACCTTAGTGCATCTCCCCCATCCTATATAATAATTCACTAGGATGTTTGTCATGATGCAGTCATGCGCAGTAGAGACTGCTCACGTTTAGGAAGTCTCTACTGCGCATGATTGCATCGCGTGAGTGAGGTGATGCAGGACTGCATCGCGTGTAGCAGTGTGAGGTAGCGGCCTCTTAACCCTTTGAGTACCCGAGGGGTACGCAAAGCATTGCAAAGTAATGCTTTGCGTACCCCTCTGGCACTCAAAGGGTTAACATCACCTGGACCTTGGCCCTTGTACAGGGAATTTTACACTAGTGGAGGCATATTGAATTAAATGTAATATGTAATGTTCCCAGTAATCTATTATCGATTAAGAACTACTAGAAAAAACAGAGTGTACCATATGGAACAAATAAACATTTTAATTCATTTAAATAGCATGTTTAACCCCTTGAATGCTAGGGATGTATCCAATGCATTTCAAAGGGTTAAAAACGCCATTTAAATATTGTGACTCTTTATTTGTCCATATGGCGCAGTTGGTTTGCCCCATAATGCTTCACTTCCTCTAAGTACAGCAGCCTCATTGCCTCTGGTTTTGCAGTTCCTGGGAAAGTGGTGCTTTGGTCATATAGGATAGAGTTTCAGGGAATGGACACTTTAATATCTAATAAAAGAAAATCTCTCCATTTGTATCTTTTCATCCACTGTTCAATTTGATCTCCAAAATATCTGTAATTGTGTCGGCCCCTTGAATAATTTTTCCACAGAAAAGGAGTATGCAGTCTATACAAGTTTAAAGGGGAACTTTCACCTCAGAACATTTTTTTACCAATTCATTAAGCAGTTAAGCAATGTTGAAAAAGGTGCTTCTTTTTTTTTTTTTTTTAATGCTAAATATGTAGGAAGATATTTTATGTTCTAGCCGCACACTTCCGCATTGCACAGCTTCCAGCACTAGTTCATTCTCCTCCCACCTCCCTCCCAGCTGCCCCGGCGAACGCATTCACACTTCACTTCGGTGTGCTGTGAACGGCTCCTAACGTTACAACAAGAAGCGATTCGCATTATACTGAGGTTGCAACCTCAGTATAATGCGAATTGTTTCTTGTTGTAACGTTGCAAGCCGTTTACAGCACACCGAAGTGAAGTGTGAACGCGCTCGCCGGGGCACCTGGGAGGGAGGTGGGTGGAGAATGGGGAGCTGTGCCGAAGATACCTGTGCCGCTGAGTGCGGAAGTGTGCAGCCTGGACATAAAATATCTTACTAAGTATGTAGCAATAAAAAAAATGAAGCACCTTTTTCAACATTGCTTAACTGCTTAATGAATTGGTAAAAAAATGTTCTGACGTGAAAGTTCCCCTTTAATACAATACAAATAAAGTTGGAGCTTAAACTATTTAATATTGGAACATATATATATATATATGGCTTGATTTGTGCCAATTTTTATCATTTGTGTTACTTTTTTTGTTAATTTCTTTTACCATAAATGATTTGCTACACCAATGTACTTTTATTATTTTAGAATATTTTCCATTGAATTTACCATGATCAGTTACCTGCCTCCCAAGTAGTCTGAGAATTAATTATCTTGAATTCATTTTCCATTACTTAATCTTTGCACATCCAAACTCCTCTTTCATCATGTGGATTTACCCTGTTTTAGACTAAGGGAAGGACTGTCTTCTGTACAGTTTCACACTGCATAATTCTCCTGGGGTAGGTTTTATTCCCAGTTGTTTTTTGTTTTGTTTTTTTAATCAAACTCAATTTTAGCAGATGAATGGGAAGTCATATAGTCTTCAGTAACTTGAGGTGAACATAATATACCAGTGAGTAATGTGAATGGACACCAGAGGAGAACTCGGGCTCATTCCATTGTAAAATATAAATTCAACATTTTAAGGTCTTTAACCCTTTGAGTGTTAGAGGGGAGTATAATGCATTGTTCCGCAATGCATTATACACCTATCTGACATGCACTGGGTTAATGCACAATGGACGTTTGGAGGATGTTAATGCTTTGAGTTCCAGAGGGGTATGCAACACATTGCAAAGCAATGCGTTGCGTACCCCTCTGGCACTCAAAGGGTTAAGTACACTTTTCATTTGCCAAATTGGAGGCACTACCTAAAGTGCCTTTGTTTTTTTCTTCTCTGTAGCCATTTACATGTCATTTAAAGGACAAAGTCATGAAATGTTGTTTGATTTTTTGTTTTTTTTTTAGTTTTTTTTTATTTGTGGCTTTAAAGTGTTAGTAATGTCTAAAAAAAACTATTTTTGCATTTAGAAGAGCTTAAAAAGCTGATCAAAATGCAAAAAAACGTATCTCTCAAACCGCTATGGTTTAAGAGATACGGGCGTTTAAAGTTTGCTGTTTCCTACTGACAGCTGTAAAGCTGTCAGCAGGAGATCCGTGTCGGTCGACACTGAGGCGCTTGAGAAGTGCCGTGATCTCGTTACTTATACGGAATCCCTTCATTGGAATGGTCTAAAACGTGTGCCTAGTATTCAGGCACACGTTTTAGACCATTCCAATGAAGGGATTCCGTGTAAGTAACGAGATTTCGGCACTTCTCAAGCGCCACCGTGTCGACCGACACAAATCTCCTGCTGACAGCTTTACAGCTGTCAGTAGGAAACAGCAAACTTTAAACGCCCGTATCTCTTAAACCATAGCGGTTTGAGAGATACTTTTTTTGCATTTTGATCAGCTTTTTAAGCTCTTCTAAATGCAAAAAAAAAACTTTTTTAGACATTACTAACACTTTAACTCTTGTGTAGCATAGGTTATATATGTGTAGCGTTCTGTAATGTGATTTTTTCTTTTTTTTAAATAAAGTTTATTTTAAGGATTTATGTAGTGAATGCCTGCACTGTCCTGTCAAAAACAACATTTAGCTTTATGTCTGGGATGTTAAACACTCTGATCATCAAAGGTTTAAGATATGTATCTTAATCCAATCCAATCAGTTCTATTGTAGCAGAGTGAGGGAGGCAACATTTTTCAACCCAAGCAGATTAAATAAGAATAGAGCAGTGAACAATAGTCATGCCCATATTAAACATTAAAATACACTCGCTATTTAACGCAGTGTTTGAAATAAAAAGAATTCTGCTCCCTGGCTGCTCTGTGAGTGACCAGGCAATTTCTTACCTAGTACAAATCATCACAGAAGTGGGTTTGCTCTTGTATTTCCATTTTGAATGTAGTCATTGCAAGTGCAGAGTTGGAGTAGTTTGAAAATAGATGTGGCAGGCATTATTGCACTTTTTCAAGCCAGCATGTCATGCTATTGTCCTGGTTAAGCCCCTTCACAGTGCACCTATAGAACCCTATTTACATAGGGCCTTAGGCATCAGAACAAAGTGGCGCAATTCAAGACCAAACCAGCTACACAACTGGGGGACAGACCATCATTCCCAAACTTCCCTTGATTTTAAATGAATGCTGGAGAGGTCTCCACTGCATTACTTTGCAGCACTTCCTGTCTGAGACCAGGAGAACCAGAGTAGGCTGTTATTGACTGCTCCTCATGGTGCAGGGAGCCAATCGGATCAGCTCCATGCCCTTTCATTTAAAAGCTGGATCACAATGAAGACTAGAGGAGGCATGCTGTCAGATATGACTGCTTGCTGATGCAGAATGAGGAGAGGCCTTTGGTTTCCCTTGTTACTGCTGACAAACAAATGAATCTGTTCCCAGCTGTTACATTTCTGAATGAGATGTTTGCGAATAAGGGGCAGGAGCATGTTTCTGTGAATTCCCCAGATTGAGGGCTTCATACATTTACATTAAATGTACTTTAAATTTGCCTTTTTTTGACAATCTGTTTCAAGGTCACCCAGGTTGATGGCATGTTAATGTGGAGTAGGTGGATAAATACAATACAAAAACATATATATGGAATATACAGTATGCATAGCTCATAAGTTTTAAAGGGATAGTAATACTTAAAATGTAATATATATATATATATATATATATATATATATATATATATATATATATATACACACATTGTTGGGTTTATCCCCCTGAGTAAAACAAGGACACTCCCACTGATGAAAGGTGTTTTATTCAGTAGTTATTACAGTTTAAACTTTATTTTTATGTGCCGTATCACAGTGGCCTGAAATTGTACAGTGGCGCTGTTGCTACACCATCCTATGGAGATTTAAGATCAATTGACCAGAGCTGTCCATAGGATGGTGTAGTAACAGTGTCGCTGTACAATTTCAGGCCACTGTGATATTGCACCTAAAAAAATAAAGTTTGAGCTGTAATAACTTTTGAATAAAACACATTTCAGCAGTGGGAGTACCCTTGTTTTACTCAGGGGATAAACCCTACAACTTTTTTTTTTTTTTTTTTTTAACATTTTAAGCATTACTATCCCTTTAATAGTTGTGAGGAATGATTGCAAGGTTTCATGATGCATTGGTCCTTCAAGCTAAGTGTTAACCCCTTTGATGCTAGCAGCTTTGCAATAAGTTGGAGATGTTTATAGCATCCAGTGGGATAATCAAAGACAAAATCTGTGTCCAGAAAGCTCTCATTATTTCCATATAAGCTACTATATAAACTTTGTAATTAAAAAAAAAAAAAAAAATGGCTCTCCGTAAAGAGGAATTATACCTATAGGAAGAAGTGGCTCTTAATTTGTTTACCTTAATGTAGCAGTCCTGAATATATATGTCTGCAGTTGCCTGTAAATGCTCAGCACCACTTTTTGTTTTTGCTTAAACTTGTCTGTTGTAAGGAAGTTGGATAGGTAGGTAGAAAGGTATGTAGAGAGATAATGTGTGACGCACAGCAATCTGGGTAAGTCCTTGTGTTTAAATCAGAACTATCAACTTTATAATATTGCCCCCCAAAACATTACTAATATAGCGACAGGCATACTTGTATTATGTTTAACCAGTTTAAAAGCCCCACAGTGCCATCCAGCAGCCTTTGCTGGTGCCCGGAGCGTCTCTGCTCACCAAGCGGTCCAAGGAAGGTGCACAGAGAGGACTCCGGTCCGAATGTGGAGCTCCACGCTCCATATCAGCCGCGGCGTGTTCAAGCAGTATATACTGAGCATGACTGCAGCGCGCACAGTTTCTACTGAGCATGATGGCTTCTCTTGGAAGCTCTGTGCGCTGGATGCCGGCAGAAGATGATGTATTAGTTCAATAACGTGGACTTATTAAACATAATACAAGTATGCCTTGCTTATCGCTATATTACTAATATATTGGGGGACATTATTATGAAGATGAAAGTTAAGCTTTAAATGATGAGCTGCTTTTTCTTTAATACATCCCCAATACCACAAATCCGTAAGTATAGTGACTGAATATGCATTATTATTGTATTCTATAGTATAAGAGTGTGACTGTCAGTAACACTCTTTAACCCCTTAACGACATGTGACTTACCAGGTACGTCCCGCAAGAACTGTCACTTAGTGACAGAGGACGTACCTGGTAAGTCACGGAAGTCCGCGTCTCTGTGTGGCTGCACGCCACTCGGAGACTCCGGACTTCATTAAAGAAAAAAAAAAAATGTTAGGCGGGCGTTAACGTGACAGCCGCGTACGAACACGGCTGTCACTAAGGGGTTAATATGGATTACCTTCAGGCTAATTCCTCTCACCCATTCTGCAGTGAAGGGGATGACCAGGTCAATTAAATACCTCTGAGTCTTGCCATAGCAACCCACCAAAGCTCTCACACACAGTGGAATTTGCTTCATTGTGAGCTGTTGAAACATGTCCTGAGCACTTGACTACAATTTATTGCCTTTTATGTCAGCAAGTATATATGTATATATTTTTTTTTTCCTTCCTCTGGATCAACAAGGGTGATCTGGCATGGGCTGAACTTGATGGATGCGTGTCTTTTTGCAGATTATATGTTTTCAGTGTTCAGAACTTGCTTATATAGCTTACACAGTGGCAGATGAACCCAAGTGAGTGTGTGTGTGCTGTCAGGATTGCTCTGGATCAGTTCACTGCAATAAAATGGTCGGATGGGGAATTAAAAAGCAAGTATCTCCAAATGGTCACTATTAAAAAGTGTGAATGACATTAATCAGACTCTACAATACTTTAAAATGCCTTTTAATCCTTTATCCCTTTGAGTGCTCGTGAGGTAGCCCACAAAATGAGTTGCAATGCTTTGGATACCTCTCTGGCACTCAAATTGTTAACCCTTTGCTACTCCTCTGGCACTCAGGGTTAAGGGCCAGAGGCATACACAAATCAATGCTAAACAATGTGTTGTACACCACATCTGGACCTTTAAAGGATAAAAAAAAATAAATAAAATCAACCATTGTTCATGTGGATGAATTTCAGTGGTGTGTAATTCTTGATTTGCTGTTCAGTAATGAAGCCAGTCATATTTACACAATGTTCAAAGGTGCAGTACAGACGAGATCACTGCTAGTATAAGCGGATTACTGTGCACAATAACACAGGATTCAGGAACTATATTCATTTTTTTGTGAACTACTGATTTCCCCCAATTGAAGAGAGATTTGTTTGTATTAATGGTCTTACCCCTTTGAGTGCCAGAGAGGTACACCACGCAAATGCGTTGCGTACCCCTCTGGCCCTCAAAGGGTTAATCCACTGGATGTTAAGAGATCTCTAATTTATTTAGAAACACAGATTAATTCTGAGGCAAACCAACTGTACCATGAGGACAAATAATGATTTCCCAAACACCCACTGATGTAAATTGGATTTTTAACCCCTTAAATGCTAGAAAGGTCTATGTTGGAGACCTCTTTAGCATTCAAGGGGTTCAAAGTTCCCATTAAATCAACAGAAATGTTTTCCCTATTTTGTAGTTGGTTTTACCCAGTTCTTGTAACATTAGCCTCGTGTTGGAGCCCTCTAGCATCAAAAGGGTTAACGGAAGCATGTCAGGGGCCTTCATGAAAATCCTTGTCACATTGACTGTAAGCATGTATCTTGTCATCTCATTCTCCCTAAACTGGTAAACTTGGTTTTCTATGGGTGTTACATAGAGGAAGTTGAAGTTAAAAGTGAATCATTTGTACATAGATGGAAATTAATGAAATGAAAGGGCTAAATATACATAATGTAGTAGTGTCCATTATACTTGATTTGTCATTATTGCTGTTGCAACAGAATCCGTGTGGCTTCAATACTGTTGGTCGTGTTCAATAAGCAAAGGAGGCGCAGTTGTGGACCAAACCATCTTCACCCTTGGTAACAAATATACATCTCCACATTCACATTGGTTTAATATCCGCTTTTAACCCCTTGAATGCTAGAGAGGTCTCCAACACATTGCTTTGCGCTGGACACCAGTCTAGAATTAACTGGATTAAAATGAGCTTTTAAATCAATGGCTGCCCCCCCATTGTACAGTTGGTTTGCTCCAGAATGGCCTGTCCTTAGCTTACCAAATACAACCTTATGCTGCTTAAACTATTATTTGAATCCTTCATTCCCTTTATTCTTGTACTGTAAAATTCTGGAATGCATGAAACATTTGTATGAAGGTTTCTTATTTGATGAATAAAGATGATTGTTTTTCTTCTGAAGTGCTTGTGATGAGAAGTATGCATTTGTAAGTATGATCAATTACAGCTTAGAACAAGGGGAATACAGCTTCTGTCATCCCCAACCATTCTACTGTTGATTAGGGGATGATCTAAGTTGTATTTCTCAACAGCAGGAGTTCCAAAGATGGGCTTACCATAGCTATACCTCATCAAGATCTATAGGAGACCTGTCACTTTAAACCTTTGGGTGACAGGGGGTGTATTCCAAAGCATTGCTTTGCAGTGCATTGGCTACCCCTCTGGCACTCAAAGGGTTAAGAGAAGTTTAGTTTGCTCTATCATTGTAACATAGTTGATGAGACTGAAAAAGACATGTCCATCAGGTTCAGCCCATGCCATATTACACTTGTTGTACCGAGAATTAAAATATGATGGTGTGTTTCCCAGTCAGACCTATGGTTGTGCTTCAGGTGGGATCTCAGAGGAGGTGACAAGGTGTGAGCCCTGCTCACGTGCTTTTTGTACAGACAACAGATAGCAACATGCTTAGCGTTTGGATCCTGATTGAAGAATCTCCATACTGTGGACTTCATGGACTGAGGCTTTCCTGAGGGGCTGCCACTACTACTGGGGCTAGATGATGATGCAATTCTTCTACTACTACTAGGTATCAAAGTTGCAGCAGAGGCATTCGTCATAGCTAAGGTTGTGGATGTTATACAAGTGTGTATGTTTGGCCGAGTGGGACTTTGGCATGGCAATTATGCTGATGATGACTGACAGGATGGCTGTGTACTTTTTGCCATCTTTGTCCAGGGTCAGAGTTGCTAATGGTTTTCTCGTACAATTTATAGACAGACACAGTGATCCTTTTCAGTGGTAGAGATTGAGCCTTTGCCTTTCTGCTAACATTCTGGCCATGTCATCATCTCTATCACTCTCAATTTCATCTGCATCAGTCTTCATAGGTTATCATCAGCATCACCCACCGCTCCTTGCTCACTACCCTTCTATTCCTCTAAGCTTTTAGAAGTGTCATACAATTTCTTTTTACTTTCACAAAGTTCCCTACTACTTTGAGAACAGGTGTTTTGGTGCTTGTTTTTCTCACTGTCAGATGCAGAAGTTGGTTCAGCTGCTACACCTTCCTCCATTATGCACTGCCATCATCAACACTAGAATGTGTTGTTCTTATGCTTTTTTTTTTTTTTTTTGTACTGGTGGTGGAACCTTTACAAACATAATCATCATCGTTAACTACCACTTTACTCTCATGTCTCTGCACTGCTCCACATTCCCCTCCCCCTGCCCCTTGTTCTTTTGCTGGACATTACTCCACTGTCTTGCCTTAGCCCTCATCAAAATTTCCAATGTTCTCTGCGGTCTATCAATTACTACTTTTGCCATAATTGCCATTTGGTTGATCCACAAGGAGGCAAAAAAAAAAAATATTCTCCTGAAGCCTTTTCCAAATGAGCCCCAAGTGGGTAAAAAATAAACTCCTTGACTCAAAAAAGCAATGGGATATATCCCTACATAAACAGCCAATGGCCATTCAAACCAATGTTCCTCATTCTCTCTGTTGTTCTGAGCTAGAAAAGTATCAGATTATTTTTTTAAGCCTTAATATCTGCAAATAAGCCTCCTGAGACAAAGCATTCCACAACCATTCTGCTCATACTGTAAAAAAAAAATACCTGCCTTTGCTATAGAATGTCAGGAGTATACAATGCATTGGATATAGCACTCAGAAGGGTAATAGATGACTTTACTGCTGCACAAAATTCTGGCTTACCTTTTTGTGTACTGTATAGAACAGAGCTAGGTTTTTTTTATAGACCTCAAACTGTTTTAGACTACAACTATTATCCCCACCCAGCCATTGGCTCATTTTGCTAAGTTTCTCTTTTTAAATTACCATACTAGTTTCTTCCTGGATCTGGTCTGAATTGTGATCCTCAGTGGTGTTCTATGTAAGCTGTCCTGCATTGGACTCATATGCAACTGTGCCCAAGGGATAATCTGAACTGTAGATGTCGGGACTCTTATTTGTTCCATGAAGTCTTGTGCTTTGTTCAGGGTCAGCTTCCTGAAGGCCTATATTCTGCTTATTGTTCTTGTTATCCTTTCGTCTGAGAGGTGGGCTGTTCCTACTTGTGGGTCCAGACAAACCCCCAGAAAAAAAAAAAACCACACACATTGTAGAAGGATTGAAAGAACAGCCACCCTAGAGCAGGTATGAGATTTATGCGTCATATGACCTTGCCTGGGAGAGTGGTTTTTCCACAATTAAAAGGTTAGTCCAGGTACAGGCTAATTGTAATCCCTTCTTCTCTTAGGGTGTACAAGTAAACTGCCAGTGTCCTTGTCTACACCCTCTTGGGCTAAGCACAACCTTTAAGGGAGAATATTGAATTGCTACTGCTGTTCCTGTGGCATTGTTTTAACCCGAATATGCTCGACAGATCCTGATCACAGAAGAGTTGGTTTCCATTCTGAATTATGTTTTTATTAATTTCTTGATGTGTTTGTGGTCTAAGATAGTTCTGAAGTTGCCCAAACTCTTGGCCACAGTGAATAAAATTGAATACCCAAGCTCCTCTGTTCTAGATGGACTGATTACCCTTTTCTGTAATAATTTGCAGATTGCCTGTATGAAGGTTACTGCCTTCAATGGATTTGATGGAGTTTTTGATTGTTTTAAGATATTCTTTAATGGGACAGTCATGATTTCTAACAGGAACCCTGTTGCCATAAAGTGTTGATCACATTGGTCCACAGATGTTCTTTTCCAGGACTGTAGGAAACTTCTCATCTTGGCCAGGATCGGGATTATGGAAGGGGTTCACTGATCTTCATTGCTATCTATTTTTGAACTGGGTCTTATAAGGGAAAACCTTTGCAAATCCCCCCCCCCTCCTCAGTATAATGATAAATTGAGCTTGCTGTAACAATAGCCGTGAGGCAAACAACATGAAGGGAGCGTGAACTGGGAGGGAGGTGAATTTTAGGAGTGGGAAGTCCTGCGGCGCTGTGCTGCTGTTACCCTGTTCGGCAAAATGCAGAAATGGGTACAGGAATGTAATTCTGAGAGCTGGTTTCTCATAAACTATAGACTTAAAGAAAGAAAAAACCCTGCAATCTAGAAAACATTACACTACACTAATAATGGGACATAGGGTTTGTTAACCCCTTAACAACCAGCTGCGCACGCACCTTGCGGTCCATTAAGCACCACAGAGCATTTTTTTTTTTTTTCGCGGCTGGATTCCGGACTCCCCGAACTGCGTGCAGCTGCGAGGGGAGCCTGGAATTCCATGACGGTCCAGTTCCGTCATGGGTCCTTAAGGGTATAACAACCCATGACGGAACAGGACTGTCATGGGTCCTTAAGGGATTAAAGGTGAAAGTTCCCCTTTTAAATGTTTTTGTTTTGTTTGTTTTTTTTCTATTTCTTTCTTTACATTTAACTACATTAGCTGTGATTTTCTTTTTGCATTTGTTCCCCACTGGTATATATATTTTTGAATACATTTCTGTAACCTAGTTTTAAATTGACCATTTTCCCCATATTGTTTCCTTTAAATTTATCTTGCACTGATGCTCTTAACATTTTGATGGTAGACTGAAGTCTTTCTTCCATATGGTTCAGTTCTCTCTTTCGTAAAAGGAGCCAGTATCTGCTATCATCTCTTCCAAGGAATTTCCAGAATTCAGGCCTTATAATCTTGCCCCTGCCTAATATATATATATATATATATATATATATATATATATATATATATTAAATATATAATAGCTCTTCAGTGTCTGAGAGGTAGCTTTTTCTCATAGTTTGCACAGGGTTTGTTTTTCTGTTATCTGATTAAGAGCTAGATAGCATATTCTGCAATATTTCATTTACAAGTGGTGATTCAAAACGGAGTAGATATGATAAGTTAAAGGCTTGGCCTGAGTCTGTGGGAGGGGCTGTAAGCCTTCAAATACCAGACAGCAGCCTCCCATCTCTGATTTATCCATATTGTGAGCTCTTCCTCAAGCACGTCACTTCCGGTTTAGAGATTCTGCATTCAGCATCTTTGCAAGACGCAGTGTCACCCTGTCTGTCCCTCACGACTGTAAGCTCTAGGTTTGGCTTAAAGTAAGCAAGCCAACCTAGAAACAAAGAGCTATGACTATTATGCATTGTTTCATCTATTACAAGTGCAGCTCCTGTACAGCCATGCTATATTTTAGCTATTATTAATTGTTTTAAAGACTGGTATTATAGTATATATATATGGTATATCTATCATTTAGATCATTACAATGCCCAATCAAAGTTCATAGCTACACATCATGTTTGCAATTCTGGTAACAAAGTCTCTCTTCAAACATCAGAATCATTTGCACAAGCTCAATTATCTTTGTCAATAATCAAAACCTCTACTTGCTAAAATAAACATTTTCAATCCTGAACATCTCTGTTACATATGATACCACTTTCCAAATTGTATTAGCAATAAGACAATGCAGAATTCATAAGTAGGTTCTTCTATTCACATGTAGATACAGCTTAGCCTCTCTCTTCAGTAGCTCAGGTCATTTTATTAAGTATTAGAACTGCACCCCTTTTATTTATGAAATATTTAAGAAGTACAATAAGATTAAATTAAAAGAGGATTTTAGTCTTACCTGTTAAATCCTTTTCTCTTGGTCCATCTAGGTTACTGGTAACTTTGGGTAGGTGACCAACACTTTAAGTAGGCAGGAACAATTCTTGAAGAGAATGCTGAGTGGAGCCTACCTCCTCTCCTTAGCTGCATCTAGCCAATAACCAATCAGTACGATTTGAAGACTAACTATTGACTAGGTAGTTGGAAGAGAAAAGAAGACTCCTGTGAGCATGAACGCAAAAGGACTCCCACGTTCGGTCACAGGAGAGCCAAGCATGGTCCCTTGACAGGGTGGGAGACCAGCAACCTATATGGACTAAGAGAAAAGGGTTTAACAGGTAAGACTAAAATCCTATTTTCCTCTGTCATCCACTATAAGTTATTAATGATTAAGAAGTGGGAATTGAAAGCATCTCAATTATGCTGATGACAATAAGCTATGTAAGGAAATATGTACAGAGCTGGATGTTTTTCCTCTGCAGAAGGATTTAGGTAAACTGAGTGAATGGGCAGAAACGTGGCAGATGACATTTAATGTAGATAAATGTAAGGTATGCATTTGGGCTGTAGAAACAAACTTGCTACATATACACTAAATGGGAAACAACTTGCAGAATCCTCATTAGAGAGAGATTTGGGAGTGCTGATAGACTTCACAGCAGTGTGCAGAAACACTCAGCTGCTGCAAGAGAAAATAGGGTACTAGACTGCATAAAAAGAGGTGTAGATGCAAGGGATGCTAATATTATCCTACCTCTGTATAAATGCTTGGTTTGGCCTCATCTAGAATATGGAGTACAGTTTTGGGAGCCAGTTCTTAAAAAAAAAATACATTGTTGAACTGGAAAAGGTGCAGAGACATGCAACAAAACTGATAAAGGGATTGGAGGATCTGAGTTATAAAGAGAGGCTAGCCAAACTGGGTGTGTTTACATTAGAGAAGAGATGTCTAAGGGGTGCTATGATTACCATTTACAAATACATTCAAGGTCAATACAAAGAACTAGCCAATGCATTATTTACACAAAGGGCAGAGCTAAGAACAAGGTCATCCATTAAGACTAGAGGAAAGGCACTTTCAACTAAAGCAAAGGCAGGGGTTCTTTACAGTAAAGGCGGTAAAGCTATGGAATTCTTTGCCTCGGGATGTTGTACTTGCAGATAATGCAACTGCTTTCAAAAAAGCAATGGCTGCCTATCTAGCACAGAACAATATTGAAAATTATGACAGATGGTTTCAAAGCAGATAGGATGTTGATCCAGGGAAATATCTGACTGCCATTTGGAGTCCGGAAGGAATTTTTTACCCACTTGAGGCCAAATTAGAGATTGCTCCAGAGGGGGTTTTTTTTGTTTTTTTTTTTCCTTCCTTTAGATCAACAAAGGTGTTTTTGGCATGGGTTGGACTTGATGGACACACTTTTTTTCAGCCTCATCAACTATGTTACTATGTCCAACCATTGAGTTTCCCAGAAGTGGGAAGGCAAGGACCAGGCGCAGAGCCCCCAAAGGCACCAGAGCCTATATGAACCATCAGATCGTAGACAGCCCAACAATAACAATGAAGTGTCAGTGGACACAAAACTGGGGTATAAACACACCAGGAACTGTAGCATAGCACACAGAACTAGAGCTAACTGGGCTCAAGAGAGAAGGAGTACCAAAGAGACGGAAGGAGAACATAGACAGGCCAGACTGCCGTTACACTTCTTCAAAGCACGTTTAATCTATACACATGCCTCAATTAGGTCCCAGTGACTCCTTATGTTGAAACCAGTTGTTATCTCCATACTCTCCTACTATTATTATTTTATACTTACAGAATGTTCGGGATTGGTGCATAGTCATTGTGCCTAGTAGAGCTGGCATCATAAGTCAGCTACACAAATGTCATTTCCGGTCCTGCGATCCTCAGCCAAGTGCAAGGTATGTGCTTTCCCCTAACAGCGTTGCTGCTTCAAGCCGTATCAGGCTTGCACGGGTAAGATTCTCTACATACGATTAAATTACTAAGCGGTACAGCCTCTTTATCCCCACTAGCTATAAATCAGCTTATCGAGAATCGTACCTTTACTTCTGCTTGTCACTTGCTCAAGTTGCATGAAACAATCACTATGGAAGACTGCCCACATCCATTCATTCAAGCATTCTAACTCACTAATGGTTATCTCACAGACTCCTGTTGAAGTCTGTGAGGTAATACAGAGTCAAATAATTAAATTGTGAAATGTAACTGCTTAAGCATACAACATTCTTTCATCTACTCATTGATTATCCCTATTCTTATTTACTTCCACATTCAATCTCCTTATCATGATTCATTAACCCTAACTATATACATATTAGTTACTTCTCATGTAGGCACATCACTGTGCCCAATGTCACTCGTGAACATCCTTCGGCATAGCGTACTTCCGGTATAGCAATCCACGGTCAGTAGGTAGCGGTATTCAGGTCTCCCACACAGAGCATTCAAAGTCAGCTCATACGCTCCCCTTTTAATCGGCCAAATTAACTTATGTTTCAGTTTTGTACAGGCACGTTTTTTTTTTACGCTAGACAGTCATAATTCATGAGCATATGCAGGGAAACTTTGCCACAGGAGGGAGAGGAGAGGAAAAAAAAACACAAAAAAACACACAACACTGTCCTGATTCTACATTTTAACATGCATACAGTTATATTGTTTCAGTGTCCTGATTCTACATTCTAACATACATAGTTACATTGTTTCAGTGTCCTGATTCCATGTTCTAACCTACATACGTAGTTATATTGTTTCAGTGTCCTGATTCTATGTTCTATTGTACATAAATACATTGTTACACTGTTTCAGTATCCCAATTCCATGTTCTATTGTACATACATACATTGTATCAGTGTCCTGACTACATGTCCTATCACCATTCATACTTTGTTACATAGTATCATTGTCCTGATTCCATGTCCAATCCATCACAGGTACCTCACTTCTTCGCAGAGGCTGGAGGTCACCTTAAGTCCATACCTTACCACTGAGGCTGTAGGTCACACTCACAGGTACCTCACCTCTTTGTAGAGGCCGAAGGTCACCTCCGGTACATACCATACCTCTTCGTTGAGGCTGAAGGTCACACTCACAGGTACTTCACCTCTTCATAGAGGCTGGAGGTCACCTCCGGTACATACCTTACCTCTTCATAGGGGCCAAAGGTCACACTCACCGGTACCTTACCTCTTCGTAGAGGTTGGAGGTCATTTCAGGTCACATTACCTCATAGGCTCTAGGTCACACTCACAGGTACTTCACCTCTTCATCAATGCTGGAGGTCACCTCACTTACATACCTTCTCTCTTAATAGAGGCCAGAGGTCACACTCACAGGTACCTCACCTCTTCGTAGAAGCCAGAGTTCACCTCAGGTCACATTAGCCCTTAGGCTGCAGGTCACAGTTACAGGTACATTGTTTCACTGTCCTGATTCCACGTTCTATCTACGTACATAGTTACATTGTTTCAGCGTCCTGATTTCCGGTTCTATCGCCCATTCATAAAGCATATCACCACAAGGTTCCATGTACTATCTAACATACATAGTTACACGGTCCTGATTCCACGTTCTTTCTAACTTACATACGTTGTTTCACCGTCCCGATTACAAGTTATATCGCCATTCTTACATTGTATCACTGTCCTGATTCCACGTTCTATCTAACATAATAAATTGTTACATTGTTTCAGGGTCCTGATTCCATGTTCTATTGCTATACATACATTGTATCACCGTTCTGATTCCATGTTCTATCTGACATACATACATTGTTGCATTGTTTCACTGTACTATTTACATGTTCTGTCGGACATACATACATTGTTCACTGTCTTGGTCCATGTACTATCGCTTTACACACATTTTTCACTGTCCTGATTCCATGATCCATAGCTTACATACATAATTACATTCTATCACCGTCCTGATTCCATGTTCTATCAACATACATACATTGTTACATAGTATCACTACACGGATTCCATGTTCTATCCAATCACAGGTACCTCACCTCTTCGTAGAGGCCGGATGTCACCTCAGATACTTACCCTACCTCTTTGCAGAGGCCGCAGGTCACACTCGCAGGCTCCATACGGCAGGGACAGGTCCATCGCATTGTATCATGCAAACTCAGATTGCAACCTCTGTCCGACTCGAGACAGCTTCAGCATTCAATATCCTTGTACTCTGCTTCACCCATTTACCTTCCTCCAAATCATGTACAGCTTTAAAGGGATAGTAACCCCCCCCCCCCCCCAACAATTTGACGGCAAAATACAGGAATCATAGAAATATACTGAACGCACTTAGTACCATCTCTCAAACCTTTATGGTTTGAGATGTAAGGCAAGACAGTCCTCCGGTCCCTCCCCCTTCTGCCTGACAAGCTGTAAAGCTGTCAGAGGCAGAATCCGGTCGGCCAACTTTCCGCGGTTCTGCAGTATAATTACTTCATAGGAATGGTCTACAACATGTGCTTGCAAGCCAGGCACATGTTTTAGACCATACCCATGAAGTAATAATACGGAGATATTTAGATGACAGTGCTCCTGCAGAGCTGCCGTCTGGTGCTGGAAGTCGGATCTCATAACGGCCGCTATACAGCGGACGCACGAGAAGGGGGAGGGAGCGGAGGTCTTTCTTGCCTTACATCTCTCAAACCATAAAGGTTTGAGAGATGGGACTAAGTGCATTCGGTATGTTTTTAGGATTCCTGTATTTTGCCGTCAAGTTGTTGGGGGGGGGTTACTATCCCTTTAAGTTTTTTCTCAGAAGCCTAGGCAATCTTTTCACCTTGCACCCCCCCTCCATATCACCAGCCACTTTTCAGATGCACGTACGAATTCCTAAATATTAACCCTTTCCTTTCAGCACCTATCACCCCCATCCTAGCCGCTAACCGCCTTGCCTTCTTTGGGTTCCCCTGACCAGGCAAGGCTCCTGTCATCAAGGACCGATGTCCTCGCACAAAGGGACCCATTCATTTGGCACACCAGCCATTTAACTGAACATAGCACATGTAGGCCATCACATTCCTTACTTTGCTTCCACAATTCCGGTGTCCTTTAGAAGTGCCAGTTATCCAACTACCATTCACCAACATCACGCGGCTGTCAGCCTAGTCTCCATCTCCAATCCATCCCCTTTCTACTACTGAATTAATTTATTACATTCTAATCAGTCTCACATTTCTAGGTCTGAATCCTAACCCATTCTCCAGTCACTCATTCAGAATGGGAGCAACATCCTCAGCTTCTAAATAGATTGTACCAGCACACTTCACTAAGCCTTTCAGACTTACCCCAGTAATGTAATCCTCGCGCAAGTTCAATAAACATTTGAATCATACTGTCCTTTTTGCCTCCATTCAGGGCTACCACGTCGATCTTCACCCGAGCGTCTGGTAAGCTCAGGGTTATGGCAAACCTCTCCACATATTAGGCGCTGGAAGCCCAGACCACAACTATAAACGACGTGGGCTCAAGATGTGACTTGTAGGATTTTGTAAACATAGCTGCTCTCACCCCATCCCTTACAATGGGGTACTTTAAGGGAGCTGGGTTTGCCTCAGTCCTCCAGCTTGTAGGGCCAACAGGAGCTGGTGGTATTTGCTTTGTCCTACCCAGCGGGAGGGAGGAGACAAAACTCATTCTCTGCCATGGATAGGGATATGGAAGAGATAGACCTAGGGTACTTCAAGATACTGCTCCCCAAGCAGAAAGTGATTTAAATAAAATAAATATCCAATAACATTGTAGTAGAGATCAACAAAATGTTGCATCTAAAACATGGGTAAAGGAGACCATCTTTCTGAAGATCAGTGACTTCAAGGGGATGTGGGGGTAGCTCTCTCTCTCTCTCTCAAACACCTATAACATAGGCATGCCTGGGAGCTTTCAAACTAAGCCAATTCAGCAATCTTTTCAGAATTGACTTTTGAAGTCCCCACTTGCTGTAACCTAGAGCAGATTCAGTTCACAAGGAACTTTTAACAGATGTAAACAAGCACCACACACAACTTCTCTGTCTTCTTAGTATAAATGGACCAATTTAAGGACTACAAGCAGTAAACCAATGTATATCAGAGCACAAAACACTTGAAACTCTCATCCTGAGAATTTGGGTCAAATCCCTCAGACTTCCAAAGTACACTTCTAGATGAATTAATAGTAACAGAATGAAGAGGATGTCAATTCATTATGTAGTGAACAGAGGAAAAACATTAACACTGCATTTAAAATTTAAGAAACAATAAGTTGCTATGATCCTGGGCTAACTGACACACACTCACTGCATTGCCACTAAGTCCTTAGCTGAACCATCTTCTGTGAGTATGCAGTCATCTAAAGATGGCTGGAACAAGGCGTGTCTTCACAGAACAAAGATTTAAGACTGTAAGCTGGTGACCAAAACACCTTTGCCAAGAACCATTGGACTATATGCTGCAGCATTCTAGTCTCTCTGGCCCATTGCATCCTTGATAGTCTAGAAGTTCATTTGTGGATGCTTTATATCTGATGACAAGTTGCTACCCTCATCGCTAGTCAACACTTGACAAATAGCATAGTACTTCAGTGATTCTCAGTTTGAGTCCACTGGGCTAACAGGCCAGGTTTTCAGATATCCCTAGTTATGTACAGGGAATGCAGATTACCAACTCGACTGATTAGGTAGTGTTATTCTGAAAAGGTGACCTGCTGGTGTGCTTTAAGGACTATTACTGAAAAACACTCCAGTTAGACAGCATTACACTGCAGTGCTCCTCTTAGCACATCCATCCCATAGCAAAGGCATTAACCTTCCCCTTCTTCATTTAAATGTGCAAATTCACCAGTGCAGCTCCACTGGCTTTGGCCACTAAAATGCTAGTGCACTTTGTGGCTTAGTTGCATTATAGTCTGAATTGCATACACCAAACACCTCACCTATCGTACGCATTCGGGAAGATGGAGTAAACTTACACCAATTACCACTGCACCTTCTTGGTGCATTATGTAGAACTAGAATGTCCAAGTTCAGTCCTCACGAACCACCAACAGCCAGGATTTAAGAACTGCCCTGATTAAGCGCAGACTAGTTAATCAGTGGCTTTTCATTTTGACTTGCTGTGCTTAAACAGGGAAATCCTTCAATCCAGGCCTGTTTGTGGCAGTTAATGACTGAACTTGGACACCCCTAATGTAGAACAAGGAGCAGAGGAAAGGAATGCCCACACACATTTCTCCACTGCCCTCAATTATGCAAAAGTGGCATTAAAAGGGGACAATTTCCAAAAAAAAGTAGCTTAACACTTTGCACTGAGAAATTAGTGCCAGAAATTATTAGGAAACACCGTATCTCAGCCCCCACCTTCATATTCTCCTAAACACACAGGTTTTAGAAAGGATCAGTGCCTATTCTGAACCACGTGCAACCCTCTACCCATACGAATAATGGTGGATGTGGTCTCCATAGAGTCTAATTGTAAAGTCACAGGACCATGACTCAGATGCCTGCCAGTTCTTGCAGTTTATTTATACATATACAGTACAGGGCTCAAAATTCCCACTCGCTTCCTCGCATTTGGCGAGGAGAAATAGAGTGCGGGCGAGTGGAAATTGAAGCCCTTTATAGGGGGTGGCATAAAAAGCTGCTGTCATCCACATTGCTGCAAATGGCTGGTCTTTTACGCCCTTCATGTTAGCATTTTTCTGTGTGGACGAGTGCCTCAGATGAGCATTGTGCTTTGCATGCACATAAAAAGCTGCTCTCATCCGCTTTCCTGTAAGTGCCGAGATGCCCAGTTGTGTACTGCGGATGAGCGTCAGCTCCATATATGGCACGCATGGGGGGCAGTGTATTGTAATAAAAAACCTTGCTGTCTTGAGGCAATTATCCATTGCAGTTTACTACTGCATAGTACTGAGCAACAAACAAACTACTGTGAGCTGCACAAAGCTGGAGGGCTTCTTGTTGTCCAACCCTGGAGTATAGACACAACGGTGATGAGCACTGCTCTGGGCTCTCTCTCTGCATGCAGACTGGCAGAGCAGAGCAGCGCTCATCACTGCTGTGTCTATACTCCAGGGTTGGACAACAAGAAGCCCTCCAGCTTTGTGCAGCATTCAGCATTTATGGTTTGTTGCTCTGTACTATGCAGTAACTGTCCTTTGGAATTTAAGATAGCTGACCGATATAACATGGATCACTCGCATTGCAGGGATAATGGCCTCAAGACAGCATGTCACTTTTTTTTTTATTAAAACTACACCTCCCCCTCCTCCCAGTTGCATTAGTGTGCACAGTAAAGTGGGTAATCTTAAAGCTAAAATAACTCCTTGGACTGCTGAAGTGGAGCTCTTTTGCCTACTCGGTACACACTGAAATTGGATGTGACCTGACACTACATTGCGCTGTTTCAGTGCGCGACCTGAGAGTCTCGCGCTTCCATGCAGTGCAAGATTCTCAGGTGGCGACATAGTTAATGAGAAACGTGGTCGCACGCTGTTTTGCGTGCGACCTTTTAAAAGTGACCCAAAGTATACAACATCCTTCATCGAATGGCTAAAGCTTTTCAGTGCGTCCTTTCTACAAATTAGCAATTATCATTATCTTTACATAGACAACCAGAGAAAAGACAGAACCTCTCTTTGTACAACATCGTTCCAACAACTGCATGCCCACCTTTGCTGCTGCAATACTGCTTCCTCCATAATACACGCACATAAAATGTTATTGCTGGGCTGGTGAGAACTACCTCCCCCCAACACAGATGTAAAAAAAAAAAAAAAAAAAAAAAAAAAAAAAAAAGTATTTTGATGACTGTCATACCACCTTATTCCAACCTATTCTAGGGGATAGATTTGTATAAGACACACATTTATAGTCCATACTGCAATATTTCTCCTTTCCTGACTTCAGGTGTTCAGCTCTCCAGACAACTATTGAACAATATTTGTGCTTGCAGCAGAACTGTGAACATGGAAGTGTGCACTGTATAATTCCCTTTGTTTGTGTTGATGCTCACATGCATATAGTATTTTTGAATACATATTTTTGGGCCTGCAATAAACAGTAGCAGAATGAGGCAAGACAATTATAACGACACATGATTTATGGCTGATATTTTAACCCTTTGAGAGGGGTTAAAATACCAGCCACACAAAAATACCAACCACGCAATGCGATGGATAACTCAAAGGGTTAAATATTTGCTGCTTAAACTGGATCTGTCACCTACCAGATTTAAGTCTTATTAATGTTTTTCACGGTGATATTTTTAGTTTAGCAGATCAGGACTCTATCAGTTTAGTTCTTGGACCTTTTTAGTAGCTTCTTAACTACTCACCTGTCTTAAAATTGCCCCTCTCCCCCTCATTCCTTCTGCCAGCACATACTAACTTCCACCAACAGGATACCATAAATGAATAGGGAGGAATAATAACTTAAATCCCTTTAAGATTGAGGTTTCCTTTGAGTTGAACATTTGGGCTGCTGACATTGCTTCTTTAAATTAATAGTAGTGCTATATATCTACTTTTTTACACTTAAGGGTAAGGCCTTAGAGAGTGCCACCATGATCAGCAAGAACAGGATGGGTGTCCCTGTCTCACAGGTTAAGCATTGTGTTGCTTACAATGGCCTTTATGTATAAAGGCAAAGTGTGGCAAATCAACTGTACCATGTTGTGAGGAGAAGTTGTGGGTCCTAAAAACTTTCACATTATTTAAATGAAGCATTTAACTGCTATAATGCTTGAGAGGCTAATGTGTTGTAGACCTTACTAGCATTCAGGGGGTTAAACAGTTGGAATTTTGCACAGTTTTTGTCCCTTATGCTGAATAAACATAGAACAGCAGTGTCATTTAAATCAAAGAGAACGTGAGATGGATGGAGTTAAAGGCGGGGATATGGGTGGGGCTAGGCATGGAAACTGGTGATGAGTAACTTTTCAGGCCTGGCTAGTAGCTCAAGACTTGAAATTTTGAGATAGATATATATATATATATATATAAACACACACACGAGCCCCGGCGTTGCCCGTGCAAAAACAGGCAGGGGGGAAAATGTAGGAGTTAAAGTGTCAATGTGAAAAGAGAGACATACACTTTGTGCTTGCATAGTTTGAGACACACAGACATACATATATAGACATAAACATACTGTAAATACATACTTATGTGCATATACTGAGAGAAAAACACACTATACATACATATAGACGGAGACAGACACACATGCATCCAGACACACATGTACTCTGCATACATACAGAAACACACCCATATATGCATACGTGCACACACACACACACACTACATACAGAGACACACCCATATATGCATACATGCGCGCGCGCACAGATTATAATATATATATATATATATATATATATATATATATATATATATAAAAATTTGTTGGATCATGAGTTGGTGGTAAAAGGAGGACAATACATCACGTTTGAAATGCATCTGAAGAATTAAATTACGGTAACATCTTAATAAAGATTGCCCTAAAAGTTTGATAAAAATATCTTTGAAAATTTTCATTTCAAAGACAAACTTTTTGTCGTTGAAACAAATTACTTCTCACTCCTAACAGTAGTTTACTTTGAAAGAAAAGAAAACGTCTGGCAGACCATAATGTATGAATGTTTTTTCGGATTAGAGACAACTTCAGTTACCCACACTTTCTGAACATCTCAACCTAAATGTGCATGATAATTACTAATCTAGGTATGAAAATAAACGAGAATGATATAGCTTTCCTGATACCAAATAAGTTAATCTTTATCAGACCTTCCTGATTTGCAAATACACAGTGTAACCCCGGTATGTTCCATTTTCAAAGAAGTATCTAAACTTCTAAAATGTATCCATTGTATCTTCCATAACCACATCATTGGGCAAGGAATTCCATAATTTAACAGACCTTACTGTAAAAACAAAAAAAAAAAAAAAAACCCCTTCCTCTGCTGAAGTCTAAACAGTTTTCCCTCTAATCTCAAAGGGGTGTCCCCTGGTCATTTGATCAGGCCTTGGAATGAATAGCTTACCACAGAGATCCTTGTATTGACCTCTCATATACTTGTACATTGTGATAAGATCTCATCCTAATAGTCTTTTCTCTAGAGTAAATAAACAGTTTGTCTAATCATTCCTCAATTCCCTTGATTTTGTGGCTCTTCGCTGTACCCTCTCCAGTTCTAGAAAATCTTATTGAATAATTCGGCAGTAGTTTGTCTCCCCCCCCCCCCCCATGAGAGGGGAGAGAGAATACTAAGCTCCTCTTTCTGGAAAGAACTTTAATAGTGGCTCATATGGACCCTTCTAAAATTCTGCTTGCAGGAAATACACAATTTACAATGGATGTCAGACTCAGAAGTAGCATCAATCCCTTTTGTGCTTGATTTAGCACTGATATTCCAAAACACCATTACATTTCTGGATGATTAACAGGGCATTTTCTATCACATTGGTGATCTTATGATAGTTTAGGGGAAGTATTTGCCTTAGCCATTGAGCTCACCTTGGTGAGGGAAGAGGACTTAATTTTGTGCCATTTCTAAAATGAATCCAAGTGATGTAGCAAGTTGCATAAAGAGAACAAAAAAAAAAAAAAAACCCACAAACACTAATATCACTACTGATCAATTAACAATGGCACTTTAGATTTGTGCTCATATTTGGAGCTGACCAACCTACATTTTCTCTCAGGTTCTATTGGAAGATTACAACACCTCCATGCATATTCCTCCAGATATCTTGCCAGCCCTCCACTTTTCAAGGGTGCAAGCTCACCCCACCTCCAATTTGCAAATTAAGATTTACATTACACAGCCATTAAATTTGACATGCCAGTTTGTGTATCCACCTAAAAGACTTCATCTGTTCTTAGTCTTAGTTACCCCCATAGGGAACAAACTTCTGTGCATACTCTTGGGTGTGAAGCCTGATTTTAAACCCAACACCAGATTTATAGAGGAGTCACGTTTACTTTTTTGTAAAAGATATTTCCTCCTAAGATCTGTGTGATCAACACTACAGCTCAGGTGGTGAAATTCTGAGGAAATCCAGCTTCACCATTGTTAAACATTCATATGGACTTAAAAATGGGCTTTTAACCACTTGAGTTAGAAATGTGTCCAATGCATTGCGACTCTCCATTTAAAAACAATTGGAATTTGTTATACGTGATGCAATCCATTTGCTCCAGAATTAAGGGCAATATTCAGAGCTGTTGTTGAGCAGGGTTGTGGGAGCACAGAATGCAAGTAGTTTAACATTTAAAACCTTTTATTAAAAAAAAAAAAGTTACAATTTGTTCTGTACACTACTATTTACATGTTCATACAGGAAATGCACAAGATGACAGGACTTTCCATCAGTTCTCTTTGTCTGTCAGGAAATCATCAAGTGATGCCTGAAACAGGAGGGAAGATTAAAGAAATAAAACAGGTTTAAAATTGTGTTTCAATAAATTTTTTTTTTTTTTTTTTTTTTTAAATTGCAAAACACAAACCCCCATCATCATCATCATGGCTTACTAAACATTTAACCCTTTCAGTGCCAGAGAGGTACACAACGCATCAGTGTGTACCCCTGTGGCTCTCAAAGGGTTAACAGCCTATCCTATCCTTCCTATATAATAATTCGCTAATGTAGGTTTGTCAGAAGCGGTCATGCGCAGTACAGACGGCTGTGCGAGCTGCAGTCATGCACAGTAGAGACTGCCCACACAGCGGCTGATAACGGGGCGGGGCGCTCGGTGTGCAGAGCGTGGACTATGGTCTGAACTCTGTGATCCCCACACCGTTATAAGCCGCGACATCGGCAGCCTCTACTGTGCATGACTGCACTGCGTCCGTTGCTGCCTGGCACTGTGACCCATGTACACAAGCTCATCAACTAGTTCCAGATAATCTATTTAAAGCCCTTGGCCATCTGTGCTTGTTAGTTCCCCCCACCCCCAATAAAAGTCAGGGAGCAAGTCAACTGCACCACAGCAACAAGAGAGTTTATATAGTGTTAAAGATGTAGCCAGTGCCTTACAAAAATTGCTTTGTAGGTGTAGCAGTCATGGGGTTAAGAGCACAGTTTAATTTCAATAGGAATTCATAGTTTGTACTCTATGCTACATCCGACTTGTCCCAGAAATGTAGCTTTCCTTCCTTAATATGGCATTAACCCTTTGAGTGCTGGGGAGGTATCAAACGCATTGTGTACCAATTTGTTGGATACATCTGGCATTCAAAGGGTTAAAGCCAGTTATATGAATGGGTTATTTTAGTGTACATCTCTCCAACATCAGATAGGATTCTGGGGGTCTGCAATGTACGATCAAGTTACCTGCCGTAGTAGTCTCTCTTTCTGCATTCGGGAATAGAATTGGAGGACATATGGATTGGCTCTCACAACCTTGGGATCAAAATCCATAACCCGAAGACCTTCCAAACTCCGAGCTCTGGAGAGCGCTACATAAGCCTGCCCACTCTCAAACACACGGGACAAGGAAATTTCCACACAGTCTAGTGACATGCCCTAGAAAACACAAAACACAAATTAAATTACATAAAATATTGACAAATGCTTTTGTGGTGGAGGGGTTATAAAGGGAATTGTAACTTTGAATTAAGAGAATTTTGATGCCATTTACCTGTGTTTTAGTACTAGGGAGACACTAAGAAGCACACAGCAGAGCCATCTGAGGTAGTCACAGATGAACACAACATAACCCAACTTAATATGCCATGCACCACCACATGAAAAGGATCTTTCTTATAAAAACTGGATATGCCTAGGACACATATCTAACAGATTAATCTTCTCTGGAAGACTAGGATAGGAACATCACAAAACAGTACATGTCATGTAGAGAACACTATTGGATAATGCAACCCCTCTTAATGGAGCGGAGCATTATGGCACCACCAAGTCAAATGCAATAATGCCATAAAGGATAATGTACAGGACACCTTTGTAAGACAATACCTGTGAAAGCACAGGACCACCCAAAGAATTGCATAATCTGAGGATTATGGCACATAGGACAACAGCATAAATAGCCTGGATTGTATGTTGCAGTATTTTAAATATATAATCCAAGAAAAAAAAAAAAAAAAAAAAAAAAAAATTATAAATATAATTAGGGTTTATCTTCCACCCCCCCCCCCCCAGAGTAAAACAAAGGTACTCCCACTGCTGAAAGGTGTTTTATTCAAAAGTTATTACAGCTCAAAGTTGAATTCTTTAGGTGCAATATGATGGTGGCGCTGTTGCTACACCATCCTATGGACAGCTCTGGCCAGGACCATAAATCTCTATAGGATGGTGTAGCTCCACTGTACAATTTTAGGCCATTGTGATATTGCACCTAAAAAAAAATTTAACTTTGAGCTGTAATAACTTTTGAATAAAACACCTTTCAGAAGTGGGAGTACCTTTGTTTTACTCAGGGGGATAAACCCTACAGTGTGTAATTATTATATTAATTATATATATATATATATATATATATATATATATATATATATATATATATATATATATATATATATACACATACACACACATTTTTTTACATTTTAAGTATTACTATCCCCTACAAGGCACCTAAAGTGCAGCTCATTGAATCCAGTACCATTTTATTGTGCTTCACATACCATTCAGCCTGATTTTGGCCCACATCAGAATTGGAAAAAAAATGGCTGCCCAACTATAAACCTTTGCACTAGGCTAGCGGTTGAAGAACACATTGGGGGTTATTCAGTAAGGCGGTAAGAGATGATAAAGTGGAGAGGGCTTCTCTAGTGATTTCACTTTTCCAATTCCTACGTTAATCTATGGAGCAGAGAGTGGCAGCTCGGTGGATCTGCAGCAGAGCAGAGATCAGGCGGCGCTCCTGCAGAGCCACCTAATGCACGCAAGACCGGATTCCCCTTCAGTCAGCTAGAACTATGACTTCAGGGAAAGGGGAGGAACTTTGTGAGAGATTGCACTGGAGGCACTTTTTTATGCCTACAGTATGGGGATTAGTAAATTTTAATTACTATCCCTTTAAGACCGTCACTTCAAAAATAAACAAGACACGCATTTGGTGTTGAAGTTCCCGCTGAGTATTTTGATTTTAAAAAGGTTATGGATAAAGTGGATACCTTGGGTAAAACGATGGCCGACTGGGGCATGGTTCTAAAATTAGGTTTAGTTTCAAGCCTGTTTAAGGAATGTAACATCTTTAGTCTCATTTAGTACCTTGCATAACATATACAAGATTCATGTACAGGGGAGGGCTGGCCTGGGGGGCAGAGGGGCAATTGCCCCCTGGGCTGGTCACAGGTCTGGGCTGGAGGGCCACTGCCTCATCAATATCCTTCTTGCTGCTGTAAATGGAACTACACTAGTGATACCACAGAGCTTACAACTGAAATGAAGCTACACTAAAGAAACCACAGAGCTTACAACTGTAATGGAGCTACACTAGTAGCATAACCAATTCCCCCCTGTAAGCTCTATGGTATCATACGTGTAGCTTTAAATTGTAAGCTCTGTGGTATCACTAGTCTAGCTTCCATTTCAAATGTAAGCTCTATGGTATCACTAGTCTAGCTTCCATTTCAAGTGTAAGCTCTATGGTATCACTAGTCTAGCTTCCATTTCAAGTGTAAGCTGTATGGTATCACTAGTCTAGCTTCCATTTCAAGTGTAAGCTCTATGGTATCACTAGTCTAGCTTCCATTTCAAGTGTAAGCTCTATGGTATCACTAGTCTAGCTTCCATTTCAAGTGTAAGCTCTATGGTATCACTAGTCTAGCTTCCATTTTAAGTGTAAGCTCTATGGTATCACTAGTCTAGCTTCCATTTCAAGTGTAAGCTCTATGGTATCACTAGTCTAGCTTCCATTTCAAGTGTAAGCTCTATAGTATCACTAGTATAGCTTCCATTTCAAATGTAAGCTCTATAGTATCACTAGTGTAGCTTCCATTTCAAGTGTAAGCTCTATAGTATCACTAGGCTAGTTTCTATTTCAACTGTAAGCTCTATAGTATCACTAGTCTAGCTTCCATTTCAAATGTAAGCTCTATAGTATCACTAGTGTAGCCCCACTTAAATTGTAAGCATTGTGGTATCACTAGTCTAGCTTCCATTTCAATTGTAAGCTCTATGGTATCACTAGTCTAGCTTCCATTTCAAGTGTAAGCTCTACAGTATCACTAGGCTAGTTTCTATTTCAACTGTAAGCTCTATAGTATCACTAGTCTAGCTTCCATTTCAAATGTAAGCTCTATAGTATCACTAGTGTAGCACCATTTAAATTGTAAGCATTGTGGTATCACTAGTCTAGCTTCCATTTCAAATGTAAGCTCTATAGTATCACTAGTGTAGCACCATTTCAATTGTAAGCATTGTGGTATCACTAGTCTAGCTTCCATTTCAATTGTAAGCTCTATAGTATCACTAGTGTAGCACCATTTCAATTGTAAGCTTTGTGATATGATTTGCCTTCACAACATTAAAGACAAGTTTAAAATGTACAAAAGGGGGTAAAGTGGGACAGTGGGCTGGAACGATAGTGGAAATGGGCCACTTGATTGTATTTGCCTTCCAGGCCACTAGTTGCCAGCCCTCCCCTGTTCATGTACATCTTGGTGTGTAGTGCAGTGTTTACACAAGTGTGTTGACATGATTTGGTCCCATTATCAATGTTTGTCCATTCATTGGTCAGTTTTCTATTGATAAAAGGCCCAATTTATAAGTCAATGAGGAATCTGACTGTCACCTCTGGTACAATTTGTATGCCCAAGAACAAAATAGACTTCTTTTGAGCATAGTGCACCCAAACCCACTTATTTGTGTGTTCAAAGTTACTCTTTAAGAAAACCCCAGATGAGATTATAGAGTAGAATACAGGTTCTAAAGTTACGAACCTTAATGGCAGTACCTATAAGTTAAACATCCATTATATTTCACAAAAGATTTTAACTCATCGCAATTTAGGAGCAGCAAGATTAGACTAAGACTGCATCATGCTGCTCCCGTAGAATAGAGGTGTGGTTTTGCAAGTCTGACAAGTTCACGTCAGCTGTCTTGGGCTTCAGCTCCAGATATGCTGCCTTCCATAATCTAAAACGGACAGGATGGAGTCAGTCCATTAGACTATGAAGGAGGTGAACACTACCTTCTAAGTACAGTCCAAGGCGGATATTTGTGCTGGCCTGATACTACTGAGCTGAATGTGCATGCATTTTTTTTTTTATTTTTTTTTTTTTAAGTGCTACGAATGACAATTAGCAGTAGTTGCAAGTTGTTCCATGATCCATGTGTTGTGCAGATACAGAGCCTCATTTTGTTATTGCATATTATTTGGGCACTACGAGTGTCCCCTTTTCAATTTTGGGAGATTTGTTTGACATATACATTACCTGGCTTTTATGGATAGAAATGGCCCATGCCAGCTTTAGTGGAAGCTGCTGCCGGCTCAGATATATTCCACCGTGGCCTTTAAATACCCAGCGTTCTGGCTTTATAACCTCTGTGGCTCCACACAGGAAACGCACCTTGGGCAGTGCTGGGGGGAGAAATTGGAAAAGATCCACAGTATTGATAAAAGTAATTTTAACCTGATTTGGAGGTGCTATAAACACATTTAGGCAGCTTATATTTGGGTCTTTATACCTTCTATATGGTCATTCGCAATATCTATGATAGCTTATTAAGAAATCTGTGCTAGTTTTGCTTAGGTTAACTCACCTTTAGCACCGTCTTCAAAGCCAGTCACAACACCACGAGCTCCATTCACCAAACCACGTGCCACATCCAGATTCTTTGCCAACATTACCTGAAAAAGCATAAAAAAAAAAATAAAAAAAAATATGAAGTTTTTGTTCAGATTGCCACATTTGAATAGAACATTTTTGTTCTAGGTAAGGCCTTATATAGTTTATTAGCAAGATATGCCCAGTGTTGCCCATGCGATAAGAGGCAGTAGGAAGTACGAAACGACAACCTTTTTGCACTGTAATTTAAACCCTGGGTGTTATTTGTGAGCAACACATCTCCTATATAATAATACACCAAAATGTTTGTAACGCCGCAATCATGAGCAGTAGAGACTGCTGCACAGTAGAGACTGCCCGTGAAGCTGCCGATACTTTGGAGCGCCCTGCTCAGAAGTATCAGCCGCTGCACGGTTGTGTCAATGGTGTGGCAGTATATATATATTACAGTTTCACTGGGCATCAAGGTAATAAACGTAATGTCACAGCGTGTGCCAAAGGGGTAGGCAAGGTTTGTAAAAATGCTTTGCATACCCCCTGTGGCAGTCAAAGGGTTAAAAATTTAGTTTTTAAGGTGAGGTGTTATGTGGTAGAGACAGAGCGTATGTTCTCTCTTCTCAGTCTTGTAGAAAGGCAGTGAAAAGCGTGTGGGAGGAACAGAAAGTTGTGGAGGAGGGTGATAGAGAAGTTGTAGGGAGGAAGCATTACATCGCACTCATCTGCTACGGGCTGTCACCAACAGTGAGTCTGATTAGTTCAGTAAACCACTGATATTAGCCCTTTGAGTGGCAAGAGGAGTGAATATGCATTCTTGTGCCTCTGGCACTAAAAGGATTGTGTGTAAATGCTATGGCATTACATATATTACATTAGCGCTAGTCAGACTAGTAAGATAATTTTCAGGGTATTGATTTTCTCCAGAACTGGGGTGCTGCTTAGCTTCATTAACCCTTTGTGCCCCAGAAAAATATCCAATGTATTGCAATACAGTGCATTGGAGACTCCAAGGGTTAATAGTTTTTGCATGCTATTTATTGGACATTTACTTGTGCACAGCTTTCCGCCATTAATCATAGATTTGCTGGCACCAAAGCCACCAAACCAGTTGCCATTCACACATGAGGCAAATATAGGTTATTTATATTTAGTGCTGTCAGCATTTAAAATGTACATTACTTTTTCATGCAAACCTATACAACCCTTTGAGTGGAGGAATGCTTCCCCCTTTCGCATTCCGTAAGAGATACAGAAAGCAGTCTATATGACAAAGTGATGTTACTGAATTAGGCAATTCCCTCTTGTCCTCTGACTTTGCTCTGTCCTGAAGGTCTCCCACGAACTGAAGCCATGAAGGCCCGTGTAAGGCCTTACAGCTGCACCCTTCTCAGTAGGCCAGTGTGTGCAGATGCGGTTCCTCCTACCCTTCTCACAATGAACAACGCTTACTGTGCTCAGGGTGGCAGTACAAACTCTGCACCCCAGGAGTGATTTGCATGCTGCAAAATGATTTCGGGAGAGTCATACAGCAATATAGCAGACTCAAGGGCGACAGTAGTTGTCCCCGTTGAATCTGCTAAGTTGCTGTATTAGTGTTGGACAGCATTTGTCAGTATGCAGTTTGTAGTGCCTTACTGTGAGCACAGTATGCTCTGTCCAGTCATTAGATCTGGTGATACTGCACTCTTCCTCATGGCAGTAGTGCGGTAATGGGCTCTGAGAAAGAGTGCTTGGCATGGTGCAGTGGTAGGTTAGCTGGATGGCCACAATGACAACATACACACAGCACATTGGTGGTGTGGGACACACTGAGAATTGCTGTGCATCTGCTTTTTGCACAGGCAGCTCATATCACAAAACATCCAGGGGTTTTTTGTTTTTTTTTGTAGGAAGAGGACAGAGTGAGGTAGGGCCTTTCAGACTGGCAGTCAGGAGGGCACATGAATATCTCCCCACTGCCACCCCTGGGTGTGTTTCCACACCATGATTCAAACTGTATTGGGGACAAATAATGAAATAAGCATTACTTTTTAGGAGGGGAGAGTTCACCTTAAAAATAAATATTTAATATCTTAAAATTCTGACAGGTATGGGCACTTACAGCTCTATGAATGTGTAGATTATAGTATTCACACAACATCTATTTCACCACCACTCACCTGAGCTCCTTTCTTCAACTGTATTTGCTGATTAACTGGGCACTGAGAATTTATAGTTTTCACCAGCATTGGATCACTGTCTAAAGCATCATAACAATGCGTTTCTCCTGGAGGAAGAGAACATTACAATTCATAACAGGCAATCTTGCCTTACTCATTTCAGTGCCAGAGGAGAGGCTTCAAGCATTTAGTTTGATCCTTTACAATGAAAGGAATTAGAAGAAGATTACATACATTTCTAGTAGGAGGTGGCATACATTGTTACAAAACACAGATTTTAGAGACAAGAAGGATTAGTTTTTATATTTCAGGGATACGACGTAGCAAAAAAAAAAAAAAAAAAAAAAAAAAAATTATATATTTTATATTATATTTAAATAAATAATTTAAATATATTATTTACTGCATTACATAAATGGTACCAGAGACTCAAAAGGCAGCAACAATTATTCATAAACAAAACCCACAACAATATTATACAGTTCAATACAAAACAGACTCCTTGCCTTCAGGCTATTCAAAGCACATGTGTGCAGTAATTTAGTCGTATAGATGGGTATGAAGTACCAAGGCTCTAATCTCTCTAATTCTCCCAGAAAAACACAATATATACACACCTCACATTTATAAAGTTTACATGCAAGTTCATTATTACTGCCGTCATGCATAGAATATTCATAATTGTGGGAACACAGGATGGTGTGAACTGTGTTAGACACAGCCAGCAAAGCAACTGTCAAATGTCACCAAGGAATGGTAGATATAAATCTAATGCACTGCACAAACACAACAGTTTCATATTCTCTGCTCTACCCCCCGATCACAGCAGGGAAGTAGAGGTTTCCAAAGGATAAGTTAAGTGAAGCTAGTTTGATGTGCCAACTTTATTCAACTGTAAACATAATGGAGGAGAGAAAAAAAAAAAAAAAAAAAAAACGCAAGAAATCCCTCTAAGCGTGATCCGTATTAGTGGACAATATCCACAATTCCATTCACTCTCCCCCACCCCCCAAATGGGTACTCACTTGTTCCACAGGCTATTTCTGCCTCTACATCACAGGCTTGCACTGGATCTGACCTCCACTGTTGGTCTATCCCCGTGGCCACGTCACTCTGTTCTGTTTACATCCAACTCTTAGCTCTCCCTCGTATCCTTATCAGTACTACATGGATATCCTTACCGAGAGGGTACTTTTTAATCTGAGGTTCGGACTATAGTAACGGCCCGGGAAAAGATGCTAAAATTCTTTAGACCTTTTATTTAGACAAACAGCACAAATAATAAAATGATCAATATATGCAAATAATTCTTGAAATCAAAAGTTATGGAAATAGACGCCAATGCTGATCCTCAGCACCCTACGCGTTTCGTGACACTATCGCTTCCTCAGGTGTATTAAATTACTTAGAAATTCCAGCCTTTTATAGTAAATTATATAAAAACAACAACAACTTACTCAAGTTCCCGGAAACTGCAATGCGGCCATTTCTCCTGCTTCCGTTTTTCGGAGCAGCTACACTTCGTTTGTTTGGATGGATTAAGTTCTTACGTACCTAGCCTCTCTCATATAAGATTGTCACTTCCCCTACCATCACAGGCGGCCGTAACTCTTACTTCCGTTTTTCGGTTTCCTTATACTTTCTATTCCTCCAAAAGCCATACTTGTTGTTACATACTTGGCCTCTTTCAAGTATTATATTCCTATCCTCCGTATTTCTTATATAAGCAACGACCTAACCACCCTTTTAATGGAATATTTGAAACATTTAGTGCATCTATACACTTCAATTACCAATTAAACTTTTTATTTTTTCTTTGTTTGATCTGACTTACTCACCCATCAGTCTACATTAAACTCTCAAGGAATTGCTATAAAGACTCTAAAACTAGTCTCTTCCTTCCTATAATTAAAAAGATCTATATTGATATTAATTTGAATATATAGTTTATAGATAACCTAACAATTGCATCTGAAATGGGCAAAACCAGTACAAGACCGATCTCCTCCCTCACATGCACTTGTCATCCATCCACACCAATTCATCCCTCCTATTATATACTGATGGTCTTTTAAAGGTCAATATATTGAAATCCCTAAGAGTGGTAAATTAACACTCCCATTAGAAATCAAATGTGGGGAGTATATCACAGCAATACATCACAACACAAATCTTCCCTTTTCTTTTTACATAAAAGATGACAGTTCTCTCTCCTCATTGAGCCCACTGGGAGTTAAGGTATTGAGTCTGAAGGTCCAATAAGCATCCCTTTTACATAGTTTTTTTTATACCCATTTGGAGCGGTTTTACTTATACTCTCCAGGCCCAACACCTTTAGATTTTTGATACCTCCTCTTTCACAGTGGCTAAAATGTTTTAGAACACTGATCTTGGGCTCCCTTAATGATCTCTTTCTCCGGTCTTCTCCCATCCTCTCACAGAGATGTCTAGTTGTTCTGCCTATGTAATGTAAACCACAGCCACAGGTAAGTCTATAAATTACATATCTAGTATTGCAATTACTAAACTGCTCGATACTGCATGTGAGGGAGGCGACCGGTCTTGTACTGGTTTTGCCCATTTCAGATGCATTTGTTGGGTTATCTATAAACTACATAAATTTAAATTAATATCAATAGAGAACTTTTTAATTATAGGAAGGAAGAGAGACTAGTTTTAGAGTCTTTATAGCAATTCCTTGAGAGTTAATGTAGACGGATGGGTGAGTAAGTCAGATCAAACAAAAAGAAAAAAATAAATAAGAAGTTAATTGGTAATTGAAGTGTATAGATACACGAAATGTTTCAAACAATATTCCATTAAAAGGGTGGTTAGGTCATTACTTATATTCCTATCCTCTGTATTTTATATAATTGAAAGAGGCCAAGTATGTAAGAACTATGGCTTTTGGAGGAATAGAAAGTATAAGGACGATCTTATGAGAGGGGCTAGGTACGCAAGAACCTAATCCACCCAAACAAACTGGAAGTGTAGCTGCTCCGAAAAACGGAAGCAGGAGAAATGGCTGCGTATATATATATATTTATTTTTTGTTTTTTAACTATAAAAAGGCTGGAATTTACGTAATTAATACCCCTGAGGAAGTGAGAGTATCGTGAAACGCGTAGGGTGCTGAGGATCAGCATCTCTTTCCATATCTTGATTTTAAGATTTACATATATTGATCATTTTATTATTTGTGCTGTTTGTCTAAATAAAAGGTTTAGAGAATTTTAGCATTTTTTCCCCCGGGCCGTTACTATAGTCCGAACCTCAGATTAAAAAGTACCCTCTCGGTAAGGATATCCATTAACTACGGAGAAGGATACGAGGGAGAGGCAAGAGTCGGATGTAAACAAGACAGACAGTGACGTGGCCACGGGGATAGACCAACACTGGAGGTCAGATCCAGTGCAAGCCTGTGATCTAGAGGCAGAAATAGCCTCTGGAACAAGAGAGTACCCTTTTTTTTTTTTTTTTTTTTTCCATTTTTCCTTGGTGGATACAGTCGAGTGGAGGGCGTTTCAGACAGCCCATGGGACTTGGCAGCAGATTTACCAGCAAGATTACTAATCAGAATACCGATCCAGAGGATAAGAAACAGGATCCCTAATACAACAGCTAAGCTAAGATCACTCACTATTTGCAAACATCTCAAACTTTCTGCTGGACTGTTTTGTATATGGAGTAACAGATAGTTACTATATATATTTATGGGACAATTAATGAACTCTGTGAGGAACAGGATATTCTGAGCGCTTGAATATTTAGAAGGTTTAAACCTAGTGGAGGGAAGTTTACAACAGCAGTACATAGAATTAATGTAGAATTCTGCATCCCAAAATGTATTAGTTTCTTGAGTAAGCCCCCAAGAATAAGTAACTTTTGGCTATCCCTCAGCTCTTGGCAATAGGAGTTTGTTAACCACCAGAGGGCACTCCTGCTATAGACCTTCACACCAGCAATAATGTCCAGAAAGAGTCTGCCATCTCTCTCTGATCTGATTGGAACAAAGGAGATAAAGACATTTCAACGGGAAACCCCAGCTTGCTTTTTAGAGAGAGCACTGCACGCACATCTTGCCTCCATATAGAATGCCTTACCAGGTAATTGTTGTAGCCTCCTTTCATTAGTCAGCTCCACATCATCCTTGTGGGTGCAAAGCCTAGTGGCTAGAATTCCATCCCGCTCTATTTTATGGTTGCCGGTCAGGAGAAGCTGCCTGGCAACTTCTTCAGTACACCTGGAAAGAAAGGCTACATCAAAGCCAAGCAAGACCATGTACAATGCATGATGTGTTTTGCACCCTCCTTCCAGAGTTTGTTTTATATTAAGACCGTCACCTCATCATGGCTTTTCGCTCAGTATTATGAATGTAATTCACAGCTTTTTCAGAACAGTCAAAACTAGAGAATCTGCCTTGAAATCAGGGAAAATTTTGTTCAATTGCAGGAAAGCAACATGATGCCCTCATACTGCTGAACTAGCAAACAAATTGCAGTGGAGTGTGCGTGGAGCATTGCACAATATAGAGGAGAGGAGTAAAACACTCAGAGCTGGACATGTTTAGGAGGGTAAGCAGTAATTAAAAAGAAGGATGAATTATGACAATAGCAGACAATTCCTTGTTTAGAATGCGAGCCATGGTTTTCCTCACAAAACATCTATTTCTCATTTCAAATAGAAGCATTTTTTCCAATCAGTAAGTGTATGAGCCAAGGTTCCCTTCACACAGAACGAATTGGAACAATTAAAACTTCATATGCTACGTCTGGGGTTGGTTGCTTCTCTCATTCAGTGAGGAATTGCCTGGCAGGACCAGATTGGAGTGCTTCAGAATATTTCTTCTCCATGTATGACACTTGTGAGCTAAAGGACTGTATCCAGACCATAGGACACCAGTCCTAATGAGCCATTTTTATACCCTTGCAGGTTCATAAGCCTAGTTGAATATCTCTGACCCATACTTCTGCATATATTAAAGGGATAGTAAACCCCCAAAAAACTTTAAGCCAAATTATAGGTATAATATATATATATAAAAAAAAACAAAAAAAAAAAAAAAACACCACACCCAACATGTAACGGCCTCATTCCTACCTCTCAAACAGTTATGGTTTGAGAGATGTAAGAAAATAAAGACCTCCGCTCCCTCCCCTTTCTGTCTGACGAACTGTAAGCTGTCAGAGGCATAATCCGGTCACCCGACTGTAGGAGGCTCTTCAGGAGTGCTGTCATCGGGGTATCTAAATATAATTACTTTGTATGGTCTACGTGTGCCTGGCTTGCAAGCACACGTTGTAGACTATTCCGATTAAGTAATTATAGTCCTGGAAGCAGGATCGCATGACGTCCGCTATACAGCGGACGCATGAGAAGGGGGAGGGAGCAGAGGTCTTTATTTTCTTACATCTCTCAAACCATAACGGTTTGAGAGATAGGTATAATAAAAACATACTTAACGGTTTACTATCCCTTTAAAAGCACCTGTATCAGTTTGGGTCTTTAGAATATGCGCACTTGTTCAATTATTGTTCACAGAGGTGAGCAGTTAATGAAAAAGTAGAGAAACCACTACACACATACTACTGTAACCACCACTGTTTCTAGTGTCCCATGAGTACATATAATGTAGGGCTCACCTGCCCAGACGGACAGCCTGCAAGAGGGAGATGAATGTTTTGTCAGTTTGTCTCCTCACTTCAGTTAGTTCCATGGTCAAATTGATGCATTTTCTCCAGCTTCTTGCCTACATGAAAACAGGTTTTATTAATTCTGTGGATACTACAGGTGACCAACGAATTCATACGCATAAGTATGCATATATTCACAGAAGGAAAAGATTCCTAGACACCGGTCACCACAGGACATCTTCAGTAGCAGATGGGTTTAAGGCATCCAGACAAGCAATTTTATAGGAAGATGCATTATCCTTTGAGGACTATAATGGTGTACACATTGCACACAGTGAACACAAACCTTTTATACCCCATGTACTTCACCACATTAAAATTGGCACCAATGACTGTGCTGGAGGCAATCCTGGGAGCACCAATAGGTTCAGTGATACTGTGATTATGCATGTTCCCTCATTAACTAAAATAACACAAAATCGTGCATAGCAATAATGAGGAATGGAAAAAGTATAAAATACACAATGTACAACGTGTTACATATTAGTAAAAATGCAGCAAGTTGTAATGATAGATAGCCGGTCATCATGACAGAAAGCGCTCCACGTTTTATGTCACCTGGGTACATATCAACATGTTAATGTAACCAAACAATGAATATTGAACATCAATTAAAAGAAGGATACTAAACATTTCATATGGATATAAGAAACTCCACATACTAGTCTGTGCTCTTCCCTCACATCACAAAGCAGTGTGTGGGGTCAATTAGTTTAAAAAAGGGAGGAGTCTAATATTGGCCCCCACACACTCAGAATCTTGAGTGCACTTGGTGGATAAATATAATGTGCAACTAATACACTGGTAAACATATAACACAAGCCATATTTTATATGTGGTGTACATAGGGTATAAAAGGTTTGTGTTCACTGTGTGGTAGGATCTTGATAAAAGCCACGAGTGCTGGTCAAAACGTTTATTGAATAAAACCTCAAAGTTATTACAGTATGATCTTGATTTTTTCTTTTAGGTGCAGTATCTCAGTGGCCTGAAATTATGCAGTGGAGCTGTTGCTACACCAACCTATGAAGAATTATGGTCAACTGAGCAGAGTCGTACAGCTCCACTTTACAATTTCAGGCCACTGAAATACTGCAACAACATCAAGTTTGTGCTGTAATAAATAACCATGAAACAGTATGTCTGGGGGAAACAACTAGCAAGTGATCGTTCTGAATTGCTCCTCTTTCAGGGGAGCCTTGACAAGGATTAAAGTTGTTTTGCTCCAGTATGGTTTTGTTCCTAAAGGACATGAACAAGCAATAATGGAACAATGGAGCAAGCCAACTGCACCAAGATGTTGAGGCCTCTAGTATTCATGGTGTTTACACCCATTAGATAAAATGAAGTATTTAAAATCAATAAATGTGCCGCTGTTTATGGTGCTTCTGTTTTTTTCTGCATATGGTCCAACAGGTTTAGTTCTTACCTGGAAGCAGAACTTTGTTTGACTGGAGGCCTGAGTGACAGGTGGAAGCTGTAAGAAATCTCCACATACAATAAGTTGGATTCCTCCAAAGGGTTCATCCTTCCCCCGTATGGCTCTAGAAGATGAAGTATTAATGCTCATGAGTTTCAGCAGAACACAGGTCTTACTAAGAAGAATGGAGGAAAAACTATACTATATGGAACAAAATAACTTCATATTGATTTAAAAAGGGTCAAAATATGCTTTACCAAGTCTGCTCCTGCGCAACCAGGGAGACAGAAGAGTAACACTCAGCTGAAAGAGGGCTGGAAAGGACCCCAGAACATTGTGGTTCACAGACAGTCTTCTGAAGTAGATGCCCAGCCCCATGATACACAGTTAAGGTTCATATCGGGGGTCAATTTTCTGATGCAAATTCTGTTTGCCAGGGCTCACAACACAGTCATGGTTTCCTTGATTTTTCTACTCAGAGTAGGAGAGCAGAACAATGGAGGGACCACCATGGGATAGTAATTACACCATATAAAGAATCATTAATAATCAAAAGTAACTTTATCTAAATGCAGATATTCTGTAATATATATATTTTACACACACTCTAAAAAGTTTCCCCCTCCCCTTTTCCCTACAACACTCAGACTCCTCAGATTTGAAAGCCGGTCACTTGACCGGACAGATCACAATGAGGGACAATATAGTCTGTCTGTACAAGGAAAACCCTGTGCCCCTTAATGAATGGGAGCAGGGTTTTCTTTATGCTGACACATGTCCATGGATGAGATCTGCATGGACCAGCTTTCAAATATGAGAAGGCTGAGTGACACAGGGAAAAAGGGCAGGAGGGGGAAACTTTAAACTAAAATTACAAGACAAATACAATATCTGCATTTAGAACAGTATAAAGCACAACATTTTATAAATCTCTCTCGTGACTCATGAATAAATCAAAAGTAACTTTGTATGTTGCAGTTACTACCCCTTCAAATATAGTTTAACCCCTTGAAAATCTAGACATCTCCAGGGTTTCTTTGCAATGCATTGGACACCTATAGCAATCAAGCTGTTATATACACCATAAGGGGAGAGGAAATTTTCATGTTCCCTATAGTACAGGAGGATTTTCCCAGTTCATCACCATCTGTAGAATGCCTTTTACAATCCCAGCATTGCATGATGTTCAGCTGTTAATCATTTACCTGGCAACAGCCTCCAACTTGTCAAAAAGTTCCCCTTCCACCATGGAGATCTCATCAATAATCAGATGGCGGCAGCTGGTCCAGTGCTGACGTACCCCAGGCCTGTTTGCCAATTCAATGCATTGGTCCAACGAGGCCTTCCCAGAACCAATACCTTAAAAAACAATAAAATAAAATAAATAACCCTCTGTAGGATGAGGGTTAACAGGTTGGGGCAATGTGTATTTTACATAGCAGTAATTCTTAACCCCTTTGGTGCCAGATATCTCCAATACCACTGTGGAGATTCACTAAGCGGCGATAAAGAGATGATAAAGTAGAGATGACTTCTCCAGTTTATGATTTCTCAAGTTCCTTATTCTATGCAGCCTATGCACTAAGATTTCTTCAGCTTTTGGAGAAATTGTATGCGGTCTATACAACAACATAGGAACTGGTGAAGTCCTCTCCACTTCACCACCTCTTTATCACTGCATAGTGAACCTACCCCATGAAGTTTTTTCCTCTTCTCTGTAAAACAAAAATGGTCTTAGGGTGACAGGTCAACTTTAAAGAGAATCTGGGAACATTGCAAATACTCCCCTTAGTGGGAGCCTCCATTGTCACAGTACTTTGTTTGTATTAAGTTATACCACCACCTAATGGAAATGGATGTGTTCAAGTAGACTAAAGTTGTAGACTGGTGATTTTATGGACATGGACTGTATAGATAAATGTAATGAGATTCAAAGCCGTGTAGATGATAATATGCAAGGCATTCAGTTACATGTTAAGTAAGTACTTACCTGCGAATGCATGCAGTGTGGTACCACCAATATGGCAGGCTGCTACTCCTGTACTTGCTGTAGCATAAGTGCTTTTAGGTGGCAGTGCTCCTATAATCCTCTTCAACAGATAGGATTTACCAGTGCCTAATAAGTAAACATGCCAAGCATTAGGGCTGTATATTAATAAGCTAAAGTGATGCATTTAGTTATTTTAACCCCTTGAATCGAGCTCTCCAATACACTGCAAAGAGTTCACACTGAGTGGGTCTTTTAACTCACTGAATGCGAGTTATAGAAAATCATAATTTCTCCCCTATGTTCCAGGTGGTTTCCTTTTGAGCTTATAGTATATGGTGTTTAAAGGGGAACTGACACCCAAACACAGTGTACTCTCCAAGTCTTTTGTCTTCCTAGCGTTATTAGCAATCCATAGTTAGTTTTCTCCAAAAACGCATTGTAAGAGCACTATCTTTATACTACATCTCTACCTGATGACGTCTTGCCCCTTGAATCCATCTGCACATGACTCTATGAAGCCAGTCAGCTCCATTGTACCTCCCTCTGTCTTGCCCATCACTCGTACGTCATTGTCCTCAGCACCACGTGACCCGCCGTGCTCCTGGCATCAAGCGCGGTCAGGTCATTCCAGCCTAGTGGGAGCGGGTGCATGTGAAGCACTCGCTATATATAAACCACAGGTCTGTTTCCACTAGGCTGAAATGACCTGACCACGCTTGATGCCAGGAGCTTGGCATGTCACGTGGTGCTGAAGACAATGATGTATGAGTGATGGGCAAGACTGAGGGAGGTACAATGGAGCTGAATGGCTCCATAGTGGTCACGCGCAGAACAGATTCAAGGGGTAAGACGTCATCAGGTACAGATTTAGTATAAAGAGACTGCTCTTACAATGCTTTTTTGGAGAAAACCCAACTATGGATTGCTAATAACACTAGGAAGACAAAGACTTAGAGAGTACATTGTGTTGGGGTGGTAGCTCCCCTTTAATTAGAACAGGATGATATAAAACATACATAGCCCCACAATTTATGCCCATAATTTTTTGATGGGTTCAGAAATCCAAACAAAGTGTAATTACATTACTTACCAGCACTACCAGTAAAGAAAACATTCTTCCCACTGAGAACAGTGCTCAGCACCAAGGTCTGCTCTGTAGAAAGACTGAGTTGCTTGGGCATCGACAGGGTCGGCTTCTTGCTAGGCCTCAACTCTGCAATCTGATGAAGGTTCAGGTAATACCAATTCACATTCTTACCAAATCAGTACCTGGCCTTTTATTTTCTTGCATTAAAGTGTGCCTGTTTTCCAAAGGTAAGTTTAACCAATATTAACCCTTTGAGTGCCAGAGGAGTACGGAAAGCATTGCGAAGGAATGCTTTCCGTACCCCTATGACACTCAAAGGATTAATAAAAACTGCCTGTAATGTTGTACAATATAGTTTGAGAAATTAACCGTTGTTGGTGGCAGTGTGGTACTTTATACCAATTAGAGTTTGTGCTGTGCCAATATAACCCCACAGTGTGCCATAAGTGAATCTATACCTAACCTAAATATTGGGGCCATTTCTACCAGAATAGTGAGCACTGTCATTTATTGGAACTAAATTAGCATATCGTGCTACTAAAACATGAAGGTTCACTTCTCAAAGAGTCATTATACATAAGCTGGCTTGAACAGAATCAGATTTTAGTGTTCTGGGTGCACAATACACCAGATGTATGATGGAAAAGGACAGACCACTAACTATACAAAAATAACTACATTTGCACGCCTTTGGGCTATGTACACAAAATAAGGTATTGTACAAGTAATCATAGGACAAACCAAATACAGAGCAGGAGACACATTCCCATGGACTTAAATTATGCATGGAGTGCTAGAGAGGTTGTCAACGCATTTGAGACATCTCCAATGAAATGGCTTACAAATACACAAAACAACCAACCGTTGGTATGTAACAGAATTGCTCTATTTTTTTGTGCATGTGACTCTTTGAGTTTAACACAGAGGTTGGCACCCTCTCTAACAGCTGAATAGGTTACCAGTCTTGTATCTAATTCGTATACTAGTCAATGTAACTTACTGGACAGCTAGACGATTCATCTCTTGCTCGTTTCTGCTGGCGATTCACGTCATTGACTCCCCTGTGACTCAGTCCTTTGCCTTTGACTGGGGTGTCTGTGTTGGCCTTGGCACGCATCTCATTAGCCTGTTCTACATCCTTCTTCTGCACTGGGCTGATGGTCTCAAACATACGGGGTAACCCAGAAAGGAGACGGGTGCGCTCATTCACTGGTTTTTCTGTCTTGCCAGCTTCATGCTTAATCAGGAGGGTTTTCATAAAGTGCTTTAGCTTGTCTGATGGGCAGTTGGATATTAACAGCTGAACGTTGTCTGGGAGCAGCACGATCGAGCCTTTACCATCCCGGATAAAACGGGTGAAGAGTTTGATCTGTTTAAGGATGAACTTCTGTGGTAGCTTCCCATCACTGACCTGCAAGACAAGTTCACGGAATTCATTGCGTCCCAGAGAGACGGAGGCGTTGCGGATAACTTTGCGCTTCAGAGCTTGCCCAGATGAGTTCAGGTATTCTATAGTGATGCTGCTCTGGATCTCAGTAGACAACTGCTCAGCTAACAGCATATTCCTGAAAGACGGATACTGTTCAGGTTAAAAAAAAAATATATATGTTTAATACATACTAGCTTGAAGCACAACTCATTTTAATGCATTAGCGTTCCTTTAAGAATTGCAACCTACAAAGAAGTGGTTCACAGTTAAAACACACTGATTAGGTAGGTGCCCTTCATAGCGCAGTCAGATAATATAATTATACACACACGCTTCAATTGATCTGAACATTTGTAAGTAGCATTCGTCTTTAAATGTAAAGAAGAATTAGCAGCGGAAAAAGTTATTGGACACGCCTGTTATGAAGCATCCCCACTCGGCCAAGTCTTTCTGCTAAAGAAATTAAAATCCCTTTTAACCCTATGAGTGCCAGAGATGTATCAGACGCGTTGGATACCTCTTTGGGGTTTAACCCTTTGAGTGCCAGAGGGGTACGCAACGCATTGCATTCAGCCATTTCCTTTGACACTACCAGATTTCATCCCCAGCATTTGACGTTATGTTCAAACATCGATACACAGATTTGAAGTGCATATTCCCAGCCATAAATTACCGAATAATCAATCCGCTTCGTAAATATGAAAGCGTATACACATGATCGTGCAGTATATTAAACAAGGAGTCTTGGTCTGACACCAAAATTCAGATTATAGTTAAGAGGAAGAGATCAACGTTGATTCTTTCAAATGACAGCTGCTCTTCTGGAACATGTCTCGAGACAATTTCAAACTCCTGGAATAGTGTCAAGACTATTATTGCACAGAGTGATACAAGAAGAGTTAAACGATCAATTCAAGATCTTAAGATAAATGGTGATAAATAAATACCTTCGATGCTATGCAAAGTAAATTAAAAACTTAACATTTACAGCGAAATGTGCACGATATGTTCTTTCAGTTTGTCTGGTGCTTATATAAGATAATAAGCACTTTTCCACTGATCGCATTCTGCGGCCCCCCCCCAAAAAAGAGAAAAACAAAAAAACAGATCGGATGCTTAGTCAATTATAAACTGTCACTACATATTTAACTTTACCTGTTTATATGTATTGTGGACTATAGATCCCTCCGGATAAGACCGAGACTTCAGCTGATAAAGAAACCTATTCTCTTTCCTGACCTTTTTAGCGTACCAGCGTTTAATTCAAGAACAGTCACCACATTAAAAGCATGACATTAAATCCCCCGTCCAGATCACGATTTACAAGTGAATCATTTTCAAATATGCCGGGGGTGCAAATCATCCAATCAGCAGCAGGACCTTTAAAAAAGTAACCAATCGTTGTTCAGTGATGTCACCGCATACCGGACCGTTGGAAAAGTGTTTATCACATGACTCATTATGAATTATCAGCGGCCATGATTGTTTAAGGCAAAAAAAGCAAATCTTCCGCTAAAACAATTGGGCCGGTTTCAAATATTAAACGAATTATACTGTTTTGTTTTGATTTTCATGGTTTTGGTACAATTTATTAATTTATTTTTGTTTCTTTGTAGATGCTTACCTTTTACATACATGCCAAGTATACTTTTTTAATAGGTACGTACAAATGCCCATCAAGTGTACCTTTTTAGCAGTACTTTTTATGAGTACTCGCTAAGTGTACAATTTTAACAGGTACAGTACCTTTAGTGCCCTTGTATTTTTTTTTATAACAGCATGGACACTGTGTACCTTTTATCGTGGCAAAGGAAATGAGAGTGCTGCTGGTTTCATTATCCAAGTATCAGATCAGGCACAGGAGTGATCATCACAGACATACCATGTTCATACCTTCCAACATATGGAATTACCAAAGAGGGACATTTTTTAGATGGTGTTGCTGGGTACTAAAATAACGTGACCACATGTCCTGTATTGCTCAGGACAGTCTTGGATTTTAAATGTATGTCCCAGCAGCCCCCTTCTGAGACAATACAAAGTCCTGGAATGAAGACTCCAGAGCACAGAATTCTAAACCCTGGAAAGATAACTGCCCATTGCCTACTGTGACAGAAAGTGATGCCTCTGCTGGACTACAAAATTGTCTTCCAGACAGAGAGCTAAACACTAGAAAGTAGGGTGACCACGTGTCCCGGAATGCCCGGGACTGTCCCTTAATTTTGCCCTGTGTCCCGCGTCCCGAATCATACCTGCCCGGGACAATAAAGAGTCCCGGAATCAGAGTCTCAGTATCAGCCCTGTTCTGTGCACCCTGTTCTGCACAGTGCTGTCAGGTAAGCTGAGCTCAGTCACAGCCTATGCACGCTGCACGCACCACCACACCAGCCAGTCAATGAAGGGAGAGGATTTGCACAATGTTCCTCTCCCAATGGCCATTGGCTGGCTGGTCTGTGTGCGTGTGAAGTCAGGTACGCACTAGCGCGCATGCCGTCATGAGTGATGTGAGTGAGTGAGTAGTATGAGTGAGCAGAGCCAGAGAGTGACTGTGTCTGGGAGCAGATCTTGTCAAACTAACCTCATAGATTTTTTTGACTGGGTAACTAAAATAATAGATCAAGGGGGAGCAGTAGATATAGCTTATCTAGATTTCAGTAAAGCATTTGACACTGTCCCTCATAGAAGACTCATAAATAAATTGCAGTGTTTGGGTCTAGATGTAAAAAAAAAAAATAGTGAAATGGATAAGGCAATGGCTGAGTGACAGGAGACAGAAGGTGGTAGTCAATGGAGAATATTCGGACGAAAGGAGTGTTACTAGTGGAGTACCTCAGGGATCTGTACTGGGGCCCATTCTTTTTAATATTTTTATTAGTGATATTGCAAAAGGTCTTCAAGGAAAGGTATGCCTTTTTGCAGATGATAAAAAGATCTGCAATAGGGTAGACATTCCAGGGGGAAAAAGCCAAATGGCGAATGATTTAGGTAAATTAGAAGAATGGTCAAGAGTGTGGCAGATGCACTTTAACGTTGATAAATGTAAAATAATGCACTTGGGACATAAAAATCCAAAGGAAAAATATACTATTAAGGGTACTGTGCTGTCAGAGACAACAGAGGAAAGGGATTTGGGAGTAATTATTTCTAATGACTTAAAGGTAAGCAGGCAATGTAATAAAGTGGTAGGGAATGCAAGCAGGGCACTGGGTTGTATAGCTAGGGGCATTAGTAGCAGAAAAAGGGAAGTAGTCATGCCACTGTACAGATCTCTAGTTAGACCTCACCTAGAATATTGTATACAGTACTGGAGACCCCATCTCCAGAAGGATATTGATACTCTAGAGAAAATTCAAAGAAGGGCTACTAAAATGGTGACTGGTCTACAGGAAAAGAAATATCAGGATAGACTAAAGGATCTGAATATATGTATAGCTTGGAGGAGAGAAGAGAGAGAGGGGATATGATAGAAACATTCAAATACATGAAGGGATTCAACAAAGTACAGGATGGAAGTCTATTTCAAAAGAGTAAAAACGTTAGGACAAGAGGCCATAGTCTAAAACTAGAGGGACACAGGTTTAGATGTAATGTAAGAAAGTTTTACTTCACTGAGAGGGTAGTAGACAAGTGGAATAGCCTACCAGCAGAAGTGGTAGATGTCAATACAGTGACAAAATTTAAGCATGCATGGGATAGGCATAAGGCGGTCCTTAACATAAGAAAAGATCAAGGACCAAAAAAGGTTTGAGGTTGTGGTTTTTTTTTGTTTTGTTTTTTTACACAGTAGGAAATTGGGCAGACTAGATGGGCCGAATGGTTCTTATCTGACATTTTCTATGTTTCAGTGAGGCAGAGTAGATGCAGAAAGTTGCTACAGAAGAGGAGAGAGCTTGGAAGAGTGAACAGCGCACGCTGCAGTGTCTGAAAGTCTGCAGACTCTTACTGAGTCCGGACTCCCGCGGGTGACTGAGTGGCTCCCGCCGGCTGGCAGGCGACAGCACTGACAGTGACTTCCTCCTGACAGAGTAAGTGTAAGTTAATAACAATCAGGGTGACCACATGTCCCAGAATGGCAGATTGGAAATGTGGTCACCCTACTAGAAAGGGGACTGAATCTTGATCCTGACAACAAACAGTGTACTGTACTGGAGAAAGAGCAGGGGGGAGATGCACTAAGGTGTGATAAAGATGTGATAATGCTGACATAACTTCTTCAGTGTGATCACTTCTCCAATTCATATGTTATTCTATGAAGCCTATGCAGTAAGAGCTCTCAAACTGTAGGGATGTTAGTTGCATAGGCTCCATAGGAACTCGAGAATGTATCACAGTGGAGGTTACCTCTGATTTATGACCGCTTTATCATACTTTAGTGCATCTCTCCCCAGGTTGCACACTGATGTATAGTGAGCCCTCCCTCATAGCTGTCCTAATGCTGAGGACACATACTGTGCTGCTCAAATTTCCTCAGTGTCCCTGAATGGCAGAATGGAACTCTAGGGGGTTTGGCTGGTGGGCGGGGCATTACCGAGAATGTTTAGGTTATTTTATTAACTACTGACAACTCTGCTTAAAGGGATAGTAATACCTAAATGTAAAAAAAAATATTTTGTAGGGTTTATCCCCCTGAGTAAAACATGAGTACTCCCACTGCTGAAAGGTGTTTCATTCAAAAGTTATTAATTTTCAAAGCTGAATTTTTTAGGTGCAATATCACAGTGGCCTGAAATTGTACAGTGGCGCTGTTGCTACACCATCCTATGGAGATTTATGGTCAAGGGACCAGAGCTGTCCATAGGATCGTGTAGCAACAGTGCCACTGTACAATTTCAGGTCACTGCGATATTGCACCTAAAAAATTCAACTTTGAAAATTAATAACTTTTGAATGAAACACCTTTCAGCAGTGGGAGTACTCATGTTTTACTCAGGGGGATAAACCCTACAACATATTTTTTTTTACATTTTAAGTATTACTATCCCTTTAACTGAGTAAATGATTTAGTGCAAGAACAAAGTATTTTATTTACAGAGCCTAATTTATAAACACACATACTGAAGATTAAATGAGCATGTATATGAGGTTTTTTTTCAGGGGTGAATGCGGTCGTCTCTCACTCTCCAGTACTGGGTAGAAACAGGATTTCTCCTTTTCTTATACTTCTATGGTAATCTGTTGCATAAAGCTCAATCTTGATCTGATTATAGACTTAGAGCTGGTATGTACTGGTAAGGGGAAAGCCAAACCGGGAGGTTAATGTAGTGTCTGTCCTAAAGCATAGATAATAGGCACTCTTTTTCCTTGCTACCCCTTTAACATATATGGGGAAGATCTGTTCTTATATTATGGGACAAAAATGCTAATTGAGACATCATCCGTTAGCATCTAAAAACTGATTTTCCTCTGTGTTCCCCCTCACGGCTAATAGTGTATAGTCTGATTCCAATTAGTTGATGTAGGGCCAATGCAAAAATTCTTGACAAATGTGCTTCCTCCACTTGTTCCAGTTAGTCTTTTTGCCCTACAGCTGTGGTAGGGAAGCTGTTGTCAGCTTACTAGTATAGAATTTACCTTGGATTGTGTGTTCCATTAATATCACTCCAGCTACGGCCGCGTGCGTTGTTGCCTAGGCCAGGGGGAAGCCGAGCATATTCCTCCTGAAGTCCTGATTTCACCGTTGGGTCAGTCAGGAAGTCTTCCCTTCTCTCCCTGTCAGACGCACGCTCACTATGGAGCGCAGGAACAAGCGGGGAGTCTGGTCTGAGGTCCGGTAGATAACATGGGGAAAGACAGCGGACTGAGAAGAGACTGGAAGGGAAGGCGCCTGCCGTCATGCACACTGTAGCGCAAAAGGGCAGGTAAGGGGCAAAGCCTGGTTGTTTTATACCTATAAGAACAGTTTATTTTGGTGGGCCTATATGTTTCCACATTGAACCGCAAGCCTGAGACTGCCTCTTAAATAACTATTTAAGTACTCATACAGTGACTGCTGGCCAGTTTCTGAGTAGTTTTTTGCTGTCATTTTCCTGTATGTTTTATTATCTTGGATTAAAAGTTAAACGGAACTACCACCCGACAAAATTTTTAGCTTAACTAAGTCCCCATCTGGCAACTAGCTGTTTAGTAGTGCTAGTCACCAGAATAATTACCTTATTTAATAGATTTCTGCTCTCTTCCATGGGTAACAGGCAGGACAGAGCTCGGAGATCTTGCCATTGTGATGTCCGCGCGCCTGTGCTGTCAGTCCCAGCCGGGTCTAGGAGGTGTTGGTAGGAGCCATTTGGCTCCAGCTGGGACTGACAGCAGGTGCGCAGATGTCACAATGGCAAGATGTCCGCGTCCGCGCTCCATCCTACCTGTCACCCATGGAAGAGAGCAGAAATCTATTAAATAAGGTAATTATTCTGGCGACTAGTGCTACTAAGCAGCTAGTCGCCAGATGGGGACTTAGTAAAGCTAAAGATTTTGTTGGGTGGTAGTTCCGCTTTAAGTTTTAGGATGTCAGCCTCTAAGCAGTCAGCATCTAAGTAAAAGGGTCCTCCAGAACCTAAAAAGGACAAGGGGACTCAGAATTAGAAATCCTGTTTAAACTGTCCTAATCAGTTACCAGTATCAGATCCTAATAGGCTATGTATTGAATGCCTGAAGAACATTTCAGGTCAAGGAGTACAGGGGCAGTTTTCTGATTTCCTAGCATGGATGAAATCCTCCATGCAAGATACATTTACAGCTATGCAGTCAGTCCCCAGAAAACACCAGAGAATGGAGGATCCAGGTGAAGTCACATCTGCTGGAGGGATAGATTTTGAAGAAGATAGCGGACCTGAATTATCTACTTATTCCTCAGAGGAAGAGGGGGAAATAGTGGATGAAGAAGGCTGTTTTAATTCGGAAAAGGTGGAAGGCTTCTTGAAACAAATAAGAAAGTCCCTGGTTTTGATTGAGGAAGAAAAGGAACTCAACATTATAGATGCCGCCTTTATAGGAAAGAAGAAGCAAATTCCTGTATTCCCAGTCCATCAAGTAGTCACGAATATCGTAAACTCAGAATGGAGTAAGTCAGATAAGAGAATTTCGTTCTCTAAAAGATTTCAGAGGATGTATCCTTTTGGGGAACAGGAAACGGCAGGGTGGTCTAACCCCCCCTAAGATTGATGCAGCAATAGCACAGATTGCCAAAAGAATGACAATACCGATGGAGGATGGCTCTTTACTTAAAGATAGTATGGACAGGAAGATGGAGGCGACACTCAAGAAACAATTTACCTTCTTGGGACAAAATCTGAAAGTAGCAACAGCCATGGCGTGCATTTCCAGAGCCATCAGAATCTGGTTGACAATTTTAGAAGAAAGCATTGAATCTTCAGTGTCAAGGTTTTTCTTGCGATTCCTCTGTGGATGCAATCAGATTGTCGGCCAGAGCTTCATCATTGTCAGTTACTGTGAGAAGAGCCCTTTGGCTAAAACCTTGGGGAGCGGATCAGTCATCAAAATCAAAATTGGTGTCCCTCCCGTTTTCAGGCAATTTGTTATTTGGAGACTGCTTAAGTGAGATAATTTCCAAAATGACAAGAAGGAGGAGCTCTTTGTTACCTCATGAAAGAAATTCTAAATCATCTCCACAGAGATCATCCTATAAGAACCATATACAGTCCTTTCGGGACACAAATAATTTTTCCTCATCTAGACCATATGATCAAAGAAAACAGCCAATGCAACAAGGACAAAGAGGAGGTTATAGAAGAAACAATGCTCGTAAGAACTACAGAACTGGGACTAAGCCCAGCCTCACTAAGAGTACAGGTGTCAGCCCTGTTGGCCACATAGCACACCAGTTTTCAGAAGATATGCTCATCAGTAAATATCTCCTTGCAGGTGAGACCAAGAATCAAGAAGACACTGCCCCCTTGGGACTTGAATGTAGTCCTAAAATACTTGGCAAGATCAAATAAATTTGAGCCGTTGGATAAAATCCCTCTAAAATACATTACTCTTAAAGCAGTATTTTTAATGGCTATAACATCAGCTAGAAGGGTTTGTGAACTACAGGCACCGTCCTCTAAATCACCCTACTTGATTATGCAAGGTGGTCTTGCGAATTAAGCCAGAATTCAGGTCTAAAGTGGTATCAGAGTTCCACTTGAATCAGGACATAGTACTTCCCTCTTTTTTTCCAGAATTCGGAAACTGAAGGTGAATAAGGAAATCGGACACTCTGTTTGTATGTTTCCAAGGAAAGACTAAAGGTTTAGTCCCATCAAAACCTTCCATCCCTAGATGGATCACAGACTGTATAAAAATAACTTATTTAGAAGCAGGATTAAATCCTCCAAAGATTCTCTGGGCCCAATCCACCAGGGCAGTATCAACTTCATGGGCATCAAGAGCCTCCACTTCTGCTGAAGACATCTGCTGGGCAGCCACCTGGTCTTCAATATCTACATTCATAAAACATTACCAGTTGGATGTATATTCATCAGCAGAAGCAAAATTTGGAAGAAAGGTTTTCCAAGCAGCAACAGACCAAGGAGTGGTAAGAGGGTCTGTGGCCCAATTATCTTTAACCTTTGCAATGTGTTGTGTACCCCTCTGGCACTCAAAGGGTTAACTATCTTCCCACTCCCTCCCAGCTGCACCAGGGATCGCGTTCACGCTTCCCTTCGGTGTGGTGTGAATCACTTGTATAGTTACAGCAAGCTCCGTTTATTATTATACAGAGGTTGCAAGCTTACTAGGAATCTGTTCTGTGCAATTGCTCGGCTAAACTAGATTTACTAGTAAGCAGATGAACAGCTTATTTTAATTTAATTACTCTTGGAGTACGCTGCTCGGAGCATTGCACCAATAGGGATTTGTTTGATTTGCTCAAAATATTGGCACTCACTTATATTGTTGCAGAGAACATATCTTTCATTCTGTAAACAAGGTACGAATAGAAATAGGAATAGAAATTCTGGAAACAGAGCATTGTATTTCAGCATTCATATTAATTCAACAGGCAGTTACTACACACGGAGGCACAATGCGGGCAATAAACTGGATGCTGCCGGTTGAAGCGGCGTTTAAGGAGGCAACATGAGAATCTCGAACTGTTATGCAGGGCGACATTCTCACGTCCTCCTTTTCAACACATCACCATGTTAAATGCAGCGTGTGGCTGCACGCTATTTCTTATGCAATATTTTAAAAGTGAACCCATCAAGTCAGAGTGTTAACTTGGTTAACAGTTTATACTCCCAGATCTTTCTGTCTCTCCATGTCTGTCACGGTTTTTTAAGACACTCAGACCATTGGGTGAATAAGAACACAGTTTTATTAAAATAAGATAAGGCAATAACACGCCCTCTAGTGGTGGTAAATATACACAGATAATATATAGATATAATGGTAAATGCACAAATGACTTATAAGTACAATTACACAGTAATAGAATAGCGTATACCCCTCAGGGGTTAAGTCCTTGATAACAGTCAGTCTCAGATGTGGATGTTTGGAACGCCTAGGGTGATGCTGGAGACCAAGAATATCACCGGCTGGATACTGGACTGCCCCGCCACGGTGTTCAGTAAGAAGCACAAGAGTCCCCGTAGCCCCCTCGGGCGTACCTACTGGAACTGCTTCAACTAGTGCAAGTGCATAAGGCCCCCACGGGCGTGATTGGAACCGGCCTTCAATGCGATAACTGCCAAGCCTCCTCAGACTTAACCGGATAACTGGATAGCACACGCTAGAGCCGACAGCCCCCACGGCGTGATTACCGGAATACGAATGCTGATGCCTGTGCCTGCCACCACTCGGTAAAGAGGAATCGCTCAATGAACAGGAGAGAGAGTCTCAGGCACCCAACCGGCCCAAACGGATGTAAACACTCTGCAAGGATGTGTGAAGCTGCCGACGAAGAGCGGCCAGCTCAGCAGTAGTATTCACTGAGAAAGAGACTCTACAAGATTAGCGATAGAGTGGAACCCAGCGGCACTGCTAGGGTTAATTAGCACATTTACTCGAGGCTTTTCAGCGGTATAGCAAGGCTCTGCAGTCTGAGGGAGGCACGTGTACGCACAACTCTGCAAAGGAAAATGCACTGCACTGATCGGAGTACACCAGGCAAGGCAGTCACACCAAAAGCTGGAACAGCAGATAGAAATGTCGCGGAGGCGACAACTGGAACACAGGTCACTGTAGAAAGCAGGAGTCGTTCTTCGGAGCGGGAAGTCAGCCAGGCCGGGTCGGAGCACGTAGAAGGTAGTCATACAAGCCGGGTCGTACACGAGCAGGAACGTCAGCCAAACCGGGTCAGGATCCAAAGGAGGTAGTCAGACGGGCCGGGTCATACACGAGCAGGAAACAGGAGAATAGTCAAGACAAGCCAAGTCGGTACACAGGAATCCGGAACACAGGAACACAGCAACAGTAACTGGCACAGAAACACCACGAAAGGGCGCCTGACAGTTGTGCTAGCCAGGTATAAAAAGGTCACCAGGGGGCGGGCCAAACCAACACAGCAAATCAGATCTGTCAAAGATGAGACTGACAGGAATCACAGGCACTGGGATAGTACCCCCCTCTCAAAGACCCCCTCTCCCTGCTCGAGGTCTGGGTTTAGAAGGGTATTTAGAGTGAAAGCTGCGTAGTAATCTGGGTGCGTGGAGGTCCCCTTGATCAACCCAAGAACGTTCCTCAGGACCATAGCCCTTCCAATGAACCAAGTATTGCAGCTTTCCTCTAAATCTCCTAGAATCAATAATGCTCTGTACCTCATATTCCTCTTGGCCCTGGACGTCCACCGGCCCAGGAATCACTGGCGTAGTAGTATAGCGATTACACACCAAGGGTTTCAGGAGCGACACATGGAACACATTGTGAACGTGCATTGAGGGTGGAAGCTCCAAAGCATAAGAAACCGGATTAATCTTGCGGATAATCTTAAATGGACCGATAAACCGGGGAGCCAGTTTGTTAGATGGTACTTGTAAATTAAGGTTTCTGGATGACAGCCATACCCTGTCCCCAACTTGAAAGGAGACCGCTGGCAGACGTCTGCGATTCGCGTGCCTCTGCTGACGCCGAAATGACTGACTGAGGGACCTCTGGACCTGTGACCAAGTGGAACGAAGCTGTGCCAAATGCTCATCCAGAGCAGGGATCTGCTGCGCCTGAAAGGAGTCCGGGAGCAGACAAGGCTGAAACCCATAATTAACGAGAAACTGAGAGCTCCCGGACGATGAATTAACCGCACAGTTTCTGGCAAACTCAGCCCATGGTAACAGGTCAGCCCAATTGTCATGATGATCAGTGACAAAGCAACGCAGGAACTGCTCCAGTCCCTGATTGGCACGTTCAGCGGCCCCATTCGTTTGGGGATGGTAAGCGGAGGAAAATGACAATTGAATGCCCATCTGGCCACAAAATGCCCTCCAAAACCTAGAAACGAACTGGCTCCCTCGGTCGGATACAATCACTCTGGGTACTCCGTGCAGGCGGAATACCTCCCTAGAAAAGACTACAGCCAATTCCTGAGCCGATGGAAGGCCAGTCAGAGGCACAAAATGTGCCATTTTAGAGAATCTATCGACCACCATAAGAATGAACGTAAATCCCCTAGACGCTGGTAATTCTCCCAAAAAGTCGATAGAAATATGAGACCAAGGACGGTCTCCGTTGGGCACAGGTTGCAATAAGCCCACAGGGAGATGCCTAGGGGTCTTGGCACGGGCACAGGTGGTACAGGCTGCAGTAAAAGCGGCACAATCTCAAGGTAGGCCACCAAAATAATTGCGACAGAGACCAGACTAGTTGGTCCCTACTAATATGCCCAGCCGCTTTAGAAGCGTGGTAAGTTTCCAACAAACGGACACGGAATGGCACATCTACAAAACATTTCCCCACAGGGGTCTCAGGGGGTGCCCTCGATTGTGATGCCAATATCTCCTCCCCCAGAGGCGAGGTAATGGTGGTACGGATAGTGGCCAGAATGCGATCTGGCTGAATGATGGGAACAGGTTCCTCCTCCCTCTCAGTGTCAGAAGCGAACTGACGAGACAACGCATCGGCTTTAATATTTTTTGAGCCAGGAAGATAAGACACTAGGAAATTAAATCGTGACAAAAAAAGTGCCCATCTAGCTTGTCGAGAAGACAGTCTTTTGGCTTCGGAGAGATAAGTTAAATTCTTATGATCCGTAAGAATTAGTACTGGAGTCCGAGTACCCACCAAAAGGTGACGCCACTCCTTCAGAGCTAGAATTATGGCCAACAGCTCCCTGTCCCCAATCTCATAATGGCTTTGCGCACTGGACAATTTTTTAGAGAAGAAGCCGCAAGGCCTCAAGGCGCCACCTCCCACAGGACGTTGGGAGAGTACTGCTCCAACCCCAACCTCAGAAGCGTCAACCTCCAACGTGAAGGGCAGAGAGGGATTAGGGTGGGACAGCACCGGAGCAGATGCAAAGGCAGATTTCAGGGTAACAAATGCGGTCTCCGCCGCCTCGGACCACTGAGAGGGAGAAGCGCCCTTATGAGTCAAATCTGATAATGGTTTGACAATCGTGGAAAAGTTCTGGATGAACTTCCTATAATAGTTCGCAAAACCTAAGAATCTTTGAATGGCCTTTAACCCTTTAGGACGAGGCCAATGCAGAACTGCTGCCAACTTCTCCTGATCCATGGCAATGCCATTATTAGAGATAACGAAACCCAGGAATGGCACTTGAGATGTATGGAATTCGCATTTCTCTATCTTACAAAATAGCCTGTGCTTCCGAAGTCGGAGCAGGACTTCAGAAACATCTTTGATATGTTGTGAGAGGTTGGCAGAGTGAATTAATATATCATCTAGATATACGACTACACAGGACTGTAGTAGGTCTCGTAGGATGTCATTAATAAACTCCTGAAATACTGCAGGCGCATTGCATAAGCCAAATGGCATCACCAGATATTCATAATGCCCTGTTCTGGTGTTAAACGCCGTTTTCCACTCGTCACCTTCTTTAATTCTGACCAGATTATAGGCGGCTCGCAAGTCAAGTTTAGTAAAGATCGACGAGCCCTTCAATCTGTCAAACAATTCGGTAACAAGTGGAATAGGATAGGCATTCTTAGGCATAAGCTTGTTCAGCCCACGATAGTCAATGCATGGCCTAAGTTCACCACTTTTCTTTTTCACAAAGAAAAATCCGGCACCTGCCGGAGAAGTAGATTTCCGAATGATGCCCCTCTCCAGGGCATCAGCAACATAGTCCTCCATAGCTTTATTCTCCTCACAGGACAGTGGGTAAGTGCGCCCCCTGGGAGGCACCGCGCCAGGAGGCAAATCAATGGCGCAATCGTACGCCCTATGCTCAGGCAATGCGCTGGCCTCTCCCTTACTGAACACGTCACTGAATTGTTCGTATTCAGCTGGCACAGTCGGAGAGGTACACATAATCTTGACGGGTAAGGAGAGACAGTTCTTATCACAGTATTCTGACCAGGAGTTAACCTCACATCTCTGCCAGTCAAATTGGGGATTATGTACCTGTAGCCATGGGAACCCCAAAATAACTGAATGGTGTGGGGAACGAATGATTTGAAAACATATCTGCTCCTTGTGGCAAGCCCCCACTGTCATTGTCACTGGAATAGTTTCAAGCGTAATAAATGCCGGCTCCAGGGGTCTGCCATCGATGGCCTCAATAGCAACCGGAGAGTCCTTTTTACATAAAGGAATGCCTTGCAGGTTGGCAAAAGACTGGTCCATGAAATAGCCTGCTGCCCCGGAGTCCACCAATGCGAGGACCTCGATAACCTTGTCCGCCCAAGCGAAGACCACCTGAATAGTGGGTTTAATGGTGCTAGAATCTAGGGACTGTTCTACACCACCTAGGGCCTGTCCCCCAAGGTACCCTAGGTGCGTTAGTTTCCCGGCCGAACTGGGCAATTGCGCAACAGATGCCCTGCTTTGCCACAATAAAGGCATAGACCTTGCCTCCTACGATATAATCTTTCCTCTTTAGAGAGCCTAGTGAACCCCAATTGCATAGGTTCAGGATTATCGGTTGGTCGCTCAGGAAGAACGGGTGGTGTGGGTGGGTTAAGGAAGCTGGACTGGCCATAGTTTTTTACTTTAGCCCTTTTTGCCAACCGTCTCTCTCGGATGCGAGAGTCTATTAGTAAGACATAATCGATATATTCATCCAGATCACTGGGTACATCACGAGCTGCTATCTCGTCCTTAATTTGCTCGGAGAGACCCTGAGTAAAGGCATCTAGTAATGCCTCCTCGTTCCAGCCCACCTCTGCTGCCAAGGTCCTGAATTCAACAGCATAATTGCCCAGTGTGCGTTCGCCCTGCTGAATTTCCATCAGCCTTTTGGCAGCAGAGGCAGCCCTGCCAGGAACCTCAAACACTCGTCTGAACTTTCTGACGAATTCTCTAAAGTTCAGAGTGCAGGGTCTGGCATTCTCCCACAACGGATTTGCCCATGCCAATGCCTTGCCAGTCAATAGAGATATCATAAGACCGACCTTGCTACGGTCGTTAGGAAATGCCTGGGGTGCCAACTCCAAAAATATCTCTAATTGATTAATAAATCCCCTGCAAAGGGAAGGATCGCCATCATACCTTAACGGTAACGGTGCAGATGCCGTTAGCCCTTTCGAATTGACTGATGGGACTATGGACTGATTATCCGGTGTCAGGACTGGGGTGACCACCGGATTAGGACTAGGCTTGTCCAAATGTACTGTACGTTCGAGTAACGTCTGCAAAGCCAGTGCCAATTGGTCCATGCGCTGCTCATGAACATCCATTCTCCAATGGATGTTCTGTGTTTGACTTTCACCCTTACCGTCTGAGGTCATGGCCCTTTCGTACTGTCACGGTTTTTTAAGACACTCAGACCATTGGGTGAATAAGAACACAGTTTTATTAAAATAAGATAAGGCAATAACACGCCCTCTAGTGGTGGTAAATATACACAGATAATATATAGATATAATGGTAAATGCACAAATGACTTATAAGTACAATTACACAGTAATAGAATAGCGTATACCCCTCAGGGGTTAAGTCCTTGATAACAGTCAGTCTCAGATGTGGATGTTTGGAACGCCTAGGGTGATGCTGGAGACCAAGAATATCACCGGCTGGATACTGGACTGCCCCGCCACGGTGTTCAGTAAGAAGCACAAGAGTCCCCGTAGCCCCCTCGGGCGTACCTACTGGAACTGCTTCAACTAGTGCAAGTGCATAAGGCCCCCACGGGCGTGATTGGAACCGGCCTTCAATGCGATAACTGCCAAGCCTCCTCAGACTTAACCGGATAACTGGATAGCACACGCTAGAGCCGACAGCCCCCACGGCGTGATTACCGGAATACGAATGCTGATGCCTGTGCCTGCCACCACTCGGTAAAGAGGAATCGCTCAATGAACAGGAGAGAGAGTCTCAGGCACCCAACCGGCCCAAACGGATGTAAACACTCTGCAAGGATGTGTGAAGCTGCCGACGAAGAGCGGCCAGCTCAGCAGTAGTATTCACTGAGAAAGAGACTCTACAAGATTAGCGATAGAGTGGAACCCAGCGGCACTGCTAGGGTTAATTAGCACATTTACTCGAGGCTTTTCAGCGGTATAGCAAGGCTCTGCAGTCTGAGGGAGGCACGTGTACGCACAACTCTGCAAAGGAAAATGCACTGCACTGATCGGAGTACACCAGGCAAGGCAGTCACACCAAAAGCTGGAACAGCAGATAGAAATGTCGCGGAGGCGACAACTGGAACACAGGTCACTGTAGAAAGCAGGAGTCGTTCTTCGGAGCGGGAAGTCAGCCAGGCCGGGTCGGAGCACGTAGAAGGTAGTCATACAAGCCGGGTCGTACACGAGCAGGAACGTCAGCCAAACCGGGTCAGGATCCAAAGGAGGTAGTCAGACGGGCCGGGTCATACACGAGCAGGAACACAGGAGAATAGTCAAGACAAGCCAAGTCGGTACACAGGAATCCGGAACACAGGAACACAGCAACAGTAACTGGCACAGAAACACCACGAAAGGGCGCCTGACAGTTGTGCTAGCCAGGTATAAAAAGGTCACCAGGGGGCGGGCCAAACCAACACAGCAAATCAGATCTGTCAAAGATGAGACTGACAGGAATCACAGGCACTGTGATAATGTCTTACCTTTGGAGGTATATGTAAAGATAATTAATTTACCGGACAGAAAATTATTAAGTCCGTGACCATTTGGTGTATACAGCTGCTGCGTGTTGTGTCTGACCTTTTACAGATCAGTACATACAGATTAGTATTTTAGCAATTACATGGAGACAGTGACTGTGAATGTACTTTATTCATTTGCAAAATGTTGGAAGGTATGCTTGTATAAGCAATTTCAGTTTTTATTCACATCTCCAGGCAGCAAACCTGAGAGATGACTCTGTCCTTTCCAGGGAGGATAGAAAATTGGGTACTTTCCTGTTATCCGGAGCCATTTTCAAAACAACCATTTTCAGAACATTTTTCAAACATTTTTAAACAAAATCTTTATTATAATATTTATAACATCTTTATTATAATATTATAACAAATTCTGACAGGACAGATTCTGACAGGAAATAACAACAACAGGAATTCGTTTTGAAAATGGTTCTGGATAACAGGAAAATACTGAAAATTGTTTGTATAACTCCCCCCTCCCCCCATCCCCAGTACCTTCAGTGTTTTCTGTCCTACCATAATGTCAGCATAATCTTTTTTTTTTTCCTGTTTTTTAGGGCCCTAGGTGTGCTCCTACAGAGACACCTACGGTGTGTGCTGCCTGGGGAGGGAGGTGTGAGCCCCTGCCTCCTAACCCTCCCTTCAGGCTGTGAAGACAATAGGAAGGGAGCACTCAAACAGAGGTACCAATGCAACATGAGCCAGTTCATAGTGTTGAATATAAAATTATTTCATTAATTGTTTCATTAAAAATAATATAAATAGAAATAAAGCACATGGAAAAATATAAATGAAATGGCACGCCTGAAGTGTTTTGTGAATAGCAAACACTTAATCATAGGCCCTTCAGGCTGGACAGGTGTTTCTGAACATCCTAGTACCTCTTGTGGCTGTATCCTAAGTCCTGCTTTCCAGTACCGTCTGCCAGACAGAGGGACCTTCCTTGCTTGTGGCATCATTTCATGGCCTGGCTCTTGGCCACTGGGGCCTCCTTCTTATTGAGTGCTTCGGTGTTCGGTACCTTCCCGGTTGCCACCTTATTTTTTTACTGGGTCTAAGGTATTCTTCTGCCTAGTGGCTGTCCTTGTTGCTGACAGAACTTAGGTTAGTCCTATCTATTGTTTTTTCTTTATTTTCAGGTTTGTCTGAACATGAAAGGTGTTCTTCTCCTCCTTGCAAGGAATCCTCAAAGTCCAGGAATCCTAATTGCACCATCTGTGGCATCAGACTTTCAGAGTCAACTATGTCCTTCCTGTACCTGACAAGTCCTACAGTCAGTATCCTCCAACATGATGAAAGAGACTTTTGGCCCACTTAAGGCATCCAGCCATTCAACAGCCAGGGCATTTTTCTCTGGAGCACAGATACAGGGCCCTTTCTACAACCTCTTCATCCCCTGATGCTGAAACGGTTTGTTTATCCACATAATGTGTCAGTGTCTTCGAATGAAAAAGTGGAGTTTTCAAAAGACCCCAATCCATTTTCAAACCTTAGGCAAAGTAGTTCAGGCTACTATGGAAATTGAAGATACCTGAGAGCTGCAATCAAGCCAAGAGCAAATGTTTTTGTTAGGGAACAGGAACCAGACAGGACACAAAAATGTAAACTGCAATACACCTTTATAAAAGTAACAAAAACAGAATTGTGATCCAAGAGCATAAACCAAATGCCAGGGTCAGGACCAAGACAGGTAATCAGTGAAGCCAGAATCAGGAAGCCAGAAGTCTGTGATATCAGGAACAAGCCAAGGGTCAGGAGCACAAAAGGCTGCGATGTCAGGAACAAGCCAAGGGTCTGGAACACAGCTAAACTGGAGCTCAGGAGGATCCACAGCATCCAGCAGCAACAAGGTCAGCAACAAAAACAAGAACAATCAGGAAGTGAGCCAAGCTGCTTTAAATACCCTGAGAGGGTTGGCTGATAACAGTCAGGTGAGTAATCAGAGAGGTCAGCTGAATCAGCCTGACGTAGGCGCTCAGAAGGCAGCAGCAATGGACAGCAGAGCATTAGATTAGCTCGGACAGCAGAATCAATAGGCAGAGTTAGAGCAGCTCAGCCAAACCTTGGGAGTACCCACCCTCAACTACCCCCCGTGGGGCAGGATCAGGTTTATGGGCGTGCATGGAAAGCACGGAGGAGGGCTGGGGCATACACGTCTGCGGCTGGAACTCATGAGTGCTCTTCTGGACCGTACCCCTTCCAATGGACCAAATATTGAAGGCTCCCTCGGAACCTACAGGAGTCAACTATGGATCGGACCTCGTAGTCCTCATGGCCGTCAATGGGCACCAAATGGGGTTGAGGAGTGTAGTGAAATGTTTGCATACCAGGGGTTTCAGCAGTAAGACATGGAACACATTGTGTATCCGCATATTGGAAGGGAGGTCTAGGGTATAGTCCACAGGGTTCACACGTTGGAGGATACAGAAAGGCCCCACAAAGCGGGGAGCCAGTTTCTGAGAGGGCACTCGGAGGTGGCGATTTCTGGAGGACAACCAAACCGACCTGGTAGGACGGTGTGGGTAGGCGTTTACAATTGGTCTGGAGCTCCTGGGATTGTTGTGAGCATCGCAACGACTCTTGGACCTGCACCCATGTGGAAAGGATTAGCTGGAGATGATCCTCCAATGCCGGAATCCCCTGAGAAGCAAACGAATCTGGAATCATGGAGAGTTGATACCTGTAATTCACCATGAAAGGGGAGAGCCGTGAAGAAGCCAAGACAGCACTGTTATGAGCAAACTCCGCCCAAGGTAGCAGGTCTGACCAAATATTCTGATGGTCTGAGATATAACTGTCACGGTTTGTTACGACTCTCAGACACAAGGTTTAGGTAAAAACACAACTTTATTGAAATGATTAAGATTATCCCTTAGGATGGCAAACACATACATATACACATAGAGTGAATGGTAATTACAATACTACAGACTCTACCGGTCCTGTCAATATACCGGACGGGACAGTCTGGGATAATGGGAATAATAGGCTCTACCGGCCTTGCCAATACCGGGTAAGGCAACCTACAGATGGAATAGTGTCCAGGTTCTACCTGCCTTACCTAAATACCGGGCAAGGCAGCCCCAATTAACACACGGTGTAGGCTCTACCGGCCTTGCCAATACCGGGTAAGGCAACCTCAGATGGAATGCAGTGCAAGGTTCTACCGGCCTTACCAATACCGGGCAAGGCAGCCCCAGTAACAAACGGTGTAGGCTCTACCGGCCTTGCCAATACCGGGTAAGGCAACCTCAGGTGGAATGCGGTGCAAGGTTCTACCGGCCTTACCACTACCGGGCAAGGCAGCCCAGAGGTACCTGAAGTCAGACAGGTACCAAATGCTGTCAGGTGACAATGACAGTAGTAACTGAGAGAGTAGCCTTAGGACCTTAGGAGTAAACCAGCATCCGCACACTGGGACCAACAAGGAAATCGTATGGCCGCTAGGCTTTGGAGCAAACCAGTGTCCGCACACTGGGACCGACAAGGGAATCGTGTAACCGCAAGGCTTTGGAGTAACCCAGCGTCCGCACGCTGGGACTAACAGTAAGTATCGTACAGCCGCAAGGCTCTTGGAGCAAACCAGCGCCCGCACGCTGGGACCAACAAGTGAATCGTATAGCCGCAAGGCTTCGGAGCAAACCAGTGTCCGCACACTGGGACCAACAAGGGAATAGTTTAGCCGCAAGGCTTTGAGTAACCCAACGTCCGCACACTGGGACTAACAATATGTATCGTACAGCCGCAAGGCTTTTGGAGCAAACCAGCGTCCGCACGCTGGAACCAACAAGTGAATCGTATAGCCGCAAGGTTCTGAGTAACACAACGTCCACACGCTGGGACTAACAATATGTATCGTACAGCCGCAAGGCTTTTGGAGCAAACCAGCGTCCGCACGCTGGACCAACAAGTGAATCGTATAGCCGCAAGGCTTCGGAGCAAACCAGTGTCCGCACACTGGACCAACAAGTGAATCGTATAGCCACAAGGCTTTGGAGCAAACCAGCGTCCGCACGCTGGGACCATCAATTGAATCGTATAGCCACAAGGCTTTGGAGCAAACCAGCGTCCACACGCTGGGAATGACAAGGAATGTCGCCGACGCGACCGAGCAGAAGGTCGCCAGGATCACAGGAGACAGGCCAGGAGATGACAGGAACCAGCAGGACGATCAGTCAGGTCAGGAAACAGCAGTGAAGACGGTCAGCAGGAACTGCAACCCCAGAGGACTAGGCCGGAACCAGGACTGGAACAACTCTGCATACAGAAGGTACTGGAACAGCTGCGATCAGGTACTCAGGAACACAGGACAAAAGGCCCAACTAACACTGGACATAGTGATAGTGAATGAGGTCAAAAACAACACGAAAGGGTGCCCAATCCAGGTTTAAATAGGCAATATGAGGCGGGCTAAAGGCAGACAGCCAATGGAAGCCCCCTACTGGTGATAGACAAGAAAATGCAGCAATCACGGGTACCGTGATAGTACCCCACTTTCAAAGACCCCCTCTCCTAGAATAGGGTCTAGGTTTCTGTGGGTATTTAGCATGAAAGGCCCTAGGTAGCCTGGGTGCATGAAGGTCCTTACTATCCACCCATGATCGATCTTCAGGACCATATCCTTTCCAATGTACCAGGTACTGTACCCTTCCTCTAAGCCTTCGGAAATCAATAATGCTCTGAACCTCGTACTCCTCCTGACCCTCGACCTCAACAGGCCCTGGCACCACAGGTGTGGTAGTATAGCGGTTTCATACCAGAGGCTTAAGAAGAGACACATGGAACACATTATGAATACGCATGGATGCAGGTATGTCTAGTGCGTAGGAGACAGGGTTAATTTTGCGAATGACTCTGTATGGGCCAATGAACCGGGGAGCCAACTTATTGGACGGAACCTGCAGCTTGAGATTTCTGGAGGAAAGCCATACTCTGTCCCCAACCTGAAAGGAAATCGCTGGAAGCCTTCTGCGATTGGCATAGCGCTGATGACGCTGAAATGACTGACCAAGTGCCCTCTGAACTTGTGCCCATGTGGAACGGAGTTGCTCGATATGCTCATCCAGAGCTGGAATCTGTTGCATCTGAAATGAATCTGGGAGCAAACAGGGCTGAAACCCGTAATTAATCAGAAAAGGGGAGCTCCCGGATGACGAATTGACCGCACAGTTCCTGGCGAACTCTGCCCAAGGTAACAAGTCGGCCCAATTATCATGGTGGTCAGTAACGAAACAACGCAGAAATTGTTCCAAACCCTGATTAGCTTGTTCAGCGGCTCCATTGGTCAGGGGATGGTAGGCAGAGGAAAAGGACAGCTGTATGCCCATCTGTTGGCAAAATGCCCTCCAAAACCTAGACACAAACTGGCTCCCCCTGTCGGACACCAGTACCCTGGGCACTCCATGCAACCGGAATACTTCTCTGGCGAACACAATTGCCAATTCCTTAGCTGAAGGAAGGCCACGGAGGGGCACAAAATGAGCCATTTTAGAAAACCTGTCCACCACCATAAGTATAAAGGAATACCCTTTAGACATAGGCAATTCTCCCATAAAATCAATGGAAACATGAGACCAGGGGCGTTCGCCATTAAGCACAGGTTGAAGCAAGCCCACTGGGAGATGTCTAGGGGTCTTAGCATGGGCGCAGGTGGCACAGGCATTGGTAAACTCGGCACAATCGTTTCTCATGGAAGGCCACCAAAATAACTGAGAAAGAGATCATAACAGTTGGTCTCTACCAATGTGTCCCACAGCCTTAGAGGAATGGTACGTTTCGAGCAACCGAGTACGAAATGGTTCTGCGACAAAACATTTGCCAACTGGGGTTTCATGGGGAGCAGAAGCCTGAGAAGCCAGGATCTCTTCCCCTAGAGGAGAAGTGATACTAGTACGTATAGTAGCCAATATTCGATCGGGTTGAATGATAGGTGCTGGTGCTTCCACTCTGTCACTGTCGGCCTCAAATTGTCTTGACAGTGCATCAGCCCTAACATTCTTAGATCCTGGTAAATATGATACAATGAAATTGAATCGGGACAGAAACAGTGCCCATCTGGCCTGACGAGAGGACAATCTCTTGGCCTCCGAGAGATAAGTGAGATTTTTGTGATCTGTTAGGATTAAGACAGGAGTCTTAGTACCTTCAAGTAAATTACGCCATTCGTTAAGAGCGAGGATAATGGCCAATAATTCTCTGTCCCCTATCTTATAGTGGCTTTGAGTGCCAGTCAACTTTTTCGAAAAAAACCCACAAGGTCTGAGTGTTCCACCTTTATTGTGTCGTTGCGAAAGTACTGCCCCAACTCCGATATCTGAGGCATCAACCTCTAACGTAAATGGAAGTAAAGGAATGGGGTGGGATAACACAGGAGCCGCAGCAAATGCCAACTTCAATCTCTCAAAGGCCTCCTCAGCAGATGCCGGCCAACAAGATGGATTAGCACCCTTGTGCGTAAGATCGGACAAAGGTTTGACAATGGAAGAAAAGTTCTTAATAAACCTCCTATAGTAATTAGCGAAGCCCAGGAAACGCTGTATGGCTTTAAGACTCTTGGGTCGTGGCCATTGTAGGACAGCTGACAACTTTTCCTTGTCCATAGCAATGCCATCATTGCCAATTATGAACCCCAAGAATGGCACGCTGGTTCTGTGAAACTCACATTTCTCCAATTTACAATATAATTTATTCTCACGAAGTCGTAGCAATACTGCGGATACATCTTTGATGTGTTGTGACATGTTTTGGGAGTAAATCAGTATATCGTCAAGGTACACCACGACACATGACTGTAACATATCTCTCAGAACATCGTTTATCAGTTCCTGAAAAACTGCGGGTGCATTACACAGCCCAAATGGCATAACTAGATATTTGTAATGCCCAGAACGAGTGTTAAAGGCAGTTTTCCACTCATCACCTGCTCGAATGCGAACCAGATTGTAAGCGGCCCGTAGGTCCAATTTGGTAAAAATTGAAGCGCCCTTAAGCCTGTCAAAAAGCTCGGTGATGAGTGGTATTGGGTACGTGTTTTTAGACATTAATTTATTCAAGCCACGGTAGTCAATGCATGGTCTTAATTTGCCATTTTTCTTTTTTACGAAAAAGAACCCGGCCCCAGCCAGAGAGGTAGATTTTCTTATGATCCCTCTAGCAAGGGCATCAGAAATGTAGTCTTCCATAGCTTTATTCTCCTCACAAGATAATGGATAAGTGCGTCCCCTCGGAGGTACCGCTCCAGGAGGCAATTCAATGCAGCAATCATAAGGTCTGTGCTGAGGTAGCATACCAGCCTCCCCTTTGCTAAAAACATCGCCAAACTGTTGGTATACATCTGGTATAGCAGAGGAGGTGCACAGGACCTTAATAGGCTGGGTGATGCACTTGTCCATACAAAACGGAGACCAAGCAGCAATTTCACATTTTTTCCAGTCAAATTGTGGGTTATGTAACTGTAACCAAGGAAATCCCAATATTACAGCATGGTGAGGAGAACTGATAAGTTGGAACTGCTGCTCTTCTCTGTGAAGTGCCCCAATAGTCATAGATAATGGCATAGTTTCAAAAGTAACATGAGCAGGTTCCAAGGGTCTGCCATCAATTGCTTCAATAGCCAAGGGGTTTTCCCTTTCAATACGTGGAACTCCGTGCAATTTGGCAAAGGTATTATCCATAAAATACCCTGGTGGACCAGAATCAACGAGGACCAAAACCTCCACTGAGCATTGTGCCCACGACAATACCACCTGTATGGTGGGTTTCATTATGCCCAAAACTGGGGATGATTGTACACCACCTAGGGCCTGTCCCCCAAGGTACCCTAGGTGTGTTCGTTTCCCGGACGTACCGGACAGGATCTTAACAAATGCCCATTTTTACCGCAGTATAAACATAACCCTTGCTTCCTGCGATATAGTCTTTCCTCCTTGGTTAGCCTAGTGAAACCTACTTGCATAGGTTCACCTGGTTCCCATACTGGTTCACTAGACTTAAATACCAGGAGAGGGATGAGTGGGCAAAATATGCTACTAGACTCATTATTTTTGGACCGTATCCTATGATCTCTGGCAGTTGATCTCTCACGTATTCTGGAGTCAATTAGGATAACATACTCAATGTAATCATCTAAGTCAGTAGGTAAGTCTTTTGCTGCGATTTCATCTTTAATATGGTCACTCAGGCCCTGAGCAAAGGCTGCCAATAATGCCTCGTTATTCCACCCTACCTCTGCTGCCAAGGTGCGGAATTCGATGGCATAGTCGCCCACTGTGCGCCTGCCCTGTTGTATCTCCATAAGACGTTTGGCAGCAGAGGTGGTTCTACCAGGAGGTTCAAACACTCTCCGAAAGGATTGCACAAATTCTCTAAAACTCTTAGTGTAAGGTTTAGCATTTTCCCACAATGGGTTAGCCCAAGCCAATGCTCTGCCAGTCAGCAGCGATATCATGAACCCAACTTTACTACGATCATTGGGAAATACGTGTGCCGTCAATTCCATAAATATTTCAAGTTGGTTGATGAACCCTCTGCAGAGACTAGGGTCACCATCATACCTTAGCAGCAAGGGTGCAGAAGCCGTTAACCCTTTAACTGTGCCCCCTAGGGGCCTGGTATCACTCTCCGGTGTCTGACTTGGCGAGACCACCGGGCTAGAGCCAGATTTGTCAGCAAGTACAGTGCATTCAAGGATAGTTTGGATTGCAACCACCAACTGATCCAAACGTTGCTCGTGCATATCCATCCTCCAATGGATATTCTGTGTATTACCATCACATTTGCTGTCTGAGGTCATGGCCCTTTCGTACTGTCACGGTTTGTTACGACTCTCAGACACAAGGTTTAGGTGAAAACACAACTTTATTGAAATTATTAAGATTATCCCTTAGGATGGCAAACACATACATATACACAAAGAGTGAATGGTAATTACAGTACTACAGACTCTACCGGTCCTGTCAATATACCGGACGGGACAGTCTGGGATAAAGGGAATAATAGGCTCTACCGGCCTTGCCAATACCGGGTAAGGCAACCTACAGATGGAATAGTGTCCAGGTTCTACCGGCCTTACCTAAATACCGGGCAAGGCAGCCCCAATTAACACACGGTGTAGGCTCTACCGGCCTTGCCAATACCGGGTAAGGCAACCTCAGATGCAATGCAGTGCAAGGTTCTACCGGCCTTACCAATACCGGGCAAGGCAGCCCCAGTAACAAACAGTGTAGGCTCTACCGGCCTTGCCAATACCGAGTAAGGCAACCTCAGGTGGAATGTGGTGCAAGGTTCTACCGGCCTTACCACTACCGGGCAAGGCAGCCCAGAGGTACCTGAAGTCAGACAGGTACCAAATGCTGTCAGGTGACAATGACAGTAGTAACTGAGAAAGTAGCCTTAGGACCTTAGGAGTAAACCAGCATCCGCACACTGGGACCAACAAGGGAATCGTATGGCCGCTAGGCTTTGGAGCAAACCAGTGTCCGCACACTGGGACCGACAAGGGAATCGTGTAACCGCAAGGCTTTGGAGTAACCCAGCGTCCGCACTCTGGGACTAACAATAAGTATCGTACAGCCGCAAGGCTCTTGGAGCAAACCAGCGTCCGCACGCTGGGACCAACAAGTGAATCGTATAGCCGCAAGGCTTCGGAGCAAACCAGTGTCCGCACACTGGGACCAACAAGGGAATAGTTTAGCCGCAAGGCTTTGAGTAACCCAACGTCCGCACGCTGGAACTAACAATATGTATCGTACAGCCGCAAGGCTTTTGGAGCAAACCAGCGTCCGCACGCTGGAACCAACAAGTGAATCGTATAGGAGCAAGGCTCTGAGTAACCCAACGTCCACACGCTGGGACTAACAATATGTATCGTCCAGCCGCAAGGCTTTTGGAGCAAACCAGCATCCGCAGCTGGACCAACAAGTGAATCCTATAGCCGCAAGGCTTCGGAGCAAACCAGTGTCCGCACACTGGACCAACAAGTGAATCATATAGCCGCAAGGCTTTGGTTCAAACCAGTGTCCGCACACTGGACCAATAAGTGAATCGTATAGCCGCAAGGCTTTGGAGCAAACCAGCGTCCGCACTCTGGGACCAACAATTGAATCGTATAGCCGCAAGGCTTTGGAGCAAACCAGCATCCGCACGCTGGGACTGACAAGGAATGTCGCCGACGCGACCGAGCAGAAGGTCGCCAGGATCACAGGAGACAGGCCAGGAGATGACAGGAACCAGCAGGACGATCAGTCAGGTCAGGAAACAGCAGTGAAGACGGTCAGCAGGAACTGCAACCCCAGAGGACTAGGCCGGAACCAGGACTGGAACAACTCTGCATACAGAAGGTACTGGAACAGCTGCGATCAGGAACTCAGGAACACAGGACAAAAGGCCCAACTAACACTGGACATAGTGATAGCAAATGAGGTCAAAAACAACACGAAAGGGCACCCAAGGGGTGCCCAATACAGGTTTAAATAGGCAATATGAGGCGGGCTAAAGGCAGACAGCCAATGGAAGCCCCCTACTGGTGATAGACAAGAAAATGCAGCAATCACGGGTACCGTGATAATAACACCGAAGTAATTGATCCAAAGCCTGATTAGCCCTTTCCGCGGCCCCATTCGACGGCGGGTGATAGGTAGAGGAGAAGGAGAGTTGGATACCTAGTCGCACACAGACGGCCCTCCAGAATCTCGAGACAAACTGGCTACCCTGGTCAGAAACTATGACTTTGGGAACCCTGTGTAGCCGATAGACCACTTTGGCAAACACTTTAGCAAACTCTTTGGCGGATGGAAGTTTTTTGAAAGGTATGCAATGAATAATTTCAGAAAATCAGTCAGCGACCATGAGGATGACTGTGTTACCGTTAGACAAAGGGAGGTCGACCGTGAAGTCTATGGCAAGATGTGACCATGGCTTCTCCCCATTGGGTATGGGTTGGAGAAGGCCCACTGGAAGGTGACAGGGTAATTTAATCTGCACACAAACTGGACAAGCAGCAACAAAGGCAGCAATATCTTTGCTAAGTTCTGGCCACCAGAAGAGACGGAAAACCAACTAGAGAAGCTGGTTCTTTCCGGGATGACCTGCTGACTTACTATTATGGTAGGTAGAAAGTACCTTGGTACGAAGGTTAATAGGTATAAAACTGCGCCCAGAGGGAGTCTCAGCACGTGCATCTACTTGGGCGGCCTGTATTCTTTCCCAAGGGGAGATGTTATGCTGGTACGTATGGTGGCCAGTACTTTGTCCTGAGGAATAATAGGACTAGGAGGACTCTCCTCTTTAGCACCTGAGAACTGTCTAGACAGGGCATCAGCCCAGACATTTTTGGTACCCGGCAGGTACGAGACCACATAATTAAAATGAGACAAAAATAAGGCCCATCTGGCCTGCCTTGGACACAAGCGCTTAGCTTCGGACAAGTAGGTGAGGTTTTTATGATCTGTGAGGATTAGGCCTGGAATGGAAGTTCCCTCGAGCAAATGCCTCCATTCTTTGAGAGCCAGTATTACCGCCAGCAACTCACGGTCACCAGTTTCATAGTTGCACTCCGCTGGACTTAGCTTCTTCGAGAAATACCCACATGGGTGTAACTTGTTCTCAGGAGTAGGACGTTGAGACAGGAGGGAGCCTACTCCTGTCTCAGACGCATTGACCTCCAGTACAAATGGAAGCTCGGATTTCAGGTGTGCCGAAATAGGTGCTGTTGCAAAATCAGCTTTTAGTGACTCAAATGCCCTGATGGCTTCCAGGGACCAGTGAGTGGAGTTACCATCTTTTTTGGTCATGGCGGTAAGGGGTTTTACAATTGAGATAAAATTGCGGATATATTTCCTATAGTAGTTAGAGAACCCAATGAAACGTTGAAAGGAGCGGAGATCTATGGGTTGTAGCCACTCGAGAACAGCCGAGAGTTTATCAGGGTCTATTGTGAAACCGACCTCTGAAATGACGTAGCACAAGAAGGTGACCTGTTTGCTGTGGAACTCATGCTTCTCTAATTTCCAAAATAGGTTATTTTCTCTTAATCTTTGCAGAACTCAGTTTACATCTGCATGTTGGCTTTCCATAGAGGAGAAATGGATTCGATTGTCGTCTAAGTGTACCACCACGCATTGTTGGAGCATGTCCCGGAGGACATCATTTAAGAATTCCTGGAAAACCGTGGGAGCATTGCAGAGACCAAAGGGCATTACGAGGTATTAGTAATGCCCGCTCCTGGTGTTAAATGCGGTTTTTCATTCGTGGCCCTCTTTTATCCGTACCAAATTATATGCCCCTCGTAGGTCGAGCTTAGAAAATACCTTAGACCCTTTCAATCAATCGAATAACTCAGTAACCAGTGGAAAAGAGTAGGAGTTTTTAAACGTGATACAATTGAGCCCCCTGTAATCAATACAGGGTCTCAGTTCACCACCCTTTTTCTTCACAAACAAGAATCCAGCCCTGGCAGGAGAAGAAGACTTGCGGATGAACCCCCGGGACAGCGCATCCGAAGCATATTCCTCCATGGCCTTATTCTCCATGACAGAAAGAGGGTAGACTCGACCTCGAGGAGGTATGGCACCAGGTTGTAGTTCAATGGTACAATCATATAGGTGGTGAGGCGGGAGCTCACCAGCCTGGCCCTTATCGAATACATCATGGAACTCTTGGTACTCTTCAGGCAGCAAAGAGACCGAGAATGTGGTTAGCACTCTCCCCACTTTTACTAGGTATGTCTTAGAATAGTTGGGTGACCATGCCATGACTTCAGCCCTTACCCAATCGACTGTGGGAATGTGTTTGCGCAACCATGGATAACCCAGGATCACAGGATAGTGAGGAGAGTAGATCACCTGGAATTGTAAGATTTCATGATGGAAAGCCCCTACAGCCATAGACAAAGGAACAGTTTTGTGGGTGACCTGCAGTGGCTGTAGTCTACCATCAATCGCTTCAAGGGCAAGTGGAGTGGTATGGAATTGCAATGGAATGGAGTGCTTGTGGGCGAAGTCACTATCAATAAAGAGGTCCGCTGCACCGGAGTCAATAAGTGCCTTTGAAGTAATGGAACTTTTACCCCAAGAGAGCCTGAAGGATCCCATATATAAGAAAACTGTCCGTACTCTGAAGAAGAGTGCCCTTGTATCAACAATACTTTTCATGCTGGGTACAGTGGCAGCCTGTGTTTCCAGATTTCACCTTCTTGGATTTCACACTTGGAAGATGACCTAGTGCAATGTATCCCTAAAGAGTGGATCCTGAGTTTAATCTCTTTGCTGACAGTGGATTATCAATGAGATTCCTCTATGGAGTCTATCCATATTGGGGCCCGAGTTCCAGCTGTCTTAGTGGCATTCAAAAGAGCCATTTGGACTAAGGGCTGGTCGGTATATTCAGCTTCTAAGAACAGGCTGCATGCCCATTTCAAGAGAGCACATCTCTTTGGACCAAAACTGGACCATTTAATTGAAACGTGTCAGACATCAATTAGGCTTTTCCACAAGATAAAAGAGTTTGTAGGACAGGAAACAGTTTTTCAGAGTTCTGGAATCTACACCAGAGGCTTTACATCTGGAAAGGACAAACAGTCCTCAACTAAAAAATGTTTTTTTGCTCATTCTAGAAAAGGAGCTCTCTGCTTCCTTGTTTCAAAAGCCTGCTCTTTGACACCATGAATCTAGGAGGTAGGCTGCAGTTCTTTTTCCCCAATAGAGAAGGTTTATAGAAGATTACTATGCCTTAAGCCTTATCTGCAATATATATTGTCTCACCCTTGAAAGACTGCCACAAAGGTTTTGCATCATCACCCCTCTTCCAGCAGGATTTATGGGGGAGGCCATGTTAAAATCCATCCAGATCCTGACAGATCAAAAGGTTCTGTGACAAGTTCCGAGGGGAGAGAATTTTCAGGGCACCTATTCCACAATATTTTTAGTTCCCAAGGCTTCTTGAGGTTTCAGGCCCATCATAAACCTACAGAATTTGAACAAGTAATTACAATTCTGCACAAATACATTGTAGTTTGGTAGGGAACAAAATAAATTCTACTAATCAATAACAATATATAAAAATCCTTAAAGCGGGACTGTCATGTCAATAGAAGTCGCCTCTGATTCATTGTTAGTATACATGGAATAATGAAAATAGGGTAGTAAAGTCTGTAAAGTGTCAGCATCATTTAAAATCATTCTTATCAGATCTACATGAATAGGAGAGGGCGGCCATCTTAGCGAAGTGGGATCTGTGCACCTGTGTTGTCCTTCCCTTCACTATACCGCACAGTCCCAGTGCAACTCCCCCATTGGCAAATCCATGTGAGTGACAGAGACAGTGACGGACAGTGCAGGTGCACAGATCCCACTTTGCCAAAATGGCCACAATCTCCTATTCATGTAGGTCTGATATAAAGTAATGATTTTAAATGATGCTCACATTTTTCAAACTTTATTACCCTATTTTCATGATTCCATGTATACTAACAATGAATTGGAGATGACTTGTATTGATATAATAGAGGAATACAATAATGTTTTTATAGGTATTATGTTTTACATTATATATGCATTAATACTATAAAGAAACATGTAGGGAGGCACTCATAAGGTAAGTATGTTCCAATCCAACATATGAGATGTATAGAGAATGTATCTTATTCACATATTGGTATGGCCACAAAGATTTCCTTTAGTGACAATAAAGGTATGGGGGGTGGGCGGTCTATTGCCTCCACACAGGTTCTTCTAACAGCTGCTCCAAAAGTATTCCTCAAAAGAAGAAACAAAAGGCCAGAAAAGCAGAACAGAGGGAGTGCTCTTATAACATAGATACAACCCAATCATCCATATATAAATAAGAAATAGAATACTCACAACTCTTATGTAATTTGTGGATCCCCTTTTTTACAGTTTTTAACATTGTTTTAATAGACTTATTCGGATCCTGTAAATCGCTGGTTGTCATTCTGTCCAAGTATTGGTGTTGTGTCTGGAGTTACCTGTACAGGGGCAGGCATTCCGCTGAGTACATCCAACTGGAGTCCATAGTTGCTCCATCTCGGGGCCTCAACAGATACATCAGAGCAGATGGAGAAAGTACTTCACAGGAAGGAAACACAGAAGCATCTTGTATACTACCCATTCAGGAGATTAACAATAATTTTTCAGATAAGTGCAACTGTTACTTTTGGAGCCAGATGTTGAAAGGCACAGTTACAATGTTTCCTGTAAGACTATAACCAGTCAGAAGAGTTCTCTGTGTATTCCAACTATAGACCCTTTTTACTGTCTCTTTGAAAATTTGGTCCTGTTTGATCCTTTATGCCATGATGGCAGAACCTATTGTTTTACGGACTACACATTGATACAAAATATTATTTGTTTCTACCCTTATATATAGTGCAATGCATCATATTCCCTCACTTTTCAGTTTTATGTACTTTTTCTTCTTTACAGTCATTGCACTTGGCGTTTATTTATGTCATCTTCTTTTATTTAAAATCTCTCAATATCATTTTCTCTCTCTCCAGTTTTGCAAGTGGTTATAGTGTCCATATTGTTTCAAGTATTGTTTATGAAATATACATTTTAATACTTCTTATACTGGAATCCATTTGTTACTTTTATCCACTACACTTAGAGATTCTGGTGTGCTTTTTTTCTTCCTTTTTGTTTGAATTATACATATGCATAATTTTATGTACTGAGCCGGGTTGTGATTTACCATTTACTTATATATTACATTTAGTTTGTTTGCACTGTCCTGTTTGCTTTCTAAACAAAGGACTTGCAAGGCAATCCATTGCAGAGTGCCTTGCAAGTCCTTTGTTTACCTGAATCAGCTGATTGGCAGATAGCCTGCTCAGCTGGTTCAGTCTGTATAGAAGAAGCCATAATATGTTACAGATTCTCTTCCAGTTCTCTCATTGTATGAATCAATTGTGGCAATGGGCTCTACCATTTTAATCCTTTCATTATACAGCCTATGGCACGGAAAGGGTTACAGGACGGCATATGCCTTATCTTCTCTTTAGCAGAGACACATAAAACTGTCCTCTGGCTCCATAGGGAGCTTTTAGAAGATCGCAACATCGCCAACCTATTTAGAGATGTTGGGACTGTGACTGCTGACAGCATAGGCAGCTGTCAGAGTTTAGGGAATATGGCAGTGTGCCATATTAATATATAAACATACCAACATTAACAAGACAATAGCTCATTAAACTGCATTTCCATATTCAAATGAGCCATTGTTGAAGACGTAGGTGCAAAGTCATAAACCTGTCGAAGGCATGGCAGATTCTTGGTCGATATTCATGTATTTGAGAGAAACACTTAATGGCAATCCTGATGTCCAGTAGAGTCTTCAGCACCCTGGTCAGCTACTGTCCATCTTCTTCTATCTTCTCTCTTCCTTATTCTCTCTTCTTTCTCTCCATGTTCTTTCTTCTTCTGTTCCATCTTCTGTCTTCCATCTTACATTTCTGTCTTTCTAAAAGACAGAAAGAGAAATATCAAATACGTGCCACAAAAATACCTTGGACATACAGTATGTGCATAGTTTAATCCCTTGAGTGCACTCAAAGGGTTAAGCATTGCAGATATGTCCAAGTTCAAATAGTAGTTTATGCCAAACAAATATATATTTCCCCTTTTTTCTGCATAATATATATGTTTTGAAACCAAAAACTAAACATCAGTGTGAAAAATTATTCATTATAAAAATGCCTCCTTCTGGTGACAGAAGGAATAGAAGACAGATCTCTAAGTACCTCACGGGCAGATATTAATTTTAGTGTGAGGGAATTTTGAACAGACTGCCGTTTTATATTGGCAGTCTCTGTTCAAAATGACTCATAGCCATTTGCAAGGATGTGTGCTTGTAAATTTCCCCTGCTGAAAGCTAACTGGCATCCTAGCTGGGCTGGGCCCTATGAGGAGCTAGGAAAACTAGATGAATGGACAAGAGTTTAAAGGGATAGTAATACTTCATTTTAACTTTATTTTATTTTGTAGGCATTAAAAAAACATGAAGAATGATATAAGTCTTATCTCTGAAACCTTTATGGTTTAAGAGATATTCACAAACAAAGTATCCCCCCCTGTTCAACCAGATCAGAAGGGAGATGCCCAGGTAGACTGCAGAGAGGGACAATCTTCAATTAAGATAATGGAAAAAGCTGAAAAACTTGTCAAGGGGGGGAAGGGCTTTCATTGTTTTCATACAAAGAAAATTGTCCCTTTCTGTTATCTGTCCTGTCATACAACCAGACTCACATCTGAGAAGAGATGGCTTACACTAGGTAAAAGGGGCGGGGAGGGGAACTTTGCTTGTGAATATCTCATAAACCATAAAGGTTTGAGAGATAAGACTTATATCATTCTTCATGTTTTTTTAATGCCTACAAAATAAAATAAAGTTAAAACGAAGTATTACTATCCCTTTAATGCTGAAAAGTGCAATACATTTAGGACACAGAATCCCAGAAGTGAAATGCAAGCTTAAAGGGATAGTAATACTTGAAATTAAGTTTATTTTATATTGTAGCCCTTAAAAAAACATGAAAAATTATATAAGGCTTATCTCCCAAACCTTTATGGTTTGGGAGATATTCAGAAGTAAAGTTTCCCCTGGAGTGACGTCATTGCTCCACCCTTCAGATTTGGAATCTGGTCCCCGGACCGGCCTTGGTTGCTCTGTGGACCGAATTCTAAATCTGTCTGCTAGATGGCAGACTTGGCTGAAACAGCCAGGAAAAGAGAACTTTACTATATTTTACATGTGAATATCTCCCAAACCATAAAGGTTTGGGAGATAAGACTTATATCATTTTTCATGTTTTTTTAAGGGCTACAATATAAAATAAAATTATTTTCAAGTATTACTATCCCTTTAAAGGTACTCTGTTGTAAAAAAGACATGGGAGTTCTTATTTCAGATGCTTTGAAGATAAGCAAACACTGCAATAAAGCACTGGGAAAAGTAAACTGGGTTCTTGGTTGTATAGAAAGAGGCAGTAGAAGCAGGAAGACAGTACTAATGCCACTCTATTAGTGTTGAGCGAGCACCCCGATGCTCGGGGGTTCGGGTGCTCTGACCGAGCACCCCCGGAGGCTCGAGTGCTCGGCCGAGCACCCGAGCCCCATTGAATTCAATGGGAGGACTCGAGCATTACACCAGGCACCCCCTGCTCTGATGAGGGGAGGGTGCCTGGTCAATGCCCCCCTTCATCTCCACAATGTCCCTCTTCCACAATGTCCCCCTTCCACAATGTCCCCCTTCCACAATGTCCCCCTTCATCTCCGCAATGCCCCCTTCATCTCCGCAATGCCCCCCTTCCACAATGTCCCCCTTCATCTCCGCAATGCCCCCTTCATCTCCGCAATGCCCCCTTCATCTCCGCAATTGCCCCCCTTCCACAATGTCCCCCTTCCACAATGTCCCCCTTCATCTCCGCAATGCCCCCTTCATCTCCGCAATGCCCCCCTTCCACAATGTCCCCCTTCCACAATGTCCCCCTTCATCTCCACAATGCCCCCTTCCATCTCCACATGTCCCCTACCTCCAGTCCCTGGTGGTCCAGCGGAGCGTCTGTAAGATCTGTGCCTCCTTCGGCACAGATCCCTGCCACCCGAACATGGCGGGCGAGCACATGGCGGTACTCGTACGAGTACCGCCATGTGCCGAGCAGAGCGATGCTCGAGCCGATCCCAGCATCGGCCGAGCATGCTCGCTCAACACTACACTCTATAGATTAATGATAAAATCTCACCTGTGTACAGTTCTTACCTCTCCCGAAGGACATTACTAAATTGGAGGCAGTTCAAAGAGCCACAAGAAATATGCAGGGTTTTTGTGACAGCGTACAAGAATAGACTAAAAAACTTTGTATGTACAAACGATGGAGAGGTATGTTATGATATAACCCTTTAACCCCTTAACGACATGTGACGTACTATGACCGTCACGGTCCTTGAAATACTCAAGGACCGATGACGGTCATAGTACGTCATGTACTTTTTACTTACAGCGCTCTACCGGGAGTGCTGTAAGTAAAAATAGGGCCTGAAATTGACCGCTCCAACATCGGAGCGATCTCTATCAGGCCCCATAGTGACGCGCCGATACACGCGACAGGTCACGTGTACCGGCGCATCCACGTGGTTCTATGCGGTCCTTATGGGACGGAAACGTCCCAGGACCGCCGGTCGTTAAGGGGTTAAATATATTAAGGGATTTCATATAGTTCAGGAAGGAAGTGTTTCAGAAAAAAGAGGAGTACTAGAACATGAGGATAGTGATCTAAAGTTAATTAGAGGGTAAAACGTTCAGAAGTAAAATACGTAAGTACTACTTTATGGAAAGAGTTATAGACTCATGGAACACCCTCCCAGCAATTGTTGTAGGGACAAATACGGTTAGCAAATTATTTCTATTCAGAGGTACATGAGCATATCTCCTAACATTTCAGATGGCTAAAGAGGAACACTTTTGTTTTTGGTCATTGTTTCTTAACCAGGGCGCCGTAGCACTTTGGCGTGCCACAGACGTCCACGTAGGGTGGCCCATTTTATCTATAAGGCTTTGCCAAAACTGGAAATGTAGAATTACAGCTGTATATTTAAGAATATTACTATGCACAATATGATTATTTTAGTTGTGATGTCAAACAATAACTTTATATTTATGTATTTGTGACATTCCTTACACCCTTGACAAATGTCATAAAATGATATGGTTGCCCTGAATATGCCAGACTGCGTGCTAGGTGTGCCTTGAGCAAAAAAGCTTGAGATCCACTGTTTTAGGTGATCTTGCTACGGGTGTGGCATTACTGGGAATTTTAAATTATTTTATGACCTACACTCTTTGTTTAACTGAGTAAATGATTTAGAACACAACCAAAGTATTTTATTTACATATACTAATTTATAAACACTATACTGAAGTTTAAACAAACATCAATGTGAGTTGTATTTCTATGGAGCTATACACACACCACACACATCCTAAAAAGAAGGACAATGGGGTGGGAAAGATGGACAGAGGGATTTGGGACTCACAGAGGAACTGTCCCTCCAAAAGAGGCACACTTGGGCAGCATGTGTAAGACTGTGTATTTTATTAGACGGGGAAATAGACATACTGCATACCTCCCAACATTTCAAATAGCCAAAGAGGGACACTTTTGTTTTAGGTGGTGTTTATGGGGGTGTGGCTGGCGGGCTTGGGGCATTACCGAGAATGTTTAGGTTATTTCAAGACCTATTGACACCTCTTTGTGTAACTGAATAAATTATTTACAGCAAGACTAAAGTATTTTATTTACACAGACTAATTTTGAAACACATACAGTGAAGATTAACTACACATTTATGTGAGTTTTATTGCTATGGAGCAATACTCCACTCCACTGATTCTGATAGACGTTGTAGGGACAAATACTGTTAGGAAATTACAAAGTGACTGGGAAAAGTCTATGTATTTTATTATTAACCCGTGAAATTGGCATATGGTATTGGCCCGATTGCTCTTTTCCGTCGTAAATTTTTTTTTTATAATTGTACTTTAAAAAATAGCCAAACATTAGTTTTCATTTATTTGAAGTCGGAGAATGGTTAGCTGATTTTCACACTATCAATAGTATTAGTCCTGACATTACTATAAAGTCCTATACAACTTAAAGGTTCAAGTATTGTGTGCGGAGCACATCAAATCTGCCACTCTTAGGTTTTAAGATGTTGCGGCTCAATCACCCGGAAGTAAATTTAGTTCAGGCACTATCAGGAAGCCGCTTGGGATCCTGCACGGTTGCCCTGGAAACGAGTCAAACACATAGTGTAGACCGGGGTCAGAGATATGGCAGCGCAGAGAGAAAAGGCTCCGAGAGATGAGGTGTCCGAGAACGCTATTCATCGGGAGACCATCCGCAAGGAAAACCGGTGCCAGAAGCTAGTCACCGAGTTTGGCATTAACCCGTATCGCAAAGGTAACATAGCCCTTTTAAGCATTAAAGCGATGCACCTTAAAGAGTTAAACCTTTTAGTGCCAGGGTTGTATGCAAAATATTGCATACCGATCTGGCACCCAGAGGCTTAAACATAGTTTTGACAGAGCAGTCCATTTTACTAGGTAGACTTCAGCTGCCTCCGAATTTTTTCTGAAGCGCAGTTGTCATTCGCCAGATGGCAGTGTGCGCACAACAAATTGTATAGCGATTCTGAGCCAAACTAAGTGCCCCGTGGGCACAAATAAACATTATAACTGATGTAAATAGTCTTCAGCCCCTCTGTTGCCACAGGTGTCTCTAGCATTTAGTGGGGTCTAAAACCCCAGTCAAAATCGGTAGGATGTTTGGAAGTGCCCGCCTTAGTGCACTGTGCCAGAATTGCTCTTTTTACATTGTGCATATGGCCCATATTTTCTGCAGACATGTACAGGTAGGAGAATGATGAGACGTCGCAGGCTTTGGCACCAAAATGGGGTTTATTGATCAAGCTAAAGAGATTTTGGAGCAATTCAACTGCTTTGTGAAGTTGAAAAGCAAAAGTCCTATTAATTTAAATAGGGTTTTAACCGCTTGAATGCTGGAGGAGAGATCTCTAACGCATTTGCTCTGCAACGTATTGCAAACCTCTCTAGCATACAATCAGTTAAAAGCCCTGTCGAAATCAGTGGAGCCCACTGTCCCCCTATAATGCAACTGGTTTGCTACAGAATTGTACCTTTTAATAACACCAGCTATGGGGTTTTTATGTAAGCCAGCCTGTTCGTTGTATAAACATATTCTGACAGAATTTGAAGACCTGATTTTGTAGTTATGTAACATTTGCCACCATACACACCCATACTTCTCAAACTATATAGTACAAGCATGTATCGGCAGTTGAAACCCAGCAAGTAGGTTTCAGTGTTCTCCCTCTATTAGCAGCAATATTTGCATATTGTATTCCTACTGCACACTACCTACAGTGGAATGTTTATACTTTATACATGATGTATGATAACCTGTATATTGTTTTATTTACACAGTCCATGCTGTTACAAGGAAGCCAATGTCATGGCACGATAATCAGAATGAAACTGCAGATGGTAAGTTTCTCAGAAGGAACATGTTCTTAATATTTCAGAGCTATTCAGTGGGGAACCATAATAATTGAGCTATAGCTCTGATCAAATTGTCATCCTTGCTTTCCCATGACTGATGGGTTGTCCACATGAGTGTCAGCCATATTTGACTGGCTGACATACATTTGGGTTGGAAGTTCATTATACTTTGAAATAAGTATCTAAGCATCCAAGTCACCAAGGCCACCATGCAGACTATCTGTGTATGCATTCTGTGCTGAGTTAGGAAGTTGTAGCAAGCTGCATTCAGCTGATTAACTTGTGCCCATAATCATGAGAGAGAGAGTGTGTGTCTTTTCTATTTTCTGGCAGTTATATTGGTGTTAAAAATATAGCAGTATGGCTAGCAGTGTAATGTGGCCTGAATCACACCTAGAGGGGCAGTGCCTCCTAGAAGAAAAAATTATGCCTTTCTTAATAAATACATAATTGGGGTACTTTTGCCTCACAAATTAAAAAAAAAATGCGCAGATATATAAAATGTTTCTCTGGGTCCCATTAAATCAGATTTGTCGCTTAAAAACTAAATTAAATAAATAGGTAAAGCGTGGTACTAGCCATAGAAAAACCAGGAGACTGATAGAGTAAAAATGACACCATTATTGGCTAATTGCATTGCTCTAGGATGCAAGCTTTCAAGACACTACGGGGGAGATTTATACAAATTGTTCTTTTTAGTTTTTTTGTGAACAGGTCCTTAAAATGTCCTTTTTATGAGTGTTGGTATTTATAACTTATTTCAGGTACATTTATAAATGTGGTGAGTGACCGTAAATAATGAGAACAGGTCAGACATGAATACCTCCCAACATTTCAAATGGTCCAAGAGGGACACTTGTTTTATGTGGTGTGGTTGTGGGTGTGACAGGCAGACTGGGCATTACAGAGAATTTTTAGGTAATTTTGTGTGAATGAATACATGATTTAGAACAAGACTAAAGTATTTTATTTACACAGACTAATTTACGAACACATATACTGAAGTGAATCAAACATTACTGTGAGTTGTATTGTGAAGCAATTTGATACTCTAATATATACTCTATAGGGTATGATCTCACAAAAAGAGGGATAACAGGGTAAGAATGAGGGACATAGGGATGTGGGTCTTAAAGAGGGACACTTAGGAAATATGGGCAAGGAGGTGAAATCATAACCAGATAATAGAGTTGTACAAAAACAAAACAATAGCCAACCACAGTTTATCCATATGCAGTCTAATGTGCTGCTAGTATTCACTGTATACTGCTCACCATTAGATTCCCTGGCAATCAAGAGGTTACCTACCTCCCCAGGGATCCCTGACACTCACTCAAGACCGATTTCTCTTTTTTCCTCCTATTTGCAGTCATCTGCGAACCTTAAACCTTTGAGTACCAGAGAGGTAAGCAATGCATTGCTTACCTGTCAGGCATTCAAGGGGTTAAAGAGATAAGCAGTGCTATCGATCTGCAGGAGAATCACATATACTGTTGCGATTGGCCCTGGCTGTGGCCAGTAAAGCAGCGCAAACCTCCATGCTTTGTCTGGCACACCGTTCTTCTGGTAATACATATCCACCATGTCTTGGATGCAATCAGTTATATTATCGTGTGGAACTTGTAATAACACGTTCTTTCTGCAGAATGCTAGGGTACATAGAACAGTCCCATAGCATATTAGACTACACACTGCTCTTAGTATATAAGCACGCCGTAGCATGTTCACTTACTTCTGCTACCAAGGAGGGCAAGGGTTACATCGATTACAGCGTACGCTGCATGCCGTCAATCAACTAATTTTCAGCTTTTTGTCTTCTACTGAGCCAAGCAGCTGAGGGCTCTTTGGGGTAATGGCCGAGTCAAAATATAAAACCAAGCGGGACAGAAGCCTGGGAAGAGGGACAGTGGGATTGGGCCCAAAGATCGGGACTGCCCCATGTAAATCAGAACAGCTGTCAGCTATGGACATGGCCTAAAATATTTGGTGACAATTCTGTCTCTAAATTTTCACAGAGACATTTCTTTATAAATTCATGGAGCCACCTTTTACAACCTTCCATCTCTATTTTGGTATAATGGTAAATTGACCTTGCTGTAACAAAAGACCAGATAAACACCCCTATGAAGGGAAGTGTGAACACACTCCCTGGAGCAGCTGGGAGGGAGGTGGCAGAGATGAAGTGTACCACAGAATGCGGAAGTGCCCAGAATGAAGTCTACATATCTTAGGAAGTATGGAAGTTAAAATAAAACAAGAATCCTAATACAATTTTAATAATTTAAGCACCTGGTAAAAGTATTTTACAGGTGAAAGTTCCATTTTAAATACTAATGTATATCACTCACTATCAAGCAGGGCAATCCTAAAGACATGGCCTGTTTTGGTACCCTTGAATATTGGATTGTGACCCACTACTTTAAACCCTCCTTTAAAGGGGCAAAAGTCAACCCATGGATGAAAATTTAAAAGGAAGAGGACCAGCTGAGGGGGTTGGATGGGAATTGAGCAGCTGACATCACCAGAGAAAAAATAAAAACAATATGAGCAAACTATCTGTCTCTGTCCATTTCCACAGCAATACAAGAAGCCTGACACACTTTTATTTTTTTTTTATTTATATTTTTATGTGGATAAGTGGTATCAGGACAAAAATAAAAACATGGGTAACTTTTTTCTCCCCTAACATTCTGCTGTATTTATCTCAATTTTGTTTGGCACTGCCCCTTTAATTTGTTTAAAAGAACGTACCTCAATATGGATTCAAGTTATTATGGAAGAGCAGTAATATAGCATAGTAATCCCTAGAAACAAATATATTTACTCAGAATACCATGATGAACCTATGTAGCTTTGAAAACAGTACTTGTGGTGTTCCACATCCGCTCCTTTGCCGATTCCCAGAGGGTCAGGTGAAGCCTTTTTCTTCTTTTGCATTAATTGCCAACCTTACAGAGAGAAACTGCTAGGTCCTCTGTGCCAAACAGGACTCTGTATTCCTGTCATGATTTAACCTCTGTTTCACTAGAGTTACAGAGGAATGTAGGAGCAAAATAATACCTCTCCTTCATTTTCACCTGAGATGGCTAGTAAAGGTGACATCCAGAGAGGACCTAGCCTTATTATCCACTAAGGAAAACATGCTTAAAGAGGACCTCTTACAGAGAGCCATTTCCTTGTGTCTGGTAGATCTTTGCTAGAACACTAAATTAAGCAAAAGGCTTTACTACTACTTGAAAGAGCCCTCAGGGAGTTCTGACCCAGGGGAGCTATTGGAATCAAGTTCAAAGACAGCTCCTGTTTGCATTGTTATGTAGTCGGAGTGGATAATGGCTGCCAGCAGAGAAAAAGGTAACCACCTATATAATGGCTCTGACTTACAGCTCTTTCAGGCCTTTCCATTTAACACTTTTCAAGAAAGGTTTACATTCAAATTTTATTGGGGGGTGCTATTGCTGGAGTTACTCATTTAACCCAAATGGCTGTACAAATTGAACTTATAGGAAGTATTAAAGATCTGCAAGGCACTCCTTGTCTTTCGTACTATATTAATAATTGATTCCCACAATTAGAAAAGAAAAACAGAGAATTAAAACTATTTTAAAACACTGAAAGGGAAAGGAATACTTAATATGAAAAAATATATTGTAGGGTTTATCTTCCTGAGTAAAACAAGAGCACTCTCTGTGCGGAGAGTCTTTATTCAGAAGTAATTGTCTATCAAACTCAAATTTTTTTTAGATACAGTATCTCAGTGACCTGAAATGTTACAGTGGCGCTGTTGCTACACCATCCTATGGACAGCTATGGTCAATTGACCATAAACCTCTACAGGACTGTGTAATAACAGTGCCACTGTAACATTTCAGGCCACTGAGATACTGCACCAAAAGAATGAGTTTGAGCTACAATAACATTTGAATAAAATACAGCCCAGCAGTGGGAGAGTACCTTTGTTTTACTTGGGAGTAGAAGCCCTACAATGTACTTTTTTTTTTTTTTTTTTTAATTGGGGTGTGAAAGTGGAGATGACTGCTCTAGTGATATCACTTCTCCAGTTCCTATGGATATTCTGTGGAGCCAATGCGCTACAATTTCTCCAGATTTGGAGATGTTCGTGCATAGGATCTATAGAATAACATATGAATTGGAGAAGTGATATCATTAAAAGTGTTTGAAATTGACATATAAAACAGAACCCTCATTTGAATTATAACTTCACTGTTGCACATCTACAATAACGAATTGCTGTAAGAAATACTCCTACCTGGATAAGTCCTTATTACACAAAAAATACCTGTCTAACCTGCAAAGATCAAGCAGTTTCTAAAAAAAATTATCCCCACAGGAAACTTCTTAAATATCATTCATCATGCTGCACTGGAACCAACTAAAAAGTACACAGAGCCACAAACTACAAGCCAGGAAATCGGCTGGATCACTACACCACTGGTAAGCATTGCTATACTCTGATCAAATAAACTGTTCAGTGCCCACAATCATGTGATTTGGAAAGGGAAAATTCTGCAATCTCTGAGTTTTGCATTTACATAGGGGCGTCAGCATGCAGCTAGCAACCCCCCCCCCTTTTCCTTCAGCCCACTGCAAGTCATCAAAGCACAGGAGGGATTTTTACACCTGTATGCCTTCCTGAGCCTTTACTCTTTATAGAGGAAGGGATTTTTTTTTTATTTTTTTTTATGTATTTTTAACACAGAACTACTCCCAGTGTTAAATGGAACTTCTGGACCGGAGGTGTCTATTAGGGTCTGTTAACACTGAAAGATGTTTGTGTGTAACAAAACAAAAAAAAATAAATCCCACAGCAGTGGGTGTGTGTATACATGTGCAAAGGTGGATGTGTTTGAGTGTGAGTTCTCTTATGAGCTTATGTGCATATTTGTCCTTGTTTGAACTTGAATGTGTGCATGCCTGTTATACGTTTCATTTTCATAAACCCTACTGTGTGGTATTTGAATGGAGTACCGGAATCCAAATTGGTCCTCTGAGTTTGATACCCCTGACCGACATGTTTCTTAGTCATTGGCCTGTATACCGACCAGTTCTGCTTCTGGATAGTTTGTTGAAGGAGCGTCTGACATAGAATGCAATACTGCTACCTTTATGTCCTACTCCGAGTAGCGTCCTGTTATTTTCCTGAACACACAGATATGATATTATATATATATATATATATATATAAAAAAAAATAATAATAATGTTAACCCTTTAAGTGCCAGAGGGGTACAGAATGCATTGCTTCCCCTCTGACACTCAAAGGGTTAATGTGGAGGAATAAATATGCAAATCATATCAAAATGGAGGCTTTCGCTAAGTAGAGGATTTAGGAAGAGGACAGGTTCTCTCTATTGTGGGATGGCCATGCTATAACAATTTATGTGGTTCTGAAAGAGCTCCCAAGTATCATGTAAATATTGTTAGCTGTTTATTTACAAATACTTTGTTATTTAACCCACTGAGTGCTCGGAGTATCCATCTCATTGCAAAGAAATGCATTGGATAACCTTTTGGCACTCAAAGGGTTAAGCGTTAACTTATGCTTCTAAATGACCAATTCAGGACATCATGCTATTCAGAAACAAATTTCCTTGTCTACTTCTCTGCTTTCAGTTGACTCCACCACTTTCTAGTAATAGGAGAGAAGGGATCCAACAAGCCCTCATATTTTTTTTAAATTCCATTGAAAAACAGTAACTATCCACTCCATCACAAAGATTGTGAATACAGATCCTTATCTCTATATTAAATTGGTAAAGAGACGTTTCTCAGGTCCCCTTTGTTCATGTTCTGCTCATTCAACTTTAGCGGCTTCAATGAGTCATACAGAAAAAGTCTTTACAGTATTTAAGTCTGTGGGATACTTTCTTCATTGATTTTTATGAGGAAAAAGTTGCCAACAGTCATATGACCATGGTTTGAACAGACTTTCTGAACTGAGCCAGTGTCTCCCAGTGCAGTGATTAAAGTCACAAAGTAAGGAAATTAGAATAGGTCCATTCTCTTACTCTATTAATTTTAACACTAATATAAAAGGGGTGATAATTCTAATTCAATTTATAAATCAGAGTGTAGAGAAGGGTTCTTTTGCCGATTCCCTCTTTCCAATTGCATAGAATTTGCACATATAAAACTTATACAACCCACTAACTTATTATTGGCCAAAACAAAATATAGATTATGAATGCCATTTCCAAATCACTTACATTGTTCTAAGGTGGTCAGTCCACTTAATATGAATGAAGGCGGTGAACAAATTATCTTTACTTTCCCTGAAAGTAGTCAAATTAAATTGATAGTAATTCATTTTTTTTTTTAGATTTCTAATACATAGCAAAGTACTAGAGAATGTGACGTCAGTAATACAGTAATGCTCACTAGTTCAAGCAATTAATATCTCCTCTCCCACCACTTTCCCTGATCTCAGCTTCTTCTCCAGAGTAACAGTTGACCTGGTAGACAACAGATTGCCAAGCAGCCAAACACTCATGCAGAGAAATCTGTCCCTGAGAGTAGTTTTAATGCATTCTGAACACGGACCAAAGCTCAGGCAGTGCTCAGTATGCAATTAAACTGCTCACATGAAGGAAATGTTGGTCAGCCCCCTTACTTTGAGAAGGTGCTGATGTCAAGGTAAATATATTTGAAACTAGTGAGCATTAAAGAGTGCGACTAGCATCAGTCACACTCTTTAATAATTAGACATACATTCAAAATAAACAAAACAGAAAAATAGTATAAGTCAGTGTCCAGGCATTGTTATTGCTATAGTGATTCATGGTTAGCAAATCTGCATATGTGGGGTTTTTAGGTTAAAAGGGTTGAACTAAAAGGACTTGACCTTTTTCAGACTCTGTATTTACAGAACATTGCATTTAATTTTAGATAAACATTGACCGAAGTGACAGAAGACTACACTACCAACGTCAGAAAACAGAGATCACCACATACATGGAAACAGCATGGCGCCTCAAAGAACAGAGTGTTAATATGCAATAAACGAAGGTGTTCCAGAGAAATGTCTGAGCAGACAGAAAATGGTTTTATAAGTGGTTGATTATATAATTATGTTGAGTGGGGCTTTTCCTGACAAGTAAGACATTTATTCAGAGGTTATTACGGCACAAAGTACATTTTGTGTGAGGGTGATCCCAGTGTTTTTCATTACCTTTTTCATTTTAGGATGGCACTATTGTTGTCTATGGAAATATCTGCCACGGATAGATTTTATAGATGCCAATGACTAACGCATTGTGTAACCCTCTGGCACTCAAAGGGTTAAGGCCACAAATCATTAAGCCCATAGTTTCCCCTATAAATGCAGGTTTTTGTGCTTTAAAAAACATTTGGATGAGGCATATCCCAGTATTAGTCCCTACTATAATTTTTAACAAGTTACATTTTCCTTTACGATCAGTCAGGAAAATATCAGTCTAAAAATGTTTTGACAATTTACAGTGATGTCCTTATATGAAAATTATTTGTGCCATTTTGTAAAGGCTTCTGAAGTTTGACTGCTTTTAAATTGGCAGTATACCCTAATTACGAAAAGAAAAAATGTTGTAGGACTTTCCCTATAGATTAAAACAAGAGTACTCCTCCCAAGTTTGGCAAGGTTTCTTTCAAATGTTATTAAAAAAAATATCATTTGGCATTTTCTAGAATTCAAGATGTTTTGCAGCCGTGTGACAATGTTGCTACTAGAACCAGGTAGCGTACGGCAGTGGGCTTTATGGGGATATCCCACTAGCACCAGAACAATCTGTGGCATCACAGATTTCATTGGCTGAACCAGCACATGTAAGTGATCACATATGCCGGCACTCCAGGGGAATGGCTGAAATGGACTGCACCAGTCAGTTTTAGCCTCCCAGTATGATGTCAGGGAGTGACCAGGGAGGTGGGGCCTCTGCTTGGCTAGGCCTCATACACTGGTACTGCTTGTAACCCATTGACAGCAGCCCTGATAATGTTAACTGATTCTCCTAGAACAGGCTAAATGGTCAGCCAACTAATTGCCTTGGTAACCCACCTGACAGATCACTCACAGAGATATTTGGGAGTATGGAAAGTTTTAATGCTTCTTGAGCACTGAATAGAGCTCAGTCTGTGCACAGGAAGAATTAAAATAACTCACACAGAGACAAGTCCGTGTGAGTTAAAGCCACCTCTTAATCACATTACCTAGGGGAAAAGGTTTATATCTGTGAAGGGGGGGGGACAACATTTCAAAACCAATGAGTATTAAAGAGTGTGACGGTTAGATATTTACAATGCAATGCATTAACCCCTTTGAGTTCCACAGGGGTATTGCACTGGACACCCTTCTGAGATGCAAAGGGTTAAACAAAAAACATTAGTATTACTGAATGTGTCTGTATTTAATTTGCACTATTTAAAGACATAGGGCCTTGCATTCGAGGAGTTAAAAAGTCCTACTTAAAGTGGGAATTTGTTTTTACACCCTAGGGGGCAGTTGATTTGCCCCAGAATGATTCTACTTTTCTCTTGAACTTAGTGATCCTAAATAACCAGAATCAGACTGGGACTCCTGGAAAATGTACAGCTCTTCCTTATTACCTCTCACCGAACACTTCTTATCTTAGAGGCAGTCCATGTGGGAAAGGCTGGTGTTAGGAACTGAGGTGGTCACAAGTACATTGTTAATTGCTTTGTTATGCGTTTGAGACCTCTATAGCATTCAAGGAATGAAAAGCCCTTTTTAAATCAACAGGAATTTTTATTAGTCCACTGACATGCAGTAGATTTACCCCAGACTCCACTTTTCTTGTGTTTAATGAATTGAAGCCTCTTGCACCCATTAACATCTCAACATCTGGAAACTTAATTGAGCTGTAATCAAATAGTAATGGAAAAAGTACAACTGTATTGTTTAATGGTGTACTAAACAAACATGTATGTATTCAGAAGTATCCAAATGGCAATGCACTGCAGTCAGTCTTGTTTTCTATTGGACTGAAGAAGTTGTTCAACAAAACTCCAGTGATTTCAAATCATGGCTCTGGCTCTGATGCTCTTCTGCAAAAAGTTGTAGTTCTTTAAATGTTAATTCTGAGGATCACTTGGAAGAAGTGTTTTTTAGTCTGATAAACAAAACTCGTTCCAACTAGTAGAAAAGATCTGACAATAGAAAGGGAATAATGGCAGTCCAAACAATGTTTTTTTCCCATCTGCATTTTATCTGGCTTTGCTCTTCATCTTCTGCCTCACCCTCTTACCAGGTCTTTTCTGGAAGAATAAAAAAAACACACAAACAGCTCTATTAGAAGATCACACTTACGAAAACCTTTTTCTTTTTCAATATTCACCTCTCTACTCACATTGGCATTTTTGCCTCCTTTTTTCCCAGGCCTGTGGATGCCCTTTCCATGAGCCACACTTGATCGGAAACTAGACACATCATTGTAACTTTCTTTTGTGTTTCTCTTTGATCCCTTCTTTTTCCCACCAAAGCCAAACTTCTGGTCCTTATATCGTCGCTTGGCACTAGGTCTAGGAGTGTGGAGAAAAAAAATTGTCAAACAGACTATTCAGGCATTCTTATTCAAGTTTTATATAAGAAAAAAATCTGCCTTACCCTTTTTTAGCCTTCTGTGCAGCCCCACCAGTCTTCTTCTGAGGTTGATCTCCCTCCAGGAAATCCAATTTATCAGACAGACCTACAAATATTAATTTTATTGAGTATCTGTGCTCTGCCAGTGACTACCCAATAGATCAGACCACAAAAAAGGCATGCAAGAAACTTTAAACGGTTAGTAATGCCCAAAGATAACTATGTTTTATTGTAGATTTAAAAAAAAAAGAAATTATGTACAGCAAATCCCATCTCTCAGACCTTTATGGTTTGAGAGATATTCAGTGCTAGAGATCCCGGTCCTGGGAGATTCGAGTCAGCTGACTCGAGGCGGCTCTTCAGCAGAGCCGAAATAGCGATCTTTAAAATGAATTACTTCACTGGAACGGTCTACAAAGTGTGCTTGTTTGCAAGCACACTTTGTAGACCGTTCCAATGAAGTAGTTCTTTTTACAGATCGATATTTATCCCCTTAAGGACCACATAGGAATCTTTGACGTGCCGTCCCACGTGACTGATCACGTGGGGCGGCACGTCAAACGTGGCACTGGAAGAGATCGCTCCGGTCTTGGAGCGATCAACTTCAGTGCCCGGTATTACCACGCTCCTACAGGAGCGTGGTGAGTAAAAGTACGTGACGCGCCAGGACCGTCACTGGTCCTTAAGTGCCGGACCAGCGTGACGGTCCTGCCACGTCAATGGTCCTTAAGGGGTTAAGCTCTGCTGAAGAGCCGACTCGAATCTCCTGCCATCAGCTTTACAGCTGACATCAGGAGAGAGGGAACTTTAGCGGTGAATATCTCTCAAACCGTTACGGTAATTTCTTTTTTTTAAATCTACAATAAAACAAAGTTACCTTTGGGCATTACTAACCCTTTAAGACTGAAACATGGATATTCATAGTAAGAATATAGCAGAAGATGCTTTAAGAAATACAAAGTAAATTAGATGTGTTAAACTTGTTAGATCAACTACCCATTTCATGGTGCTTACCTTTCTGATATTTCTTTATTTGAGTCATCATGGCTGATTTATCCTTCTGTCTCTTCTGCAATACCTCCGTTTGCACCTGCAAAACAACACACACATTAATTTAATGATATCTATATCATTAGATACACCAACATAGTAATTACACTACAGGTCTTATTGAATAATCCAAAACTATCTGTTGGAAGAGGTGGGATATAGTTTGTGTATTCTCTCTCACCTTTCAACAAAGGCACACCAGATCAATGTTAAATACCTTCAACATGAATGTCCAGTAGCGGCTAATACACAAGTTTTAATAGATAACATTCATTAAAAAAAAAAAAACAAAAAAAAAAACAAAGGGTCGTATGCACTATGAAAAAGAGGAGCAACTCTGGAGCAAGTCAACTTACCAAATGAGCAAATGGAAATTCCCACTTATTCAAACTTTTAACCTGTTGAATGCTAGAGAGGCATCCAGTGCACTGCTTCACTATGCAATGGAGACCTTTCTAGAATTCCACTCAAGGGTCTAAAAGCCCACTTTTCATCTGTTATTTGTATACCTCTCCAGATGTTTACATGGCAGCCACCCACCAACCACACCCCATAACAAACTGCGTCTTGATTGAAAGAATGTTTAAAAAGCAGAAACCGGCAAGTGTAATGTGATACAAAGAAATAAGCGTGCTATACTGCACAACTATGACAGAAAAGTCTTATCAAATAGAAATGGAGATGTGAGGAAAGGATCACCATTCAGACAGAGCAGTCTATGCTGCTGTCCCTGACCAACTTCAGAAAGGCAATAGTCTGTCAGCTTGTTGTCCTGACTACATCTCCCACCCCATGGGCTAGATGGAAACATCTGGTTTATTTAGGCATTTAAATTACAAGATCACCTCATCCTACCCACCAGATAATGAATTAAGTGACTACATGGACCAAGCTTCCTCTTGACAATTAATAATCATAAGGGGAATGGCATACAAAAAAAAAAAAAAAAAATTATATATATATATTATATAAAATTCTATATATGTTCTAAAAAAAATCTTCCTGAGCAAAGGGTCCTGACCATTCTAGACATGCACTTGGCCTGTTATCTTTTTGGTTCAGGACAGGAAACGTCTACCATCTAATCTATCAATGTTGTGAAGTATCCAGTTCTGGAGGGAAATAAATGAATTCTGTAACACCACTTACTTATCTGTATTGCATCCTTATTTTTCCTCATACTCCCTTGTCCCTCCCACCTTCTCTATTCGTCCTACTCCTGGGTCCCTCCCACTTTCCCCATTTATCCTACTCCCCGTCTGCAACTCCATTCTCACTTCGGTCAGGTAATTATTTAGACTTAAACACTATTATTCTGACCCTATACTGCACTTTCTATAAAAGAATAACCATAGTGAAACTTATCAAACAGAACTATATAATTAGTGTTTCTTTTCAATTGCACTGCTTTCTGTCTCTTCAGTTCATCTATTTCATTCCAGTCCCTTTGCCAATGCCCCCTTGACATTTGCCATATACTATAGTTACGCCAAAACATTAACCCCTTTATGACCAAAGAGGTGAGCAACAAAGCAATGTGTGACACCTCTCTGGTCCTAAAGCAGTTAATATGTAGAATTACCTCAATGATGGGAGGACTACAGTACATCTTGAACTCATCGAAGGTGTCCATCAAAAATTCACAACAGTTAAATATCAGCCAAAACATTTTACTGAAATTGTGTGTGACACACCTCACTGCTTCTATAGGTCTTCTCTAAACAAAAATAATGTTTAACCTTTTGAGTGCCAGAGAGGTATCCCATGCATTGGATATGCCACTCCAAGGGTTACGGATCAACTAATATACAAATATTATGGACGTCTCTAACTTAAGCCTTTGACTGACAGGGGGTATCCAGATACCACTATGGCATTCAATGGGTTATACCCTCTCAGGAGACTATCCACAGCTTCTTCACCCCTTAGGCAGGTAATCCTACAGCTCCCTTTTGTCACCTTCGCTCCTCTGTCATTGCCTCACACTTCCCCCTTCCCTTTAAACCGTTTCAATGCCAAAGAGGTATCCAACACATTGCACTGCATAGATACCGCTTTGCCTTTCAAAACGTTACCCCTTTCACTGCCACAGTTACCCGAAGCATTGTAATACAACGTGTTGGATACCCCTCTAGCACATAAAATGTTAAACCACAAGGATAACACTGTGCTCATTTTGCTAGTTTTATATAAAACAGTACAGTGCAGCTCAGTAAAACAACTGTTTCTTATGTAACAGAGTTGTGTTTGTGTACATTTACATATCACTGCTTCTATCAATTACATAGTGAACTGGGCAAGAACAGCTGCTGTGACAAACATTAAGTCCCCCCACGAACTCTCACCTTTTTACCATATTTTCTCAAAGCTCTCAGCTGCTTAGCCTTTTCAGACTTCTCCATTGCAGCCTGTTTGGCTTGAAGTTTGTGACGAACCTAAATCAAAACAGAATAAGGTAAAATAAATAAATAAATACTGCAAGGAACTAATTCGATGAAATAAGGTGGAGAAGAGAGGGTTATCGATAGAATTACAAGTGAGTAATAAAGAAGGTATCAACATAAAAAGCTGCAGAGGAGAGTAGAACAGTCAACACATCTATACCTTCTGCATGTGCTGGTCAGTCTTTGCCATCTCTGCAAAGTAATCATCCGGACGTTTTGTAGCAACTTTCAGCTGATGGAGGCGAGGCAGAGCAAAGAGCACAGCAGCCTGTGCTTGTCGGTAACTAAAGGAAAATAAAGTGTAAGTCTGATGGGGTATAGCACTGGGGGAGGGGGAAGGATCCCGAGTCTGTCCAGGACTACAATTCCCACCACCAGAGCCAGATTATGGGCAAGGCACACGAGGCGTGTGCCTAGGGCCTGGCCAAGGTGGGGGGCCCGCTTTGCACAGCTGATCCAGCCAATCACTCCCGCCGCATTTAAAAAAGTCCCGCTTCCCAGGCACTACCCATCAGCTTTGCAGGCAGTGGCGTAACAATAGGGGTCGCACCTGCAACCGGGCCCGTCACTCCAGGGGCCTGGCCGCCCCCTGTGACCCCGTCGCCTGCAGCAGTCGCTTAGCTGATCTCCCACTCGGCGCGCCGCTCTAGTAATACAGAGCGCTGGGAGATGACATCATCTCCCAGCCTCTGCATTACTAGAGCGGCGTGCGGGAGCTTCAGTTGTAGCGATCTGTGCCGAAGTAGGCACAGATTTGTCAAGCCACGCCGCTAGACCACCAGGGACTGGAAGTAGGGCCAGGGGTATTGCGGAAGGGGCAATGTGGAGATGGAGGGACAATGTGAAGATGGGGGCATTGTGGAAGGGAAAATGTGGAGGTGAACTGGAGATGGGGGGCAATGTGGAGATGAAGGGGCAATGTGGAGATGAAGGGGAGATGGAGGCATTGTGGAGATGAAGGGGGGGCATTGTGGAGGTGAAGGGGCAATGTGGAGCTACATGAATGATACCACAGATCAGCAGTCACAGAATTGCAGTTTCTGTGGAATCATGTTTGTATCTAATTCAGTTGCTAGCTCTGTGGTATCACTAGTCTAGCCCCATTTCAGTTGCAAACTATGTGGTGTCACTGATGTATCCAATTTCAATTGTAAGCTCTGTGGTGTCGGAAGTTTAGCACCATTTCAACTGCAAGCTATGTGGTGTCAGTATTTAAGCCCCATTCAAGTCTAAGCTCTGTGGTGTCACTAATGTTATGTAGTCCATTTCAATTTCTAGCTCTGTCTTGTCACAAATGTAGTCCCATTTCATAAAAAAAAAAAAAAAAATGTATATATATACATACACACACATATATATATATATATATATACACATACATATATATATATATATATATACATACACACACATTACATACATACATACACACACATATATAGGTACACATAGATAGGTACCTAATGCAATGCATTGCTTTGCAATGCCTTGGTGACCTCTCTGGGTTACAAGGGGTTGAAGCATCATTTTTGTCTTTAATTATGTTGGTACTAGTAGAAATGTTTGTGGCAAATGGGAGGGGGAAAACTGGCTCGGGGTGGGGGGCCCAATTTGGGATCCTGCCTAGGGCCCTATGGAGTCTTAATCCGGCTCTGCCCACCACAGCCAGATGGCTGAGGATGATGGTAATTGTATTCTTGATCAGCTTGGGGAGGGGGTGGTCCTAGGTTGCCCAAACCTGGTTTAAAGCCTCACTCCTTCATAGAGATAATTTAGGGGGTTCACTCACAAGCACATCTCTCTTTGGAAATCATCCTCTGCATTAATGTTTGACTCTATCTGACCATTCTGTCCATCTTCCTCAGCTTTGGCAGCTACAGTAACATCTAGACGCTCCACCCATGGCAGATCTTTCTTGAAATCTTTCAGACACTGTTTCAAGCCAGGCTAGAATCAGAAAGACAACTTTTTATTAAAGGGACATTATCACTGAAAACTAAGTGCTGCATTCAATAAGCTTGAAAAGGTGCAGTTCTGGAGCAGATTAGTTGCACCAAAGAGGACAAACAAAAAAAATCCAAATATTACCACTGATTTAAATGGGGCTTTTAATCCCTTGAATGTCACTGGGATTTCCTCTGCACTGCAAAGCAATAGGTTGGAGGTGTTAAAAGTCTCATTTAAATCAATGGGAATTGTTATTTTTTCCTAAGATGCAGTTGATTTGCTCTGGGATTGCACCTCTTCATCTTACTGAATACAACCATTTGAGACATGCACAAATTAGAACAATTTTGGTTTGGGATAAGCTTTTTTTTTACCATTCAAGGAGTTAAAAGTGTACTTTAAATCAACTGGTTTTTCAGAGAGCTGCAGTTGGTTTGCTCCAATATTGCACATATTTAGCCTTATTCATCCAGATAATGAGGAACAATTCTACAGCAAAATATCTGTACCACAGGGGAAAAATACAGCCTGCACAAACTCCCACTGAATTAACTGACAATTTTTACCACATGGATGCTAGAGGTTGCCAATACTTCTGACACCCTTCTAACATCCAAGAGGTTAAAAGTCCCTTTTATATCAATAGGAATTCTCAATTTCCTCCTACATTGCAGTTGGTTTGCTCTAAAATCACCCTATGAGTTTATCCACCTGACCAGGAAGTGTGGAGGACAAAGGATAATTACGTTTACAAACGGTTAAAGAGAGAAGCAATAACAAAGTGTGTTTCACTATGATATGGGCCATTATACCTAGACACAATGGATACATATGAGGAAATAAGGGGAGAAGGAGAAAATGCACTCACCGCATCATTGGAGAGTTTCTTCCTTCCCTCTAGCACCACGTTTAATCCAGGCTTCAGCTTTCCCTGAGCAAATGCTTCCTGCAGCTGTTACAGAGAAATACAAAAATGTTACATATACTGAAGTATGACCCACAAATACCTGTCCCTGAAGGTCAGCTATCACCCTGCAGTTGCCCTGGGGGCCGTACTGTAAGAGCACTAGAGAGCAAGTTAGGGGTCAGAAGCTGGCAATCTTATCTATGAGAAAAAACTAACTGTGAAACTTTGAAATCTCACAGTTCTGTCTCCTGGGGCTGCATACACAGTCTAAGGTATCAACATATCTCATTAAATAAGGGGCACTTATGAAAATGTCATACTGTACAGGAATCAGTGGAACCCTGCAGTGTGCGATTTTAAGGAACACATGGTCACCTTTGCACATGCCCTGTTACTTACAGTCTATTTAACAGACGGATGTACCAAAATACAAAAACATAAGTGGACACAATTCATCAACCTGTGAAGAAGGTATAGCTTGAGTCTGCATAATCTTGGGCTCCCTGAGTTTCTAAACCATCAGCTGGGAACAGTTACACAAGCCTTAAAATGGCTGGCGACTGCCCAGTACAACCCCAGCAAGTGGGTATGTCTACTCCCATAAAAAAAACAAAATTATAAAATGTAACTAGCCACTTAATAGACAGAAAAAAAATAAATACAATCTTCCAGAGAAAAACCATTTGTCTACCACAAGAAGTGCACACTACCTCAGAGTATATTTATAAAGGCCTTGTGTTCAACGAGGAGGTAGGCTAATTATGGAATAAACCAACTGCACCATACCGGACACATACAAATTAACATCATTCCTGTTAATTTAAATGGGGCTTTTATCTCTTTGAATGATGGAGAAATCTCCAATGCCTTGTTCAAGCAATGCTTTGGAGACCTCTCTAGCATTCAAGTGGTGATAAGACACATTAACATCAATGAGAATTTGTATGATTCCACTACAATGCAGTTGGTTTGCCCCAGACTTGCTCCACTTTACTTTTGAGCACTGATTTTCAATTAAACACCACACTGATTCATGAGAAAAAAAAAAAAACGCACATGGATTTACCACTGCAATAACTAACTTTAGGTAGACATAGAACTGGGCCCAACACCGTTTACATGGAAAAACTATACAATCAGGTTACAGTGCGAATAAGGTTACTGTATCTTACATCGGGTTATAAGACTCACCTCTTTATCTGTCAGCTCATTGGGATCGAAGTCAGAATCAGACCCAGACACACTATCCTCTTCATGGTCTAACATGATTACTTTTGCCTGAAAGTGAAAATAAAAAGTAAATCACATTAACGAATTAGTCATTGTAACGTCTACACACAACTGTATACATATATAGATTATAAGAAAAACATTGCACCGTTTAAAAACATTTACTTTTGCATAGTTCTAAAGATATGAAATGTATAAGGATCCCCCACCCTCCCCTTCTGCCTACGTCACTCAGCAGCTCTCTCAGGTACTGACGGATGGAGCGAGGGACAATCTTCAGTATGCAACGGGAAATCCTGCCCTCTTTTCTCAAGGGGGGCAGGATTTTCCTCATACTTACTTACTGAGGTTTGTCCCTCGCTGCATCCGTCAGGTCACACAACATGACTAGCCATTCAGTGGGAGGCGGCCAGAAGGATTGGGCGGGGGATCCTTCTCCACTTCATAACTTTAGAACTACAGAAAAGTAAGTGCTTTTAAACAGCGCAATATGTTTCTTATAAACTCAAAGAAGACTCAGTGATATAGTTGTGTTTAGAAATTTCAATCACTTTAAATGGAAATTAATGTGAAAGGACATATTGTAAGATTCAAATGTAGATGTAAAAATTGCCATACTTAGATAAAAATTGTTATAGAATTTTTTTTTTTTTTTTCAGCAGGTATGTGGAACAGTTGTATGTCTTCATTTCTTACTGCCTGGCATGCGACCATGCATAGAATTTTAAAGGAACAGTACTTTTTTTTTTTTTTTTTTTTTTTTAATGACAACGTGTTATAGGGCTTTTCTTGCCGAGTAAATCAAGGGTAGGAACATTTTTCATTCAGACGTTATTAAAGGGATAGTAATGTTTCAAACTAAAAGCAGCTCCAATTAATCTTCATAGTATTTGGGCCATGGAGAGTGTTTTTTCAATACGGTCAGAGTTGTTGTTCAAGAGTAACTGAATGATAAAGTATCCCTCTCCCACCCCTTTTACCTAGTGTAATCCACCTCACCTCAGATGTGGAATCTGGTCTTAAGACCAGACAACTCACAATAAGGGGCAATCTTCTTACTGTGAGAACAATGAAAACCCTGCCACACTTGACAGGTTTTTCCCTTATGTTAATTGGAGATTGTCCCTCTCTGCAAGCCGTGTGGACACCATCTTTCTGTCCTGAGGTGAATAGTGTTACATCAGTAAAAGGGGAAAGAGGGGGATAATTTATGATTCAATTACTCTTGAACTACAACTCCAACAGTGAAATAACACTCTCCATGGCCCAAATACTATGAAGGTTAATTGGAGCCGTTTTCATTTTGAAACATTACTATCCCTTTAAAGCTCAAACTGTGAGCAGCAGCACATTTTTCATACAAAAGTTTGCCACCTTTAAGGACCAGAGGAATATGCAATTCATTGGTTAAGGAATGTGATTGTTAAAATTCATTGTACCATTTTACACAAGATATTTTGTCACTGACAGCACAGAAAGAAATTAATCGTTTCCAGTATTAAAAACAAAAAAATTGCTTGAGATACAATATTGTTTCAGCAACGGTCACAGTATGAAACAAGTCTAGTCAAACTTGGTTTATTTACTCTACAGAAAAGACACCTAAGAGGGAATCTGGTTACACTGTATAAGTATATGCAAGGTCAATACAAGGATCTCAAGTGAGCTTTTCATTCCGAGGCCTGATCAAAAATAACTTGTGGCCAGCCCTTAAAATAAGAGTAAAGGAGGTACTTCAGACGAGTTAGTGGTTATTTACAGTAAGGTATTTTAAATTGTGGAAATCTATGTCCAGGAAAGTGGTAATGGCAGATACGATGGATATGTTAAAGAGAAGATTTGATAAATGTTTAGCAGAAGGGCACATTAAGGATTATACTATGCATTCGTTGGTTAAACATGAAGTTCTGATAAACAGACTGATCATCTTTGAATTCTAATTTTCTGGATTATGCTTTGGTAAAGGTTGAACTTGATGGAACGGTGTTATTTTTCAACCTAATTAAAGTAACCATAACACTAAGCATTATGTATAAAGGCAAAATGGTGCACATCTGGGGGGCTTTTAACCACATGAATGCTAGAGAGCTCCCCAATACATTGCAAAGCAATGCTTGGAGACTTCGCTAACATTCAATGGGTTAAAATCCCCATTTAAATCAGTGGAAAGTTTGAGGAATGCTTATTTGTTATATACAGTGCAGTTGGTGTGCTCCATCTTGCCTTTACACTTAGAGGCTAGTCCAGTGGTGTTCAGCCTCTTTTTGCTCAAGGCACCAAAACATAAACATGTATTCTGGAATGTGAATCACCCCTAAAAACAGACTGTTCATGTGTCAAGGTCTTAACAAAGGGTAAAATAAATAGATATATGGTTATCCTTAGGTCTCACAATCACAGTGACAAAAGTGAACATATTCTGAACAATAATCAATAAATATGCATAAGAAATTCCAACATATTGTTCTCAGAAATCTTTACAGAAAAAAGAGGCACACTAAGTGAATGTTCACATCACACCAAGGTGCCACTGCACAGTGGGTGAGAACCACTGCCTTAGTGTCTGGTCACAGACCAAGAAGAGAGAAAGACCGGACGGTATACACCCAAGGGTACTTAAAGAACTTAGTTCAGTAATAGCAAAACCATTATACTTAATATTTATTGATTCGCTTTCATCAGGCATAGTGCCCTGTGATTGGAGGAAAGCTGATGTAGTTCCATTGTTTAAAAGGGGAGCAAGATCCAAACCAGGAAATTATAGACCTGTGAGCTTGACTTCCATAGTGGGTAAGATACTAGAAGGGTTATTAACTGACAGTATTCAGAACTATGTGAAGACAAACAATATCATTAGTAGGAATCAGCATGGTTTCATGAAGAACAGATCATGTCAGACTAATTTACTTGCATTTTATGAAAGAGTGAGTAGTAATTTGGACAGGGGAATTGCTGTTGATGTAGTATACTTGGATTTTGCAAAAGCCTTTGACACAGTGCCTCACAACAGGTTACTGCATAAATTAAAAGGCTTCGGTTTGGGTGGTGTTATCTGTACATGGATTGAGAACTGGTTAAATGATAGATGGCAGAGAGTTGTTGTAAATGGAACTTTTTCAAATTGGTCTAGGGTTATAAGTGGGGTGCCGCAGGGTTCAGTCCTGGGCCCAATGCTTTTTAATTTGTTTATTAATGATCTAGAAGTGAGAATTGAAAGTAGCATCTCAATCTTTGCTGATGACACTAAGCTATGTAAGGAAATACATACAGAGCTTGATGTTTTTTTCCTACAGAAGGATTTAGATAAACTAAGTGAATGGGCAGAAAAGTGGCAGATGTCATTTAATGTAGATAAATGTAAGGTTATGCATTTGGGTTGTAGAAACAAACTTGCTACATATACTCTAAATGGGAAACAACTTGGGAAATCCTCATTAGAGAAGGATTTAGGTGTACTGATAGACAATAGTCTTCACAGCAGTGTGCAGAGTCACTCAGCTGCTGCAAGAGCAAATAGAGTACTAGCCTGCATAAAAAGAGGTGTAGAAGCAAGGGATGCTAATATTATCCTACCTCTGTATAAATCCTTGGTTAGACCTCATCTAGAATATGGAGTACAATTTTGGGCGCCTGTTCTAAAAAAAGACATTACTGAACTGGAAAAGGTGCAGAGACGTGCAACAAAACTGATAGAGGGATTGGAGGATCTGAGTTACAAAGAGAGACTAGCCAAACTGGGTTTGTTTACATTAGAAAAGAGACATCTAAGGGGTGATATGATTACCATTTACAAATACATTCAAGGTCAATACAAAGAACTATCCAATGAATTATTTATGCAAAGAGCTGAGCTAAGAACAAGAGGTCATCCATTAAGACTTGAGGAAAGGTGCTTTCGACTAAAACACAGGCAGGGATTCTTTACAGTAAGGGCGGTAAGGCTATGGAATTCTTTGCCTCGTGATGTTGTGCTTGCAGATAATGTAACTGCATTCAAAAAAAGCAATGGATGCCTATCTAGCACAGAACAATATTGACAGTTATGACAGATGGCTTCAAAGCAAATAGGATATTGAGCCGGGGAACTAAGACAGACAGACAGACAGACAGACAAACACACACACACACACACAGCTTTTTTTGTTGCCTTCCTCTGGATCAACAGGGGTGTTATTGGCATGGGCTTGACTTGATGGATGCATGTCTTTTTTTCAGCTTTATCTACTATGTTAAGACAGAACAGGCAATTCCATAACTTAAAGGGATAGTAGATTCTAGATATGAAAAGTACTTAAACTAATATGCATACTTCCCTGACGAAAAGAATGTGAAAATAAACTTTTAAAACACTTGGACAGAGATGCACTAAACATCCATAAGGGTCCAGTTTGCAATATTGTTGCAAATCTGTACATTTGCATACTGAAATCTGACTTAATGAACAATTGTTATGTCCCCGAGGGTGTTTATAGTAATGTGGTTATTTGCCACATGAACTAAACTCCAATAGTTGGCAATGCATAGCTCAAACAAACAAATTTGCTTCCCTGATGTTAGTGAATTGGTGATCTTGCCATAGCTTTCTATGGAGCCTCATATTGAACATAATGGTCTTCAGTCGGCATAGGTCACAGTTATCCACATTCCAAAGGCAGGCAGTGTGCAGGTTCACAAGTCACAATAAAATGCAGGGAAAATCCCAACTGCAGTTAACCATTTGAGAATCAGAGGGGTTTGCTGAACCCTCTAGCAATAGAAGGGTTAAGAGGGAGGACTGTTGCAGTTCTTTGCACTTCATTCTTTGATGTGTAATAATGAACATTTTGCAACTGCTGGGGGTTTACACGGAGTCTGTTCCCACTGTGCAAGTTTCAAACAATTACCACTTCAGTGTTTTCACTTGGAACAGGTTGGAGCCTCACTGTCTCACAACAGACAAAAATTGGACAGTGGTTAAAGGGATAGTAATACTTCATTTTAACTTTATTTTATTTTGTAGGCATTAAAAAAACATGAAGAATGATATAAGTCTTATCTCTGAAACCTTTATGGTTTAAGAGATATTCACAAACAAAGTATCCCCCCCGTTCAACCAGATCAGAAGGGAGATGCCCAGGTAGACTGCAGAGAGGGACAATCTTCAATTAAGATAATGAAAAAAGCTGAAAAACTTGTCAAGGGGGGGAAGGGCTTTCATTGTTTTAATACAAAGAAAATTGTCCCCTTCTGTTATCTGTCCTGTCATACAACCAGACTCACATCTGAGAAGAGATGGCTTACACTAGGTAAAAGGGGCGGGGAGGGGAACTTTGCTTGTGAATATCTCATAAACCATAAAGGTTTGAGAGATAAGACTTATATCATTCTTCGTGTTTTTTTAATGCCTACAAAATAAAATAAAGTTAAAACGAAGTATTACTATCCCTTTAAAGAACTTAGCATAAAGAACAACAGTCCTTCGTTAACCCTTTAAGTGCCAAAGGAGTAACCAACGCATTACAAAGCAATGCTTGTCCCTCTAACACACAAAGGGTTAACTGAGCCCCACGAGTCAGGATCCGTGCTACTCAGACTACTTTTCCATGCAGGGATTGCTGCTGGCTCTGGTAGGAGTGCTGCAGGGTCACATTTTGTCCAGGTCCTGACAGGTTACCCAGCACCTCCTGAGGCTGGCTACCCTATCTCCACATGTCCTGTTTGTCTCGTGTATGTTCAAGCCATGGCATTTTAAAAAGCGCGATAAAACTGTATTATGAACGCAAACAACATCTGTTGTTGATATTCGCTCATGAGTAAAACAAGAATGCTATCGGGAGACAAGTTGTTTCAAAGCTGTTAAGGTTGAAACGGTTTTTATAATAAAATTAGCAACAATGCCAAACATCCAGAGTTTATTTTTCTTTTAATTAAAATCATTGCAACAGTGCCACTTTCTAGACAGTTATTCTTATGGGGGAAAGAAGACACTTGCTACAATTATCCACACTGTAATAGAAGCAGCTCCGTCAATATGTGATATCACCAGTGAACATGTTGGTGCCTTATAACTCAATCATTTACGCACCACAGGGGTGTGCAACTCACTACAAAACAATGTGATGTGCACATCTCTGGTCCTTCAAGGGTTAAGTTACAAGACACCACCATATCCATGGGTGCAATCACAAATTGGTGGAGCTGTTTCTATTACACTGTGTCATACCTCCCAAGTGTCCCTCTTTTTGAACCAAATCCCTCTGTCCCTCTTTCCCACCCTGGTGTCCCTCTTTTTAGGAGATCAGACTGTGTGGTGTGTATATTAGTGTATTAAATTGCTCCACAGAAATAAAACTCATATATATGTTTGTATATACTTCAGCATATGTGTATATAAATTAGTCTGTGTGATTAAAACACTTTGGTCTTGTTCTAACTCATTTATTCAGTTACACAAAGAGGTGTCAATAGGTCACAAAATAACCTAAAAATACTTGGTAATGCCCCGCCTACTAGCCACGCCTCCAGCTACACCCCATAAAACACAAGTGTCCCTCTTTGGCCATCTGAAATATTGGGAGGTTTGCTGTGTGGATAACTTTAGTAAGCAACTTGCACAGTAATAATAACTAGCTTTTTTGACTAAAGCCACTGTCCGTAGGAGTATCCTTACTGTACTTTGAAATAAATTAAATTTTAATACTAAAATGTTACTGATCGAAATCCGATCGACATACAAACAGGTTAAAACAAGAATAATATATTGCCTAGGATAAAGTCTGCGTTTTGGGATACTTTATGGCCATTAAACAAAATGTCAGTGTCTACTCATATATGTTGCTGCTGGCCTACTTAACCAATCAATATTCTGACTAGTGCACCACACTCTACTTGGGACGGATGGTATTTCCTGTGCAGCATTGTCACCGGTTTATAGCCATACCAACTATGAGTTATCTTTAAGATAAGAGCCGGTAACAACCGTTTCCTTGAAACATACCATATGCCCCTTAGCACAGAGTACGCTGTTCTGATTACACAGTACTGAATAATCCTATCTCTACGAAAATAAACCCACTCACCAGCAACACACGCTTCACGTGCAGCCTCCGGAAGTACTACCCTTCACATCCGGCATGTCATTCAGAATCCTTTACGTGAAAACTACATTTCCCAGTGCACCACGTTGCAATTGAGTAAACGCGTCAGCTTGTGGAGATCACATACTAACAAATCAAGACAACGATACAACAGAAAAAGTGTGTGTGTTTTTTATATATAGAGAGAGAGATAGTGTGTGTGTGTATATAGTTTTAAGCGCGTCATTATACTGTATTAGGCGTATTGCAGCTTTCCTCGGGCGTTAAGTTGCACACAGGGCTACATGTCCCATCAAGCATTGTGGTTCGTTTCCGTAGCCCGGCCTCTCACAGGCTCAGCGTCTCAGTATCCATGGTAACCAATGTACATAGCTAGTTCTGGGACAGTGAAAGTAAATGCCGGGGAGCTCAGTGCGCATAGTCCTATATTTCAGACTCCAATAATTTTTAGTATTTATATTATTTATTCAAAATTTCCATAGTTGGCAACGTTTCAAGACGCATTCAAAGGATACAGTTCTTCTGGGGTCGTACTTTGAAGTATATCAACAGTGGTCCATAAAACGTTGTTCATCAGACTGGAAGTTGCACTTGTGCAGATTAGGAAAGACTACCCAGACCGAAATAATAGGTAAATCCATGATATAAATAGGCTATATTCGCAATTTGGGAAACGCATGCCGTATTAACATTTTAATGACAAGAACATAGGTTAATGGGTTAGAATACAGTTTTAACCCTTTGAGTGCCGGAGGGATACGCAGCGCATTGCTGAACAATGCGTTGCATACCTCTCTGGAGGCTGGCGCTCAAAGGGTTACAAACTGAAAGAGCATGTTCCTTTATGGGTACAGATTATATTATTATTGTGCAGTACAAATAAGATACTTGGGTAATATATAGCTTTATAGGTAAAATATGTAAATGTAATACAGAAGGAAAATAAATATATATTCTTATCGATCTATCTGTCTATCTATCTATCTATATCTATACATTCTTATGTCTATACAAGGGTGTGTGTATTCTTCTGAGATGGATGGCAGTGTAGTATAGGAGAGCAGAGGTAAACGGGTTTTATTATGAAAATAAATTGTATTGTGGGATTTTTCCTGATGGTTAATATGGTTTTTTTTAACTTACATGCAAAATAGCATTTGAGTGGACCGTTGGAAGCAGTGTCACCTATGTTGTAATTTAAATTAAAGGAGAAGTAGCCCTTTATGCACCTTAGTGGGAACATTGATAGCAGCTGTCATGTCCTCCATGGGCATGACATCCAGGTCTGTTTGAAGAAAATCCATAGGGGCATTTGAATGTTGTAACAAGTTAAATGGTGATTTCTTTTAGGAGCTGTTGTGTCTCCCTTTTTTTTTAACAAATGATCTATTATTTCTGGCAACTCTTCTTCTTATAAATTTACATACAGCTGGGATTTGAAAGATAAGTGGCTGAAGATGATTATGACATTACTCACTGCTGTCTATGGAAAACTTGCATGAGTTATGCAAGCATTACATAGACAACAACAGTGCCACCATAAAATGGGAAGACCACAAAAAACATTGGATTTTTTATTACGAATAAATGTATATTTACATTGTAATAATGTTTGAGTGTAACATCTATCAGCTGTGTGAGTATTCTTGTTTTACTCAAGGTGAAGGCCTTACTTTATACATTTTTTATAAGTATTGTAAACTACTCATTTAAGATGTCCTACACAGAATCAGTCTCTATTAGATATGATGAAGCGCAATATATTTTTGGCATAGAACTGTTTGGTAGACATTCCACCTAAACAAGGACACTGCAACCTAAATATGTTGTGCTTCTTTCTTTGTAATAAAGAATAGCTCTGTATAGGGCATCTACAGGACACCCCTTGTAGTAGAGCCTCAGACTCCATTTTCAAATTCTGGTCCTTGTGCACCGTGGGCCCAGCCTCCATCTATCTGACATACACAACTCTCATACAAGTGAGGCTATACTTGCTTTACAGTGAACGTTCTTTGTCCCAGATTCACAAACATGGCATTGCAGAACCTGCTTTTCTCCAAGATCCAGGTCTGCTGTCTCACAGTAAGTCTGTCTATGTGTAGTTCATTCTACCAGAGAAGACAACTCTCCTGACAGCCATATCGAAGAGATATTTCGGCAGATTTTGTATGGTTCTAGAGAGACCAAGCTGGTTGTAGATCAGCTATTTTTTTAACTGTTTTTGTTACTCTGTTGAACACCTACTAAAATTGACCAAGCATATACATATATGGGAGTACCTGCTCCATGAAGGTTATTGGTCATCAGGGTACAACAACCAGTTAGATAATGTCCGCTCATCTTCTCTGCCAGACTATTTCCAGGACTTGGCATCAAAAGAGTTAACTTCTTTGGTAGAACAATGAGGAGATTGAACCATAGGGATCACATCATTCTTCATATTCTCATGATTTTAAATGGGACTTTTAGATCCTGGGAATATAATTATGAACATGTTTTTAATGCATGTGTGGATTGTCCTATTAAGACACCATTTTCCTAAATTTGTTTGTGTATTTTCTGTAATGAGAAAAAATATCTTTCAGTTAATGTAATGAGATTAGTACCCTCTGATCTTGTATTCGGAAAGGTTGTTACTGTATCTCAGCCAATTTACAGATAATAGAGCTGTATCACTTAGATTGCTATTCTACAGAAGGAAACAATGGAAGCTTTCGTAGCGCGTATGTAAGATTCAATTTCAGGCCTCAAAAAAGAAATAGAGTAGTTTTACACATGCTAGAATGGAGTAATCAGTGGTTTATGAGATATTTATATGTATTTATTTGTCAATTTTTGCAAATTAGCTAATACTAACTAGTAGGGAGTAGCAGTTGGGATAGGGTGCGCTGTGGAATATTAGTATCCGGCATGTTTGCATGCATAAATTTGATTATCTGACAAATAAATAAAGCTTAAAGGGGATCTATCACTCCTATAGAAGTTTTTCTTAAAAGTTAGGTTATATAGCGCATATGAGGAATACTGTATTATTATTTTTTTTTAATTGCTATTTGGCCAAATTTAATAAGAAAAGATTTCCCTGCATCCTACTTCCGGACAGACTGCGGCTGCCAGCTATGTACCACAATCTGTCACTCTTCCTCTGCTCCCCTCCCTCAATCCAGCCTCCCCCAGTGACGGAGGATTTCTCATTGTAAGCTGGAGCAGTCTCATTATACAGGCAGAAAGCCTTCATCATTGGAGGAGGCTGGAATGAGGGAGGGGAGCAGAGGTAGAGTGACAGATTGTGGTACAGAGCTGGTAACCACAGTCTGTCCGGAAGTAGGATGCAGGGAAATAGTTTCTTATTAAATTCAGCCCAAAATAATAATAATACAGTATTCATCATATGCACTATATAACCTAACTTTTAAGATAAACTTCTATTGGTGTGTAATGGGAGCTGTGGAAAACACCAAAATTAGAGCCCTCAGGGAGGATATGTAAGACTAGAATTTAGGTCTCATAAAACAAATAGATATTCTTTTTACAGAGGTAGCATGGTATTTGAGTGTCTTATAACTCCATTTCATTTTTAGTTTAGTGTTCCTTTAACTATTGCATATGCTATGGGTAGCCAGTTCTGGTACTATGGAGTTACCAACAGTGCATGTTTTCAAGGTATCCCTGCAGGAGAACAATTGGGTCAATTAAAGTGACTAAGCTACTGATTGATATGCATGTTCTCAAGAAGATAGATCCTGAAAATGTGCACTGTAGTTAGCCCTTGGGGACCAGGATTGACTGAACCTGTATAAGAATATTTTGGCAACCTTTGGAATTCCAGCTTGGAATGATTGTACGTGATGGGAGACATAGAGTCCAATAGCAGTGTGGTTATGCATTAAGATGTGATGAAAAGATGATAACTTCTCCAGTGAGCCACTTCTCCAAATCTGTCACGGTTATCAAGAATACACCAGGAGCCAGTACTGTAATAGTAAAACTACCTTTATTGAATAGTAATATATAATAGATAATAAAATAACAACAAGGAGCAGAGGGTACCAAAAGAAGCCATCGCTTCCTACCAGAAATAGGAGGCCGCTTGGGATAAACCTCTCTTCTAGAGACTAGGCAGACTGGCAATGGTAGTCTCAGAGTAGCGAGTAAGGAAAGCCAAAAATGCGCAGCAACAGAGATCTCCTACAGGATAGGAACAAGGGAGACTCTTACTGACTCACGCCTGCAGTCAGTCTACTTGGTAGAGACCACCTAGGGAGAGATAGAGCAGATGTTCGGCCAGAGCTGATGGTAAGTTCGAGCGGTTCCTAGGACTAGCCAGGAGTCAATACAAGAGTGGGAAGTCAGCCAGAGCCACAGGTTTGCACCATACTGGATGTCTACTATGCCAGGGGAGAACACAGAAAGAATAGTCAGACAGAGCCACAGGTCAGCACCAGGATGGGTGGTCATACAAGCCTAGGTCATACACGGAGCAGGTAGTCAGCCAGAGCCACAGGTCTGCACCAGATTGGTTATCTACTATGCCAAAGGATAATGCAGGAAGAATAGTCAGACAGAGCCACAGGTCAGCACCAGGATGGATGGTCAGACAAGCCTAGGTCATACACAGAGCGCTCCAAAGAAATAAACAACTGCATCAGACACCAACATAAGGACAACTGAACACAGTGTCCAGAGCTCTCTTACACCAAGCCAGAGACAGTAGGAAGATGGGGTCTCCAGTGTCCCAAGGAATAAGACTGATGCCAGCATACACAGATTCACGCCCGAACATGACGCAGCAAACCGCGAGATGCATCACAATTCACGCCCAAGGCATCATCACCTGAACCTCACAAACCGCTTGGGGAAAGGACAAGGAAGGCCGCTGAAAGCACCAGACACGGCCAGACCACAAGCCAGGAGAGACCTGAGCACTGATGCCAGAGCTTCATTCCCTGAATCAGGCGCTCAACGGCGATCGGCTAAGCGACGCAGGAACTGAGGTAAGGAACATACTGTGACAAAATCTTAGTGCACAGGCCCCATAGAATAACATAGGAACTGGAGGACTGATCTTACTGGAGATGTTATTTCCTCTTTTTTCTTTTGTGGCTTTAAGTACCAAGTTATCTGTAGACTTCATACTTCCACTTTACATTTTAGGCTGTACTGGAAAACCCATTACTGTAATGTGCGAAAAAAGTTTGCGGAACTGAGAGACATCAGCGCCTGCAGATCCTCTGTGGCATGACTTAATGAAGCAAGATTTTAACTGATTTCATTGCATCCTAAAAGGTAATAGGTTATATAGTTTATTGCCCTGACATCTTTGATGGCAAATGGGGTGACTGAACGACAGTTATTCCACACTAAATCAGGAGCTGGGATCCATTTTTAGTCCCTATGCCTACCTAAGGCCAATTTACTAAGCTCCATTAGCACTGCTTGCACCAAGGGGATGGTAGTGAGGCAGTCTGTGGGTGTTTAGGGGTATTTCTTTCCTCTACGCCTTAGTTAATGCTATGTCTTAAAACAAGGCGCCAAAGGAATTGTGTGATTTAGTGCACATTGTGGGCAGGCATATGGGACCTGATGGCATTAAATTCCTAATATGGGGTTGAGATTGTTCAACAGTATGCTTTGTATTGATCATACACTGTAGTACATACACATTAGTGCAGCCACTGATGTTAGCCTCTAATAACAGTGGACCTTCTTTGCTGAATTTCTACGTTCTCCCCAGTGTTTTACTATGATGGCAAAAGATTCTGAAATCACATCAGCCAGATTTCAGGTGCTACCATGCCTAACTGGGCACCCTTTTCAATATCAATAATCTCCAATTATTCTATGAAGGTGTATGCCAGGGGTAGTCAACTTTAGGACTTTCAGTTCTCCCATCAGGGGCATTGTATGAAGAACACATTTTCTTTAACCTCTTTTGTGCTAGAAGTTGTCAGTCATACAGACACCAAAAATCGTGCAACGACAATAATCTCGGGCTGGATGAAAAGAGAGAGATTGTCATGTTGTGGCACTAAAGGTCGCTTGAAGGGGAGAGAGAGGTCGGCAGAAATGTGAGACATGAATATGAAAATAAAACTTTTCCACAACAGGCCTCCGCTTCTTTCTGTTTGAAATATTAGCCTTCAGCAGACTCCATGCTTCTTGTCAGAGGGGCAGAAGCGTGACAGGATCCTGCAGTGTTCTGTGTGTGAGACATGGTATGCATGAAGAGATTGCAGTTCAGCAGTGATTGTAGGGGTGTTGGGCTATATTTGAGTTGTAAAATATGGCATATCTTCCAGAGTAGAAAAATGGAAGGGCAAATAGTAGTGTGTGTGTGTGTGGTCCTCTCAGAGTTTTGGCACTGATGATATGGGTGGGTTTCTCCACTTGGCCCTGTCACTGTGCTCTGTCCCCTTCTTTGAATAACAATATAACCCATGTCCATCTATTTTTGTAATGTTGGTGAGCGCTGCACCAGGCTGTCTCTCCCATTCTCTGCATACAGAATGACAGAGAGGAACATGTAGACAAGGGGAGAGAGAGGCCAGCCAGAGCTTCTCGACATTACAAATTAAAATAGATGGACGTGGGTTATATTGTTATTGAAAGAAGGAGAGACCGTAGAGTGACAGGGCCAGGCAGAGAAATAGACTGCTTCACAGGGAGAGAGAGAGAGGCACACAAAAACAGTTAGTGAGGATTGACAGAGAGACAGAAGAGTGCAGGATCATGTGACTTCTGACAAGAAGCATGGAGTGTGTTGAGGGTTAATATTTGAAAGCAAAAGAAGCAGAGGGCTGTTGTGTAAAAGGTTTGTTTTAATATTGATGTGTCACTGTTCAGGTGGCCTCTCTCCCCTTTAAGCAAGGTTTTTAATTCAGCGACATGAGATTGTCATTTCGGTGTATTCTTGTAGGCCTCTTACAAGAACCGTAGATTATGTTGAGGGGTAGTATTTGAAAGAGAAAGAAGCTGGTGATGTGTTTATCTTGTGAACATGTAAATGTAGGTGTGATTACTGAGTAGGTGTGTGAATCGGGAGTAGGTAAGTGGTGTAGAAGAAAGGAGATTAGTGGGCCATGAGATTAATGTGGTATGTTTTTTTGTTTTGAGGCTGAAAATCGAATGAGTGTGAAGTCGTTGCAGAGAATCAATACTGAGTGAGGAGCAACTCCGGTCTGTGGCACATATAAGGCTGCATTGTGTTTGAGGAGGTATAAAGTTGTTGCAGAGAGGTTAATGGAAAGTGGTGTGACTCCATGCCTTCGGCCCCATGTGCTCTCCTGTGAAAATCGCACCCCACTGTACGTTGGAGTGATGTGAATGGAGGATATGTTCTTATCTCTTCCTCCTGGCTGCCCTGGGGTGTGTGTGGACCATGTGGAGAATTGTTGGTCACATGACCACGTTCTCCTTTATAGTTTAGATATTTTGTAAATATATATATATATGAGATAAGATGCAGTGTAAGTCAATCTTGGTAGTTGTTAGTATATTCACACCACTTACCTGGTTATCCCCTTTTTGTTAAAAAAAATAAAATAAATTATAATAACCACTCTTGTGTAGTTCTTTTATTTGCCTGATGTATTTTGGTGGTCTAATTATAATGGGAAGACAGTTTCTCAGGTAATCTCACTTTGCCAAAAGATATCTAAAAAACATAATGAAGGGCCTGTGAAAGAGACCATGTGTTTCACTTGCATCCTACATTATTTCTTTGTACAAACAGAGCAAATGGAAAACATGATATGGAATTGTTTACAAATTGGAGCAGTACTTTTATGACATGGAGATGACCCAACTTGCTCTTGCCTAGGGAAACATCACAGCCACAGTGTGTACAGGTAGCAGTACGGGATTGTATGTGGATATAAGGGTATCAGCCATGGAAGCAGTAGCATATACACCAATTCCACATGGACTACGTCAACTAGAGATTTTTAAGAACTATTGATGCTGGATCAATCATCTCTCCCACCGAATCTCACTGTCAAAAGACACTTAGATGGACTTGCAGTGGTCGATATCCATGAGCCATCCCACCAAAGGGAAACCTTTACAATGAGGAAATGGAGTGTTGTGGTATCAGATGACTGTGAGACAGGATGGGAAGCAGTGTTTCAAGGCAATACATTTTGTTGTCTATGGTACAAACCAGCAAGTTCATTTTAAATCAGTTTATTGAGCAAGACTAGCATTACAACACTGGACTCAGAAAGAGGAAAAACCATTCAGCATGCATACAATCAGACAATACGACAGCAGTGGCTTACATGACCCATCAGGGAGGCAACAGGAGAAGAGCAGCCTGGGTTGCAGTTCAATAAATACAGAAGTGGACAGAAATTCATGCCCCAGTTACATATGTAGTTTACATCCTGGGAGTGAATAACACAGAAGCTGACTTTTTACATTGGCAAAGGTTGGATCCAGGATAACAGGAGCTCAAGTAATATATTTTCAACATCATAACGGAAAGATATGAAATTCCTGAGGTGGCTCTAATAGCACTGAGGAAAAAATCGAAAGGTACATAACAAGACATCCTGTAGCCTGGTAGAAGACAAGATGACCATACCATGGCAGTTCAAACCAACTACTGTTTGCTAGCAGTGTGATTTTCAAAAACAAGATAGGCAGAGCACACATACTTCTCATAGTTCCAGACTGGCCACGAATAGCATGGTACACAAATCTCCTCAACAAACTGTGGCATCTACTTCTCATTCTGGATCGTTATCATAAGGACTGTTCCACTACCAAGATCTAAACAAGCTATCATAAATGGTCTGACACTTGAAGCTGACATCCTGAAACAAAAAGGCTTCTGCATTAAATGTATTTCTGCTGTGCTTATTAATAGCGAGAAAACCAGCATCAGCCAAGATGTATCATAGGTTATGGGCATTATTCTTCAAATGGTGTGAGGAACATCAACTGAAACCTGGGTCATTTAATTTACTGAGGGTACTCATTTTTCTCCAGGAAGGCCTACAGAAAGGACTAGAGCTAATTTCTATTAAAGTTCAGATCTTTGCATTATCATTTTTATTTCAAAGTAGGATCTCACCCATACCGGATGTTCAAACATTGATACAGGGAGTAGTTCATATTAAGTTTAGCTCCAGAACACTGACATTTCTCTGAGATTTAAATCTGGTTCTCAAGATATTGCAGAAAAATCCTTACAAACTCATGTTCTCTGTTGCCACTCAGTGACTGATGTTAAAAACTATGTTTTTGATGGCTATAGCATCAGAACTCAGAGGCCCAGAATTGCATGTGATTTCATGTCAATCACCATTCCTGAGTTTTCATTCAGATATTTGGGTGAAAACGGGATTTCTATTAACTGTAGTTTCCAAATTTCATTGGAATCAAGCAATCATTATCTAATTTCCTTGTCTGCATAATGAGATTGGCAAGGAGCAAAAACTTTGTACGCTAGGCTTACTAAGGTGTCTCAGATGTGTCTTTCTGTCAATCACAAGAGTCCAAAACGGAGATTACTGCAATTTAGATTATGTCCACCATTAAACAGAATTATGACATAAGTTCAAAACCATTTCCATTTTGGATTATGGCTCATTCAGCCAAAACTCAGTGTGTTGTGGGTGTAAAAGAATCAGGCATCAGTAGTTAGTTACCCAAAGCCTCTAACTGGACATTTCTCAACACCTTTCGAAGCATTACAAGGTCAATATTTCCAACTCTGATGTGGGGATATTTGGGTGAAAGGTGTTGCAGGTAGCAGTTTCAGATTAGATTAGTGAGATTGATGTAAACTGTATATTAAACTACATGGTCCATCAGTTCTCAAAAATATTATTCTCATTTTATTTCCATTCAATTCTGCCTACTCTGTCAAAGGGAAAAAAGCATTGTTAAAGTAGACATAGTTTACCCTACCATCCTATTGTAAGTTATTTATTTAAAAAAAATCTTTGTAATTTCCATCATGTTTTTCAACAAAATAAAAATTTTGTAAAGAAGCCAGTTTAAAAGAATATTTATTTAGAAAAATGTTTTACCAGGAAGATTACATTGAGATTTCTCTCGTTTTCAAGTATGTCCTGGAGTGTTTACAGCAAAGAGTTGCGTATTTGCACAAATACAGAGACATAATAAATATATATATATATATATTATATATATAGAGAGAGATATATATATACACACGCAAACTAAAACAGTTATATACAGTTGCATATTGTTTTTATATATATAAAGAAGCAGTTATTTTTAAAGATTTTAGACTGCGTGAACATCTGATTATTTCAGGCAGATTGTTCTAGGCTTTTGGAGCTCTGAAGGAAAAGGCAGATTGACCGTCTTCTTTCTTGTATTGTGCTATATGCAGTGAATTGTTAGCAGTGGAGCAGAGGTTATAGTTAGTATGGAGAGCTGGAGTGAGCATACTGCTCAGGTAGTCTGGTAGCTTTCTAGAGAAGTGGTTATAAACCATGCAAGAGAGGTGCATATCTCTTGCCAGTTTAGTTTTTCATACTTAACACAATGTTGGGTTGTGTAATTACATTGAAGGATAAAGCGGCATAATGGGTTATACAGAGTGTCAATTTTAGCAAGATGGATTTGTAGTAAGGAAGCATATACTACGCCCCCATAGTCTATGACTGGCATTATCATCTGTTGTACAATACATCTTCTTACCAGGAGACTTAAACAGGATTTAATTCTAAACAGAGAACCTATTTTGGGATAAAGTTTGGATGTTAATTTATCAATATGAAGACCAAAAGTGAGGTTGGGGTCAAGCCACATTTGTAGGAGTCCACTGGGGCCAGTTTACAATTAGACTGTTACAATGGATAGATTGGTATTGCAGAGATTACACAGTTTATGCTTTGTACCAAATAACATTGTGACCGTTTTGTCAGTGTTTTTAGCAGAACAAGGTCATTTCTCATCTTTCCTTATTCTTTACGATACATTTTCGCGTGACAGATTTACTTCTAACAACATTTTTACCACCAACCCACGATCTGACATTTTTTTCATTTTGATTACTGCTCCCAGTGAGTCTTCAGTTAGGGTATCCGTTGACATGATTGTATATATTTTTTTCCTTCATTTAGCTTGATATAGGATTTAACTCCAACCTGGTAGTAGTTTGGGACAGCATTGGGATGTTCTCATGGTCCCTGTGTCTCCCAAAGGATAATAGAGATAAGAGAATACTTATGTATAAATTCTTTTCGCATTTCTCATGCGATACATGGTCTATCTGGCAGGGGTGCCCTGTCTTTCCTTATGTCTCTGAAATATTTTGTTTTTTCTTCTCTTAGTTCATCTTTCTGTTTTGACCTACAGCCTGGCATGACTCTGCTAAATGAAAACTAAACAAAAGGTGGAGATAAATGACACATAAGTAGATTTGTGAGTGTGGCTGTCTCCTCCAGATACTTTTCTTGTCTTACCTCTTAAAAAAAGAGACAATTAACTCCCATGATCCCTGTGTCCCCATGACTAACCCCCCCCCCCCAGAAAATAAAATATATCACTCCTGTGGGTCAATACTTTATAGTGCCGGGAGTGTTTGCATGGGACAAGTAAGCCAAGAACTATGGTGGACAGATCAAAGCTAAGATACCAGACTAAATAGATCCAAAATCTGCCAACCTGCACTGGACCAGCGTGGCAGATTATGGTCCGTTCCCTCAACATGGGTTGACAAAAAAAATAAGATGGTCCTTATTCCCAGTAGGCTTGTTAGGTACTTTCTATGGCAGCGGGAAGGCCAGCTCAGTGGCAGAGGATGCTAAGAATCACCGGGTTCTATCAGACTGCCTTTGCTTTGTAGACATTATAGAAACAAAAAGCACAGGACAGAGGTTGTTGGAGGCTTGCTGAGGAGACCATCATCCTGCAGTGGATCGACAACTGCTATGCCTATATTATAAAAGAGAAAGTGGTCACTTGACAACAAATTCTACGGCAGTTCCTGACACACCCCAGGTTGGCAGCAAGGAAGAGATATGCTGATCTCCTCCTGACTGCCTGTTTGCAACATGCAAAGGGGTGTGATTTTGACAGAGTGGCCAGGAAAATCTCTGTATGGACTTGGCCCGCCCTCAGCTTCCCCTGTATGAAACAAAAAACATGGCCGACTGATGGCACTCTGTCACCACACACATCACCTCACAATGCATTCCAATGCACTTCATTAACCCACTCATGTAAGAACCCTGTGAGTGCCAGAGGTTTACTCAATGCATTGTGGTACAATGCGTTGCCTACCCCTCCGGCACTCAGTGGGTTAGTGGATGTGATACTGAACCCTTCCACATTTTTATTTATTTCTGTTCGACCATCAGAAGCACGGAAGGCTAATAATTTCACATACCATGTCAGACTGAAGGAGAATCATTCTGTGTTTATGTAAGTCATTGGGTAATTACTGTTCGTTTGTCCACAATACTGTCACAGCAGCTGGGAGTAGAAAAACACAGGGCAATAATACCATCTGCGAGCACATTAAAGGGATAGTAAAGTTTCATTATAAAAGCAGCTCCAATTAATCATCATAGTATTTGGACCATGGAGTGTGTTATTTTAATACTCTTAGAGTTGTAGTTCAAGAGTAATTGAATGATGAAGTATCCCCCTCTTGCCCCTTTTACTGATGGAACACTGCTCACCTCAGAGCAGCAAGGCTGTCAGGATGGATCACAGAGGGACATTCTTCAGTGAGCATAAGGTAAAACCTGTCAAAGGGGGTAGGGTTTTCCTTATGCTCACAGAAAGAAAATTGTCCCTTGTTGTGATCTGTCTGGTCAAGGGACCATATTCCACATCTGAGGGGGGGGTGGCTTACTCTAGTTAAAAGGGGCGGAAGGGGGATACTTTATCAATTAGTTACTCTTGAACTCTTGAAATAACACTCTTCTTGGCCAAAATACTATGAAGATTAATTGAAGTTGCTTCATTGTCAGAGGGGCCTGCAATGCACATTAATGCGTTTCAGGCCCATCTGACAGCGATAGCAAAAATGCACTGAGAAATATACATTAATTTGTGATCACAAGCCAAATTGGGTTGCAATTCATTATAATCACCTTGGTAAACGGCATTAGATCAGAATAGAACCACTTAAGTGGATGCTGTAGGATGTGCTGGAGACCCGAAACTACTACCATGACACCTTATCACGGTGCCCGTGATTTGCTGCAGTTACTTGTCTGTCACCAGTAGGGGGCTTCTATTGGCTGTCTGCAGATAGCCCGCCTCTTATTGACTATTTAAACCTGGATTGGGCACCCTTTGAGTGCCCTTTCGTGTTGTTTCTGACCTTCTTGCTATCACTATGCTAGTGATAGCTGGGCCTCTGTTCCAGTGTTCCTGAGTTCCTGATCTCATGTGTTCCTGAGTTCCTGATCTCTACTGTTCCAGTGTTTCCTGCATGCTGAAGTACTTCCAGTCCTGGTTCCGGCCTAGTCTCTGGTGTTGCAGTTCCTGCTGAACTTCTCTGCTGTTTTCTGACCTGACTGTTCGTTGCTGGTTCCTGTCATCTCATCACCTGTCTTCAGTATCCTGGCGACCTTCTGCCTGGTCGCGTTGGTGACATTGCTACAATTCCGTGTTGGTCCCAGCGTGCGGACGCTGGTTTGCTCCCAAGCCTTGCGGCTATACAAACTCGCTTGTTACACCAGTGTGCGGTCACTGGTTTGCTCCAAAGCCTATCAGCTATACAATTCTGTGTTGGTCCCAGCGTGCGGACGCTGGTTTGCTCCTAAGCCTTGCGGCTATACAAACTCACTTGTTACACCAGTGTGCGGTCACTGGTTTGCTCCAAAGCCTTTCAGCTATACAAATCTGTGTTGGTCCCAGCGTGCGGACGCTGGTTTGCTCCTAGCCTTGCGGCTATACAAACTCACTTGTTACACCAGTGTGCGGTCACTGGTTTGCTCCAAAGCCTTTTGGCTATACAAATCTGTGTTGGTCCCAGCGTGCGGACGCTGGTTTGCTCCTAAGCCTTGCGGCTATACAAACTCGCTTGTTACACCAGTGTGCGGTCACTGGTTTGCTCCAAAGCCTATCAGCTATACAAATCTGTGTTGATCCCAGCGTGCGGACGCTGGTTTGCTCCTAAGCCTTGCGGCTATACTACTCGCTTGTTACTCCAGTGTGCGGTCACTGGTTTGCTCGCTAAGCCTACGGCTATACTATTCAGTGTTGTTTCCAGCGTGCGGACGCTGGTTTGCTCCAAAGCCTCGCTGCTTAACGATTCTGCTAATTTGCCAGTTCCATCTGACTGCTGCTATTATCTCTGGGCTGCCCTGCCCGGTATTGGTAAGGCCGGTAGAACCTTTTGCCACATTCCATCTGAGGTTGCCTTACCCGGTATTGGCAGGGCCGGTAGAGCCTACTTTGTGTATCTATTGAGGCTGCCTTGCCCGGTAATTTGGTAAGGCCGGTAAAACCGTTATGCTATTCCATCTGCAGGTTGCCTTACCCGGTATGGGCAAGGCCGGTAGAGCCTAAAGACTGTCCTGTCCGGTATATTGACAGGACCGGTAGAGTCTGCCTTCTGTCTGTGCTATATTCTGTATATATATATATATGTATGTTATTGCCATCCTAAGTTATCATTTATTATTTCAATAAAATTGATTTTTTTTACCTAAAACTTGTGTCTGAGAGTCATAATAAACCGTGACACACCTCCATTCAGAGGGCTCTATGTGGAGACATACAGGGTATAGACGAAATACAAACAAAGAGAGGGAGTTCATTGATTCACTATTTCCCACCAACATGCCTAATCTGACAGCAGGAAAAGGGAAATTTTACAAGCGAATATCTCTCAAATCATAGCGGTTTGAGAGATAGGATTTGTGCCAAATAACTTATTTTCTCTGTTGTCCAATACAGGTTACTGGTAACTTTGGAGTAGGCGATCCGCCCCTTTAAGTAGGCAGGAACAATTCTAGAATTGTATGCAGGGGTGGAGCCTACCTTCCCTCTTTGGCTGCAGCTAGCCATGCAGCTCCAGAAAGATGTGTTCCTTGGTGAAAATAACACAGGCAAGAGAACAGTTCTGCTACAGCTTTAGAAGTTTTTTATTTTTCTGTTAGAAATGGAATACCACCATTAGGTGGATTACCATAAATGACAATGCCCTTAGATGTGGCTAGCTCAGTGACCAGGTGCTTTTTGTGGACCTTAAACCCTGGGGGGAAAATCTTAGCTACAAGTTCTTTCCTCAGGAGTTGCCCACCGAGGCTTCTTCTTTAAACATGGTAATCTGAAGACAGAAGATCTGCAGGAAAGGTGAGCAACCCTTTAAGTGCTGCAGGTCCACATGTCCCACAGTGCCCCTCCGCACATGGGTTTTTCATTTGGAGTTCCTGTTGCACACTCCTGCACTCATTGGGTCCATCTGTATGTCTGTTGGGTGTCTGGAGCAGGTTTATGTGGTATTTAACCCTTTAGCTGCTGGTTTGGCATTCATTTGGGGGGTTCTGACACTTTTCCTACTGGCTCAGTGTTTTTTGGGTATCCTAACATGTTTTAGTGATGTTTCATGTCTTTTAATATTACACTTTCAATTCTGTAAAATGTTAATAAAGGCTCGCTTTACAGCATAGGCACCATTGCTCCATTCACTCGTATGGGACTGTACAATTTGGGACATATCTCTGCCACCATTTAACCTAGCGACTTCAGAGATGGCTCATTTTACTTATCTGCCCATTCGGTTCATGTTTCTAGTGTGTTGGAGGGCTCAGGGGGCTTCGGGCACAGTTTGGGGTACTTTTCTGGGAAAACTACATTTCCCATGAGCGCTTGCTTTGCATGCTCGTTTCTGATTGGCTCCCAGCACGGCAGCCATTTTGTGATCTTTCCACAACGAGTATCCTACGCTGGGCTTGGACTCTCCTTCTCTCCTCTACTGAGTAACCCTTCGCCTGCCAGATAAGTCTATTTCTGGGGTGAAACTTTAATCATACACATTGTAATTGGGTGATTTCTTATACAATAAGGTTATTGACAAGGTAAGAATATCAATACCATTGGAGCTTGGGGCCAGACCTAAGGCTAAGGATGCTGGGGTCTCTGTGTCCCCTATTGCACATTGCTCTTCCTGTCATTCAGGGTTACCTGGAGAATTTTCAGGTCATTTATGCCTAGCATGTTCTGATGTCCCTGAGAGTCTCCCAGGGATCTCCAGCCATGCATTAGAGCCAGTAAGGGTGCAAGAGTTCAAGTCTACTACTAGGGACCTTAGGTCCACTTTACAACTCTTTCCATCCCAGTTACAGAGGGTCTTTCATTCTTGGAAGACCACCTCCTTCGTCAGGTGTTCCCTTCCAAAGCCCCAGGGTGTACCTGTCGTGTCAGATTACTCTGAGGAGAAACTGTTGGTGGATTCAGATGTTGAGGAATGTTCTGCGGTGGACTCCTCTCAGTTTTTGGAGACCCTTTTGAGGCTGATCCTGAGCCCTCGGCTGAGGGCCTGATCAGGGCTGTTTTAAAGGGGAACTACCACCCCGCAATAACTATACCTTAAATCAGTCTTCATCTGGCGACTAGCTGCTTAGTAGCGCTAGTCGCCAGAAATATTACCCGGTTCAAAAGATTTTTGCCTTTTTCTGACGGTCACAGGAGCAGGAAGCACGGACATCTTGTCACAGTGACATCCTTGCTCCTGCGCTGTCAGTCCCTTTTCAGCCGGCCTGCTCAAAAGGGACTGACAGCGCAAGCGCCCGGACGTCACTGTGACAAGATGTCCGTGCTTCCTGCTTCTGTGACCGTCAGAAAAAGGCAAAAATCTTTTGAACCGGGTAATATTTCTGGCGACTAGCGCTACTAAGCAGCTAGTCGCCAGATGAAGACTGATTTAAGGTAAAGTTATTGCGGGGTGGTAGTTCCCCTTTAAATACATTAAACATTCCCTTAGTGCAGGAAGTTCCTTCTGACCCTTCTGATGTTTTTCAGGAGCCTAAAAAGCCCCTTACTTGCTTTCCATCTAACCCCACTCTTGACCGCCTTGTGTCTGAAGAGTGGAAGTCTCCAGACAGGAAACCTTCTGTCTCCAATAAATTTGCTAAGCTTTATCCCTTTTCTGAGGCAGCCCTTGCTCCGTGGGTTCATCCTCCTGAAGTGGATGCTCCTATCTCCAGGCTATCCAAGTCTACTGCTTTGCCAGTGTCTAATGCGTCTGCTCTGAAGGACTGGACTGACAAGAAACTTGAGGTCTCCCTCAAGTCCATCTTTGCCAATTCTGGATCTGCCATGCGTCCAGCATTCGCAGCAGCATGAGTGAGCTGGGCCATTGCGGTCTGGACTGAACAGCTCACTCTTGCTGTCCGTCAGGATGCTCCTACTTTGGATAAGTTGCGCCTTCTTGCCAACATTTCTGAGGCACAGCACTATGTTTCTGCTGCCCTATTTGATGCCATCCGTTTGGTGGCTAGGGTTTCCACCATGTCTGTGGTTGCCAGATGAGCTCTTTGGCTCATGATCTGGTCTGCTGATACTGCTTCTAAGAAAGCCTTGCTCTCCTTGCCTTTTCAAGGCACTTCTTTGTTTGGGCCAGATCTCAAGGATCTGATCAGTGAGGCTACAGGGGGTAAGAGTACACTTCTACCCTTGGTTCCTAGGAAGAAAACACCGCTTAAGCGTAACCGGTATTTTCATTCCTTTCAGAATGAGACACGTCCAGCGAACCAGACGGTTCCCTCAGCTCCGCGTACCTTCTCCAAGCCCAAACACCAATGGAAGCCCAAGGTCTCCGCCAAGCCCAAGGCTTCCAAGCCTTCTTCAGCATGACTCACCGAACCCAGGTCCACACTCTGCTGTGGGTTGTCATCTGCATCACTATCACAGCATTTGTGAGGATTCAGTGGAGGACCCATGGGTTTTGCAGGTAGTGACGGAAGGGTACAGGATCCCTCATGTCTCTCTTCCTTCCTTTCGCTTTCTTCCTTCTCATACACCTCAGGGTGCCGCTGTTCAGGCTCTTCTGGACAAGGACGTTCTGGAGCCAGTTCTTGTTCAGGGCAGAGGTATGGGTTTTTACTCAAACCTCTTTGTGGTCTCCAAGAAGGATGGCGGTTGTCGTCCCATTTTGGACTTGAAGGATCTCAATTCCTTTGTGACCTGGACTCATTATCACCAGGAGTCTCTATGGACGGTGATTGCTGCCATGTCCCTGGGGGAATTCCTTGCATCCCTAGATCTTCAGGACGCGTACTTACACATTGCCATTCATCCAGAGAGCCGGTACTACCTCCGGTGTGCCTGCAACCAGGGACCTTTTCAGTTCTCAGCTCTTCCATTTGGTCTGATAACAGCTCCTCAGGTCTTCAACCGTGTCCTGGGAGCCTTATTGTCTGTCCTCCACCGAAACTGCATCAGAGTTTCTCCATACATGACTGACCTGCTTCTGAAAGCCTCTTCTGAGGAACTTCTTCATCAGCAGCTTTAGCAATGCATTCATGCTCTCACCCATCACAGGTGGATCATCAACTTGGACAAATCAGATCTTGTCCCATCCTAGCGCCTGGTCTTCCTGGGCCTCCTCTTAAATACCCAGAAGAACATGGATGAGGTGGCTCACCAGATCGCCCACAGGGTTTCTGCGATACTGGCTCAAGATCCAGTTCCAGCCAAGAAGCTGTCATCTCTCGTGGGGAAATTCATTTCCACCATAGAGGCAGTATGGCACACACCAGGGAACTCCAGCAGTTTGTGATCCAGGTGTGCAGGGGTCGGCCGGACCTTCTGAAGACGTCGGTGTCACTTCCTCTTCATGTGGAACTGAGTTTGTCCTGGTGACTCGACCTCTCCAATCTGCTGAAGGGCAAGTCCTTCCTAGTTTCCTTCTGGACCACAATGACGACTGATGCCAGCCTCTCCTGATGAGGGGCGGTCCTGGGTCACCTGAGTGCACAGGGTTGGTGGTCTCTGGAAGAATCTCTCCTTCCCATCAACGTGTTGGAGCTTCGGGCGATCTTTCATGCCCTTCGTCATTGGACATCTCAGCTGGAAGACTGTCCAGTCCGGGTAGAGTCCGACAACGCCACGGCCGTGGCTTCCATCAACAAGCAGGGCGGAACAAGAAGTCTTGTCTCTTGGTTAGAGGTCAAGGCTATTTTGTCCTGGGCAGAAAAACACGTTCCTTCCATATCCGCAGTGCACATTCCTGGCGTAGACAACGTCATGGCGGACTTCCTCAGTCGACACACAGTGGACAGCGGAGAGTGGGAGCTGCACCCAGAAGTGTTCACCCTCATTGTTCAGAAATGGAGTCTTCCTTACATCGACCTGATGGCGACAAGACACAACAGGAAGGTTCCGAGGTTCTGCTCTCGATGTAGGGACCCTCTAGCTCTGGCGGTGGATGCAATGTCCATTCCTTGGTTGTTCCCTCTGGCCTACATCTTTCCTCTCCTCCCCATGTTGCACAGGGTGTTACGAAAATTACAACTGGAGCGTTGTCCAGTCATTCTGATTGCTCCATACTGGCCTCGCCAGGCTTGGTTTACTGAGCTTCTGGATCTGTCAGTGGCAGAGCCATTCTGGCTTCCTTGCCATCCGGTTCTTCTTCTACAGGGTTAACTGTGGAAGGAGGATGTTCATCGTCTAGCCTTGATGGCTTGGAAATTGATTTCTCAATATTGAGGAAGAAAGGGTTTTCTTCTGGTGTGGTGGCTACTATGCTCAGTGCCCGCAGACCTGTTTCTTCCATGATCTACCATCGTGTCTGGTCGACCTTCCTATCTTGGTGTGCTGACAAGGACCGGTCTCAGGAATTTGATCTGCCTACGGTCCTGGCTTTTTTGCAGGATAAACAAAACAAACACCAGAAAGGGCGCAAAACCACAATATGTAAATGCTGTAGAGTAAATAAATTTGAAATACTCACAGCTATATTGTAGTACCGGTTCCACACTTGTATAAACGGTATCAGCAAACAGGGATTTTATATCCGCCCCGATTCGGACTCAGTAAAGATGTTGGACTTGTCGAGCTGTGATTTGTACATTTTATAGCTTGCGTTCCATTTTTGAAACACACTCTATTACTATATAATTTGGTGAACTCATCTTGCCTTTAGGCGCATGCGTAGAGGAGCCTTTCTCATTAGACTAGGGACGGATTAGGCTGAGGTGTATAAATTTGTAGTTCACATTTCGGCTTATGACGTGCTCTGGTATTAGCACGATTTAGTGAGCTCTGTTTATTTACTATCTATTATGTATTATTTTCGGACGCATGCGCGGAAGAGTTTCTTCCGCAGGATTGAGTTGACCAATGAAGTTTGGGTGAAAGCGGGTCAAGCTGGAACGCATAATTTCCTCATGTTGTAGTGGCGCGAATTGGCAACTTCCGCCGCTTTGGTTTGTACAGCTATGGCGAGCCGTTAAAAAGGGGAATGTTTGAGAGATTTAACTTGGTAAGTGCATTTATTTTATTTCCTAGTGACAATATTTTGTTGAATAATTGGGTTCTGAAGAAGAAGTCTTGTACTTCGAAACGCGTTAACCCATTTATTTATATTATTGTCCTATTATTATATTTTATTTTATTAAATGATTATTTTTTATTAATGGTGGATCCAACATCTTTACTGAGTCCGAATCGGGGCGGATATAAAATCCCCGTTTGCTGATACCGGTTATACAAGTGTGGAACCGGTACTACAATATAGCTGTGAGTATTTCAAATTTATTTACTCTACAGCATTTACATATTGTGGTTTTGCGCCCTTTCTGGTGTTTGTTTTGTTTTGTTTGAGGTTATCCAGTTGCTTGGAGACTTCTTATGGAGGAGCTGCAGACTATATCTGGTTGAGAAGTGACAGAGTGGGGGCTGTCTTGAGTCCCCCATATACGCAGATACTTTCTACATCTTGTAAGTGAGGTGATACAGTGGTGGTGGTTTTGGTTCCTAAGATAGGTAGGCTCCACCCCCTGCATACAATTCTAGCATTGTTCCTACCTACTTAAAGTGGTGGATCGTCTACCCCAGAGTTACCAGTAACCTGTATGGACTAAGAGAAAAGGATTTAACAAGTAAGACTAAAATCCTCTTTTTTTAAACCTTTACAAAACAAGCATAATTTTTTATGGCACATTACTGTCCCTTTATCAAAAATAAAGCCAAAATGGAGAAGCCATATGTGAAAAACTAAGTAGCAGACATGTGCTGCTAATCAAATGCCCTTGATTTATTGATCATCAGCAACTGTGACCACCTCTATAAAAGCCGAAGCTTTAGCAGTTTGCTGGTCTGGAGCATTCAGGTGTGTGTTAACACAATGCTAAGGAGGAAAGACATCAGCAATGATTTTAGAGAAGCAATTGTTGCTGTCCATCAGTCTGGGAAGGGTTATAAGGCCATTTCCAAACAATTTAAAGTCCATCATTCTACAGTGAGAAAGATTATTCAAAACTGGAAAATATTCAAGACCGTTGCCACTTTTCCCAGGAGTAGACGTCTCAGCAAATTCACCCCAAGGTCATACCGTGCAATTCTCAGAGAAATTGCAAAAAACCCTAGAGTTACATCTCAGACTCTAAGGCCTCAGTTAGCATGTTAAATGTTAAAGTTCATGACAGAACAATTAGAAAAAGATTGAACAAGTATGGTTTGTTTGGAAGGTTTGTCAGGAGAAAGCCTCTTCTCTCTATATAGAACATGGCAGCATGGCTTATGTTTGCAAAGTTGCATCTGAACAAACCACAAGACTTCTGGAACAATGTCCTTTGGACGGCCGAGACCAAAGTGGAGATGTTTGGCCATAATGCACAATGCCACGTTTGGCAAAATCCAGACCCAGCATATCAGCACAAACACCTCATGCCAGCTGTCAAGCGCGGTGGTGGCAGGGTGATGATTTGGGCTTGTTTTGCCACCACAGTACCTGGGAACCTTGCAGTCATTGAGTCGACAATGAACTCCTCTGTATACCAATGTATTCTAGAGTCAAATATGAGGCCATCTGTCCTACAGCTAAAGCTTGGCTGAAATTGGGTCATGAAAAAGGACAATGATCCCAAGCAAACCAGCAAATCTCCAACAGAATGGCTGAAAAAGAAAGCAATTGCCCAGTCAAAGTCCAGACCTCAACCTGATTGAAATGCTGTGGCAGAACCTTAAGAGAGTTGTGTATAAACACATTTTTTTGTCTAGTTGTTTGTTTGTACTTTGGGTTTTTACCTGATGTTGTGGGGGGACTAGTGAACCCCCTTGTTCCTTACTGCACACTTTATATATATATATATATATATATATATATATATATATATTCATCCATTTTCATTCACATGCACATTCATGTATATAGGTGATAGCGCAGTGGGCTATTCCTCTCTTTCTGTTTTAAACAAATGCCTGCAAACCTCAATGAACTGAAGCAACGTTGTAAAGAAGAGTGGGCCAAAATTCCTCCACAATGATGTAAGAGACTGATAAAGTCATACAGAAAACAATTACTTCCAGTTATTGCTGTTAAAGGTGGTTCTACAAACTATTGAATCATAAGGTATTAGTTTTTCACACATGGCTTCTCCATTTTGGATTTATTTTTGTTAAATAAATCATGACATACTGTAATATGTCATGTGTTGTTGATTATCTGAGGTTGTATTTACCTAATTTTTAGACCTGATAAGGAACAGATGATTGTTATTATGCCTTCATATGTAAAACCATAGAATTTAAAGAGGGTGTACTTTCTTTTTCACAAGACTGTGTATATATATATATATATATATATATATATATATATATATATATATAATATTTTTTTTTTTTTTTTAAATGATATTACATGTTTCTTTACACCTTGGGAACATCTGTAAAATTAGCTGTGTATCAAAACCTAACAAGTTGCTGTCTTGTTTTTCAGAGCTTGGTGGGCACCCAACATGTCGGTGATTGTGGCTCAGTCTCATTATGTCTACGGACTTCAGTCTCAAGTAATTAATAACGTTTTCTACTATGATGAGCAAACCATAATCTTCCCATCAGGGAACAACTGCATTAAATACAATATAGATCAAAAATTGCAGCAGTTTATTCCTGGTAAGTGGTTTTCTCCTTGACTTCACGGTTGAGAGACTTAATTCCATGTAATGAGAAATCTTTACTGACTATAGCTTTTGTAATTCTTTATATTTAGAACTGCATAATTAACCCTCTGAGTGCCAGAGAGGTACGCAACCCATTGCAGAGCAATGCATTGCCTACCCCTCTGGCAATCAAAGGGTTAATGAGGCTTTTACCATCTTGAATGCTGGAGAGGTCTCCAATGCAACCTCTCTAGCAGTCAAGGTGTTTTATTCCTCCTCATGATACAGTTGGTTTGTCCCAGAACAGTTCATCTTTTGCCTCCTGCAACAGGCCTACAGGGACAAAATCAGCCAGCTAAAGTGAAGCAGTCAACTGCACCATAAGGTACACATGAAAACTCACTTTGATTGAAATGGGGCTTTTAACCATTTGAATGCTAGGGAGGCCTACAACAAATATTTTCACAATGCACTGGAGACCTCTCTAGCATTCAAGGAGTTAAAACCCCATTTATATGAATGGGGATTTGGGGCATTTTCACCCCCCCCCCCAGTGGTGCAGTTGGTTTACTTCAAAATTGCTCCTCTTTAGCTTGACGACTTAGACCCTTAGGGCTTCTTTCATTAAGATAAAGAGGTGCAGTTCTGGAACAAACTGCATCACAGAGGGAAAATTAAAACTCCCATTGACTGAAAAGGGCCTTTTAACCATCTTGAATCAGTGATTTTACTAGTAATTGGAAATCCGGTGCAAACATTCTTGCGGGCACACAAATATTCTCCCAGGGGATAACTAGAGCCTGTTAGGCAAAGGGGTAGATGCAGGGTGCAGGACCCTGTCAGAACTACATCCTCAACACACCCTATAATTACACCACTGCTTTGAATGTTGGATACGTCAATACAGCGGAGATCTCTCTAGTATTCAGGGGGATAAAGTCTATATAAATCAATGAGATTGGGTGGACTTTTCATTTCAAACCTATGGTGCAATTGATTTGCACTTCTTTAGCTTGATGAATAAGGGCCTTAGTTACTTAGGACAGTTTTAAAGAGTATATAAAACCCTAAAGCTGGTGCTTCCTGGGGACAGCCTATGGGACACATTATATATATTGTATCTTGTGGAGTAAGTTATTGACTTAGTATGGGGAAATGACAGTGGTGTTTATAACAGTTATTGCCAGCTCCCCAAACTTAAAGGTGTATTATACCTATAGAATTACGTTTGTCTTAATGTAACAGAAGAATCTACCAAAGTATGTGTTTTATACAGTATTCAAGTATATCAATATACTTTTGTTTTATTGGAACTATTGTAGTGCATTGATGGTCCCAAACTGATGAAGAGTAAATATCAACAGAATAATGGGTGGGGTGTTTTTTAACTGTAGGATTTCTCATTTAGATAGTTCAAGCATATATCTGTTGTGAGGAGGTATGAACTAAAGGCAAACTAAATGTAGGTTAGCAAGACAGAGAGAAGGAAAGATAGAACATCTTCTGTTAAGCAAAGTAAGAGTAACCTATTCCTACAAGTACTGTTAATAGGAACGACAGTTTTTAACTCCTCTCCCAGCTAACTTGTGGGATATGTTATTATTAATTGTAGAACTGTTTAAAGGAGCAGTAAACTTTTGTTTAATGAAAACCTATATGTTATAAAGCTTTTTCTGCTGAGTAAAACAAGGGTACTAACTCACACTGCTGTCAGTTGTTTTATTAAAATGTTATAACAGTTCAAATGATCAGGAAGTGAATTACAGCATATTTATTTCCTGAAAGTTCTAACTGACAGAATGTAACATCATAACTAATTGGAGTCTGACCACTAGAGGGTACTGTTAAAGTGGGCGTACACTTATTTTACTCAACAGGTAAAACCCTAAAATATATATTTTTTATAGCAACAGTTTACTGCTCCTTTAAAGCCCTAAAATATATATTTTTATAGCAACAGTTTACTGCTTCTTTAAAGCCACCCGTATGATTACTTTCGCCTGCATTTCCTTGTTGATATTGTTATTATTGGGTGCATAGGGGTGTGGTCAAAGACAGACCCACATCTACATCAGCCATATACGACTGGCTGACATTACATGTTCTGCATTTATCAGAGGTTGCAGTGAGCATCTCAACTTCCAGTATCAGTCGTGTGAATGATCTGCAGAGCAGCCCTATAGTCCACAACACAGATAAGCCCTGCTGTGACTTGTCTGCATTCTGAGTTGAGTGCAGGCAAACTGTTGCATATTGCACTGGGCTGAGTGAGGCAGTAGACATCCATAAGAACAGCCCAACCAGCCTCCCACATTATGTTTTGCACAGGAGACATCATGCTTTGCTGATGTTGCCTATTTGCACATAACGTTAAGAAGAAAAAAAGCTTATGTAATTTTTAACTGCATAGCGCCTTCATCTACAAAGAGATTTTTTGGTAGCTCACAACTTGCCTGAATACTTAATTTGTGCTCTGATATTTCATTATTATTACATTGAGTCTGATCCACAGCAAATGTCTAACTGAAATCTGCCACACCCTATGAAAATTTAGGGTTTATTACAAGTGTACTTTTTGTACTGTGGAAAGGGTTCTAAGTATCATTTCCATGTTGCTGTGGATCACAATAAATCAGTAAAACAAAATTTGAAATGAACTTCTGATTTTGTTTTTAAGATTTGAAACAATGTTATTGCATGTTCTTCCAGGCTCAGAGAAGAGTAAAGGAATGCAGTCTTTGGCGATCAGTCCAAACCATCGCTACCTTGCAATGTCTGAAAAGGGTCTTGAGAAAGCTACGATCACAATCTATGAACTGGCCTGTGTACCCTTCAAGAAGCGCAAAGTGCTGAGTGCACCTGACTTCACGGTTCATGAATTTGTTAGCATTGCTTTTTCTCCTGACTCTAAATATCTGGTGGCTCAGTCAAGGTATCCTGAGTGCCATGTGATCTTCTGGATGTGGGAAAAACAGAAAGTAATGGCAACTGTAAAAATTGACATCCAAAGCAACCCATTTTGCCAGGTAATGCACTGACTGTTATATGGCCACTTCACACAGCCCATATACAGTATACACCATCAAGACTGACTTACTAAAAAAATGGTGCAAATTTGGAGCAACCAGCTGCACCACAGAGAACAAGGAAAAATGCAATTGATTTTTTTTTTCAACCCATGGAATGCGAGAGAGGTCTCCGATGCATTGCGTATCATTCAAGGGGTTAATATCCCTATTAATATCAATGAGAATTTTAGTTTTTCAGAAACACACATTAAAATAGCAGCTCCAGTTTCCTAAAGGTATTTTTCAGAACATTTGAAACAATGCCAAACAAACCTCTAAAGTACTTGTGTGAACTTGGTAATACTGTGTGCAGGCCGGAGTTATCTTCTCACTCCTGAATCAGCGGTAATCCAGTAATTTGATTGCACTACTCAAAACTAATTCAACTTGTATACTTTATAAATAAGAACAGTTGTCTCTTTACTAAGATACATTATTTAAAATCTAAAATCATTCAATAAATAGAAAACTGTTTTTATTTATACAGTATACAGTTTGAATTGGTTTTGAGTAGTACAATCTAATCAATGACTATTTTCCATATCATGTAGTTGGTTTGCTTCAGAACTGTATCACTTTTTGTTCGTACATCAACTCGAATTGCAAGGGAAAGCAAGACTAATCCAAAAAAGTTTTTTAAATATATAAATAGCAAAAAACTTAAGAGGGAGTGCATTGGACCATTCAAAAATGAGATGGGTGAGTTGGTTAGTGAGGATAAGGAAAAGGCCGATGTTTTAAACACTTTCTTTGCATCAGTATATACAAGGGAGCAAGGAATGGTAGAAGAGCCTCCACAAGTAACAAATAAAACAATACAATTAATAGATATTGGGTTAACTCAAGGAGATGTCATGGGAAGACTGAACAAAATTAAGACCGACAAAGCACCGGGTCCTGATGGTATACATCCAAGGGTTCTTCAGGAACTCAGTGCAGTGTTAGCAAAACCCCTATATTTACTCTTTAAAGATTCTATTACCACAGGCTCAGTGCCAGAGGATTGCGAAGAGCTAACATAGTGCCTCTATTTAAGAAGAGAACTAAAATAGAACCTGGGAATTATAGACCAGTGAGTTTAACCTCTGTAGTGGGAAAACTATTAGAAGGCATAATAAGGGACTATATTCAGGATTACAACACAAAAAATAAGATCATTAGCACGAATCAACATGGTTTTATGAAGAATAGATCATGCCAAACTAATCTTTTCAGCTTCTATGAGGAGGTAAGCAGCAACCTTGACAATGGCAAGGCAGTAGATGTAGTATATCTAGACTTTGCAAAGGCATTTGATACAGTACCACACAGAAGGCTGGTGTATAAAATAAGGAAATTGGGGCTAGGACATAACCTTTGCAATTGGATACAAAACTGGCTGAAGGACAGGGAACAGTGTGTGTGCTTGTAAATGGAAAATTCTCCAGTACAGTTAAAGTGGAGAGTGGAGTACCTCAGGGTTCAGTATTGGGTCCGCTGCTTTTTAACATGTTTATAAATGACATGGAAATAGATATAGAAAGCAAAATATCAATATTTGCAGATGATACTAAATTATGCAAAGTCATTAATTCAGAACAGGATATTTTCTCTCTACAGAGGGACTTACATACAATGTCAGATTGGGCAAACATGTGGAATATGAAGTTTAATGTGGGGAAGTGTAAAGTCATGCATTTGGGAGGAAACAATCCCAAGGCTACTTATAAACTTAATGGTGACTCGTTGCTAGAAAAAGACCTGGGTATCCTTGTCAACTGCAAACTTGGAAACAGTGACCAGTGTCATACAGCAGTAGCAAAGGCAAACAAAGTCCTGTCTTGCATAAAAAGAGGTATTGAAGCAAGAGTGGATAACATTATTTTGCCATTATACAAATCATTGGTAAGACCTCACCTTGAGTATGCAGTGCAATTTTGGGCACCGGTTCTGAAAAAGGATATACTAGAACTAGAGAGGGTACAGCGGAGAGCAACAAAATTAATTAAGGGAATGGAGGACTTGACATATGAGGAACGACTAAACAAACTTGGTTTATTTACTAAGAGGAGACCTTATCACATTGTACAAGTATATGAGAGGTCAATACAAGGATCTCTGCGGTACGCTATTTATTCCAAGGCCTGATCAGGTGACCAGGGGACACCCCTTGAGATTAGAGGAAAGGAGGTTTAAACTTCAGCAGAGGAAGGGTTTTTTTACGGTAAGGTCTGTCAAATTGTGGAATTCATTGCCCAGGGAGGTAGTTATGGCAGATACAATGGATACATTTAAGAGAAGATTAGATACATTTCTTTCAAAAGGGAACATACAGAGTTATACTGTTTATCAGTAGGCTGATCAGGAAGGTCTGATAAAGACTAATTTAATTGGTAGCAGGAAAGCTATAAAATTCTCAGTTACTGAGGTATGAGGCGAAGGTTGAACTTGATGGACTTGTGTCTTTTTTCAACCTAATTTACTATGTTACTATGTTACATCAGCCCATGTTTCCTGTAACAAGTCACATCCAGCGGCTAGTTCAACATCACTTGCCTAGCCATTGCCATAGAAACCAACTGGGCATGCAGCATTTTCCTCCATTGTCTCTTCATCTCAGATAACATCTGTAATCTTGTTACAACACCCAGTGCAGCTAAACTCTAACCAAACCAAATGCAACGTACCTTAATAATGAAAATCCACATTGATTTAAATAGGGCTTGAGAGGCATTGCATTGGAGACCTCTTGAGCATTCAAGGAATAAAATCAATGGGAATCTGTAGACTTTTCATATAATCCTGTTATCCTGCTCCAGAACAGCACCAGTTTAGGTTGAGGAATAAGGCCTTGAGGGCCACATTATACTAAATGCAACATGGAACGATTCTGGGGCAAACCAACTGAACCACAGGGAACCAACAGAAATAACAATATATTTAAATTGGTATTTCCCCTTGAATGTTTGTGAGGTACCCAACTCATTGCAAAACCTCTCTAGCACCGGAGGGGTTAAAGTGCAGTTTAGATCAATGAGAGTTTGTTATTTCTGCCCTATAGTACAGGTACATGCCTCAGAACATGTAGCTAGGTTTCACTACATTTTAAGTGCCACAAAGCACATGTCTTCTTTCTTTGCCTTCACACTCACAGAGGCTGATCTATTATGAAAACGTAGTGCATTTCTGGGACAAACCAACAAACTGCACCAGCACCACATGTTACAAGTAGAAATTCCATTGAGCTAAAATACCATATGTACAAATGGAAAAGTGGAGCAATGCTGAGGGAAAACCAGCTGCACCACAGGGAGCATATATCATCTGCCATTGATTTAAATGGGGCTCTAAATCCCTTGTTTTCCAGTGTACTGGAGACCTTTCTAGGGCTTTTGCTCTAAACTGAGTATTATCAGTGACTACCCAAGCAGAAATGAACTGTGGTAATGTTCTCAGAACTGTTCCTGCTGATAGCATCATATGTTATTTTTCTTAGGTGAGCTTCAATCCCAAGGATAACACACAGATATGTGTCACAGGCCTAGGGGTTTTCAAGATGTTTCGTTACGTGGATGGAAGCTTGAAACAGATAAACTTCCAGAAAATGGATTCACAGAACTTTCTGTGTCATTCTTGGCTCTCGGAGGACCGCATCATCTGTGGAACAGACACAGGAAAGCTCTGTCTCTGGGAATCTGGAGATCTGCGATGGGAAGTGAACATCAGTAGCACAACTGGGCCCAGGGAGTCTGGGAAATATAGCACATCTTCACAGGATGGACGGTAACTACTGCTCTCACATCACTGAAAGTCAGACATTCTTCTGCTGTTTAGATAGTGGTTGAGGGGGAGATTAAATAAATTGTTATACGTTTCTCTTAGTCCACTGGGGAACACAGGGATAGCAGGCACACAGGGCGTAAACCTCTTTCCACCAGAAGGCAGGCACATAAAGAGACAATGATCTCAAATATTCAACTCCTCCCTATTCCTTAGCTCAGGTTTACCTGCTAGTCTCCACCTGCTAGTCAGTTTTCATTCAGTAAAGCAAAAGAGAGTAAATATACCAGAAATGGCAGGGCACCCCAACACAGACACAAACAACAACTTTTCTCAAGGAGGGATGCCCTGTGTTCCTTAGTGAACTAAGAGAAAAGGATTTATCCGCAAGTATAAAATTCCCTATCTTTTTTTGTGTCCAGTGGTGGACACAGGGACTGTAACATGTTCCAAAGAGTTTCCAAAAAATACAGGGCGGGGGAAGAAATTGATTACATTAAATTAATGACTATGTTATAACCAAAACTAGTGTCTGCTGAAGACAAAACAGTAACTTTGCAGAACTGTGTAACAGTGTGAATTGAAGATCAGGAAGCTCCTTTACAGATTTTTTCTGCCATTGCTTGGCTTCTAGGATTTGTTGATGTACCTTGTAGAATGGGCTGTAAGTCTAAAAAAATCTGGTTTAAAGTGCAGTGTATCGGTTTGTTGGACAAACTATTGCGACAGAGTCCCAGGTATAGTGATGGAGGGTGTATATATATATATATATATCCCCAAATCCTGCAGGGTATCTACCCTGATTAGCTCAGTAAAATAGATTGTATAGGTAACTTGGTGTACATTGCTCCATCCACAGTTTCACAGTAACTGACATGTGTCAGGTGAGGAATACACACCAGGAGTTCCATCACTCCCTATTTCTCACTCATCTGCATCTGGTAATTAGTGCAGCAAGCAGGCATATACTTCCCCCTGCACTAAGCCATGCTCTCTGTTGTTTTTGTTTGAATTCCCAGAGAGGAAGGATTTAACCTCTAAAAGCCTGCAAATTGTGGAGTTAAATTGTGCCTGCTGGACTGTGCTGTTGGATGTTTATCTCTTGAGCTGGTAATCTGACAAGTAGTCCAAATACAGTCAGGAGCTGATATGTTTAGTTAATGCTCTGTAGAGCAAGAATTTCATTTTGTTTGTGAAGCTGCTGTCTCACCACTTGGATACAAATAAACAGGCACAGACTTGGTTTAACTTCCTCCTGTGTGTGAAGTGTCTCTGCAACCTAGAAGGCTGATCCCAGGACAGAAGGTGCAACACATTAAAAGGTCATTTTGTCACATATGGTGGAGAATGCGGGCACTTCACTAGTATAGGACACAAGTATATGACACCGTCATCCATATGTAACATACTAGTGTATTTATGAGAATAGGTATTCTCAGGACATATAAAGGACACACACACACATAGGGGGTTATGCACTAAGGTGTAATAAAGAGTTGATAACGTAGAGATAATTTCTCCAGTGATGTGTTATTTTATGGAGGCTATGCACTAAGATATCTCTCTTAGTGCATAGGCTCCATAGAATATTGTGTCTGAAGTGGAGAGCTGATGCATTTTAATCTCTGCTTTATAGGTTATAATTTGTTGTTCTCACAATCATATTTATATTTAGAGATCTATCAGTATGCTATGTAGTTTCACAGGGATTAATTAAGATATAATGCAATGTAGATCTCTAAAACAGAACTCAATATTTTTGTAGAGCGGTTCTTGGTGGATAAACCTCCACCCAAGATAGTAATGTATGGAAGCTGTTGTATCTGAATTCATGCATGTGACCTGAGGAATGCTCTGAGGCTGATGTACTAAGAACAAGGGTTGAGGAGCAAATCACATACATCATAAGGACAAACAAACATTCCCAGAATCCTGTTTGATTTAAATGGGGTATTTAATTCCTTGAATGCTAGAGAGATCTCCAGTATATTGATTCTCAATGAGTTGGAGCCATGTCTACCATTCAAGGGGTTCAACTCTCAGTTTGCTCTAATGGGTGCAGTTGGGTTTCAACTGCTATTCTTAGTATATCCACCTCACTAAGACGTGTGTAATTGTAAGAACTGGATCAATTCTGGGGCAAACCGACTGTACCATGGGAACACATAAAATGTCAACTAGAGCCATGGAGGCTGATTTACTATGAAGAACTGGAGTAAACCAGCTGCACCACCGGGGAGAAATAAATATTCCCCTTGATATTGAGCTTTTAATGCTTGAATGCTACAGAGACCTTTCTAGTATGCAATAAAGAAAATCCTTAATTATCTCAGTAGGAAATTGTATATGTCCCCTGTGGTGCTGTTGGTTTGCTCCAGTTCTTTATAATACATCAGCCTGCATGGGTTTAATAGACTTCTGCTGTGTTTATATTTCTTTTCTGTCATCAGGGCTCTGTCGGCACAGCCTGCCACCGGTTCTTCTTCTGTTCGCATCAATGCCATTCTGGCCTATTCCAAAGGTTTCCTTTGCTCTGCTGGACCGGGCAGAGTCTGCATGTTTGAGAAGGTAGAGGAGAAAGAGCTTTACAAAAGGAGCCGGGATATTAGAGTAAGTCAATAGCTGGTGGCAGCAAGAAAAACATTGGGTAGTATGAAAAAAAGGTATTGTACGAGAATGAAGAGTTAAGGTTGACATTCTGTCCACTGATCTTTCTGATGTGTCTGTTGTAGATCCCACAGGATGAGCATAGCAGTGACCCCAGCCAGTCTGAACAGCAGGAGGTTGTGTGCATGTGTCTGAGCCCATCAGAGGAGGTGTTGCTAATTAGCACCAATAAAAGTCAATTATACAGCATTGCCCTGTCTTCTGCAGAAATTAGTAAGGTGAGGTTTGTGCTTCTCCGTAGTAATAACATTTCAGCATTCCCTGTAAATCCCTGCTACCAATGTTAGCACTGTTTGTGTCGCTGTACTTTTCCTTTTTCTCTAGGCTTCTCCGACACAATGCGTAGTGCTCCAGCTGTTGACTATATGCTTGTCCCTGCCAGTTCTTAAAGGAAAACACACACATCCTAATAATAGCACCTACTCTTAACTTATTATGGCTAGAATATTTGAATGGTCCTAGGAATTGTGCCCTTGTGCATTTCTTAAAGCGATAACTTCAATCTGTCCTAGATGTCATGTCCTCTGGGATGGACATGACAAATGCTATAAGAATCACAGGACCTCAAGCTCTGCTCATCGCACATTGCAATTTTAATCATTTAAAGAACCAGGGGGGTGTTCAGTGAATTGCTTCACAATGTGTTCTGGAACCCTCTGGTACTTAAAGGGTTATATAGGCTCATGTATTTTTCCTCTTTTCTTGATGGACATGACACCCAGATTCGATTGAAAATGTTGTCTCTTGAACCAATGCACAAGGACAAACTTCATAGGGACCGTTAGGCCCCTTTACACTAGCATAGTCAAAGGTAACATGCTGGAGTATGGTACCTTTTACATAGATGACTACCACCTTGTGCGATCACACCAAAATCCAGCATGCACCATCTTTACTGTATTGTGAAATTCAGTAAAGTTGCAGTAAGAAAGTTCTGCACCGTATCACCAAAGAATGGCTGGCCCTCACATGGTCTGCCATCAGACATGTCCCCTTTGCTTTCTATTCACTGGCAGAATGCTGGAGACAGTTGAGTGTAGATACCCAGGTGACAGAACTGTTGCAGGAGTCTGCAGCAGTTCAGTTGCCATTGTGAAGGGGGCTTTAGGGTTTTCTGCTCGTAGTGTTAAGTGTGTGGTTATTATTTGAGGTGTTAGTTCTTTAAAGTGGAGCTATACCTTAGGAAGGACTTTTCTTGGTTTGTGTCCTTCAAACAGCAGTTAGGTATATCCATATGTTGTTTTTTTTTCCCTCTTACGTCTCATTGAAGACACAGGGACTGTGTGGTCATAGGTCCCCCCACTAGGAGGCATGGCATTAAAACTTTGATGTACCTGGCAAATAGGAAAGATCAAAAACAGAAGTGAGGCAGGAAAGTAGGTCACCTGAACCAGAGAACCCACAGGAACCCCCCTCACCTCGCCCAGAACTCAAAAAACAAATTTTCTCTGGGAAAAAAAGATTTATCGATAAGTGGAACACAGTGGCCTTTAGGTAGCGTTTAACAAACATATGAAGGAATGAACAATGTCATTGCCTTGCAAAGCTGCTCTGCAGAGGCCTGCTTCTTGTAGGCCCAGGAAGCATCGACCGGTCTGGTAGATTGACCAATAACCTTAAAGGCATAGCCTGTCTCTTTAGGATGTTAGCCTGGCCAATGATGGTCTTAATTCAGGAAGCTACTGTCACCATAAACGCAGCTTAGCCCTCATGAGAGCCTGCAGGAATGCCAAAAAGCGAGTATGAATTAAAATAGGCTTTGTGCAATGAACATAGTACTTCAAATACATACCTATGTCCATACAATAATGCATCTGCTCCTGCATGTTAGATGGAGTTGCACAAAGAGAAAGAAGGACAATTTTCTGGTTAATGTGAAACTAAGAAACCTTTCTTCCTCAGGATGATGGCTTCAAGAGCCAGGCCTTCAAAGCCAACTTCTTCACTCCAGGGTGACATAGAGCACCCTGTGTCAAGAGGTATGGAAGGAGCAGAAGCTAAAACAGCTCTGCTACAGATATGTTGGGAAGATCTGAGAACCAGACCCAATGAGGCTAGAATGGGGAGATCAGAATTATGTGAACCCGCTCCATCCTGATTTTCTGCAACACCCTGGGAATCAGAAGGAATGTAGGAAACACATACACCTGGGGAAACTTTCACGGAATGACCATCACATCCACAGCAAGAGCAAGATGGTCCCAAGATCTGGAGCAAAACAGGGAACCTTGTTTGATCCAGGGTCAGAGTCTGGTTCTGTTCCCAATACCTGGGATCCAGACATTCATGGCTGAGAAAGTCTGCAACAATGCTGTCTACCATTGGAATATGAACAGCCAAAAGAACTGGTACATGACCTTCCACCAAAATGTGAATCAACTGTCTGTCTGTGCAGCTCCACTCCTGGTCACCCATTTCTGATTGATGTAGGCCACCACCATCTCACTGTAGTCCTGTTGTAGTCTACTCCTAGCTAGTCTTCATTCACAATCTGATAAAGACAACTAACTCTTATCAGCCATTCAGAAGTGATGAAGACTATTGTTGTAAGGATTGAAGGTCTGACCTATAGGCAGGCTTCAGCACAGATGATAGATGTAATGCAAATATATATCTATATATATATATATATATATATATATATATATATATATATATATATATATATATATATATATGTATATATATATATATATATGTGTGTATATATATATATATATATATATATATCTATCTAAGGGACTGTTGTTGAAGGATGATTACCAGGGTAAGTGATTTTGTTAAACAAATTATTTCTAGGATGCAGTTCCCCTTTGAGAATTTTTCTGCTCCCACATTCAGTTGCATGATACATTTCTTACCATTCAAGAGGTTAACATTTTGGAACATTTGCATGTGGCTGATGCACAGATCTTAAGAAACAGAGCTGCTAATCTCCTTTCTCTGTTGCCCAATACAGGTCACTGGTAACTTTCAGTAGGCGATCAGCCCCTTTAAGTAGGCAGGAACAATTCTGAGAAGTGACTGCTGGGTGGAGCCTACCTCTTCTCCTTAGCTTGCAGCTAGCCAATCCCCAATCAGTAACATTTGTTCCTTGGTCAAGACACAAGGCAAGAGAACAGTTCTGCTATAGTTTTAGCTTTTTTATTATTTTTCTGTTAGATATGGGATATCACCATTAGGCGGATTACCATCACTGACAATTCCCATCACCCAAATGTGGATAGCTCCGTTTACCAGATGCTTTTGTGGACCTAAGCCCTGGGGGGAATATCTTGGCTACAAGTGCTTTCCCCAGGAGTTGCCCACCAAGGCTTCTTCTTGATATATGGTAATCTGAAGACAGAAGACCTGCTGAAAAAGGTGAGTAACCCTTTGAGTGCTGAGGTCCACATGTCCCATGCTTCCCCTCTGCACAGGGGTCTCATTTGGAGTTCCTATTACATACTCATGCACTCATTAGGTTTATCTGTATGTCTGTGAGGTGTTTGGAGCAAGTTTCTGTGGTAACTTAACCCTTTTGCTGCTGGTTAGCACCTTTTGGGGGGTTTTGGGCACTTTCCCTACTAGGACCAGTGTTTATTGGGTCTACTGATTTATTCTAGTGGGCTTTGGAGTGGCTTTACGTTTTGGTATACACCTTGTTAACCTTATTTTCTTCGACTTTAAGGCACGTATTTACCACATAGATGCCATTGCTCCATTCACTTCTATGAGACATTACAGTTTGGGACATATCTCTGCAACCGCTCCACGTAGAGAGACCAGAGACAGCTCATTTTGTTGGTTTGCCCTTGCTCTGTTATCCAGTCAATGTTCTGAGCATGTTGGGGACCTTAGGGGGCTTCGAGCACTGTTGGGTACTACGATTTCCATGAGCGCTTGCTTCACACGCTCCTTTCTGATTGGCTCCCGCCGCGGCAGCCGTTTTGTGTCTTCGCAGATCGAGTATCCTATGTAGGGCTTGGACTCTCCTTCTCTCCTCAGCAGTTTAACTCTCCTATCAGATAAGTCTTATTTAGCTTTTCTAGGGTGAATTTATTTATCATACAAACTGTTTTGTGGGTGTTCTGATACTTTGAACGTTTGACTCTGTGAGAATGTCTACTCTGTTAGACCTTGGGGCTAAACCTAAGACTAAGGACACTGGGGCATCTATGTCCCCCATTGCTCATTGCTCCTCATGTCACTCAGGGTTACCTAGAGAATACTTAGGTCATGTTTGCCCAGCATGCGCTGCTGCCCCTGAATCTCCTGCAGGGACGTCCAGCCATGCACTAGAGCCAGTATGGATGCAAGATTATAAGGCTAGTACTAGGGACCTCCAGTCCACCTTACAACTCCTTCCATCCACTTTACAGTGGGTCTTCCACTTGTGGCAGGCCCCCGCCCCTATCACATCTTCCCTGTCTAAACCGCTGGGTGTACCTGATGTGTCTGATTTGTCTGAGGAGGAATTATTGGTTGACTCTGATGATGACTGTTCAGCTGTTCCTTGACTGGGGATTGGCTAGCTGCAAGCTAAGGAGAAGAGGTAGGCTCCACCCAGCAGTCGCTTCTCAGAATTGTTCCTGCCTACTTAAAGGGGCTGATCGCCTACCCAAAATTACCAGTAACCTGTATGGACTAAGCGAAAAGGATTTAACAGGTAAGACTAAAATCCTATTTTCTGCTGTATTAAAGGGCAGTTATCATGTTTTACCAAGTGTGCTCCTGTCAGAGTATACTTAATAATAGCCCAGTGCTGCTCTGTGCAGCCCCAAAATATCTATTGTAAGCAGTCAGAGGAGTCATAAAACCAACCCCTCAGCTTGCATTGGACTTCAACGCAACTTAGAAGTTTGTGGCTCTCAGCCACAAACTTTGATGGTTGCTCACTCAGCCTATATAGACCACTAGTACCACCCTACACTAGGGTCCATGCAAGCTCTCAAAGCATTCCAACGATACTGAAATGTGAGACTTCAAAGTGATGACATTCATTCTCATTCATAAGACCAAAGATGGAGCACTGATGTCTGTTCTTTTCTCCGTTTGGTCAGCCGGGACTCAATGCAGGTGAACAGATCTGCTGATAGTTCACTATATGAATAGTAGTTGAAGAAAGGTGATAGCCAGCTGTTTTCCAAGATGTTCTGCAGCTGTATCATCTCAACAGACTAGTGATTTTCCCAGGACTTAAAGATATAGTTTCACAATAAAAGCAGCTCCAATTAATCTTTATAGTTTTTGGGATATGGAGAGTGGTATTTAATACTGTCAGAATTGTAATTCAAAAGTAATTGAATGATAAAGTATCCCCCTCCTGCCCCTTTTATTCATGTAACACTGCTCAGCTCAGAGCAGCAAGGTGGTGTCCAGATGGATCACAGAGAGGGACAATCTTCAATTAGCATAAGGGAAGAACCTGAAAAACCTGTCAAGGGGGCAGGGCTTTCATTGTTCTCACAGTAAGAAGATTGTCCCTTGCTGTGAGCTGTCTGATCTCAAGACCAGATTCCACATCTGAGGGGAGGTGGATTACACTAGGTAAAAGGGGCAGGAGGGGGATACTTTATCATTCAATTACTCTTATACTACAGCTCTGACAGTATTGAAATAACACTCTCTATGGCACAACTACTAAGAAGATTAATTGGAGCTGCTGTTTTTGTGAAACATTACTATCCCTTTTAAGGCTATTGAGCTTGATATCTGGAACAGTAAGATTCATATTGCACGAAACAAAAAAAAAATGCTAGCTTTGTTTATATTGTGTTTTTCCTTAAACTCTTTTTCTTTGCTTGCAGGGGGAGGATGCTCACTTTGAATATCTGACTGAACCTTGGCACTCTTCCTCCATTACTGGGCTTAGCATCTGCATCCGCAAACCCCTTATTGCCACTTGCTCACTGGACCACTCCGTGCGCATATGGAATTTTGAAAACAAGTACAGTATACACTATCTCTTCCACAATCTAATCCTGAAATAATGTCCTGAATGGGTCAATGCAAAAAAATGAAGGGGCTCCAGCCTCAACTTATTTTTAAAAGTTTCAAACCTTGTTGCCAGCACAGGGCAGGGAATGGTATAGTACTCTGCTGATCTCACTAATGGTAATGATGCAGTTGGCCCACACTGAACATTAATAATGCATAAGATGGGAAAAAGTTGCAATTAGGGGTAATGTAAAACTGAGCAGGCACTAAAATTGGTGAATGCATTCTCCTGATGCAGTGTAACTTATGCCTATGAGTCATGCAAGTGGGTCTTAGAAAATGTACCATGATATTATAAGGTTTACATCTAGTAATCCATATTTTATATTTTTTCCATATTGACAGAAAGAATGTACTTATGATACAAATCATAAACTAATGACTCAGTTTGCCCCTTATATCAAAGGCTTTTAGAAAGTGATCTTAAAAGGATAGTAAAGATTAAATGTAAAATAAAAAATGTTGTAGGGTCTCTCCCCCTGAGTAAAACAAGGGTACAGCCGCTGCTGAGAGGTGTTTTATTCAAAAGTTATTATAGCTCAGACTTTAATTTTTTTAAGTGCAGTATCACAGTGGCCTGAAATTGTACAGTGGTGATGTTGCTGCACCATCCTATGGAGGTTTATGGTCAACTGACCAGAGATGTCCAAAGGATGGTGTAGCAACAGCACCACTGTACAACTTCAGGCCACTGTGATATTGCACCTAAAAAATGCAAGTTTGCACTTTAATAACTATTGAATAAAACACTGTCATGCAGTAGGAGTACCCATGTTTTACTCAGGGGGATAAACACTACAATATATTTGTTTTTACATTTTAAGTATTACTATCTCTTTAAAGAAGGACTAAAGCCTGTTAATAACACCCCCTACATACCTTTCAACACGGTTATCTCTGTTGTATATTACATAGATTACATTCATGTGTTGACAAATGGTAGCAAAATTAGGGCATCCTTTGCCTACACTTGATGAATGGTCATTTTAACCCTTTGAGTGCCAGAGAGGTATCCAACGCATTGCATTGCAATGCGTTGGATACCTCTCTGGCACTCAAAGGATTAAAGAAATTCTAAGATATTTATGTGTGTAAAGTGCAGGGAAATATGTTGTGCCAGGTTCACATGCATAGACTATCAGTGCTTTATTTAAAGTGTCTTTCTGTAGTATATGGAGAATTTACATATAAAACCAATGACACTATCTTCACATGTAGTAAACTTCAGCCCAATATGTTATACACAAAATTCAGAAGACTATGGGCCTTATATAGAAAAGCAAGGTGGAACTATTCTGGGGCAAGTCAATTCTATTTTAGTGGACAAATTCAAATACCCATACCTTTAAATGGGGATTTAACCATTGAATGCTAGAGAAGTCTAGAGGTCATTGCTTTGCAATGCTTTCGAGACTTATTTAGTATTGAAGGGGTTAAAAGCCTAATTTAAATTAGTGGGACTTTATGGAATTTTAATTTGTCCCCCATAGTGCAATTGGTTTGCCACGTAATAGTTCCACTTTACTTTTATGCATAAGGCCCTCTGGGCTACATTCTGATTGCTGAAGGGGAGCAGTTCTGGAGCAAACCAGCTGTACCACAGGGTGCAAATGAAAAGGATCACAATTCCCAGTTATTTAAATCGGACCTTAAACACCTTGAATAATAGAAAGGTTTCCATCAAATTACTTTGCAATGCTTTGGAGACTTCTTGAGCATTCAAAGGGTTAAAATCTCATTCAAATCAATTAGAATTGTGATTATTTTTTTCTTGCTCCAGAATTTCTTGACTGTAGCTTACTGCTGGGGAGTTGCTAGGTTCCCAAAAGACCTTTGGCTTGGGCCAACTCAATGCATTATTAAAGTACTGTGTCTAGTAGGGAGATTAGCACCATTACATGCCCCAGGCTGGCATCAAGAACTGAATATGGCCTTAGTGTGAGATGGAATGAAAAAAACATATAATAATAATGCAAGCTATATAAAGCTGTCATGGAAGAAGATTAAAAGTGACTAGAAATATTTTTTTAAATAAAGGGAAAATCAAAAAGGTCTCTTCACCTAGACAAGGTAAAAAAAAAATCAATGGCAGTGAAGTGCATGGCAAAGCTTACAATTCTGTCACTCTACATGCAGAGGACATTACCATCAAGCTAATGGTTTATACGGTAAGTCACTAGAAGGGCACAACAGAGAGGTTCCAAAAGTTCATTCCAAAGAACTCCTAGAGCTAGATCCAAATCCTGAGGTGCCATTGCAAGTTAAGGTTTGGAGAAACATGAACAACTATATATATATAGTTGGCACACACACCCCTGGGAGGACAAACACACCCAGGGGCGGCAGTAAGGAGGAGTTATTGAGGTCTTCTGTATACTGCCTGTCCAGGACATACTGGAGGGGGGAGTGATTTTCTCTGCAAGGATTTGCCCTCTCCCACTATCTCCTCTTCCAAAAAACAAACATGCCCTTTCTACCCCCTGCCACTACTGTCATAATCTCTGTAAGGAATTGCAGGGGCCTTCAATACACATGTACACAGATGCCACAATACATACACACGCACACAGTCACACCACAAAACATACATATGCACAACTCACATGCAATACATATGCACAACACACAAAGACAACACACACAACACGTTCCACACAACAATACATACATGCATACAATACACATGCTAAGCACAAACAGGCAATACTAAACACACAACACACACACACTCTCACAACACACATGCCCACAATACACACACGCAATACACACACACACAAACACACTGAATACACACATGCACAAAAAAAATGCACAACATGCACACATACAAGCAATACACACAATTCACAACGCACACATTACACAAACAACATAATTGCAAAACTCACACAACACGCAAACAATACACACAACAAATACATACAACACAAATAAACAGAATACATACACATTAACAACATGCACGCAATACACACAATACACATGCACAATACAAACATGCACAACACAGACAATACACACACAGATACGCACAACAAACAGACAATATACACACATACACGCACAACACACATGTTCACGTAATACACACATGCACGGTGAAGGTCCTGTCACATCATGGAAGTTTGTGATCGGCAGCACGGCTGCACGCAGCTCTGTGAACACATCACTTCTTTGGAAAAATGTAAAAAAAAAAAAAAATATGTGCCTTGCTCCTCCAGAGCTCCCCTCACTCCCCCAGACATGGGAAATTTTATTTCACCCAAGGATGCAACTGGTTTCTTCCAGTATTGCATCTCTTGTTGAATAGGGCCCTTTGTTTCCTAATTAAATAAATGCAATTTATGTTTCTATTGAATTTCGTCTTTTAATCGTAAGCCAAAACAGGGATATAATTACGGGTGAGTGATGGCCCATCCATTTTTAGAGACTGACCCATCCAGTAAGCTTATTCAGAAAGAGAGAGAGAGAAAAGAAAAATACTACTTATCAGTCACATTTACAAATCCCATATATTATTGATCATTGTAACCCATTACATCATCCGCTAAGCTCTCCATAGCTTTAGTTTATTGAACGCTTAACCATTTGAGTGCCAGAGAGGTATGCAATGAATTGGATACCTCCCTGACACTCAAAGGGTTAATGACGTGCACATTCAGATTTATACCTGGGTATTTCCAGTACCCACTTAGGTGAACATTGAGTCTTGCCAATAGATGATTTGTAGTTATGCCACTGGGCCAGAAAACTGTAATATTTTGTTCTGCTCTTGTTCATATCTAGCACTCTAGAACTGTATAAGGAGTATCAGGAAGAAGCATACAGCGTCTCTTTGCACCCTTTTGGACTGTATGCTCTGGTGGGGTTTTCCGACAAGTTGCGTCTCATGAACTTACTAATTGATGACATCCGTCCTTTTAAAGAATTCACCATTCGAGGATGCCGTGAGGTACTGAATCTGCTGTCCTAAAAGCTAGTCTTCACTGTAAACTGAACTATATCTGTTTCTAGATGGCAATATACAACTTTTACCTTCTTCATGTAAAATGATAATATTACACCTGGTTGGAGCAGTTCTCAATTAAACCTTTGGATAATAGACATCTCTAAGACACTAGTTTGCAGTACAACACAAATAAGACAAGAGCCCCAACTGACCCAGCAGTTTCCTGTTGAAGAGCAATTGCTTTCAAGGAAATGTTTTGTCTTGCAGTGTTACTTACTTGCTCCCTGGATGCTAGTGGGGTCTCTAAAGTTGGAGACTGCGCTATCAACCAAGATTTTAACCCTTTGAGTGTCACAGGGGTGTGCAATGCATTGCTTTGCGTTCAAAGGGTTCAAGGCCTTATGCAGTAAAGAAAAAAAAGCGTTTATGGAGCAAACGTACCTCACACGAGAAAAAACTTATCATTGATTTAAATTAGGTTTTTAGACCCTTGAGTGCTTGAGAGGCTGCCATTGTATTGTGAAGAAATGCAATGTAGATGTTTCTAACATTTAAAGGAACAGTAACCCCTTATTTTGACTTTACATATTCTGCAAGTGCTTATTCTGTAAAGCCAAATTACCTATATGTTTTATTTATTTTTTATGTTTACTTTTTTTTCTTTGCACATTTATGTCCCTGGCAGAAATCTGGATATCTGATTGTTTTCTTTAAAAAAAAAAAAAAAAAAAAAAAAAAAAAAAAAGAGAGACCTAGCAGATTACAACAATATAAAAATGATAAAATGTAAAAAAAAATAAATAAATAACAAAACAGTGTAGCAATGTAGAAAAGTCTGCATATACAGCATACAGATCAATCAGTGCTGCAGGGAGACTGGCAACATTGTATAAATATCCCTACTGCTCTAGCAAAATAAGTTACCTTTTACTTTAAGGAGTTAAAAACCTTGTTTAAATAAATGGGAATTTGGTGAATTTTCATTTCCCACCTATGATGCAGTTTATCTTTTCTTTGTGGATAATCCCCTAAATATTCTATTGTTTCAAATGTGGAAGACTGCTACCTAAGCCAAGAATAAATGTCTTACACAATTGGTCCTTTGCATATCCTTAAAGTACAACTGTTACTTTGTAACAACTAGGTGAATTTAAAACAGCTTTCAAAAGCAAGATATATTAATGTTCTGGTTTTTTTTTTTATTTTTTTTTTATTTAACCTCAGAGAGGTATCCAACGAATTGCAATGTGATGCATGGATACCTCTCTGTCACTCAAAGGGTTAACCTTTCAGATGCCAGGGAGGTGAGCAATGCATTTCTTCATAATACATTGCTTATCCCTCTGGCACCCACCAAGTTGAAAAAATAATAGTTGTTAAAATATTTAGCTTTATTTGTTTGTTACTTAATTCTAGTCCTCCAGGTATACTCAAACATTCCACACAGTTCTGCATTACCAACTGCCATTTCCTACCAGGAAGTACTGGCTCGGAGGCATAAACTGAAAATAATGCAAAATATCTCACACTCTATTGTTTCTGTGCTTTGTAGGTAGTTAAAGTGGATCTATCACCACTTTACAAGTTATGTCCAGGTAGATTCCTTAGCGAATAAGTTTAAAAGGTTATTATTTATATTTCTATCCTTCCCATCAACATGTTGGAGCTTCGGGCGATATTTCATGCCCTTCGACATTGTACATCTCAGCTGGAAGACTGTCCAGTCCGGGTACAGTCCGACAAAGCCACGGCCGTGGCTTACATCAACAAGCAGGGTGGAACAGGAAGTCTCGCCACTTGGCTAGCAGTCAGGGCTATTTTGTTCTGGGCAGAAGAACACTTTCCTGCCATATCCGCAGTGCACATTCCTGGAGTAGACAACGTCATGGCGGACTTCCTCAGTCGACACACAGTGGACAGAGGAGAGTGGGAACTGCACCCAGAGGTGTTCATCCTCATTTTTCAGAAGTGGGGTCTTCCTTACATCGACCTGATGGCGACAAGACACAACAGGAAGGTTCCGAGGTTCTGCTTTCGGTGAAGGGACCCTCTAGCTCTGGCAGTGGATGCAATGTCAATTTCTTGGTTGTTTTCTCTGGCCTATATCTTTCCTCCCCTCCCAATGTTGCACAGGGTGTTACGGAAACTGCAACTGGAACGCTGTCCAGTCATTCTGATTGCTCAGTACTGGCCTCTCCAAGCTTGGTTTCCGGAGTTGCTGGATCTGTCAGTGGTGGAGCCTTTCCGGCTCCTTTATACTCCAGATCTTCTTCTACAGGGTTACCTGTGGAAAGAGGATGTTCATTGGCTAGCTTTCATGGTTTGGAAATTGAATCCTCAATATTGAAGAAGAGAGGTTTTTCTTCTGGGGTGGTGGCTATTATGCTCAGTGCCCACAGACCTGTTGCTTCCAAGATCTACCATCGTGTCTGGTCAACCTTTCTCTCTTGGTGTGCTGACAAGGACCTGTCTCAGGAATTTGATCTGCCTACGGTCCTGGCCTTTTTGCAGGATGGTGTGGATAGGGGCCTCAGTTTGAGTTTGCTTAAGGTGCTGCTCTCTCTGTTTTCTTTCAGAGGTGCATTGCCGTACTTCCTAATGTCATGGTTTTCTTCCAGGGCGTTGCTCATACTCGTCCTGCCTTCAAGAATCCCACTCCTCCGTGGGATCTTAACTTGGTTTTGCGTGTTCTTCAGTGCCCTCCTTTTGAGTCCTTAGCTACTATTCCTCTACACCTGTTGATGTGGAAAATGGCCTTTCTCCTTGTGATCATGTACGTTCTCCGTATCGCGGAGTTACATGCTCTGTCCTGTAAACCACCTTTTTTGGTGTTTCACAAAGACAAGGCGGTGCTTCACACTTCTCAGGAGTTTATTCCGAAGGTGGTTTTGGAGTTCCACATCAATCAGGAGATTGCCTTCTTTCTGCCCTGACCCCACCTCTGACAAGGAGAGGGATCTCCACTTGTTGGATGTGGTGCATAGGCGCAGTGCGATGTACATAAAACTTGAGACAATCAGGCAATCTGACGTCCTGTTCATCATTCATGAGGGTCCCAGGGCAGGAAGACCTGCATCCAAAGTGACTATTGCTTCTTGGATCAAGTTCACTATTCATAAGCCTTACGAGCTGAGGAGGAAGCCTGTCCCCTTTTGGGTCACAGCTCATTCTACAAGATCTATTGGGGCTTCTTGGGCTTACAAGAATCAGGCCTTTGCTGATCAGTTGTGCAAGGCTGACACTTTTTCATCTGTGCACACCTTTTCGAAGCACTACCGTGTTGATGTGCTGGCATTGGCTGATGCCAGCTTTGGGAGGAAGATCCTGGAGGTGGTCTTGCCTGTCTAGGATCTTCTTCGGTTCTTGGTGCTTCCTTCACTTTTGAGCCCTATTGGCTCTAGTTCAGTGTGCTGTGTAACAGTTTGGGGTGTTGTTACCCCTGTTCAGTGTCCATTGACACTTCATTGTTTTGTTGGGCTATCTCTGATCTGATGGTTCATATCTGCTCTGGTGACTTTGGGGGCCTTGCATCTGGTCCTTGCCTTCCTTCCCGCTTCTGGGAAACTCAGTGGTTGGACACCCCAAAGTTACCAGTAACCTGTATTGGAAGACAGAGAAAAGAGGATTTTAGTCTTACCTGTTAAATCCTTTTCTCTTAGTCCATACAGGTTACTGGTCTCCCACCCTGTCAAGGGACTATGTTTGGCTCTCCTGTGGCAGACCGTGGGGGTCCTTCGGGGTCATGCTCACAGAAGTCTTCTTTCCCTTCCACTATGTAGTCAATAGTTAGTGTCTCAAATCTTTCTGGAGCTGCTTGGCTAGCTGCAGCCAAGGATGGAAGGTAGACTCCACCCCCTGCATACAATTCTAGAATTGTTCCTGCCTACAATTAAAGGGGCGGATCGCCTACCCAAAGTTACCAGTAACCTGTATGGACTAAGAGAAAAGGATTTAACAGGTAAGACTAAAATCCTCTTTTCTGTAACAGTTCAATAATCTACAGCAGTGGGTTTATCTTGGGCCTATAAGAATCAAGCGTCTGTGGAGCAGTTGTGCATGATGACTACGTGGTCATCGCTTCACACATTCGGGAAACATTATAGTGCCAATGTGTTGGTCTCAGCTGAAGCCATTTTAAGAAGAAAAGTCCTCCAGACAGTATGCCTGTGGATGTGCCTTTTCTTTTCCTTTCCTTTCTAGTAGCCTTTCTACTGTTACATCGTTTTTGTGTGGTGGTGACTGTTGACACCTGAGGTTCGTTGTTCTATCCGATTTTGTAAGGAAATCCCTCCCAGGGAAAAACGTATTTTTGCATTCCAGGCAGGAGTGTCCTCCATGTTCTCTGTTATAGTGATTACCTTCCTGCCCTACTTTTTTCTTTGTGTCTTGCTATATGTAAAAACTAAGGCTGCTGCTGCTGGGTGGGGGCTAAGTACATCTAGGAGGGAGTATCCTACTCCAGAGAACCTTTCTATAAGAGCCCTACCTCCTAGTGGTAGCTACTGAACCTACTTGTTTCCTGTGTTCCACAAGGACCAAGAGTAAAGGTTTTATCAGAAAGTATACAAAAATCACATTTTCTCAGACTGAATCTCCTCTCAGTAAGAATCTCTGGGATTCTCTAGAGTACATGTCATTGATCTTTATTACTTATTGTGATGAGTGATAAAAAAATTTGGTATTTATCAATAGTTGAGTGTTTGCCTGCATAATATAAACACTGGGTCCTTATACTTGCAATACCTGAGCAAACCGACGTCACCATAGAAACAAAAATGAAAATTATTCAAATTCCATTGGTTTTAAATGGGGCTTTCAACCCCTCAAATGCTAGAGGGGGTCTCCAGTCTTAAAGGACACTAACACCTTATAATAACATCCCTCTTACTTACATTTTTAAATCAGTCTGTTAGGAGTTGTGCCAAATAGTGTCCAAAGTAAGTTTTTTAATGCACGTGATGTGATATCTTGGTCATAGACTACTGCTACATCGTAAGTGATAGGAACAACATCATCTGGGGACCACAACAGAAATAGTTTCATGTAAAAAAAACAATGACAAACTGCACACATTTGAGCTGTAATAACTTTTGAATGAAAAATCACAGTAGGAATACGCTCATCAAGTAAAGCCCTATAACATATTTTTTCCATATAAAAAGGTTTATTGCTCATTTAAGATAAGTGAAAAAATTGTTATTTGGAGGTGTTATTGTTCCATGGAGTCTTTTCCCATTCATTTAGACTCTCCCTTTCTCATTTCAGTGCATGTTTAGTCATGGAGGACATCTCTTTGCTGCTGTGAATGGGAACGTGATACATATTTACTCCACAACAACCTTTGAAAATGTCACCAACTTAAAAGGTCACAATGGAAAGGTAAAATAATTTATTTATCTTTATATAGTTGTTCCTCCAAACACTGCAGAACCAGTGACATTGATGTTTTGAACAGTTTATCTCAAGAAACATTTCTTGGAGTAGGAAACCTGCCTCAGCCTTTATTAAAGGGGTAGTTCCATCTTATTTTCAGTTTTTACAATTTTGCAATAAATTATGTTGAAAAAACATCCACGCCTCCAGCTGGCTAATTTCCATACATATGTATAATAAGCCTTCCCCACATCCTGATTTCCATAACTTTCTCACTTCTAATTCAATTCATTGTTCAGATTTCAGGTGCTAACTCTGATCTCCTATGTTGCAGTTCCTGGGCTGGATTCTATTGCAGGTGCTAAATGTTAACTCCCGTTTTATCAAACATTTTCCTATTGAAGTCTATGGGGAAAATTGGAGATAAAAGCAGTGATAATATTAGCAGATGTAATAGAATCTAGCCCACTATTGGGCCACCACTAGTTGCCATCCTCCAATCCCTTGGAATCCTTAAAAAAAAAAAACCTCAGAGGATGCTGTGTTAGGAAAACACATCATATCTCAGCAAAAAAGCTACAGAATCCCACTGCAAACTCAATTTACCAAGAAAAACAGAAAGATAAAAGATGTGTGTAATCTACCAATCAATGTGCAGCTCAAAGCAAAAGCCAACATTAAAGATCACCATTTCTGGCATTAGTACTCAGAGACTCCACACTAAATTCAGTGCATAACATAAAGCTCCTCAAACTACCCGGTGAAAACTGTGTTATGTTGTGCCAGGTTAATTAAAAGGAAGACAGCAAATGTATTTGACGTCTTAGAAATATCAGATCATCTATCCCAGAAGCTACATTCAATACCCACTTTAGAAGTGGGTGTGCCACAAAACTATTCAGTTCTTCACTGCTTACGTAAGGATAGAAGGAGAGGGGGTGTGGCAATCTGTGCTAGGATAGCCACAAATCTGAGGTCTCTCTGTGTGCGTCAAACACAATCAGTTGAGTGCATTGCTTACAGGAAGACTATAGGTCTTGGTCTTAGAATCCTTCTAATCTATTATGCCCTGGAGAACAGAAGCAGTTTTACAAGAATTGCAGACAGTTGCAGTTGTAGCCCTGGAACTCCCCAGGTGGATTATTCTGGGGGACTTAGGTGCCGGGGTTGATGATATACTTTCGAAGTTTGGTTAAGATCCCCTCAGCATAATGGATGGATTCTGGGCCTTAATCAGATATTTCCCTCTGCTGTGCATAAAAATTATCACACATTTGACCATTTTCCTTATTGGTCTGGACATCTGTGACTGAAAAATTGATCCTGTCATTTGATCAGGTCATCATGAAAATGGGTCTTTAGTAGCAACCCATTCAAACAAGCCTTCCCCTGTTAAGATGATCAGATATTGCCTTTTTGAGATGTATGATTTCTGAAGTTCTGACTGGGAAATATGACTTTTCTGAACCAGTGAGTGGCTGTCAGGACCTCTGTGCTGTTGCCCACTATTCTAACAAAGTATTGGCTGCTATAGTGGATAGTATTTCCACTGTTCATTTGAAAACCACCCAGCTCACACAACCACACCATTTATCTCATACTTCATTGCCACCCAGCATCTAATTCATTAGGTGGGCCAAAAGGAAGCCCATTCTTTTGATGTGCAGTTTACGTGGTTCTACCTGCTCATTTAGCAGGGGACCACTTAAGGGTCGCCAGCTCTGGGATTTGGCCCAGAATAGGCCCGCTTTACCTACCATGATGCAGTGTTCTCGAGTATTGAACATCTGGACGTCTAGCAGTTAAATACTGCTTGCAGAATCTGAATATTGGTGTAACCTTAAGTAACCTGTTGTTTTAATCTGATGGCCCACATGATCGGAGAGGTCATGTTTCAGATGCAAACTTGGCTTCGCTACCCCCTCTGAGGGGGACTTCTATCATTTTTCACTTCTGATATTCAGGAACATGCAACCAGCTGAGGCAGTATCATTTTATTAAGCAATCCCTGGATTTTTGGGATTCTCAACCAGCAGTGAATCGCCCAATTTCTTCTCTTTCTATATGGACAGTTTTTTTCTGATAGTGAAGACACCGGGACCATGAAATATCTGTTGTTCAAGCACCTGTACTGTATCATTAAGAAGTTCTTTGCCATGGCACAGGTCATTAGAGCCACCATCTTATGACAGAGGATCCTTACTCATGGGGTGACAGATTCTAGAGGCAAATGTTTTATACAATGTTCTTGATTCCCGTGAACCCCTTGGTGCGTTTATGTAATGATCTGACAGAGTAAGCTCCCAATATAAGTAGCCTGGTTAGACTCTGCAAAGTAGATTCCCTACAAAGAGATGACAGACTGCTATTTGATATAATAATATGATAAGAGCACAACAAAAAACAATACAGGTGTACTGCAAGTCAAGTCTCAGTGGGCTACATGCTAGGGAGCGAAGACTAGAATATGTAGCTAGCTGGTGGTGGCTGCTCACTGGGTTGCCTTGCTGCAGCCTAGGCAAAGTTAGCAATGCTGGCCGCAAGGTCAGATTAGTGCAAACCGGAGGAGCTGGCCCACACCGGATGACAACCCAGAGAACAGCAGCTACCCACTGAGGTTGAAGAGGATACTGAACAAAAAACTGACAGGATATCAGATGAGCATGGTACCAAATAGCAGAACAGTAGGGAAGTCACTGGAAGAGCCAGGTCAATACACAAGTTACCACTCAGGAACAAGACAGGAAACTCAGGATCACGACCTGAAACACTTTGAACAGAGCAGAGGCTCTATAATGGCTCAGATCAAACACAAGACAAGGCGGAGAACCAGGATCCAGATAACAAGAAATAACAAATGAAAAACCAGACAAGGAATCTCAAAAAGCAAAGAAAAAGGGGTAGGACATGACAGTTTAGTTCTTCATACATTCAACAAACACTAAAATGTCAATGTGTTTGTCTCTACGGTAGCAAGTTTTAGGAGAAAAGTGCTATGGGCTGTGTTCATTGATTAAGTATCAATTCTTCATGATTTCATAATTTGACTTTTTCATACAAATACTTGCTGTTTTGTAAAAGTGTTTGGTCACGGTTCATGGATTTTGGTATATTTGATTTCTTAGTGGTTTGCCTTTTCAGTGCCTATAAGGGTTTTCTGTCCTTATGGGCACTTTTAGGACAGCAACGGCATGTCCCCATGATCGCGGTGGCACCTAGTGGCTGATAGAGAAAAGACAATTTATTTGCCAGTTATGTGCTACTCTTTAATAAATTATTTCCTCTCATCCACAGGGAATACAGGGTATCCCTCCCACTGTAAACTCCTGTCTTCTCTCTGGCAGGGGTACCCCACTTTTCCATCGCTTTGCTGGCTCTGTTATATGTAAAAAATATACATTCTGAGCTGGGTGTGGTATTAACCCTTTGAGTGCCAGAAAGGTTCACAACTTATTGTTTTGCAATGCGATGCATACCCCTGTGGCACTCAAAGAGTTAAAGCTGAGTCACAGTCTCGTTACCCAGAGGCATTTTTCTTAAAGTGCCCTGTGCTCAGTCGAGAGACCTTACTCCTGTGGACTCCTGTGTTCCCCCAGAGACAAGGATTTATCATTAAGTAGCACAAACATCCTCTTGTAAAATATCTTCATTACATGATGCAGGGGCTATACTGCTATCCCATTTCTATACTTTATCTAGACCAGAACTGTCAAAGAGCCACAGGTTTTACACAACTGGACTAGAGTGCACTCTTCTAATATACAGTGCTTTAACCCTTTGGATGCTAGATATGACTGCAACTCATTGTGAAGCAAGGCATTGGAGACATCTCTAACATCCAAGGGGTTGAACCACACATTTATCTTGTTGCTTTATATAAATGAACACTGAAGCAATACAGCTACTCCAATGACAATTTGCCGTACAGAATAACTGATATTGATATATTTACTGATATAATATACGTCACATATTTAGGGAAACTAAGTTATTGATCAAGGTAACATTACTATCTACATTTGTAAGTTGCTTATCTGACAGGCTGTTTTTGTCTGTAGGTGCGGTCAATTGCTTGGAGTGCAGATGACAGTAAGCTCGTGTCCTGTGGCTTGGATGGGGCAGTGTATGAATGGAACCCGCTACTAGGTAAACGGGATTCTGAGTGTGTGCTGAAGTCCTGCAGCTACAGCTGTGTGGCCATGTCACCAGATGCCAAAACCATCTTTGCTGTTGGATCTGACCAGACACTTAAAGAGATCAGTGATTCTCAGGTAAAGGTTTAGAAGTGTGATTGTTTAACTCTTGGTGTGTCTAAGGGGTAAATAGCACATTGCAGAACAAGGTATTGCAAACCCTTCTGGCACACAAAAGGTTAAAATGCCTACTATGGAATTAGTAACTGAATAATGAATAAATAATTCATCATTTTACTTATTATTAATATTATTTAATACCTTTATTTTTCCCCCTTTAAAGTTTAGTAATATGTTAAAATAACAAAAAGCAAATATGGTGGCACTATGTGGGGAATAGCACAGATGTAATTGTACTGCTGCCTGGAATTGGGATCTCTGCTACAATTGACCCCCAAATGTATACATATAAAATTTATAAAAACAAAATCCGGCGCTGTACATATAAGGGACAATGTTCTCTAACAAAAATATATCACTACACAATATCAGTGAAAACATAATTTATTATATCTACACCTAATCATGCATCCATGAGAACTCCGCAGCACCTCCCAGACTCCACAACACAGACACACAGGTGTCAAAAAACCCAAACGAACACCACTCTATCCTAGGGGTACTCTCAGCGCCAACGCTGTGTACAATATATATAACATATATCGCACTACATGAATGTTCAGCAAATAGCCACAATGCCGACAGCCATCCAGTCCCTATGAATATAAAAACATATATCACAATATCCACCTATAACAGTATAAAACAAATCTTCAATAGAACTTCATCTTTAAAGTCCATGTAACTCTAATAAAAAATGCTACCTACAAAACGATCGATCGTCAAAAAAGTAAAAAATATAAAATGTGAAATAAAAAGTTCCTTATAATGTCCGACTTCAATCTTCCAATATTAATCTATAAATATGTAATAGCCATGTGCATTATTCATCCTATATAATAATTCGCTAAGTTGTGTGTAACGCCCAACATGCGCAGTAGACACTGCTGCGCGTGCGGCAGTCGTGCAGTACAGACTGCCCACGCCGCGGCTGATACAGAGCTGGGCACTCCGAAGGAGCGTCCAGCTCTGTATCAGCAGTGGAGCGGGCAGTCTCTGCTGCACGTGACTGCCCTGCGACTGGCTGCCAGAGGCACTGTGGCCCGTGTAACGGGCTATTCAACTAGTGTATATATAATTGAGCAAGCAATAACTCCTTTGTTGTGAGAAACATGCCGTGTCTGTGCAGGAAACTGTTGCTTTATATCATACTAGTTGAACAGCCCGTTACACGGGCCACAGTGCCTCTGGCAGCTGGTCGTGGTGCAGTCACGCGCAGTAGAGACTGTCCTCGCCACTGCGCATGTACTGCGCATGACTGCCGCACGCGCAGCAGTGTCTACTGCGCATGTCAGGCGTTACACACAACTTAGCGAATTATTATATAGGATAGCAGTGTTTCTCAATCTTTTTTTGCTCTGGGCACCCCTAACAAGTAATCTTGAACATTTGGGGCACCCCTAACATATTTGATATACTTTATTAAGGGCATAATGAAGGGTAGAATACATAAATATACAGTATTATTAAGTCGTATAATCAGAATACCATAACTAAACATATTGTGCATAACAATTTCTATAAATCTTTATTTATAAATCCATTTTTGTTAGTCTTTATAGAAAACACAGGGCACCCTAACTTGATGCCCGTGGCACACCAAAGTGCCACGGCACCCTGGTTGAGAATCACTATCATATAGCAACACATAGCGTTTATTCAAATTATATCTTTCTGTTACATTGACTCACGGTTACTCAAACCCTTCTCCGGCCCATGGGATTCACATATACACACAGGGGTATCTCCACCTCCGGTGTTGTCCCAATCCTTTTGATCAAGGGGTATTGTGTATACTTTATGGGTTTCTTCTATCACAATGTAACTTTCTCAATGCACTGATCACTATGGTGTCTTCTTTGTGTGGGTGGCGGGATTATCCAACCGCTCTCCTCCACATAAGTATCTTCTATTCCTCAGATCGCTCTTTCAACGCATACATTCTTCGTTGAATGAACTACAAATTGAAAGGAACTTGATATTCAAAAAGCCTCCAACACATTTCAAGATCCTACCGATCCCTTCCGCAGGGATATATATTTTCTCTTCATTTATATTTTTTGTATTATTTGAGATTATTGTTTGGGATTGAAACCGGTGTCGCCGAACAATAATTTTGGTGTGTGCACATGAGTTTGAATTTATCCCATCATCTAGTTTTAATATATTTTGCTTTGCTGTATTTTATATTGTTTAGACCAGTTTCACTTTAAAAGTGGAGTTTGGTCTGAATGTATCAGTGTTTATTATTCAATATTTTTAGTTGATTGTGATTTCAAACGCATAATCGCCTTTTCTCATGAATGCATGATTAAGTGTAGATATTATAAATAATTTTTTCACTGATATTGTGTATTGATATATTTTTGTTGGAGATCATTGACCCTTATATGTAAAGCACCGGTTTAAATTTGAAAGTTATTGACATTTGTGTTTTATTTTTTAATTAAATTGTAATCCCCCCCCCCTTTTACTACTCAGTCGGGCTGACATATTCAGTAGACTGCTTGACTCAGACAGAGGGTGATAATGTCCCTTTAAGGAGAGGGAAGAGTGGGGTAATTGATACACCTATACCTGGATCTGCTTGGTCATGCAAAGAATGATCAAGTAAAGGAACTGTGTGAGTCTGCCTTTGTATTGCATGAACTATGCTGATGTATAAGGGCTCAATTTACTTGTGTCCGGTAAAAAAAATGGTAGAACAAAATTGGCTACTGACCTACAAAAAGAAATGTCTAAGTCGATATTCAAAAAAAATCCACAACGAACGTTGGGCCGAAGAAACTGACTTATGGCCAAATGTTCTTTGTGTATTTTTAGTTCACAAAACATGCGCTAAATAGCATGAGTAATGGGAACATCAAAGGAAAAGGGCTAATGATCGCTAAACACACACCCTCCCAAACACTAACCGTACACTACCCTGACAGAAAACTGGCTATCTGATTTTCTTTTTCAAGAAAACATTCTGTATGGGGCAGTGAGACTGGGCAGCTTGCAACAATATAAAACATATAAAATTAAAAAATAAACAAAAACAAACATGTATAACAATGTAGAAAAGTCTGCATATACAGCACACAGACCAGTCAGTGCTGCAGGGAGACTGTCAACAGTGTATAAACATCCCTACTGCTCTAGCAGAATATGTAAGTCAAAATAAAAAGTTACCTTTCATTTTAAGGGGTTAAAAACCCCATGTAAACACTAACCCTACACTACCTATAACACTGAAGCGCAACAACACTAGCCTAACACCCACAACTGTAAGACTTACATGTCATTTACTGGACATCTTCTGCTGGCAGTTTCCATCTTCCTTCTTTTTTCCTCTCTCTCTCTCCATCTTCTGTCTTCTTTTCTTCTGTCTTCCTCTCTTCCTTGTTTAACTCATTTTCCAGTAAAAAAATAAAAAAAGAAACAATAAATTTGTGTCACAAACATAACGTGGACATATGTGCATAGATTAACCCTTGTTTAACTTGGACATACTGTATGTGCATAGTTTAACCCTAGTTTAACCCTTGGGGCTTATGACCCCAAATCAATACATCCAGTGCTTTTGCAAATTCAGTTCCTGTGTTGGCTGTTTAAAGATGCGATAAAGTGATAGTAATGTTTCACAAAAACAGCAGCTCCAATGAATCTTCATAGCAATTGAGCCATAGAGAGTGTTATTTCAATACTGTGAGAGTTGTAGTTCAAGAGTAATTGAACGATAAAGTTTCCCCCTCCTGCCCCTTTTACCTAGTGTAAGCCCCTCTCCTCAGATGTGGAATCCAGTCCATAGACCAGACAGCTCACATCAAGGGTCAATATTCTTACTGTGAGAACAATGAAAGCCCTGCCCCCATTGACAGGTTTTTCATCTTTTTCCCTTATCTTAACTGAAGATTGTCCCTCTCTGCGATCTACCTGGACACTCCCTGCTGCTCTTAGGTGAGCAGTGTTAGATCAGTAAAAGGAGCGGGAGGAGGATACTTTATCATTCAATTACTCTTGAACTACAACTCTGACAGAATTGAAATAACACTCTCCAAGGCCCAAATAGCCGTTAATTTTTATACCACAAGTAATTGAATTACTTACCATGCTTGAAAAAAATGCTGACGGGTTTCTTTTGGAGTCGGGGGGAATTGAATTGAGCCCTAAGTTTGTTACGTTAAAGCAAAAAAACAAACCTGCGTTTCTCTATATAAACTACCCAAATGCGAACCCTATATAAAGCCTATATTATACCAATGTGTTCATAAATTTCAAAATAATTAAGTTTTTGTTGCATAGTTTGGCAAAAGTTTGTTTAAGCTCACTTTCCTCACCAAGGTACCTCACTTACAAGGGAGTGCTATCAGATTCATATTACCATCCTATATAATAATTCTCTAGAAAGTTTGTAATGACGCAGTCGAGACTGCTGCGCATGCTGCAGTCCTGCGCAGTAGAGACTGCCCGTGACGAGGCTGATACAGAGTGGGGCGCGGGCAGTTTCTACTGAGCATGACTGCACAGCGACCGGCTGGCACTGTATCAGCTGCAGCGTGGGCAGTCTCTACTGTGCATGACTGTCCTGCGACTGGCTGGCAGTGGCACTGTGGCCCGTGTAACGGGCTCTTCAACTAGTTTGATATGCATATATTTATCTAATACATATTACCATCCCTATCTACATTTAAAATTGCCCCTTATGATTTCTTGTGAGGAAACACATTGAGATTAAAAGCACCTAGTTAAAGGGGAACTTTCACCTGTTCAACACTTATTAAAATTATATTAGGATTCATCTTTTTTTTTTTTCTTTTACTTACATACTTCCAAAGATATGTACACTTCATTCTGGGTACTTCCGCATTCTGCGGCACACTGTATCTTCAGCACAGTGGCGCAGGACTTCCCAGTTCTGTAATTCTCCTCCCACCCCCCTTCCAGCTGTGACAGGGAGCGCGCTCATGCTTCCCTTCATTCTGGTGTGCATCACGTATATCTTTAAAGCAAGCTCCGTTTATCATTATACTGAGCTTGCAATCAATTTTCATGATATATCCTTTTACTCTTAAACAGATAACTTGGGTGAGTACAAAGTCCATTTATAAATACGCAAATAAAAACACAGTTCTCTGTAGATCTTGTCCCAGGTACAAAGATATGCTGATAGGTGCCATCAATGTGATAGTTGCCCATTAATCTTATCACTGCTGAGAACAGCCTTTGCCAGTGAAAGAATTTATGAGCATGGTTATCCGTCTTAAGCTGTCAATCAAATGACGTGTCAGCCTAACTTGTACTTGTATCCATGGCAGATTTTGCGTGAAATCCCATCCTTTGATGCTACATATACAGCAGTGGCAATTTCTCACTCTGGACGTATGATTTTCACTGGCACATCTAGCGGGAATATCCGTTCCATGAAGTACCCACTACCTGTGCAAAAGGAATTCAATGAGTACCAAGCTCATGCTGGGCCTGTCACCAGGGTAAGAGACCATGGGTAAGATGTAAAAAGGAGAGATATTCACGTTTGTCTGTTGGGAACCACAACTCACATCATCCTCAACTAGTCAAGAACTGCTTGGGAATGATGGGAGTTGTAGTTACCAACAGTTAGAGGTAAACAAATTGATAGATCCTAAGATGATACTCCCAGTTCCTGTGCTACTCTATGGACCCTGTGTAGTAAGACTGCTGTCTATACTAAACAGCTACATAGACTAACATAGGAATTGGAGAGTTTATTTCATTTTTATCTTTCTTTAGTGCATAACCCACCCTCAATAAAAAAAAAATACACATATGACCCCTTCAATATACTGCCCCAGGTACTCTTAAAATAGCTCTTATATTACTTAATTTTTTTAGCACTTTCCATTTCTTTGCTTAAATTATTACTTTGAAATGCACTGGAGATGCCTATAGTATTGGAAATGTTATTATAATTAAAGTAAATACAAGAATGACCTCCTGGGTGATCCTGTTGGCTCTTGAGAGTTGGTGCATTTGTAGCTTTAAGGACCTATGTTCAAAAGAAAACTGGAGTTATTCAGAGTCAGAACAACTGTATGATGGGGAACAAATACATTTCTCCGATTACCATTGATTTAATGGAATGCTAGAGAGGTCTTCAGCAGACTACTCTGCAATGTGATGGAGACCTCTACCATTAAAGGTGAAAAAAATTAATGGGGGAGATTTTTTGCCTCCTATATTGTTGATTTGACCCATAATTACTCCTTTTCTTTCAAACTTCAAGTCCTATTAATCATTTAAGTAGCAAAGGCATTGGTCACCCTCTTGCACAGAAAAGGCTGACATCAGCTCATCTATATCCTTTCAGCTGGTTGTGACTTATGATGACCAGTATCTCCTATCCGTCTCTGAGGATGGATGCTTGATCCTGTGGAAAATATCTGACAAGGAGGGTCGAGTGCTAAAGCGTGAAAAGGAAGTCGCATATGCAGAAGAGGTTCTGATAACCAGGTCTGACCTGGAAGAGAAGGTGAGAAGGAAGAATGATATGGGTTATACTGCAAAGGTTCAACGCAAAATGTGCAAATACGGTACGTTAGCCAGCTGAAGAAAGATAGCCAAGGTGTGAATAGGATTGTGAGGGAGATAGAAACAAGCCTACAAGAGTAATAGCAATAAAAGGTAAATATTTTGTTTTAAAAGAGGACTAACATCTACTAACCCTATCCTATAATAATAAAACCCCATCTTTGTCTTGGATGATAATTCTAATGGCCATTGTAAATTAATTCTGTGTGAAATGGTTCTTCCTTTACAGAGGAAGACATGTTTCTTTTTGCAGGTCCCCAAACACCAACTAGTGAGTTTTCTTAGAAAGCATTCAGTGGGAGGAGTTTGGGAGGCTGCAACAAAACAATAATGTTTGCCTCCATGATATCCAGCAGTAATTAAAGATTCATTTTCATGGGTCAGTTCATGCAGAATTTATTTACAGTGGCTATTAGGATATTTGGCTATGCACAAAATAAGTTGAGGAAAATTATTTAAAAGCCTTAGTGTTCCTTTAACTGACTTATGATTTAACCCTTTGAGCATCACAGTACTGAGCAGAGGAGAGAAGTGTTAACTCCATTGACATTATAAGCATTCACATGCTTGAATTGTTACAAATGTAGTATTAGCATCTGAGAGGATCATTCAGTATCTTCCTCTTGCATGGGGATGTGTCAGTCTACTTTATATGCACATTTTCTGAAGTAAGGAGAGCTCTCTCTAAGAAAAAGTCTTGTATGGCTCTTTAAAAAATAATTATTTCAATAGTTTCGTCAGTAATTCTGGAGAGGCCATTGTTTAATGGATATGAGGTTAAAATAAATGAATATGTTTATAGATAGTGCCACAAGTGTGTGCAGCACTTTACAGTTTAGTTTGTGCAGAATGAGTCTTGCTGGAGTTCTGACAAACAGAGCTTGCTGTTACAATATATGTTATGCACATCAATACAAAGGGAAGCGTGAACGTGCTCCCAGGGAGCGCTGGGAGGGAGGTGGGAGGTGAATTTGAGGACTGGGAAGTCTTCATCTCTGTGTCTACGTTACCCTGTGCCGCAGAATGCGGAAGTGCCCACATCAAGTCTACATTTTAGAGCATACGTATTTAAAAAGAAAAAAAAAAAAGCCAATCCACATACCATTTTACTAGCTTAATCATATGAGACACAGTGTATTAGAGATGAAAGTTCCCCTTTTAAAAGCCTCCGTTAAATCAATGATATTTCATGGTATTATTATTTCCCCCTATAGTGCCTTTGGTTTGAACCAGGATTAGTCCAGTTTTCTTTTGATAATAGGTCCCAGCTAAGGGCCGTATGTTTAAAGAAGGAGGAATTCTGGGGAAAACCATTTGAACTATAGGGGAGAACTAAAAATTCTAAAAATCCCCATAGGTTTAAATGGGGATTTTAGCCCCTTAAATGCTAGAGAGATAAAGTGGAGCAGTTCTGAGGCAAACCAACTGTACCATAGGAAACAAATGCAAATTTCCACAAATTCATATTAATTTAAATAAAATTTGTAACCCCTTGAATGTTAAGTTCCCCAATGCATTGAAGACCTCTCTAGCATTCTAGAGGTAAAAAGCTCCATTTATATCAGTGAAAGTTTCTATTTGTTTCCTGTGGTGCAGATGGTTTGTGGTAGGATTGCTCCTCTTTAGTTTTGTGCATATGGCCCTAAGTTATGATATTCTCCTTGTGTAGAACCAGCTGATGATGGAGCTAAAGACCCGTGTTGAAGAGCTGAAAATGGAAAATGAGTACCAGTTGCGTCTGAAAGACATGAACTATAACGAGAAGCTGAAGGAGCTCACTGAGAAATTCATCCAGGAAATGGAGGTGCTAAAGACTACAAACCAGGTATGAGACAAAACCCAGAACACTGGGAGATATAGGGGAAGATGCACTAAGCTGTGATAAAGAGGTGATAAAGTGGAGATAACTTCTACAGTGATATAACTTCTCTAGTGTCAGATACTGTTCTATGGAGCCAATGCACTAAGATTTCCTGAGCTTTGGAGATCTTAGTGCATAGGTTGTAGAGAATAACAATGGAACTGGAGAAGTGATATCACTAGAGGAGTCTTCTCCACTTTATCACCTGTTTATCATGCCTTATTGCATAACCCCCATAGAGTTGTAATTAGAAGGCCTTGTTTACAATGGAGAAGTTAGAACAGCGTTGTTAAAGGGATAGTAATACTTAAAATGTAAAAAAAAATATGTTGTACAGTTTATCCCCCTGAGTAAAACAAGCGTACTCCCACTGCTGAGAGGTGTTTCATTCAAAAGTTATTAATTTTCAAAGTTGAATTTTTTAGGTGCAATATCACAGTGGCCTGAAATTGTACAGTGGCGCTGTTGCTACAGCATCCTATGGAGATTTATGGTCAACTGACCAGAGCTGTCCATAGGATCGTGTAGCAACAGCGCCACTGTACAATTTCAGGCCACTGTGATATTGCACCTAAAAAATTAAACTTTGAAAATTAATAACTTTTGAATGAAACAACTTTCAGCAGTGGGAGTACCTTTGTTTTACTCAGGGGGATAAACTCTACAACATATTTTTTTTACATTTTAAGTATTACTATCCCTTTAACACTTCACTAAACGCATCCTTGAGAAACCACATTAGAGTTATTGACACTGCATTTTTTGCATAGTGTAATTCACCCTACCACGGAATGATCCAACTTGAATGTGCTCATGTGTTCGGCACATCCAGGTTTCAACATTCTCATCTGCCGTATGTGCTACTTTATAGATAATTCACATGGAGAAACGTTGAAGACTGAGATGCTACTAGCATTCTCCAATCACTGGCTGACCCAGTTGGGTATCGGCCTATAATATATTGCTGATGCCCATGTGAGACAACCTTGTGATACACCTCCTCCAATTCCCTCCCTTGCTGTGGGAGTGCAGGACTTTGGTGGTAAATAAGCACTGATGGCTTAACATGTACTAAAACTATGCACAGCCAAGTCACTAGTGGAAATCTTTGGCACACTGGGCCATAGATATTGGCACAATAGGCCATATATATACAAGTACACTGGAGCAATTCTGTGAAAAACAAAATAATTTTAAAATGTAATTGATTTAAGTTGGTCTTGTCACCCCCTGAATGCAATAGAGGTCTCCAACACAGCTGTGTAGCATTCTAGTGTTAAAACACTATTTAAACTGATGGTAATTTTTATTTCTCTCCTTTGATGCAATTTGTTGAACCCAAATTTGGCCACTTTTTCCTCCATACATAAATGTAATAGTGGGACAATTCTGGGGGAAACCAGCTGTTTCCTATAGGACAAATAAACATTTTACAGTTTCCATTGATTTCAAATGAGTTTTAATCCTGTGCTTTGCAGTGGATGATGGCCTCTTTAGCATTCATGTGTTTCACTCTTTGCATTGCATACGCATCTGGCATTCAAAGGGTTAAAATCTCCAGTTAAATGGGGACCTTTATTTCTCCCCTGTTGTGCATTCGGCTTGCCCAAGAATTGCTTCACAAAAGACTTTGTGCATACGGCCTTGTACACTGGGATTTCTGTATAGGGAGAGTCAATGCAAATGATCTGTGTCTCTGTGTTTCAGATTTTAAAGGCAGATAAAGAGAAACAAGAGCTAAAACATCAGGAGGATGTGGCTGAGCTGATGGAAAAACAGTCCCGAGAGGTTCAGGACCAGGGTATGGTAAACAGATTATAGGGAGAATTATATAGCTCAGGGCTGTCCAAATTCAGTCCTGAAGGGCCACCAACAGTACATGATGTAAGGATTTTCCTGATTAAGCACAGGTGAGTTAATCAGTAGCTCATTCATTTTGACTGACTCACTTGTGCTTTACCAGGGAAATCTTTAAATCTTGGCCTGTTTGTGGCCCTTGAGGACTGAATTTGGACAGCCCTGTTGTAAGAAATATATATAATAAGATACAGAGATTTGCACTCCTTCTGATACATTCACTAAAGCAGGGCTGTCCAAGTTCAGCCCTCAAGGGCCACCAGCAGGCCAGGATGTAAGGATTTCCTGACTAAGCACAGGTGAGTTAATCAGTGGCTCATTCATTGTGACTGACTCACCTGTGCTTAATCAGGGAAATCCTTACATCCTGGCCTGTTGGTGGCCCTAGAGGGCTGAACTTGGACAGCCTTGATATAGCTCATATGCCATATACATAATGGCAAAGGTGGAGCAAATCTGGGTCAAACCCACTGCCACAGGGAACAAATGAAAATTCATACAAACTCACATTGATTTAAGTGGTGCTAAAAACAACAACTGGATTTTAAGCAATGCATTGTGTACCCCTTTGGCACTCAAAGGGTTAAGTCTGGCTTAATGCTAAAGAGGTCTCCAATGCATTGCATTGCAGGGCACTAGAGACCTTTCTAGCATTCAGTGAGTTAAAAGGCCAATTTAAAATAGCAGTAAACTTATTATGGGAAAAAATATTGTAGTACATTTGCTGTTGAGTAAAACAAGATACTACCACTGCTGGGGGAATGTTTTTACAGTTGATCTAGTTGACTTTTTTACATTAACAGTGCCCTCTAGTGGTCAGAGTTCATTTAGTTATACAGCAGAATGTGGCAGAATCTGCTGAGGCTCTGCCTGTCAGTTGGAACTTCCGTGCAGTAATGACTCTTTTGCTAACTTCCTGACCGTCTGAATTGTCACAAATAAAATAACTCACAGCAGTGGGAGTACCCTTGATTTACTCAGCAAGAAGTGACTTTTAAAGTATAGATCAATGGTTCCCAATCCATGCCGTCAAGGCCCACTAACAGGCCAGGATCTGAGGCTTTCCTTTTGAAGATCACATGCAAATTAATCAAATTCACTTAGCCTTTAATTAATTCATCTGTGTTCTAGCAAGAAAATCTTGAAGTCCTGGCCTGTTAGTGGGGCACAGAGGGCACGGGTTGGGAACCACTGGTATAGATGGTCAGAATACACATTTACTGCTCCTTTAAATCAATAGTAATTTTATGTGTTTTCAGTTCTCGATCTGCCCCAGAACTGCTCAACTTACTTTGTGCATATGGCCCTTGTTTTAGAACATTACAGACCCATGTACTCTGCAGAATTTGTTTAAAAGGACACTAACACCTAAAAATGAAATTGGGTTGTATCATTTTAATTATCATGTACTTCCGAATACCATCTGTAAAATTAACTATTCTAAGTTAGATCCCTAAAATCTAATCCTAAACTTGCATTCTTAATGCATGTATAGAGTATCCAATATAGATACATTTTGGATAATTGTTTTGCAGAGATAATACTTTTAACCTTTTAAGGACCAGAGGGGGTACACAACAATGAGAGTATAGATTTGCTCTCACTGCGCATCTTTTCAGAAAGGTTTCTCCCTTATCTCAGACCATTTAACTCCTTCAGTGCTATAGGAGTAAAATGCGTTGCTTACCCCTCTGGAAATGAAGGGGTTAAAGGCAATGCAGAAAATTAATTTCTCTAGGATCATCTGTGCTGAAATACCTCCCACATTCTGCCCCATATACCCCTCCCCATATGTAGATAGTTACATTTTGGAGTGTCTCAGGAATATCAGGGCTGTTTCTCTGAGGGGAACAGTATATATTTTTTCTATTTTACTAAATTTATTTTTATTGCATTTTGGTTACTTTTATTTTATTTACTTTTTCTTTTCTTTACTTTACTTACTGCGCCTCTGACACTAAGGGGGTTAAACTGAAATTAAAGTTTTATTAAACAAGAAGTATGATCAAGGATACTTTCGGCATTACATGGGTTAATTTTATTATATTGTTTCACTTGCTATTCTGTCATCAATTGATACACGTCAAGTAGAAATACATAACATCGGTGTTATTTTCACACTACTTGAGGCACGCTACTGTTTGCATCTATTTTGTTTACATGGCGCTGCAATGGTTAACCCTTTGAGTGCCAGAGGGGTATGCAACGCATTGCTTTGCAATGCATTGCATATCCCACTGGCACTCAAAGGGTTAATGACGGAATAGCAAGTGAAACGATATAATAAAATTAACCCATGCAGTGCCGAAAGATAGTAATACAGGCAATGGAAAGAAATACCAAGATATCTTTAAAAATGTATGTGAGATTTATATAGCACCATCATCTTAAAGTTAGAAATAATGTGAGTCAATGCAATAAAAGGTGTAAAGATTGACAAAGTTACAGTATTTAAACATTATAGGGAGCAAAAATACCACTGTAAACAAAAAAGGGCCATAATGTGATAACAGATGTCACCAGATAGTATGATTTCCTGATCCAAATGTTGATGAGCGCTGCTCCGGGCTCTCTCTCCCTTTCTCTCCGCTGTCAGGCTGCACGCAGACTGTGTGTCATGCCTGTGCTGAAGCCAGACTAGTCGTCCTACTCTGTGGTGTCCCAGCTGCGCTTGCCTTGTAGCAAGGAGAGGCTCAGATACCGATTTAGAAGGGCGAAAAAGCAGCTTTTAAAAGTGAACCTTAGCTGAATCTGGTGACATTTGTTATCACATTATGACCCTTATTTGTTTAAAGTTGTTAAGATAGGAAAATATAACAGATTCAGGAGGGAGTAGGAGCGGTAGATTGCGATATTTCATACTTCATAGGAAAATATAACAGGTTCAGGGGGGAGTAGGAGCGGTAGATTGCGATATTTCATACTTCATAGGAAAATATAACAGGTTCAGGAGGGAGTAGGAGCGGTAGATTGCGATATTTCATACTTCATAGGAAAATATAACAGATTCAGGAGGGAGTAGGAGCGGTAGATTGCGATATTTCATACTTCATAGGAAAATATAACAGGTTCAGGAGGGAGTAGGAGCGGTAGATTGCAATATTTCATACTTCATAGGAAAATATAACAGGTTCAGGAGGGAGTAGGAGCGGTAGATTGCGATATTTCATACTTCATAGGAAAATATAACAGGTTCAGGGGGGAGTAGGAGCGGTAGATTGCGATATTTCATACTTCATAGGAAAATATAACAGGTTCAGGAGGGAGTAGGAGCGGTAGATTGCGATATTTCATACTTCATAGGAAAATATAACAGGTTCAGGAGGGAGTAGGAGCTGTAGATTGCGATATTTCATACTTCATAGGAAAATATAACAGGTTCAGGGGGGAGTAGGAGCGGTAGATTGCGATATTTCATACTTCATAGGAAAATATAACAGGTTCAGGAGGGAGTAGGAGCGGTAGATTGCGATATTTCATACTTCATAGGAAAATATAACAGATTCAGGAGGGAGTAGGAGCGGTAGATTGCGATATTTCATACTTCATAGGAAAATATAACAGGTTCAGGAGGGAGTAGGAGCGGTAGATTGCGATATTTCATACTTCATAGGAAAATATAACAGGTTCAGGGGGGAATAGGAGCGGTAGATTGCGATATTTCATACTTCATAGGAATATATTACAGGTTCAGGAGGGAGTAGGAGCGGTAGATTGAGATATTTCATACTTCATAGGAAAATATAACAGGTTCAGAAGGGAGTAGGAGCGGTAGATTGCGATATTTCATACTTCATAGGAATATATTACAGGTTCAGGAGGGAGTAGGAGCAGTAGATTCCAACGTTTCATTGGACGGAGAAGGAGCGGTACATTGCAACGTTTCATAGCGCAACCTGAGAATCTCATGCTTTCATGCAGTGCAAGATTCTCGGATCGCCATTTTTATAATTGAGACATGGTTAATGCGCGATGTGGTCGCACGCTCTTTTGCGTGCGACCTTTTAAAAGTATACCGGAATAAATCGCCTCACAATGAGTGGCAGCTGGGGACAATTAGCCAGTTAGTGTCCAGAGATCCAGGAGACTGATGAATAATAACAAAATATAATGTCCAGCCTGAAACAGATATCCTGCTAAAACATATCCCTCTGGTGGTAAAGCTGGAAAGTGTAGGACCTGTACCCTAAGGTCATCAATTCACGCCCAGTCAGAGCATGGTGCAGCTGAATCTAAGCACAATGAGAGCAAAGGTCCGTTTTGATCAGAACAAGAGGTGTGACAACATACAGTGAATCTTTTGTACTATATAGATATAAATGGGACTATTAACCCCTTCAATGCTAGAGAGGTATCTAGCATTGAAGGGGTCAACAGCTTTTTTTTGTAAATCACTAGTCATTTGGGAAAATTGTATTTCTTCCCTTTGTTGCAGTTCTTTTCCCTAAGAATTGAACCACTTTCTTTAGTGCATCAGCCACACTGAGAACAAATAAACATAGTAGTTTTCTTCTTGGGGATGGTGTCCTCCGAGGTTCACCTCAGTCACATTTTTCACTCCCATGTGACATTACAGAGAAGAAATGTTCTTATTCATATCAGTCTGGTCTCACCCACAGATGGGCCATCTCCAAAATGCCAGGCAAATCTCTGCACAAGAGAAAAAGCAAAACCCTCAGACATATGTTTCTCACTATAGTGGGCCTTGTCATTGAGATGCAGCTAATTCCCTCTAAGCTCAATGAGGGCAAAGGCAGTACCTGGGATATCCTTCCACTTAGGCAGACAACAAAACAAAAAGGGTATGACAACACCATACTGAGACCAAGCAACAATTAGTATTTTTTTCCTGTGGAGGGTTCTTCCTCTCAGTCATTTTTTTCATTCCCATGTGTCATTTGACGGAAGAAATGTCCACATTCATATCTGTCTGCCTGCCCACAGGTGGGCCAGACCTGAAATTTCAGGCAAATCTCTATGCAGGAGAAAAGGAAAAACTCAAGACATACGTAATGGCCTTTGGTGGACCTTGTCAGTGTGGTGCAGCTGATTCCCTCTAAACTCAGTCCATGCCTGGATTAGCCTTCCACTTAGGGAGACACCAAAACAAAAGAGGTGTGATCAGTGCACTCTAAGAATGAATACAAGTAGTAGATTATCCTTGGTGATGGTGTTCCCTCAGGTGCTGCTCAGTCACCTCTTTCTCTCCCATGTGCCTCTGTTATTCCATTCCATTATTCATTCATTTATCAGTGATGCTGTGGTAATGGAAGCCAGGGAGCCCTCAAAAAGACAAGATTAGCTGCCCCAATAAAGCATATATATTAGACTAAATTTTAGGCCTCAGGAAACAAATAGAGAATGTGTACAGATTCAGCCTGGAGTTTTTAAGATTATATAACCCCAGGTTTTAGTGTGCCTTCAAATAGTTGTTGATTTTACATGTGAATGTGTATGTAGCTTGGTGTAAGGATATGGGGCATCTATATATAAAGTTGTCTGCAAACCTTTTCAGTCGCTGTTCTTCACTAACTCTCAAATACCTGTCCCAACAGAACTGACCAATAACCAGAAGCTGTTGCTGGAGTATGAGAAGTACCAGGAACTGCAAGTGAAATCTCAGCGCATGCAGGAAGAATATGAGAAGCAGTTGCATGAGTTAGAGGAGAGTAAGAGCCAGGCCCTGGAGGAACTTACTGAGTACTATGAAACCAAACTTCAAGAGAAGGTGTCTCAGCTCCAGGTGGTAAGTCAGACACTTCCTCTGAACATAAAGAGAGGCTGATGTACTAAAGGGAACGGGAGCAATTCTCCAGCAAGCAAACTGCACCATAGGGGACAAATAAACATTCCTAAATGCTCATGGATTTAACTCTTTGAGTGCCAGAGGAGTATCCAATGCATTGCTTTGCAATGTTGGGTACCCCTCTGGCACTCAAAGGGTTAAATGGGACTTTTAAACTCCTGAAAGCTAGTTTCCAATTTATTACAAAGCAGTGTAATGGAGACCTCTCTGGCATGCTTGGGGTTAAAAGTCCAATTTAATTAATCTGCAATTCTTGTTTGTCTCCTATGCATCAAAGTATTGTGAAGCAATGTGATGGAGATCTCTCTAGTATTCAAGGGGTTAAAAACCTCATTTATATCAGTGGGAATTTGTATTTGTCCCCTGTGGTGCAGCTGATTTGCCACAGAATTTCCCCAGGGCTATCCTTCCTTTTTTTCTTTCATATCTTCTTTTGTTTTTAATTGGATAATATATTTGAACCATGTGACCAGTGTCGACACAAACACAAATCTCTGTAGTTGATATGGTAAAGCAGGAGTGCCCAGTTGTTAGTGACTTTAAACCTAGTTTTTTTTTTTTGTCATCGTGACACAAACTACTACATTACCAGCATGTTAACATTCAAACATATTTCTTAATATAAGTATGCTTACATTGCCTGTCTATATAGTGTTAAACTGGGTCAATACAACATGCACAGTATTGTAAAAATCTGTTAAAATAAAACTTTCCAAATCTCCCACTGACTTAAATATAGCTAGAGAGGTATCAAGTGCAATGAGAAGCAAATCACTGGAGACTTAAATCAACAGGAAATTTTAGTTGTCCTTTATGGTGCACTTTTTAAAGGGATTGTAATGTTTCACAAAAACAGCAGCTCCTATTTCATAGTATTTGGGCCATGGAGAGTGTTATTTCAATACAGTCAGAGTTGTAGTTCAAGAATAATTGATAAAGTTTCCCCCTCCCGCCCCTTTTACCTCATGTAAGTCTCCTCCCCTCAGGTGTGGAATGTGGTCTCTTGACTGGACAGATCACAGCAAGGGACACTCTTCTTACTGTGAGCATAAAAAAAAACCCTGCCCCCTTGACAGGTTTTCCTTCTGCTCACTAAAGATTGTCCCTCTCTGTGATCCATCAAGACAGTCTTGCTGCTCTGAGTTGAGCAGTGTTACATCAGTAAAAGGGGTGGGAGGGGGATACTTTATCATTCAATTACTCTTGAACTACAACGCTGACAGTACTGAAATAACACTCTCCAAGGCCCCAATACTATGAAGATTAATTGGAGCTGCTATTATTGTGAAAGGGGGGCAGGGTTTTCATTGTTCTCACAGTAAGAAGATTGTCCCTTGCTGTGATCTGTCTGGTCTGTGGACCAGATTTCCCATCTGAGGGGAGGTGGCTTACACTAGGTAAAAGGGGTGGGAGGGGAAAACTTTATCATTCAACTACAACTCTGACAGTATTAAAATAACACTCTCTACGGCACAAATACTAATTGGAGCTGCTGTTTTTGTGAAACATTACTATCCCTTTAAAGGGATAGTAAACTCAAAAAAAAAGTAAAGGCGAATTTATAGGTACAATTAAAACATACTTACTGCCCTCATTCCCGTCTCTCAAACCGTTATGGTTTGAGAGATGTAATAAAATAAAGGTCTCCGTTCCTTCCCCTTTCTGCCTGACGAGCTGTAAAGCTGTCAGAGGCAGAATCCGGTCACCCGACTTTAGGTGACTCTTCAGGAGTGTTGACATCGGGATATCTAACTATAATTACTTAATCAGAATGGTCTACAACGTGTGCTTGCAAGCCAGGCACACGTTGTAGACCATACTGATGAAATAATTATAGTTCTATTTCTCGATGGCAGCACTCCTGAAGAGCCGCCTTCTGGTCCCGGGAAGCAGAACTCATGACGTCGGCTATACAGCGGACACATGCGAAGTGGGAGGGAGCGGAGACTTTATTTTATTACATCTCTCAAACCATAACGGTTTGAGAGATGGGAATGAGGGCAGTAAGTATGTTTTAATTGTACCTATACATTTGCCTGTACTTTTTTTTTGAATTTACTATCCCTTTAAGAGCAGACACATATATCTGATAAACTCACTGTGTAGGTAGATATTTTTACAGTGTCTCAGTCTCTAGCACTTGAGCTGTTCAAATGAATTCACACTGTGACGCTAACTCCTCCAAAGCTAGAGTGACAGAGATTTGCTGCCAAATAGGCAGGTTGGTTCCTTAGCACTGCACCAGTGTACTTGCATACAGTGCTATGTAGGTGACAGATTTCTACCAGCACCGGAGGGGTTAACGTGATTGCAGACTATGACCATATTAACTCTTTCTGTGTTGGTAGGAATTAGCAAACTACTCAGCAGGAATCTTCTTGTGGTCTATCAGCAGTCATCTACTGGTCGACTATGTTCTATCAATCGGGCAACCCTGTGGTAAAGGGATCCCCTTGATGTTTGTACCTTGCTATGCTCTTTTATGTGTGCTAAATTAGCCAATAAACCACTGTATTCTAGTGCACTTGGTCCTGCCTTTACTCTGTATATTTTCTGTAGTGTCTACCCCTGAGTTCAGTGCACTTCTAGCGCTATTATTACTATTCATTCCTGTCTGACTGGAGACTTTTTTCCTCAACTGCATCTAAGGAACATATCTACAGTGTTATACAGTTTGGAGCTATGGATGCCAATATTGTGGTGAAGCCCTTTTAATCATCTCTGTTCTTGTTTCTTTCAATTGTTGCATTTTATCCATGTTGTGAGAGGAATCCTGAATGATTCCCTTCCCAGTATAACACAACCATCTAATACACATGTGGGCAAACAAAGTGTATCATAGAAGTCAACTAAAAATTCCCATTCAATGCTTCAGAGACTTCCTAGCATTCAAGTGGTTGAAAGATCCTTTTAAATCATTGGGAATGTTTATTTGTTCCCTATGGTGCATTTGTTTTGCCCCAGAATTGTTAGACTTTTCTTTTGTTCCTTTGGCTCACTGTTTCTCTTGCTTAGGCTCAGGATGAGGCTCGTCAGCACACTAGAGAATTTGAAGAAACAAAGAAGCAGATAGAAGAAGATGTGGATCTAGAGATTCAGGATGTGAAGATCAGATACGAGCGTCGTTTGAGGGAGGAGAGGGAGACATCACTGCGCCTGAAGGGAGAAAGTGGCATCATGAGAAAGAAAGTATGTCCACCCCTCCATTTTTTTCTGTCTAGGAGTTAGAGAGTGGAGTCATGTATATAAACATATGTAAAGTATTCCATAAAGTTAGCAACTGGGATCCAAATTCAGTAAACTATAGATGAGCAATTATGGAGCAAACCAACTGCATCACAGAGGACAAATCAGTTAAATGGGGCTTTTAATCCCGTACATGCTAGATGTCACCATTGCATTGTTTCGCAATGCATTGGAAACATCCTTAGCATTCAAGGGGTTAAAAGCCCCATTTAAATCAATGGAAATTTCAGTTTTCCTCTATGGTTAAGTTGACTCCAGAATTGCTACTCTTTAGCTTATAGAATATGGCTCCAAGAAGTACATTTTAGGAGCAGTGGCTCCCTGGTTCCTGGGACTTGTCTATCTCTGTTTTATTGATTTTTTTAACTGTCCTCTTAAAAAGGCTAGTCTGGCTTTTCGGTATTCATATGGTAACTAATTAGCTAAATATAGCTGTCTTTCATCCACTGGGGGAAACAGGGACCGTGAGGTTAAGGTCCTTCTTTAAGTGGCAGGGCACTTTAAGAAATATTCTCTGGCATATGCAACTCCCTCTCAGTCCTGCTCAACCCTGCCCACCTTCAGTTTTTTCATTGTCCTCCAAAGAAGAAGAGGGCTGGTCTCTATGCAGATCTTATTTCTTACTTTTAATGATTGACTATTACATTTTTATTTCAGATAAGGGAACAGGGACAGACTATGGTCTATGCTCTGTCATTATTCCCAGTGATTTCCTCTAGTCTTAGGAGTGCATAAAGTGGGTTACATCTCTGATTATCCTCACGTCTTCAGAGGTTGGATTAGCTGTGATGGTGCGGTAATTCTAGTGTGTAAGTATACCTCTACCTGAGGTCTGTATCGCTAGCATATCTGTCATCACCTACCTTCTCCTGCTGTCTGTACTTCCACGTTTTGAGATCATTGACGTTTCCATTTGCTCACTCACACACACAGGAGTATTTTCACATTTGTACATGGGCGTGTTAAAGAGCACAATTGTCTGTGTCACGTAGCACATGTTCTTGTGCCTATATCTTCACATTCCATAATTCCTTCAGTACTTAGTTGTTAGCATTTTGGTGAAGACTTGGTTCCTTACTATAACTCTGATATTCTTGTTTCACCTCGGCTTGTGTCCTGATTCTGCTAGATGTCTTTTTGCCTTGACCTTGTCTTGTCTTCTGATTCTGCTAGTGCTCGGCCCACCTCAACTATGGCTTGTCTCCTGATCCAACACAAACTCCGCTTGTCCCTGATATGGCTTGTACATCTCTTTTGCACAATCTCCTTTGCTTTCTACCTACCCTTCTATCTGGGGTATCTGCCTTTGTTACCCTACCAGGGAATTGTCAGTAGGACCACCTTGCGGTTCAGTGGTGTTTCCATCCTGTCGTCTGGCTTTGCGGCCAGCACATCTAACCCCCCAGATTTAATCACAGCAAGGTTACACCAGTGGCTGCCCACGCACCGGAACTATGCTCTCTACTCCCCTCTCTCAAACTACTCATAGTCTGACAATCCCTAGGCAATTCTCGTGACAATATCTAGGGATCAGGTATTGTTCGAAAGATGAGGCTGACTGTATGAAAAAGGAACTAAAGACTTAACCCACATCTTTATTATAATTGACCATGGACAAATAACCCTGAACCTTACAGGGCTTAAATCCCACGATCACAGCTTAAGGGACTCGTATTGCGAAGGATTTATTAGTTGCAGCATCATAGCATTGAGCTGTTATCCAGTGCAGTGCTTTTTAATTAATATATCATCACATGCTGTGAGACTTGCTCCTCAGCAATTATAAGAGAAAACTGTAGTCTGTGAATGACCTGTGAATGACTTTAGACTATAAGCTCCTTGAGGCAGGGACCTCTCTCCTGTTGTTACTATGAATGTGACACTTATTTTATACCCTTTTATTTATTGTAATATATGTCTATTGTAAGGTGCTGAGTACAGTGTGTGTGGCTCCATATAAATAAAAATATACATACATACAAAGGGCCCTTTCATATGTACCATGGCTGACATCATCTGAGTTAATGTATAAGACCCATGCACGTTTCTCCCAACTCTTAATTTATATGCAATTTTCTGGACAGATAAGATTTAACATTTTTATTTGTGTTCAATCACCTTGTCAGAGCCAAGGGGAGAGTTCAGTAAGAAAATGGTTGAAATCTAGGTCTTCACTTACTAAACAAACTGTAATGACCATTTATTTATGTAGAATGTACAAGGCTAAATTGCAGTCCGAGCAAGGGAATAACTTGCCCTTCTTGTACAGCAGAACCCTCTTAAACTCCACAAGAGGACCCAGTCTGCTCTGATGCAGGGTCAGAAAAAGTCACTAAATGAGGACAATGATAGTTTTGCTCCCTGGGGTGATTCAGAACAGATTTTCAGCTTCTTCTTCTGTGAACAAATCATGCTTCCAGACCAAATCAAAGTCATCTTGGCCAGCCCAAAATCTGCCCAAAAGCCAGCATGGGACAAGACCTCTTTGGCATGATTCTTCCAAAGTAGCAGTCAATAGGTGTCCAACTGTAATTCTTCTGGGAACTATGGACTCATTCAGAAACCAACTAATGGGCTCTTCAAACCATCTCCATGGGCTATACAATCATCTTTATGGAGCTTCAACCTTGGTATTTGTTTTGTTAAGGTACCAAAAGACAGTGCAAGTGCTTCTGACCTAATAATAGAGTGTTTAGCGAGGGTGATATCTCATGTGTCTTTACTCTAACCTGTACGTTGTTCCAGAAAAAGACAGTGGTTATCCTCTTTATTCTGACCTGAAGGGGCTCAACCAATTTGTCCATACACCCAGATTCAAGATGGATTCCCTTTGATTTAACATTTCTTTAATGATGCATGCTTGAACATTCCTCTCTGTAAACTGTTTTCAATGAAAGGTGTTTCCAGTTTACAGCTCTACCCTTTGGTCTAGCTACAGCAACAAAGGGTTTTCATCAAGGTGATGTCAGGTCTCTTGTGGTACATCAGAGACCAATACATTGAAATAACACCTTATTTGGATAACTTACTCTTCAAAGCACCATCTTCATATATTCTTTGTTCTCCTTTACATAATTGTAGGACATCCTACATCCTGACGTCTGAATATCAGGAAATCCAACCTAGTTCTATCATAGTCACTCTTGTTTTTGTGCATGAACTTTGATACCATGTAACAGAAAGTCTTCCTCCTGGACTCTTTACAAAAAGATTTCTCAGATGCTCTACTGCAATCTGTTGTCAATGAGATATTCAATTAATGTTTTGGGGATGATGATGGCTAATATGGAAGATTTACCCTATGCCATGTCAGGGATAAATGATCTGGTCCTAGGTGCTAAGGTTTGATGCTGGGGAGCGATGCTAGACATCGGAGCCATGCACAATAATACCCTTGCTGTGGTCGAAACTTGATATTAAAGGTGCTGGCCGTGAAGCCAGATGTCCGACCCCAGTTGAACCGGGGCCCAGACCAGGATGGGTATAAAGTGCTACTGGGTAAAATAGAACCAGAAAAGAAAAATAACATAGGAACCCCAAAAAATAAAGAGAACAGGAAATGTAGACTAGAACCAATGAATACAGGCGATAATGGTCCCAGTAGAATAGAGCAGAGTCCCCAAAAGGATATGAGGGCACTGAAACCACTCACAAATAGTAAAATGACCAATGGCACTCTCTGGAATAACCACCACCAAGGAGAACCCTAATGATAACCAGGAGGCAGACTATCAACAAGACCTACAGATATGGCTAGTCTAGCGCCCAGCAGGGAAGAACCCACAACAGACTTACACAAGAAGACCCAGAAAAACCCCGAAGTGTAAGAACACTCCACAAAAGGTTACAGAATGTCTCTGAGGAGTATATCCGAAAACAGAACCCCAGAAGACACTAAATCTAGCAGAGAATGTCTAAGCCAGACCCTAGAAACCTAGGCAAATCTAAATGTGGAGTGATACCACTAAAGGAATTCCCCTAATGCTTATAGGACACTAGTGATAAGGAAGATGTAATATAAGAAAGGGTCCAATAACCCAAAAAAGAGATATTGATATGAGGGACGTGGGATCAGCCACCACCTCAATCCCTAGAACACTCTACAGGAGTACTCACTTGCACAAGAATCGGACAACACTACCCCAGGAGGAGAAAACCGCCTAAAGTAAGATGTCTCCAAGTGGTAGCAGTAAGGAGAGACTGGAGGAATATAGTACTCTATTGGGGTCCCAATAATGGGAACAAGGCAAACAGACCAATTCAAAACAACAAACACTCAGCGGGTAAAACCCGTTAGTACTCGCTGTGTCCTATTGATAACCCCAGGTGGGGAACGGTAAACCAGAGTCAGACGGGCCGAGATCACCTGGAGTGGATTCGGGTAATGGAGGAGAAACAGTAGGCAGAGTCAGATGTAGCCGAGGCAGAGGGAGAGTATAAAACAATGGAGATGAGACTGAGAGCGAAGTCAGACTAGCCAAGGTCAAAATGGGAGTGAGATCAATCAACAAGGGTAAGACAAAGCAAAGTCAAGTGAATCCGAGGTCAGTAATACCGGGAGACAATGCTGGGGCAAGAGAAAAAACGTGGTCAGACACAAGCCAGGAACAAATCACCAGAAGTAGTCAGGAACAAGTCAGCAACGAAACTCAGTAACTGGAACAAGGAAACTAGCTTGATAATCGGGCACCAATGTCTGAAACAGGTCAGTCTAAAAAGGAGCAGCAGCCAGTCGGGGAGAGAGAAAAGAAAAAGTCCAGACGGGAAGAGAAAGGAATAAACAAGACTTGGGCAAGTAAAAAAAAAATACTTCCAACCTGTCCATAGTTATGACATGCCATTTCTATACCAGGCTTCTTCAGCTGGAGATCTTTCTGAAACAACTGTTACATTGCATCTTTCTCATCTAATTTCACTATCCTGTGGACAAAAACAGATTTAAGGAGGTGGCTGGATGTGTACAGTCTGAGCAAAGGAAAGTCATTTTTGATTAATAGTTTGCAATTGGTGATGACAGATGTGAGTTTGTCTGGATGGGGGTAGTTTTTCTACACCACAATATTCAGGGTCAATGGAGGTTGCTAAAAATCAGTGTGTTGGAACGCTGAGCAGCTCGGCTTGTGCTGGCACACTGCGTTCAGTTACTGAAAAAATCATCCAGTGAAAGTTCAATCGGACCATGGCATGGCATGTAGAAATTATCAGACAGGTACAAGGAGCAAGGCAGCCTGGAAAGAGGCTCAGAAGATACTTTGGAATTTTTGGCATTTTTTCTAGGAAATCACTGCAATTTAGCTTCCAGGAGTAGAAAATGTGGAAGAAGGCCTTCTCAGTTGTCCTATGCTTTATCCATGGGGCATGGAGCTAAAAACAGGTCAGTCTTTGACTTCATAAAAACAACTGGGAATGCCAGATGTGGATTTGATGGTATCTCAGAAAAATCACGAGGTTCTGCACAAAACATATATAGAAATAATTGTGCGCACAAACCAGAAACAAATAGTAGTAGACAGAAAAGAAGAAATGGGACTTAAGAGAGAGAAGGCAGCAGCAGCAGATATTAATAGTACACCAAACTACAAAAAAAAAGTTAAAAGTCTCCGCACATACCTCCAATCGCAAAGGTCCTAATTACTTAAGACACAATATTGTGCAGTATGTTACCTCCTTATATCTCCAAACACAAAACAAACACAGAAAAAATACAAGTCAAACTTTTACAGTATAGCAGATACAGTTAATAGTGATTGTAGTGATTGCACATGTACACCAAGCAACTTGCAAAGTGGATTATATCCTCATTGCCTTATTAAGTCCTTTTTAATATAGAAAATCATGCATATACTTAAAGGGATAGTAACACTTCGTTTTAACTTTATTTTATTTTGTAGGCATTAAAAAAACATGAAGAATGATATAAGTCTTATCTCTCAAACCTTTATGGTTTATGAGATATTCACAAGCAAAGTTCCCCTCCCCGCCCCTTTTACCTAGTGTAAGCCATCTCTTCTCAGATGTGAGTCTGGTTGTATGACAGTACAGATAACAGAAGGGGACAATTTTCTTTGTATGAAAACAATGAAAGCCCTTCCCCCCTTGAAAAGTTTTTCAGCTTTTTCCATTATCTTAATTGAAGATTGTCCCTCTCTGCAGTCTACCTGGGCATCTCCCTTCTTATCTGGTTGAACAGGGGGGGGATGCTTTGTTTGTGAATATCTCTTAAACCATAAAGGTTTCAGAGATAAGACTTATATCATTCTTCATGTTTTTTTAATGCCTACAAAATAAAATAAAGTTAAAATGAAGTATTACTATCCCTTTAAGTCCTTTATTTATACATGAAGGCCTCCTTCTGGAAAGTCACACAAGTCCTCTTGTAGATATTAATTTTAGAAATATATATAAACAAACATTGGATGAATTTATCATCTATTTAAATACTAACCCCTACAATTTGGAGTTTGTGAGCGAGTGCAGTCGGAAAGAAATACATTTTTAGACTTATGTATTTATATAGAGAATGGAAAAATGGAAAGGAAAATTTATAAAAAAACGACTGATTGTAACACATATATTCCCCCAAATAGCTGTCATTATCGTCCATGGCTAATGAATATACCAAAAAGTCACTTGATCAGGTCACTGAGAAACTGTTCAAAGGATGAGGTATTTCTATCACAAGCTGAGAACATCAAGAGATATTTTAATGAAGAAATACCCTGAAGAGCTTTTGGATAGAGAGATCAATGCTGCTCATGATATGGAACGTAAGTCCCTCCTTTCTTATAAAAAGAGAAAGAACCAATCAGAGAAGAATGAAAGAATCCCATTGATCACAGGATATAGTGTAGATCATTTTCTGATCAAGACAATTTTATAAATAAATATTGGCCAATTCTTTTAAAGGATGAAGATATGAGACATTTGCTCCCCAATAAACCACAAATTGTCTACAGAAGAGCTCAGACGATTAAAGACAAGCTAGTACATAGTTTTCTCTGTCATCCAATACAGGTTACTGGTAACTTTCTAACTTTGGGTAGGTGATCAGCCCCTTTAATAGGCAGGAACAATTCTGAGAAGTGACTGCTGGGTGGAGCCTACCTCCTCTCCTTAACCTGCAGCTAGCCAATCCCCAACCAGTAATATTTGTTCCTTGGTCAAGACACAAGCAAGAGAACAGTTCTGCTATAGCTTTTTTATTATTTTTCTGTTAGAAATGGAATACCACCATTAGTCTGATTACCATCACTGACAATTCCCATCACCCAAATGTGGATAGCTCAGTTTACCAGGCGCTTTTGTGTACCTAAGCCCTGTGGGGAAAATCTTGGCTGCAAGTTCTTTCCCCAGGAGTTGCCCACCGAGGCTTCTTCTTGATATATGGTAATCTGAAGACAGAAGACCTGCTGAAAAAGGTGAGCACCCTTTGAGTGCTGAGGTCCACATGCCCCATGCTTCCCTTCCGCACAGGGGTCTCTATTGGAGTTCCTATTACATACTCATGCACTCATTGGGTTTATTCTGTATGTCTGTGAGATGTTTGGAGCAAGTTTATGTGGTAACTTAACCCTTTTGCTGCTGGTTAGCACCTTTTGGGGGTTTTTGGGACACTTTCCTTGTTGGGTTCAGTGTTTATGGAGTGGTTTCCCTTTGGTATTCACCTTACTCACTTAAGTTCCGTGCGTGTTTGCTGCATAGACGCCATTGCTCCATTCACTTCTATGGGACTTTACAGTTTGAAACATAGAAACATAGAAACATAGAAGATTGACGGCAGAAAAAGACCACCTGGTCCATCTAGTCTGCCCTTTAGTATTCCTTTATTGTTATCTTAGGATAGATACATGTTTATCCCAGGCATGTTTAAACTGTGTTACTGTGGATTTATCAACCACCTCTGCTGGAAGTTTGTTCCAAGTTTCTACTACTCTTTCAGTGAAATAATATTTTCTAATGTTTTTCTTGATTTTTCCTCCAACTAGCCTCAGATTGTGCCCCCTTGTTCTTGTATTCAGATTCTTATTAATCACACTTCCCTCCTGAACCTTGTTCAGTCCTTTAACATATTTAAAGGTTTCAATCATGTCCCCCCTTTCTCTTCTTTCCTCCAGACTATACATATTTAGATCTCTGAGTCGTTCTTGATAAGTTCTATGCTTTAGACCTTCCACCATTTTTGTAGCTCTTCTTTGAACCCGCTCAATTTTAGTTATATCCTTTTGCAGATGAGGCCTCCAGAACTGTACACAGTATTCCAGATGTGGTCTCACTAGAGCTCTATACAGAGGGATCACAATCTCCCTCTTCCTGCTTGTTATACCTCTAGCTATGCAGCCAAGCATACGATTTGCTTTCCCCACCGCCTGGTTGCATTGGTTACTCATCTTGAGGCTGTCAGAGATGACCACCCCCAAATCCTTCTCTTCTGAAGTCTTTGCTACCACAGAACTGCCAATACGATAGTCAGATTGAGGGTTTCTTTTCCCCAAGTGCATTATTTTACATTTGGAAACATTGAACTGAAGTTTCCATTGTTTTGACCACTTATCTAATAGTGCCAAATCATTCTCCATATTACAGACACCTCCTGGAACATCAACCCTATTACACACTTTTGTGTCATCAGCAAACAAGCAAACCTTCCCTGCCAAGCCTTCCCTTATGTCACTTACAAATATGTTGAACAGAACAGGGCCCAGAACAGATCCTTGTGGCACTCCACTTGTAACCAGTCTCTGCTCAGAATACACTCCATTAACAACAACCCTCTGGTTTCTGTCCTTCAGCCAACTGCAGATCCACTGAACTATCCAGGGGTTAAGTCCAATTCTTGATAATTTATCTATCAGCTCTTTATGGGGAACTGTATCGAAAGCTTTACTGAAATCCAGGTAGGCGATATCCACAGCACCACCTTCATCCAGCACTTTAGTTACATAGTCAAAGAAATCAATGAGATTAGTCTGACAGGATCGGCCCTCAGTGAAGCCATGCTGGTTTGGGTCCATCAGGTTGTTTTTTGTTAGATGGTCAATTATCTTCTTCTTTAGAAGAGTCTCCATCATTTTTACCACTACAGATGTCAGGCTGACTGGCCTGTAGTTACTAGCTTCTTCTTTACTACCCTTCTTGTGAATGGGTACAACATTGGCCATTCTCCAATCATCAGGAACTTCTCCCGTAAGAAGGGACTGGTTATACAGATTAGTCAGGGGGCCAACTATGACAGATCGGAGTTCTTTAAGAACTCTAGGGTGGATTCCATCCGGACCCATCGCTTTATTTGACTTTAGCCGGACAAGTTCCTCTAGAACATCGGCCTCTGAAAACACTGGGGCTAAAATTATACAACTAGAGGCAATGCTGTGTTCAGCCATTTTCTGATTATGAGGGCCGCTGTCTGAAAAAACTGAGCAGAAGTAGTTATTCAGATGGTCAGCGACCGCCTTTTCCTCTTCTATATACTGATTTTTTCCGTTGTTAATTTTTGTAATCCCGCAGTTTTTCTTCTTCCTGTCACTGATATATCTGAAGAAGGTTTTATTCCCCTTCTTAACAGATTTGGCCATTTCTTCCTCTTTTGAGGCTTTAGCAGCATTTATCATCTGTTTAGTCTTCTTCTGTATAGTTTTATACCCTTCTCTGTCCGCTTCACTTCCAGTCTCTTTATAAGTATCTCTGCAACCGCTCCACGTAGCGTGGTCAGAGATGGCTCATATTGTGGGTTTTCCCTTGCTCTGTCATCCAGTCAGCGTTCTGGTGATGTTGAGGGCTTTAGGGGGCTTCTGGCACTGTTGGGGTACTCTGTCAGCAAAACTATGTTTCCCATGAATGCCAGCTTCGCTCGCTCGTTTCCGATTGGCTCCCATCACGGCAGGGCTTGGACTCTCCTTCTCTCCTCCGCAGCTTAACCCTTTGCCTACCAGATAAGACTTATTTTAGTGTTTCTGGGATGCATTCATTTTCATACACTCTTTATTGTGGGTGTTTTGATACTTTGACCATTTTGACTCTGTGAGAATGTCCACTCCGTTAGACCTTGGGGCTGAACCTAAGACTAAGGATACTGGGATGTCTGTGTCCCCCATTGCTCATTGCTCCTCATGTCAATCAGGGTTACCTAGAGAATACTCTGGTCATGTTTGCCCAGCATGCGCTCCTGCCCCTGAGTCTCCTGCTGGGGCCTCCAGCCATGCGCTAGAGCCAATATGGATGCAAGAGTTTAAGGCTACTACAAGGGGTCTCTGGTCCACCTTACAACTGCTTCCATCTACCTTACAGGGGGTCTTCAATTTGTTGCAGACCCCCATCCCTATCAGATCTTCCCTGCCTAAACCGCCGGGTGTACCTGATGTGTCTGATTCCTCTTAGGAGATATTATTGGTGGACTCTGAAGGTGATGACTGTTCAGCTGTTCCTTCATCTCAGTTTTTTGGGGATCCCTTCGAGGTGGACCCCATTCCCTCTGCTGAGGGCCTGATCAGGGCTGTGTTGTCCACCCTGAACATTCCCTTGGTGCAGGAGGTGTCTTCTGACCCTCTGATGTTTACCAGGAGCCTGTTAGGCCCCATTCCTGCTTTCCACCTAATTCCACCCTTGGCCGCTTGGTGTCAGAGGAGTGGAAATTTCCAGACAAGAAACCTTCAGTGTCTAAAACGTTGCTAAACTTTATCCGTTTTCTGAAGCAGCCCTTATTCAGTAGGTTCATCTCCCTAACGTGGATGCCCCAGTTTCCAGGCTTTCTAAATCAACTGCCTTACCAGTTGCTGACGCCTCTGCTTTTAAAGACTGGACTGACAAGAAGCTTGAGACTTCTCTTAAAGCTATTTTTGCGACTGCGGGCTCTGCACTTCGCCCTACCTTTGTGGCTGCATGGGTAAATAGGGCTGTGGCTGTTTGGACTGAACAGCTCAATTCTGCTGTACATCAGGGAGCCCCTACTTCTGACATGTTGCGTCTTCTTGCTAATATTGTTGAGGCTCAGCATTATGTCTTTGTCGCCCTGTTTGACGCTGTGCGTATGGTAGCCAGGGCATCTACCACGTCTGTGGTAGCCAGACGGGCTCTTTGGCTTAAGATCTGGTTGGCTGACATGGCCTCTAATAAACTGTGCTGTCTTTGCCTTTTCAGGGTTCTTCCTTGTTCGGTCCTGAACTCAAGGATCTCATCAATGAGGCCACTGGAGGGAAGAGTTCTCACCTGCCAGTGGTCCTGAGGAAGAAGGCACCTGTCACAAGGAATCTGCTTTTTCGTTCCTTTCAGGCAGACTCGCACCAAGCGACCCAGACGGTCCCTCAGGCTCTGGAGATCCAAGTCCTTCATGAAGCCCAAGGCTTCCAAACCTTCTTCTGCATGACTCACCGAACCCGGGTCAGCCGCCTACACCACTAACTCTCAGCTTGGCAGGCATCTGTGGCAGACCCATGGGTTTTACAAGTGGTGGCTTCGGGATACAGGATTCACTTCACCTCTCTTTCACCTCCAAGGACCTTTGTTTCACATTCTTCTTTCAGAGCAGAAAACAGACGCCTTTTCGAGTACGCTATACAGGCCCTTCTGGACAAAGCGGTCCTGGAGCCGGGTCCCCCTCAGGAGGGGGGCTTGGGATTCTACTTCAACCTCTTTGTGAGTTCTATGAAGGATGGGGCCTTCTTCCCATTTTGGATCTGAAGGATCTCAACTCCTTTGTGGTCAGATGTCACGGTTTGTTACTGTTTGTAAAAGAACACTCAGACAGTTAGGTAAGGTTAAAAGCTTTATTGAAAATAATGTACAATAGCCCCACTCAGGTCCAGATAAGGTTCGTACCAAGTACTTTCCAGATCTGACGAAGGTCAGGGTGAAACTACAAACACTGTAATAGTCAGCAAACAAAAATAATGATCTTGGACTTGTAGGCAGATTCTCAGCAAGGTACAGGAACAATAATATCCTCAACAGCCCCACACCGCAATAGGTGACACAGGCGATGGGTGACTGAAGGACAATCCCTAGTGGACTAGGGTTCATATAGGCAACAATGGCAAAACACTGGCAGAGGACTGACCCTAGGAGAGTAGGGTAGGCAGAGGCAACAAGGGCAGGACTCTGGCAGTAACGGGACCCTAGAACGCTAGGGTTAACTGAGGCAACACAGGCAGTATTCTGGCAACGGCTGAACCCTAGAACACTAGGGTTAACGGAGGCAACACAGGCAGTACTCTGGCAACGACAGAGCCCTAGAACACTAGGGTTTAAAGGAGGCAACACAGAATGGACTCAGGCAGCGACTAGGCCCTAGCACGCTAGGGTTAACGGAGGCAACACGGCTGTGGCACTTATAGTGACTGATCCCTAGAACGCTAGGGTAAGCAGAGGCAACGCAGACTGGACTCCGGCAGTGACGGGACCCTAGCATGCTAGGGTTAACTGAGATAACAGACACCAGATGCTGGAGATGTAACGACCCTAGGTCACTAGGGTAAACTGAGGCAACACGGGCAACAGTGTGGTATTGGCTTGACCCAGGTATTATAGGGTTACCGGAGGCAACACAGACACTGGTGAGTGCAGGGACTCCCACAAGCTCCCAGAGACAGAAGGAGCGGCAAGCGAGCGGGAGATAGGCACGTAATGTAACCAGTCCTGGACCGGTGTCTCCCAGTATAGTATACAGAGGTAATAGGCTAGTCCAGTAAGCGATGGAACTAGCAGCACAACCAGGTCGGCACACACGGACTTCACAGCCAGTCAGGAGGTCCACCAACACTAGCCCAGCCAGATCGGTGTAACGGATAGTCAGCCAGTCCTAGTCAGTAACGGAATCAGATACTCAGCCACGTCGGTTCGGTACACAAGGAGTTAGTCAGCCAGTCCAGTCAGTAACGGAATCAGATACTCAGCCAAGCCAGTTTGGTACACAAGGAGTTAGTCAGCCAGTCCTAGTCGGTAACGGAATCAGATACTCAGCCAAGCCAGTTCGGTACACAAGTGTAACAGGCACTAGAATACTCTGAGTCGGTTCAGTAAGGTGAAGATAGTTTATTGAAGATAACAAGTGAAACAAAACAATAACACTCGGCAGTAAATATATACAACAATCAATATATACAATATGACAATATTCTTGATCCGAAGTACTGGTACAGGAATAAGTAACTGATGACTTCAGGAGTACAGCAGACAACTGGAACCAGAGCACCGTTAATAGATAGACCAGGACCCAATAATACAGATCTAGTCTGAATATGACCACAGGTAAGGTATGGTTGGTACCTCAACCTCAGGTAATAAGCACACCAGACGCAACCCTAAACCAACTATAGACCCCAGACCTGAAGACTTGCTAAATGGGAGGTAGACCAGCACCACAGTCGTCAATAGCAAGCTCAAGCTTCGACAACAATGCCACTCCAATTACTGAACGCACGCCAGCAGTTCAGCAGGTCTCATGGCCAACGAAAGCAACGGACAACCAAGTTCTCAATTATGACGCCTAGTAGGAGAGCAACCAACGGAGAGCAACTCTGAGCAGCTTGGTAAACTGAATGAATAGGCCCGCAGGTAAGACCAGGATAGCCAGAGACCAAGACCGGAGTACAGGCAGAGACAAATAAAAGTGCGCAGCGGATCTAAACAGGGCAGACAAAAGCGCAAGTCAGGTCGGTCCTTTAACTAGGAAGGCTTAAGCCAACCCCTGGTAATGCTCAGAACGGGAACGCAGCAATGACTGGGACTACACTGAGGAGGGATCGCAACCAATGCCCAGATCGAACGGAAACTCGACAGAGTCGGTCATACGCAATCGGGTTCACAGCCAAATGCCTGGGTCATACACAAACGGGTTTGCAGCCAAATGCCTGGGTCATACACAAACGGGTTCGCAGCCAAATGCCTGAGTCATATACAAACGGGTTCACAACCAAAGAACTGGATCGTACATGGATCGTAAAAGAAGTAGTAATGGCCAGGTAGCAGGTGTTGAGCGAGCTCAGACTACACCAACGCAAGGGCCACTAGTGAGCCCGGCTAATGAAGTCTACCCAACCGGAAGCAGCAGGGCAGGGGAACTTCCTGAAGAATATAAAAAACTAGAAACGAGGTAAGTAAATATTCAAAAGGTTGCGCCATGCTGTTCCAGTATTACAGCCCTCACGCGGACACGGACGCCACAGGAACACCGTGACAACACGGCCAGGGACCCAGCAGAACGCCCACAACGAACGAACACCCACAGCAAGCTGAAACTGGGTAGTTCGCCGTCAAGAACGCTCCGCTGGAAGTTAGGTACCATGACAACAAGGAGTTAGTCAGCCAGTCCAAGTCAGCAATGGGATCGGATCACAAGAGCGTCAGGCACAAGCATAGTCAGGCGATCCGTGTCATATACGGAAACAAGAACAACTAGTTGCTAGATATGGGTACACCACGAAAGGGCACCAGTATAGTGACAGGAGGGTGTATTTAAAGGCAAGCCCTGGGAGGAGCAATAACCCAGAGCCAATAAGAACGCAGCCAGTGTAAACCCGGAACTAACAATGTCGCTCAGGAATCACGGACACCGTGATATCAGGTCCAAGTACTGCAAGCAGTCTCTGCACACCGTGATAGCAGCCATGTCTCCAGGGGGATTTCTGGCCTCTGGATCTTCAAGATGCATATCTGCACGTCACCATTCATCCAGAGAGTCAGCAGTATCTCCGCTTTGCCTGTGACCGAGGGCACTTCCAGTTCTCTGCCCTCTCTTTTGGCCTGACCACGGCTCCTCAAGTCTTCAACAGAGTCCTAGGAGCTTTGATCTCCGTCCTACATTAGAACGGCATCAGGGTGACTCCATATATGGATGACCTCCTTGTGAAGGCCTTGTCTCCAGAACTCCTTCACCAGACTGCATTCATGCTCTCTCCCATCATGGGTGGATCATCAATTTTGACAAGTCAGACCTTGTTCCTTCTCAGAAAATGGTCTTTCTGGGCCTCCTCTTCGACACTCAGAGGGGTATGGTGTTTCTGATGGACGAAGTGGCTCATCAGATAGTGCTAAAGGTCCAAGCTGTCCTGTCTCAGGATCCGGTTCTAGCCAAGAAGTTGTCATTCTTTGTGGGGAAGTTCATTTCCACCATAGAAGCAGTTCCGTTTGCCATGGCTCACACCAGGGAACTTCAGAAGTTTCTGATCCTGGCCTGCAAGGGCCATCCAGATCTCCTGGAAAGATCCCTGTCTCTCCCTCTTCCAGTGGAGCAGAGTCTCTTGTGGTGGCTCAACCTGAACAATCTCCTGAAAGGCAGACCCTTCCTGGTGCCCTTTTAGACCACAGTGATGACGGATGCCAGCCTCTATGGATGGGGAGCAGTGCTGGGGCACTTGAGTGTTCAAGGCTGGTGGTCTCAAGGGGAATCTCTGCTTCCCATCAATGTCTTAGACCTTCCGGTGATATTTCATGCCCTACATCACTGGACACGACAACTGGAGGATTGCTCGGTAAGGGTGCAGTCAGACAATGCCACAGCGGTAGCCTACCTCGACAAGCAATGCGGCACAAGAAGTGTTGCAGCTTGGCTAGATGTCAAGGCTATTTTGTCTTGGGCAGAGGAGCATGTCCCTGCCATTTCCGTAGTTCATATTCCTGGCATAGACAACGTTCTGGCAGACTTCCACAGTCGACACACAGTGGACAGCGGGGAGTGGGAGCTGCATCCAGAGGTGTTCAACCTCATCATCCAGCAGTGGGGGTCTTCCATGCATCGACCTGATGGCAACCAGACACAACAGGAAGGTTCCAACATTCTGCTCTCGCTGGGCGGATCCCATGGCTGTGGATGCCTTGTTATCACGGTACCCGTGATCTTCCTCTGTCACTCTCTCTTGTCTGCTCCCTCATTGGTTGAGCTTGTTTGGCCCGCCCCTGGTGATCCTTTTTATACCTGACTAGGGCACCTGTCAGGTGCCCTTTCGTGGTGTTCCTGAGCCAGTGTTGCTGTTGCTGTGTTCCTGATTTCCGGTGTACTGATTTGGCCTGGCTGACGTTCCTGCTCGTTGCTGATCTGGCTTGTCTGAGAATCTCCACTGTGATGTGACTCGGCCCGGCTACGTTCCTGCTGCTGTTGTCGCTTGGGCGACATTCTGATTCCTGCAGAGTTGCGCCTGTTTGTTCGAGACTGTTCCTGTTAACCCTTGTGCTGCTGAGTTGCTGGTTACGCTTGCAGAGCCATACTACCAAGCTGAGTCTCCGGTTACGCTTGCAGAGCTGTACTACGAAGCTGAGTCTCCATTTACGCTTGCAGAGCTGTACTACCATAAAGCTGAGTCTGCCGTGGCACTTGCAGGGCAATACCGATACGCTGAGCCTCTGATTACTTGCTGTTCCAACCGGGTGCTGTGGTTAACTCTTGCAGAGCCGTATCGTTCACGCTACTCCTGCTGAGCCAGCCGCGTTTGGGCCTTGGTAGACGGCAGGTTCACATTGTCATCCCATTAGCAGAGTAGTCGGTATCCGGTTACGTGCCGGTTTGGTCTCTTGGCTCTTGCTCCTTCGCACCGGTGGTTCCATTACGCCCGGAGGGGCTATTGGCTCTAGCAATCGCTGTACAGTTGGTTTCTGATATGCCCGTGGGGGCTAGCAAGTCACACTCTTGCAGTGTAAAGTGTCTGGTCGTACGCCCGTGGGGGCTACTCGGCTCCAGCTTTTCCGATACGGTTGGTCTCGGTTACACGCCCGTGGGGGCTAGCGATTCACGCTCTTGCAGCATCAATAGTCTCCATTATACTCCCGTGGGGGCTAACGACTCACGCTTCAACATTACAAGTGGTCTCCGTTATATGCCCGTGGGGGCTATCCGCTACTGCTCTGTGTCAATCTCTGCATTATCCAAGCAGCTTACTACATCAGTGGACTGATAGTGCTGTGCTATTTCGCACCTATTGCTGCCTTTTCTTCACCTTGGGCGTGCCAAACACCACAACAGAGACTGACGAGTTCTATGTGTTAACTATTGATTGCCTATTACCATTTTGAGCCTGTCCTGTGACAGTATATGTATCATCTGTATTCTGTATACTGGTCCTGTGAAGGTCTCAGTGTCTATCTCTTGCTATATACTGTGTGGCCTATTGAGGGCGACCTTGTTCATTTATTTTTTGTTTTAATAAAACTGTGTTTTTTTCAAACCTGCTGTCTGAGTGTCTGAAAACCGTTACACTTGTCGATACCGTGGACATTTCCTCTGGCTTACATCTTCCCTCCTGCTCCCTTGTTGAACAGAGTTCTTCAGAAGCTGAGACTGGAGCACTGCCCAGTCATTCTGATTGCTCCATACTGACCTCGACATGCTTGGTTTCCGGAGCTTCTGGACCTCTCAGTGGCGGAAGCTCTTCGACTTCTCTCCTGTCCAGACCTTCTTCTACAAGGTTACCTCTGGAAAGAAGACGTTTATCTTCCGGCTTTGAATCTCCTGTCTTGTTGTGCTGACAAAGACCTATCTCAGGATTTTGACCTTCCTACAGTTCATTCCTTCCTCCAGGATGGTGTGGATAAAGTTCTTCATCTGAGTTCTCTCAAGGTTCAGACTTCTGCGCTCTCTGTCCTTTTTCATGATGTCAAGGTTTTCTTCCAGGGTGTTGCTCATACCTGTCTGGTGTTTAAGTCCCCTGCTTCTCAGTGGGATTTTACCCTGGTCTTGGGAGTGCTCCAGCGTCCTCCCTTTGAGCCTTTGGCTACCATTCCTCTACATATGCTGACGTGGAAGATGGCCTTTCTCCTGGCGATTGTTTCCATTCCATTCGGCGAGTTGCGGAGCTGCATGCCCTGTCCTGTAAACCACCCTTTTTAGTTTTTCACAAGGACAAGGCGGTGCTTCTCATCTCATAAGAGTTTCTCCCGAAGGTTGTGTCTGAGTTCCACATCAATCAGGAGATTGTGGTTCCTTCCTTCTGTCCTAACCGTACTTCTGACAAAGAGAGGGATCTTCATCTTTTGGATGTTGTGCGTTATCTCAAGTTCTATGTGCATCGCACTGAGTCCTTGAGGCAGTCTGACACTCTGTCAGGGAAGCCTGCTTCCAAGGTTACCATCGCTTCTTGGATCAAGTCCACGATTCGTAAGGCTTACGAACTTCGGAAGAAGCCTGTTCCCTTCAGGGTCACTGCTCATTTTGCAAGGTCTATTGGGGCTTCTTGGGCCTACAAGAACAAGGCCTCAGCTGATCAGTTGTGCAAGGCGGCCACTTGGTCATCTGTGCACACCTTTTCTAAACGCTATTGTGTGTATGTGCTGACATCGGCTGATGCCAGTTTTGGGAGGAAGATCCTAGAGGCAGCCTTGCCTGTCTAGGATCTCATTAGTCTTTCAGTACTCTTCACTTTTGAGCCCTGTTGGCTCTGGTTCAGTGTGCTGTGTACAGTTCCTGGGGTTTGTTTTACCCCTGTTCAGTGTCCGTTGATACTTTGCGGTTACTGTTGAGCTATTTATGATCTGGAGGTTCATTGGTGCTCTGGTGGCTTTGGGGAACCTGCACGTGGTCCTTGCCTTACTTCCCGCCCTGGGGAACTTAATGGTTGGACATCCCAATGTTACCAGTAACCTGTATTGGACGACAGAGAAAATAGTATTTTAGTCTTACCTGTTAAATCCTTTTCTCTTAGTCCATACAGGTTACTGGTCTCCCACCCTGTCAAGGGACCATGCTTGGTGCTCCTGCGGCAGAACATAGGGGTCCTTTCAGGTTCATGCTCACAGGAGTCTTCCTTTACCTTATTACTACCTAGTTAATAGTTAGTCTGCAAATCTTACTGGTTGAGAATTGGCTAGCTGCAAGCTAAGGAGAGGAGGTAGGCTCCACCCAGCAGTCACTTCTCAGAATTGTTCCTGCCTATTAAAGGGGCTGATCGCCTACCCAAAATTAGAAAGTGACCAGCAACCTGTATGGACTAAAAGAAAAGGATTTAACAGGAGTGAGCCCTAAGTAGGATATTTTAAACAAGGGTTTAGTGGTTTTATAGGTGTGGTAAATCTAAGGCGTGTAAAACCAGCTGTTATAAAAGTAAAAGAGTCAATCAATTTACATCTAATGTGACTAAAGAAGTATTTGGGATTCAAAGTTTTATTACATGTAAAAGTTCAAATGTAGTGTGCTCTTGTGGACTCCAATATGTGGGACGCACTGTAAGACCCTACATGTTAGGGTTAACACATGTGGAATATACGCACTCAGTCTAAACCACATAGTGTATCTGACCATTTTAAACGTGTACATGAATGTAATCCGAATTGTCTAACTTTTACTGCCATTGAGATTGTCACAAAAGACTGGAGAGGAGGAGATATTATTCAGATAGTATCAAAGAAAGAGACAGAATTGATTTTTAAAAAGAAATGTCTCCAACCCATTGGTCTTATTGTCACAATAGATTTAAACTGTTTTATTAAGAGTTAATTTATAAGTGATGTGGAAAAGTGTATATAAATGGGTGATTGTTCACTCTTTGACCCATCCCTGATGGAGTACGAAACACGTTAGGTGGAGTCAGCTAGAGTTTGGAACGAACTGTCATAAGCCGTTACTGTAGGAACCGGCAGTGATGACAGATGCCGTATCTTACCTGGCAAACTTGAAGGAGTGGGTCTCCCCCTGTTTCTCCAGTAAAGTACTGCGGGGTTTTGGGTGTTGTGTTTCATGATGCTACTAGTGACTTTAGATTCTATGTATGTTTTAGAATAAAAGTATTTTGTTGGACATCGGATGAATTGGAGCGTATTTCCGAGACGAGTGTATCACATCTAAATAGTGTGCGGATGTTATCTGAAAGTAAAGGAGAGGTGAAAAGGAAGTTTGTGCTCGGTACTGGTGTTTGAAATATACACAGGAATTGGAGACTAAGAACGTTGTCCCTGTCTTAAAGTGGTGAAGGAAAGAGAAAGAATCCTACCTGCACGTTGTTGATTGACAACTTGTAAGTAGGATTCATAGTGTGAGAGTCCATACTGGAAAGAAATATTACCCTATGATCTTGCTTTTTTCTATGTTTTCCATATATTTTGAAAATTAATATCTACAAGAGGACTTGTGTGACTTTCCAGAAGGAGGCCTTCATTTATAAATAAAGGACTTAAGTATATGCATATTTTTCTATATTATAAAGGACTTAATAAGGTGATGAGGATATAATCCACGTTGCATGTTGGTGTACATGTGCCATCACTACAATCACTATTTACTGTATCTGCTATACTGTCAAAATTTGACTTGGATTTTTTCTGTGTTTGTATTGTGTTTGGAGATATAAGGAGGTAACATACTGCACAATATTGTATATTTAGTAATTAGGACCTTTGCGATTGGAGACTTTTAACTTTATTTTATATTTTTGGTAGGTTCTGCACAAGAAAATAAATCCCCTGTTCATGTCTGTAGACACTATGATGATACTATACCACCTCCTTCTAATGCACATATTTCCAACTCTACCTCTGGTTCTCAACTTAATTTGAAAGATCAAGATGGACAAATCTCACGTCATCCTCATAGCTCCAAAATGGCCCAGAAGAACTTGATATACAGATCTTCTCAACATGTCAATCAACTATCCATGATGACTGTCTCTTGTTGTAGATCGACTAACCCAAGGTCCAATACAGCATTCAGACCTGGCATCAACTGCATGGCACTTGAAGCTGACCTCTGGATACAAAAGTATTTCTAAATAGCTAAAGTTAGTAACTAGAATTTACCACAGGATGTGGTTTCTTTGTTTCGGTTTATGTGGGGAACATCAGATCTTCCCTAATTTCATCAAGGTTCTGATTTCAGTATTGTGTATATTATTCCAGTGGTGAACCAATCTTTCTGGAAGCGCAGACATGCGTTCAAGGATTAGCTTGCATTAATCCAAACTTGGGACTTGAATTTGCTTTTGTACCTATTGCTGATGTAGCCATTTGCTGATTATCCTGAAAATGGTCTTCTTGATGAATATATCTTCTGCTTGTTGGGTGGCTTAGCTGCTTACATTGTTCTGTGAGTCACTGTATTTTCATGTTCCATTCGATAAGGCAATGGTTCAGACTAAGATGATTCCTACTAGAGATGGTGTCAAATTTCCATTTGAACCAGAACATGTAATTCTTTCAATTTGTCCTTGACCCATAAATAGGAAAGAACAAGAACTATACACAGTGGATATGGTAGTGGTATGGTAGACACTATGTACAACCTGCTCAATCCTTCCATAAAACAGATGCCCTTTTTGTTATTCCAGAGGGTCCAAGACATGGTTAGGCAAGATAGAAAACTGCTTTGGCTTCCTGGATAAAGTCCACCATCAGACAGACTTGTTATCATTGTGAATTTGATACCTCATTCCACCAGGGTTAATAATGCATCTTGGGTATTCTAAAACCAAGCTTCAGAGAAGCACTAATGCAAGGTGGCTCAGCACACTTTTTCTAAGCGCTACAAGGTAAATGTGATTGCTTTGGCAGAGGTGAGTTTTGAGCAAAAGGAGATATAGGTAGTGATGCCTAAGTAGTTATATTTTGACCATACCTTTCAGTACAGTTAATTGTTAGAGTCTGAGGTATTCTCTTGCACAGTTTGCTGGGAGTGGCCACTGACAAAAAAAGATTATGCTGTTTGTTATGATTGCCTGGTGGTATGTGTCCTTTGCACATTCTATGATCGTTTTGTCTCCATCCCCTGTGTTAGTATTTTCCTATGGTCCCTGTGTCCTCTATTGAACAAAAGAGAATAAAAGATTTTGTGCTATTTAATGATAAATCCTTTTCTCTTAGTCCATGGGGGATACAGGGCATTCCCACAGGAGAAAACTCATATATTTTGTCTGGCAGGGGAGTCCTGCCATTCTTGGCTTCTCCAAAATGGCGGCTTCTTCTCTGCTCTTTCTTTTTGAGATGGCCTCTTGGCATTGGTATAACTTTGTTAAATGAAAATTGAAGGTGTTTGCAGCTACGTTGGGGGTTAAGCAGAACGAAGAGGGAGAAACTATTCCAAAAGAGAGACCTTAAGCCCATTGTCCCCGTGTCTCCCTTGTGCTAAGATGAAAGGATTTATTGGTTGGTAGCAATCCTCTTTTTTATGGTAATATTCTCTGGCAGGACCCCCCTTGGGCCCATGAGGGTATATTTGGCCCATGGATCACTTGAGGTATACCTGTGGTTTTACAGAGGGACTTACCTATGTAGGCATCCTTCAAACAGCAGTCAGATATACCATATACTGCATATTTATATTTAATCTATGTTGTTCTCTACTGCTAGTTGTATCAGTTTACAGTGTGATTAAAAAGACTGACCCTTATGAGCCAGTCTTGTAAATTAAAGCCAATTATTTACTATGAGGAGATATGATCCTGAGGCACATTTCAACATATTCCACTTCATACAGGAAACTGCAGGTATGGGGCTTTTTGCGGAAAGCAAAAGATGAGCAATTCTGAAGCATACCAGCTGCACTGTGGAGATGAGGGGGAGGGTATATAATTTACATTGATTTAAACAAGGCTTTTAGCCTTTGAAGTGTAGTAGAGACCTGTCTAAAATTCATGACGTTAAAAGGCCAAATTAAATTGATGGAAAATGTAATTCCCCGTATAGCGCAACTGGGTTGCCCCATAATTGCTCATCTTTTCTTTTTGCATACATCCCATAATGCAAAAAATATATGGATAAGCATACCTGACTACTGTATGAAGGACTCCTACTTAAGTAAATGACTTTGTTAAGCAAATTAAGAACCACTTATCCCTAGGTCATAGTTCCTCTTTATAGAGGAACTATGACCTAGGAATAGGTGGCTTTTAATTTACTGACATATTCATTTACCTAGGTTAGGTGTACTTCATACAGTAGTCAGATATATCTCTCGGTTTACTTTTTGCATTATATATGCTTTTTCCTGTACTTAGTTGATCTCAGCCGAAACCTCCTCACACCCCCTCACAAAAAACAGTGTACGTCTATAGCAATGAATGATTTGTGCGTTATCATATTTTGCACAAAAATTAGCAGTGGACTACAAGACATATCTGTTTGAAGGATATCTATCTTGGTAAGCCCTTCTGTGAACCAAATCAAGAGGACCTTATTTCAAGAGTAAAGCTCCCCTTTAATAAGCTGCACACATTTTTTCTTGTAACAGTTTTTCTCTTCCCCCTCTGAACTTCTTGTAGTTCACCAGCCTGCAGAAGGATATTGAAGAGAGAGCTGCTGACATTGAGAAGATGAAGGTGGAGCAGCAGAAATTACAGGGAGTTATTAAATCTCTGGAGAAGGACATCCAGGGGCTTAAGAGAGAGATTCAGGAGCGCGATGAGACCATCCAGGACAAGGTAAGAGAAGAGGCCTACAAGAAGAGGGACGTCATAGCTAACGCTCCATCCTGAAAAATGGAGATTCACAAATACAATATAATGTGTTCAAACCATTATTATCCTATAACATAAAGTGGTAGAATGCGTGGCTTACTGTGAGCCGTAACTGCACATGAGCAGTAGAGAGTCTCTACTGTGCATGTGTGGTTTCACACACAGGGAGCTTTGCTGTGAGCCGTCTGGAGCTCCCCACTAAGGATCAGCGCATTTGGCGAGTCTCTAATGCGCATGACTGCAGTCATGTGCAGTAGAGACTCGCCGAACGCACTACCCAGCTCCAGACGGCTCACGTCCTGTCTCTGCTCCCGGCTCCGGTGGGGCAGCTGGGTGCACTTTAGCCCATGTATACGGGCTTTCATACTAGTATATAATAAAAGAGTAAACAGAATGTCAGGATGCTTCATCCAGTACTTTACCCTTTAAAGGCCAAAGGGATATGCAACATAATCCTTTGCAAGGAGTCATTGGTCCTTAAAGGGTTAATATAACTAAACAGACACAGCGAGACTAATGTACTAAGAGGAACTGGAGCAATTCTGGATCAGAGTAATTGTACCACTTGAGACAAATAATAATTCCCCAAATTCCATGATTTAAATATTACTTTTAACCTCGTGAATGCAAACATGGTCTCCAAAACATTACTTCTCAATTCTCTGAGGACCTCTCTAGCATTCAAGGGGGTTTTAAAGAAACATTAAAACCACCTAATAATAATAATCCACTTATATTTTCCTGAGCAAAAAGTCATAATGAATCAATTCTGAGTGGATCATTTCCCTAAATGTAATCTTACATATCAGGTCTATGAAAGCAGACATGATTCTTTTTGCAGGGCCTCAAGCTCCCCCACTGAAGTCTTCTGAGGAAACCTTTAGTGAGCAGAGTTTGTGTTTCTAGACTCCTGCAACAATGAATAATGTCTGCCTCTGTGGACATGATATCCATACTAATTAAATAGTTTTCTCTGTCGTCCAAAACAGGTTACTGGTAACATTGGGTAGGTGATCCACCCCTTTAATTAGGCAGGAACAATTCTAGAATTGTGTGCAGAGGGTGGAGCCTACCTTCCCTCCTTGGCTGCAGCTAGCCAACCAGCTCCAGAATAGTTTTAGAAATGTTTTTTATTTTTCTGTTAGAAATGGAATACCACCATTAGACGGATTACGATAACTGACAATGCCCTTAGATGTGGCTAGCTCAGTAACCAGGTGCTTTTGTGGACCTTAAGCCATGGGGGGAAAATCTTGGATTCAAGTTCTTTCCTCAGGAGTTGCCCACCGAGGCTTCTTCTTAATACATGGTAGTCTGAAGACAGAAGATCTGCAGGAAAGGTGTGCTGCAGGTACACATGTCCCATAGTGCCCCTCCACACAGGGTTTTTTGCCTTTGGAGTTCCTATTGAACACTCCTGCACTCAATGGGTTTATCTGTATGTCTGTTGGGTGTTTTGGAGTAGGTTTATGTGGTAACTTAACCCTTTAGCTGCTGGTTTTGCATCTTTGGGGGGGTTATTGACACTTTCCCTACTGGGTTCAGTGTTTTTTGGGTCTTCTAACATGTTCTAGTGATGTTTCATGTACTTTTATTTTACTGTTTCAACTTTGTGAAAATTTGAGTTACAGCGCGCTTTACCTCATAGACGCCATTTCTCCATTCACTTCTATGGGACTGTACAGTTTGGGAAATATATCTCTGCAACCGCTCAATGTAGTGACTTCAGAGATGACTCATTTTAATTGTCTGTCCTTGCTCTATCAGCCAGTTAACGTTTTAAGTGTGAGGGGGGGCTCAGGGGACTTCAGGCACTGTTGGGGTACCTTTTCTGGGAAAACTACATTTCCCATGAGCACTTACTTTGTGTGTTAGTTTCTGATTGGTTTGTGCCGCAGCAGCCATTTTGTGCCATTTCCAGAACTAGTATCCTATGCAGGGCTTGGACTCTCCTTCTTTCCTCTGCAGATTAACCCTTCACCTGCCAGATATGTGTATTTTAGCGATTTCTGGGGTGAAATTTTAATCTAACACACTGTATTTGGGTGATTCCTTATACTCTAAACATTTTTGACGCTGTGAGAATGTCTAATCCGTTGGAGCTTGGGGCCAGGCCTAAGACTAAGGACGCTGGGGTCTCTGTGTCCCCTATTGTGCATTGCTCCTCATGTCATTCAGGGTTACCTAGAGAATTCTCAGGTCATTTATGCCCAGCATGTTCTGATGTCCCTGAGTCTCTCCCAGGGACCTCCAGCCATGCATTAGAGCCAGTTTGGATGCAAGAGTTCAAGGCTGCTATTAGGGACCTTCGGTCTACATTGCAACTCTTTCCATCCCAGTTACAGAGGGTCTTCCATTCATGGCAGACCCCTTCTTCAGTCAAATCTTCCCTGCCAAAACCGAAGGGAGTACCTGACGTATCAGATTCCTCTGAGGAGGAACTGTTGGTGGATTCAGATGTTGAGGAATGTTCTTCTGTGGGCTCTTCTTGGTTTTTTTGGGGACCCCTTTGAGGCTGATCCTGAGCACTCGGCTGAGGGCCTGATCAGGGCTGTCTTGACTACCCTAAACATTCCCTTAGTTCAGGAGGTTTCTTCAGATCCCTCTGATGTGTTTCAGGAGCCTAAAAAGCCCCTTACTTGTTTTCCACCTAACCCCACTCTTGACCGCCTTGTGTCTGATGAGTGGAAATCTCTGGACAGGAAACCTTCTGTTTCCAAGAAATTTGCCAAGCTTTACCCCTTCTCTGAGGCGACGCTTGCTCAGTGGGTTCATCCCCTAAAGTGGATGCTTCTATCCCCAGGCTATCTAAGTCTACTGCCTTGCCTGTTTCTGATACGTCAGCTTTGAAAGACTGGACTGACAAACTTGAGGTTTCGCTCAAGTCCATCTTTGCCATCACCGGTACTGCCATGCGTCCAGCGTTCGCTGCGGCATGGGTTAACCTGGCCATTGCAGTCTGGACTGAACAGCTCACCCTGGCTGTCCATCAGGGTGCTCCTACTTCAAATATGTTGAGGCTTCTTGCCAACCTTTCTGAGGCCCAGCACTATGTTTCTGCTGCCTTATTTGATGCCATCCGTTTGGTGGCTATGGTTTCCACCATGTCTGTGGTTGCCAGATGTACCCTTTGACTCAAGATCTGGTCTGCTTCTAAGAAAGCCTTGCTCTCCTTCCCTTTTCAAGGCACTTCATTGTTTGGGCCAGATCTCAAGGATCTGATTAGTGAGGCCAGGGGTGTAAAAGTACCTTTCTGCCTTTGGTACCCAGGAAGAAAACGCCTCTCAAGCATAATAATTTTTTTTGTTCCTTACAGACTGAAACACGTCCGGCGAACCAGACGGTTCCCTCAGCTCCGCATGCCTCCTCCAAGCCCAAACAGCGATAGAAGCCCAAGGTCTCCTCCAAGCCTAAGGCTTCCAAGCCTTCTTCAGCATGTCTCATCGAACCCAGGTCCCCACTCTGCTGTGGGTGTCCATCTGCGTCACTACCACAACGTCTGGGAGGATTCAGTGGCGGACCAGTAGGTTTTACAGGTGGTGGCGGAAGGGTACAGGATCCCTTTAGTCTCTCTTCCTCTCTTTCCCTTTTTCCCTTCTCATACGCCCCAGGGCGCAGAGAAACACCGTCTGTTCAGTGGAGCTATCCAGACCCTTCTGGACAAGGATGTTCTAGAACCTGTTCCAGTTCAGGACAGAGGTATGGGTTTTTACTCAAACTGCTTTGTGGTCTCCAAGAAGGATGGCGGTTGGCATCCCATTTTGGATTTGAAGGATCTCAATTCCTTTGTGATCAAGACTCATTATCACCAGGAGTCCCTAAGGACGGTGATTGCTGCTATGTACCCAGGGGAATTCCTTGCCTCTCTGGATCTTCAGGATGCGTATCTACACATCGCCATTCATCCAGAGAGCCGGCAGTATCTCAGATTTTCCTGCGACCAAGGGCACTTTCGGTTTTTAGCTCTTCCCTTTGGTCTGACTACAGCTCCTCAAGTCTTCAACCATGTCCTGGGAGCTTTAGTGTCCGTTCTCCACCTGGACGGCATCAGAGTTACTCCATATATAGACGACCTGCTTATGAAAGCCCCCTCTGCAGAACTTCTTCATCAGCAGGTTCAGGACTGTATTCATGCTCTTACTCATCATGGGTGGATCCACAACATGGACAAGTCAGATCTTGTCCCATCCCAGCATGTGGTCTATGGGCCTTCTCTTTGACACTCAGCAGAGCATGCTATGTTTCTCACGGATGAGGTAGCTCACCAGATCGCCCAAAGGGTTTCTGCTGTTCTGGCTCAAGATCCAGTTCCAGCCAAGAAGCTGTGCTCTCTAGTGGGGAAATTCATCTCCATCATAGAAGTGGTCCCATTTGCCATGGCTCACACCAGGGAACACCAGAGGTTTGTGATCCAGGTGTGCAGGGATCAACCGGACCTTTTGAAGACGTCAGTATCCCTTCCTCTTCATGTGGAACTGAGTTTGTCGTGGTGGCTCAACCTCTCCAATCTGCTGAAGGGCAAGTCCTTCCTGGTATCCTTCTGGACCATAGTGACAACGAATGCCAGCCTCTCTGGCTGGGGAGTGGTCCTGGGTCGCCTGAGTGCTCCGGGTCGGTGGTCTCTGGAGGAATCTCTCCTTCCCATCAACGTGTTGGAGCTTTGGGTGATATTTCATGCCCTTTGTCATTGGACACCTCAGCTGGAAGACTGCCCAGTCCGGGTACAGTCCCACAACGCCCCGGCTGTGGCTTACATCAACAAGCAGGGCGGAACAAGAAGTCTCGCTGTTTGGTTAGAGGTCAAGGTTATTTTGTCTTGGGCAGAAGAACACGTTCCTGCCATATCCGCAGTGCACATTCCTGGTGTAGACGTCATGGCGGACTTCCTCAGTTGACACACATTGGACAACGGCGAATGGGAACCGCACCCAGAGGAGTTCACCCTCATCGTTCAGAAGTGGGGTCTTCCTTGCATCAAGCTGATGGCGACAAGACACAACCAGAAGGTTCCGATGTTCTGCTCTCACTGGAGGGATCCTCTAGCTATAGCGGTGGATGCCATGTCCATTCCTTGGTTATTTCCTCTGGCTTACATCTTTCCTCCCCTTCCCATGTTGCACAGGGTGTTGCGGAAATTGAGACTGGAGCACTGTCCAGTCATTCTGATTGCTCTGTACTGGCCTTGACAGGCTTGGTTTCTGGAGCTTCTGGATCTGTCAGTGGTGGAGCCATTCCGGCTCCCTTGCCATCCGGATCTTCTTCTACAGGGTTACCCGCGGAAGGAGGATGTTCATCGGCTAGCTTTGACGGCTTGGAAATTGAATCCTCAATATTGAAAAAGAAGGGTTTTTCTTCTGGTGTGGTGGCTACTATGCTCAGTGACCACAAACCTGTTTCTTCTAAGGACTACCATTGTGTCTGGTCGACCTTTCTATCTTGGTGTACCTACAGTCCTTGCCTTTTTGCAGGACAGTGTGGACAAGGGCCTCAGTTTGAGTTCCCTTAAGGTTCAGACTTCTGTTCTCTCTGTTTTCTTTCAGAGGCACATTGCCATTCTTCCTGATGTCAAGGTTTTCTTTCAGGGCGTTGCTCATACTCATCCTGTCTTTAAGAGTCCTGCTCCTCCATGGGATCTTAACTTGGTTTTGGGCGTTCTTCAGCGCCCTCCCTTTGAGTCATTGCCTACTGTTCGTATACACCTGTTGACATGGCCTTTCTCCTGGCGATCGTGTCGCGGAGTTACATGCTCTGTCCTGTAAACCACCTTTTTGGTGTTTCACAAGGACAAGGCGGTGCTTCACACTTCTCAGGAGTTTCTTCCGAAGGTGGTTTTGGAGTTCCACATCAATCAGGAGATTGTGGTGCCTTCTTTCTGCCCTAACCCTACTTCTGACAAGGAGAGGGATCTCCACTTTTTAGATGTGGTGCGTTGTCCAAAGTTTTATGTCCATTGCACTGAGTCTATCAGGCAATCTGACACGCTGTTCGTCATTCCTGAGGGTTCCAGGGCAGGAAGACCTGCATCCAAAGTGACTATTGTGTCCTGGATCAAGTCCACTATTCGTAAGGCTTACGAGCTCAGGAAGAAGCCTGTTCCCTTTCGGGTCATGGCTCATTCTACTAGATCCATTGGGGCTTCTTGGGCTTACAAGAATCAAGCTTCCGCTGATCAGTTGTGCAAGGCTGCACTTGGTTGTCTGTGTACACCTTTTCGAAGCGCTACCGCGTTGATGTGCTGGTATCGGCTGATGCCAGCTTTGGGAGGAAGATCCTGGAGACAGTCTTGCCTGTCTACGTTCTTCTTCGGTTCTTGGTGCTTCCTTCACTTCTGAGCCCTTTTGGCTCTAGTTCAGTGTGCTGTGTAACAGTTTGGGGTGTTGTTACCCCTGTTCAGTGTTCGTTGACACTTCATTGTTTTGTTGGGCTATCTCTGATCTGATGGTTTATATCTGTTCTGGTGACTTTGGGGGGCCTTGCTCCTGGTCTTTGCCTCTGGGAAGCTCAATGGTTGGACATCCCAGAGTTACCAGTAACCTGTATTGGACGACAGAGAAAAGAGGATTTTAGTCTTACCTGGTAAATCCTTTTCTCTTAGTCCATACAGATTACTGGTCTCCCACCCTGTCAAATGACCATGCTTGGCTCTTCTGTGGCAGACTGTGGGGGTCCTTCGGGGTCATGCTCACAGGAGTCTTCTTTCCTTTCTACTATCTAGTCAATAGTTAGCGTCTCAAATCTTACTGGAGCTGGTTGGCTAGCTACAGCCAAGGAGGGAAGGTAGGCTCCACCCCCTGCATACAATTCCAGAATTGTTCCTTCCTAATTAAAGGGGCGGATCGCCTACCCAAAGTTACCAGTAACCTGTATTGACTAAGAGAAATGGATTTAACAGGTAAGACTAAAATCCTCTTATTTTGGAGAACTAATCCACACAGAAATTAACCTTTATGGGCATTAGGATTTTCTTCCTATATTTGGGAAATGGGGACTTCTTATTAGGAGGTGTTAGCGTTCCTCTAATTCACTGAGACTTTTTTCTGTTTGTCCCCTATGGTACAGCTGACTTGCCCCAGAACTGTTTCAGTTCTTTCTAGTATATTACATTGGGCCTTATGTATTAAGACGAAATGGGACAATTCTGGGGCAAACCAAGTGCATTTTAGCAATAAATTAAATAGCCCCATTTGAGTCAACAGGAGTCTTGGGAATGGCCCATTTTGATCAGATATTTTATAACTAGACATCGATTTTTTTTTTTCATTTCATCCATCTCTGCTGATCTGTCAGTTTATATTGTCTTTTTAAATGGTGACTTAACAAAATAAATCACACATGGCACTGAGGAAAATTATACATATATATATATATATATATATATATATATATATATATATGGAATAATATATCCTGGCTCTATCTAACACAGGAGAAACGAATCTATGACTTGAAGAAGAAGAACCAGGAGCTGGAGAAGTTCAAGTTTGTGCTAGATTACAAGATCAAAGAACTGAAGAAACAAATTGAGCCAAGAGAAAATGAAATTAAAGAGATGAAAGAGCAGATTCAGGAGGTGAAGTTCCTGCTTTGTCTAGTATGGCTGCATCCCTATTCCTACTATTTACTCATGTATAGGGTTGTATCTATATCTCACACCTCACCTAGATAAGGCACGCTTATCCCTGCCTATCGCAACACTCTCATTCATCAATATACTGTCTCAACCCCCATCTACTCTAATGGCACAGAAAATACCTTTGCCTGTAACAAACAAACACAATAAAAGTTCTTAAACGGTAACTGTCACCAGTATAGTGCCCTGTAGGCAGAGGTGCCCATGAGCCCCAGGAGACCAATGGGCAAGCAGAAATGGGATCTGAAACTAGACCCCAGTGCCCTCTCCTTAGTCATGGGAGAAGAGAACAGTAAACAAATGTTGTGGTTTGAGTTCCAGCCCTCTCTCAGCTGGGGTGGGTGGTGAGGGTTGTGTTACCAGTTTTCTGGTTCCCTGAGCATAACAGGAGCAATTTTGAAGTATGTAGACTCTGAAATAGTTATGCAAACTGGATACTGCAGGAATACCTGAATGGGTAAATAAATTGTATTCACCATAAACCAGGAATGGTTGTCAGGTACAGGTGCATTGTGATAGCTTTGGCCACTCTAAAAGTAGTTGAGGCATTCCTCACAATTAAGTGTCCCTAGGCAGCTACATACACTGCCATGTTGAGGAACATTAAATCCCCCCCATGATTTGTCTCACATGGCGTGTTTTTAATTGGGTACTCCTTCCTGCTTAGGCTTATGTTACCAATCTTATTGCTTTTATTCTAAAGTTTTGAAAGTCTTATCCTTCTAATTCCAACACGTATCTATAATCTTTCTCTTCTGTGTGTTATGTAAGAAATGATTGATTTCCTTGCCACTGTTTGCTCTGTTTTCCATCAGCTATACTAGGACCCACAGTTTTCTCATTAGCCTCTCGGTTCTTGTAACAAATGTATCTGTCCCTTTCTAATCAGTTCTCTTCAGCTCTTATTACCGTTGGCAATTTATGTTTCATTAACTGTTTGAGTACAAGCGGCGTGCCCATTGTGACAGCCCTCTGATAATCAAAGGGTTAATGATATTATGCTGTCTTTTCCCAGATGGAGACTGAGTTGGAGCTCTTCCACAAGCAGAACTCACAGCTGGATTTAAACATCACTGAACTCAGACAGAAGCTTAAAGCAACAGATAATGAAATGCACAAAGAGAGACAGAAGGTAAAAAGATACTAAGGCTGATTGATGTACAAAGAACTATATTATTTTTTGAGTCAACCAACTGTTTCACAAGAGTCATATATAAAGTTACATTGATTTAAATAGGTATTTTAACCCCATGAATGCTAAGGAGGTTTCCAACGTATTGCTTTTTTTCAGCGTGTTGGAGATGTCTGTAAATTTCAAGCAGTTAAAAGTTCCATTTAAATCAATGGGAAATTTGGTACTTTATATTTGTCCTCTATAATGCAGTTGTTTACTCCAGCATTACTTCAGTTCTCCTTAGTACATCATCCTGTAAGAACATGTATATCGTGACTTGGTAGTAGAAAGCTGCAGGTTGGCGTGTGGGTGTACCATAGGCCATTTGAGAATTACAGCGAAGGACAAAAGCTCCTATTGCACCAATCCCATTAAAGGAATAGTATTGCTTAAAGGGGATCTATGACCCCAGTACAAATGTGTGTTAAACGTTAGATTACCTAGCGATTAGGTGGATGTCTTGAATAATTTTTTTGTTAATCCTATGTTTACGAAAATTAACATTTAAAAACTGCACTTCCGGATAGACTGCGGGTACATCTCTATTCCCACAGTCTGTAACTCTGCCTTTGCTCCCTCCCTCTAGCCAGTCTCCTCCATTGACGGAGGCTTTCTGTCTGTAGGCTGGAGCGATCTCACAGGATAGATATCGATCTCTGTCAATGAGACCAGTTTACAGACAGAAGCCTCTATCAACGGAGGAGGCTGGATAGAGGGAGGGGAGCGGAGGCATAGTTACAGACTGCAGGTATAGAGCTGTACCCGCAGTCTATCCAGAGGTGCAGTCTTTAAATGTTAATTTTTGGAAACATAGGATTAACAAAAAATTATTCAAGAAATCCACCTAATTGCTAGGTAATCTAACGTTTAACACACATTTGTACTGGGGTAATAGATCCCCTTTAATGAGGAAAAATATATTCCTTTTTCCTCCAGTCTTAGGAGGATATAGGGACCAAGGAGTTAGGATCTTTCCTTTAGGAGGCAGTGCACTTTAAGAAAGAGCCTCTGGAGGGGGCAGACTTCTATTCACCTCTGCTTAACCCCTACATAGCTCCAGCCATATTCTATTTTGTATGTTTCCTCAAAAGAAGAACAGGGCAGTCTCTACTGTGACAAGTCATTTTGCATATATTTTGTTATTTTATATTGCATAGGTGGGAACAGGGGGGGCTGTCATCTCTGCCCTCTGTGCTTCATGTCTACTTGTTAAAGTACGTCCTTCCAAACTTAGAAATGGATTAGGGGATGCAGCTTTAGAACAGGATCCAAATCTCCTGAGGTTGGTAAGCTATAGCTGTTCTTGTGTCAGGGGTTGTAAGTATATCAACCCCCAAATCAATAACCCCACATCCCCACATTCCACCTTCTGATCACCCTCTGACCACAATCTGAGGTCTGGGGTAATTGAGGTTATTGAGTGAGGTTTGCATGAAGGTCTTGGGGACAGTGGTGGCCACCATGGAAGCCATACCCTATGCCCAGTTTCATACCAGGATACCTCAGCTGGAGATTCTATAGAAGTGGTCCCAGTGGTCTAGTTATGTGTCTCACCAAATTTTGCTGTCCCCAATGACAAACATGGAAATGGAAGTGGAAGATACCCCAGTGACAAAGGCAAACTTAACATTGGTGGTTGGATGTGAAGCATCTAAGTGTGGGAAAGGCATTCTTCGTCAGTGAGTGGATATATGTAAATCTATCTAGCTGGGAAGTGGTTTTCCATACCTTACACTTCAAGGTCAATGATCACAGTTGAGAAGTTCATTAGAAATCATTATGATGGAACTCCAAGCACCTCTACTGCCACTAGCACACTGGACTCTGATACTGAAGCATCATCCAATCCAAATTCAGTCAGGCATCACCACAATGGTGGCATATTTAAAGGAATAGTAATGTTTCACAAAAACAGCATTAGGGCCATGGAGAGTGTTATTTCAGTACTGTCAGAGTGGTAATTCAAGAGTAATTGAATGAAAAAAATATCTCCCTCCCCGCCCCTTTTACCTAGTGTAAGCCACCTCCCCTCAGTTGTGGGATCTGTTCCCTGGTCCCCTTCCTGGGACTTGAATGTCAAATGATAGAACCATTTGAACCCATTGCTACAGTATTCATTCTTTGGCTTACTCTGAAGACAGTTTTCCTGATAGCTGTATAGTTGGTGTATCAGGTAGTTTTATGAGAGTTACGTGTCACATGAGTTACATGCCATGTGAATCTACATTCATAATTTTTCATTCCAAGAAGGCAGTTCCTTTGACTAGACATAGGTTCCTCTTTAAAATAGTGTTGGATTTCCATTGGAAACAAGAAATTGTCATCCCTTCTTTCTGTCCTCTTCCTGCAGATTGGAAGGAACAGGTACTACACATGCTGGATGTGGTGCTGTCTCTCACACTATTTATAACAAACTCAATCCTTTTGTAAAATCGACACCATTTTTGTTATCCCAGAGGGTCTGAAACATGGTCAGGTGGATTCAAAAATGACATTTGCTTCCACCATTAGGCAGGCTTATGTTCTCCATTCTAAGCTGCTTCCCTTTCAGGGTAATGTCTCTTTCCACCAGGGCTCTATTTGTCTTGGTAGTTCAAGAACCAAACTTCAGAGGAATAGCTATGCAAGGTTTATACCTGGATATTTCTCCACATATTTATTAAACACTGCGAGGTCAATGTATTTGTCTCAACAAAGGGGAAGTTTGGGCAAAAGGTGTTACAGGTGGTGGTAGCCTACTGAGTATATCCCTGTTGACTATTTCTTATAACAGAGTTTGAATTAGCTTGTTTGTTTCATTTAAGATGCCTGTTGACACAATGGGGTTATTGTGTTGACTATGTATCACGGTGCCCATGCTCCCTTGTTGTTGTTTTCCTGTCAGTTTATCCTGTGTGTACTCCCATTGGCTGTCCTGTATTGAGCCCGCCCAGTATGGCCTTTATATACTGGGCTCCAGCACCCACACGGTGCCCTTTCGTGGTGTTCCTGTACCAGTGCTAGTTTTCTGCTCAATGTTTCCCAGTGTACCGACTTGGCCTGCCTGACTACTCCGCATCAGTTCTCCTGCTCCTGTGCACCGACCTGGATTGCCTGACTACTCTTCAGTGCCTGCTCCTGTGTACCGACCCGGCCCGGCTGACGTTTCTGCTCCTATGTACCGACCCGGCCTGGCTGACGTTCCTGTTCCTGTGTACCGACCCGACTCGACTGACATTCCTGTTCCTGTGTGCCGACACGGCTTGATTGATGTTCCTGCTTCTACAGCTTATTGTCGCCTTGGCGAAATTCTCACTCTCCAGGCGATCCGGTTCCACTTGCTCTACTGAGTGCGAGAGTCAGTTTCCGTTACTGCTCCTGCAGGTTGCTAGTGTCAGCCTCCGTTACTGCTCCGGCAGCTGCCTTTGGCATAGTCCTCCCTTACTGCTCATACCGGTTGCTAAGTGTCTGCCTCCATTATTGCTCCGGTAGTGCGCCATTGTCTTGTCCTCCATTACTGCTCCTGCAGGTTGCTAGTGTCTGCCTCTGTTACTGCTCCGGCAGTGTGCCTTGGGCCTAGTCCTCCGTTACTGCTCATACTGGTTGCAAGTGTCTGCCTCCATTATTGCTCTGGTAGTACACCGTTGGCTTTTCCTCCGTTACTGCTCCTGCAGGTTGCTAGTGTCTGCCTCCATTACTGCCCCGGCAGTGTGCCTTGGCCTAGTCCTCCGTTACTGCTCATACCGGTTGCTAAGTGTCTGCCTCCGTTATTGCTCCGGTACTGCGCCATTAGCTTGTCCTCCGTTACTGCTCCTGCAGGTTGCTAGTGTCTGCCTCCATTACTGCTCCGGCAGTGTGCCTTTGGCTTGGGCTCCATTAACTGCTCCGGCAGTGTTCTCTCGCTATTGCTTTCATACCCTGGCAGTTCACGTTTGTTCTGTTGGCATTGAGCATCCAGAAGCTCTCTGTCTGGGAAGTGCTATCACAGTGCTTTCTCACATGGGACTGTTTACACTCCTTGATGAACTTTAACTCTTGCAGTACCAGAGTCCTGGGAAACCTACTCCTTTTGGCCTGACCTGTGTCAGTATAGATTGCTTGTACTTTGATTTATACTGGACCTGTGTGGGCATTGATAATGTTAACCTGTCGTGTGTCTGTATTATACTGCCTGTATACTACAGGACCTGTGAGGGTTCTTATTCTATTGTGATTTCAATAAAACTGTGTCTTTATCCTAAACCATTGTGTCTGTGTGTCGAACAAACCGTTACACTATGTTTTCAAACTGTTGTAGTTGGCCTTTGAAGAATTATGTGTGGGCTAAGTGAACAGGATGTATCAGTAAGCAGCACAAAAATCGCCTAACTGCAGGGTTTATCTCACTAAGTAAAACAATGGTATGCTCACTGCTGAGAGATGTTTTAACCAAAAGTCACTATAACATGTATTTTTGGGTGCAGTACTTCCATGGCCTGAAGGGTGGTGCTGTTGCTACAGCAGTTTATGGACAGCTGTTGTCAGTGGCAAATAACCTTCCATAGGCCACTGCAAGATTTAAGGCCATAGATGCTCTGCACTGAAGAAAAATGCAAGCAGTAGAAATACCCTTGTAGCAAATGCTTTTTTTTTTTTTTTTTAATGTATTTTTCTCATATTGATACTTTTTCTTTAAGGCCATCTGCATCCTAATAGTATAGAGTGGTAAGGCCCTGCTCAGTGACTAGACATAATGGCCCATATTTATAAAAGCAAACTGGAGTTACTCTGGAGTAAAACAACCGCAACATAGGGGACAAATAAAACTTCCTAAATTGCCACTTGAACAAAGCTTTTTAACCCCTTGAATGCTAGAGAGGTCTCCAATGCATTGCTTCACAAAAGAAAAATATACCCAAGGCATCAGAATCCAAACCCAACATAGCATGAAGTTTGGAGTATGGAGTCTTCCACAAATCCTCCACTGGGGGAAGACACTTGATTCAGCAATGGAGGATTTCAGTTTCAGAGTGGGTCTTTCAACTCATTCAAGAAGGTTACAGAATGTCTTTCACAACCCTACCACCTCATCGTTTTTTCATGTCCAGGGTACCAGAAGAAAAGATATTACCAGAAGCCTTTCATCAGGCAATCCAACAGTTTCTAGTCAATGGTGTGATAATCCCAGTACCAAAAAAACAAAAGTTCAAAGGCCTTTATTCCAATCTGTTTATGGTACCCAAAAAAGATGGAGGATTCTGTGCTATCCTGGATCTGAAAAAATGTAACCAGTTTCTCAAAGATCCCAGGTTCAAGATGGAATCAATCAAATCAGTGATAGCCGCCATGGAACCAGAGGAATTTCTGACATCTTTAGAAATCAAGATTTGTAACTTCACATTCCTGTATGACCCAAGCACTAGAAATATCTCAGGTTTGCTTATCAAAAACCAACACTTTCAGTTTGCGGCATTACCTTTCTATCTAGCCACAACACAGAGAATTTTTACCAAAGTGATATTTCCTCTTATGGCTCACCTCAGATCCATGGGAGTAAATCTTACTCCTTCTCTGGACATTCTGTTGCTAAAGGCTCTGCCTTTATCCTACTGTTTAACAATGAAGAATCACGGTTAGATCATCAACCTAAACAAGTCTCAGTTGGTGCTGTCTCAGCAGATCCTATGTCTAGGATCAATATTCAGTACTAATATTCAGAAAGTGGCATTACTTCAGGAGAAAATTTCAGATCTTTAGGACAGAGTTCAATCTTTTCTCTCCCTACCAGAAGTTACAGTCAGGCACTGTATGAATAATTGTGGGAAAAATGTTAGCTACAATAGAAGCAGTCCCCTTTTTTCAGTTTCACTTGTGACCAATACAATTGGAACTAATCCACAACTGGTCCAAAAATCCAAATCATCTTCATCACGTGATTAATATATCCCAGCCCACAAGAGTGCAGGGGTGGCTCACAAGTTCAAATCTCATCACAGGAAAACATTTCAAATGGGAAAGCAGTGTTCAAACATAACTTAATTCAAGGTCAGGGTAGTCCTTCCGAATCCCATCTTCCCATAAACATTCTGGAGTTGCGTGCAATCTACTATGCATTACTAGCATGGACTTCAATTCTGAAGAATCTTCCTATTCGGATTCAGTCGCACAGTCCCACAGCAGCAGCCTACATAAATCAAGGAGGAACAAATTCAAAAGCTGGTTGGATGGAAATAGAAAAGATTCTTCTCTGGGCAGAGAATCATGTTACAGCATTATCAGCCATTCACATTACAGCAGTGGATAATTGGGAGGCAGATTACCTCAGCCATCAGACCACAGACCCAGTGGAATGGAAACTAAATCAGGAAATATTCCTTCAGATAACATGCCAATGGGGAGTTCCAGAAATAGACATGATGGTGTCAAGAAGAAACAGAAAACTACAACGTTCTATTCAAGAGCAAGGGACCCACAAACAATAGCAGTGGATGCCCTAACAATTCCTTGGAATTACAGACTAGTGTATGTCTTCCCTCCACTAGCTATGGTTCTTAGAATTCTCAGCAAAATAAAGGAAGAGAAGGTGCACACCATTCTCATTGCTCCTTTTTGGCCCAGGAGATATTGGTTTCACCAAATTATTGACAGAGCCCTGGCGACTTTCTCAGATTTCAGACCTCATCTCTCAAGGACCAATTTTCCACCACAACTTACTCAGCCTTGCTTTAATGGCATGGAACTTGAGACCCAAATCCTGAAGAGCAAAGACTTCAATTCTCCTGTAATTCAAACCATGCTCAGGGCTTACAAACCGGTGTCGGACAAAATTTACCACAGAGATTCGAGATACACGATAGTTCCCCCATATTGAAATCCCATTCCACCATGGGACTTGAATTTAGTGTTGGAAGCTCTTCAATCCTCTCCATTTCAGCCCCTGTCATCAGCCTCTATCAGAGATTTCACTTTAAAACAGCCTACCTAATGGCTATTCTAAAGAGAGAGCTCTTTTAGTGAGATGTTTAAGACAATATGTCCAAGTTACAAAATCATTTAGGACATCAGACACCATGTTTATGATTTCAGAAGGCACTAAAAATGGCAGACCAGCATCCAATACAACTATTGCCTCTTGGCTCAAACAGACTATCAGACAAGCATACAGATTAAAGTCTGTTCCAGCACCTTTCATTCTTCTTGGTCCATCACTTCATTGGCCCTGAAGAACCAGGCTTCTGTTGATCAGTTGTGCAATGAAACTACATGGTCATCTGTTCACATGTTTACTAAGTCTGACAAAGTTAACATGTTTGCTAGTTTGGTCTGAAATGTTTTGGAGGCCATTGTTCATTAGTTTTCTTTTCTCACACTTTTCTGGGACAATTTTGGTACGTCCCCATGGTCCCAGCATTCCTCAGTGACTACAGAAAATGTGAATTTTTACTTACCAATAAATCCTTTTCTCTTAGTCCATTGAGGGATGCAGGGCTTCCTGCCCACAGAAAAGTTCTTGGGGAGGGTATATTGCCATTTCTGGCAGATCTGTTTACTGCTATTCTCTTCCTGACTCTGATAAACGAAAACTGAAGGCAGCTAGGCAGGGGGAGGGGTTAGCAGCTAAGAGATGGGAAGACTTTTTCGTTTAGAGCACCCTGCCTCCTATAGGCATGCTGCTTAACCCCATGGGCCTTGCATCCCTCAACTGACTAAGAGAAAAGGATTTATTGTAAAAAATCCCATATCCCATGTCCCATCTCAATGGGACAGCTTGAGTCATAAACTATTTGATAATAACAGCACCACCTGGATGACCATAGTAGAAAAGTGTAATTTTATTAAAACATAACAATGACAATTTTAAAACAATATTGAATCTTCATAATTTTCTGAATGAAAATCTTCCATCATAGCAGAAAGAACTGCACTATATGTTTATTCATAAAAAAATTTCTGCTCCTTCAAAGATGAATAGATTCCATCTTTCCATGTCTATGGCTAAAATATGAATAGTATAATGTCATGGTTTCTGCATTGAGTCTTGAGAAAAGCCATTTGTTTGTAGTTAACTGTATCTTTACTTGAACCAACATAGTAGTTCTTAACAGATAAAGCAGAACACTTTCTGTTTTATCCACTGGGGACACAGGGATAATGGGGTTAAAGCCCCTCAATGTTAACAATAAAATAAACAAAAAAAAAACCCTGGAGGAAAGTGCTACAACCTGTAGTAGCTGACTGTCCTGTCTCCCTGTTTTACCAGTCTGATGTTTTCCTAAGGCTGTTTGCTTGTTTGTTTTGTTATAGTCTCCAGTGACAGAAGCAGTTCATGGTTCTGCTGTTTGCCTTTGTAGTGGTTTGTCTTTTCAGTGGCTATAAGCATTTTATGGGACAGCATTGAGATGTTCCGTGGTATGTGTGTGCTGGATGAAGCAGAAAGGAGGATTTTTGTGCTACTTACCATTAAATCCTTTGGTAAGGATGTATGCCAAAAATGCATGTTCTCTTTCACTGGAAGGTGTGCCTTGCAATTCCGTGGCTTCTTTGGAATGGTGATTTCTTTGCTGTGTCTTTTTTTCAGGTTGACCTTTGGCCTTAGTCTTGCATTACTTTAGTTAAACTGAAGGTAGGCGGAGCTGGGCAGGGGTTAAGCAGGGCTGAATGGGAGTATACCGCCTCCGCGTTTTTTTTTTACATAAAATGCCTTGCCACCTAGCGGAGGGACTTTAAACATTTATGGTCCCTGTGGTTCCCATGGACTAAGAGAAAATTAATTATCGGTATGTAGTACAAGCTTATGTTTTTTCAAAAGTAATTTTACTGTTTCTTGCAGGTCCATGATGTTGAAGCTGTTGTAAAGCGCTTTAAGACTGATCTACATAACTGTGCTGGCTTCATCCAAGACCCCAAGAAACTGAAAGCTAACATCCGGGACTTGTATGAGAAATATGTGAGAGACAGTGATGTAGTAAGTACTTTTATACCAGCTCTCCTTCCATGGTTTCTCTTTTCCCTTCTTGCATTAACACCTTGGATGCAGGAGATGTTGATAACACATTGTGAGACAATGCATTGGAGCAGTATCTAGAGTTCTGGGGCAAACCAGCTGTACTAAAGGAGACCAGTGCCATTTCTAGGCATTTCACTCCCACTTGAAGACAAAAAGGCTTCAAAAAAATCCTTGAGAGCCAGAAGGGTGTCCAGCACATTGGGCACTCCACCGGCACTCCAAGTGTTAATATTTAAGAGAAAAGGGAGCATGGATGTTATTTATTTCAGTATGAGAGAAATATTAGAGTGAGAGTCTTTTTGAAAGAACTGCTTCACTACTGCCTTCATATATCATGGAGGAACTAAAAGCAAGACAGCAGAGAGCAGATTCATTTGAAGTTCCTCTCACTGTTATCTTTTTCTCATACTGAAATAAATACCAAGCTGCCTTTAGTTATAAGTTATATTATTAACCCTCTGAGTGGGAGACACGTTCCACACTTTTCCAACACTCAAATGGTTAAACTAACACATGATCTGCCTCTCATACTCACTTCCCCAAGCATCTGCACAAACCCAGTTGTCTCCTGTTTGCTGACCAGCACCAATCAACTCTCACAACTGGAACAGGAAGCTGGATGTGAGAGGTGATTGGGCTGTAGCTTATTTAACCCTTTGAACATTAGAATTGTGTCCAGCATATTGGGCACTCCTGACACTCAGAGTTAATACCATGCAAGTGATGGTCTTTTGCTTTTTTCTCTCTCCTATTGCCGCACTCTCTCCCCCCATTGTCTCTGTTTCTCTCCCCATTGCCCTCTTCTATATCTCATCTATTTTCTTTCCTATTGCAACCTCTCTCACACCCACTTGCCTTTCTTCACCCCATATCCCTTTGTCCCCACCCTCCATCATTTGCACTTTCCCATCCTTTCCCCCTCTCCCATCATTTGCCTTTGTCTCATGTCCTTTGCCTCTTCCCCACCGTCACCTCTCTTTTCCCTCCTTTGTCTTTCTCTCACCAATGTACCTTTCTCTCCTATCCACTGTCCCTCTTTATCCGACCTTGTCTCTCTGCATCTGCTTTCCTCTCTCTCTCTCTCGTCCCCTCTTTTTCAATCACCTCTCTCTTTCTCCCTCCTGTTGGCCTCCAATACTAGTGGCAGCTCTTTATGGTATGCCACCTTGTCCCTCTGGTAGTCACAGAAGTACACATATACTGTATGAAACCCCAGCCTTGTTCCACTGTCCTCTGGTAGCCACAGACCCACATATACAAGGCCTGACACCCCAGTCATGTTCCACTATCTGCTGCTAGGCACAGAACCATATATACACTGTCTGGTGTAAAACACACACACACACACACACACACACGGGGTCTTATTGCCTAGAAACCCTGTTAGGGTACATTCATCTAGAGAAGTCACCAACGCTTTGCTTTACAAGATGTTGAAGATGTATTTACATTTAAAGGGATATAAACACTTAATATGTTAAAAATATATATTGTTGGGTTTATCCTCTTGAGTAAAGCAAGGGTATTCCCACTGCTGTTGGAGTTGTTTTATTTAACTGTTATTGCAGCTCAAACTTGATTTTTTTGGGTGCAATATCTCAATGACCAGAGCTGTCCGTAGGATGGTGTAGCAACAGCACCACTGTAAAACTTCAGGGTATTGAGATACTGCACCTAAAAAAATTGAAGTCTGAGCTGCAATAACATTTGAATAAAACATCTCTCTATAGTGGAAGTAACTTTGTTTTACTTAAGAGGATAATCTGTACAATATATATTTTTCTACATAATACGTGTTATTATCCCTTTGAGGATTAAATCAGTATGGATTTTGGAAATGTTAATCTGTACCCTGTGGTGCAGTGAACTTGTTCCTGATTTACACCAGTACAAATTAGGTGAAAAAGAGAATCCTCTCTTGATTTAAATGGGGCATTTAACCGCTTGTGTGCTAGAGATGTCTTCAAAGCACTGGATATTTAGAGAATTGTTATTTGTCTTTTAAGGTGCAGTTGGTTTGTTCCAGCATTGCTAGGAGAGTCCTAAAAAATAATAATCCAACAATATATATATAGTTTTGTTTTGTTATATAGATTATAAACACCGATCTAGGGATAGGAGCAAGCTGTGATTAGGATCTTCTCATATTCTGATAATAGTAGAATATATCTGTTTTGTTTTTAGAGTGTTTTCCTTTTCATTTCTATTTATGTTTTTCATTTTTTGCATATTATGAATACCACTTCTGAGCATGAAGTTATCCATTATATTCATATTGTTTTTGTAACTTCAAAATGTTAACAACTTCAGTGTAACACAAACTGGGGTGATTTAGCAAAAAGAGAAATTACCACCAAATTGACTGAGAGATCAGTAGTTGGGAGATGTCCTGATGCCCCACCACGAGGTCTGACTTTTTTCTTATAAGCTGTTTGAGCCTCTTCCTAAGCCAGGTGGTAATGGTTGATTTTTCTTTTTTTTTATCAGAGTGGCAGCGGTGATTCGTTGAGGAGGCAGGGGCTACGCCTCAACCAATCAGCGTTTTCCAGCCATACACCCTTACAGCACGCCAGAATCACTTAGATTTTCGAATATATATCAGTCTCAAATGTCAATAGCAAAAGCAACAAAATACTGTTCTGCAAGAGCTTCATTGTGCCACAGTACAAGTAATTAGTAAGACCTCATCTGGAATATGCAATGCAATTTGGTCTTAGAAAGGATATTCTAGAATTGGAGGGAATGTGGAGAAGAGCATCTAAATTAAGGGAGTGGAGGAATTAATGTATGAAGAACATCTAGACAAACCTGGTTTATTTACTGTAAAGAAAAGAAGCTTCAAAAGGGATCTTTTCAATGTACAAGCATATGTGCGTTTAATACAGCTATCTCTCAAGGGAACTTTTAATTCCAAACCCACCTAATAAAATTAGAAGAAATGCAAGTTTTCAACTTCAGCAGGGAAAGGGGTTCTTTACAGTTCTGTAAATTTGTGTGATTCTTTACCTAGGAATGTGATAATGGCAGAGGAAATGAATATGTGTGAGAGATTAGATACATTTCTAGCAGACATACAGAAATATATGCATGGATATAGGAAGTGGGGGGGGCAGGAGGGATATATTTCCCCAGATTATTGTCAGGTGGGAGCAGTGGAGGAACTGCAAGTGTTTGTAGAGTTTATAGTGCCATCATGCTCCCCCATTGGTCACTATAGTCTCAGAAGGTTGCTGTGATTGGCAAGAATAGCCAGTTACAGCAAACAATAAAATTAGGAGCTGTTTGGATGGAATGCTGGAAGGGAAATTGCCTGCATGAATGGGGAGACATGGCTTTGAATATGAGGAGAGATGGATGTGTGTGTATGTGGTGGGGAGACTGTGTGCTTCTTGACTTCTATATGACACAAGATTGTTCTAAAAATGTATATCATGCAGAAGTTTGGGGGGTTCCTATGCCCTTGGTTATATGTGTTAGTCTATTTTTCTGTTTAAACTACTAATACCCATTTTGGGATTGTGAATGAGTATGTAGTTATCAATATCAATTTATTTATAGTAAAATATACCCACACTAAAGAAGGCATCAATCTGATTTACTATGTCACTGTGTAAAAAGGTTTACTCTTCCTTGAGTACATAAATCTGTTCCATATTTATCAACTGGGATTACTTAAAAATAATCTGCCTGATCCAGTGTGTGGTCGGCCATTAAGAACCACATAGCTTTTATTTTTTTATTTGAATTCTGGGATGGCAGAATGACATGCAGCTGCACTGCCATCCCGGAGTGCAAGGACCATCACTGGACCTTAGTACCGGGACTGGCATGACAGTCCAGGCACATCAAGGGTCATTAAATACCCTCTACTGGATGCTAGCATCTGCTAAAATTCTCTATTAGTTCTCTGCAGTTTATAACCTAATCTTATATATACTTTATGGTGGTTCCCTTTCTTGCCTTTTCTAGGGCTCCCCAACTCTCATTACCATAGCAGTCTTCCTGGTGTATTGTCTGTAAAGGGGCTCAGATAATGTAATTGACTTTCTGAATAGATCAGTGGGTACTAATCTTAATACTGCTTTAGTTATTGTCACTGATTTCGAAATTAACATAGTAACATAGTTGATGAAGCTGAAAAAAGATATTCGTCCATCAAGTCCAGCCCATGCCAAATCAACCTCTTGATCCAGAGGAAGGCAAAAAGAAACCCCATTGAAGCCATTTCCAGTTATGCCCCAAGTGGGAATACAATTCATTCCTGACTCCAAATGACAGTCAGATATTTCCCTGGATCAAAGTTAAACAAATTAAACAAATGGTGCCTATATAGCACGGTCTACACATGAGTAGCAAACAAGTATATTATTAGATTTTAGAGATCTAATATAAAATAAATAATTTTTGCAGATGCTACCTGGAAATACATTATGTTTAAAATTATATAACAATTTTATTTTTAGATTTTAGTGTTACTTTTACAATTTCGGCTGATTTAATCTGGTTTTGCATTCAGGTCATTTTGATAAAACACATTTTTTTTAGCCTCTATATCTTAAGGTCCTTATCACTCACCTCTTTTTTACCTCACAGAAAGAAATTGTTGGTGTGGATGCGGATATCCAGCAGGAATATGCTAGACAACGGGAACACCTGGAGCGTAGTTTGAGCACCTTGCAGAAGAAACTTGTAAAAGATACAGAGATTCACAGGGCTGAAAATGTGCGAATGATGCAGGTACTGATACATCCTTGTAGGATACCTCAAAGGACTAGCCCCAAGCACCGTAAAATCTCAGGTATAATATGTACCTTTGCATAATGCGCAGGTACAAACTATTCACAAGATTTTACCAAAAATGAATGTTCCTATGTATAACACGCACCCCTTTTCTATGTTCAAAATAAACCCAATTTTTTTCCTTTCCATGAGCCCTCATTTGCTTCCTTTCTTCCCCACCTCAAAAACACATATGTGAGCCCCACCCTCCTTCCATTTACCAATCTCCACATTTCAGAGAGAGATTGAGCCCCTGAAGAGGCAGCCTGGGGATACAAATATGGAGGTGGGTAGAGTGAAGAACAGTGGGGGCTCACAAATGCATTTTTGAGGTGGGAAAGAAAGGGAGCACACAAGGGATCATGGGAAGGCAAAAATGTGGGGGTTTTATTTACTTTATTTTTTAAACTTGTGTATAATACCTACCCCCCACTTCATATAAGGTGAGATGGGGTAAAAAGGGTGTATTATACCGAAGATTTTACGGTATTGTTGCCAGATTGAGGCAGATAACTATGCAGTGTTCCCTTTCAGTAATGATACACTACTAATGTATTGGGTTGGCCCCTGGTATTTGGGGAACTTAGAAATGTCCTTATTGCTGCTGATGAACAAAAGCAACCCTCCAATGGAAATGTGAATGAACAGCATGAGCTGGGATGTCTAGGCAGGACTTTAGCTACTGACGTCACCAGAAGAGGGAGGGATTGTCTTTTTTTTTTTTAAGTAGAACAAGAGATACAGATTTTTATTACTGTAGGCATCTCCATTTTCTTCTATGAGGCACTGTCCTTTTAATGACCTGCCATCTTTCACAAAATTACTTTCAAGCAGACCTGGTGTGTGTTTGTCACTGTTGAGCCTTAGGCAAAGTATAAATTAGCTGGCTTAGACCACTCTTACATGCAAGGTGGTAAATAACTACACCTGTTTCCCCTCCCTAATAAAAGTCAAGCATCAAGTTTCATACAGTTCTGAGCTTACATTAAACTATACTCCTAGAATTTTCTGTGCCCACATTTATGTTCTCACAATACTAAGCACTTACACCTACAGTAACTTGCCAATATAAGAGGATTTGAGTCTTACTTGTTAAATCCTTTTTTTTTCTTAGTCCATACAGATTACTGGTAACTTTGGGTAGGCGATCCACCCCTTTAATTCTAGGCAGGAACAATTCTATAATTGTATGCAGGGGGTGGAGCCTACCTTCCCTCCTTGGCTGCAGCTAGTCAACCAGCTCCAGAAAGATTTGAGACATTAACTAGTGACTAGATAGTGGAAGGGAAAGAAGACTTCTGTGAGCATGACCCTGAAGGACCCCCACTGTCTGCCACAGGAGACCCAAGCATGGTCCCTTGACAGGGTGGAAGACCAGTAACCTGTATAGACTGAGAGAAAAGGATTTAACAGGTAAGACTAAAATCCTCTTTTCTCTGTCGTCCAGTACAGGTTACTGGTAACTTTGGGATGTCCAACCACTAAGTTTCCCAGAGGCGAGAAGTAAGGCAAGGACCAGGCGCAAGGCCCCCAAAGTCACCAGAGCAGATATGAACCATCAGATCAGAGGTACCCCAACAAAACAATGAAGTGTCAACGGACACTGAACAGGGGTGACAACACCTCAAACTGTTACACAGCACATTGAACTAGAGCCAACAGGGCTTAAAAGTGAAGGAAGCACCAAGAACCAAAGAAGATCCTAAACAGGCAAGACTGCCTCCAGGATCTTCCTCCCAAAGCTGGCGTCAGCCAATGCCAGCACATCAACGCGGTAGTGCTTCGAAAGCTGTGCACAGACGACCAAGTGGCAGCCTTCCACAACTGATCAGCAGAGGCCTGATTCTTGTAAGCCCAAAAAGCCCCAATAGATCTTGTAGAATAAGCTGTGACACGAAAGGGGACAGGCTTCTTCCTGAGCTCGTAAGCCTTACGAATAGTGAACTTGATCCAAGAAGCAATAGTCACTTTGGATGCATATCTTCCTGCCCTGGGACCCTCAGGAATGACGAACAGTGCGTCAGATTGCCTGACAGACTCAGTGCGATGTGCATAAAACTTGAGACAACGCACCAGATCCAACAATTGGAGATCCCTCTCCTTGTCAGAGGTGGGGTCAGGGCAGAAAGAAGGAACCACGATCTCCTGATTGATGTGGAAGTCCGGAACCACCTTCAGAAGAAACTCCTGAGAAGTGCGAAGCACCGCCTTGTCCTTGTGAAACACCAAAAAAGGCAGTTTACAGGACAGAGCATGCAACTCCGCAACACCGCAAACTGACACGATTGCCAGGAGAAAGGCCATTTTCCACGTCAACAGGCGTAGAGGAATAGTAGCCAAGGACTCAAATGGAGGGCACTGAAGAACGCCCAAAACCAAGTTAAGATCCCACGGAGGAGCGGGATTCTTAAAGGCAGGACGAGTATGAGCAACGCCCTGGAAGTAAACCTTGGCATCAGGAAGGATGGCAATGCCTCTCTGAAAGAAAACAGAGAGGGAAGAAGTCTGAACCTTAAGGGAACTCAAACTGAGGCCCTTATCCACACTGTCCTGCAAAAAGGCCAGGACTGTAGGCAGATCAAATTCCTGAGACAGGTCCTTGTCAGCACACCAAGATAGAAAAGTTGACCAGACACGATGGTAGATCTTAGAAGAAACAGGTTTGCAGGCACTGAGCATAGTAGCCACCACCCCACAAGAAAAACCTTTCTTCTTCAATATTGAGGATTCAATTTCCAAGTTGTCAAAGCTAGCCCATGAACATCATCCTTCCACAGGTAACTGTAGAAGAAGATCCGGACGGCATGGGAGCCGGAATGGCTCCACCACTGACAGACAAAATAGTTTTCATCACACTCAATGGGACTAAATAAAAATCACCTTCTTTATTTGAACATGAAACACTAGACGCATGAGACTGTAATCTCCTGTGTCTAGTGTTTCATGTTCAAATAAAGAAGGTGATTTTTGTCCGATCCCATTGAGTGCAGTGAAAACTATTTTGTGTGTTCAAGTTGAGGATCTGCCGGCTTATCCTTTCACCCTCAGCACCATGAGATCGTATGAATGATGGTGAGCGTTATGCTTGTTACTATGTTCCTGAATTAGTGCTTCCCGTTCGCTATTCCACCACTGACAGATCCAACAGCTCAGGAAACCAAATTTGGCGAGGTCAGGACAGAGCAATTAGAATGACTGGACAGCGTTCCAGACGCAATTTCCATAACACCCTGTGCAACACTGGGAGGGGAGGAAAGATATAGGCCAGAGGAAATATCCAAAGAACGGACATTGCATCCACTGCCAGAGCTAGAAGGTCCCTCCACCGAGAGCAGAACCTCGGAATCTTCTTGTTGTGTCTTGTCGCCATCAGGTCGATGTATGGAAGACCCCACTTCTGAACAATGAGGGTTAACACCTCTGGATGCAGTTCCCACTCTCCACTGTGTGTCGACTGAGGAAGTCCGCCATGACGTTGTCCAGGCCAGGAATGTGCACTGCCAATATGGCAGGAACGTGTTCTTCTGCCGAGAACAAAATAGCCTTGACCTCTAACCAAGCGGCAAGACTTCTTGTTCCACCCTGCATGTTGATGTAAGCCACCGCCGTGGCGTTGTCAGACTGTACCCGGACTGCACAGTCTTCCAGCTGAGATGTCCAATGACGAAGGGCATGAAATATTTCCCGAAGCTCCAACACATTCAATGGAAGGAGAGATTCCTCCGGAGACCACCGACCCTGAGCACTCAGGCGACCCAGGACCGCTCCCCAGCCGGAGAGGCTGGCATCCTTTGTCACCGTGGTCCAGAAGGACACCAGGAAGGACTTGCCCTTCAGCAGATTGAAGAGGTCAATCCACCATGACAAACTCAGTTCCACATGAAGAGGGAGGGACACTGACATCTTCAGAAGGTCCGGCTGACCCTTGCACACCTGGATCACAAACCTCTGGAGTTCCCTGGTGTGCCATGGCAAACGGGACCACTTCTATGGTGGAGATGAATTGCCCCACTACAAAGGACAGCTTCTTGGCTGGAACTGGATTTTGAGCCAGGAACGCAGAAACCCCTTGGGCAATCTGGTGAGCCATCTCATCTGTGAGAAACACCATGCTCTTTTTAGTGTCGAAGAGAAGGCCCAGAAAGACCAGACGCTGGAATGGGACAAGATCTGACTTGTCCATGTTGATGATCCACCCATGATGAAGAAGTTCAGCAGAGGGGGCTTTCAGAAGCAGGTTGTCCATGTATGGAGTAACTCTGATGCTGTCCCGGTGAAGGACGGACACTAAGGCTCCCAGGACATGGTTGAAAACTTGAAGATCTGTAGGCAGACCAAAGGGAAGAGCTGAAAACTGAAAGTGCCCTCGGTCGCAGGCAAATCTGAGACACTGCTGGCTCTCTGGATGAATGGCGATGTGTAAATACACATCTTGAAGAAGCAGAGAAGCAACGAATTCCTCCAGGGACATAGTAGCAATCACCGTCCTTAGGGACTCCTGGTGATAATGAGTCCTGATCACAAAGGAATTGAGATCCTTCAAATCCAAAATAGGGTGACAACTGCCTTCCTTTTTGCAGACCACAAAGAGGTTTGAGTAAAAACCCATACCTCTGTCCTGAACTGGAACTGGGTCTAGAACATCCTTGTCCAGAAGAGCCTGAATAGTGCCGTTGAACAGCCGGTGTTTCTCCGTGCCCTGAGGCATATGAGAAGGAAAGAAACAAAAGGGAGGAAGAGAGACGAAAGGGATCCTGTATCCTTCCGCCACCACCTGTAAAACCCATGGGTTCGCCACTGAATCCTCCCAGACGCTGTGGTAGTGACGCAGAGTGGGGACCTGGGTTTGGTGAGTCATGCTGAAGAAGGCTTGGAAGCCTTGTGCTTGGAGGAGACCTTGGGTTTCCATTGCTGTTTGGGCTTGGAGGAGGTACACGGAGCTGAGGGATCAGTCTGGTTCGCCGGACATGTGTCAGTCTGAAAGGAACGAAAATATCTATTACGCTTCAGCTGCATTTTCTTCCTGGGGACCAAGGGCAGAAGGGTACTTTGGCCTCACTAATAAGATCCTTGAGATCTGGACCAAACAAATTCAAGGAGAGCAAGGCTTTCTTGGAAGCAGTGTCAGCAGACCAGATCTTGAGCCAAAGAGCCCACCTGGCAACCACAGACATGGTGTAAACGCTAGCCACCAAATGGATGGCATCAAACAAGGCAGCAGAAACATAGTGCTGGGCCTCAGATATGTTGGCAAGAAGCCGCAACATATCCAAAGATGAATCACCCCAACGTACAGCTAGGGTGAGTTGTTCAGTCCAGGCCGCAATGGCCCAGTTAACCCATGCCGCAGTGAATGCTGGATGCATGGCAGTACCAGCAGCGGCAAAAATGGACTTCTTTCTTGTCAGTCCAGTCTTTCAGATCTGACGCAACAGAAACTGGCAAGGCAGTAGACTTAGATAACCTGGAGATAGGAGCATCCACTTTGGGAGGATGAACCCACTGAGCAAGCACTGCCTCAGAGAAGGGATAAAGCTTGGCAAATTTCTAGGACACAGAGGGTTTCCTGTCCGGAGATTTCCACTCTTCAGACACAAGGCGGTCAAGAGTGAGGTTAGGAGGAAAGCAAGTAGGGGCTTTTTAGGCTCCTGAAACACATCAGAGGGATCAGAAGGAACCTCCTGAACTAAGGGAATGTTTAGGGTAGTCAAAACAGCCCTGATCAGGCTCAGGATCGGCCTCAAAGGGGTCCCCAAAAAACTGAGAGGAGTCCATAGCAGAACATTCCTCAACATCTGAATCCACCAGCAGTTCCTCCTCAGAGGAATCTGATACGTCAAGTATTCCCTGTGGTTTTGGCAGGGAAGACTTGACAGAAGAGGGGGTCTGTCAAGATTGGAAGACACCCTGTAACTGGGATGGAAAGAGTTGCAATGTAGATTTAAGGTCCCCAGTAGCGGCCTTGAACTCTTGCACCCAGACTGACTCTAATGCATGGCTGGAGGTCCCTGGGAGACCCTCAGGGACATCAGAACATGCTGGGCATAAATGACCTGAGAATTCTCTAGGTAACCCTGAATGACAGGAAGAGCAATGTGCAATGGGGGATACAGAGACCCCAGCATACTTAGTCTTAGGTCTGGCCCCAAGCTCCAATGGATTAGACATTTTTACAGTATCAAAAACATTACAGTATAAGAAATCACCCAATTACAGTGTGTAGGATTAAAGTTTCACCCCAGAAATCGCTAAAACAGACTTATCTGGCAGGCGAAGGGTTAATCAGCAGAGGAGAGAAGGAGATTCCAAGCCCTGCGTAGGGTACTCAATCTGGAAATGGCACAAAATGGCTGCCGCGGTGGGAGCCAATCAGATATGAGTGTGCAAAGCAAGCGCTCATGGGAAATGTAGCTTTCCCAGAAAAAGTACCCCAACAGTGCCTGAAGCCCCCTGAGCCCCTCAACACACAAAAAAAATATGAACCGAATGATAGAGCAAGGGCAGACAATAAAAATGAGCCCTCTCTGAAGTCGCTAGGTGGAGCGGTTGCAGAGATATGTCCCAAATTGTACAGTCCCATAGGAGTGAATGGAGCAATGGCGCCTATGCGGTAAAGCGCGTCTTTACTCAAATTTTACAAAATTGAAACCGTAAAATAAAAATGCATGAAACATCACTAGAACATGTTAGGATACCCAAAAAACACTGAACCAGTAGGAAAACCCTCCAAAAGATGAAAAATAATAGCTAAAGGGTTAAAGTACCACATAAACCTGCTCCAAAACACCCAACAGATGTACAGATAGACCCATTGATTGCAGGAGTGTGCAATAGGAACTCCAAATGTAAAACCCCTGTGCGGAGGGGCACTGTGAGACATGTGGACCTGCAGTACTCAAAGAGTTGCTCACCTTTCCTGCAGATCTTCTGTCTTCATTCTACCATGTATTAAGAAGAAGCCTCAGTGGGCAACTCCTGAGGAAAGAACCTGTAGCCAAGATTTCCCCCCAGGGCTTAAGGTTCACAAAAAGCTCCAGGTTACTGAGCTAGCCACATCTAAGGGCATTGTCAGTTATGGTAATCCGCCTAATGGTGGTATTCCAGTTCTAACAGAAAAATAAAAAACATTTCTAAAACTATAGAAGAACTGTTCTCTTGCCTGTGTTATCTTCACCAAGGAACAAATCTTTCTGGAGCTGGTTGGCTAGCTTCAGCCAAGAAGGGAAGGTAGGCTCCACCCCCTGCATACAATTCTAGAATTGTTTCTGCCTACAATTAAAGGGGCGGATCACCTACCTAGGGGAGGGCTGGCAACTTGTGGCCTGGAGGGCAACTACAATCAAGTGGCCCGATTTTACAATTGTTCCAGCCCACTGTCCCAGACCCTTCCCGTTTGTTAATTTTAAAACTGCCATTAACCCTTTGAGTGCCAGAGGGGTATGCCACGCATTGCTTTGCATACCCCTCTGTCACTCAAAGACTTAATGTTGTGAAGTAAGGCGAGCAATACCACAAAGCTTACAATTGAAATTGGGTTACACTAGTGCAACTACAGAGCTTACAATGTAAGTAAAGCTGCACTAGTGATACCATAGAACTTACAAGATAATTGAGTTATGCTACTAGTGTAGCTCCACTTGGATTGTAGCTCCATTTCAATTGTAAACTCTGTGGTACCACTAGTGTAGCTAAATTTGCAGCAACAAGCGGGAGTGGCCTACCAGCCCAGAAATATGACTGGCCTAGGGGGTAATTGCCCCCCAGGCCAGCCCTCCTCTGCTCCTACCCAAAGTTACCAGTAACCTGTATTGGACGACAGAGAAAAAGAGTTTTCACTCTCATTTTTACTCAATGTTGGGTACAGCCATACTTACCAGTGAATGACAGATGTAAGTACCATTTAATCTGTATATCTATACAATGTAATATCAGTGTAAGTCACCCTTATTTTTACTTTTTGTGTGGATATTTAAGAAGAATGACTTTTACAGCTATAATCATTTTCAATGATAATGTTGTATTGCTGCAAAGTCACCCATGTGAACTAGTCCTATAAGTTAGAAATGAAAGTAACACCTGTAATCATCCTACTGGCTTCTATGAATCCATTCTGTGAGTCCCCAGATATAATCTTTAATTAGTACTGGATTCACATGTAGGGCAGATCATGAGGGGGAGTAGGGAGGTTGAGATAGTTTCAAACTGTGATTTATGATAATCAGAGAGTTTCTCCTTACCTGCGGTGGACTCCTTTCTCCAATGGGCTCTGGGTAGCCCCTGCCTTCACTTGCATTTGTTTATTTTGTACAGGAAAATGTTACTTTAATTAAGGAAATTAATGAACTACGTCGGGAGTTGAAAGTTAGCCGCACAAAAGTTCACGACCTTGAGTCAGCTTTTGGATTAAACAAGAAGAATCGGAGAACCAGCCTCACAGACTCTAAAGGTATTCATACCATTATTTCCCCATTGTAGGCTATAGGTGTTTATAAACAATAAGGGGATTTGGTAATATGGTTCAGTGCTAATCTAAGGGCTGGAACGGATTTCTTAGTGATATGCCTGTCTGAGTCCAATTTACTAAGGTACTTATGACAAAAATGTTCCCTTCTACTCTGCTTGCACCAAGGAGGGGAGAGCAGTGGGGAAATGTATGGGTGTTCCTTTCCACTCTCTTTGTTTAACACTATGTAAAAGGAGCAGAGGGAACTGGAAAAATGTCTCCATTTCCTTGTGCACGCTGTTTGGGAGGTGTTCACACTTTACTCTCATTAAAGTTTTTACGACATAGTGTGTGTACACCGGTATGCACTAAAGCAGTCATATACTCCAATGCATACCCCAGGGAGCAGGCAAGTGATCGGGGAGCTAACATCACAGCACAGAACTTGAGCTGTTCAAGTGGATTTGTACATTCTCCATGATACATACAATCTGTCCTATAGGAACACAACTTTATGACCTTAAATGCTAGCTTTATCTCCAACACAATGTGTTGTTAATGCCTCTAGCATCCCAGGGATTAACCCTTTCAGTGCCACATAGGTAACCAGAGCATTACAATGCAATGCATTGAATACCTCTCTGGCATTCAAACGGTTAATATTGGTCATAGATATGTCCAGAGGCGTAACTAGAAGCTTCCGGGCCCCGGTACAAGAAGTGCCACGGGCCCCACCACCACCACATTGGCCCCCCTGACCACATTGACTCCCTCCACAATGCCCCCATCTCCTACCTGGAGCTCCCGCGCGGTCCTCTTAGTAATGCAAAGCGCTGGGAGATTATGTCATCTCCCAGCACTCTGCATTACTAGGGCGCTGGCGAGAGAATGCGAGCGCCAGGCAGAGGGGTTGCAGGGGGAGGCCGGGCCCCTAGAGTGCATGGGCCCGGTCGCAGGTGCGACCCATATAGTTACGCATCTGGATATGTCTCTGACATTCAAGGCATTATTATTGGTAATATATGGGAAGTCATACAGGTATACAGGTATCCAAGGGGTTAATCAAAACTCCTTGCTTCCCTGCCTCAATTCTTAACACAGAATAACCTTGTATTGAATCACCGCCTTTCAAATCTTAATTTTCCTTAGACATACATGTTTCTATATTACCTCTCATTTTAATTAGTACCCTCCCATGATCCCATTTTCTATGTTGCTCCCTAACAGCATCTTCCATTGATGGCCATCGCTCTCCTGGGGTTTTACGGCTGAACATGGAAGAAGAGACAGCCAGGATTATTGATATGCAGCGCATAGAAATCAAGCGGTTACGAGATTTGATCCAGTCACAGGAACTCACCCAAGGAATCAGACCACCTTCTGCGGGGAGACTACCTGCACTGACCACCTGAACATGACTGTGGAAAGAGGCCTCATATTGCACATGCCATAAGCAAACAATAAATGTGTTTAAGTTGATTCATGTTTTACATGTGTACATGTTTTAGTTGCTAGGCACTTCTGTTTATCCTGTAACTGATTTGAAGCCCAATGCATATACTGGATGCACATAGAAAAGTAGTCATTCTGGAACAATGCAACTGCACCATAGGAAACTAATAACCTTTCAGCAAATTCCTGTAGATTTAAATGGAACTTTTAATCTCTTGAATGCTGTTTAGGGCTCCAGTGCATTGCAGTGCATTGGAGAACAAATCTGCATTCAAAAGAGTAGAAACCTGGTAACTCAATGGGGATTTTTATGCATTTGATTTGTCCTAGAATTGCTCCCCTTTGAGGCCCTAAGGGTCTTATTCTTAGTCTAAAGATGTGCAATTCCAGAGCAAACCAACTGCACTATGGGGGGATGACAAAACCCATTGATTTAAATAGGCATTTTAACCCCTTGAATGCTAGTGAGGTCTCCAGTGCACTGATTTGCAATACATTGGAGACCTCTCTAGCATTCAAGGGGTTAAAACCCCTGTTTAAAGAGGTGGATGCACCTACGATGCACTTGGTTTGCTCTGGAATGGCAATCTCTAGATGGATTAATAGGTCCTAGGGTTGAATACAGTGAGGCTGATGTATTGTGCAATTCGGGGGGAAAACCAAAAACACTATAGGGAGCAAATACACGTTTCCATTGATTTAAATGGGGGTTTACCCGTTCAGTGCTAGAAAGGAGGCTTCTAATGCATTGCAAAGTAATATGTTGGTGACCTCTTTACATTCAGGGGGTTACTCAGAAATTGCTTCTCTTTTCTTAGTACATCAGCTTCAGTGGGTTTAGTATAGATACTCTAAGTAGGACAAAATGTGGCTAGTCAGTACTAAACAACTAAAATACTCTGTGACATTAAATCCACATTCAAGGGAAAATTCATCTATCAGAAGCAATACACAATGCCATTTGTCTCTTTATAAATACATATTAGTGGCTCCCCTGCGGTATTAACCCTTTGAGTGCCAGAGGGGTACACTGAAAGGGTTGAGAACAGTTTCGGGCACCAGGTAATAAAACAGACAACAGGTACCTGGTAGAAGTACAAAGATGTGCACCACTCTTTAACCCTTTCAGTGCCAGAGAAGCTGCTCAACCAGGAAATTTCCTTTGCACAAGAAAAACAGCATTGCCCTGTTGGCATCAGGAGGTTGGTGCATCTGGCATCTCCATACAAGGGACAGGAAAATGGGAAGTGTAATTAGAGCTCATTTCTGGTTTTCTCATGGAGAGATTTTCCTGGCATTTCAGGGCTGGGCTGTCCTTATGGGTGGGATCAGACTGATATGTGCAGGGATATTTTCCACCTGTAATGACACGAGATTGCTGAAAATGTTATTAAGTAGCGCCTGAGTAGAAACCATGGCATAGAACAAACAACCAATTACTATGCTGCAACTTCCCACTGATCATAGATGATATCTGGGAACATGCAGCTCACTGTATTTACAGTATCTCATATAAGTGAGTACACCCCTCATATTTTTGTAAATATTTTTATTTTATCTTTCATGTGACAACACTGAAGAAATGACACTCTGCTACAAAGTAATGTAGTGAGTGTACAGCCTGTATAACAGTGTAAATTTGCTGTCCCCCTCAAAATAACTCAACACACAGCCATTAATGTCTAAACCTTGGCAACAAAAGTGAGTACACCCCTAAGTGGAAATGTCCAAATTTGCCCCAATTAGCCATTTTCCCTCCCCGGTGTCATGTGACTCTTTAGTGTTACAAGGTCTCAGGTGTGAATGGGGAGCAGGTGTGTTAAATTTGGTGTTATCGCTCTCACACTCTCTCATACTGGTCACTGGAAGTTCAACATGGCACCTCATGGCAAAGAACTCTCTGAGGATCTGAAAAAAAAAGAATTGTTGCTCTACGTAAAGATGGCCTAGGCTATAAGAAGACTGCCCAGACCCTGAAACTGAGCTGCAGCACGGTGGGCAAGACCATACAATGGTTTCACAGGACAGGTTCCACTCAGAACAGGCCTCGCCATGGTCGACCAAAGAAGTTGAATGCACGTGCTCAGTGTCATAGCCAGAGGTTGTCTTTGGGAAATAGACATACGACTGCTGCCAGCATTGCTGCAGAGGTTGAAGGGGTGGGGGATCAGCCTGTCAGTGCTCAGACCATACTCCGCACACTGCATCAAATTGGTCTGCATGGCTGTCGTCCCAGAAGGAAGCTTCTTCTAAAGATGATGCACAAGAAAGCCCGCAAACAGTTTGATGAAGACAAGCAGACTAAGGACATACATTACTGGAACCATGCCCTGTGGTCCAATGAGACCAAGATAAACTTATTTGGTTCAGATGGTGTCAAGCTTGTGTGTCGGCAACCAGGTGAGGAGTACAAAGACAAGTGTGTCTTGCCTACAGTCAAGCATGGTGGTGGGAGTGTCATGGTTTGGGCCTGCATGACTGCTGTCGGCACTGGGGAGCTACAGTTCATTGAGGGAACCATGAATGCCAACATTTGCTGTGACATACTGAAGCACAGCAGGATCCCCTCCCTTCAGAGGAGTATTCCAACATGATATGACCCCAAACACACCTCCAAGACGACCACTGCCTTGCTAAAGAAGCTGAGGGTAAAGTTGATGGACTGGCCAAGCATGTCTCCAAACCTAACCCTATTGAGCATCTGTGGGGCATCCTCAAACGGAAGGTGGGGGAGTGCAAGGTCTCTCAACATCCACCAGCTCCGTGATGTCGTCATGGAGGAGGACTCCAGTGGCAACCTGTGAAGCTCTGGTGAACTCCATGCCCAAGAGGGTTAAGGCAGTGCTGGAAAATAATGGTGGCCACACAAAATATTGACACTGTGGGCCCAATTTGGACATTTCCACTTAGGGGTGTACTCACTTTTGTTGCCAAGGTTTAGATATTAATGGCTGTGTGTTGAGTTATTTTGAGGGGGACAGCAAATTTACACTGTTATACAGGCTGTACACTCACTACTTTACATTGTAGCAGAGTGTCATTTCTTCAGTGTTGTCACATGAAAGATATAATGAAATATTTACAAAAATGTGAGGGGTGTACTCACTTATGTGAGATACTGTATGTGAACACATCCATAAAACAGCATTGTAAGTATACCATGCATTTTAACACATTTCCATCACTGCATTTCTGTATCCATTGTCAACAGGGTCTTTTTGAATCTATAAAGTGAGAGTGGAAAACCTTCTGCCCTCCAGCTGTTTTTGGACTCCAATTTCCATCATCCACGTCTAGCTGAGAACAATGGCAATTGTTCTCCAGCAACAGCTGGTGCTGCAGGTCATCCACCAGTGCCATAGAGTATTGGGGACATACATAATTTTTAACCCCTTTCCGACAATAGACATACATGTACGTCCCGCAAAAACTGTCACTTAGTGACAGAGGACGTACATGTACGTCCCGGAAGTCTGGATCCCCGCACGGCTGCACACCATTCGGGGACTCTGGAATAATTAAAAATATAATTCTTAGCTGGGTATTAAGTGACGGCCCCGTGTGCGAGCGGCCGGTCACTAAGGGGTTAACATTATTCTACATTTTAGCCATTTCTGAAACCAGACATCTTCCATATCTCAGAGTATATTGTTAAAAATCTAAGTTGCAATAATATTGAATAGAAAGAATGCCAAAAGGTGTTTAGGATGGAGCTACTAATCCTAAAATGATTGAACATGGGAGTTTCTAGGTTTCTAAATAACCTGGGGCTTGGGCCAGCCTAATTAATTTTGAATGCACTGAGCAGTCCAATTGCATAATTATTTGTTGTGAGATTAGTACCATTGCATGTCCCAAGGTGGCAACAAGACCTATAATCACATAAAAACAAGTTTTCTGATTTAGAATGAGCTTTTAAAATGACAAATAATGTGTTGCCCATTTTATTTAGAAAATTAGTTTCTGAGTTATTTAGATTGGTAGATTAAGGTATATCAGTCAGGGACTTCTTTTACCTTCCAATATGCTAATGCTTTGGTGTCCAGAAGAAACAAGGGAAGGTGGGTACAGAAAAGAGGATTTTAGTCTTACCTGTTAAATCCTTTTCTCTTAGTCCATACAGGTTACTGGTAACTTTGTTTAGGTGATCTGCAGGAACAATTCTAGAAGTGAATGCAGGGGGTGGAGCCTACCTTCCATCCTTGGCTGCAGCTAGCCAATCAGCTCCAGTAAGGTTTGAGACACTAACTAGTGACTAGATAGTAGAAGGGAAAGAAGACTCCTGTGAGCATGACCCCGAAGGACCCCCACAGTCTGCCACAGGAGAGCCAAGCATGGTCCCTTGACAGGGTGGGAGACCAGTAACCTGTATGGACTAAGAGAAAAGGATTTAACAGGTAAGACTAAAATCATCTTTTCTCTATCGTCCAATATAGGTTACTGGTAACTTTGGTATGTCCAACCATTGAGTTTCCCAGAGGCGGGAAATAAGGCAAGGACCAGACGCAAGAGTACTCTTGCCCCCTGTGGCCTCACTAATCAGATCCTTAAGATCTGGCCCAAACAAAGAGGTGCCTTGAAAAGGCAATGAGAGCAAAGCTTTCTTGGAAGCAGTGTCAACAAACCAGATCTTGAGCCAAGAGCTCGTCTGGCAACCACAGACATGATGGAAACCCTTTCCACCAAACGGATGGCATCAAATAAGGCAGCAGAAACATAGTGCTGGTTCTCAGAAATGTTGGCAAGAAGCAGCAACATATGCAAAGTAGGAGCACCCTGACAGACATCCAGGGTGAGCTGTTCAGTCCAGACCGCAATGGCCCAGTTCACAAATGCCGCAGCGAACGCTGGATGCATGGCAGTGCCAGCAGTGGCAAAAATGGACTTGAGGGAGACCTCAAGTTTCTTGTTAGTCCAGTCTTTCAGAGCGGATGCATTACCAATTGGCAAGGCAGTGGACTTAGATAGCCTGGAGACAGGAGCATCCACTTTGGGGGAATGAACCCACTGAGCAAGTGTCGCCTCAGAGAAGGGGTAAAGCTTGGCAAATTTCTTGGAAACAGAAGGTTTCCTGTCCGGAGACTTCCACTCATCAGACACAAGGTGGTCAAGAGTTGAGTTAGGTGGAAAACAAGTATAGGGCCTTTTAGGCTCCTGAAATACATCAGAGGAATCCGAAGAAACCTCCTGAACTAAGGGAATGTTTAGGGTAGTTAAGACGACTCTGATCAAGCCCTTAGCCGAGGGATCAGGATCATCCTCAAAGGGGTCCCCAAAAAACTGAGAGGAGCCCACAGCAGAACATTCCTCAACATCTGAATCCACCAACAGTTCCTCCTCAGAGAAATCTGTTATGTCAGGTACTCCCTGCGGTTTCGGCAGGGAAGATCTAACGGAAGAATGGGTCTTCCAGGAGTGGAAGACCCTCTGTAACTGGGATGGAAAGAGTTGCAATGTAGACCGGAGGTCTCAGTAGCAGCCTTGAACTCTTGCACCCAAACTGACTCTAATGCATGGCTGGAGATCCCTGGGAGCGACTTAGGGACAGCAGAACATGCTGGACATAAATGACCTGAGAATTCTCTAGGTAACCCTGAATGACATGAGGAGCGATGAACAATTGGGAACACAGAGACCCAGGCGTCCTTAGTCTTAGTCCTGGCCCCAAGCTCTAACAGATTAGACATTCTCACAGTGTCAAAACGTTTAAAGTATAAGGAATCACATTTTAGAAATTGCTAAAATGCACTTATCTGGCAGTCAAAGGGTTAATCTGCAGAGTAGAGAAGGAGAGTCGAAGCCCTGCATAGGATACTCGTTCAGGAAAAGGCACAAAATGGCTGCCGCAGCGGGAGCCAATCAGAAACGAGTGTGCAAAGCAAGCGCTCATGGAAAATGTAGTTTTCCCAGAAAAAGTACCCCAACAGTGCCCGAAGCCCCCTGAGCCCCACAACACACACAAAATGTTAACTGGATGACAGAGTAAGGGCAGACAAAATAGCCTTGACCTCTAACCAAGCGGCAAGACTTCTTGTTCCACCCTGCTTGTTGATATAAGCCACTGAAGCCAGTAGGGAAAGTGCCAATAAACCCCCCAGAAGATGCAAAAACCAGCAGCTGAAGGGTTAAGTTACCACAGAAACTTGCTCCAAAACAACCAACAGACATACAGATAAACCCAATGAGTGCAGGAGTGTGCAATAGGAACTCCAAAGGAAAACCCCTGTGCGGAGGGGCACTGTGGGACATGTGGACCTGCAGCACTCAAAGGGTTGCTCACCTTTCCTGCAGATCTTCTGTCATCAGATTACCATGTATTAAGAAGAAGCCTTATTGGGCAAATCCTGAGGAAAGAACTTGAACCCAAGATTTTCCCGCCAGGGCTTAAAGTCCACAAAAAGCACCTTGATACTGAGCTAGCCACATCTCAGGGCATTGTCAGTTATGGTAATCTGCCTAATGGTGGTATTCCATATCTAACAGAAAAATAAAAAATTAGCTAAAACTATAGCAGAACTATTCTCTTTCCTGTGTCTTCACCAAGGAACAAATCTTACTGGAGCTGATTTGCTAGCTGCAGCCAAGGACGGAAGGTAGGCTCCACCCCATGCATTCACTTCTAGAACTGTTTCTGCCTAGTTAAAGGGGTAGATCACATACCTAAAGTTACCAGTGACCTGTATTGGACGACTGAGAAATAAGTATTTCTATCAGTTCAGGTCTTAGAAACTTTAACTAAATACAAATAAAGTAAGCAAAATCCATTGCTTGCAAAATCCATTTTTCCATAAACAAGAGGTGCACTCATTATATGTTCTTCAAGCAACTCTCATAACTGCAGATAAATCTGCATAAAAGGTTAAAGAAGTCCTATTAAGTCCTTTAAGTTCTATTAAATAATTAACAACACCTTAAAAAATAACCCAGTCCATAGCTCATCCCCTGAAAGAGACCCACCCCGGCAGCCCGAGGATCCATCTAAGTTCAGATCCCAGAGCTGTCGGCATTGAAAGGGTTAAAAATGTATGCTCCCAGGATGTGTTTCAAGAGAGGTGTTTCAAAGTGGAGGAGTTAAGGGACTGTGAAAGATGGTACCGATAGAGTATAAGAATATACATTGTAAATAGATAGCAACTGAGCACTCAGTGCTGTGAGAATAATGTTACATTGTAAACGCTTTGCATACAGAAATCCATGGAGCTCACTGTAAGACACATAAAAGTCTGAACAAGCAAAACGTATAGGCAAATTTGCTACATATTTTTCACTCGGAGAACATGGATAACCAAAATGAAAGGGTAACTATCCCTTTGACTCCTTGAGGGACAGTGGGCAAAGCAATGCACACTCTTCTGGTCCTCAAGGGGTTAACCCTTTGAGGGGTACACAGCGGATTGCGAAACAATGCATTGTGTACCCCTCTGACACTCAAAGGGTTAAGGTCTGTATGTTCAAAGGCCAAGTGGAGGAGTTCTGGGGAAAACCATCTCCTATCTCTCAAACCATAAAGGTTTGAGAGATAGGATTTGCGCCATATAATTTTTTTTTTAAATGGTACAAAACAAGAAAAAAATGTTATGGTACATTGGTGTCCCTTTAAAGGGATAGTAATACTTCGTTTTAACTTTATTTTATTTTGTAGGCATTAAAAAAAATGAAGAACGATATAAGTCTTATCTCTCAAACCTTTATGGTTTAAGAGATATTCACAAGCAAAGTTTCCCCTCCCCGCCCCTTTTAACTAGTGTAAGCCATCTCTTCTCAGATGTGAATCTGGTTGTAAGACCAGACAGATAACAGAAGGGGACAATCTTCTTTATATGAAAACAATGAAAGCCCTACCCCCCTTGACAATCTTTTCAGGTTTTTCCCTTATCTTAATTGAAGATTGTCCCTCTGTGCAATCTACCTGGGCACCTCCCTTCTGCTTTGGCTGAACAGTGTTACATCAGTAAAAGGGGCGGGAGGGGTACACTTTGTCATTGAATTACTCCTGAACTACAACTCTGACAGAATGGAAATAACACTCTCCATAGTCCAAATACTATGATGATTAATTAGAGCTGTTTTTATTATGAAACATTACTATCCCTTTAAGTGCCACAGAGGTATCCAATGCACACAGAGGTTTGAACATGACTGTTATTGAATGTCAATGATTATTTTAACACATCAGCTGTCAAAGTTCCCTATAATGCTTTGTAGAGCAGTGATTTGCTAGCCCATGTGGCAGTGGACGGTTTAACATTAATGTGTTTTAGTACAAAAAAGTAATTGTTCATTTGCCTATAGTGCGAATTCCTTGAATAACTCTGCAGCTCTTGTGCAAGAATTTAAATTTAAGAGTAACAGCTGATTTTATAGATCATCTATAAACATGCTCTATTTGCATAATGTTAAACATTATTGCCTTGCCCTCCCCTATGGCACTCAAAGAAGTAAATACAGAAAATGCAAGGCAATAAAATATGAAACACCGAAATGCTATCATAATGGTCGTACATGTGCATATGCCACAGATTACGTATATGCCCACTCCATAGATTAGTATGGGATCCACCAGCCAGAACCTGGCAAATGAAAATGTTGGATTTACCCTGGTATTCACTCAGATATTATATGGCCATTGATAAATATGCAAATGCAGGCTTTTATCTTCTGGAATGTTGCCTAGCGTGGTTCTCTCTTTCCATCTGTATCCTATTGAAATGTCGCCATCTTTTCACCATCAATTAAAAATGTAGCCTGGTTGAAAAGGGCAACATCACAATATTGCCCGCATGAAAAGGGTGACATTCTGATGTTGCAGGCTTAAGTGTCGAGTAGCCTCCAACAATCAGAATGTCGCAATATGCTTCACTATGGATTTCAATAATGTTTTATCATGTTGAACGTTTGAACAGTCTGTTGTGCATTTCCTTCACATACATACGTACGTACAAAAAATCATACAGAAAAGCTTAAATACAAATATTAACACATTTTGGGAAGTATATTTACTTTAATGAACAGCACAAAGCTCTTATCTCTAAAGAAGTATTGACACAATAGTATGGCCTGCGATTAACCCCTTAAAGTCAAGATCAACCTTAAAAATGTTGCCTGGTTCTCTCAGGTCTGCTTCTCAGTATTCTCTCTGCTCCAGAGGTGGACTTGAGAGGAGACAGAGCTGTCTGTGTCCTCCACATCCCAGTACACTAGAGTGACTGGTAAGTTCTCAGTCTCCTCTGAGGTGTATCTCTCAGTCTTCTCTACGGACTGCTTGTCTTGTGCAGAAAGAAGAGTCAAGACCCGCTCTGTCTGCCTGCTGTAGTGCCAGATATTGGGGCACCTTTTGTACTGCAGTGTTTTTTGTAGACAAAGACTGGCACCCGATGGTATGAAAGGAAAGAGCCCTGCCCAGATTGAGCTGAATTTGTTTCTAGGTAAATATTTAACACTATGAGTGCCTGAGGAGGTGGACAACACATTGAGCTGCAATGAAGTGTCCATTCCTCTGGCAGATAGAGGGTTTAATCATGACATGGACTTCCCCCTGTGAGCAGAGACTGCTGGGATTGGTGCTTTTATCTAAAAGTGAACATTTTCTGGAGCGTGAGCAAAAATACTCTGGACATCAAATCTTGACATTTACAGAGCCAATAAAACTTCCTGTTTGACTGCACATGTTCTCAAGTGCATGTTATATACCTATACCATTTTTATTATTTTTATCTTCTGTCTTTACATGTTTGTCTTGTGACTCCGAGCAAGTTAAACTCCTGGCAGCCAATGTTAGAACAGAATTCAAGACCCACAATACATTGTCTTCAGACCTGAGAGAACCAGGCAACATATTTAAGGCTGATTTTGACTTTAATCCCAGGCCATACTATTGTGTCAATTGTCCTTTAGAGATAAGAGCTTTGTGCTTCTCATTAACCCTTTGAGTGTCAGAGGGGTACACAACACATTGCAGAGCAATGCGCTGCATACCCCTCTGGCATTCATAGGGTTAAAATAAATATACTTCCCAAAATGTGTTAATATTGCATATTTAAGCTTTTCTGTATGATTTTATGTATGTGTGTGAAAGCAATGCACAAGAGTCTTCCACTTCTATAGAGGTCTTCAGGCCTTCCCCCTATAGATGTGTCTAGAGGGAGGAGTCCTGCTCTGATGTTATCAGACCAGAAAAGTAGGGATAGTGATAAAATATACCACCATCCCGGCTAAGAAAAAGATTGGAGGGAGCTTAGAGCGAGATTTATAAATAACATTTTTAGTGTACGTTAAGAATTGTCTCATAAAATCACATTTATAAAGACGTAAAGTTAAAATTAATAAATATGTCTATCTGAGAGTTTTCCAAGGATATTCTGAGAAAATTTGCAGAAAACTTGCAACTGAGAATATTTTTTCACAACATTCAACATGATAAAACGTCATCGGAATCCATAGTGAGCATATTGCGACATTCTGATTGCTGGAGATTACGCGACACTTAAGCCTGCAACATCAGAATGGCACCTTTTTCGTGCGGGCAACATTCTTATGTTGCCCTTTTCAACCAGGCGACATTTTTAATGCACCGTGTTGTTGGTCGCCAAATAGATGGCAACATTTTAATACTGAACCCTCTCCAATGTGTTATGAAAGCAGTTGGTGAGCTGCCAGACCACTGAACATGCTCCTTCCCTACTTCCTCCAATTCCCTCTAATAAAGGGAAGTGGCAGACTCTCCCTCCAAAGAGTCCTTGATAGGCAATTGATAAAGGCAGAGCAGGAGACAACTGCTGAAGAAAGAGGCTGGTGTTTTTGCATGTTCCAGTCCAACCCACTAGAGACCTTCACTGGGGTAGCTGGAATCCAGAAAAAATGAGTGAAAGCTGTAACAAATGTGTTGTCTCTAAAAAGATTTTACCCCATGAGTGGCCTAGCAATGGGAGATAGGGTCTTCCTAATGGGGAGATTTATAATCCTGGACTTATAAAGAAAGTGTGTGTAAAACAGTCACAAAGAGACACTTTGTGACTGCACTTACACCCAATAGCACTTACTCCTTCTATATCCAGCCTACCTTCCTCTAGACTGTAGGCTCTCACAAGCAGGGCCCTCTGATCCTTCTGTTCTCCACATCTGATTTGTACTATATAATCATACCTGGGAACTCTCAGGGTTTGACCCTGAGACTCAGGGTTTTGACCCAAATCTCAGGGTGAAGGGCCAAATTCTCAGGGTGAGAGAGGTCTGTGTCACCTACTATATGAATTTCCCCAATTAAATGTTTCCTTAGCCTCTAAACTGGTGCCATTAGTACCAGAAAGACAGTGGGAGATGTCCTGCTCGTCTTGTTTGTGTTCAGGCAGTGAGTTATCCAAACTGTAGCAGGTTAAATGTCCCTCACACACGGACCGGAGCACCTCTGTGTTAGAGCAAGCAGGCACATATCGCATAAAATCTACATTATGGGAAGCTTTAAGGGTTAATATTTCAAAGATCTCAGGGTCAGCTCATCTTGAAAGTTCCCAGGTATGTATATAATATCTCTGTATGTCTACTCCCTATTGTACAGAGCTGTGGAATTAGTTGGCGCTATATAAATAAAGAATAATAATAAAAGAGACATAAGGATATATACAAAAGTTTAGAGACATTTTCTCTAAGCCCTAACTCCAGTCAGTTGACTTTTTTGAAAAGTGGAGTAGAAATGGTCTTTTCCAAATTAGAATTGTGTCACCATGTATTTATAAAGAAATTTGCTAATTGTCTCAAAAATAAAGGCAATATAACTTGTTTTTAATGGCAGCATAGAGTGACATCTATGTATGTGAAAAAATATTCTCAGTTGCAAATTTTCTGCAAATTTTCTCAGAATATCCTTTGAAAACTCTCAAATAGACGTATTTATTAATTTTGACTATACGTCTTTATAAACATGAACTTAAGAGACAGTTCTTAAATGTACACTAAGAAAGTTATTTATAAATCTCACTCTAAGCTCCCTCCCTCCAATCTTTTCCTTAGCAGGGATAGTGGTATATTGTATCACTATCCCTGCTTTTCTTGTCTGATACTATCAGAGCAGGACTCCTCCCTCTAGAGATATCTATAGGGGGAAGGCCTGAAGACCTCTATAGAAGTGGAAGACACAGAATAAACAAATGCATATAGGCTATTTTACTTTACATAGTATGCACTTGCATAATATATAAACTAAAATATGTGATACTATCTCTTTATATATCAGCTAATTCCAGTTTGCATCAGTTAATAAAACAATATAACATTATCAGTTCTGAGACTCCTATCAAGACTGCTATTGTAATTGGATTAAGGGAGCCCTGGAAAAGGCAGGAATGTCTGCTCCCATACAGTATATGTAAGACTACATTTTAGGTCTCAGAAAAGAGTTAAACAGGACATTTTGCAGAGACTACAGTGATGTACAAGGTGTGTGTATGTAACTCCTAGCTGTTTTAACCCTTCGAGCGCCAGTGGTGTATCCAACTCATTGTGTTTCAGTGAGCTGGATACCTCTTTGGCATGCAAAGGGTTAAGTGTTAGCATTTCTTTAACAAACTCAAAGGGCAGTGGCGTCCGCAGAAATGTTTCCAGGGAGGCAAAGCAATAATATGACCCCCCAGACCAGCCCACCCATCACCTATGTTTATATAGAGGGGGCAAATGTAGGGGATGCCCATGTCAAATGGTAAGGAGCAAAACATTGCATATCTCTCTGGTACTTAAAGAGTTCATGTTCCTTTAAGATGAATACAGCCAATTTATAGGCTCATTTTGTGAATAGAATTATTTGATGGAGTAGCATTTACCCTGCATGCTCTTTAGGATAGAGTCAACTTTCCCAACATTTGTTATTCTGTCGTTCCCTATATATTATTTTATATTAGTTGTGAGATAAGTTGTGTACTTACATAGGGTCAAATTAATAAACACGCTTAAATTTGTCACATTAATCTGTTAACCCCTTGGGTGCTGGAGAGGTCTGTCTAGCGTTTAAGTTGCAAAAATATCCCCCCACCCCCATAGGAGCAGGGGAGGGCTGGCAATTTGTAGCCTGGGGGGAAAATACAATCAAGTGGCCCATTTCTATTATTGTTCGAGCCCACCCCCCTTTTCTTAGTTTTAAAATTGGAATTAATGTTGCAAAGTAAGGTAAGTGATACCATAGAGCTTACAGTTGAAATGGGGCTAAACTATTGATACTACAGCGCTTATAATGTAAATAAAGAACATTAGTGATACTATAGAGCTTACAAGGGAAATGGGTTATGTTACAATGTAGTTCCATTTGGATTGTAGCTCTGTGGTATCACTTGTGTAGCTCCATTTACAGCAGCAAGTGGGAGGCTGTGGCAGTAGCCCACCAACCCACACATGTGACCAGCCCAGGGGGCAACTGCCCCCCAGGCCAGCCCTCCCCTGCATAGGAGGATTCCTCATACCTGGTGGGAGAGCATGAAAGGCAGCTACTTATTTCAGGGGGATTTCATTAATGGATGTAAAGTGGATTATAAAATTATGGATGATGGGGATAGTGTGTAAGTGGATCTAGCAGGGAGGGAGGGACAGTATTGTTTTGAGTCTTATCAACTGTATGCATTGTGAGATGGTGGAATGTGTGCAGACAATGTTATATTGTTGTCTAATATGACATTGTTTATCCAGTAGAACAATGAAGAGCCTCACATTGTGCAGGTGTCAAGAGCGAGGAGCAGAATCTGCCATATTTGTATCACTGCATGCTCTAATCTCAGCATTATCCACTCCTGAAATCAGGCAGCTTGAGTTCCTTACCACAAAATATCTGCTAATAAAAATGACAGATGATTATACATGCTACAAGACAGCTGTCCTCCCTAGACTTGTCTTCTAAGAAGTCTTCTACCCAGGTACCAGCTGACATCATCATAGCCTGTGTTTTCTAACCACCCACTGGTACCATAATAGTGACATTGATCCCATATGTCTATTTTCTAATGTGGTAACATATATATATATATATATATATATATATATATATATATATATACTAGTGTTAAAGCCCGTGTACACGGGCCAAGGTCCGCGTAATGTTAACCCTTTGAGTGCCACGCAACGCAGTGCTTTCTCCTCTTGCCTCTTTCTACCCCCTCTTGCCTCTTGCCCACCATGCCTTTCTATCTCCTCTTGCCCCCCATGCCTTTTTCTCCACCCTCTTGCCCCATGCCTCTCTGGCAAACCCTCTTGCCCCCCCATGCCTCTTTCGTCACCCATTTGCCCCTTCCATCACCCTCTTGCCCCCATACCTCTTTTGCCTCCCATGGCTCTTTCACCACCCTTTTGCTCCTCACACCTCTCTTGCCCCCCATGCCTCTTTCACCACACTTTTGCCCCCCCAATGCCTCTTTCACAACCCTCTTGCTCCCCTTACCTCTTTTGCCACACTTTTGCCCCTCATGCCTCTTTCACCACACTTTTGCCCCCCCCCCATGCCTCTTTCACAACCCTCTTTCCCCCATGGCTCTTTCACCACCCTCTTGCTCCCCATACCTCTTTTGCCACCTTTTTGACCCCCATGCCTCTTTCACAACCCTTTTGCCCCCCCCCATGGCTCTTTCACCATCCTCTTGCTCCCCATACCTCTTTTGCCCCCCCATGTTTCTTTCACCACACTTTTGCCCCCCATGCCTCTTTCACAACTCTCTTGCCCCCCAAGGCTCTTTCACCACCCTCTTGCCCCCCCATGCCTCTTTCACAACCCTCTTGCCCCCCATGCCTCTTTCACCACCCTCTTGCCCCCCCATGGCTCTTTCACCACCCTCTTGCTCCCCCATGGCTCTTTCACCACCCTCTTGCTCCCCATACCTCTTTTGCCACCCTTTTGACCCCCATGCCTCTTTCACAACCCTTTTGCCCCCCCCATGGCTCTTTCACCATCCTCTTGCTCCCCATACCTCTTTTGCCCCCCCATGGCTCTTTCACCACCCTCTTGGCCCCCCATGGCTCTTTCACCACCCTCTTGCTCCCCCATGCCTCTTTCACAACCCTCTTGCCCCCCATGCCTCTTTCTCCACCCTCTTGCCCCCCCATGGCTCTTTCACCACCCTCTTGCTCCCCCATGGCTCTTTCACCACCCTTTTGCTCCCCCATGGCTCTTTCACCACCCTCTTGCTCCCCATACCTGTGGACGCGCATAAGTGACAGGCGGCCAGCTGCCAGCCCTCTGAGCTCGCACCGTGCATGTGGACGCATATAACTGACAGGTACCCGCGAGCGCGAGCATGGAGGAAGCGGGTGCCTGTCAAATACGCGTCCCTAGTTACCATAGAGGGGGAGTGAGTCACGTGGCTCTCTGTGAGTTAGTGCTTCGTGCTACGCTCACAGGGAGAGACGCATTCTTATACTTTATAGTATAGGATATGATATTTAATATACACTACTGTTCAAACGTTTGGGGTAATCTCAGAAATTACCTTGTTTTCCATGAAAACAAACATCAAATAAGTTGCAAAATGAATAGGAAATACAGTGAAGATGTTGACAAGGTTAGAAATAATGATTTTTAATTTAAATAATAATTTTGTCCTTCAAACTTTGCTTTCATAGAAGAATCCTCCATTTGCAGCAAATACAGATATTCCTTTAAAAATCAGCCATTTCCAGCTACAATAGTCATTTACAACATTAACAATCTGTATGTATTTAATAACCAACATTTAGATACCTGTGTTTCTCTTCCCCCTGCTTTGTTTTCTACGAATAACACGGAGCCTTATGGAAGGCAGTGAAGACTGAATCTGCTGCATAGCCTCGTGAATGGTAGGTAAGTATCCAGTGCATTTCCTTCAATGCATTAAAGCCCTTTCTAAGAACTAAGAGAATAAATGAACACTAAGGGGATAAATGTTCACATTACTGTTATATGAAGAACTGTATTATAATATTCACACAAACACACACATAAACAATAAAGATTTGGGCACTCCAATTCGACAGTGGAATATGTACAGCTACTACTTGGGTGCTACGCATCAATATAATATACTGGGAGAAATGGTAAAAAAAACATGTAATGAGTGCTCACATTTATTTGTCAACATTTCGGGCCCCTGGAGTGAAGTATCTGCTGGTTTATGCCACCAACGTTTTGGCCCAACTGTGAGCCTTTATCAAGATGCCTTTGATGCTTTCAGCCCACAGTGGGGCCGAAACATTGATGGAATAAACCAGCACATACTTCACTTCAACAAAGTCCTGTGAGTGCTTTCTTTCTTTTGAAATATTACTACATGTGTGATTTGGAAATGACACCCAGACATTGATTTGAACTTTAAATAGAGTGCACACCTTGGATATCTTTATAACAAAAAGTTGAAACAACCAGCACTCGCAGCAAAATGTAGTGAATAAATGATTTAACTGAATGCATCCTAGAGCATTTTCATCAACTTTTTGTTGTACACATGGATTCTGTTCCTTTCAACTACAGCACCCAGAGAGACTGATTTAAAGGGATAGTGATACTTAAAATGTAAAAAAAAATATGTTGTAGGGTTTATTCCCCTGAGTAAAACAAGGGTACTCCCACTGCTGAAAGGTGTTTTATTCATAAGTTATTACAGCTCAATGTTTAACTTTTTAGGTGCAATATTACAGTGTCCTGAAATTGTACAGAGGCGCTGTTCCTACACCATCCTATGGGTTGCTTTGATTTTGGTGCACTCCTGAAATATGCCTATTTTCTATGTGTCCCTATGTGAGGTATGGTCAGCCTACTCTGGTTACATTTTAAGTATTACTATGCTTCCCTTTACTATTTTCAAACATTTTTACAACAGATTCTGCCAGCAATTAGTTTTGAAAAAGGATGACAGGAAACAACAGATTCTGACAGGAAATAACAACAACAGGAATTAGTTTTGAAAATGGTTCCGGATAACAGGAAAGTACACTATTTTGGTATTTTATATATATATATAAATATATATGTATATATATATATATATATATATATATATATATATATATATATACACACACACACATATATAGAGTAACATTTTCATATAATATTATATGTGCTGTTTCTCAGTAGGCACGGAAAGCCATTATCTTTCACACTCCTCAGTTCCAGATCAGAAGGCTGCACTGTCTTACTTTAACTCTTTGAGTGCCAGAGGGGTATCCAACATATTGTGTGCTCTCTGGAACTCAAAGGTTTAAGAAGAAGTGAGACATGCAAGGAAAAATTGCTTCCCCAGCGTACTCCAAAATAGTTTGTGCTGTCTCATATAACGTAAATACTTCTTACATATAAAAAAGGGTTATATTTTAGCAATGGTCTTAAAGTAAAGATAAAGAAATATTGCTATGTCCCTTTCACTGTTGTTTGTTTTACCAGGATTGTTATCAGTTTTATCTAAGTTGGTCTGCCCCCTGCCCTTTTGTACATAGACGTAATTGCAGCATTAAAAACAAGCTGGAGAGAAATATATCCAAGACTTAAAGGTCCTGTATATGATACAGAGAAGATAATGTGAGCTGTGGCCTCTGCACGCTGTAGTTATGCAGGTAGGGCAGGAGTATCACCTTGCTTGGAATGTACCTGCCCTCCTGCATTATGTCACTAGTGAAAGCAGCCAATCAGTACCAAGGTTCTACTGAAGAGGAAGAGATAGAATTTCCACCTGTGGTTCGCTCAGAATAAACAACTGAACCTGGAAAAAAATGGAAAAGGGAATAAGTGGCAACTGAGGGAATCATATATTTCTCCTGTATATCTTTCTGCAATCCGTTTCATGGTTATCTCTTTGGTGCAGTATCCAGAGCTCTACATTCCCAGCACAGGCAAGACCCAGCTACAGGTGAGATAGGTTACAGAACAAAAGCTACTTCCTTCTCCTATGTACGCAATCTGTTTCAGCAGAAATGACACCCACCTATATTTTATAAACCAATAATTTTAACTCCTTCAGTATAACACACTAGTACTTTTAATTTGGTTTTCTACCATTTGCATGTTAGGGAGGGGGTCAGTGTGCTGGAAGACACAGGGTTATTATGCTAATTGGCAATATCCTCTTAAATATGTCTCTTCTATGCGTCATTATGTTTCCAGGTCTCTAATTGCACTTGAGTTATACAAGTACTGTTTTTAGATAGATAAGGAGTTGATAACTTGTAGCCCTCTAGTTGTTGTTGGACTACGGCTCCCCCCATCATCAGATGGCAAATGGCTGTCTCAGGATGCTTGGATTTGTAGTCCAACGACAGCTTGTGGTCATCAGGTTGTCAATTCTTGATCTAGTCTCCTTTCCTGTTTCCTTCAATCTTTATCACAGAGTACTGACCAACTTTCTGACTGTAACATTTTTAGTCTAGAATCACATGTAGCTAAAAGCCCCTTGTGGATCCACACAGCCTATGAGTTGATATTCAATCCTTGATTTTCAATATCATTATTATTTTCTCTACCACTATGCAAAGTAATAATTAAAAAATCTGCAAAAACTAAAATATTAAAAGCTGTTAAAATAAATAGCCAATTAACTCAAAATGTGCAAAAAGGGGCTTTCATTTTTCTTCTGTGATAATGAGCATAGGGCTGTGTTCAGGAAGCTGAACACTAGCATTTCTTCAGCAAACCAACTGCACCATAGGGATAAGCAATATCTCCCCAAAATCCCATTGATTTAAATGGATAGTGTAACCCCACTAGGTAACACTGCTAGGTAATGCACTGGGGACATTGATAGCATTCAAGGTGTTAAAAGCCTTATTCAGTCACCAGATAATTGTTATTTCTCCCCTGTGGTGCAGCTGGTTTGCCTAGAATTACACCTTGCTCAAAGAAACATCAGTGTTCTTATCCATACAAGTGTGCCAGACAATTTCACCTTTTAAACTACTTATTTATTAACCTTTTGAGTGGCAGAGAGGTATATAATGCATTGCAATGCATTGGATACCTCTTTGGCACTCAAAGGGTTAATTTTTGTATTTGTTTTAAATATTTATTTATACTGGTAGATTTACATGCTGTATATTTGTGCTAATGTCACAATTTGCATTGCTCCGCACCCCTCTGGCACTCAGTGGGTTAATTTGCATATTATGTATAGATTATTTTTGAAGTTAAAAAAGTAACACCTATTTAAAATTCATCTCCATTAAATTAAATGCTACTAGCCACAAAATATTTATATTATCTGCACAGATTTTCTAAAACTAGAACATGTAGGCAAATGGAGGAAGCCACCATCTTTTAAAGTGCTGGACCTCCTGACCTTAAGCCACCACCCCTTTGCAGAATAAGAAATTTGTAGTACTGTTGCAGCCATTGACAACTTTCAGTAGTCTAATGCATGAGCGTTTACTTGGGCAGTGGATATTTACCTCAGTAATTTGTATCTCAGTTGATTTTTTTTTGTCAGGTGTTGATCAAGTAAAAAAAAATGGCTACTTGAACAGTTACTAATACAAACAACAGCTGAGTGATGGTGATTTGGATATTTCCATGTTACTTTATTTGTTGGAAAAAGAAATGCTACTGAAGTGTAATATAAAGTAAATGTGAGCTAGTCTGTGTTGTTTTATGGTGTTAGTCACCCGCCTAATCGTCCTAATTCTTTTAGTTATGTGTTTTGGTGCTAGTCACAGCCAAATTCTGGGTCAAACTTTGTACTTATTTATATTTACAGTACACAGTGCCTAGTTTCGAATATAAATTGAATACTTTAGTTTTCTAAATGTTAAGATGTGTTGGCCGCACTCTAATTTTAGTGCCACTGAGGCTTATACACTAAGACATCATGCAATTACAGGTAAAACCAGTTGCACTACAAGGAACAAATAACATTTCCCATTGATTGAAATTGGAGTTTTAAAATGGGACTAACGCTTTAGAATGAATTGAGTGATTTTTACAGAGCATTCAAAATCATCTATATTTGCCATTTACGTTAGCCATTTTTATTTAAAGGGGAACTTTCACCCCGCAATAACTTCATGTTCACTTACTGCTCACCTGGCGACTAGCTGCTTAGTAGCGGTGCACAAGGGACTGACAAGGGACTGACAGCGCAGGCGCACGGACGTCACTGTGAAGAGACGTCCGTGCTTCCTGCTCCTGTAAAACGCCGATATCTGAAGAACCGGGTAAGATTTCTGGCGACTAGCGCTACTAAGCAGCTAGTCGCCAGGTGAGCAGTAAGTGAACATGAAGTTATTGCGGGGTGAAAGTTCCCCTTTAAAATGATAGTTTATGAGATATTTAGCTTTATTTATTTGTCAGTTTATGCAAATTAGGCAGTGCTGGTAGCACAGTCTGGTGTCAGGCACTAACATTCCACTGTCCCTCCCAAGTCACTTCGTAGCAGAAAGTACTGGCTAGTTGCAGAAACTGGCAAACATATAACACTAAATACATAAAAATTGAATTGAAAAAAAAGGCTAACATAAATATAGCCAACTTTGAAAGCCCTTTCAGTGTCACCTAAATCTTTATAAACTGTTAGTTCTACTGTAACCGCTTCAGTGCAAAGGTCTCCAACCTGTCTAGTGTTCAATAGGTTAAAAGCCTCATTTCAGTCAATAGGAATTTTGAAAACGATTATGTGTTCTCTGTGGTGCAGATGGTAGACTCAAGAAATGCACTGATTTAAATTAGTACATGAGCATTGCTGTATAATCCCAAAACTACTTCCAGATCAGTACTGTACAGATATGCAGTCATATAAAAATCTGCAGGATTTTGAGTTGATTGACTGGATAAGAATGTGCCATAATTAAATACATACGTCAGAAAGTAGTACAGAGGTCTAAAGACAAGTAATAAAGACAAGGTACTGAGGCTGAATCCAAGGTTATCTTGGCAAATAAAGGAGCAACTCTGGCTGCTAATCAACTATACATGACCTATGGATCTTGTAATCACTCATAACCTCCTCACGCCTAATAGTTTTATATAGCTTGTTATCATACAGCAGCCCAGCCCCCCACAGCTCTGTAACTTTTGCACATTTCCTTAACCCTTTTAGGGGTTTACAAAGCATTGCTTTGCCTCTGACACTCAAAGAGTTAATACTTGTTTTCACAGAACCATGGGCCTTATTCAATAAGGAAACAATGCTATTCTGGAGAAAACCAGCTGCCCCATAGTGTACAAATACAAACATCTCTAGCATTCAAGAGGTTAAAAACAGCATTTAAATCAAGGGTAATTTTTCATTTCTCCCCTGTGGTGCACTTGGTTTGCTCCAGAATTGCTTGTCTTTAACATACCTCCCAACATTTCAAATGGCCAAGTAGGGGCACATTTGTTTTGAGTGGTGTTGCTGGGGGCATGACTGGTGGGTGTAGAGTTTCCGAGAATTTTAATGTTATTTTATGCCTTTGTGACTGGAAAAAAATTATTTAGAACAAGACCAAAGTATTTCTTACACAAACTAAGCTATAAAGTAGAATATGGCCCAGTGTTCCTTACCTCCTTTACACCAGCTCCCCATCTTCAAATAGGAACACCTATGTGGATACCTAGGAACTTTGAAAAGGAGCTGACCCTGAGTCTGTACGTAAAGCAATGGAAACTTTCTGCAGCTCAAAGATTTCACTGCTTGAACAAATGGACAAGGCAAGTAGGACTTCTCCCTCTGCCTTTCTTGTAGAAATGGCATCAAATAAGAGGTCAAAAAGGCATTTAATCAGTGCAGGTCAGATAGTAGCAACCCAAGACTCGGTGACCCTGAGAAATTGTCCCATTACCTTAAAGGGATAGTAATGTTTCACAATAAAAGCATCTCCAATTAAAGCGGAACTAACACCCCTGCAACATGTAGCCTCAATTAGAGTGCTACAATCAGTGATAACTCGCTGTGTAATTATTATTTTTTTTTAAACGTGTTATTAAAGAGTAATCCGTTAATTCCAAAAAGTACCTGGTGACGTCTTCCCCCCGGAAAAGCGCATTGCGCATGTCAGCACGGAGCCGATCGGCCCTCTTGTAACTCCCCCCGGCTACACGAAAACACCTACGTCATCAGCTTTAGATTCTTGGACCAGCAGGAGAATCTAAAGCTGATGATGTACGTGTTTTCGTGCAGCCGGGAGGAGTTACAAGAGAGCCGATCGGCTCTGTGCTGCCATGCGCTATGCTCTTTTCCGGGGGGAAGAAGTCACCGGGTACTTTTTTGGAATTAACGGATTACTCTTTAATAACACGTTTTTAAACGGGTCAAGGTTTTCCTTATCCTCACAGTAAGAAGATTGTCCCTTACTGAGATCTGTCGGGTCAAAGAGCCAGATTCCGCATCTGAGGGGAGGTGGCTTACATTAGGTAAAAGGGGTGGGATAGGGATACTTTATCATTCAATTACTCTTGATCTACAACTCTGATAGTATTGAAATAACACTCTCCATGGCCCAAATGCTATGAAGATTAATTGGAGCTACTTTTATTGTGAAACATTACTATCCCTTTAAATAACGTGATTTGGGCTTTTCTGCAGAGCCACCGACTGGTCCTCAGACTGGGATCTCCTGCTGTCAGCTAGATGCTGACGTCAGGAGAAGGGGAGGGGAGGAACGTTACATACGAATATCTCTCCATCCCTAAAGGTTGGAGAGATAGGATTTGTGCCAAATAACTTATTTTTTAAACCTCTACAAAACCAGTATATTTTATTATGGGACATCAGTGTCCCTTTAATGATTATGTATATGTTATTTGTATTCCTAATTATTGATGCCCAACTGTACTTCTTCACAGAATATGGTCGTTATGTACAAAGACAGAACTGAAGAAATAATGTGGCAAATCGATTGAAGCATAGGGGACAAGTACAACTCTGAATCTCATGAATCTGTTAGAGACATCTTTAGCATTCATTAGGTTAAAATGCCCATTTACATCAATGGTGACTTTTACCCTTAAAAGGACAGTAATGTCCCATAAAAAAATGTGTTTTGTAGTGTTTAAGAAAAAGAAATTATATGGCATAATCCTATCTCTCAAACCTTTATGGTTTGAAAGATATTCGCATGTAAAGTTCCCCCCTCCCTCACCTTCTCCTGACGTCGGCGTCTAGCTGACAGCAGGAGATCCCAGTCTTCGGACCAGCTGGTGGCTCTTCAGCAAAGCCAAAATAGCAACATTGGAAAAGAATTACTTCACTGGAAAGGTCTACAAAGTGTGCCTGGTTTGCAAGCAGACTTTGTAGACCATTCCAATGAAGTAATTCTTTTCCAATATCGCTATTATGGCTCTGCTGAAAAACCTCCTTGTGTCGGCCTACATGGATCTCCTGACATCAGGAGAGAGGGAACTTTACATGTGAATATCTCTCAAACCGTAACGGGTTGAGAGAGAGGATTTGTGCAATATAATTTATTTTTTTAAACACTACAAAACACTATTTTTTTTTATGGGACATTACTGTACCTTAAACTATGGCAGTGATTCTCATCTCTCTCTTTAGCTGTATCTAACAGTCCATGTCTTTAGGGTTCTCCTGCTTGGGCACAAAGGGCCATATGTTCCAAAGAAAAATGGAGGAGTTCTGGGGCAAACCATTTGTACTATAGGGGAGAATGAAAAATTCCCATTGATTTAAATGGGGATTTTAACCCATTGAATGCTAGAGAGGTCTCCATGGCATTGCTTCGCAAGGCGTTTGAGTCCCTCTCTAGCATTCATGGGGTTAAAGTTCCCATTTAAATTAATGAGTATTTTTAGTCCTCCCTATAGTGCAAATGGCTTGCTTGCCCCAGAAGGCCACCACTTTTCTTTGGAACATATGGCCCAAAGAGAGTTATTTAGATGACAGCCTCTGGTGAACACACCTGTACGTGGAAATCCTAAAGACATGGATTGTTAGGGGTCCCTGAGGATACTGCTGGGAACCACTTCCATATGATGCAGCTTCTTTTGCCCCAGAATTGCTCCACGTTTGTCTATGTGCATATGGCACTAGGTTGTCTGTCTATACACTTATGATAATAATAATCAGGGCTGGATTTACATCTCATGTACATCTCATAGGCTTTGTTTTTTAGTTGAGGAGATTTGAAAACATGCATTTTTTATTGGGTGGGGGGATACTTGAGGACAGGTTTCAGAGTCCCTACCATATAGTGTAGCTGGTTTGCTCCAGAATTGCACCACTTTCTTTTATACCTTAGAACTAGTGATTGTAAAGTATGAATTGTTTATAACTTTTTCCAAGTATATTAAATAGGAACTGAAACCCATTCATTTCCTATTACAAGTCACAGCCAATTGTAACACTTCACCTCTCCTGCCTCTGTATAAAAGTGCAGTACAGGCACAGTGACTAAATAGAGATACATCTGGGGGAAGATGCACTAAGATGTGATAACATACCTCCCAAGTGTCCCTCTTTAGGAGGGACAGCCCCTCTTTTAGTTCCAAATCCCTCTGTCCCTCTTTCCCACTCTGATGTCCCTCTTTTTAGGAGATCTTTTAGGAGATCAGATTGTGTGTTGTGTATATAAGTGTATCACATTGTGCTACAGCAATAAAACTCAAATTATTGTTTGTTTAAACATCAGTATATGTGTTTAGAAATTAGTATGTGTAAATAAAATACTTTGGTCTTGTTATAAGTCATTTATTAGGTTACAGAAGGAGGTGTCTTGAAATAGTCTAAAAATTATCAGGAATGCCCCACCCACCAGTCACGCCCCAAGCAACGCCCCCTAAAACACAAGTGTCCCTCTTTGGAAATTTGAAATGTTGGGAGGTATGGTGATAATAATGGGATAAGCTAGAGATGGCTTCTCCAGTTCCTATGTTATTCTATGGAGCCTATGCACTAAGATCTCTCACGTTTGAGAAATTTTAGTGCATTGGCTCCATAGAACAGCATAGGACTTGGAGAGTTTATTACACTGGAAAAGACATTTCCACTTTACCACCTCTTTATCACACCTTAGTGCATCACCCCCTAGAGGCAGAGAAACATACAGAGACTAAGTGAGAGGGAGAACCTGAGAGATGTGAGAGAAGAGAGGCCAATGTACGGGTATGCCAGAACACCTCATTTGCTGCACTGATATGAAAGCTTGCGATGTGAATCCAGCATCTGTACCTGTAATTAAGTACAGAATCCAGCAGTACACACCAATGCACACAATTCCACCAGCACAAGGCGTTAATGCAAACAAGCCCTAACTCCTCCCCCATAGTAGGTGTAAAGAAAAGAAAACGTTTTGCACTCATTTTCTTGCACCCTCTAGTACATGGAGTAAAACAAGGTATAGAGGAACAGCATGCGCCAAAACATTCATACATTGACACACTGCCTGTGCTTTGCAGTATGTGTGAAAACAAACCATTTTTCATGTAAAAAATTAGTATGTACGCTTTAGTGAGGCACTGGGTGCAAAAGCTGGCTCCTGCTCTTATTATATGTAAAAGTCTATTGGTACATGCCTCTCAGAGAGGTTGAAAGACAAAAAAATAGGGACAGAGGGAGAAAGGCTGGAGAATATAGTAAGACAACGACTGGTATTGTGGGTGTCTGTGTAATTATGTGTGTTTTACACACTCCAAAAACATATGGGGGGTGCGCTAAGGAGAGATAAAGAGGATATAACTTCTCCAGTCAGATAAACTTTCCAAGTCCTATGTTATTCTCCTGGAGCATTAAGATCTCACCAGCTTGGAACATTTTAGTGCATATGCTTCATTGAATTACATAGAAACTGGAGTTTTCTTCCCTTTTAACATACCTTAGTGCATCTTTCCCATGTATCAGAATGCTTGTGTTTTTAATCCTTTAAGGACCAGAGGGGTGAAGCTATTCATTTAACACCTCTGCGCAGTGGTGGCACTACAATATAAGTGGCTGCTTAGGGCCCCCACTTTGTCAGAGGGCCCCGCAGTATTTATATAGTACAGTAGCCACTTGTAAACAATATCAAAAGACAATGTCTTATTAGAAACACCAACGCAACAGCAAAGTGGGGCCCCACGAGAAATTTTTGCTTAGGGGCCCCAAAAACCTAGAGCCGCCCATGTCCCTGTGGTCCATAAAGGGAACATTAACACAAATATGATTTGTGACTATATGCACATAAATATCTTGAACTCTATTCTAGCATCAGTTAAACTTCCCTATTTCTTTCCTGAGGCCCTTAATCTAGTTTTACATATACTCTCTGGGGAGCCCCATACCTGCTTTTTCCAAGGCTCCCATTACAACAACAATCTTCATAGATGCTTAACGCCTTAATGATGCGCAGTCCGGGGAAGTGACCATCCCTTAAAGACCTCTTTGATCCATGTCTGCGCGCTGGCACACGTGACTAATGACTTGTACCAGTGTGCTAAACGGGGGTCTGAGAGAGACCACTCTGGTCCTGGGCTGTTAATTTCAGACCCCGCTAGTGCTGTAAGCACAAAATATGTTAAGTGCCAGAACTGTCACCAGTCCTTCAGGGTAAAAAAAAAATAGTGATGGTCCTGACCTGTCACCAGTCGTTAAGGGGTTAAGAAAGTGATTATTGTCTGCAAGTAGGCTGAGGTAAGATAACAGCTTTTCTGAAAAGAAACACAGTGGGAACTAACTTCAGTGTATTAACAACATTAACCAAATTGTGTCTGTATGGTATAGTCTACACACATCCTATATAATAAAATGCTAGGATGTTTGTCTGATGCAGTTATGCGCAGTAGAGACTGCCTGAACAATGCAGTCATGCGCAGTACAGACTGCCCGAACCTGTCAGCTGAGTAGTTCAGTCAGAGTGTGCGAGGAGAAGGAAGATGGCTGCGCAGCTGATCCAGAGTGAGGGAAGAGAGGCATAGCCGGCTCCGGCCTAAGGATGAGAGGCCACCCAAGACTCCGGTGCTGGCGGACTCCTCCTCCCCGGGCCTCACCACCTGTCTACACTCACGGCTCTGGGGCAGCAGCTGAGGCCGCTGGGTGGCACTTTGGCCCCTGTACACGGGCTTTTACACTAGTTATAAATGAAAGATTAGTACTAGATTTTAAGAGTCTAACATAAAATATGTGATATTTCAATTTATATTACCCAATTTCCATATTTAGGTGTTAGCATTCCTATTTCTATGTCGCACAGATAGTGATCATAGAGTACATGAGTTCCCTTTCAACCACCCAAAGTAGAATACAGTGGGTAGGTTATAGAGGAATAGAAAATAATCATTTTATGGATGCAGGAAACATATTTAAATAAACTATTACTATTCCGGTGGGAAATCAAGTTGCAAACAATATTTATTAAATATACAATTTATAGCAGCCATTAGCCTTAAAGTGGCAAAAATAAAAAAAAAGTTATTTTTTTAACCTAAAAGACATTTTATATTTGTTTATAATCCAATTTAACTTCAAATTCAGTGAACAGGAACAGTGAAACATCATATTAATACCTCTCCACTTATCTTAAAAGACCAGTAAACCCCAGAAACCTATCTTAACTACGAGATTGTTGTGTGTCCCTTTCTACCACTGACATACTCTGGTAGCTCAAGGGTTAAACTGTATTGAGCTGCATGGCTAATCCCAAGTCTTAAAGGGGTAATAAAGTTTCACAAAAGGAGCAGCTTTGGTTCACTGGGCACATTTGAAGGATATGTTGGAGAAGGTTCCTCCCTTGATTTAGAGATCCTTCGTTCTTACTTTGTTGGCAGCCTATTCCAGAGTGCAGGAGGCCTGGTTTAACTTGGAAATATGGGATGGAGCTGATAAAACTGACTTAATGTTGTTGTGTATGGGTTCGCTGTGCAGAGATGGGGTGTTGAAAGCCTTTGCATATCAGCATATGGCAGCATTATGTTTTTTGTTTTAAACGATTAGGTTTGAGCGATTTCACCAATTATTTTATAGTTAGAATGGCATTGATGGGGCTATTTCAGTGAGATAAATCCATTGATTCCAAAAGGGCAGTGATGGTTGAAGTCTTAGTTCGACTGAAAGGCTCTTTACCCTCTTGGTGCTCGCCAACTCTGAATTTACATTTCTCAGAGTTGTGTTTCCTTTGTTTTTTATGGGGCATTGAGTATAGGGGAATTCATTAATGGGGCAGGGAAAAGGTTGGGTTATTGTCATGGTGGGATCTGTGGAGGGTAGTTTTATTGTTTGGCAGTCAAAGAAAGACAAAGGTTTTTTTTTGTTTGTTTTTGTCACCATGTATCTCATGTTCATGGCAGGGTGTTTGGCTGTTTTTCAAATTTGGCCTAAGACAACTACACATTTTTTTGTACATAGCAACGGTTTATTTTTGTCCCATTTTCAGTTTATTGTGTTTATTTTGTTAGGCTCTGTTGTGCTTGGGCTTCACAGTATAGTCCAAAGATCTACTTGACAGAGTGTTCTTATTCTATTTTATTTTCCTCTGCCTGCATGGTGTTTATAGTTTGCCACTAGTACATATATTGGGTGGCCAAAGGGTAGCTGTCCTTCCCTGGGAAAATTCTTCTGCTTGCCATAAGGATCAGTTGTAACTGCGGTGGTTAGGTACATTGAATATTACAGAACAGAATGTTCCCTGAGGTGGTGGCATTGGCAGGGGGTAACAAAGACCTCCAATGTGTTAAAAAATATTATTTTTATGACTGGGGTAAAATGAAACTTTTGTTATTTATGGGGATTGCACATATATTAGGAAATCCTCACACTGGATAAATAAATTTGATTTGAAGAAAAAAAGTAACTTGAAAGCAAACAAAAAAACAAAAACTTGTCCATTGAAGTTTACATACCTGTGATGTGTAGTACATTTCCTTTATGCACCAAATGGATTCTTCAAGGTGTACAGGCTGACAGTCAGCTCAGATTCATTTGGTTCGCCATACCAGTCCAGAGTCATGCCCCCAAGAGACTCCTGCCCATAAATACAATGCATTTTATATATAATTTATGAATCTACTAATACAGACACACCCAACTGGAAATCTCTTTCTATATCCCTAACATCATTTTATTTATACATAGAGAATAAGTAATGTTTATTATTCAAAGGAGTAAAAGGGTTATAAGATACAGGCCCTTAGACATCAGCTAAGATGGTGCAATTCTGGAGCAAACCAACTACACCTTAGAAGGGAAATGGAAATTCCCACGGGATTAAGTTGGGTTTTTAGCCCCCTGAACACTAGAGAGGTAGCCTTCAAAGGACTAAAGTCCCAATTAAATCAATAGGGATTTGCAGAATTGTGATTTGAATCCTGGAAAGCAGTTGGTTTGTCCCAGAATTGCACATATTTAGCTTGATGAATATGATCCTTAAACACCCTATTTAAATCAAGGGGGATATTTTCATTTTAACCCCATAATGCAGTTGGATTGCTTTGGATCTGCACCTATTCATCCTGATGAATAAGGCCCTTGAATCAGAAGTAATTGTTTCTAATGAAAAAAATACAATGTATGACTTTTACTGCCGAGTAAAAGAAGAATAGCTGCACTTTACGCACTGATCCAGGATATGCAAACACAGCTTTATTCAGAAAAAGATAACAAGAAAGCCACACACAGTGAATGGTCTTACACGTTTCACACATGCAAAAGGAGTAAGACCATTCACCTTGTGTGGCTTTCGTGTTACCATTTGTTTTTGTAAATAAAGCTGTTTTTACATGTCCTGGACCTCTAGTCTTCTTCTATTTGCCATAAGAACTCCAACTTCCTTGACTTGCACCGCAGAGCAATACAAGGACATACGGTGAGTGGCTTTATAGGGATAGTAATGTTTCATAATAAAAGCAGTTCTAAATAATCCTCATAGTATTTGGACTTTGGAGAGTGTTATTTCAGTACTGTCAGAGTTGTAGTTCAAGAGTAATTCAATGACAAAGTATCCCCCTCCCGCCCCTTTTACTGATGTAACACTGCTCAGCCAGATCAGAAGGGAGGTGCCCAGGTAGATTGCAGAGAAGGACAATCTTTAATTGTCTGCTGTGTCTTCCTGGATGTCCTCCCGTCAACTCAAACTTAACCTTGGCAAAACTGAACTAATTCTCTTCCCTCCATCTACAACCAGCCTTATCCCAAATATTACCCTCACCGTTAACAACACTTCCATCACACCAACCCCTACAGCACGGTGCCTGGGGGTCACATTTGACTCTGCCCTATCCTTCATTCCTCACATCCACTCAATCTCCAACTCATGCCGCCTCCACCTCCGCAACATCTCTAGAATCCGACCCTTTCTCACACAAGACACTACCAAAATTCTAATCCAAACACTCATCATGTCCCGTCTTGACTACTGTAACTCTTTACTAATTAGCCTTCCTCTCACCCGACTAACCCCACTACAGTCCATAATGAATTCTGCTGCAAGACTAATCTACCTCACTCATCGCTTCTCTGACACCAAACCCCTCTGTCAGTCTCTACACTGGCTCCCATTAGCATACAGAGTAAAATTCAAAATTCTGGTGCTAACTTATAGAGCCCTCACTAACACTGCACCCCCCTATATTTCATCTCTCATTTCCAAATATACTCCCGCCCGCCATCTTCGCTCTGCACCTGACCTTCTCCTCTCCACAGCTCTTATCACATCCTCCCACTCCTGCCTACAGGACTTCTCCCGTGTTGCACCTGAGCTGTGGAATTCCCTCCCCCACCCAATCAGACTCTCCCCCAGCCTTCAAATCTTCAGACGCTTCCTGAAGACTCACCTCTTCAGGGAAGCCTATCAACTACCTCCATAAACATCATCACCAAGATTCACCCCTTGCACGGACTACTGCACTCAACGGCACTTCTCACTCCCACCCACTGACTGGCAGTTCATGTGACAGGAGGCACTTAAACGCAATAGCACTTACTCCTTCTGTATCAAACCTACCTTCCTCTAGACTTTAAGCTCTCACGAGCAGGGCCCTCTGATCCTCCTGTTCTCCACATCTGATTGTACTATTCAATACCTCTGTATGTCTATTCCCAATTGTACAGCGCTGCGGAATTAGTTGGCGCTATATAAATAAAGAATAATAATAATTAAGATAAGGGAAAAAACCTGTAAAACTTGTCAAGGGGGGCAGGGCATTCATTGTTCTAATAGGAAGAAGATTGTCCCCTGCTGTTATCTGTCTGGTCTATGGACTGGATTCCACATCTGAGAAGAGATGACTTACACTAGGTAAAAGGGGAGGAAGGGGGATACTTTGCTTGTGAATATCTCTCAAACCATAAAGGTCTGAGAGATAAGACTTATATTGTTCTTCGTGTTTTTTTAATGTCTACAAAATAAAATAAGGATAAAACAAAGTATTACTATCCCTTTAATCTTGGCATGGGTCTATTTATGATTTGGAACATTACCATATTGCTGTGCTTTTGGCTTTCTGTTCTTTTAATCACTGTTAGTAAATACATCTTTCCAGAGTTAACACAGTTTAGACTTTTTTTTGTTTGCATTAGCAGAGCCCTCTAGTGGTCAGATTTCAGATAGTTAGACTGTCGCATTCTATGGGATAGGTGAATCACTGACAACAGTTCTCTATAAAATGTGTTTTACTAGTAAGAAATGTTCTAATACATTGGTTTCATAAAATGTTTACTGCTCCTTAAGCATCAATGTATATTTTTAATTTAGTTGCAACCTTTTAGTGTAACACCTTTCTGGTATTCCAAGGGTTAAACTGTGCTTAACCAAATGGATGCTATAGAAATCTCCAACCAGCATCTGTTGGCATGTCCCGTTATAATTATGAAGCCAACAAACTGAATAAAATCTACTTTAGCCACTTTTTTCCATCTATGCAGAAAGCCCTAGCACAGCACAGTTTATATGCTTTACTGAATTGACCCTTTGAATGCTTTGCAATGCGTTGTGTACCCCTCTGGCACTCAAAGGGTTAATGACTGCTGTACAATTTGCTTGGTTACTTCGTGTGTCCGGGGGAGATCACATGAAGAGTTACAGACAGCTCCTCCCCTCCTTTGTAATACTGCAGTCAGAGGAACTTGGTGACAGGCAGACCGGTTGGTGACAAGAGTCAGGCACAGTGACAGCAGTAAGAGGAAGTGAGAGCTGCTGTGCTACATCTCCTCTCCTGGAATCCTTGCACACCCTGTTGCTTCTTCAGTCCTGTCTGCACTATGGCACCTCTGACTTCTCCCTTTCATTTCTCTCTTTCACTAACAATCTCACACATCGTTTCAGCAAATCAAAGCCAACAATCCCTAGTGGAGGAAGGTATGTAAGGAAATGACCAGTACTTCCACAGCAATGTTCTGCCTGACAGTCACTTGTCTGATTGCTCCTTTTATATACTGTATCACTCCAAAAAGCAGCAATTACGTTTCCAAAGGACCATATGCAGCAGAAAAAAGTGGATTAATTCTAGAGCAAAGCAACTGCACCAACTGAACACATAACAGTTCTACTAATTTCCACTGACTGAAGTGGGGTTGTAATCCTTTGAGTGCCAGAAGGATGTCCAATGCATTGGTTACCTAACTGGCATTCAAGGGGTTAAACCCCAGGCAGATGTCGCCAATGCATTGCTCAGCAAAGCTTTAGTGACTTTTATAGAATTTAATGTGTTAAAAGCCCCAAATTAAATCAATGAGAACTTGCAGGTGAAATTTAATAAGCTAAAGAGCAGAGGGGCAGTTCTGGAGCAAACCAGCTTCACCATAGGGGACACTTAATCATTCCCCAAAGTCCCTGGGGCTTTTAAATGGGAGGTATCCAATGCATTTAGAGATCTCTACAGCATTCAAGTTGAAAGCCAAATTAAAATCATTAGGACTGTTCATTTCTCCCCTTCGGAGAAGTTGAGTGGTCCAGAACTGCAAATTTTATTTTTCCCCCTGTGGTGCAGTTGGTTTGCCCCAGAATTGCCCCACTTTTCAACATAAGGAGCAATGTCCCAGTTTAGTCCAATCAGGGGTAGTAGATGATCTTTGGCTCTCCAGCTGATCAGGACTACAATTCCCAGCATTGCCAACCAGCTGTTGGTTAGTTGTATAATTTTGAAGCAAACCAACTGCACCATGGGGACAAGTAAAGATGTCCAAACTTCCCATTGTTTTAAATGGAGGTTTCACAATGAGTTTGAGACCTCTCTAGCATTTAAGGGGTTAAAAGCCACATTTAAATCAATGAGAATTTTTACATGTTCCCTATAGGGAAATTGGTTTGTCCAGAATTGGACATTTTCACTTTTTTACATATGGTTACAGTTTTCATGAGGTGGAGGTCCAGAGAGTCACAAACCCTGACTTACATAGTAGGTTAGGTTGACAAAAAGACTTGCGCTCATCAAGTTGAATGGATACAAAATGTACTGTGTGGCCTACCCTAAGAACTAATGGTGTGATGCAAGAAACATGCTCAATCTCTATTTCCCGTGTGAAAACTAGGGAATAGGTTTGCGCATGATTCTGTTGAATTGCGCATGAAAAAAATCAAGAATAGCGAACAGCTGCGCATATTTATTTTTTGTGGGAGTGGCCAGGATTAATGAATCTGTGTGAATGGAATAACGAATGCACCTAATGCAGGAAGTGGTATTGCGAATGAATTTATACGTCTGTGTAGTGTTGTCGTAAAAAAGGAATTTTTTATGTGCAATTCTAGAAGCAATCGGAATTCAGCTTCCTGGATTAGAACATGCGCAAAATCTATCTGCGCACAGATGCGAACGTTTATTGCATCGAGCCATAAATGTTTTGCAGCAGGGATGGGCAAACTATAGCCTTAAGTTGTTGTTGGACTACAAAACCTCCTGGAAAGCTGAGGATGATGTGAGCTCTAGTTCAAAAGCAGCTGGGCGGCCACATGTTGCCCATCCCTGAAAAGAACATCTGATTTTGTGACAAAACATTGTAAGGAGAGCTCAAACCTGTCACGACCAACAGTGCAAGTGTTCAGGATCTCTTAAAGGGTTAGAAATGTCAAAAAAAAGTTTTTTTGCATTTAGAAGAGCTTAACCCCTTCGCGTCCTGTGACGTACCCGGACCGTCACGCTGGTCCTGGTACGTCATGTACTTTTACTGGAGGAGCGCGGTGAGTAATACCGTGGACTGAAATTGATCGCTCCAAGACCGGAGCGATCTCTTTCAGTCCTCCCTTCGATGTGCCGCCCCACGTGATCAGTCATGTGGGACGGCACGTCGAACGCGTCTATCTGGTCCTTAAAGGACCAGACACCACGGGATTGTCGGACCCTAAGGGGTTAAAAAGTTGAGCTGAATGCAAAAAAAACGTATCTCTCAAACAGCTATGGTTTGAGAGATACAGGCATTTAAAGTTCGATATCTCTTGCTGACATCTGTAAAGCTGTCAGCAGGAGATCCGTGTCAGTCGACACTGAGGCTCTGCAGCAGAGCCGCAATTGCGTTATTGACGATGAATCCCTCCACTGGAATGGTCTAAAATGTGTGCCATAGACACTTCTGCTGCAGAGCCTCCGTGTCGACTGACATGGATCTCCTGCTGACAGCTTTACAGATGTCAGCAGGAGACATCAGACTTTAAACGCCTGTATCTCTCAATCCATAGCAGTTTGAGAGATACATTTTTTTGCATTTAGCTCAAGTTTTTAAGCTCTTCTAAATGCAAAAAACTTTTGAGATTTCTAACCCTTTAATTCAAGTCAATGTTGTTAACTCAGGCAGATCCTTCAGAATGACTGATCCGCTGATTAATTCACCTATGTTTATGTGAGGAGATCCTGAAAATTTGCACCGTTGAGGGGGGGTGGGGGGTTAATGGCTTACATAGTTAAGTTTCAGTGCCAGAGGGGTATGCAATGCAATGTGAACACCTCTGGCACTCAGTGGGTTAAATAGTAAATATTGTTGAAAAAAGAAACAAGTCCATCAAGTTCAACCTTTGAGGACAGGTTTGATCTCCCCTGCATGAGGCGGTTAATGGATTTATTCTATCCAACAGAGCAGATGAGATCACTTCCATTTCCTTTAAACATTGATATTTTTGTTATTTGTTTCTGCAAATTATTTGTAGCGTTGGGCAAAACTGAGCAGTGTTGAAAAAGTGTTGTTTTCATATTTTGGTCATTTGTATAAACCATGGCGAGATTCTGGCGCAAACCATTTACACTATATGGAACAAATGAATATTCCAAATGGGTCTGTTAACCGATTGAATACTTGAGAGGTCTCCAATGCATTACTCAGAACTGTGTTGGAGACCTTTCTTATAATTAGTGGGTTAAAAGCCCAGTCTAAATCATCGAGGATATTTATTTATTCCCTATGGTGCAATTAGTTTGTTCCAGAAATTCTCCACTTCCTTATACATATGACCAATTGGGCTGTAGGTATAAAAGGGGAGCATTGCTATTCGGGGCTTAACCTTTTGAGTGCCAGAGAGGTACGCAACACATTGCTTTGCAGCATTAATAATAATAATAACTAGTATTTATATAGGACCTTTCTCCCAGTGGGACTCAAAGTGCTGTCAGCGCATACTCGGAATTAACCAAATCGGCAGCTGAAATAATAGGTGTTATTATTACCCAATCAATGGTACTCATTTATCAACCTCGGAAGGATGAAGGGCTGAGTTGGCCCTGCCGGGATACGAACCTACAACCCTGAGGTTGAACAGGCTCCATAGTCAGGGAATTTACCACTGAGCTATCTCACCAGCTCATTATAGGGGACATACACATTCTGAAATACCCCATTGATTTAAAGGGGAATATCCAACCAGCATGGTAAAGGGAGCTTGTTGCAACTCTACCACACAGAAAGACAGCTACATAGGGAAGTGAGAACGCGCTCCCTAGGGCAGCTGGGAGGGAGGTGGGAAGTCCTGAAGAGGCGTGCCGCACATACTGTGTGCCGCACATTGCGGAAGTGCCCATTTAGAAGACAATATCTCCATTGTCGGGCAAGTAAAAAAAAAACAGTGCTAACATTAGTTTTTGGTTTAAAACCCTTGCTCAAATTTTTTTTAGGTGAATGTTCCTCTGTAAATGGGTCTTTTAACAACTTAAATGCTATTTAAGGACTTAAAACTTCCATTTAAATCAGCTGGAATTTTTATGTGTTTCCCTATGGTGAAGATAGTTTACAGCCTACAGTTATTTGCTTACTCAGAGGACTGTATTTTAGGTCTTTATATTAGATACTGTATCTATTTCCTGATTAAAACAGAGTCTGGCTATGTTTAAGGGCAGAGAATTCTCCACTGAGTTCTACTACCCCACCCCCATTTACCATTATCAGTGAAAGCGCAGGCATCAGTGTAGGAAGATAAAGCTGGTAGATATTTATTTAGCAGAGTGTGAGAAATAATTGTTAAAAAAAGCAAATCAAGCAAGAATACACAAATTAAAAACATATATTGCTCACTGACACAATTATAAAGCAAAAAAGCTATATTACATTAGTAAAAGTTATATATAACTACAAAATATAATTTTTATTTTCCTTCCAATGTAAAAAAAGATTATAGAACACATGATCATAGCTCCCCAACAACCTACCTTGAAACAGATTCTTCTACAAAACAATTGAGTTAACCACGTGCATGCTGGAAACATCTTAAGCATCCAAGGGGTTACATACATTTTAGGTTCTTCTGTTCATAGGAAACTTGAAGGAATTCTCCTCTGTGGTCATACCTGGGATCTTTCAAAATGAGCTGACCATGAGATATTTGAAACATTCACTCTTAAATCACCTAAGAATATACATTCTAGATAAGTCTCTAGTTGCTCTTACCTATCAGACTTCAAGGATACATTAACACCTTAAAGGGATAGTAATGTTTCATAATAAAAGCAGCTCTATTTAATCATCATAGTATTTGGACTTTGGAGAGTGTTATTTCAATTCTGTCAGAGTTGTAGTTCAAGAGTAATTCAATGACAAAGTATCACCCTCCCGCCCCTTTTACTGATGTAACACTGTTCAGCCAGATCAGAAGGGAGGTGCCCAGGTAGACTGCAGAGAGGGACAATCTTCAATTAAGATAAGGGCTTTCATTGTTCTCATAGGAAGAAGATTGCCCCCTTCTGTTATCTGTCTGGTCTTACAACCAGATTCCACATCTGAGAAGAGATGGCTTACACTAGGTAAAAGGGGTGGGGGGGAAACTTTGCTTGTGAATATTTCTCAAACCATAAAGGTTTGAGAGATAAGATTTATATTGTTCTTCATGTTTTTTAATGCCTACAAAATACAATAAAGATAAAAAGAAGTATTACTATCCCTTTAAGGATGGCCGATCACGCATGCAGCCACCACTTAAGGACCATGGATCATTTTTTTTTAAATCCGATTCAGGGCTGGGGAGCCCCGAAATCGATGACATACATGTACGTCATGGGTCCTTTAGGGACATCCCCCCATGACTTACATGTACGTCCTGCATCGTTAAGGGTTTAACAGGCTAAAGCACAGATCTCTTATTATTCCTTGAACACATACACAAGACAACATGGAGGAGATGAACTAAGGTGTGATAAAGAGGTTATAAAGTGGAAATAACTTCTCCAGTGCTCTAAACTCTCCATGTATCATGTTATTCTAGGAATCTGATGCACTAATATTCTCCAGCTTTAGAGATCTTAGTTTATTGGCTCTGTAGAATAACATAGGAGTTGGAGAAGTGATATCACTGGATCGGCACTTTATCAGGGGTGTTATGCACTAAGGGGTGATAAAGTGGAGGTGACATCTCCAGTGATATCACTTCTCCAATTCCTATGTTACTCTACTTGAGAAGTCGTAGTGCATAGGGTCCATAGAATAACATAGGAATTGGAGAAGTGATATCACTGGAGAAGTCATCACCATTTTATCACTCCTTGGTGCATAACCCTCCAGGACTTCTTCCTCTGCCTTGCTGGTAGAAATGACACTAATGTAGTTGAAAAACACGCAATACTTGGTACACATCATTTAGTTGATAACACTGGACTGCTTCACCCTGGGAATGTGGCCCTTCATACTGAGACCCCGAGATATGGATCAAAACCCTGAGTTTGTGTTAAAACCTGAGAGTTTCTAGGTATGTGTTACAGATTACCTTGGTTCCAGCGCTGCCGCTTCAGGCGACGCTTGAAATGATGCTTTGGCGTCAGCGGCCGTCCATGCCGCATGTATGTCGCCGGAATGATGCATGGTTGGACGCTTCAAAGCTAGATGCGTCATCTGAAGGTGCGAGGCTTCAAGCATGCAGCAGTCCTCTGTTTTATGTGTTTGATTCCTGTAGTCTCCTCCTACCTACGTCCTCCCTCTGAGCTGCTCCTCCTACCTACTTCCTGAGGAGGGGTTTAAAGGGCAGACCGAGTCCTGATTCAGTTACCCTTGCGTTGTTGTACAATACAGTTCTGTTTCCCTTGGGCTCTGTATATGACGTGGCTAGTATGACCATCCATTCTGGTGCTGACCTGTGGCTCTGTCTGACTACTCTTTTGCCTGCTCCCATTGTGTAATGGACACCCAGTCTGGTGCGGACCTGTGGCTCTGGCTGACTAACTGAACTGTGTATGACCCGGCCTGTCTGTCCATCCATTCTGGTGTTGACCTGTGGCTCTGTCTGAACATTCTCCTTGTGCGTTCCGATTTGGCTTAGACATCCTTTCTGGTGCAAACCTGTGGTTCTGGCTAACTACCTGCTCCGTGTATGACCTGGCTTGTCTGACTACCCACTCTGGTGTTGACCTGGGGCTCTGTCCACTGCGCATCCAGCATACCAACACTTCATTGGATATCCTACCTGGTGCAAACCTGTGGCTCTAGCTAACTACCCACTCCTTGTATGACCCGGCTTGTCTGACTATCCTTTCTGGTGCTGACTAGGGGGCTCTGTCTGTTTTCTCCGTGTGTTGGTCCCCACTCCACAGACACCCATCCTAGTGCGGACCTGGGGCTCTATCAGACTACTAGCTTACTGACTGCAGGCTGAGTCAGTGCTAGTCCTTTGGGCGTTCCGAATTACGCGAGGCTCCAGTGGGCTGAGGCCTAGTCTCGGACAGTGTGGTGGATCCATTGGCGGACTGCTATTTCTGATACAGTGCTTGCCTCTTTGATCACCCTCTGTGTGTTATCTGTTTACGTGCATTACTGTGATTTCTCTAATAAAAGATTGTTTTACTTTACCGTACTGACTCCTGGTTTATTCCTGGGAACCGTGACAGTATGCCTTTGGTGCAGTTGGTTGAACTAGAATTACTCCACTTTTTTGAGCATAAGGCCTATCAATGTACATAATACCATTTGAACTGACACACCACCCAAATTAAAGATTAAAATTAAAAATATCACCCAACAAAAATACACGTCTCACTTATTCTAAAGGCATTTTTTTATCCTCCTTTTTCTTTCATCATGTTTAAGAATGCAGAGGAGGAAAATGTCTTATTGTAGATAACTCCATTATTGAAAAAGGTGGCAAGATCAAAACCAGAAAATTACAGACCTGTGAGCTTGACTTCCGTGGTGATTATGATACTAAAAGGGGTTACTAACTGATAGTAGTCAGGACTATGTGATGAAAACATACCAAAATGTGACAGACAACAACATTATAAGTAGGTGACAGTATGGTTTTATGAAGAAAAGATCATGCCACGCTAATTTACTTGCACTTTACAAAAGGATAAGTAGTAATTTGGACAAGGGTATTGCTTTTGATGTAGTATGCTTGGGTTTTGTAAGACCCTTTGATATTATGCCTCCCAACAGGTTACTGCATAAATTAAAAGGCTTTGGTTGGGTGGAGATATCTGTGCACGGACAGAGAACTGGTTAAATGATAGATGGCAGAAAGTTCTTGTAAAAGGAACATTTTCAAGTTGGTCTATAGTTGTAAGTGGGGTGCCACAGGGTTCAGTCCTGCAGCTGGATTTTAATGTGTTTATTAATGATCTAGAAGTGGGAATTGAAAGCAGTGTCTCAATCTTTGCGTATAACACTAAGCTGTGTAAGGAAATACATACAGAGCTGGATGTTATTTCTCTGCTAGAAGATTTGGATAAACTTAGTGAATGGGCAGAAAAGTGTCAGATGAGGTTTAATACAGATAAATGTTAGATTATGCATTTGGGCTGCAGAATAAACATGCTACTAAATGCTAAACTACTTGGAGTATCCTCATTAATGAAAGATTTAGGAGTGCTGATAGATAAAAGACTTCACAGCAGGGTACAATGCCAATATGATACAATCCCATATAAAAACGGGTATTGCTGAACCGGATGGGAATATTCTACCTCTATATACATCCTTAGTAAGGTCTCATCTAGAATATGGAATACAGTTTTGAGCACCAGTTCTTAACCCATTAATGACCCTTGACGGTCATAGTACGTCATGGGTCGATCCGAGTTAACAACCAATGACGTACTATGACCGTCATGGAATTCCGGGCTCCCCCTGCGGCTGCACACCATTCGGGGAGTCCGGAACCAGAAACAGCACAAAAAAAAAAAAAAATGCTCCGTGGTCCTTAAGTGACCACAACACGCCGATCGGCCGGTCGTTAAGGGGTTAAAAAGACATTATGGAACTGGAATAAGTGCAGAGACGTCAAACAAAACTAAAAGGGATCGGAGGATTTGAGTGAGATAGCCAAATTTGGTTTGTTTACATTACAGAAGAAATGTCAAGGGGGTGATTTGATTAACATTTACAAATGTATTTGAGGTTCAAACAAAGAACTTTCTAAGGAATATTTACTCAAAGATCTGAGCACAAACAAGAGGTCATCCAATAAGACTAGAAGGATGGCTCTTTTGACTAAAACAAAGACAGGAATTTTTTACAGTAAGGTCAGTAAAGTTAAAGAATTATTTGCCTCGGAATGTGGTACTTGCAAATACTGTAGGTGGTTTCAGAAAGTAATGGATACCTTTCTAGCCCAGAAAATATTGAGAATTATCGAGTTGGGGCTCGATTCAATAGGCACAGAATAAAAAGAACTAAAAAACAAAACAAAAACACTGTCGGTAGTTTCAAGTTATTTTCAGGTATGCAATTGCACATACTGTGACGCAATGCCGAACTGAAAAAATGCGCTACGGGCATTGGAAGCAACGATGGAGTAGTTGAATTTGCAATTCAATTACATGTGGTGGCTAGTAACATGCGTTAAAGGACTCACTTTTATCACCAAACATTACCGGCTAGAAAATCTGGAGTTAAGTCCCCTAACGCACGTGTGTAACCACTGACATGCAAGTAAAGTGTTAAAAAAGATAAAAAATAATGTGCAAAAGTAAGGATCCCTACACAAGTGACCTGTGGATGTATTGATATGGGGCTCTACACCCCATATCAGTGCATCCAAAGTATAATAAAAAATTAGTGTAAAGCAAAAATAATTGACCCTTTGAGTTCCAGTGGGGTATGCAATGCATTGCACATCATTGCTTAACCCACTGTCACTCAAAGGGTTAATCCTCCCAAAACTAACACCATCCAATTAAAAATATACATTTACCTGTAAATCTGATGTCCAGCAAGGTCTTCTGCGCCCTGGTCTTCCTCTTTAAGTCTTCTTTGGTATGATTTTATCTTTTTCTTCATCTGTCATTGTCTTCTTTTCTTCATATGCTTTTCTTTGGTCTTCTTTAAACTTAGGGTTGCATCTGAAAAAGAAAAATAGTTGGTAAAATGAAACTTGTCATAGAAGTTATGATGCCTGCACTGCACTAATCACACCTACCAGCAAATCAGATTCTTGTTTAGTCATCCCTCCAGCTAGAAACTGATTGGATGGGAGATGTGTTTACTTCAGGACGCGTTCTGTGCCCTGTGTAGCCCCACATCCCAGCCAATGGGAGCATGGGAACCATTTTTATCAGGGACTAGCCATATAGAATGCAGTTCAAATTCCCCTCTGTTGGGATCGGGGAACGGCCTAAAAGGTACAAGGAGGGGGTTTTTTTGGTCTTTTTGCCGGTGGAGGCAGTGTAACTTCTATGACAATTTTAATAACTATTTTTCTTGCAACACTTAGCTTACAGCAGACGACCAAAGAAGAGCACAGATGAAGATATGAAGAATATGACATATGAAGAAGATAGAAGCATACAGAAGAAGAATTAAAAGGTAAGATCAGGGTGTAGAAGCCCTTGCTGGACGCCAGAATTACAGATAAGTGTTACAGCTATGGGTGATAGGATAGTGTTAGGGCTAGTATGGGTAACCTTTATTGTTAATATTAGGGATAGTGTAGGGCCAAGGGGAGGGTTAGTGTTTAGGAGTGTTAGCTGGTTTCCTTTGATGTTCCATTTTTCACTCTGTTTACATGAGTTATGGGAATTAAAAAACACAACGAGGATTGCCCCACAAGTCAGGTTCTGTGGTCTAACGCTCATTGTGGTTTATTGGGCAATTGAATTCCAAAGGTACCACTGTGTGTGTACTGTTCAGTATTAATTTTTGCCCTACCATGGGTTTTAACGATGCCTATTAAATTGAGACCTTGGGTTTCAAACAGACAGGATGTTGATCTAGGGAAATATCCGTCTGCCATTGGGAGTCAGGAAGGAGGTTTTTTACCCACTTGGGGCTTAATTGAATATTGCTGCAGAGGTTTTTTTTGCCTACTTGTGGATCAATGGGGTGATATGGCATGGGTTGAACTTAATGGATGCAAGTCTTTTTTCAGCCTCATCATGTTGCTATGCTGTTTATTTACTTTCTTTTTTCTCTGTTGCAGGTGAAACAGGACAAGAGCACAGATAAAACCATTTACGAATGTGAGGCAATTTAACAGAAAAATGCTAAAGAAAGCAACCAAGATATGTGATCTAGTGAAGCCAGACAGTTGTAAAGTCACCAGTAAGACTTATCTCTGGGATGTGTCTTCCTGTCACTGTGTCTAAGAGGTGTAACTTCAGTCCAGTTTTGTTCCCTGATCTGCTGTTTGTGGTTTTCTGCTACACATTCCCTTAAATATGTCCTTGCAATGTTTCATTATCAGACTGAAATGTGGTGTATTCATCAGAAACTACTAGGCTTCAATACCAACGAGGCACAAGGCCATGTGTCCCTACACTATATTTCTCATAGTGTGGCACTGAAGTACATGATAATCCGTGCTCCATATCTTCTAATTTAATTGGAACCTTGCAATCACTCCAATTCTTTAGTACCAAAATGTCAGAAATGGAGCAGATGCCATCAACCAGGATTCCACCTGATCCAGGAAGGATGCAAAATGATCTCCTAGAGGAACACACGGAGCTCTGGTGGTCAAGGGATCCAGTGAGGACAGTTATATGCTATGTTTTTTCTGTAGTCCTTATCCTAGCATGTGGTATCGGTGGCATTATACTCCTCTCCACCACCACTAGTCGATCCGGAGAGTGGAGGCTGGCTGTAGGGGCCACTCTTTGCATACTAGCTTTGCTGATATTGCTGAAGCAGCTTCTGAGCTCTGCTATTCAGGACATGCAATGTGTGCACCGACGTGAACACATCGATATGCTGAAAAGTGGCGGTTTATCGGACACATTGGTTTTTCTTGTCAGTGGCTTGATAATCCTTACATGTGGTGTGGTTCTCCTCGTACTGTCTTTCACTGGAGAAACACCTGGCTCCACTACAGTGCTGATCACCATGCACACTGTGGGGGTGACATTGATAGTCCTGGGGGTAATTTTGCTTATTGGCCTGCTGATATATATAATTGTGCTACTTTGCAGATTTTGTGAATACAGTCGCTTCCACCCCAGGAACATAAGTGTGTTCTCTGTCTCTGGGCAACTCTATGGAAACCAACGACAGAATACAACAGCAAGTATGGCTAACCTCATCTAAGTTCAACTAGAACAGGGATGAGCAACATGTGGCTGTCCAGCTATTTAGGATTACAGTTCCCATAATACCCCAGACAGCAGTTAGCTGGATGGAGATGATTGGAACTGTAGTTTTTAGCAGGAGGAGAGCCTCAGGTTGCCTATGTCTGAACTAGAGCAAAATGAAATAACATATCTCAGCTCCACTGAGTCGATTCCTGAGCCAAAAAAAGACATGACAATGCTGTCAGCATAGCCAGATGTATCTTGATCTGTGACTCCTGGCTCCTGGCTACACATTTTTGTCTATGAACAATGCAAAATGTGGACCTGCGGACAGAAACTATTCTTTGCTGCATGAAACTAAGAACTGCTAACAAGATAAATATGCTGAATATATATGTAACTCCTAACAATTTATAACAGAATTGAGCCCTCACCAGCTCCCCCCTTAACCCCTTGGGTGCTAGAGAGGTCTCCAGCTTCTTGTTCTTTGGAGATTCCTTTAGCATGATAGCATCAAAGGGGTTAAAAAACTCAAAATGTAATGCTATTTAATCGTTTGAGTGCCACAGCTGAATACCTCTATGGCAATCAAAAAATAGTAATTGGGCGTTCGGCCTTGCAAAGTATCCAACATCATAGTGCCTCTTTCAAATTTGCTAGACAAATCACATCCCATAACCTGCTGAAGCTTAAACTACACGGGAGCATATGGTGGTTCATGTAGTATGAGGAATTTAAACAATTATGGGGCAACCCAACTGCAAATAAGGGTCAAATACAAATTCCCTGTTGATTTAACCCATAGTATACCAGAGGGGTACTCAACACACCCCTCTGGCACAGTGCACTCAGAGATTAATGTGTCTTGTAATTCCTTGAATGCATTGGAGTCCTTTCTGTCATACAGTGGGTTTAAAGCCCAACTTAAATCAATTAATATTTTTATTGCCCACTATGGTGCATCTGGTTCGCCCCAGAATTGCTCCACTTCCTCTTAGTACATCAACCTTATGTTGTCATTGATCAACAAGAGAGGCCCTAATATGATACCAGCACCTAGTGGGAGGGGAGGGATTAAATAGGATGGCATATTTAAAGGGAGAGTAACAAATAATGTTTAAAAAATAAATATATATATCTACAAGGAATAGGCTGTGCACTCTCGGAATTCAGGAATTCAACATAGATAACCAGTTTAATGGTGAAACTAATGCAATGTTTTAGTCCTCAAATTGGGACCTCTGTCAAGCAAACAGAAACAGCGCCCCAGTAAAATTTCAGGCTACTGAGATACTGCACCTAAAAAGTTCAGGTTTGAGCTGCAGTGACTTTTAAATAAAATGCCTCTCAGCAGTGGGAGTACTCTTGTCTTACTCAGGAGGATAAGCCCTACAATATATCCTACAATGTATATTTTTTATATGTTGTTTTGCTATCCCTTTATGTAAGGGATTGTGTAAAATCTATTATTGCTGATTCCCTCTAAATTTCTGCAAAGAATAACAATAGGGAATATAAAGGTGGAAAGTCACAGAATTCAAGAAAAATATAAAACTCATAAGAGCCCATGTCCACAGGCCACAGTGCCACCCAGCAACGGCCATGCACAGTAGAGACTGCCCGTGCCACAGCTAATACAGAGATGAGCGCTTTGAATTCAGATAGTAGTCCTCTCTGCATTAATTCAGAGCCCCACTCCGTTATCAGCTGCGGCACGGGCAGTCTGTACCGCGCATGACAGCTTACGACAAACACACACTTAGCGAATTATTATATAGGATGTAAACAAAAAGATCAATGTTCTAGTCCATTAACCCTTTAAGTGACAGAGAGGGATCCAACCCATTGCACTGCAATGTGTTAAATATCTCTAAGGCACGCAAAGGGTTAAGGACATTTGTCAAGATACATCCAAGGAAAGGAGCAACACTTATGGTGAACTGAGGAAAATGATTTATGATTTTCTAGAACAGGGCTTGACAAATTTGGAATGACAGTAAGAGCCAGCCCAAAAGGTTAAGGGCTAGACTAGTCATCCCAGTAGAGAACCACCCCTCAACTCCAAGCATACACTTTTCAGGGTCAAGTGAGCTACCTCAAGTCTATATTCTTGCATGGCCGTTTTAGTCCCTAGCACACAGGGGTGCCCAACCTGTGGCTCCACCAACTGCTGTGGGACTCCAGATCCCATTATTTTTGTATTGTGGTAGTTGTAATACAATAGCACCTACAGAGTCACAGGTTGAACACCGCTGACGTACGGTATATTTCAAACATGTGCGGGACATTGGCTTGGCCGTGTGTGCCAACATGGACAAGCCAGTGTCCCATGCATGGATGGACTCTGCCCAAGCCTTTTTTTTTCTTTTAAATGCAGACCTCATTGGGGTCGGGGCATTGGGACTCATCCTGATGCCCCCTCAGCTATTGATTTCCGAGCTGATAGTTCTCCGAGATCAATGCAGGTGGCCCTGGAGAAAAACACACTCCCCTGCTTCCACTGGTAGGAGTGGCTGGGATCAGGGAAAACCTCCCTACATCACAGGTGACATGAGGAGGCTTTCCCCAGATCCTGCAAACTCCAACCTGGAGGTTCGGGTAGGAGTGAAAGCAGGGAAATGAGTTCCTCTCCTCCACTGCCTGTATTGATTTACCATAGTTATCAGCTGTGAGATCAATAGCTGGGGTGGTATCAGGAGGGATCCTGATGCCCTACCCCCCAAAGAGGTCTGATTAAAAATTAAGTTTAAAAAAAACAATAACCCTGTGTTTGCCGCTGTGGTGTCCAGTGTGGTCAGCCCCATGGCATACACATACTAGCATTAAGAAACCTGATGCTCGCTAAAATAGGGGCCACTGGTGCCCTAGCCAAAGCTTTAAAGCCCCTTTGAAATGGTTAAATGAAAAGGATAACTCCCTTAAATCTTACATTCAAATGTCTTATAGACATCATTAAAGGGGATCCCACCATAATCGACTGTATATGAAGAATTAAATTGACCTCCATCCATTGCTCTGGTGAACTGACTCACCTCTACAAACACACTGAAATAAATAAGCATCTGGGTATGCACCTGCTTAATATAGCCCTTTGCCCTCTCAGAGGGTGAGACAGGCCACCAGAACAATGTAGGATGAGTAGATTGCTGATAGGCACCTGTCTCCTATATGGCATCTCAACACTTTAAAGACCAGAGGATGTTAAAAGATTAACATTTTTTGAGTTGCCTCGTGGGTAAGAGAGAATAATCCTTTTTCTACAAAAAAAATAAAAAATAAAAAAATCCTACACTGGAGGATGAGAAGGACTTTCATTTTTACTAGTTAGGAGCACTAATGGGTCCTTCTGGGGTGGTGATTGGGGCATATAATGCGTCCCACATGGACTGACATACAAGTGATGAGCAGTTACCATCCTCCCACCTATTTTACCTGCTCATAATAAAAATGGAAGTGAGGACCTTGCCGGGGAAGGAAATGGGAATGACTTTAAATAGGAAAGGAAATCCACAGGCTTCTCTGCCCCTTCCCTGGGCTATAAATTCCCATGACATCTGTACACTGAATAGAGATAAGTGATTTGAAGAGCTGGCACAGGACTGATGCTTGCTAGAAGTAGGTTTTCCAAGTTCTTCCAACAACCTAAACATCTGTTTTGGATGTTGCTGTCACAAAGTGATTAGCAGAACCAGGGCATTCCATTTAGGACTGGAGTGTGGTAAGGTGGCTACTTACACGTCAGAACATGGCAGTCTTCAGTGGTTGAGATCCAGTCATTGTACATCTTAACCAACCCAAAACATGTAAAACCCAGTGTAGCAGTTCTGAATTTATTTGTATACTTGTGGTTGTTAAAAGAACACTAAAGCTAAATACTAGGTGTTCATATTTGAAATTGCAGGTTGTAAGATTCCCAGATAGCTATGTCAAGTTTTCAGTACCTTGTTAGATCTTAAAATCCATGATACTTCATGTGCTGGTTTGACAGGCTGGGGAAAACTTATTAATGCTCACTTCCTATTGTGTTGTACACAACAGACATTAATTCCTTACCATGTAGTGAGGTATACAGTAGAGAACTGTTTGCGGTTTAAATTAGTGTTCCTTTACGTCTGATGGCTCTTCAGCTGTTGTTGGACTACAACTCCCATTATCCTCAGCTGCAGACTAACAACCGCTGATGGAGTGGCTGCTTACCCACCCCTCCTTTAATGATTGGGGTGCCAGTTGGATGTCAAACTCATTGTTTTGCAGTGCCTTCAACACCACTCTGGCACTTTTAAAAGTTAAGTCTTAAGTAGCCTATAACAAGACATGAGATTAAAATATCAAAATTGCTGTTTGAACTAAAGTGAGGCAATCAGAGGATCAGCCATTTTGATTGATATTAATATGTCCTTTCCTGTTAAACTAACACTTTAGAATGACTTGGATGATTCTGAAAGGGTTTTCTAAATCATTTATATTATATTCCTCATTTATCTCCTTAAGGACCATGGACATGACAGGACCATCACAACTTTTGGTCCTGGCATGTCACGAGTTTAACCCCTTAAGTAGCACCTGACATGCTATGACCGTCATGTGGTTTTTGCCTTAAGGACCGTGACAGTCATAACACATACATTTTACTCACGTCACGTACATTTTACTCACATCGCTCCTCTAGGAGTGCTTTAAGTAAAAACGGGGTCGAAACTGACTGCTCCAAGACTGGAGCGGTCTCTCTCAGACAACAACTTGACAAACCAGTACATATAACTGGTCGCGTGTACCGTCACTTTGGAAAGGATCAAAGCGGTCCTTAAGGGAAGGTAACTTCCTTGGACCACTGGTCCTTATAAGGGCACATTATGATCATGCCAGGAGTCTAAAACTGACTGCTCAGTTTTGACTGCAGCAGTCGGTTTCAGCCTCTCTTTAGGCAAGCCAGTACATGTGATCGCTCACATGTTCAGGCTCTGATCCCCTGGTGCACAAAACCCCTGGTCCTTTAGGGGTTAAAAGTATGAGATATTTAGCTTTATTAATTTTGCACATTAACCAGTATTTTCTGATAGGAAGTGCAGTTCAGAAGGAGAGTGGAATGTTAGTACCTGACACACCAGGCTGTGCCAATTTGCATAAACTGACTAATAAATAAAGCTAACAATCTCTTCAACTGTAGTTCTCAATAAATAATGGATAACATAAATAAAGGTTATTTTCAAAGCTCTTTCAAAACCACCCAAGTCATTCAAAAGTGCTTGTTCCACTTGAAGGACTAACCTGAGAAGTGGTGATGTACATACATCTTGAGGTCTCCCCCTTGTAAGCTCATCTTGTCCTAGTTATCTGCATGCAACATGTCTCTAGTATCCGGTAGGTTGGTGTAGAAGTGCCACAACCCTCTTTGCACTTTTATTTTTCAAGTAGTCTATTGCAGATATAACCCATGGCACTGATCTCAGTGATACCCAAAAATAACGTGATGCTTTTCATAAATACCAATATTTTCTTAGAAAGTGGTGGCATATTTCCAAATATCACATCAGAAAAATTATGTATTTTTATCTCTTCACTAGAATGTTTTTTTATATTTAATTTTATAAAAGATATGATTGGCATTTGTACAAAACCCTGCAGTTTATTTGCCCACTAGGAATGCAGTTTGAGACCCATGCTATGTAGTACAGTGTCAACCCGTGCCCTCAGGGCCCACATACAGGCCAGGTCTTGTAAATTTCCTTGCTAATCAATTTGATTAAAGCGGAACTTTCAAAGCATACTAAGTCACCATGCATTCATTAAACGCATGGCGACTAGCTTGGAAATAGATGCCTTACCTTTAAAAAATAGCACAGCGTAAAGTAATCCTTCACGTTTGTAGACTGGAACCCAGGTTGCAGCACAGACATATTGTCTGCACTCCTGCTCTGTTAGTCCCAGTCTCCACTGAGTAGCACTGCAGCGCACCATATGGTTACTGGAAGGACCGCACTAACCTGCTCGTCAGTACCGAAACGGGAAGGATTGCTTAATACTGTGTTATTTTTTAAAGGTAAGGCATCTATTTCCCAGCTAGTCGCCATGCGTTTAATGAATGCATGGCGACTTAGTATGCTCTGAAAGTTCTGCTTTAACCTACTTGTGCTCCATACCTGGGACTTTCTACTTGGAGCACCTGGGGAAGGCTCATGGGCTGGGAATGGGCAGGTTTGAATGATACAAATCATGTCATAAGTGGGTGGGGCTTAATTGAGCAGGCAGGGCTTTGAATGGTGTTGAAATAGGAGGAACAGGGTGGAAAGTGAGTGTTACAGATGGGAAATAGGCAGTTTATCCAGGAATCTTACCAAGGCCAGAGAATCCACCTCTCTCCCAGGTGACTCCATAATTGACTCTAAAAACCAGTGTCTCTGTGGCAGATCTGTCAAGTTCCCAGGTATGCTGTGCTCTAACAAGGAAATCCTGAAATCCTGGCATGACCTAGTCATTTATTCATCATTTTTGAGGAACCAACATTTCCTACCTTTTGCGGCCTATTTCACAGCAAATCTCTGTTATTCTAGCTTTGCAAGAACTTTCCCTTCTACTAACTCCAATCGTTACTCACTTATTCAACCTCTCTTTGTTAACTGGCACCTTACCATCCTCTTTCAAACATGCACTAATCAATCCCATCCTAAAAAACCCTCCCTGGACCCAAACTCACTGTCAGATTAGCTCTACGCCCATTCACATCCAAGCTCCTGGAGCGTCTTGCATATAACCGGCTCACTAAATTCCTCTGCTCCCATTCCTTGCTAGATCCCTTGCAATCTGGATTCCGTCCTTATCACTCCACTAAGACTGCCCTTACTAAAGTGGCCAATGACTTGCTTTCCGCCAAGTCAAAAGGCCACTACTCCCTACTCATTCTCTTGGACCTGTCAGCTACCATAGACACAGTAGATCACCCACTCCTCCTCCAAACCCTCCATTCCCTAGATCTCTGTGACACTGCACTCTCCTGGTTTTCATCTTATCTCTGCAACCGCTCCTTCAGTCTTTCCTACTCCGGCTAAACTTCTCCACTCCTTCCACTGTCTGTTGGAGTGCCTCAAGGATCAGTCCTGGGACCCTTGCTCTTCTCAATCTACACTGCATCCCTTGGAAAACTAACTCCTTTGGGTTTCACCATCATCTCTATGCTGATAACACTCAAATATATCTTTCCTCCCCAGACCTCTCCCCTTCCCTCCTGTCTCGAGTATCTGACTGTCTGTCTGCTGTGTCTTCCTGGATGTCCTCCCATCAACTCAAACTTAACCTTGGCAAAACTGAACTAATTATCTTCCCTCCATCTACAACTAGCCTTACCCCAGATATTATCCTCACCGTTAACAACACTACCATCACACCAATCCCTACAGCATGCTGCCTGGAGGTCACATTTGACTCTGCCCTTTCTTTCATTCCTCACATCCAGTCAATCTCCAACTCATGCCGCCTCCTCCTCTAGAATCCGACCCTTTCTTACACAAAATTCTAATCCAAACATTCATCATGTCCCGTCTTGACTACTGTAACTCATTACTAACTGCCCTTCTTCTCACCCAACTAACAGCACTACAGTCCATAATGAACTCTGCTGCTAGACTAATCTACCTCACTTATTGCTTCTCTAATACCAAATCCCTCTGTCAGTCCCTACACTGGCTCCTATTAGCATACAGAATGAAATTCAAAATCCTGGTACTAAATTATAGAGCCCTCACTAACACCACACCACACTATATTTCATCTCTTATTTCCAAATACACTCCCACCTGCCACCTTCGCTCTGCACATGACCTTCTGCTCTCCGCAGCTCTTATCACATCCTCCCACTCCCACCTACAGGACTTCTCCCATGCTACACCTCAGCTCTGGAATTCCCTCCCCCACCCCATCAGACTCTCTCCCAGCCTTCAAATCTTCAGACGCTCCCCGAAGACTCACCTCTTCAGGGAAGCCTATCAACTGCCTCCATAAACATTATCACCAAGATTCACCCCCTTGCACAGACCACTGCACTCAACAGCACTTCTCACTTCCACCCACTGATGGGCAGTTCATGTGGCAGGCGGCGCTTAAACCCAATAGCACTTACTCCTTCTGTGTCAAACCTACCTTCCTCTAAACTGTAAGCTGTCACGAGCAGGGTCCTCTGATCCTTCTGTTCTCCACATCTGATTGTTCTATGTAATACCTCTGTATGTCTATTCCCACTTATACATAGCTGTGGAATTAGTTGGTGCTATATAAAGAAAAATAATAATAATATTAACTCCTCCGGTACTAGATGGGCAGATACTGGCCACTTAGTGGGCATATTAGAACTATTCACCCACATAGTGAATTTATCAGATACATATGTCTGCTGTTAACCCTTTGAGTGCCAGAGGGGTACATAACGCATTGCAAAGCAATGTGTACCCCTTTGGCATTGAAAGGGTTAATGTCACAGACCAATACATGGGTCAGTCTTGAGGGGAGATTCACTAAGCAGTGATAAGGAAGTGATAAAGTGGAGATGACTTCTCCAGTGATATCACTTCTCCTGTTCTGTGTTATTCTATGGAGCCTATTCACTAAGGTCTCCAAAGATGAAGAAATCTTAGTGCATAGGCTCCATAGAATAACATAGGAATTGGAGAAGTGATAAACTGGAGAAGTTATCTCCACTTTAACACCTCTTTATCACCGCTTAGTGGATCTCCCCCCTTGAGTGCTAGAGAGGTCTCCAGAACATTGCTTCTCAAATCATCGGATTCCCCTCTAGCATTCAATGGGTTAAAACCCAAATTTAACCAATTGAGTGCCAGAGAGGTATCCAACGCAAAGTGGTTAAACTGATTGCTTGTTCCATATACTACAGCTAGTTTGCCTCAGATTGAATTGTTTTAACTGATTTTTTACAGTATTGAGCAGGTTGTTTTGGTCCACTTTTTGTCTATATAGACAGGTAATATAAGCATACATATGCAGTGCAACACATGGTCATGTGAAAAAGAAAGTACACCCTCTTTGAGTTATATGATTTTACATATCAGAACATAATATAACAATCATCTGTTCCTTAGCAGGTCTAAAAATTAGGTAAATACAACCTCAGATGAACAACAATAAAGCCAAAATGGAGAAGCCATGTGTGAAAAACTAAGTATACCTTATGATTCAGTAGCTTGTAGAACCACCTTTAACAGCAATAACTTGAAGTAATCGTTTTCTGTATGACTTTATCAGTCTCTCACATCGTTATGGAGGAATTTTGGCCCATTGTTCTTTACAACGTTGCTTCAGTTCATTGAGGTTTGCGGGCATTTGTTTAAGCACAGCTCTCTTAAGGTGCCGCCACAGCATTTCAATCAGGTTGAGGTCTGGACTTTGACTGGACCATTGCAGCACCTTGATTCTTTTCTTTTTCAGCCATTCTGTTGTAGATTTTCTGGTTTGCTTGGGATCATTGTCCTGTTGCATTACCCAGTTTCGCCCAAGCTTTAGCTGTAGGACAGATGGCCTCATATTGGACTCTAGAATACTTTGGTATACAGAGGAGTTCATAGTCGACTCAATGACTGCATGGTTCCCAGGCCCTGTGGCTGCAAAACAAGCCAAAATCATCACCCCTCCACCACCGTGCTTGACAGTTGGTATGAGGTGTTTGTGTTGATATTCTGTGGCGCTGTGCATTATGGCCAAACATCTCCACTTTGCTCTCATCTGTCCAAAGGACATTGTTCCAGAAGTCTTGTGGTTTGTTCAGGTGCAACTTTGCAAACCTAAGCCATGCTGCCATGTTCTTTTTAGATAGAAGAGGCTTTATCCTGGCAACCCTTCCAAACAAACCATACTTGTTCAGTCTTTTTCTAATTGTACTGTCATGAACATTCATATTTAACATGCTAACTGAGGCATGTAGAGTCTAAGATGTAATTTCTCTGAGCATTGCAAGGTCTGACCTTGGGGTAAATTTGCTGGGACATCCACTCCTGGGAAGATTGGCAACTGTCTTGAATATTTTCCACTTTTGAATACTCTTTCTCACTGCAGAATGATAGACTAAAAATTGTTTGGAAATGGCCTTATAACCTTTCCCAGATTGATGGGTAGCAACCATTACTTCTCTAAGATCATTGCTGATGTCTTTCCTCCTTTGCATTGTTAACACATACCTGAATTCTCCAGACCAGCAAACTGCTAAAACTTTGGCTTTTATAGAGGTGGTTACACTTGATGATGATCAGTTAATCAAGGGCATTTGGTTAGCAGCACCTGTCTGCTACTTAGCATCTTAATTCCTATGGAAGCAGTAAGGGTGTACTTAGTTTTCTATGTATGATTTCTTCATTTTGGCTTTATTTCTGTTAAATAAATCACGGCCTAATATGTCATATGTTGTTGTTCATCTAAGGAACAGATGATTATTATTATGTCCTGATATGTACAACCATAGAATTCACAGAGGGTGTACTTTTTTGTTCACACAACTGTATTTAAATATGATTGCATGGGACAGCTGACGTTTGCTGGTAAGGTAGTAGATCATGTTAGCACGACTAACTAAAAAGTAAATACCATGGGAGAGATGCATTAAAGGACATTGCAATGGTGATGTGTGTCTGGAGTTGTGTGACAAGCACATCAATTTGTGATGTGCACACAAATCACCATGTGCACTAAGCCAAAGGCTCGTAACCAGGATGCCGTGGCACTTTGGTGTGCCCCGGACATCCACTTAGGGTGCCCCATCGTTTACATAGTCTTTGACAAAAATGTGAAATTTTAATTTCAAATGTATATTTATACAAATTGCTCTGCACAATACGTGTGTTTTTATTATCATGATTGTGAGAGCTAAAAACTATATGTATGTGTTCCCTTCATTAGAACTTGACAGATTACTTATACAATGGGAGGTATGCCCCAAAATTCCAGAAGCTTGTTAGGTGTGCTTTGAGCCAAAAAAGGTTGAGAAACACTGCACTAAGCATTAGGGATACAAGGGTTGGGGGGAGGAGAATTTCCAAATTAGCCTGCAGGGTTGTCAAACTGCTGGTGATGTGGAAGGGATGCTGTCTTTCAGACATCGCCTGCAGTTTAACAACCCCGCAGACTGAGCGCATCCTCTCTGCACCCCCACTTGTCCACTGGGAGAGCTGAGAGGATCCGTTCAGACTTCAGCACCACAAACAATATCACTCCCTAAGCTTTTCTGTGCCATAGGGATGTGCATCGCATACCCCTGTGGAAGTGTAAGAGGGTAAAAAAGTTGTGTTTTAACCTCTTGAGGGGTATACACATTGCTTTGCAATTCCCTCCGGTCCCCAACAGATTAATCTAATTTACAAGTGACGTAACAACTGTAAAAGTAGATGTTCTATTAACTAATATATGTCCATTACCATATGATTATTTCCCAAAAAATAATGTAATACATATTGATTAATTACTGGATGCTAGAGATACCTCTAGCATTCAAAAAAAGATAAGAGGCATGTTGTTCTATGATTGACCCACAGTTTATGAATAGGATGAGAGCAGAGGCTTTGCCAAGCTGCCACACTGTCACCCACTCACATCCGTGCGCTTCGCCAGACACTGTCTAGAGAAGTGAGCGGATGCTTCGCCACTGGGGAATTGGAAAGGTTATTTCATGACCCACTGACACCTCTTTGTGTAAATGAATAAATTATTTAGAACAAAAGTATTTTATTTATTAATTCATAACTACAGATACTGAAGATTATACAAACACGAATGTGAGTTTTATTACTGTGGAGCAATTTGATACTTACATACATATAACACAGTCTGATCTCTTGGATTTTGGTCTCAAACAGGGTCTGTCTGTCCCTCCTTGAGAGATATGGAAATGAGTAAAAATGAAAGTCTACGTTACTTACATATGTATATATATATAAATATATATATATATATATATATATATATATATGTGTGGCAGTATCATGGATTTTCTTTTTTTTTTAAACACCGAGACAAAAATCGGAGATAAACATTTCTCTGGTAATTAACCCACTGGATGCTAGAGGCATCTCCATTACATTGTGACACAATCTCTATCGTCCAGTGGGTTAAATCTAATCACTAAAATCGTTCTTCACTAATTATCAGTGCAATATATTCGCAACAATCCACTCAACCACCTCACTGTTAAATCAACAGAAGGATATTGTAGTAATGAATTACTGCACTTTGGGCTGTATTCAGTAAGCTAAAGATGAGTAATTCTGAAGCAAACAACTGTATCATAGTGTCCTCTAGCTAGACCCCCTACAGTAGTGCATCTTTTCAGGATATCCTTAAATAAACAAAAGTGAATGTTGTTAACTCATGCAGAACGAGTCATGCACCTGGGATGCTTCAATTTTAATATTAGAACAGGTTGAAAAAACATTTTATATTAGACTGGCCAGAACTCACCTTTAACTGGGTGCAAGTATGAAAAATGCATGTTGCAGGGCTACTTTGATTTTATTGCAGCGCTTAAATATACACATTTCCTATGTGTCCCTGGTTAATCCTTTCAGTGCTATACCTCTCTGGCACTCAAAGGGTTAAAGGTGAGGTCTTGTCAGCTTGTTTTATATTGTACGTTAAAAGATGATTATTTAATGAGATGCTAATATATATATTAGATTATTTTAAAATGACACTTTAATAAAAATGTTTTATGGATCTTCCGGTCAGTTTGCCTTTTTTTGATGTATGCTTTTGTTTATATCTGTAATTTGATTGGAGTTGCACTCAGCAGAGGAGATGTACCATATGATTCCACTATATGAAATCAAACTGTGTGTGCTCACCTGCTTATCGCCTATGTAACATGCTTGCTATTAAGATTGCCACCTGATGCCTTTAAACTCAAACATAAGAAAAATTCACTCTGTAGGATTGCAGTGATTACTATAGGCTTGCAATAGCCCTGCAGAGTGAATTTTTCATACATGTTTTAAAGGAATGAGGTGGCAGTGAGGAGAGGAGAACATTTCCCTCTATTGTGTCTCACTCATCTATCCAACAAACCTCTTCTCACCCGAAAGCACTCATCCACAGAGCATATCTCCCTTTACACTTACACTGTTCCAGAATTTTTAACCACAGCATGAGGCCCCTTGGTGAACCTGAACTGAAGGCCACATATGCTGTGTCTTGAGTGAACCTTGTTACCTATCACTGCCTTATAGGGATAGTAATGTTTCATAATAAAAGCAGTATTTGGACTTTGGAGAGTATTTTTTCAATTATGTCAGATTTGTAATTCAATGACAAAGTATTCCCCTCCCGCCCCTTTTACTGATGTAACACTGCTCAGCCAGAGCAGAAGGGAGGTGCCCAGGTAGATTGCAGAGAGGGACAATCTTCAATTAAGATAAGGGAAAAACCTGAAAAACTTGTCAAGGGGGGCAGGGCTTTCATTGTTGTCATTGGAAGATTGTCCCCTGCTGTTATCTGTCTGGTCCAGATTTCACATCTGAGAAGAGATGGCTTACACTAGGTAAAAGGGGCGGTGAGGGGATACTTTGCTTGTGAATATCTCTCAAACCATAAAGGATTGAGAGATAGGACTTATATCGTTCTTCATGTTTTTTTTAATGCCTACAAAATAAAATAAAGATAAAACAAAGTATTACTATCCCTTTAATGCATCAATCCTTATGTTATTCAAGGAACCCCTATCCCACTGAGTGCCCTAGGAATATACTTGATCCTTTTTTCTGTGGTGCTTTTTTCTGACTGGAGACTCTCCTCAACGTTTTATGCCAAATCATCAACAAGGTTTTGGTTAGTAAAATGTGTAATACACTACTGAAGATTTACAGGTCTGAAACTGATATGAAAACTTTTCTGTAAAGCATTTGTAGATTACAATATTTCTATTACATTCCTAGAATTCCATACAGTAAAACACACTTGATTTGACTCCCTAATGCATTTCCATCCTGTGCTTGGCTAGATAAGCTGTAAAAGCATCAAGTGCAAGCGTAGGGACCCATATTTATATGGGTTTGGACTGTACTGCATGCTTTCATTTGCGTGTTGTTGCATGGAATTCTGGGAATGCTATAGAAACATTGTACAGATTGTACTGTTAGCTGAAGACAGACTTTCAGATCTGTTTGAAACGTAAATATTAACACAAATGTAATATAGCAGCTCACCTTTGTTATAAATCTAGGCATATGTGTTATTTCTTCGGAATTGGCCACAACTTTCCTCTTGAGCATGGCAGGTTCTTGAGAGAAGTTTGAAAACTGCCCCCTTTTATTTTTCTAACAGATTTCTACTCTATTTTATCAGATAATAGCAGCAGAAAACTGGCAGAGTTTGTAAATGGTGTGAAATAAATGGAGGGATTTATGAACACAAGTACGTGCTAAAACAGGTGCTTGATTTGACTGTCTAGCTCTATGCCTGCCTAACCAATTTAGTATGTTTCTTACTTCGCTTCTCCCCTTAACAGCGCTAGGGACAAGGGGGGGAGGGGACAGTGGTATTGTGTAAGGGTATTTCTTTCCTTTTGGCTTTGTTGTATGTGATGTACTAACAAAATGCAGAGGAAATTAGCTATTTTCCTGCTCAATTTATTCTGCATGTGTAAGGGCCTTGTAAGAGTGTAAGCGGTTTTAGAACCATTTGAGTACCAGAGAGGTAGCCAACACAATATAATGTGCTGAATACCTCTCTGGCACTCAAAGAGTTAAAGTCTTAAAAAGTGGCGGAGAGTGTATGCCAGTATGCACTAAATTGATCATATACTGTAATGCGTACCCACAGTTGCAGTCTAACTCCAATTTCTCTGTGCTTGTGGATTTGTACATTCACCCCAGTGTTACTTCCCCTGATATAAAGCCATCAGGTGCTTCCTCACTTTCACTGGATATATAGGTTCCGATGCACAGTACACTCAATAGGCTGTATTCAGAAAGTGAAAGAGGTGCAATTCCAGAGCAAACCAGTTGCACAACAAGAGAAAATAACAATTTCCATTTATTTAAAATGGGATTTTAACCCCTTGAATGATGCAGAGATCTCCAATATTCTTAAAGGCACCATTTAGATCAGTTGGCATTTAGGACATTTTTATTTTTCCCCTATGGTGCAGCTGGTTTGCCCCAGAAGTGCATCTCTTTACCTTCCTGGATATGGCTACTCTTTTATAGTAACCATCTCGAACTAAAAGAGCAGGGATACATTATACTTCATGTTCCTATAGGCAAGGCACCCTAGGCCCATGGTCACCACTCCACTTTTCACAGGACATTCATATTTACTTATAACAGACATGCACAACATTTTCTTTAACCCCTTAGTGACGGCCGCGTGCAGACGCGGCCGTCACTTAACGTCCGTCTAACTTTTTTTTTTTTTTTAAACAGAATCCGGAGTCCCTGAACGGCGTGCAGCCGCGCGGGGATCTGGATTTCCTGGACGTACATGTACGTCCTCTGTCATTAAGTGACACCCACAGAGGACGTACATGTACGTCCATTGTCACGAAGGGGTTAAACCCCTTGAAATCTAGAGAGGTCCCCAATGCATTGATAACAATGACAAGTAAACAAGAATCTAAACATTATAAACATACTATAAGACCAACAGATAAAACTGTAAATAAATCACTCACCATAAACAAACAGCAGAGTCACTGGGATTGTTCTGGCCACACCCACAGCTCTTCACATTGGGCATGGCCAACACAACTGAACTGAAACACCCCTCACAATCTGATATCATAGGTCAGTGTAAGGCAAGCTGAGGCCCTCAAGCTGTTGAGGACTACATTTCCCATCATCCCCACTAAGCTACTGGCTATCTGGGGATGATGGAAGTTGTAGTATTTCTCTTCTCTGGTGCAATACCTCTTGGGTGGCAGGTTTCTTGCTTCTAGGAGGTTTGCTCTTCATGAAGCAGAAGAGAAATTGTCATTTTAACTTTTTGATAGCATCAAACAGAAGACTAAACCAATTTTTTATATTCAATTTTATTGCAGCATCCATTCGGTTCATTATTATTTTTACCACATACTTCTTACAGGGAGTGTACCTTTTGTATCAAAGTATCTAAGACATATCCCATGGCTCTCCATCTGCTTATTGGGTACTGCAGAGCCACTGGTTTACTGTTCATGATCACCAAAAAGTAAAAAAGTGATGATGTATCCGTAAAACCAATGGAAAGCTGAGCATTGCATTTAAAAAAACCAACAACACTGAACGTGAATGGCTTTGTGATCTGTTGTTGCCTACAAGTGTAGATTGTAGTTCAAACCATCGGTCTAGTATATAATTCTGAGGCTGATATACTAAAAATAATTTAAGCAATGCTAGGGGTCTCAAACAAATTGACCACAACAGCAGAGTGAAAAGTGGGGCCACTTATGAGTAACAGGAATATGCCCCGAATGCTGTATTTATTAAGAAAAACATTTGCTTTTTAAATTGGAGGCACTGCCCCTTTAATTCCTTGGATGCCAGTAAAGTCTCTAACGCATTGAGAAGCAATGTATTTGAGACCTTGCTAGCATCAAAGTGGTTAATAAATATGGGACTGTTTATTATTTCATTGTTACTTAGTGCAAACAACTAAAAAAAAAAAACACAAAATACTGCACTGCAGTGACTTCAGTCTAGCATCAGCATAGCAGGTATATTATTTCATAATACATAGGAAGATTTCCTTGGCAATGCTTGAAGTAAAATGCCCACTCATTATGAACATTTCAAGTCTACTGACCTACTCCTATGTTTGCAGTTGGTATTGCTAAATATGCTTTGCTTAGACTTCTTGCTGTTGCAAGTCAGACAGGTATGACTACATTGTCTGAAACATAACAAAAAGTGTGGAAAATCAAAACTGGGCCATCAAGTTAGGTGAAAGATTCATTTTCATTAGATTATTAATATATACACAGGATTTAGGACTCTTTGGCCTCTGTCCAAATATTTTGGTACTAGTTGAAGAGCCCGTTACACGGGCCACAGTGCCACTGCCAGCCGGTTGCGGAGCAGTCATGCTCAGTAGAGACTGCCCTCGGCGTGGCTGATACAGAGTTGGACGCTCTGAAGGAGCGTCCAGCTCTGTATCAGCCCACCTGTGGAAGGAGCTGGACGCTCCGAAGGAGTGTCCAGCTCTGTATCAGCCGCAGCGTGGACAGTCTCTACTGCGTTGTTACACACATTTTAGAGAATTATTATATAGGATGATCGGTATGTATGTACGTGGTATCGTACTTGCATGGTATTTAGACACCCCATTTTCTTCAGTATACCAGCAGTCATATCTTACAGTAGCAGGGCAAGTTACTGTACTTCCTTCAAAGTGCAACAAAAGCCTAATGTGCCCATGAAGTCTTTCTGTTCTTTGTTCCTCCACACTGGGGATAATCAGTGTAAATTTATGAAGTGACCTACTATCTATCAGATGCTATAAAAACTTCCCTGATCCTCATCCACCTCCTCCCGATGGTCCTCTGGCTGGATATAATTGTCCTCTATAAACCCATCTTCATCCTCAGGTGGTGGGATTGGCACTCCTGGAAGTTCAGTCTGGGAATGACTCATCCATTCATTCTCTGGTAAAGGCCGATGGCGGTAGCTGCGGAAGTATCGGTGGAAGACATTGCACTTGGCAACCAAGGCAATAAGAAGGGACACACCGATAGCTGCCACAATAAATCCTACCAGATATGGCCAACTCCTGCCTTGTGACCCACCTGTGGAGGGAGCAGGAGAAGCTGCAGTAACAAGAGAGAAAGAAGGAAATGTTTAGTGTTCCTTTATTGCTTTTGAAGAAAGCACACTGTTGGGTAATTATCATATTTTATTTATGTCTGCTCCTATGTGCATCCTAAAAACTGCCCCTTTTAAACAATTAGGGGTTGTCAGAAAACTGGCCCCCATGGACTGTAAGTCACAGATTTCTCCAGTTGTGCAGAGTATGTAAAGATTGCAGTGGTTGGGTTAGTAAACCTGTCTCTTGCAGTCTACGGGGACTTCAAAGTTTTACAGTTCAGTCTCTCTCATGGGATAAGCCACATAGTTCCTGGGGTCATTTTCCCTTAGGAGAAGACCTGAAAAGAGGGCAACTATAAGTGATGCTTGCCTTTTAAATATGTAAATATGCTCTTTTTTTGTAGAAAATTTATAATGCAAGTCAGTGGTTCTCAGTTCCAGGAACTTCAGGGTCCCTAAAGAAGTACAATGGGCAGAACAAATACAAGACACTAGTTGAACAGTGTACACGGGCCACAGTGCCAGACAGCAACGGCTGTGATGCAGTCATGCACGGTAGAGACTGCCCGTGCCGCGGCTGATAATGGAGCGGGGAGCTCTGAATTCAGATCGTAGTCCTGTCTGCGCAGAGAGGACTACGGTCTGAATTCGGAGTGCCCCGCTCCATTATCAGCCGCGGCGTGGGCAGTCTGTACTGCGCGTGACTGCAGCGCGCACAGCTGTCTGTACTGCGCATGACTGCAGCATGCACAGCTGTCTGTACTACGCATGACAGCTTCTGACAAACATACATTAGTGAATTATTATATAGGATAGTAGATAGGAAAATGTGAATGGATTGTCAGACAGAGGGCAGTATGCAAAAAAGAAAATATGAGCAAATCTGGAACAAACCAACTACACCACTGGAGAGAAATACATATTTTTAGAGCTCCAATTGATTTCAATAGGAATTTTAACCCAATGAATGCCAGAGAGATTTCCAAAGCAATGGCTTGCTCTTTTCTTTTGTGCATAAAGCCCAATGCATGTGTGGTTCTGTGACTTCTAGCAAACACGCAGAATATTGAAAAATTTCACAAAGTACAAATTTGCTTTCTGACAGATTTATTTTGTAATAAATACTATACCTTTAAGAACTAGCTCATCCTATGCAATTACCTGGTGACTGTTATCTTATAAATTATTTCCTAGAATGCTTATTGTCACTACCAGCTATAATTCAAAGAACAGTGGCCCATATTCATAAAAGCAATATGGAGTTATTCTGGAATAAATCAACTGCACCATAGGGGACAAGATTCCTGTTATATTAAATTAAAAAACCCTTGATACTAATGTTCTCCAATGCACTGTGAAGCAGTGCATTAGATACCTCTCTAGCATTCAAGGAGTTTAAAAGCTTTATGTGCATGGAAATTTAGGAATTTTCTTTGTCCCCTATGGTGCAGATGGTTTACTCCAAGATAACTCCAGTTTGCTTTTATACAAATGGGCCTATATACCCTATTTCTAAACCAGCAAACAGAGAGGTCATGTGTACCTGATTACTGCAATTCTAATTCGGTAACTCATGGGTTAATGCTTATGGAATTGCTCACCTGATCCTGATCAAGTTCCTACAGGGTCATGTCCATGCTCCTAATCTTCTTCCATGATCACTGACTGGTAAAATGGTGTTTAAAAAGGACCCATTTCCTGACTTCTCAAACCCCATATTACTACTGTGATTGTGCAGCATGGGGAATTCAGCTTTGTCCAACTACAGTAATAACAAGGGGTTTGAGAACTCAGTTTGTCCTTCTTAGACACATCTTACCCAATCACCAAAGAAGCAGGGAGCTGAGGCGCCATTCATATAACCCTGAAAGGAATCAGCTGGGGATAAGTTGAGCAACTTCAGTATTAACCCATTTGCTACGAGACGAGAATATCGGCAGTCAAGAACACATTGACACTCTTTTTAGCTAGTTTACAAACAGGGTTTACTGTTAATCACTTGTATGATAGTTTCCATCACATTGGGTTCCATCACTGCAAACAGGATGTGAACCAACATTGTATGCTATGTCATTGCTTCACAGTTATTTCCCTGATTGTTTTTGGGCTATTATGTTAAATCAGGCTCATCTGCAAGAAAACAATTTTATGAAAACCTATATGTTATAGAATGTTTCCTGCTGAATAAAACAAGATTACTCCTACTGCTATCAGTGGTTTTATTCAAAAGTTATAACAGTTCAAATAATCAGGAAGTGACTTACACCGTGATTACTGTTTGTCAGTGTCTTAATTCTAACAGAGAATGCAAAGAATAACTAATTGAAATCTGACCACTAGAGGCCACTGTTATTGTAATAATAAACAGCAGTTTAAACTGCAATAACTCTGAAAATATGCATTTACTAAATAGGAAAAGCCCTACAATATATTGGTTTCATAGCAAAAGTTAACTGCTGCTTTAAAGTGGTTGCAAGAGAAGTAGGTAGAAACTGTTATAGGAAAATATATTTAATTGTTTAATCTTTTGAGTGCCAGGGGGTGCCAAATGCATTATAAAGCAATGCTCTGGGTGTTCCTCTGGCACTCAAAGGGTTAAGGGAAGAAAGCCCAAAAACAATTAGCTTTCATTAATGGAGCAATCAACTTAAAATAAAACTCCACATATATTAAGCCTTAAAAGACCACAAGGCAGTGCTTCTATTCTTTAAATGGTTAATCTTGGAAGTTGTCCTAATGGCCACCATTAATCACTTCTCCTTGGATTGGTTCTCCAAAACTCATTTTAACTGGTATTGAATATCATGTCAGTGAGGCAGACGTGATTCTTTGTTGCAGGATGCCAACCTCCTCTCAATGAAGGCTTCCTTAACAAATTTGTGAGGCAACTGTGTGCTTAATCTGTTTAGGGGCATGGGACAACTTGAGGTTCGGGAACACCACTAGGAAGGTTTGTAACTCCCATGCCAGTGGTACCTGCCTGAAATGGGTTCTGGTAAATAAGCACATCATCATTCTTGTTTCCTTTAGACCTTTTACTCTGTTAGTCTTGGGACCTCTTTTAGGCTACATGCTAATGACAGAAATGTCCACATTTTATACTCCCTGGCTAACTAGGAGCAATAACACAATTCTCAGGTGCTTATTGCACTGTACACAGCAGATGCAGGACCAGCTATGTGTCAATACTAATTTAATAATATAATAAATTAGTTCAACCTTTGCCTCATTATAACCCAGGAAAATTAGAATTATATCAGCCTTCCTGCCTCCAAAATGAGTATTAATCTATTTACCAGAGCTTCCTGTTTTACCTGCTAATACACAGTATAACTCTATATGTTCCCAATATGTTGCTAGAAAGGCATCTAATCTTCTCTTACATCTATCCATTGTATCTGCCATTGCCACATCCTTGGGCAAAAAATTCCATAAGTTAACAAGCGTTATTGTAAAAAAACAACTTTCCTCTGCTGAAGTTGAAACCTCCTTTTGTTTAATCGTAAGGAGAGATCCTTAGTTATTTGATCAGGCCTTGGAATGGAAACCTCACCAGAGAGATCCTTGTATTGACCTTGTATATACTTATACAATGTAAAAAGATACATTCTTAGGCATCTTTTCTTTACAGTAAATAAATCAATTGTGGCTAGATGTTGTTCATACTTCAAATCCTGCATTGCCTTAATTGTATTGCTCTTCTCTGTACTATCTCTAGAATGCGTTGCATACCCAACTGTCACTCAAAGGGTTAACAAGCAATTTGTACAGTGGGAAAATTATGTTATCCACTCTTGCTTCAATACTTATTTTTATGCACAACAGTACTTTGTTTGCTTTTGCTACTAGTGCTTGACATTGATCACTGCTTCTAAGTCTGCAGTTTGCCCAGTCTATCATTTTATTTAAATCCTTCTGTAGAGAACAAACATCCTGCTCTGAATTTATTACCCTGATAATTTAGTGCAAATATTGAAATTTTGCTTTACCTATTTGATATATCTATTTCCGGGTCATTTATAAACATGTTAAACAGCAGTGGACCACATACTAAACTATGAGGTACTCTACTCTCAACTTTAATCTTCTCAGTGTAATCCTGAATATAATCTATTATTATTCCTTTCAGCAGTTTTCCCACTACAGAAGTCAAATTCACTGGTCTATAATTCCCAGGTTCTGTTTTAGTTCCTTTCTTAAATAAAGGCACTACATTTAACTTTACGCCAACCTTGTGGCACTGAGAGTGTGGAGAGAGAGTCTTTAAAGAATAAAAAGAGTGGTCTTGCTAACACTGTTCCTGAAGAACCCTTGGCTATAAGCCATCTGACCCATGTGCTTAGTCTTAACCATAGATTTGATAATGGTACAGTTATAGTAATTGTTATTTGTTGAGGCTCTACTACTATTTCTTGTTCCCAGACATATACCGATAAAAAGAATGCATTCAGAACATCAGCCTTTTCCTTATTCTCTCTTATCAATTCACCCATATTGTTTTATAAAGATCCAATGCACTCTCTCTTCCATTTTTTGCCATTTATGTATTTCAAAAATGTCTTTGGTATTAGTTTTGTGCTCCCTTGCAATTCTTTTTTCATATTATATTTTTGTTAGCCTAATTGCCTTGTTTGCAATCTGTGTTACACTCCCTGTTTTTCAAGAAAGGAAATAAATGGCAGTGTATGCCTGGAATGTACATTACAACAGTTTTGTACATTGCACTCAATTTGTCTGATAATGTGAATGAACAACTAAAGAAAAAGGAATATCTGTAATTAAAGACATAGTAATAGATGGAAATAAACTGAAGCTTATTCACCTGTATATCTTTTGCAGCATGTAGAGTGCTATATCAAACCTATCTGAGTTGTAGTTCAAGAGTTATAACGTTATAAAAGATCCCCCGCCCTTTTTACCTATGTTACTCCGCCTCCCCTCAGATGTGGGATCCGGTCAAGCTTGACTGGACAGCTCTCAGCAAGGGACAATTTTCATGTAGTGAGCCTAAGGAAAACCCTGCCCACTTGACGAAGGACAGCAGGATTTTCCTTATGCTCATTGAAGATTATCACTCACTGCACTCCATCCAGACTGGCATGAGAGGCAGCGTGACATAAGTGGTGGGGGGATCCTTTATAACATTATAACTCTTGAACTACAACTCATATAGGATTTATATAGTGATCTACATGCTGCCAAAGATATACAGATGAATGTGAGCTCCATTTACTTCTATCTATTAGTGTCCCTTCAACAATTTCTTTATATATATATATTTTGTAACATATCCTAAGAAATCCTAACTTATGCATGAGTATCTTTTGTAAGTGCAAGTTTCTAAAAAAAGTAAAAAGCATATTTACTTATCTTTATTCGATTTTGATGAGTCTCATTTTGTAATTATTTGCTGATTAAAAACTAATTTACATTGTTTGAAAATAATTCTTATCAGCCTCTGTGTTGAGTACCCTCTGGCACTCAAAGGGTTAAGGATCCAGGCAGAGGGTATTCACATAAATGCACGCTCTTTGAGGCAGGGATCTCTTCCTTTTTTTCTCTCTAGAATTCAAGGGAGCTAAAAGCCCTTCTTAAATTAATGGGAAATTTGGGAGTTTTTAATAATCCTTTGTTGTGCAGTTAGTTTGCTACAGAATTACTCAAGTTCCTTTAAGTACATCCCACTCTTTATGTCTTAAGTCAATCTTGAAAATACTTTCGGAAGAACTGTCATCCTGGCCCTGTTAAAACTTTACAAGCAGTGTGTCACAAAAGGAGACTCCTCAATTAAAGGGACAGTAATGTCCCATAAAAAATATTCTACTTTTGTAGAGCTTAAAAAAATAAACTATGTGCCACAAACCCTATCTCTCAAACCGCTATGGTTTGAGAGATATTCACACTGAAAGTTCCCCCCTCCCTCCCCTTCTCCTGATGTCAGCTGCAAAGCTGATTGCAGGATATTCGAGTCATGTGACTCAAGGAGGCTCTGCAGCAGAGCCAAAATACCGCTATCTAAAAATTAATACTTCAATGGAAAGGTCTACAAAGTGTGCTTGCCAACCAGGCACACTTTGTAGACCTTTCCAATGAAGAAATTCTTTTTAAATACTGCAATTTTGGCTCTGCTGAAGACCCACCGGCTGATCCCCAGACCGGTGTCTCCTGCTGTCAGCTAGGCACTGACGTCAGGAGAAGGGGAGGGGGGAACTTTCAGTGCGAATATCTCTCACACTATAGCGGTTTGAGGGATAGGATTTGTGGCACATACTTTATTTTTTTTAAGCTCTACAAAAGTAGAAGATTTTTTATGGGACGTTACTGTCCCTTTAACATCTTCGATGTCAGAGTGGTCTTTTTGTATGTATCACAGCATATTGTTCTTAACCCTTTGGGTGCCGGAAAGGTGTAGAATGCATTGTGCTGTAATGCACGAGATAACTCTCTGGCACTCAAAGTATTAAACACAGACAAACATACTAAGTATCACTCCTGACTTCCTGGTCAGGAGGACTCCGTATTGTGTCTAAAACAGCAGGAAGTGAGGAGCAAGAAGGAAACAGCTTCCCCAAGACTGCTGAAAAAACAGCACAATCTTATATTGTATGTTCTAACATGATATGAAAACATTTACATCTCTATCTACAACTGTTTATTTATTATCACATTGCATTTGGTATAGTACCTATAACTATGGGAATATGCAGTGGCCCTGGGGTGAAATATGAGGGTCCCCCAACCCCACCACATACATTGTTTGGAGCACGTTTGACTAACACTTGCCAACACAGATGTTTGCAAAACAATGGCCACCTGTCTGATGCTCAAATGATAAATAAAGAAAAGGGAAGGGGCTCACCAATGCTATTCTTATCATAATGTCCACAAGCCACAAGTATTGATGAGTCTGCCAACCAAGATGGGAAACTGGTATGATTGTAAGAGTGCAGAGGTCAAGGTCCCACTTGAATGTCAGAGCCCCATCACAGCTGCACCCCCTGCAGTTATGCCCCTGGACATGTCTCAAACAGCAACCAGGTAATAGTGGGAGACACAACTTACTGAGATTTTGTGATGAGTAATTGCCGGGGGTCTCAGTCACATCACGGGCAAAGCGCTTATGGACCTCAGACATGAAACTCCCCAGAGAGCCTTTCTCATTCAGCTGGATGGGACAGGAACAGAATATACCGGATACTGGGGAAGAAAAGAGACATTTGACATTTGGGGGGGGGAGAGATGCACAAAGACGAGAGAACAATTTCTTAGTCTTTCACAGAACAAAGGAAATTGAGTGATTTTTCTCACTGGTGAGATTTCTCTCACCTTAATGCATTTCTCTCTCTGATCTATGTGACCCACCAAAAACTGAACTATACCTTCCTCTATCTGCTCTACAGATTTGGAATGCTGTCATTGGGCCATATGTTCAAAAGAAAAGTGGAGGAGTTCTGGAAAAAAACATTTGCACTATAGGTCTTAATTAGGGTAAATGACATCAAGCTCTGAATCTTCAAAAAAAAAAAAGGCAATTACACGTCTGGATTTATACAGGGAGGTTATATCCACTTGCCTTACATTGCCTTCTATATAAGTATGATTTACAGTATGCATTACTTACAGTGCTAAAAAGGCTGGAATCAATACAATGGTGGGAGATGAGTGCCCAAATTAAGGGATCAATAGGGACCCTGTGTTGTATGACCAGGCAAGATTAACCATCATGTTTATTAGTTCAAGATTAACTTGCCTTACCTACTAGTGAAATTAAACTTACCCAAGTTGTCAAGAGTTAATACGTTTGTGGCTGACCAAAAAAGATATAGTCTGGTCAGCACAGTGGCGGAAATGGAGCAGAAGAATCTGGAGAAGACTTCTAATGTGTCGCTTTTTCTAAAGGTTTAGTCTGGCATATCTCCCAAGAACAGCTGTATTCATAGGTTGCAGATGAGCAGTTTAGGAGGAAAGTTGTTGTTGCCCTATGAATGCTACACCACAGCCTATAAGAATATGAGCTGGCTGACTTGTTTCAGTGTATTACTAAGTTAATAATGCCATTCAATATTAAAGCGGCATTATCTGGCCAATAAAAGACAATTTTAAATCACTGGCAATGCCATCAGAGTTATGGGAACAGAGTTCACATACCTTATAACTCACTTGTTTTCTCAGCTGAGTGATGTCAGTGCCTTACTCAGTGCACATGGGAGCTTTCTATTCTCTACATAATGGGGGAGATTCACTACACAGTGATAAAGAGGTGATAAAGTGGAGATGACTTCTCCAATTTTAGCTGTCCTCCAGTTCCTATTTTATTCTACAGAGCCTATGCTCTAATATCTCCAAATTTGAAGAAATCTTAGTGCAAATGTTCCATAGAATAACATAGGAGCTGAAGAAGTGATACACTGGAGAAGTCATCTCCACTTTATCACCTCTTTATAACAGCTTAATGAATCTCCCCCATAATCTCACAGTTGGCAGATTCCTTAACATGTGGCTTCTTTTGAGAAGACAGAAAGGTTCCAAGAGCACTGCGTAAGACACTAGTGTCAATCAGCTGTGACAATATCTGTGATCAGCAGAGCAAGTCAGAAGACAATGGGTGAGTTATAAGTTATGGGAATTCTGTTCACATAGCTCTGAGGGCACTGCCAATGGTTTTAAAGTGTCTTTTATTGACCCTATACTACCCCTTTAAACATGCTATGTGTATCCAACATGCAGCCTGTGGCCAAAATATGGCCCCCATGACCCCAGGGTATGACACACCTGAGTAGGGCCTAACCACGTACCTGCAGCTACCATTCCCTGACACCCTAAGGTTCTCAGGAAATAGTCCCTCTGTTAAACAGCAGTTTTCTCATTAGCTTGATCACTGAATAGAACTTAACCTATAATTGTACACTTTTGTAAGAATAAAGTTACACTTTTTTGAATAAGAGATTATAATTCATTATTGTTATCAAGAAAAACTTAATGTATTCCTCACATATGGATTTCTGATTGTGTGGACTATGACTGAAACTTTGTGGATGACCTTTAACTACACATTCATGTCTCTGCTTTTTAATGGGCTCTTGAGACAACAGAAATGGGATAGCTTTATTCGTCTACCACTTCATAGTACATTGTCTGTGTCTTTTCTTGCTCTTTCTTCTCTCTGTCATCTTTCATGTCTGCACTTTCAGATCTTTACCATATCATCTCTATTTCTTTGTGACTTTTAATTTATTTCTATAGCCATTCTTCCATTATTTTCCTTACCATGTTGATCAGCATTATGAGGAGGACTTTCTGAGGTGCAATCACAAAGTCCTCTACTGGCCAGAAGCTGGCTAAAGCTATGCTGTAATGGGTGTGATATTAGAAGGTTTGCCCTCACATCCAGGTAAGTCAGTGCTTTAAGGTTCCCCAAAAATAATGTACTTAGAGTGTTGTTTCTCAGGATTAGTGTTTTAAGGTTAATAAGTCCTTTAAAAGTTTTGGGGTCTAGCCTGGAGATGCCACAGCTACTCAGATCCAAACTTTGTAGATCAGGCAAATTCTGGAAGGTTCCAACTGGGAGAACATTCAGTGGGTTATTGGAGAGGTTGAGTGAAAACAGCCTTGAAAACTTTTTGGAGAGAGGCTGAGAGATGTGGATGGAGTTATCAGAGAGGTCCAGGTAGTGGAGATTTCGTGGAAGTGAACTAGGGACATGAAGGAGTCTACTGTCACTGCAGTCTGCTTTGCCCTGTAGAGATACCAACACTGAATTAATGATTAATTAAAAAGGGACAATGGACTAATCTTAAACTGTATTCATTTTAATGACCTAGTTTTGATATTTTTGCCAGTACATTTTTAAACACATTCAGAAAACAATATTTTTTTTAAAAATGTTTAGATGGACCAGCATCTTTTGGGGAAGACATATACAGAGCTGATTTACACTATAAAATTTGACGTTGCTTCTCAACCTGTTGTTCTAGTACTCCTTGGTGGTAGTGGCTATGCAGGTAGAGGATACCTGCCACAGGGAGGACCTAAACTCAGTAAAGATGTGATGGGCTGGTCCTCAGCTAATTTAGGCAAGCTATGGAAGTGCCTTTGCATGCATAATGTGGCCGAGGACTAGACTGGTATGCCGATATTGTGGGTATATTGTCCAAATTAATACAAAGTAAGCAACTACTCATGTCCTTTGTGTGACCATCTGTACTCTGTGTGTGTGTGTGTCTGTGTGTGCCAGTGAAAGCATTTGCCAGGAAGGGTAAGTGACTCTAGCTTCTTCTCCTACCCCCTCCTTAAGAAGAAAATGTTCTTGCATTTCATTAAAAATATATAAATATTTTATAAAAATAAGAATGTCTATTCAGATCTTATTCGTGTGCATGTGTGTAAGAGTGTTGCTCTTACAGTAGCCCTAAAATCAATGTCTTAACTTTGCCACTCATTTGTCAGGTTTCACTAATATTAAGTCTGTATTTAAGGCCTGCAGCCCCTCCCACAAATACAGGTGGAGCACCTTCAACTTACTCTTTATTCTGACGTTTCCTATTCTATAAGTGCACAATATTTTAAGTCAAATTACCTACATTTTTTATACATTTTTTCATCCTTCCCATTTTTACACTTTTAAAGGGGCTCTCACTCCTCTATAAAAGTTTGCCTCTATGTAATCTTGTAACATTAACATGTAATCTGAGTGGGGTTTTTTATTTAATGAAGGCTATAGCGAAATTTACAGTTTTAAAAATGAGCCGGTGACGTAACTTCAGGACAGGCTGCAGCACAACTCTTCCCGCAGCCTGTCAATCTTCGCCTGTTCCCCTCCCTATGTAGTGCCTTATTACAACCTCCACCAATGTTGGAGGATTCCTCCATGTGAGCTGGAATGGTCTCATTAGCAAGAGAGCACTCCAGCACACATGGAGAAATCCTCCGTCATTGGTGGAGGTTGGAATAAGGCACTACATAGGGAGGGGAACAGACGAAGATTGACAGGCTGCGGGAAGAGTTGTGCTGCAGCCTGTCCTGAAGTTACGTCACTGGCTCATTTTTAAAACTGTAAATTTCGTTATAGCCTTCATTAAATAAAAAAACCCACTCAGATTACATATTAACTTTATAAGAAGATTACATAGAGACAAACTTTTATAGAGGTGAGAGATCCACTTTAAGTCACTGTCAGTTAGCTCTCCGGAAATGTTCATATAGAGCTTTCCATCAGGGAGCATGAAAGCAGGCTTAGAGCTACAAAAAAGATACAATGTAAACAAGATGGCATACAGACCATCTAGTGCCGCAGGGAGGGTGCATCATTGTATTATATCTCACTTCGATGGTCAGAAAACTCCCTGATACAGAAATTCAGTGTGCTTACTGTCATGGACATAAAAGTGTAAAAAAAAGTGGAAATCAAAAAATAAAGGTAATTTGACTGTACATATTATGCACTTGCAGAATATGTAAAGTCAAAATAAAGTGTCACTATTACTTTAAAAAAGCTGTTGTAACAATAGCCAATTTAAATACATAAATGAACCAAAACAGTATGGTAGGTGCAGAGATCGTTAGATCCCCTCCTCTACTCCCCACTCAATCTTGGGTTAGTAGAATGATAATAACATCATTCTTCTCATCCAATCACTGGTGAGGTAAAGAAAGCAGTTCATTTATGTATTGTGCTTTTTTTTGAAGCAATGGTGTAAAAACTAGCAAAAGACAAAAGGCAGTTTGGCAATTGTGTCACTTTGATGCATGATGCCATCTGTGTCAATAATTTTTAGTATTTTTCTTATTTTTTTTATTCGATCACCATTTTCAGACTGTCCCTTTGAGTATCAGAAAAGTATCCAAAGCATTAAAACGCATTGCAGGGTTAATAGCCCCATCCTCCCAGACTGTGACCTTACCTGGGAGTACAGCACGCAGGCACTTGCAGTGAGGGATGAATATAGAAATGTGAGGTACAAGGTAAGCCTCATGGTGCTTTCATCTGCAGACAGAGAACAACAATTTAATGTAAAGACAAATCCACAAAAAAGGTATTTCCATTCCCACTATTGCTCTACTTTTATTGAAAACTTTGAAGGCCTTATGTTCCAATGAAAACTGCAGTAATTGCCCCACAGGAGGGAAATAAACATTCCTTTTGATTTAATGATGCATTTTAACCCCTTGAATGCTAAAGCGGTCTCTAATGCATTGTAAAGTAATCTGTGGGGTAACTATCTAACACTCAAGATGTTACAATCTCCATTTAAATTAATGAGAATATGTATTTTTCCCTATGATGCAATTGGTTTGCACCAGAATTGCACCAGGTTCTTTGGAATATAAGCCTGGAACATTATTTCAACAAATGAGTCTGTGGTTGCTTTGTACCAATATTGTGGTACAATTATTTTATTTTAACTTAAATACTAGAAATTTTACCAACCTTAAGACATTGCTAAGCAATGAGTTGGCGATATCCCTTGCATTTTGGGATTAACAACAAATCAACTACCCATGAATCACTAATCACTGGTGGCTGTGCAGAGGATAGCCAATCAAACCTAGCTAATGTCATTTTTTGCACCTGCTGACAGGTCACTGTCAGTGTTCACTTCAACCACTTGTACTGCAACTTGTGATACTACAGATTTGTGTGAAAAATGGGGAGATGCCCTAAGGCGTGATAAAGAGGTGATAAAATAGAGATGACTGCTCTAGTGATAGCACTTCTCCAGTTCCTATGTTTTTCTAAGAAGCCAGTGAACAAAGATTTCTCCAACTTTGGAGATGCTGTTGCATATGGTCTATAGAATAACACAGGAACTGGAGAAGTGATATCACTGGATAATCCATCTCTGCTTTATCACCATTTTATCACCCCTTAGTGTATAACCCCCAAAGTTGCCTGTGTGCGGGGGAATTATGTACACACACACACACACGGGTTTTATTGCCTATTAGAGGCATATGATGTTACTATTCTCCCTACTAGTAATGGTGCATTTTGCCTGCACAGTGCTCTAATAATGCATTAAGTTGAGCCAAGCCTCCGGTCTGTTAGGGAAAGCACAATGTCTTTTGGGAAACTAGAAACTCCCCTGCAGGAGTATTTGCTCTTAGTCAGGAGCTTCCATTTTTTATTGGTATAAGTAAAATAATTTGCATAATAGGTAAATATGCAGAATTGACAGACTCAAATACAGGGGGCTGAAACAGAGGAGAAAGGTAGTAAAAGAATGAGTTGAACCAGGCCATAGAATTGAATGACACAATATTTAACCCTTTGAGTGTAAAGTAATGCATCAGATGCCCCACTGGCACTCAAAGGGTTAAAGGTTTTATTGATCAGCTATATTGTGAATCATAAACGTTTAATGTGCAGGTCTTCTTTGCACAACACTACACTGCTGTATCATGCAAAATGTATATGTGTCACCTCCATATTATCACTAACATGTAGATCAGCTGGGGCTGACTGTAATAATTATGGACATGGTTAGCTACTCAGGCCCACTTTTAAGAATATCAGGAGGTGCTAAGAGGTGAAAATATGCCTAACCCTTTGAGTTCCAGAGGGGTATCCGATGCATTGCGCTGCAAAGCGTCGGATACCTCTCTGGCACTCAAAGGTTTAACCTTTTCAGTGCAGGGGGGGTGGACAGTTTTTGGATGCAGTACCTCCATGACCTGAAATTTTACAGTGGCGCTGTTCCTACAGAATTCTATTAAGTGTTACTGTTAAAAGACAGCTGTCCATAGGGTGCTATGGCATAAGTGGCAGCATAAAATATCAGACAGTCGATGTCCTGCACCCAAATAAGGGCGCACTGCAGTAACCTGACTAAAACGCCCCTCAGAAGTGTGAGTATCCTTGTTTCACTCAACAGGTTAAACCCTGGATTATATATTCATAAGTATTGTCACTGTACCTCTACATAATGACCGGCCTTATGCACAAAAGAAAAGAGGAACAAATCTGGAGCAAACCAATTGCACTATAGGGGATAAAGAAAATGTCACATTGATTTGAATGGAACTTTTAACCTCTTGAAATGCTAGAAGACTCCAATGCTTTGCAATGCATTGGATACCACTTTAGTATGCAAGGTGTTAAAAGCCTCATTTAAATCAATGAGAGTTTTGAGAATGTTGATTTCTCCCCCCTACAATGCAAATGGATTGCTTCAGAATTGCACCATCATACATCATCTTCATTATCACCGTGACACACTGATTTTTAAAAAACACAAGTTCTGTCCAAAGGTGCACTGAAGAAATTATATTGCTTGTTTTCCCTAGATAGGCAGGGCACCAAGTTGGCATGTTGTGGTGGAAGCAGGTTAGACAGATGGGTATGTGTCTCTCCTCCCCTTCCATCACTAATGTAGTGTGAGTGAACACCAAATAGACTCAGTCATTTTTTCCCCAAAGAACCACCCCCTTCCTGATTTTGTTTCCTGTTTGCAAAGAGTCTGTTTATAATAATTGTAACTAGGGGACAAAAAAAAGTAGACTCTCACCACTGTTGAGAAAAAATACAGGAACACATTCACTGCTTGCTTACACTTCACCAGCAATACAAAGGGAGAAGAGGCATAGCCCCATCTCCTTCCCTACTAATAGTATAATGTGCCTCAGAACCTGATTTCCCCAGGTAATTTATACTTTGCACAACTGGGCCTATCAGTTGTCAAAGCATCTATGAAACCAGATAATTGAACATCGAATGTTGTTATGCAAATGATTTGCATATTGACACAAGAGATAGACTAACACAGCCCAAATGCCTTATGCACCTGGTAACCCACAGTAACCTGAGAGAGTAGGATTGAACTGGTGGACATTCTAGCTGATACTGGGTGCACCACACAAATGCTGCAGTTACCATGTATAAATTGTAGTGCTCCATCTCCTGCAGTATACAAGCACATGAACAAAAGGAGAAGGAAGTAGATAAATACAATTGTATGGTGCCAGCATGATACATAGCTTTTTTTTAGAGCCAGCAGCACAACATACTGAATGACATTCACAAACAGGTCATAGGCAAATTCCACCCATATGTACCCAGGATAGGTGAAGTGTGGCATGTACAAAGAGACAGACAAAATGACACACATAAGAGTCACAGACAAATATAGGGGGAATGCACTAAGGCATAAGAGGAGATAAGGATCTTTGGATATGTTACTGCACTGGCTTATAGGAGCTGGAGAAGTGATATCACTGGAGAAGTTATCTCTGCTTTATAATGCCTTAGGGCATAACCCCCAAAGAGTCCTTCAAAATCTAAATGTACACAGAAAACAAGAATGGTTTGTACCAGTGTATGGAAAATAACTGGACAAATGGTTCTAAATGTCATCAGACGTCATCACACTTATGCTGTCTAGGTATTTTTCTGTGGAATATGGGACTATATGACAGGGATAGTCGATTACTAGACCTCCAGCTGATGGGGACTACAACTCCCATTATCCCTAACAATCTAACAGCTGGAGGTACAACAGTTGACTAGCCTTGGAAAAGGATGGATTAGTTTACTTATATTTGTAAAAAATAGCACACACTATTGCTTAGCCCCACAAACATTACTCTGTGCGTGTGTTTGGCATGCAGAACTGTTATCCACTCTTCCGTATCTCGATCACAGCTACAGGAAGCAGGACAGTGACTAAAAGATTCACTTTCCAAGAGCTTATGAAGCAGTTGCAGGATTTATTCTATTATTAACTATCTGTGTGGTAGAGAGGTCCCAATGGGTTAGAACTGTCACAGTCTTGGTAAGAAATGCAAGGAATACAGGTTTTTCAACCCAAAAATTGAACATAGAGAGACTCTTCTTATACTAAAAGGGTGCAGTCTCAATAACACTAGTCTGTAACAGGACACATCGGCCTTGCCCTCATACACACGACATGGCATAAGTCTACATGCTTTTAACATATATCACTTTTAGATACCCTCCTCCCCTCTGCCCTTACCTCTTTGTCCTTTGGATGTCAGTCTCACTGGTGTAACATGTCTTTGTACCTCCCAGAATATGCACTTCCTCTATAGGGAGTTCGGTGTCCCGCACCCCTCCTTTTCATTCACGTCTTCTTGTTTTTTTTCTGTACTTTCCCTCTGAAGGTGATGGGTGGAGTCTGACAAAAGGCAAAAGTACAAAGGTGAGACAGCTAGTTAAAAAGTAACTTCCTTCTTTCTTGCTGGATTATCACAAGGACTGGGGGATTGATGGAGGAGGGTGAAATTGGTGTGTGCAAGCGGGCAGATTCAATAGAACATGCCATGATGGAAACATTAGTTATTTATAATTTATACAATCCCTAAAAGACCCGAATTATTGTTATCTTGCCAATTAAGATTCGTTTTGTCAGTCGTATCACATTTTTATTTCCAGGGTCTGATTGAGCTGCAGTGCCCGTAATATTACCACTAGGGGGAGTATGCTTCTGTTGACAAATAGGGAGGCTGATGATATACAAACTGAATAGAAATGGTGAAATTCTGGGGCGAGCCTACTGCTACACCTTTGGGGAACAAACACAAATTGCCATTGATTTAACTCTTTCAGTGCCATGGGCTTGGGGAGCAATTTATATTGTGGAGGCCAGACACAATTTCACCATTTTTGCTTCTGTGTAGTTATGATTACCTGTGGTAACTTTGAAGTTAAATATTGAAGACGATTTTTTTTTGTTAAGAACAAATTAAACTCTTTAATGGTAACATGCATGAAGTAAATGTTGCATTGCACAACAAGCTATTATGTAAAAAAAAAATATTTTGCTAATATTGGACAATATATATGAACAAAATAATTATGTTTGTTGTGAGCGTTTCAGTTATTTTTTTAAAACTCTGAATCCCCTGAATACAAACATGTCAAATATGAATGGTTTTATTTACAGGCATGGCATGCACTCCTATTTAACTGGAGAGAACTAGTTCATTTTCAGCTTTGTGAAAAAATTTGCACATTCCATTGGTTACATTGTAAAACTATGATAAACCAGCTCAATAACAATATGAAATCATATACTTCCTGAAAGTAGATATACCACTGTATCAAATGAGATGCAGCGCCTTTCTGTCCCTTGCTCAAATATTTTACATTTCCACCCCTTCAAATGTACAGAAATATTTGAAAACTATGGAACCTCATACTGTATTCATTAGTTACTGCTCTTATGAGAAAAATGACACCCACTGGCATGAGTTGATATTCTGTAGGGGGTGCCAGAAGCACACAACTACACCAGCTGCAATCTCTCAATTTTCTTGTAATAAAAACAAAAGAATGATGACAAAACATACTGTTTTGGAAATAAGATTACATCTCCACCCCTACAAATGTAGTGAAATTATCAAAAATAGTGGAATTTCCTACATTATCCATTAGCTATTGCTCTTATAATAAACTAGCCATATTGTATTAAGTGTAGCATTTTGCACTTAGCATTTTTGAATATAGCATTTTGCGTATAGCGTTGTGTATATATAATTTTGAGTGTGATGTTGTGTGTAATATGTGAATGTTATGTGTAATTGTGCGTGTATATATTGTGTCTGCGTGTGTGTTCATTGTAGCCCTGGCAACTTCCTGCAGAGATTTTTTACAGGAGTGGCCAGGGTGGCTATGCCCCCTGGCCACTCCTGTTAAGATCATGGCTCCATGGTTGGACCAATAGGACAGGCAGTATAGAGGAGATTTGAATAACTCCTCCCTACTGAACGACCTGCGTGTTTTTGCCAGGCACAGGGAAGTTTTCTTTTATATATATACACTAGCAATGTGGGGCGGTGCTGCCCATCAGGCTATATAGGGAATTAATGCACACAAGGATGCAAGACACATGCACATGCACACGCATGCACTGACATGCATAAACAGCGACACAGTCATACACACATACATGCAATGCATAACATGCAGACACAAAGAGTGTGATACAGACATGCAACACACAGTGAGAAACACACAGGCACACACACACACACACACACACAGAAGTGAGTCATAAGGGCGTGATTTATGTGTCATTGTAATGAGTTTGTGTTTGTACTTATGCCTCCACTGTGGCATTCATTCATGTAGTTGAAATGCATGTGGTAATTGCACATACTATGGTAGAAGGTGGATCACGCTGGCTCTTGGGTGTGAGTGAGTGTGTGTGAGAGTGTGAGTGAGAGAGTGAGTGTGTGCGATTGAGTGTGTGAGAGAGTGTGTGAGAGAGTGTGCAAGAGTGTGTAAAAGAGAGTGTGATTGAGTGAGAGAGTGTGTGTGTGATTGAGTGTGAGTGAGAGCGTGTGAGTGTGTGTGATTGAGTGTGAGAGAGAGTGCGAGTGTATGAGTGTGTGTGTGTGTGATTGAGTGTGTGTGATTGAGTGCGTGTGTGATTGAGTGTGAGAGAGAGTGTATGAGTGAGTGTGAGTGTATGTGATTGAGTGAGTGTGATTGAGTGTGTGTGTGATTGAGTGAGTGTGAGAAACAGTGTGTGAGTGTGAGTGAATGTGAGTGTATGATTGAGTGAGAGAGTGTGAGCAAGAGAGTTTGAGTGAGAGTGTGTGAGATTGAGAGTGAGTGAATGTGAGTGTGTGATTGAGTGTGAGTAAGAGAGTGTGAGTGAGAGTGTGTGTGTGATTGAGTGAGTGTGAGAAACAGTGTGTGAGTGTGAGTGAATGTGAGTGTATGATTGAGTGAGAGAGTGTGAGTAAGAGAGTTTGAGTGAGAGTGTGTGAGATTGAGAGTGAGTGAATGTGAGTGTGTGATTGAGTGTGAGTAAGACAGTGAGAGTGTGTGTGTGATTGAGTGTGAGAGTGAGTGTGAGAGTGTGTGAGATTGAGAGTGAGTGTGAGTGTGTGATTAAGTGAGAGAGCATGAGTAAGAGAGCGTGAGTGAAAGAGTGTGAGCATGTGTGATTGAGTATGTATGATTCAGTGTGAGTGAGAGTGTGAGATAGAGTGTGTGTGTGTGTTTGTGTCTGTGATGTAGGAGCGAGTGGTAGCCATTTTGATTTTTCAGTCACTTGGATAGTGGTGGGCGGGCTGGATAGTGGGGGCAGGCCAACTCCCTGCATGATTTAAATCACTCCCCCATTGAATCACCCAGTGGGAACAGTAACTCCTGCTTACTTAAGCTGAGGTAACATAGCAATATAACACACAGTAGCTCTTCAGTTGAGGCAACTTAGCAATATGCTGAGGGAACAAATAGAAAGTGGTGTTTGAGGCTTGCCCACTGTAACATACCTCAAAGCATCTCTCTCTCTTTAAGGAGAAAGGGTGAGGATCAGGAAGCAGGAAGCGGAGGAGTGAAACTTGAAAACAGACAGTTAGTGAGGTTGACTGAAGAGATGAAAAGAGTTAAATAAAATAGTTGCTATTAAGTTTATTCCTGAGTTTGTATTTTATGGAAACATTACACCCTCGTACTGAAACAGAGTGTATGGAGGGTTACAGTTATCTGTGGGAGGTGAAACAGTGTGTTTGTGGGGTCATGATCCTGATTGAGAGTGTGTGTGGACCAGGAGAAGTTATTGATATCTCCTATTTCAGGAGCGAGTGGCAGCTATATTTTTTTTTGTCAGCTGGATAGTGGTGGGTGGTCTGGAGGGGACGGGCCATCTCCCTTTATGATAAACATGTCCCCATTGAATCACCCAATGGAAGCAGTAACATCCCCATTGAATCACCCAATGGGAGTTGTGTCTCCTAATGAGACATAAATTATGTAATTAGGCATTCTGTGCAATGTGCGTGTGTTTTCTGTGGAGACAAAAATTATGTTCTTTGTGTGAGGAACCATAAATTATGCAATGAGGCTTATTCTTTTATTTATATAGATATACTAGTTGAAAAGACCGTGTACACGGGCCACAGTGCCAGCCGGTCGCAGTGCAGTCATGCCCAGTACAGACTGCCTGCTCCGCTGCAGATACGAAGCGGGGCATTCTGAATACAGACCGGTGTGCAGAGAGGACTCTGGTCTGACTTCGGAGCTGCCCGCTCAGCATCAGCCACATCACAGGCAGTCTCTACTGGGCATGACTGCGTTGTGACAAAGTTTTTAGCTAATTATAATATAGGATAGGTATATATATATATATATATATATATATTGCACCCCATTTGTTTGATATACTGTAGGGTGTGCCAGAAGCACAGAACTTTATCAGCTACAATCTGTCATGTTTCTTACACCTTTCAAATATGACCTGCCTGTACTATAATGGTGGTAACAACTACAGAACTTAATAAAAGATAGACAAAGCATACAATTTTTGAAAGCAGACAACCCACTGAATCAAATTAGGGTTCACTTGAATTTTTACCCCTAGGTTAGTGTTCACGACTATTTCCAGATTGCAGTTCTATAAGAAAAAACACATGCTTTCTTATACTTCAATAGCTTGAAAGATACTAAAATATTTCAACTCTATGGCGTATTCACTACCTAGTGTCAGCCCTAGAAAAATGGTGCCCTTATTGGTATGGACTGAAATACTTTAGTGGGTGCCACTAAACTACAAATGCTGGTTTCTTTTTTTAAATTAGCAGCATGCACTAAAATGGTCACTAACTTTAGAGATATGAAGGAAATGTATATAAGGCATCACTTTGGACATTTACCCGCATCAATTAGGGGTTGTTTGCTTTGATACCCCTAGTCTGGTGTGCACAAATATTTCCATAAATTGGCACTACAGGAAGAAATAGTTACTTTTTATACTTCTACCCCTTCAAAGATACTAGGATATTTGTAAACCATATAATTTCCTACTCTAATCGTTATATGCACAAGACTGAGAAAAAAGGTACCCATTTGTATGGGTTGACATTCTGTATGGAGTTCCAGAAGCACAAACCCATACCTGCCACTTTTCTTTTATGAAATTACCTGCTTGTACTAAAATGGTCATAACCATTACAGATATGGATAAAATGTGTGCACAAACCATTCTGGAAAGTACACTGTGACTTGCATCAAATGAGGTGTCACTTGCCTTTTTATGCCTAGGCTGGTGTGCACAAATATTTCCATAACTTGTCGCTATACAAAAAAAATAGAGGCATTTCACATTTCACCCTTTTCAAAGACAACAGTAGCTTTGACATCCATACATTTTCCTACTGTATTCATTAGTTACTGGTTTTCCAAGAAAAATGGTACCCCATTGCTATACATTGACATACTATAGTGGTGCAAGAAGCAAAAAACTAGCAATTTCAATATCTAATGTTTCAGTTATTTTTCAAATATAATATGCATGTACTAAAATGGTTGTAACAACTACAGAAATGAAGAAATGGAAGTCAAAGCATGCCATTTTGGACTGAGGGGTCACTTGCCTTTCCAACCCTAGGCTAATGCACACAACTATTTCCAGTAAGTGGATCTTTATGTATAAACCATACATTTTTTAAAATATTTTATTAACTTAAAAAATACTAAAATCTTTCAATACCATGAAATTTCCTACTAGCATTCAAGGGATTAAAACTTAAAAGGCTCATTTTGATGTATGCGAATTCTAGATATTTTTAGTTGCGCCCTATATTTGACCCAGTACTTTTCTGTGTATGTCAGTCTCACTGTGTATTGGACCATAGCAAGAAAAAAACAAAACATGATAACTAGAACAGCTTCATAAAAACAGCATAATTATTGAAATGCCTACTTAATTTAATTACGCATATTATTTTATGAAATTATCTATAGCATTCAAGGAATTCATTTAAGAAACATAGACAGAACGGAATTAGTGAAATGTTTCGCCTCAAACTGAAAAAGGCAAAGAATGGTATTTCCTTCTGAGTGGGAAATTTCCTCTGAAATGTGCAGATTTTCTACTTTTTCCACCTTTCTCATTGCATTGAAATCAATGGTAAGAATACATTTTCTCCCACATGGAAAATTTCCAATCTTTGACCACCAGGATAGTGTAGAAGGAGTATCAGGTTTCTAAGGCATGCCATTCTGTGTTCGCTAGCGAGAGAGAGAAAGTAGCATATTGTTGGAGCTAGTTAAAGGGTTAGTAATATCCAAAAAAGTTTTTTGCATTTACAAGAGCTTAAAAAGCTGAGCCAAATGCAAAAAAACAGGTACACGTTTTAGACCATTCCAATGAAAGGATTCGTTGTAACTAACGAGATTGCGCCTCTGCTGCAGAGCCTCCATGTCGACCGACACAGATCTTCTGCTGACAGCTTTACAGCTGTCAGTAGGAGACATCGAACTTTAACTGCCTGTATCTCTCAAACCATAGCGGTTTGAGAGATACTTTTTTTGCATTTAGCTCAGCTTTTTAAGCTCTTCTAAATGCAAAAAAACTTTATTTTTGGACATTACTAACCCTTTAAGATAGGCAAATAAAGTGGATAGTTTAGGGAGTATTTTGGGCAGTTGGTTTATTTTCCATGTTAGGGGATTCTGGGGGACTCTGAGTTAGTGTGAAGGGGAAAAGGACCCTAAAATCTTGTTTGACTGAGGAGAGGGGATCCAAGGTCCTTCCTGACCTGGCTGAGCTTCTGTGACAGACAGGTATACATCTAGGAAACAGACAAGTACAACTGACACTAACTCCTACAACAAACACAAAGAAAATGTTGTTGAGGAAGTTGGGACACAAATAATATATCCCATCTTACTCCCCAACAAGTAAACCCATTCAACGTTTATTGTCCTCAAATTCAATATCCTGTGGTGGATATTAATATATAGCTTTTAATAAATCCCTTTAAAACGGAACTACCACCCTTAAAAATTGTATCAAATAATCCCCCATATAGCGACTAGCTGCTCAGTAGCACTAGTCGCCAGAATTCTTACCTGTTCATGAGAATGAGCCTCTTCTTCAGGACTGACAGGCAGGATTGAGCACGGATATCTTTCCATAGTGACGTCCGCGCACCTGCTCTGTCAGTCCCAGCCATCTGTTGGAGGCATTGCTAGGAGCCGTTCGGCACCAAAAGGGACTGACAGCTCAGGCGCGTGGAGGTCACTAGGGAAAGATGTCCATGCTCTGTCCTGTCAGTCCTGAAGTAGAGGCTCATTCTCATGAACATGTAAGAATTCTGGCGACTAGTGCTACTGAGCAGCTACTCAAGGAGCACTATGGTTGTTTCTAAACTGTTTTAGAAATAAATTGTAAAGTCTGACTCTGGACAAGTAAAGAAGATGCCTAAACATACACAATCATCCTGTAAGTCATCGCCAGCATCGTCACTACTTCCAAGTCCACCTCACACCCAGCCACACACACACAGTTGTTTAATAATAATCAGCATCAATGTTATTAACATCCTCAACCCTATGATGAGTGCTTCAGCTGCTTTTGGAAGTGCAGCACCTTTGACACCAACAGTACAATTGCAACATCTAGATCCAATAGTACTAGTAACCCCTTAGGAACCCTCAGTCTATGAAGTGTACAGTATGGAGATACTTCACTCATGATCCAAAAGTTAACACTTCGCTATCTGTTGTTTGTGTAAGAAGAATGCTAGCAGGTGGAAAGCAGGATCGCACCTATGCGCATACCCACTGAAATCCCACTTGAAGCACAACCACAGCTATGATATCACAGTCTCCCTTTGGCTATCCTGTGCTTCCTTCTTCTGTGGTGTGTTGGCCGGCATGATTGCGGTTTCTTCCTCATTGCTGACGTCATGAAACAGGCACTGGCTAGAACGCCTGTTTATGGGCCTATTCAGTGTTGCCTAATTGGGTCCCGCCTTCTCCTGCTCCTTTATAAACCTCCCTGTGCCTGGGAGTCATTGCCCTTACGTTGTGTTTCTGATATTGTCTCCTGCTCTCCGTTGTGACCCATGCTTTAGCTGAGAATCTGCTCCGTGTATGACCCTGGCTTGTCTGACTACGCGCTCCATGTGGTCCCCGGCTTGTCTGACCTGTGGCTCTTGCTGACTACTTGCTCAGTACACTCCTAGCATGCCTAACCACTAGTCTCAGTTATCCATGGCTCAGGCCTGCTCTGGCTCCCTGTTGCCTCCGGTCGCGTGACCCAAGATGCCGACTGGTGCATCCTCGTCTGTACTCACTGGTGCTCCACTCCCACCTCTGTCTTAGTCTCTGGTATCTCGCAGTAGTGCAGTGCACAACACAGTGTGCAGCTCCAGATAGGAGCTTGGGGCCGATTATCCTGTGGTCTGGGGTTGTGCGGGCTAATACCATTATTGCTGTACTTATTAAATAAAGGTGGATTTATATTTTATATTTGTGTCTGTCCTTCTTTGCCAGAAAACCGTGACAGTACGTAAGGGCCATGTCTACTGAAGGATCAGGCAGTCCACCTAGTCAGAGCATCCTGACCAGGATGGATTCTCAGCACCAGAGAATCAACCAGTTGTCTTTTGCTATGCAGACACTATTGAATTGCACAGCTCACCTTGATCGCATAGCTCAGCAACTGGTGGCTTCCCCAGTACCTGCACCAGTTGTGGCAACTTCCACAACTTCCACTGAGGCTGGCATAAGTAGAGGGTTGTCTGGATCCTCTCCTTTACCCCAAAGATATGATGGGGAACCTACACTGTGCTGGGGGTTCCTCAATCAGCTGGGAATTTTTTTGGAAATGATACCACATGCTTTCCCTACTGAGTGAAGTAAGGTGGGATTCCTGATCTCCCTCCTGTCTGGCAAGGCATTGGCCTGGGCCAACCCCATCTGGGAGATGGAGAAACCCATAATTCAGAACTTTACGGAATATGTGGCCTCTTTCTGGACAGTTTTTGATGTTCCTGGACAACCTCCGCTGCCAAATGACTTATGACAATACGGCAGGACTCACGTACAGTAGCAGACTACACTATTGAGTTCCATACTCTGGCAGCAGAGGTAGGATGGAACAATGAAGCCCTTGTTGCCGCTTTCTCCCAGGGCTTGTCTGATATGATTAAAGACCAGACGGCAGGCCGAGACCTGCCTGGTGATCTAGAGGAGCTAATCTCAGTCACCATTCTGATAGACACAAGAATCCACGAGAGGTGTTCGAATAAGGAACAGGGGTGCAAACATTTACCTTGGTTGGCACCTAACTTGTTATGCCCACCCTGTCCTCCCTCACCTCCCATACCTCCTAGTTCTGATCCCGCCGGTGGAAAACCGATGCAGCTAGGCTTCACATGCCTGTCAGTGGAGGAGAGGGCTCAGAGCAGGAGGAGGGGTCTTTGCTTATACTGTGGGGAACCGGGCCATATGTTGCGTGATTGCCCTATCCGGACGGGAAATGCTCGCACCTAGGGTCAGGAATTTCACAGTCCCCAGAAAGACTTCAAGACAAGCCTTTTCTTGAAGTAGTATTATCTTGGGCAGAGTCATCATTAGTGGCTCCAGCACTACTGGACTCCGGGGCCTCGGGCTTTTTCATTGATGGAGACTTTGTGGCCAAACACTCTATCCCTTTGCTGCCTCTCTCCGCTCTGTGGGCAATTGAAGTCATTAACGGCAGACCCCTACAGCCAGCACACATTATGCATGAGACTCATCTTTTGTCTCTAAGGGTAGGGGCACTCCATGTTGAGACACAACAGTTCCAGGTCATACACTCTTCCCATCATGCCATCATTCTGGGTTTTCCCTGGTTGCAACTCACAACCCAAGAATCGATTGGCAGACTTGTGATATTCTGTTGTGGTCTTCTCAATGTAGGAGATCTTGCCTCCAGCAGCCCACTTGGATATTGTGCTCCTCTACTTTGCTACCTACTGAGTACCAATACTACAAAGAGGTATTTAATAAGGTAGAAGCCAGTACGTTACCACCACACAGGCCTTACCATTGTACTGTTGATCTGGTAACAGGGGCCAGTCCTCCTAAGGGCAGAGTGTACCCCTTGTCGGTGGAGGAGAACAGGGCCTGCGGACGCAGGTTTCTTCTTTGTTAAGAAGAAAGATGGGGAACTTAGACCATGCATCGATTTCAGGCGTCTAAATAAACTGATGGTAAAGAAGCATATCCAATTCCGTTGATCACAGAGCTTTTTGATTTTATCAAAGGGTCTACTATTTTTACAAAACTTGACTTGAGGGCAACGTACAATTTGGTACGAATAAAAGAAGGCCATGAGTGGAAGACAGCGTTTAACACAAGGAGCGGGCATTATAAATTTTTGGTGATGCCCTTCAGGATTGTGCAACGCTCCCGATGTCTTCCAGGAATTCATTAATGATGTGTTGAGAGACCTACTACAGAGTTTGTGTTGTGGTATATTTGGACGATATACTCATTCATTCTCCCACCTTGGAGGCACATAGAGCAGACGTAGCCCGAGTCATACAACTGCTCAGGGAGAACACATTGTTCTGCAAGCTAGAAAAGTGTGAATTTCACAAATCCCAAGTGACATTCCTAGGATATGTTATTTCATCCTCAGGTCTAGCCATGTATCCGTAAAAACTGTCTTCCGTATTACAGTGACCACTTCCAATGGGACTAAAGTCCATACAGAGGTTCCTGGGCTTCACAAATTACTATAGGAAGTTCATTCGAAACTTCTCCACCATAGTCAAACCTCTTACGGACATGACTCAGACAGGAGCTAATCCTTCGGACTGGTTATCTGAGGACTTGCAGGCATTTGAGGACTTGAAGTCGGCTTTTGCCAAAGCTCCGATATTGTCCCACCCGAATTCCCCCCCTTCCTTTCACCCAGGAGGTCGATGCTTCAGAGTCTGGAGTGGGGCCTTGTTGTCCCAGTGTGCGGGCCCTGGGAAACCATTGCTTCCATCCAGTTTCTTCTCTAAGAAACTAAGACTGAGGTTTTATATGATGTAGGTGACCGGGAGTTACTCGCCATCATCCTTGCCCTGAAAGAATGGTGATATCTGTTGGCGGGTACTACGGTCCCTATCCTGATACTGACATATCACAAGAACCTCACATATCTGTCAGAGGCTAAAAGGTTGTCTCCAAGTCAGGCCAGATGGGCCTTATTCCTCTCAAGTTTAATTTTGTGGTCTCCTATCTCCCTGGTACAAAGAACATTAGAGCAGATGCTCTCTCTTGACAATTTGAGGCAGAGTCCCAGGAGGAGTCTCCTCTGGCACCTATCATTCCTCCTAACCGTATTTTGGCTACAATACATACCAGTATTACATCTCTGCTGGGCGAGGAGATTTTGGCTGCTCAGGCTTCTTCCCCGGTGGATAAGCCTAATGGAAAATGTTTTGTGCCTGAATTCTTCCGTACCAGACTGCTTGAGACTTACCCGATGACCCACGCCTGCAGTCACCGCTAAGAGACCCTGTGACTCTGCCTGCAGTCACTATATTGGACTCCTGTGACTCACTCCTGCAGTCACATATAAAGACCCTGTGGCTCACGCTTGCAGCCACCACACAAGACCCTGTGACTCACACCTGCAGTCACTACACCAGACCCTGTGACTCACACCTGCAGTCACTATATCGAGACCCTGTGACTCACGCCTGCAGTCACCAATCAGACCCTGTCCACAACAGTGGTCTGTCTTAAGCCAATAGCACAAATTGATCACAGTAAGGGATACTCGTGATAACTGAGTCATACACAGAGAGGGTTCTCGTACTTAGCTGGGTCATACACAGAGAGGGTTCTCATACTTATCTGGGTCATACACAGAAAGGGTTCTCTTACTTAGCCGGGTCATACACAGTGCGGGTTCTCATAAATAGCCAGGTCATACACAGTGCGGGTTTTCGTAGATAGCCAGGTCACACACAGAGCCCAAGTACTTCACCTAATAACAACAACGCAAGGGTGACTGAGTCAGGACTCAGTCTGCCTTTTAAACCCCTCCACAGGAAGTAGGGGGAGCAGCTCAGAGGGAGGAAGTAGGAAGTAGGTAGGAGGAGACTACAGGAACAAACAGATAAAACAGAGGCCTGCCGCATGCTAGAAGCCTCACGCCTGTAGATGCTGCTGGAAACAAGGTAAGCTGAAACTGTAACAGTAGGTCCCTACAGAGTTCCACGTACCGCTATAAGAGACAAGCAGACCGTAGGCGTCTACCGGCTCCAGTGTTCCAGGTGGGAGAGAGAGTATGGTTGTCCTCCCACAATCTCCATCTCCAGGTGCCTTGTAAAAAGCTGGCTCATTGATTTGTGGGCCCCTTTTGGGTTCCCAACAGGATTAACCCTGTGACCTATGTTCTCGAACTCCCTGCTAATATGCGCATTTCTAATGTTTTTCATGTGTCTCTGCTGAAACCAATGGTCTGTAACAGATATACTACTGCTCCTGTTTGTCCCAGACCTGTCCAAGTAGGAGACCATGAGGAATATGAAGTGCAAAGCATTTTGGACTCTCGCAGGGTCAGGAGCCAGGTACAATATCTAGTGCACTGGAAAGGGTATGGGCCTGAGGAGCATTCCTGGGTTGCTAATAAAGATCTCCATGCGCCTGCCCTTCTCCGTGAATTCCTCTCCCGTAATTCCTCTGGTGCTGGTCCTTTTCAGTGGGGGAGAGGTCTTAAGGGGGGGTACTATCACAGTCTTCCTTTGGCTATCCTGTGCTTCCTTCCTCTGTGGTGTGTTGGCTGGCATGAATGTAGATTCTTCCTTATTGCTAATGTCATGAAACAGGCACTGGCTAGGACGTATGTTTATGAGCCTATTCTGTGTTGCCTAATTGGGTCCCGCTTTCTCCTGCTCCTTTATAAACCTCCCTGAGCCTGGGAGTCATTGCCCTTACGTGGTGTTTCTGATATTGTCTCCTGCGCTCTGTTATGACCCATGCTTTCCTGAGAATCTGCTCCGTGTATGACCCCAGCTTGTCTGACTACCCGCTCCATATAGTCCTTGGCTTGTCTGACCTGTAGCTCTGGCTGACTATTTGCTCAGTACACACCTAGCGTGCCTAACCACTAGTCTCGGTTATCCGTGGCTCAAGCCTGCTCTCTCTCCCTGTTGCCTCTGGTCGCGTGACCCGAGGTGCCGACTGGTGCATCCTCGTCTGTACTCACTGGTGCTCCACTCGCACCTCTGTCTTAGTCTCCAGTATCTTGCAGTAGTGCAGTGCACAGCACAGTGTGCATCCCCGGATAGGAGCTTGGGGCCAATTATCCTGTGGTCTGGGGTTGTGTGGGCTAATACCATAGCACAGCTTACCTTATATCCAGCGCCGCCGCTCCGGCTGGCACTGAAATTGTATTGCTACAAATGACACTTCGGCGTCATCCCACGCATCACTTCTGGGACTGAGTCTGGGCGCACTTGGAGTCAGTAGCCTCTACCCGTGTCCTCTGGCTAGGCGGTTCGGAGGCTCCAGAAGACGCAGCTGAGGTACAGGAGTTTGACGCATCTTGGCAAGATGCGTCAATTACGGGAGCAAGGCTGTGTATTGACACAGGCCTCAACCTTATACAGGGAGTTCTGGTCTGTCTCCTCCTATCTACTTCCAGGCTCTTAGTATTTAAAGGTAACTGGATTCATATCCAGTTAGCCTTATGTTTTTGTCCTGTGCAGTTGTATTAGCTTGTATCCTGATATCCTGTGTATGACCCTGGCTTGTCTGACCATCCATCCTGGTGCTGACCTGTGGCTTTGTCTGGCTCTCCTCTGTGCGCTCCTTGTCTGTTTGGACATCCAATCTGGTGCAGACCTGTGGCTCTGCCTGACTACCCGCTCCGTGTATGACCTTGACTTGTCTGGCTATCCAACTTGGTGCTGACCTGGGGCTCTGTCCAGCTACCCTCTCTGTGTTGCCTTCTGACTAGTGGACATCCCATCTGGAGCAGACCTGTGACTCTGGTGGACTCAGACCGTACTGACTGCAGGCGTAAGTCAGTAGTCTCCCTTGTCGCCATCTTATTGGGAGACAGTAGGGTCGATTCGGTGTTTCTCTCGGGGTGATTGAGACTACCAGTTGGCTCCAGCCTACTCTCTAGCAGTTGTGGTGGACCCGTTGGCGGCTCCTATTGCTGATAGAGTCTCTAGCCTCTCTTGTCACCCTCTGCTTGTTTATTTTTTAATGTTATCATTCTAATAAAGGTGATTTTACTATATTGTCTGACACCTTGACTTTGCTTGCCAATCCGTGACATACCATTGGATTTATATTTTATATTTGTGTCTGTCCTTCTTTGCCTGAAAACCGTGACATATGATTGGGAGTCACACCACCAGAATGTCAGAGGTGCCAGAACTAACAGCAGCAGAAGCACTCCTACAAGTTCCTGGGGCTCTGGGGCACATAATAGTAGAGGTGTAGATGTATCAGAGAGTGTGCCATGATTTAATTCACTTAAATTAACACCCATGGCTCTTGCTACTGTCCTGAAAATGCAAAACATGGAGGAGTATGACTTTAAGTTTGTTAGAGGAGATTACAAAAGTCATAAAATTACCACATCTGCTGCAGCCACCACCTCTACCTTCTCTGCCATAATTCATGTTGTTAAAGCAATAAAGTTACATAACACTTCTACTATGTACTGCTATCCCACAGTTACTGAGTTCTTAGAAAGGAGTTAGAACCTGCACAAAAATAATCGAAAAAGACTCCTGTGGAATAGCAAACTTTCCAAAATGTTGTCATTAACATGCTGCCTTTTTTCTTTTGTAAAAATAAATAAATAAAGGCTACCCATGAACTACAAATAAACAACATGTGGCTTACTATAGCTAATAAACAGTGGGGTTTAGTTACATGTTTATGGCCAAACCATAATAAGCTTGCCTGCCCCATCAAGGCACTCCAGATTTAGGCTAGTCAAATCCAAGTGAACATGTATTTAGTATAATGCAATAGAAAACAGTGATACCACCTTACCTTACTGTGAACAAAACCTTTGTGAGGGTGGTATTTATTCCTTTCCTAATCACAGCTATTACCTGTTGCAGGGAGCTACCAACCAAGAGGGGAGGAGACAAAACCTCCTAAAAATACATACAGGAATATACAGTTTCCTGGGTTACTCAGAATAGCGTTTATCAATAATGTTCAATTTATTATATATGTGTGTAGTCAGGAGAGAAGTAAGAACTTTATCTTGGCTACATATACAAAGTAAAGAAAAAGAAAATCTGTTCATCAAATCCATCGTATATGTAGCCAAGATATAGTTCTTGCAGCTCTCCTGCATTGGACACCTCTCTAGCATTCAAGGGTTTTAAAACCCAATTTAAGAAATAAGAATCTGGAGATGTGTTATTCGCGATGTATGTGAGCTGCTGAAACCCTTTGAGGAGGCAATCATGCTGGTATGTCGCATTGGGGCAGGAATTAGTGAAATTCTACCAGCGATATTTTTATTGCAGAAAAAAATGAGGAGCATGGCTGAGGATTATTAAACACAGCTGGTGAAGTATATGTTAGCGTGCTTTGAACAAGATCTTCGCATTGTGTCCATTAAAAGCAATGAGGAATACATTCTTGCCACTTTGCTGGACCCCTGTTTCAAACACAACATTTCTGAATTTCTGCCAAAGGGCCATCAACAGTTTGTCACAACAAGGAGTCATGATCAGCAGCAACTCTCCAAGGAATCAGATTTTGTCAAGTAGTATCGAGACATGATTATTGATCAAGTGGAGGGTTGCATTGTGGAGGATGAGAGGGAGAAAGTGAGAACACAACAAACATCTAGACAGTATAGTGAAAAGGGAGGCAGCAAAGAATTTGAACCAGCAGAAACAGCTACATCATCAACCAGAATATCCCATTTGGAACACAGGGCAATTCATGGGTCTCAGCAGGGGTGGCAAAAACCCAACATGGGTAGTGGTGGCAGTGGCGCCAGCAGCATATCTCTTTGGGACTTGCTCCCTGAGTATGGTTTGGTAACTGACACACAGGAACACTGTGTAGCCACTAGAAGTGGTCCCACTGCATGTGAGATGGTTTCTGCATACTTGCAAAATAGCTATGTTTTAGGCAAAAACAATGACCCCATGGACTACTGGCAAACAAAGCAGTGTGTGTGTGGCCAGCACTGACACATACTGCAGTGGAAACCCTCAACTGTCCTCCAGCAATCGTTGAATCTAAGAGGGTATTCAGTGAGGCTGGTTATATTGTCAATGACTGCAGGACACGGCTATCAAACAGCAATGTTGGGAGACTAATTCTTAAAAATGATCCAACATCTCATACCAGGTAGCAGAAACCACACATGACAGACAAAGCCAGGACAAATATATTAACAGCAGCACAGATGAGGAGGTGGAGGAGGGATGTGAAGAAGGGTTGCCACCATCTACCCCACTTGGGACCACTGCTATGAACAAGTAATGTTTGTAAATAATCTGAGAAGGAGGAAAGAGATTTAACGCAAACATGACAATAGTAAAAACTAAATATATATATATATATATATATATATATATATATATATACACAAATCAGACCATACTAGCAAGTCCCCACCACCACCATTACAATACACATCTGCCACATTGTAGGTTGTACTTTATTTTATTTTATTACTTGACATCATCAGGAATATGTGCCAGTGTCACTTAAGCAGGAAGTAAGTGTCTTGTGGGCAAAGGACAAATGCATTCTGCATGCTAACACATATTTCAAGCCATATGTTACTGTAGGACTCACAACTTTGACTTTCAGACACTTATTTCTCCACTACAGCCCTCAGAAGAAGTAATATTACAGTGGAAAATTTAGTACCTATGGGAAATATAGGTGAAAATGTGTTAAAATAGGCCACAAATTGTTAAAATAGTCAAAAAGGAGAAATATTTTGCATAGGTGAAAAGGAGAAAACTTTTGCAAAAAAAGTGAAAAATCTGCAAGTTTTCGTGAAAAGTCATGCGGGAAATTTTTCACACTTTTCGCCCACCCCTACTTATGTCCCCAGTTGCAGGGCTCTGGGCCCACCACAGGCTGCAATTGATAACTACACAATAATAATGTGTACTAAAGCCACTTAGAAATACAAATGAGTACAACTAACCAGTTTTGGTACTGTTTTACTAAGTGTTTTGTTTCTTCCATACCCTATTTAATGGTATTACAAGGTACTGAAGAGGCCCAGGGCCGTATTCAACAATTTAAAGTGAGGCAATTCCAGACCAAACCAACTGCATCATAGAGGTGAAATGAAAATTCACATTGATTTAAACTGAACTTTTAACTTCTTAAATGCTGGAGAGGTCTTCAATGCATTTCTTTGCAATGCTGTAGAGACCTCTCTAGCATTCAGTGGGGTTAAAAGCCCCATTTAAATCAAAGGTAATTTGTAGAACATTTATTTCCCCTATGGTACAGTTGGTTTTCTCCAGAATTGCTTTATCTTGATGAATAAGACCTAAGGTTTCATGATTAAAGTACCATGTGTTTTAGCCATCTTATGTATTGGTGCTAGACTTCCTAGTAATATGGTCGGGCTGCACTGTACACTGATAATGCAGTGGATTGGCCCAAGTCCCAGGTCTCTTGAGAAACTACCAACTCCCCGCATTAAATACACTTCAAAGCGCTACATTAGTCATGTGGACCTGCTAATAAACTAAGAGGTCAATATTCATAAATTTGCAAAGCTTTTGGACACATATGATATATCAATGAATCAAAAGGAGAATCGGATCTAAGCACACATATTGCATGCACCGTTTATAGTATCAGTGCTACTGTGTACATATGTGGATTGTTGTCACTAAGAGAGGGCAGGAGATTATAGAAATATAGATTTTAACAGCAGATAATAAGCATCTGACCCATCCAATATGCCTATTTTCCTATCCAGATAAAATTCAGTCTTACATAGTTCTCAGAATAGACTTAAAGGGATAGTAATACTTAAAATGTAAAAAAAAATATGTTGTAGGGTTTATCCCCCTGAGTAAAACAAGAGTACTCCCACTGCTGAGAGGTGTTTTATTCAAAAGTTATTAATTTTCAAAGTTGAATTTTTTAGGTGCAATATCACAGTGGCCTGAAATTGTACAGTGGCGCTGTTGCTACACGATCCTATGGACAACTCTGGTCAGTTGACCATAAATCTCCATAGGATGGTGTAGCAACAGCGCCACTGTACAATTTCAGGCCACTGTGATATTGCACCTAAAAAATTCAACTTTGAAAATTAATAACTTTAGAATGAAAGACCTCTCAGCAGTGGGAGTACTCTTGTTTTACTCAGGGGGATAAACCCTACAACATATTTTTTTTTACATTTTAAGTATTACTATCCCTTTAAATTTATCACAAACAACAGTGTGGATAATCGACACTCTGATAGTTAAAAAAAATATAGAAAAACAATAAACAATATTACAATTTTAAAGGGATATCTTTGTGTGTAGTATACCCTAGTATTATTAGCTAGCTCAATTCCTAGGTGAGTGTGCCCCACCTATTTTCAGAACAAATACAAACAACAAGTAGGAGAGCACTTTTTTTCAACATCCAACTCTATAAATCAAATAATATCAGACTCTGATTCTTATAAGCATAAACAATTACTTTACTAAAATCAGTACAAAAGTACAATCACTGTATATAAAAATATGTATATACTAAAACACATGGGCCTAGATGCACTAAATGTCGATGTGGTGTTGGAATGATATTGTTGATGTGTTCGAATCACTCCGACAAGTCAATCTGCACACACATCGACATATTCACAAAAATTGTCGGATGGAAGATGAAGGTTGGAGAAGATCCCTATTAGCATACAGGATCGAAGTGCTGTCGGTGTGGAAGGGATCTCCTCCCTCACTCATCACCAACACTATGACAATTCTGAACAGCATTCTCTGTGCTTCTCTACATAGCCAGTAGGGGAACACAGAGAAGACTTTCAGCACCATGGACAGCATTGAATGTTATAGGGATGTGCATTGCTCACCCCTGTGGCATTCAAAGGGTTATAATAAACAGAAATAGTACACCAAGCACTACACAATGCCCTCCCCTTCGACACCCCCCATTTAGAATGTCAACATATATTGTAAAATAACAAACAAAATAAGTATCTTGTAATACCTTTTTTATTGGACTAACAGAATTTCGGATTGACAAGCTTTCGGGAGAACCTCCCTTTCTCAAGTCTAAAGCATTTCTGACTAAAAGGACACAGAATTCACAGTGATACATAAAATTCAAAGTTTGGCTGTATGTAGGTTTAAGAAAACATAACAGCAGATAAGGCCAGAGGATCTACACTCTACTTGTAGAAGGTCGTAAATACCTTTTGTAAGGATTGGGGTGGGGGGAGAGGGAAGAAAAATGCAGGAGATGATAATGGAGTGGGGAGAATTAAAAAAGTTTGCACATGTTAGGAGTGCTAGAATTGCCATCCAACAATCCAGCATGTGCATGCAGGCCTATATACAACATGCGCCCATATGTGTACATACATACACACACACACACACACACACATACAAACATACACCCATATACATACATATACATATATACATATATATATATATATATATATATATATATATATATATATACACATATATACATACATATATATATATACACATACACACACATATACAAACACATACACATGCATACATACATACACACACACACACACACACATACAAATATATATACATATACACACACATACATATACATACACACACATACAAATATATATACATATACACACACACATGTACACATATACATATAAAAACAGAACTGGTATTGTACCAAGAAGCTAGTGCACACACAGGACTTGGAAAAAATGTGAACATTTATTTTGTCAACGTTTCGACCCCCTAGAGGGCCTTTATCAAGACAAAGAATCTAACACCTGAGTGACCATTTATACAGTGATACCGTGCAAAAAAGCCCGCCAAGTTTACTCACCTGGAACCCCCTGGTGACGTCACTCTGACGTGCGACTGACACCCGTGGGTCCAACTGAGCATCCTGGGAATTGTGACCCACATCTGCATTGTGTGTACCAAAACCACTTACAACAAATACGGAAGACAACAAAACAGGGATATTTACACATATACAACACGATTCATCTGAGGGTATGAGTGGATTGACATCAGAAGATATAGAACTGTGTGTTGAAAAACATTACTATCAACAATGTATCGCTACTCCTCGCAATTCAACACAGAGTGTCATCCATTACTTAGTGACTTAAAATCAAGGTAATCAAAATAACAAAGAGACATCCGATCCTATTAAACAACAGAATAGGGGACTCGACTTAACCTTCTGCGAGTCAGCGGAGAATCGGGTATATTATCCAGTATGTCCCGTTTCATATAGGTTATGAACATATTATTACCTTATATTAGTGTACTGGCCATATGGTATCTGTCTTAAATATAGCCACACTGCAAATGTGTCCATCCGTGGTACGCATCTTTCATCTTGGTTGAAAGTAACATCCTTCACCGGGAGCCCCTGGCTCTACGCGTGCTGCCACTTCTGCAGACATCGCGGAGACCTATTGACAGGACTCAACCCGGTAGCAGTTTTTTACCAGTATACTTCCATCACCTGGTGGAGGTGGTAATTCACACACTGGGCATTCACATATGAAATGGTTATTTGTAAGGTATGCTACCCGTGATGTGATAAAACCTAACAGGGTCAATTCATGCTCCACATATTGCCGGTAATCCACAATAAAGAGAGTATTTTCCACCAACCGGTGGGATTGATGAACACAACAGTAAACCACATTTAGTCATGCATTTAAGTTGTGAATTCCAGATAGTACAGTACCATAAATCACTTCAATGGATGACATCTAATTGTAGTGCGATGTTGTAACATGATACAAAAGAAGAACAATTAGTTCATAATATCTGTGTCAATCCAAGAGAGGATAGTCAAAGAAAGAACATGCCCTAAATAGATATTACATATTCAATTGGACTTTGTAGCAACACATTCCAATGGACATCAACCTACTGACTGCCATATTAATAAGAGTAGTAACTGTGGTATATACAAAAAAGATGTATGTTGACATGATCAGATTTTTGTTCAAACACACCAAACAACCTCTACTAATACAGAGCAAATGATAACGTCATATTAATAAAGCAATAGGACAAGAAGGGCACCGTGCTTTCAAGTTGACCTATTGTGCAATATTCCTAAACTAACATAATTTATATATAGGCAACGTCCACCATCTGTCAGCATAATTAAACTGTGCACATTGTACCCAGTTTAACAAATCAACCAATGGGTGCACACCGGTCCGCGATGCCGGATCGGAGGGAGAGAAGGGTTTATATCCCCTAAATCCCCCGAACCGTCATGTATGGTTCCAGGTCACCCATCCCAAACCTTAAATATGTATCTGATCCTGTGGTTGTTTGTAGTTGATTAAAGCATGTATTATTGACATAAAAAGAAACTGTAAGTTTCACAGAGGACAAATGAATGTCCATAAACTCTATCATAGAAAGCAGTTGAATGACAGTTGTTCATTTAGCCCCCTAGGAGCAACTGTATCCAAAAGATAGATCCACTGGGTCTCTTTTTGTAACAGTTTTCTTCCCCTATCTCCTCCTCTGGGCAAAGGGGGTATCCAGTCTATTATCATATATCTCAAAGTGGGCAATGGATGTTTAAACATAGCAAAATGCACCGCTACAGGTTGATCCTTAGTTTTAGATTGATTCCTCTTGTTAGGGTTATTCACAGCTTCCAAGGCAGCTTTAATAGCTGATCTATGATTGCTCATTCTTTCTTTGAATGAAGTTACAGTCTTACCCACATATAGTAGCCCGCAAGGGCAGATGATGATATACACCACGTATTGGCTGGTGCAAGTTAGATGGTGCCTAATTGGTATTTTGTATCCTTTATGTGGATGTTTAAAAGATGTACCAGCTATCATATAGCCACAAGTCACACATGAAGTGCATTTGAAACATCCTGGTTTAGGTTTCCAGTTCTCTTTATTATAGCATTGGACCGGGTCTGTTTTGACCAAAATATCTTTAAGATTTTATCCCCTCCTATAGCAAAACATAGGATAGTCTTTAGTATGCGTTGCTAGTTGTGGGTCTGTTCTGAGAATGTCCCAGTGCCTCCTTACACTGTTTCTAGTTGAATCAGATTGTACAGAATAGGTAGTCTGGAATCTGAGTCGCTCAGTTCGTATTTTCTGTTTTTGCATAAAGCTCTGTTCTCTAGATGTCTCCAATACCTTTCTTCTGTGAGAATTAACTATCTTCTCATCATACCCTCTCTCCAAGAATCTCTTGCCCATTTTGTCCAATTCATCTATCAACAGATTATCGTTGCTCACGATCCTCCTTGCCCTCAGCATCTGAGATTTAGGTAAACTCCTCTTAAGGTGAGAAAGATGGTGACTTTGGTAGTGGAGGAGATTGTTCCTATCAGTACCCTTAGAGTAGAGTGTAGTTTGAATTCAACCTTCTGTAAGCTGTACCAGGACATCCAAAAATGGTATCTCACTGTGGTTGTAATTAAGAGTCAACTGGATCCTAGAATGGTTTATATTTAGATCATTTACCATTTCTTCTAGGTCACACGCTGTGCCACGCCACAGTATGAACATATCATCAATGTAGCGGGTGTATAATATGTTGTGATGCTGGAACAAAGGATGTTTAAATAGATGTTCACATTCATATCTGTACATGTATGTGTTGGCATAGGATGGTGCCATACATGCCCCCATGGCAGTCCCGGTCTTTTGTAGATAGAACTTATTCTCAAACTTGAAAAAGTTTTTTGTTAAGCATATATTAAGTAGAGAAATGAAAAACTCAATTGGAGGACCCGTATATGATTCATTGTTAGTAATGAGATTTCTGACTGCATCTATCCCATCATTGTGAGGTATCACTGTGTATAATGATTTTACATCCATTGTACCCAGCAGATACTCACCAGGAGGGATATCAACTTGTAGTAGGAGACTTAAAAAGCTGTTAGTATCCTTCAGAAACGAAGGCAAATTCTGTACACATGGCTGCAGGTATATTTCAATGTATTGTCCTAGTGGATGTAATAGGGAACCAATGGCAGAAATAATTGGCCTCCCCGGTGGGTTAACAGGTGACTTGTGTATCTTTGGCAATGTGTATAGAATGGGGCGTATCGGATGTTCAGTGGAGAGGAACAGCCCTGTTTGTTCACTAAGCCAGCCCGATGTTACTCCAAGTGAAATCAACTGGTCTATTTCTTTTTTGTATTTAATAGTTGGGTCAGCTGGTAGAGGTTCATAGGTGTCTATGTCAGCAAGCTGAGAAAGAATCTCATCTCTGTATTTAGAATAGTCCTGTAGGACTATAGCTCCACCCTTATCTGCTGCTCGTATTACTATATTGTGATCTGCAGTTAATGTTTTGATAGCTTCCCTTTCTATACGTGATAGATTTTGATACACTGATATCCTCTTGGAATTTTTAGGGGCAGTATCTTGTTCTACCATACGTTGAAAAGTTTTGATGGATGGATTGTTACTCTGAGGGTCAAAAACAGATCTATTTTTGAGAGTGGCTGTGGCCTCTTTTTGATTTAAATCTTTAGAAAAAAATTCCTTAAGTCTTAGTGTGCGATTAAATTTATAGAGGTCCACCTGCCAATCAAAGCTGGAAAATTTGTTTGTAGGCACAAATGACAATCCTCTTTGCAACAATCTTGTTTCACCCATAGTCAAAGTATGGGAGGACAAGTTAAAAATTAAGGTTTCGGTAGGGGAGGTTTGGCTGAATTGTCTATTTTTGTTTTTGCCCCCCCTCCTCGTCCTCTTCCTCTTGTATTGCCCCTGTTCTGTTCCTGTGCCCCCGTGGTTACCCCTAAAAAAGATGAATCAGTAGATGCTCCCTCAGTTTCAGAGTCAGGGGAGGAAGATAAAGTATCTTCCCTATCTGTGAAACCAGGTAGTTTGGGTTTTAAAATAGTACGTCTTCTGGGCAGTCTCCTTGGTTGTTCAAATTCACCTGTAAGCCACCTATACACTTTGTGTGTTTTGTAATCTTCAAGTACTTTGTTAAACTTGTCCCTTTTGTACTTAGCCAGTTTGTTCTGGTACGTTTCTATCTTTTCATCTAATGTTTTGCACCAGTCAGTGGTTTTATCATTCCTCAAAGTTTCAGAATATTTAGCCTCAAATTCATTAATACTTGTCCTTACCTCAGTAAGTTCCTTATTGATCTCCTCCACCACCAAAATCATCAAGTCCAGGGAGCACTGATTCAATACACCTATCCACTTTTTGCAGAAGTTAGCATTAGTACGTCCAATTGTAGGTATGTTTTTAATTCTAAAACCTCTTGGGATTTTCTTCTCTCTGTAGTATTCAGATAATGTGATGCCATGTAGTGTTAAATCAACCTCCCTTTTCTTGTGTTTCAGAATTTGGAAATGAAGTTCAGTTGGAGTGTAATGTCCATATGTGGTAGTAAAGTTGTCCTTGAATAGAATAGCATCAATCTTGGATTGGTCAATCTTGTAAATTTGTGCATCTGTGTCCTTCCCTCCAGCAGACTCAAAAAAAAAATCCCTCCATGGATCATGCAAAAAAAACTGTATCAAGTATACAGGGTCTTATGGTGGAAAAAAATAAACTAATTGGTTTCTTAAAAACCACTATCAATAGTAAAAATTTGGGTGCACCAAAAAATGAGTATTTTACTCATATAATAAATAGATGCATAAAGTTTGGGCACTCCTCTTGAAGAAAAAGATATAACAACTGCCTGGGTGCTACTAGTATTAGAAATTGTATAAAAACAGAACTGGTATTGTACCAAGAAGCTAGTGCACAAACAGGACTTGGAAAAAATGTGAACATTTATTTTGTCAACGTTTCGACCCCCTAGAGGGCCTTTATCAAGACAAAGAATCTAACACCTGAGTGACCATTTATACAGTGATACCGTGCAAAAAAGCCCGCCAAGTTTACTCACCTGGAACCCCCTGGTGACGTCACTCTGACGTGCGACTGACACCCGTGGGTCCAACTGAACATCCTGGGAATTGTGACCCACATCTGCATTGTGTGTACCAAAACCACTTACAACAAATACGGAAGACAACAAAACAGGGATATTTACACATATACAACACGATTCATCTGAGAGTATGAGTGGATTGACATCAGAAGATATAGAACTGTGTGTTGAAAAACATTACTATCAACAATGTATCGCTACTCCTCGCAATTCAACACAGAGTGTCATCCATTACTTAGTGACTTAAAATCAAGGTAATCAAAATAACAAAGAGACATCCGATCCTATTAAACAACAGAATAGGGGACTCGACTTAACCTTCTGCGAGTCAGCGGAGAATCGGGTATATTATCCAGTATGTCCCGTTTCATATAGGTTATGAACATATTATTACCTTATATTAGTGTACTGGCCATATGGTATCTGTCTTAAATATAGCCACACTGCAAATGTGTCCATCCGTGGTACGCATCTTTCATCTTGGTTGAAAGTAACATCCTTCACCGGGAGCCCCTGGCCCCTGGGGGGAGAGGGAAGAAAAATGCAGGAGATGATAATGGAGTGGGGAGAATTAAAAAAGTTTGCACATGTTAGGAGTGCTAGAATTGCCATCCAACAATCCAGCATGTGCATGCAGGCCTATATACAACATGCGCCCATATGTGTACATACATACACACACACACACATACAAACATACACCCATATACATACTTATACATATATACACATATATATATATACACATATATACATACATATATATATATACACATACACACACATATACAAACACATACACATGCATACATACATACACACACACATACAAATATATATACATATACACACACATACATATACATACACACACATACAAATATATATACATATACACACACACATGTACACACATATATATATATATATATATATATATATATATATATATATATACACATACACACATACATACACATACATGTATATATACACACATATATACACATATATATATACATATACACATACATACATACACACACATACATAAACATGCATACACATACACACATACATACACATACATATATATACACACATACATACATATATATATATATATATATATATATATATATATATATATATACATATACATATATATACATACATATATACATACATACACATATACACACATACATAAACATGCATGCACATACACATACACACACATGTACACATACATACATACACATACATATGCATATATACACACATACATATATACACACACATATACAAATACATATACACACACACACACACATATACATATATACATACATACCCATATACACATGATACACACATACACATATATATATATATATATATATATATATATATATATATATATATATATATACATACATACACATACATACACATACATACACATATGTACACATACATACATACATACATACACACAAGCATGCATACATATACACACATATACACACACACATATGCACATACATATATACATACATACACATACATACACATATACAAACATACATATACATGCACATATACATACATACACACACTCACACACACACACATATACATAAACATAAATACAAATACACATACATAAATATATACATACATATACACACACACATGTACACACATATACACATATATACATAATATATATATATATACATATCATCTACATACATATACATACACATACATACATATACACACATATACACACACATACACATACATACATACATTCATCTATACATACACATACAATGTGTCTATATACCCACCCACAAATATATATGCATAAAGTACATATACATATGTACATAAACACATACACATGAGCACACACATATACACAAATGCATACACCCAAATATGTAGGAATACATACTAAAACGTACGTCCAAACACAAGAGCCTATATGTATACTAGTACATATACACATACACAAACACATGCATACCTACATGTACATATATGCACATAAACCCATATATACATATAGAATAGCACACCCACATATATACCTACATGTATTGAAGTATGGGGAAGCATCTGTCTGTACACCATGCTGATATACTAGTAATAATACAGAACCTATAATTAGAATTCATTATGACATGTGGATATATATATGAGGAGTAACATACTGATAGAGGGGTCATGTGAAACTTTGATAGTGGGACAGGAAACCCAAATCAACATTTAGTCCTCTGTCCTTGCTGTTAAAAAATATGATCATTCTGGCTTCAAAAGTTTTTCTTTCTTGGGTGTTTCTAAAGTTTCCTTTGAGTACTTTGATTTTTAGGTCCTTAACTGAGTGGTCAGGCTGGGTAAAATGGTGTCCCACAGTGGTGCAGTAGGATCCTTCTTTGTGATGTTTGATGGAGTGTCTGTGCATGTTCATTCTGCCATTTAATTGCTGTGTGGTTTCCCCAATGTAGCACCCTAGGTGGCATTTGGTGCAGTGTATCATATATACCACATTGCTAGATGTGCTGTATTGTATATATTCGACATACTAATTCCATCCAACATTCACCTCAGGGACTGACATGTAGTAGTCAAACCTGTCTTTTATTCAACACTTAACCCTTTGAGTATTGGAGAGATAGGAAAGCATTGCTTGGCATGTGTTTCCTACCCCTCTGGTACCCAAAGAGTTAATAGGCAAGGTATGGACTGCATACCTTGCCTGTATATATGTGTGTGTTAAACATTTATTGTGCATTAAAACATGTTCATTATGAAAGATGTTAAGATTTAATTATGTGTACATTAGACCTCAAGGTGGGTGTCATGACCCCTCATGACACTCCCCTAATATGAGGCCGACAATTGCCCTTTAATAACATTAAGAACATATAAGCTATGTGAAACATAGCTTATATGGACTTTTATTGTGATATTAAACGATCAGACCTCAAAGGGGGGCACCAAGACCCATCCTGATAGCCTCCCTATGGTGGATCAGCTATCAAAATGGATAGCTGATCCATGGAGCGACCCCAAAGGCATTTACAGTCTTCTTGATGCTGCCAGCTTTACATCCGCCTGCAGCAACAAGAACTGACTGAATGAATGAACCTGGTCAGTGGGTTCATGTAAGGTAAAGGAAGCTCTGTGGTCCCATCATTAATCAGTCACTGGGGTCAAACCGGGTGACTGATTAAATTATCGGAGCGCAGGGCTGCTTCCTAGCAATGAACCCAGTGACAGGGTTCATTCAGTGAATGCAGCGCTTAGAGTAGATGTAAATGCGGCTTTTACATCTACTCTGAGCGTGATTCACAACTTGCTGCCCCTGCAGCCAGTGCCACCACTGCTGTGCCTGCAGCCGCTAGTGTTGTACCTGCTGCCAGATGTGCTGCTACTAGTGTTGTACCTTCTGCCAGTGCTTAATCTGCTGCTAGTGCTGAACCTGCTGCCACCAATACTTTGCCTGCTGCTAGTGTTTCTTGTAGTACTCAGGGGGGGAAGGAGAAAATGATGCCAAGTGCGACAGCAGGGGACCCTCTGTCACATTTCTCATCACCTCCTCCAAGCAGCAGTGAGATGTCTGGAATAGAGCAGCATCATGTAGGGACTAGTGGTAGTGGTGATGTTGGAGAAGCTGGGGTGTAAGAGACATTGATGGCCTTTTTATCAGAAACTGAGAAGGAATGGGGGACAGGGTTGAGGATGGACATCATCACCACCACTAGCAATCAGCATTTGGAATTTGCAGAAATTGCAACTGCTTCAATTTCTGCTGCTGCTGAGATGAAAGGGCAGCAGGGTGCTGAGGAGCAGGCTAGTGTGCCACAAACCACCGTGGACACATTGTGAATGGGGTCAACAAGTAATGTGGGAATAGGAGACTAGGTGTTTGGATACAGTTGTGCCTCTGAGGCTATTTACCACGCATACACTGTGCACATTGCAGTTGCTGATGAGAGCCACAGTTCCTGCTCTCAAGGGAAAAAAAAATATTCTAATAACAACACACCCATGATTTTGGAGGAGGGGCAGGTAGAGAAGATTTAATGGCCAACTTCTTCTTTTCTCCACATAGACTGGAGGCTACTTATTGTGCTGCTACTGCCTCAGATGCATCACTGGAGCCAGTCGTGGCAAGTGGAACCTTCATCATCCATCTTCCATGTTACTGCTATTGTTGATCCCATTCCCTTTCAGCTGCCTAATCATCCTGCTGCTTAAGCAACTTAGCAGCAGCAGTACGAACAGCAGTTGCAACTCAGGATTCAGCAGGACATTTGACAGTGGCCACTGGCCAACATGACCTGCTGGTACTAGGCCAGTAGGGTATTTTTATATTTTTTCTCAGGGCCTGTGTTTTGAAAAAAACCAAAAAAACAAAAAAAGCTTGATCAGGGCTGCGTCTTACTCCCTGGAGTGCTGAGGGCCACGGGCAGAGTCACTCCTGCAGGATTCCTCATTGGTATCAGATAAATATCCAAGCGAGCAGGGTACTTTTTCTGGATCCAATGTCCTTACACAGTTATAAGACTTATTTTACCACAGCAGTGGGCTCTTATGTAACAATGGTACACAACCAAGGCTCTTCAGTGCGTTTCGTGTCTGCTAGATCTTCTTCAGGAAGTCCTATATAGTTCTCAGAAAAGAATTAAATATATTACAGGCATTTTTAAAATCCTTTACCCCTACTACTTCCACTGGGAGGCAGTTCCATGAATCTATCAGCCTTTTTATAGATGGTTACTTATACACATTACTTCTAATCTTCCCACTCTAGGTCATGCTGTCTTGTTCTAGTATTTCTCTTTGTCTGAAAAAAATTCTTCCCTCCAGAACTGTATTAAATAATTTAATATATAGTTAGAAGTTTCTATTCTGATCAAATAACCAAGTCCTGATGAAATAACTAGGGCCCATCCATTAAGATTAGAGGAAAGGAGGTTTTGACTTCAGCAGAGGAAAGGGTTTTTTACAGTTAAATTAATGAATTCCTTGCTCAGGGATGTGGTTATGGCAGATACAATGGACACATTTAAGAGAATATTAGATACATTTCTTTCAAAAGAGAACATACAGGATTATTCTGTGTATTAGTAGGCAAAACAGGAAGTTCTGATAGACTAAATTATTTGCAACCAGAAAAGATATATAATTTGCATGTCTCTGGGTTATGAAGGGAAAGGTTGAACTTGATGGACTTGTGTCTTTTTTTCAACCTAATTTACTATGTTACTGTTACTGTATCTTCCCTTTTTTCACCTCTGAAATCTGGCTACCATAGGGCAATATTAATGTAAAAAACAACACTTTAAACTGCAATAACTTTAGAAAATGTATCTCCCAATGGTGGGATTAGTCTTTGTTTAACTCTGCAGAAAATGGTCTACAAAATGTTTTTTATCCAAATCCGTATTACTTGCTTAACATATAATTTCCATAACATTTGCAAGTGATCATGTTCCATATTTACCAAGAGCGTGGGTGAATTTTAGTGCTAAAAAGAGAAGTAAGACATCCTAATAATAACCACTCACTTACTTTACGATGCTCAGAAAATCCAAATGACCCAGTTGATTTTGCTCTTGTGCCTTTGTTAAAGAGATAACATCTTCAGTGACTCCTGAATATCATGTCCATGGAGGAGTATGTGACAGTTGCTAACATGAATATCCAGGACTGATGACGATGTTATCACTCAAGAAAAGACACAAGTTCAGAACTCATATTAACCTTTAGAATTTTCTGACCCTAGTAAGGTAAATTATTAGGAGGTATTACTTCTCTTTTAAATGCACAATAGTGAACCAAACAAATTTCCCATTACTGTAAATATTACTTATTACCCATTGAAGGACTGAGAGACCTATAGTGCATTGTATGCTTGTATAAGATTTATTGGATATCATATTCAAACTTACAGTTGGTGACTGTGGTGTTATTTTTTTACAATATAATTGGTCTTTTTGGCCCTTAGTACACATGACCTATTTCTATGTCAGGGATAGTTGACCTTTGGCTCGCCAGCTGTTGGGGGTCTATAACTCCCATCAGCCCCAAGCATTCATTCACTGGTTGAGGATGGTGGGAATTGTAGGACACAATGGCTGAATAGTCCTAGACTGTCTATCCCTGACTTTGGAATAGGCCATACGTACTAAGATCCAAAGTGAGGGGTAGCAAACCATGATTTCTGGGTAGGGGAAGCTATGGAAGGATATTGCTGACTAGATGCACCTGCAGTGGATTGTATGCTGCAACTGCTGCCTCAGCAATTATATTAGTAGGAACCACATCCACCACTACCTGTCCCATGTAACTGTCATCTTCACCACTATTCCCATCACCACCATTAATATCCATGGGCAGGGTGGACACACCAGCCTGATGATGACCTTGCTGCTGTGACATATCACACACTTCAGATTCAGATGACTTATCAGCAGGAAGTAAATGGGCAAACACCATAATGTCACTGCCAAGATACCCATTCAAATCTGCATCTCTCCTATTCTTCATTGGTTTGAGACAAGAAGTATCTCATACTATCTTCTTTACTACCCAATGAGTCATCACCATCATCACCAGTCTCTTCCTCCTCTGTTTGGGATAACAGGCTTGAGATAGGACCCCTGGTGTCACACTTATCATCACAGACACAGAATCAGCAGGCTCAAGTACGGCAGCTGCACTGCATTGCTACTGTGCACAAACACGCAGCTTGCTTTCTGAATCAACTCTTATCTACTGATCTATAACCATGCAGCATGGCAGGAAGTTTGGGGGTTTTATATCATGGAGGTGTGATTTCTCTGGGACATAGAAAGCATAGGTGGAAAAAGGCACCGTTCTCATAATAAAATCACTTGTGTTAGAGTGAGGACATTCTATGTCTTTTCTATGGAATTCCAGTAGGAAAAAAGTGGCAAATTGTGAATTTTCTGCAGAAATGCCCACAGGAAAAAAATCAGGACTTTTCACACACCTCTAGTGGGGCTATCAATAGGGATAGTAATGCATGTGGGGGCATTCTGGCATTTATAACTTTTTGTGTATTTCATGGCAGATATTGAGTTTAGAAAACTACAAACCATCAGACTGAAAGATAATTTCTGTCATGTGTAATAGTATGTTTTCTGTTTCATGTATCTGAAAGTAGCATAGTTTCCAGACTGGCAGCACACACCAGCTGCTATAATGATTACAACAGGGATGAGAACCCATAGCACTCCAGCTTTGGATACCTCTATGGCATTCAAAGGGTAAAACTTCAGACTGAGAAAGAGATGGATAAATATCAAGAGAGAGAGAGAAAGACTGAGATAGACGGAGAGATAGAGTGAAGGAGAGATATACAGATTTGCTAACCATTATAATAAATATGAAAGATTGATGCTGCACACTAACAAATAACTGCTTATCAGTATCGTCCAGATCTGCCAGTTGAACCTGATGCTCTCTAATATGGGTTAACACCCAAGTGATGATTGCTGACCTGTCTCTAAAGCTTTAGAGCTTGACACAGGGTCCCATATGTCATTCAGACCTGTGCAGTCATCATCATGTGTGCAGTCTAGCTTTGATGGCATGAAAATTGAAACGTCACTCTTGAGAAAGAAGGGAGTCTGAAGAGGTCAGGCACTCCATGCTAAAAAGCCAGGAAACCTGTTTCATAGAGTTTGGAAACTTTATCTTTCTTTTGTGCTGCACACAGTTGTAACCCTCAACAGTTCATACTGACACACCTCAATTTCATAGAACGGGATTGGAAAACAAACTAAAACTCACCTCACTCCAAATTCCTGCTCTTTCAGTTATCTTTCAAAGACAACTGGCAGATAATACAGATATTCCAGATGTTCAGACTTTCCTTCACTTGTTAGCATGTGTACTGCCTCCTTCAATGCATCCAGCCCCACCATGGACCTTGAACTTAGTACTAGAAGTGTTACAGAATGAACCTTTAGAACCAATCTCTTGAGCATCTCCAAGTCATTTGGCTCACAGGCAATATGATTCGGGGCTTACTGATCCTTCTTAGTCACTATGAAAGCTACCTATTCTTCATGGGTTAATTGCTCTGTTGAAGAAACCTACATATTGCAAATTTAGCCAGTTCTTTTTAGACTTATAGCCCATTCTACAAGGTCTGTCAACACATTCTAGCCTATCAAAACGGCAATGCCTTGATTTTAAGTTTCATATTGTTACACAGTTCTGCAAAGGTAATGTTTTGTCTTCAACAGACATTAGTGTGGTTGTAAGGTATTGTGAGTTAATGCTGATTAATTCAATCTGTTTTCTCTCCCACCGTGTATTTTTGGTGTATCTCTCTGTCCCTGTGTGTCCTACCCACTGGATGGACAATAAAAGGGATTTTATACTTACTGATACATTTTTTTTGTCTTAGTCCATTGAGGGACACAGGGCATCTAGCCCTGAAAAAAACTGTGTGTGGGTTTGTTGGTGTTCCCCTGCCATTTCTGTTATCTATGAAACTGGTCTGAATGGAGGCTAGAGAGAAAATAGGGTTAGGGGATTGGAGGAAATGAGACCATTACCTTTTAAGTGCCCACTGCCTGGTGGAGGGAAGGTTACCCCCAGGTCACTGTGTCCTGCAGTGGAGTAACAGAAAATAATTTATTAGTAAGTATAAAAAATCTTTTTTAACCCTTTGAGTGCCAAAGAGGTACACAACGCAATGCTTTGCAATACGTTGCGTACCCCTCTGACACTCAAAGGGTTAAGACCTTTCGAACTCACCCAAGCTGTTCACTTTAGTTCATGTGCAGGGGCACCCAGACATTTAACTGGTTCCTGGCATGAAAACCAGGGCCAACACTTGTCAAAACCTTTGATAACACTCAAAATTTGTCATGGCAGCCAGCCACTAACAAGAATGCCATATGGGCAATATATTTTTTAAACATTAGTTTATGACATATTTAGCTTTTATTTTGTTATTGCACATTTGGCAGGCAATGCCTCAACTCCCCATTCTAATGTTACTTCCTAAAAGGAAGTGTTATCTCATTTGCATAAACTCAGAAATAAACATACCTGTATAGCTCTTAAACTTTTGCTTTAAATTTTCAAATTGGCAAGCGAATATTGTGATGTTAAAAAGTTCATTCAAAATCAACTGTGCGTTACAAAGTAAGAGTTCCACTATAATCACTATTTTGAGAACCACTATTCTTTTTTTTTCCTTGCTAATTTGTCTCAGGTTTACTAGGAACTATGGGAAATTGTTTCTCTCTGTATCTACAGAGCTGGCATATTGAAATCTGTATTATGTTGTTAGAGCTAAAATTATGCTTCTTTGCAGAAGAACTTGTACACTCCTAAACCTTTATTAGTGTAACTTGCAACCCAACTGCACTATTAACTGTACTGAGATTTTCATGCCTCAAGCTGGTAGCACTTATTACATGCCTCAAGCTGGTAACACTTGTGGCTAGAAGAATAAGACATTGGGGATATTCACTAAGCAGTGTTAAAGAGGTAATGAAGTACAGATGACTTCTCTAATGTTATCATTTATGCAGTTCCTGTGTTATTCTATAGAGCCTATTCACTAAGATTGCCAAAGTTGAGGAAATCTTAGTGCATAGGCTCCATAGAATAACATAGGTATAGGAGAAGTGATAAACTGGAGAAGTCATCTCCATTTTATCACCTTTTTATCACCGCTTAGTGAATATCCCCCCTGGGATTTTAGCCCCTTCATTCAGTACTTAGAAACAGCCCTTCTTTGATTCCGAGTTAGATTATAGTATGTACCATAGTACACAGTACATACCATAGCATGTTCAAGCACTGATAACACAAACCCAGCAATTTCAAAAAGGTACGTTCCAAAAATGTAAAAGTAACCTTAAACTCTTGAGTTTTGGGGAGCAAAATACTTCCACCTCAGCATTTTAAAAATGATTTATAGACAGGTTTTTCCCTCATCCTTTTAATACTGTCAACTTACAAAGATGCATACTACAGGACTGTATAAGAGAGCCCTAGAGCAGGTGTGATTTGCATCCCTCCAGGTATTATAGTACTACAACTCACATCTTCCTCAGCCTGCTGTTGATTTGGTGATAATGGTGATGATAAGTGCTGTAGTTCAACAAGAGCAGGAGAACTAAAGGTTGCTCACCCCTGTTCAAGGGTTTTAAAGGTCCATAGGCAGCCCTGCAGTACGCCTCTTTTCACAAGCATCTAGTATTAAAAGAATGAATAGACAATTACATTTTGGGGAATCTTCCTTTAAACATTGCACAGGTGTATGCCAGTGACCTGTCAAATTGCATGAGACTGATTAATACAACATCTAGCTGTACTGTAAATGTACTACATGTGCAAAAGATGCTGTAAGGCAGGGATGGTCAATTGTTCAACCCATCCCCAACCAGCCATTGGATGGATGGAGATGATGACAACAGATGGAGGTCCAACAATTGACCATCTCTTCCCTAAGATTTGATAACCATTCAGAAAATGGACAGAGTGGCCTGCAAAACGTGTGGGGACAGCCAATAACTGACAGACATCTATATTGTGGTACTCCCTCCAGGCTCCATAGTGTGATATCACTTGAAAAGCCATCTCCACTTTATCACCTCTTTACATTGCCTTAGAGCATAATCCCACCCCCACATCAGAAATGGGAACGGGGTTATACATATATACATATTATATATAAGGTGTAAAAAACAGGTGATAAGTGGATATCAGTTCTCCAGTGTGATAAACTCTTCAGTTTCTATGTTATTCTATGGAGCCTATGCACTAAGATCTCTCAAGTTGGATATATTTTAGTGCTTTGGTTCCATACAATGACATAGGACGTTGAGAATTTATCACACTGGAGAAGTAATCTCCACTTTTTCACCTCTTTATCACACCTTAAATCATCACTCCCAGGAGAAGTCTTGTCCAGTGATACCACTTCTCCATTTCCTATGCTATTCTATGGATCCTATGCACAAGATTTCTCAAGTGGGAGAGATCATAGTGTATAAGTTTCATGGAATAACATCGAAATTGTGATATCAATCTCCACTTTATCACCTCTTTATTACCACTTAGTTCATCTTTCCCTTGAGTATTATTATGTGACAATGCCCCTGATGAGAACGCTAAGACAGTTTATTTATTCCCTATGATATGATGATGCAGCAGGTTTACCCCACTTTTCTGGGAATACGGTCCAAAAAAAGGACTTTGCCAGCCTCCAGTATAGTCACTGACAGAGATTTCCCTAAGCATGAAAGTGCCCTACCCAGATGTATGGCTCACATAAGCTGTCAGGATGTGGGACACAAACTTGATTGCTGTCTTAAAACAATAACAGGAAGGCATCTCTAGACAAAGAAGATTATACAAGTAGATGAGAGGGCACTTAACTCCTTCCTTACTTAAAAGTCTGTTAGAGTTTTAAAATACCTCTTTGGAAATAATATGTTGGGTTCCTAAAGAGTGAATGTAACAGACCATATACATGTCTGCTGACTGCTGAGGAAGATGGGAACTTGTAGTACAACAGCAGCTGGAGCTATGTAAGTTGTTCAGCCCTGTTCTAGGACTGTAGTGACTGAAATGGAGCCCTGCAATGTGTATTTTTCAAATGCAGCCAGTCTCAGCATTAATTGATTAATATTTTTTGGTGCTGTGTGCAATACCTATTTAACTTATCCCTTAACCGCTTCTGTGCTTTTGTGTTATTGCCAGACACATGCTTTCAAATTGTGAGATATGTTTTTCTCTGTAGCACATATTTCCTGCTTGTCCTTAGCACCCTCAACAATAATGTGCACTGTGTTGCAGGCCTCTTAGATGTGAAGGGTTTATATCAGAGGACTGTGTGTTGCATAAATCAGGTATAGTACAAATATAATACAATTTCCAGCTGTGGAACACCTGGTGATCTGGTAAACAAAATAGAGTTTAGTAGGAGACACAGCTGGGGAGCAGCCAGATGGAACAAGCAGGAGTATTGCACAAAGATGACATGTTGAGGAGGGGCAGTACTGGAAAGGGGGTTATAAGACCTTGAGGAAACAGTGGGGCTGAACTTAAAAAAACGCTATCTCTGAATTATCACCTATTTATCACACCTTAATGCATAACCCCCATTATCTCTACATATAAATCCTTGGTTAGGCCTCATTTAGAATATGGAGTGCAGTGTTGGTCACCAGTTCTTAAAAAAAGACATGGTTGAACTGTAAAAAGTGCAGAGAAGTGCAACAAAACTAATAAAGGGATTGGAGGATCTGAGTTATAAAGACAGACTAGTCAAATTGGGTTTGGTTACATTAGAGAAGAGACATCTAAGGGGGTCATATGATTACCATTTACAAATATATTCAAGGTCAATACAAAGAACTATCCTATAAATTAGTTACGCAAAGAGCTGATCTAAGAACAAGAGGTAATCCATTAAGACTAGAGGAAAGGCACTTTCAAATAAAACAAAGGCAGGGATTTTTATAGTAAGGGTGGCAAAGCTATGGAAGTCTTTGCCTCAGGATGTTGTGCTTGCAAACACTGTAACTGCTTTCAAAAAAGCAATGGATACCTATCTAGCACAGAACAGTATTGAGAATCATGACAGATGACTTCATTGCAGATATGTTGTTGATCTAGGGAAATATCTGACTGCCATTTGGAGTCAGGAAGGGATTTTTTTTACCTACTTGGGGCTTAATTGGAAATGGCTTCAATGTTTTGTTTTGTTTTTGTCTTCCTTTGGATCAACAGGGGTGATGGACTGGACTTGATGGAAGCATATCTTTTTTCAGCCTCATCAACTATGTTACTATGTAAAGACACAATGGAAAATGCATAGGTGGGGGGCGACTTTATATAGAGTGGTAGTGCCGCTTTAATGACAGCTGCAGGATTTCTGATTTTGTCTTACATACAATTTAATGTAACTAAAGCCCAACAACATAGGCATGAGAGACAACAGGCACCTGGTCTTAAATGGGTTAAAATTACTTTGGCAGTCACCAGTTTTGGGTTGACATATCATACGTTTAACCCTTTTAGTGCATTGCAATGTGTTGGATACCCCTCTGGCACTCAGATGGTTAATACTGGCAGCATATGAAATATGCATATTGCAAGTCTGCATACACCACTGGTGAGATGAGAATGATGGGGCTTTAAACCCTTTGAGCGCCAGAGGGGTACGTACCACATTGCAAAGCAATGTGTTGCGTTTCTCTCTGGCACTTAAATGGTTAAATATGGATTCTCCATGTGGAAGAGAGGATGCTAAACTCTAGGATTTTTTTGTGTCTTATGGTACAGCTGGTTTTCTTCAGAATTGCTCAGATTTCTTAGTACATGAGCAGCACTGTATTTTGAAGGTGCTCCTCATTTAATACAGTCTTTATATTTATAAACTACCCTATTAATAGTCCCATCAAATAAGACAGAATATTGTGGAAGCCACAAGGAACAGAAGGGAACTGAGATGATCACAAAGGATAATGTTAATGGTGAGAGAGTCCAGTGACAACAACCTAAATTTCAGGCAATAAACCATACAGAGAGTGAACCCACTCAGATTTGCAGAGATGATGATTATTTTGTGTGTCTCAGATAAAGAGATCTCTGGAACCTGTTTGTAAGCCAGAAGGAGATGAATTGCAGGAAACCAAACAGAACTTTAACTCCACCATGTAGAGCCCCCCTTCACCAGAGGCACCCTTCCTAAGACAGTCCTGAGCAGGAGACATCCCCCAGACTTCCTGTGCATTGTTCAGACCCTTGGAATGCCCTGCCTGAACTGCATAAGAGAGTCTGGGAAGATAATTTACTAAAAGAGCTGGAGAATTTCTGGAGCAAACCAACTGCATCACATGCTCGAACCCCCCCCCCCCCCCATACCCCTATTTTTTAAAAATTTTCATTTGACCACTTGAATGCTCAAATAACATATCATTTGTAATATTATTAATTCTATTAATTATTATTTCATGTATGATGTCATTAACAAAAAGTAACTTTATCCGTGGATTTACCAGTTTTTGTTTGTATGAGTGAGTCCTTAACATGTCTTTAATGGTAGTGTTTTGCCTTTTAACATGTATAGAAACACAAACACACACAAACAGTCTTGACTACTGTAACTCATTACTAATTGGCCTTCCTCTCACCCGACTAACCCCACTACAGTCCATAATGAACTCTGCTGCAAGACTAATCTACCTCACTCATCGCTTCTCTGACACCAAACCCCTCTGTCAGTCCCTACACTGGCTCCCATTAACATACAGAATTAAATTCAAAATTCTGGTGCTTACTTATAGAGCCCTCACTAACACCGCACCACACTATATTTCATCTCTCATCTCCAAATACACTCCCTCTCGCCATCTTCGCTCTGCACACGACCTTCTTCTCTCCACAGCTCTTATCACATCCTCCCGCCTACAGGACTTCTCCCGTGCTACACCTCAGCTCTGGAATTCCCTCCCCCCCCAATCAGACTCTCCCCCAGCCTTCAGATCTTCAGACGCTTCCTGAAAACTCACCTCTTCAGGGAAGCCTATCAACTGCTTCCATAAACAATATCACTAAGAATCACCCCTTGCCTTGACCACTGCACTCAACAGCACTTCTCACTCCCACCCACTGACTGGCAGGTCAGGTGGCAGGAGGCACTTACACCCAATAGCACTTACTCCCTCTGTGTCATACCTACCTTCCTCTAGACTGTAAGCTCTCACGAGCAGGGACCTCTGATCCTTCTGTTCTCCACAATTGATTGTACTATTTAATACCTCTGTATGTCTACTCCCTACTGTAAAGCGCTGCGGAATTTGTTGGCGCTATATAAATAAAGATTAATAATAATAATAATAATAATACATACATACACACACATATGCGCACACACACATATACAGACATATATACATACTTCACATACGTCACAAACACATACATCTATGCGCACACATACACACATATACTTACATATTTACACACACACATATGTACACCTATGCAGACACATATACATACATTTACATACACAACTATGTACACACATGCACAGCTAAAAAAAAATCACACAGAGCCTACAAAGAAAAAACAATCTTTTGAAAAGAAAATCATAATGATGGAATGACTCACTCATACCCTCTTTCCTGTTACATTACCATAGCTCCTACTGCCCATGCAGGCATCTTTCCCCCATTTCAATGATTCCCTAAATGGGGGGCTTGAGGGTCTTCTGTGGGAGGAGGGAGCAAGGTCTTAGCTCAGCACTAATTTGCCAGCAATACTATACTACATAACAGTCTCCATATTGTGGAAAAGTGGCCATGGTTAGAAGTTTCAAAGACATTGGATGGCTCAAAGCAGGTGGAAATGGCACAGTATGCCACATTGGTAATAGTGATACTTGTATATTTGGTGAGATCCCAACTGTTTCATTCAAGTTGTTAATTTCAGTTCAGTGTATATTTGCTTGTAAACATGACCTGTGCTTGCCTGTGTAAATACTGGGACTTCAGTATGTATGTGGTAAGCACCATGTTTATATTTATGAATCAGCGTTCTCTTCTCCTTGCAATCTTTATGTCCCAGACTTTACCTCCTTCTATTGTTCTTAATTTCCTCTCTGTAATCTAGAAACACTGCACAAACAGGGAAAGCATAGTCATATACGCCAAATCACACTGACCAAATGTCTTTATTTTAGGGGAGAGATCTTTATATTTGCTGGAAATTTTTGTTCATGTTACTCCTGAAAAATATAATTCTCTTAATTGGGGGAAAGGCAACAATGACATGTATTGGATGTTTCTTAATTTTACTTACTCCAAAATATATGATATGTTCTCATCTATCAGCTATGTTTGAAAAATACAGCATACCTCCCAAGTGTCCCCCTTTAGGAAGGACAGTCCCACTTTGAGACCCAAATCCCTCTGTCCCTCTTTACTTTTAGGAGATCAGATTCCCCATAAAAAAATCTCACATTAAAGTTTGCTTAACCCTTTGAGTGTCAGAGGGTATGTAATTCACTGTGAAGCAATGTTTTGCATACACGCCTGACAATCAAACAGTAAAACTTCGGTATATGTGTTTACAGATTAGTCTTGCTCAAAATAATTTTTCAGTTAAACAAAGACATGTAAATAAGTCATGACATAACCTAAAAATTCTCGGTAATGCCTCATCCACCAGCCACGCCCCCAGCACTACCAACTAAAGCAAAAGTGTCCCTCCATGGCCATTTGAAATGTTGGGATGTATGATACAGCCTATCTTTTTTAATATTATAGCCATGGAATAATGCAGTTATAATTATATTTTATCAAGGATTTTTTGTTAAATGCAGATTTTGAATCACTTATAACTTTTGATATATATACAATGGTTAAAGCTGAAATCTGGTATTTTATGAGTTAGTTCCATCCCCCCATACACCCTGCAATGTAGGTACAATTGTGTATCATAGACAAAAATGCAAGACTGTCCAAAAAGAGTTCTTCCTCCATTATAATATAATAATATAATATAATTTGCTGTTAAAAAACTTTCTTCAGGGCTACAAGCAATTCTAATAAATGGATAACCACCACATCAAGAGGTGTTATTCACTTTAATTTACATTTATGAGATTGGTGATTGTGTGTCTAAGATATTGAGCTGATCACTAGTTTTCATATTCACAGTAAGTTTATGCATACTGGGTAATGGGTTTTTAGGAGCAATTCTGGAAGCTGAAGATGTGCAATTCTGGAGCAAACTGACTGCACCATGGGGATCAACTTGAATTACTAGTGATTCACAATTAAAATGGGGCATGGATCAGAGGATATTTTACGCTATTTAATTATTTTCTATACCAACATATATTGTTTTGCCCCTATGACTGTCCTAAATTGGTTAGATCCTGGAGGCTTTCCCAAAAACCTTGCCACCAATTATATTTTCATGCAATGGCTTTTTTAAGGACAATTTATAGGATCCACCAGACTGCAAACTATGTAGAAATTCCTGTGGGTGGACCCACCCCAAGGTTTGTACACCTGGTCCAGACCTGTGACACCCAAACGTGTGGTCAGGAACCATTAACAGGTTATGGGGAGATGCATTAAGATGTGCTTAAGAGTAGATTACTTATTGCTTTATAAATACAAACACACCCAAACATGCAAAGTATTGCAGCTATGACTGTCCTAAATTGGTTAGATCCTGTAGGCTTTCGCAAAAACCTTGCCACCAATTATATTTTCATACAGTGGCTTTTTTTTAAGGTCAATTTATACGATCCACAAGACTGCAAGCTGCACAGGAGTTCCTCTGGGTGGATTCACCCCAAAGTTTGTACAGCTTAGTCTAGAACTGTGACTCCCAAACTTGTGGTCAGGGACAACTAACAGGCTATGGGGGAGATGCTCTAAAATGCGCTAAAGAGCAGATTACTTATCCAGTGGGATAAACTTTCCAATCCCTGTTGTTTTATGGCACCTATGCAGTAACACATCTCAAGCTTACGATATGCTCAGTAGGGAAACATAGGAATTGGAGAGCACAGGTGACTGGAACAAGCTGACTGAGACTCTTGTCAACACATATTTGCTCAAGCTGGAAAATCCTCATATTCTGGCCTGTTAGTGGTCCCTGAGGACAGGTTTGAAAATCTAAAGTCTAGAGCATGAGAGTTCAATGTGCAGCCCACTTTGTAGACCACTCTAATGAAGTATTTATTTGTAGATAACGATATTTCGGCTCTGCTGAAGAGCTGTCTGGTCAAATGACCAGAATCTCGACTTGTCAGCTAGATTGCTGACGTGAGTAAAAGGGGAGGGAGGGGGGACTTTAAAAGCATATAAATCTTAAAATACTCATCTTTAAGCAGTGGGATTTACTGCATTTCATTTATTTTTTTGGTATGAACAATATTAATGCTTCTAATATAGATATTACTATACCTTTAAAAATCTGATCTGCCGATCCAGCTTTTCTAAAAATTATTTCTTTCATGCATGAACCTTAAATCTCTCATAAACTTGCTCTTCCTGTGAATGTATAAGTAGCTATACATGACCAATTGACCCCTGTTTGCTTAAAGGCAACATTTACAGTAGTTGTTGCAAAGGATTGAACAGCACATGCAGTGTATTGCAAATTCAAAGTGAAAGATTAAGCTGTAAACTTTCCACCACGGGGAACAAGTAACAATTCCCCACATTTCCATTGATTTTAAAAGGATTTTAACATATTGAATGCTACAGTGTTCTCCGACACATTGCTTTGCAAGGAGTTGGAGACCTCTATAGCAATCAAGGGGTTAAAAATTCCATTTAAATCACTGATTTTGTTTGTTTTGTGTGGTGCACTTGGTTTGTCCCAGAATTGAACAACCTTTACTTAGCACATCAGCAAAAGAAGTATGGCTTAGTCCGAGAAGCAGGGAACTGAGAGATATTCCATTGTCCACTGGTCATCACAGATCTACACATACATGTGCATACCTGGGAACTCTACGGATTTGCCCCAGAGACTCTGAATTTTGCAGCTGATTACCTGGTCTCTGGGGACAGACACTGATTCTCCTGTTGTGGGGGAGATTCATAAGAAAATCTGCCCACTTCTGCTCCTTCCCACCCTGTTCCTCCCATTTCCTGCCCTCTTCTCCTCCTTCCCCACCTAGTTCCTCCCACTTCCCGCCTACTTTTGTAACACACCATTTAAGCCCCACCCCAATCATGAGTAAGCCCCAACCTTTTTGAAGCAAATTATATAATTTATATCCCCCAGCGGCACCACAGGAGTCTGGGGGCTCTAGAAGACAAAGTTCACAGGTATGACAAATGAGAGTCACCGCAGGCTTATTCCACTGACCAACTGGTGGTTACATTCTGATACCTCCCACCTTTGTTCCATTGTCCCACTGTTAGTCACAGATCCACACAAACTGACACCCCGGCCTTGTTCTGCTGTCCTCAGGTAGACACAGGCTGATGTATACACTGACACCCCATCCTTGTTCTGCTGTCCTCAGGTAGTCACAGGCTGATGTATACACTCACAGCCCAGCCTTGTTCTGCTGTCATCAGGTAGTCACAGGCTGATGTATACACTGACACCCCAGCCTTGTTCTGCTGTCCTCAGATAGTCACAGGCTGATGTATACACTGACACCCCAGCCTTGTTCTGCTGTCCTCAGGTAGCCACAGGCTGTTATATACACTGACACCCCAGCCTTTTTCTGCTGTTCACCAGTAGTCACATAGTGACATGTTCACTGACATTCCAGCCTTGTTCCGTTGGAACAAAATTTCTACTTTCTTCCCCAGTTCTACCTTTTTTCGACCAAATTTCTGTTTTCTCTCCTCCAGATCCCCCTTCTCTCTCTGCTGTCTTTCCTGAGGTTCCGTCCAGGAAAGACAGCAGGTCCCCTCCAGGCATTAAGGATATCAAATGTAATCTATGAGGCTGGGAAAAAAACATGCATCCATCAAATTCAGCGATTTCCATATCAACAATGTTCATAGAGAGGAATGAAAAACAATCGTGATGAAGACATTTTAAATTAAAGACCAGTTGGATAAGAAAAATCCTTCCTGACTCCAAAAAGCATTTGAATATGTCTCTGCATCAACATCTCTAACTCTTACTCTAAGAATATCTATGGTGCAGGTAAAATATTAGAATATGTATGGCATTATCTAAAATACACATATTTCTAGGTATGTATGCTGATTAAATGTTACAAGAAATAAAAATGCTAATTCTTGTATAATATATTTAATTATAGTAATTAGTACTGGTCAAAGCTGTTTCAACCGAAGTTCCCGGCTGGCTACAGAACTTAGAAGATGAAAATGTTCTGCTTAAAACAGTTTGCGTTGTAGGAAATTGTGAATCAGGAATCTGTACTCCTAGTGAATTGAATTTCATTTGCATGTCATTATAGCTTCCAGTCAGAAACTTTGCACTTCTCCAGTGGCAATGCAGACACTTCAGTTCTCTATGAGGTCATTTACCTCCTGGTATATGTAAGTTTTCTGACAGAATTTGTTTGCATTTGTCAGTAGTTGTAGTTTTTATGACAGAACACAAGTGCCTTGCAGTTTATCAACTTTTACTGACCCTTTCCCCGCTTGGGGTAAGCAGGGAAAGTGTACTGTAGCCAGTATATATACATATTTTGTTTTGATGAGCTGTGAGCTACTGATTAATTATTTTGCAAGTTTAGTCACTGGTAGGTTTTTAAGCTATAATGTTGTGTTTAGTGATTTTTCCTTTTATCCATCTTTTAGGGAGAGTTTTCTGGAGATATGAACCATGATTTATAGCGCTTTGGGTACTAGAGACTTCTAGAACACATTGCTTCATGATGCATTAGAGATTTATCTTGCAGCCTAGGGGTTAAAGAGCTGTGTATTGTGCATACCTTCCATGATGTGTAATTAGGTCGCAGTGCTACAAGGAATTCTGTGCTTTTATGTTACAGACAGGCCCTTTCAGCACCAAAGATGTTGAAACTAATTTCCGTTAATATTTGCCAGTGGTTTGTTAAGAGCCTTGGCAGAAGAATGATTATGGGCTGTTTTATAGCTTTTCAGAACTTGCTGCCATTTAAAGCCTATAAAGCATTTGCCATTATAGATATGTACTACAGCAAAAATCCAGACTTGAGCACAGAGAAAACAAACTGACAAATTATACGTGATTTAGGAAAATTAGAAGGATGGACCAGAATGTGGCAACTGTAGTTTAATGATGATAAATGTAAAATAATGCTCTTGGGAAGTAAAAACTTGACTTGAGAGTAATTATTTCTAATTACTGAAAGGTAGGCAGACAATGTAACAAAGCTATGGGGAATGCAAGTAAGGTGCTGAGCTGTATAGCTAGCGGCATTAGTAGCAGAAAGAGGGAGGTGGTCATGCCACTCTACAGATCTCTGGTCAGACCTCACCTATAGTATTGTGTACAGTACTGGAGATCCTATCTCCAGAAGGATATAGATTCTGTAGAGATTTCAGAGAAGGGCTACTAACATACTACTAACATGGCGAATGGTTTACAAGATAAAACATATCAGGATAGACTAAAAGATCTAAACATGTATGGGCTGAATGAAAGAGAGGGAATATTATAGAAACATTCAAATTCATAAAGGGATTCAACAAAGAACAGTAGGGAAGTAACATAGTAACATAGTAAATTAGGTTGAAAAACGGCATAAGTCCATCAAGTTCAACCCTTGCCTCATAAACCAGAGACATGAAAATTATATAGCTTTCCTGCTGTAAAATAATTTAGTCTATCAGAACATAATGTAAGTAAGTTTTACTTCAAGGAGAGGGTAGTAGATAAGTGGAATAGTCTTCCAGTAGAAGTGGTAAAGGTTAATAGATGTAAGGTGCTATGGTAGCAGCAGGAAAACTGGAGCCCAATAGCAGGTAAGCTCTCACCCGTATTCGAGCACTACACCCTGGATGGATGACAGACCCCCAAGATGTAGGCCACAACACGGGGGCAGGTAGTGCAGTTCACAAACCCGGAGTAGACAGGCAGGAGATGAACAGCCCAGAGTTTCCGGGAGGGTCATACCACCAGGTGAGAAGAAGACTGCAATCAGCAATGACAAATAGGATAAACAGAGATCAGGAGTACAGAGATCAGCAGTGGTCAGTTTGGATAGCCAGAGGTCAGGAGTACAGATATCAGAAGTGGTCAGTTTGGATAGCCAGAGGTAAGGAGTACTGAGATCAGCAGAGGTCTGTTTGGATAGCCAGAGGTCAGGAGTACAGAGATCAGCAATGACAGAAAGGATTGTATACTGTGCCTGAGGCCAGGAGTCCAGAAGCATGCAGGACCAAGGCTGTGCCAGAAATCCAGAAGAAGGCAGAATCAAGAGGCTGAAGTGCCAGGGTTTAGGAGACTAGGAAAACAGGCTTGACATGTAGAAAGGCTGAAAACAATTTAACCCCATTGTGAGGATGCAGCAGGTATACAAAGGCACTGAGCTGCGTCATGTCACCACTCTGCTCACATGCCCAGCAGACTGACCCCTCCACAAAAGACAAGAATTAGCCAAGGAGAGAGATCACCCCCTGCCCCTCCATCAAAACGCGGACCCAACAGTTGTACCATGCTGACTTCATACGCTGGCACGCATGCCTGAGCCACATGAAAGAGGAAGGAGGTGGCAGGACTTCAGCGAGGCCTTGGGGAGCACAGGACTGACAATAGGTTAATACAGTGAGGGAATTTAACCATGCATGGGATAGGCATAAGGCTATCCTGAACACAAGAAAGACCAAAGACTAAATAAGGTTTGTGGTTTTTACATTAGGAAAAATGGGAGTACAAGATGGGTCAAATGGTTCTGATCTTCAGACAAATTCTCAGACAAATTCTGTTTCTATGTCTCTAGGTTAGGTTGTCTTAAAGGGATAGTAGTGTTTCAAAATAAAAACAGCCGCCTCCCCTCAGATGTGGAATCTGTTCTCTTGACCAGACAGCTCACAGCAAGGGACAATCTTCTTACTGTGATCATAAGAAAAACCCTGCCCCCCTTGACAGATTTTTCAGGTTTTTCCTTATGCTAACTGAAGATTGTCCCTCTCTGCGATCCTTCCAGACCAGTGATTCTCAACCAGGGTGCCGTGGCACTTTGGTGTGCCTCGGACATCAACTTAGGGTGCCCTGTGTTTTCTATAAAGACTAACAAAAATGGACTTTTAAATAAAGATTTATAGAAATTGTTATGCACAATATATTTAGTTTTGTTATTATGATTATAAGACCTAATAAGAACTGCATATTTTTATATTGTACCTTTAATTATGCCCTTGATAAAGTAAATTAAATATATTAGGGGTGCCCCAAATGTTCTAGATTACGTGTTAGGGGTGCCTCGCGCAAAAAAAGATCGAGAACCACTGATCCAGACAGTCTTCCTGCTCTGAGTGGAGCAGTGTTACATCAGTAAAAGGGGTGGGAGGGGGATACTTTATCATTCAATTACTCTTGAACTACATCTCTGACAGTATTGAAATAACACTCTTCATGGCCCAAATACAATGAAGATTAATTGGAGCTGCTTTTATTGTGAAACATTACAACTTTAAGGAGTGAAATAGGTTTCAGATAATGATTCAGCATGGAACCACCTCCATACATTCACGTCTTTGTCTCTGTCTCTTTCTAGTACACCTTTATCATTAGTTTTATCTAAAAATTTACAGATAGACTTCAAGATGAATTTGTAGGCAAAAACCAGTGATAACATTGATCACCTACCATGGAATCCAGGCCAAAGCTAGCTCACTGTTATGTCTTTGTCTGGTGTTATTATTAATGATTATTATCACAGTCAGTCATATAATTACTCCCCATTGCATCCCCCCATACGGAGGCCCTTGGAAAATATGAGAGCCCAAGGAGCCACAAATCTGTTTATATCACAGAGCTAACTATGGATGGGTCATCAAACCAAACATCAACTGCCATTCCACAGTGCCAACTGCATTGGTGTATACATTCCTCTCACAGAATATACAAGTAATTCATTATATTATTAGCAGTCACACAAAGCTTAGGGCACAGACCTCCAGCTCTTGTTGAACTATAGCTGTCATCATCCATGGTCTGTATGACGATAAGTGGAATTGTAGTCCAACAACAACAGAAGGATGACTGCAGGCTGTCCAGGATTGGCCTGGAGGGAACTGTAGTTCTGTGTGGGTTGTAAAGTAAGTGGGTTCATGGCCATTGTGACTCTCCCCTTTCTACTGCCCTTTTCCCAAACCTCTTCTCTAAAGTGGCATTGGTTCATATGCTGCTCTGTCACATGCATCTACTATTAAATGTGTAAGATTACAAACTTATTTGATGCCCTGTGTGTTCACTGAGAAAAACACTGGGATTGTGGGAAATCTAGATAACACTTGCATAATTCTTAGAATTAATTTTGCATTCACTGCTGGCAGAAAGTCCGCTAATGGTGCACAGGTCAGTAAAGGCTGCATGACTAAAATGGAGCTGGAGAGTTATATATAACAATACATTTCACAACCAGGAAAGAAAAGGGGGGTTGGCCTTTGTCATCTTCTTTTCCCAGGGCTGCTCAGACTGTGATTTCCTAAGCTAGAGACCATCACTGACTATTCAGCTCTGAGAGTTTCCTGTGACTCCCAGTTCAGCTACGCCTTTTCCTCTTTCCATGTCCATATCCCAAAAATCTGTGAAGCTGGAAGGTGCTGAATGTGAGAAAGAAGGAAAGAAAAAGAGAGCAAAAACACAGACTAAAGTGAGGAAAAGGGGGCGAGTAACTATCAATAAAAGTGGAACTTGGCCACACAGCCGGCCCAGCAAAAATGTAAATCAAGAAGAAATAATATGGAATCGAACTGTGCCCACTGAGTAAATCAAAGTTTCTCTATTTGAACATGCATTTTTTGGGGATGTTGTTTACAATGTTTGAATTACAGTGCGCTACAAACCTGTTGTGATTATTCAGAAGCTGGAAAGAATACTTGGACAGAGTACTGATTTTTAAGATCTATCATCTTGATATTTCTTGGTGACCTTCAGGATTAAGGGTCTGATGGTGCTCCTTCTCCAGAATCATGTGGATTTAGTAAGGGTGGAAGACTCTCTTGGACACGTGGAACTAAGAAGCACTGGGACATTTTCACCTCAGGCTTTGAAATAGGACAATGACTTTGCCTTCGCTACTTCACATTCTGTTCCTTGTCTTGTTACTTTCAGTCAAAACAAGTAAGTTCTGGTGTAAAAAGTTTTGTACAGGAATACATAATCACAGTCTCAACATGTCTTTTTTAGATCCCTACATGTGTATTGTCAACTGCACTGTAATTATCATAATATATTTTTGGGCATGCTATAAAATGATTATAATTATAGTCTCGATGGTGTTTAGTGTCATATAGATGTACAAATAGAGCTAACCATTGTGGCAAGTGGCTGCAAGTAGCATTCTTACTCTGCTAGCAATAACTTGATCCTGAAGTGGATGAGATTCTAGTCATATCACTACAATTAATGGGAAACTATAATGATTTTTTTTTTTTTTTTGCATTATATCTCAGTTTACTGTATATAATGAAATCTGCCCTCAAAATCGCACCATCCTCAGCAACAAACAATGTTCTTCATTATCCCTGAATGACTCATAAGGGACATTAGTCTTTCATACCTCCCAACATTTCAAATTTCCAAAGAGGGACACTTGTGTTTTAGGGGGCGTTGCTGGGGGCGTGACTGGTGGGTGGGGCATTCCCGATAATTTTTAGACTATTTCAAGACACCTCCTTCTGTAACCTAATAAATGACTTATAACAAGACCAAAGTATTTTATTTACACAGACTAATTTCTAAACACATATACTGATGTTTAAACAAACAATAATTTGAGGGACAGAGGGATTTGGAACTAAAAAAAGGGACTGTCCCTCCTAAAGAGGGACACTTGGGAGGTATGGTCATTATCAGATTTTATAATGAAACAACTAGTAGTACACTATAACTGAAATCAAATGCAAACAAAAGCAATACATATAAATAACTTACTGCTGTCTGAAGGATAGCTACCAAGTTATATAACCCTATTCTTAGGGTATAAATTCTCTATATAGCACAATGTATGCTTTAATTGTTCTGTGGCAGAATGCTGTCCACCCTTGCGCTTTGTTCAAAGCATCTGCAATAATTTCTGTAGCCAGAGCATTCCGAGACAATGCTGCTTTTTGGGGAGACGTGCTTATGTAATCATGCGGCATATGTATGTCACCTATAGGATTTGGCAGTAAAATAATGTTATGAAAATATGATGTTTTTCATGCTGAAATATGTCTATTGAGATGCAATGTGTTTTTATAGCATGTTGGAGATGCAGTAAGGTGCCATCAATCACTATGATAAGAGAATACCCTGCAATTCCATTGTTTCTTATTAACTTTATAAATGATGATGATGATGAGGCTACATTTCCCTCACTGGAATGACTTCACTCACACCTCTCTCCCCAAATCTTATTATAACAAACTTTTGATGCATATGTTTCAATTTGCTTCCAAAATGAAGAATTGACAAAGATATGGCCATAGTTAGGGTGAATATGTATGAATTGGGCATTTATACTAAAATGAATCAAAATGCATCATAAGGAGTAAATGAAAATTCCACTTTGTTTAAAGGAACACTAACACCTCCTAATAATACCCTCATACCCTAATGTTAATCTGAACAGTATATTCCAGTGGCAACTATGAATCACAAATATGTGTATAATTTTAATTAGCATTGGGTATGATGCTCATGGAGGCAAACATGATTACCTTAGCCAAACTGACTGACCACAAACTCCTCCCACTGCAGGTTTCCTAAGAAGTCTTCAGTAGGAGGAGCTTGTATTCCTTGGGGGTTATGCACTAGTGATAACGAGATGCTTCTCCAGTGATATCACTTCTCCAGTACCTATATTATTCTATAGAATATATGCACTAAGATCTCCAACTTTGGAGATGTTAGTGCATAGGCTCCATAGCATAACATAGGAACTGGAGAAGTGATATCACTGGAGAAGTCATCTCCACTTTATCACCTCTTTATCACAGCTTAGTGCATAACCACCCCCCAGAGTCCTGCAAAAAGTATCATGTTTGATTCCATGGACCTGATATCCAGCTCTAATTAGTGTTGCGGAACCAATCTGCTCAGAATTAATTGATTCATAGTGTTCATTAGGATTCTGTGTCCAGATTAAGGTAAGTGGGGGCGTATTATTAGGAAGTATTATTGTGCCTTTAACCCTTTGAGTGCCAGAGAGGTATCCAACGCATTGCAAAGCAACAAATTGGATAACAGTCTGGCACTCAAAGAGTTAAAATGGGTTTTAAAATCTCCATTTAGATCAAGGGAAGTTTTGGTTTGTTCCATATGCATACCACCCAAGTGTCCCTCTTTAGGAGGGACAGTCCCTCTTTGAGACCCAAATCCCTCTGTCCCTTTTTCCCACCCTGCTGTCGCTCTTTTTAGTAGATCAGACTGTATGGTGTTTATATGTGTATCACATTGCTCCACAGCAATAATATTCAAATTCATGTTTGTTTAAATGTCAGTATATGTGTACAGAAATTAGTATGTGTAAATAAAATACTTTGGCTTTGCTCTAAATCATTTATTCAGTTACGCAAATTGGTATAATTGGGTCATAAAATAGCCTAAAAATTCTCGGTAATACCCTGCCCCCCAGCCACGACCCCAGCAACACCACCTAAAACACAAGTGTCCCTCTTTGGCCATTTGAAATGTTGGGAGGTATGCATATGGTGAAATTGGTTTGCCCCAGAATTAGTCCTTTGTTGTCTTTATAGATATGCCCCATTATCTTTAAAGCACTTCTGTGACCTTTTCTGCCACAGAAATATTGGTTACGAAGAGTTTCCAGAGAAACATTTTCCAATGTCATCCTTGTGCAGATGATAGTCCCTTGTAAACAATTTCACTCTGCAGGGACATGGGGGAAAATGTAGGATGACAGTTCTTTGCTAAATCAGGTGCTGGAATGGAATCTCTGCCTACTGTCATATGTTTCTTAAGTTTTGGGAATTTTAGTGCATAGGTTCCATAGAATAACATAGAGACTGGAGAAGTTCCCTCCCTTTGATGAAAAATCTTAATACAGAGTCTCAGGATCCCATATTATTTTTAAAATCTCTCCATCCTGATCCCACCTACACATGGGAAGATAATGTTTCCCCCAACATTTTATTTTAGGTCATTTTGGCCTGAAATAAATAGTAGCTAATCTAACAAAGAAGGAGTTAATCTGTGGTCAGGTTAGGATAGAGGAGGTAGCGGATTGCGTTCCAATCCAATCTGACAACAAAAGGGTTAACACATGGAAGTGTAAGCTATTGGGAGAGTGATTGTAGGCGGAAGGTCACTCTAGGGATGTAAAGAATGAAAATGGAAGGCCTTTGCCTTTCTGGTTATTTCTGCCTTATACAGGTGCAAGTGAGCAGGAATATGGTTCGCCTGATTCTCTTGTGCTGATTCACTGAAGCAGGGCTGTCTGCACCTTCAGTAGGGAGGGGCAGTCGTCCTTGCACCCTGAAATCCATTCATGTCCCGAGGATCAAAGGGGCTTTAATACATAGATGGAGGGAGATGTATTGTGCAAAGGACAGGTGGATTGTTGCATCTCAGATACACTCGGAATTATTCACTACAGCCTGATAAGAAAGCGATAAAGTGGAGAGGACTTCTCCAATTAAATCACTTCTCCAGTTCTTATGTTATTCTATGGAGGCTATGCACTAAGATCTCCAAAGTTTAAGAAATCTTAGTGCATTAGCTCCATAGAATAACATAGGACTTGGAACAGTGATATCACTGGAGAAGTTATCTCCACGTTATCACCTCCTTATCATGCTTTAGTGCTTATCCCCACCAGACTTGACCCACCATTCCTTATTACATGTCCCCAAGTATCACAGGTCACCAAATCCATGAATTTGTGCCCATTGTACCTCTATCCCATTAACCCCTTTCAATACTATAGAGGTATATCTAAGCATTCAAGGAATAAAAAGTGCCATATAAATCAATGGGAATATGAGGAATCTTGATTTCCCTCTGTAATGCATTTGTTTTGCTTCAGAAATTCTCAGCACATCATCCTGATTTAAACATTACAAGACTGAACCTTTAAATTCAATAATTTATGAAGTATTCAAATTAGTGAATCTATGAATTTTTCTGAAGCATCATCTTTAAATTGAGTGCCTGTTAAAGTGACTGTGTAGTGTAGAACCTTAGATGCAGGAATGGTCAAACCCAGGCATTCCAGAGAGAGGTTTCTAAATAATAAAATATGTGTACAATTACAAAGTCTAGATATTTTTGTACTTCTGCATCAAAAAACATTACAACTGTCTACAATAGATCACCATTGGCCTGATAAGGATGATATAAATTGTAACTGGAGAGATACAGGTTGGTTATCTCTGGTATAAACATACCTGCAACAACATCAAACATTTCTCATTACTGGGGAGCTCAAACTTAGTGTCTCTCTGATCTGACAGATGCAGTAGAATCATGCAAAAGGGTTTTCTGGGCAACAGGAAGCCCTCTTTGTTTGCCTTTGACAGGAATGAAATAATCTAATCCATTCTTTGCTTGTAGGGGATAATAGCTGATTGACACCATAGTCCACCTGGTGCTTTAGGAATTTTAAGAGATCTCTGTGGTAACTTTAAGAGAGGGTACAGCTTTGCATACATTCTGAGATCTCTTGACACAATGCCACCACACAGACCAATACACCAATACAAATCATGCAGCATGGTACAATAAACAGTGAAGTATTAAAGGGATAGTAATACTTCGTTTTACTTTATTTTATTTTGTAGGCATTAAAAAAACATGAAGAATGATATAAGTCTTATGTCTCAAACCTTTATGGTTTAAGAGATATTCACAAGCAAAGTTTCCCCCTCCCACCCCCTTTTACCTAGTGTAAGCCATCTCTTCTCAGATGTGGAATCCAGTCCATAGACCAGACAGATAACAGCAGGGGACAATCTTCTTGCCTTTAGAACAATGAAAGCCCTGCCCCCCTTGACAAAGTTTTTCAGGTTTTTCCCTTATCTTAATTGAAGATTGTCCCTCTCTGCAGTCTACCTGGGCACCTCCCTTCTGATTTGGCTGAACGGGGGGGGGGTGGGAATACTTTGCTTGTGAAATACTCATTAACCATAAGGCTATGTTCGCAAAAAGGGCTTTATTGTAGTGAAAAGAGTGCATTAAAAAGTACATGAGACTGATAGAGTTTCATAAGAGGCTAACCCCCCAAGCATGTAGTAAAGATCAGGGATAGGGAAGGTGATTATTTACTTTTCATGGGACAGGGATGCAAAAAGGAATATTAAGTTAATGTTTATGTTGCCTTCATAGTTTGTTTGACCAGGGGAGTAATTGCTGGCAATGTCCTGTGGCAAAAGAGCATCAGTGGTCAGGCACTGTCCAGTTCCTGGGGCTGAAATGCTTTGCTGAAGATTGGCAAAGGGTCATCCTAAGGTATACTAGGGGTTAAACACCAAAAATCTATACAATGGTGACATTGGTAAACCATTAAATAGGTTAAAATGCCATGAGTACTCTTACTGAATGGGTGGGGATCGGAGTGGATACCTTAATATAACAACGTTAAGGGGTTAGACGATATTAAGGTTTTAGCATTGAGTTTTATACTACCATGCACATACACACAATGTTTACAAGAACATAAATGAGATGACAATACTGTATACATGGATTGTAATACTAATATTAAGATATGAGACTTAAAAACATAGCAGTTTAACAGGGGGATAAGTGTCAAAAGTGAAACTTTAGAACCCATTGTGTTGTTTTCTTCACTCCTGTGTGCGTGTGAGGGTTTGATTGCATAGGGGGTCCACCTGAGTGTAGCTCTGCTTTAAAAGTGTCTGGCTCATTTGAAGCCTGATCTTTAGGCATACAGAGAAGTGGCTTACAGACAAGCGGTGGGTTATGCATTAAGACATGATAAAGAGGTAAATAAGGAGGGGATGACTTCTACAGTGATATCACGTCTCCAGTCCCTATGTTATTGTATGGAGCCTATGCACTAAGATCTCCAAACTTGAGATCCTAGTGAATTGATTCCATAGACTAGCATAGGACTTGAAGAAGTGATATCACTTGTGAAGTCATCTCCCCTTTATCACCACTTTATCACACCTTAGTGCATCTCCCTCATGGAGTTTGAAATTGAATTGAAGCAGGAGTTTGAAATCTGCAGATCTCTGTGGTGTAGGTAATTTTAAGGAATTTGGTATGATAAGATTAAGGCTTAAACAGCAGATATAAATTGCATTTCAGATTATATTTTAAGCAGTTTATAAAAAAATGGACCCACATATTCTGGTATATTTGAGCTGTGTGTGAGTTACTTTACAGTGTAATACCAGCTGAATTGCAGAACTACAAGCATGAGTGAAAGCAGGTTAGACAATCTCAGCAATGCAAATCTTTGGAGCAGTTGTCCCAAGGAGCATACAACTATAGCAAATGGGAGCATATCGTTTTTGGAATCTAAGGTATTGGATCTGGAAAGAAATATTGCAACTCTGCGTGATATTGGAAACCTGGAAAGGAGCTTGGAGCTCACTGAGTAGGTAGTATGTGGGGTTAGTGGTGAAGAAGCCAGCAAAGTAGGTGAGGAGAAGCAAGTAGTCAGCTGGATAACAGCAAGGAGAGGATGTACTGGACAGAGAAAGAGGAAGGCCAATTCTGATTTTCGAGATTGTGTGAAGATGTTGATAATGAAGATGGGATAGTTTAGAATTGGCATTACTGGAGAGAACTGATTCCTCTAGCAGCTGGAGGAACAGCCCTTCTTTCAGTTTAGATGAAAGTCAGAGTAGGCAGAAACCAAGGCAGGTGGTAGTAATAGGTACTCTATTATTATGAGGGCAGATAAAGTAATCTGTCACCAGGAAAGTGAATACCTAATAGAATGTTGTCTCCTAGGTGCTCGGGTTCAGAATATTGTGGCAGGTCAGACAGATTTACATTGTTGTACTTATTTTTTTAATGCCTATAATATTAAATAAACTTAAATTTAAACATTACTATCTCTTTAACAGACAAGGTGGAGGTGCGTACCTTTATTTAACACCAGATCTAAATGCAAGTTTATTGAGAGATATTTGTGAGGAAACTGGAGTCCTTGTGAGTAAAAATTGATGCTAACTCTGTTGGTGGTTACATATTACAAACCACCAAATGGTGACGAGAATGTTGAGGCCCAACTGTTATTGCAAATGAAAAAAAAGATGCACATCTTGGGCGTTCTACAATTATGAGAGATTTTAACTAATATAAACTGGAGAAATGAGGCCTGTCAGAGTGCTAATGGATGCAGACTTGTGAGCATGCTTAGGGACAGCTACATATCACAAGTGGTGGAAGTGCCAACAAGAAATAACAATATGTTGGACCTAGTGGTAACCAATAAAATGGAAAGGTGTCCAGCATTAAAGTAGAATATCTACATATGGTTGAATGGGCACAGACTTATATAAAAGAGTCCCTACTCCACTCCATCAGAAGCAATAATAATGAGGTGCACTCAGGGACCACTAAACTAGACTTTAATAAAAATACCCTGAAACAAGACGTCTAAGGGAGACAACCTGTATCAAGAAAGCTGGTCCCATCAAAAGAGGCACTCAAAAGTCAGGGAAAATTACTAATATAAATTTAAATTTTATTGGTACAGTGTTATCAAATAGACACATAGGATGACACATAAAATCCAATTAAAAACATATCCACAGAGGTGGCCCACATAAATATACAATAATGTAAATGGTACCCCAATATACGCTTATATAAACAATTAAGCTTTACCTATATAACTGCTGGAGGTATAAATATAACCTCCAAAAGCTCCCTCCATAAGAGAGTGTTTAGAACAAGACCCACCAAAGATGGATGTGACTCGACCCAAACACTCCCTCTGAGTAAATCTAAACGCTAGATCAAAGTATAGTCAAGATTATAAGAACAAAAATAGTATACTTATCCAGCAAGTCGGTATAAAGTTAATAACGGGCATATCAGAACCACCTCTGATCCAATCCCAACGCGTATCGCCTCTAACAGGCTTCGTCAGGGGATAATTGTAATTACTAACCTCCTGTTATTTAAGATACAAACGGACCAATAAACTATCAAGGACAAATCATGTGGTGCAAACATAATTCAAGTGACTCGTTAAGTAATCATATATTATGCAAATCACCTGACCAACCAATAGTCACCTGACTGTTTTCCACAAAGGCGCAGAGATTTGGAGATCGCAATCTCTAAATACCAGGACCAAACTTCCATAGATCATCAACTACACTGGTCTCCTGACTCCAACCCACGTGACCACTGTATTTCAAAGTCCGTGATCTCCTATAACAGGCGATAAAGGGCAATTAATCACCCATATGCTAAATAGTAAGCACCTGTAAATGTGAATCATAACTCTATGGTGCTATGATAACAACAGACTTTAACAATTCAATGAAAAATTCCAGGACACTAGACGACTACGTGATCGTGATGTTCACATGATCGGCTAAAGTCCGGAAGTCAACTTCATCTATGCATAGATGTAAAGTCCCCACACCGACAAAGAATACATACAACAATCAAACTACCAATACCAATGTAGCAGGTAATTAGCAACATCAAAGTATCAAATCTCACCCATGATCCCATAGTTTTCCAACCTTATAACATCGTCCTGCCTTAAATAATACATTTTAAAATTTCAGCTGGACAAGAAAAGTCCTACTCCCAAATCCCAAAATACAGAAGATATGTAAAAACAAACAAAGAAAAATAGACAAACACAAAAGGGGAAAAAAATAACACAATAAATATGCAAAAGTGATTACTATTATCGTTCAAAGAGAACTCAAATCCCACTGCAAAGGTAAGTATGTATAATACAATAAGTTCTCAATACATAGGTGGTGTTTAATCTAAATGAACAACAAGTTCCATTATACGTCCACAACAGGATACATACACATAATGTCAAAAAGAACATCATGAAAATCATTATATTTGTTATTATTTTACACTATATTATTATTTTACAAATAAATACATCCACAATTATGGAAGAAACGAGGAAAGTATTCTGCAGATCTTTCATCTAATATACATCCAATGATCTTCAACTGTATCCAACAGGTTCAAGCAATGATATATCTCCACCTAATAAGGAGGAGAAGAAAATGGTTACAGATATTAAAATTAAATTGAATTCGACACCACCACTACTTAAACAAACAAAATTTAACTAAAATAAGTGCCACTAAAGTGCCACAACAGATACAAAGTGAACTAGATTAAATGACATAACTATGAAATAGCATATCTTCATTCATCCCAAATGGCTGACAGGACTGTAACATATAAATCCACCAAGTCTCCCTTTGTAAAAGTCGTTTAATAAAGTTACCTTTCCTGATATTCAGTTGTACTTTTTCAAGACCAAATATCTGGATTCCATCCGTCTTCCCATTATGTGTCTGCAAAAAATGAGATGCTACCTTAAGTGTCAATCCTTTACTCAAGTCACCCTGAGCATTACGAATAAGGGATAAATGCTTCTGAATTCTAGACTTCAGCATCTGTGTGGTTTGTCCCACATATAGCATCCTACAAGGACATTGAATGGCATATATACAGTTTCTAGTTCTGCAGTTGACAAAGTGTCTGAATTCCAGCATCCTCTCAGCTACAGGGCTATAAACTGTCCTAGACTGAACCAAATATTTACAAACAGAACATCCCCCACAGGGAAAAGTACCTACACATTTTTGTCCTGTCGCATGTTTTCTATCCGGAGCAAAAAAGCTATGCACCAATTTATCGGATAAATTCTTACCTTAACGTGCTATTAACGATGGTTTAGGTGCCAAATATTTATTTAAAGCTCCGTCACTTTGTAATATATGCCAATGTTTCCCAAACATTTGCTTAATATTTTTCCATTGTACATTATTATCACGGTGCCCGTGATTCCCTGTCAGTCACACTGATGATACCTGTGCATTGGTGCAGATGGTTTGGCCCGCCCAGGATGTTCCTTTTTATACTGGGCCTGTGACAGCTGTCTGATGCCCTTTCGTGGTGTTCCTGAAGTTGAGCCTCTTGCTGAGTTACTGTGTTCCTGTGTACCGATCCGGCTCGTCTGACCATTCTCTGTTCCTGCTCTCTGATTGGATTCCTGCGCTGTCTGACTTCCTGCTCCGTTATCGACCTGGCTGTGGCTGACGTTCCTGCTCCGTTACCGACCTGGCTGTGGCTGACGTTCCTGCTCCGTTATCGACCTGGCTGTGGCTGACGTTCCTGCTCCGTTATCGACCTGGCTGTGGCTGACGTTCCTGCTCCGTTACCGACCTGGCTGTGGCTGACGTTCCTACTCCGTTACCGAACTGGCTGTGGCTGACGTTCCTGATCGAGGGATCCCTGGTTCCGGTCATCGCTGCCGGTTGCTCATCAGTTCCTGAGTTCCTGTGTTCCAGATCGCCCGACGGCGACATTCTGAACTGTAGTAGTGGGGCTCCGTTCATTCACTCTCATTGGCGCTGCACAGTGGCCTTCGTTTACCGAGCTGTTGTATGCTAGCTGAGCTGCCCATCTGTGGCCGTACAGGCCCGATCCAGTTACTGTGTGTGTTGCCTACATTGCAGAGCCGAATACACTTGCCAAGCTTTATTATACGATCAGAGCCGCTTACACTGTCCGAGCTGCGCTTTGTACCTAGTCTGTCCGTGGCTTTAGCAGAGCAGTTTAGTTCCGGTACGTGGGTTACCGTGCATGCACCTCCCAGTGCAGTGGCCTCCGTTTGCTCTCGCTGTATGGTACTGATACGGCACCGGAAGGGTGTCTGGGCGCTAGTCATTGCTCGTGTGTATCTCATTCATCGCATTCCTGTGCATGGCTCGCGGTGGCTGGCATAGTGTTACTCCTGTTGGCACCTAGTGGGTGACCTGGCTCTGATCTCATTTGGCTCACAACAGTACTCCTGTACGTTTAAGGGCTTCACCGGTTCCGTTTACCAGTTCTGCTAGCACTCATCCATTCACTCCTCCTGGAGTTCTACTCAGCTCTGGTTGCTTATGCAGTCTCCTTGGGCGTCCTTTTGTAACAGCTATATGAGAGTGATTTGAGCAAGCCTACTACTGATCTTGTATTCTTCCAGAGACTTATTGGTTCAGCTGGGCGTTGTCAGCCTACCATCATTGTGACTGATCAGTGGGTTATTCCTTAACCCTTGTCTATCCTGCTATACAGTATTATTCCATATTTCGTTTATTACTGCTTTATACCAGTCTGTATATGCCTGACCTGGCCCCCAGGGGCGCTATTCCTGATTTTCAGTTCTAATAAACTGTGTTTTTACTTATACCTTGTCTGAGTGTCAGAAAACCGTAACAGTACGAAAGGGCCATGACCTCTGACGGTAAAGGTGACAGTAATACACTGAACCTCCACTGGAGGATGGATGTGCACGAGCAGCGCTTGGACCAGTTGGCACTAGCCATGCAAACATTGCTAGAACGTACGGTACACCTTGAGAAACCTAACCAAAATCCGGTGGTCCCCCCAGTTGTGACACCGGATCACGTTGCTGGTCAAATGGTTGCTGTCTCCAGAAGTTTAACGGCGGCAGCGCCGTTACCATTGAGATACAATGGCGAACCCACCCTGTGTAGAGGGTTTATTAACCAACTTGAGATATTTCTAGAACTCACGCCTCACGCTTTTCTGAACGACCGTAGTAAGGTGGGATTCATGATATCTCTATTAACGGGTAAAGCCCTGGCATGGGCTAGCCCACTATGGGAGAAGGCCAAACCATGTACATCAGATTTTGACGAGTTTGTCAAGCAGTTTCGGAGAGTATTCGAGCTGCCTGGGAGAACCTCCTCTGCTGCCAAAAGATTAATGGAGATTCAGATGGGCGAACGCACCGCAGGCGAGTATGCCATAGAATTTCGGATACTGGCAGCAGAGGTAGGGTGGAATAATGAGGCTCTAGTGGCAGCTTTCTCCCAGGGATCAGATGTGATTAAAGACGAAATTGCGGCCAGAGAGGTACCTACCGATTTGGATGATTACATAGATTTCGTATTGCTCATTGATACACGCATACGAGAAAGGCACTTGGCCAAAAGGGCTAGATCCAGAATCCATGGGCACGACGGCCCTTTAAACCCACCCTCGCCTCCCAATCCTCCTGATCGAGTTACCGAACTGGGGGAACCTATGCAACTCGGGTTCACCAGGCTATCTAAGGAGGAGCGGGCACACCGCAGAAGGCAGGGCCTATGTTTATATTGTGGCAAGAATGGGCACAGGCTACGTAATTGTCCGGTACGGCCGGGAAACGCACGAACCTAGGGTACCTTGGGGGACAGGCCCTAGGTGGTGTACAATCGTCCCCAGATCCCTGTTCCAAGAAACCCATCATTTCGGTGTGCTTCCCTGTAGGTGATCAAGCGGTTGAGGCACTAGCATTAATAGATTCTGGCGCTGCAGGCTATTTTATGGACAAGACATTTGCTGAGACGCACAGTATTCCGCTGTCCAAAAAAGATACGCCTTTAGCCATTGAAGCCATTGATGGCAGACCGCTAGAACCCGCATTCATCACCATGGAAACTACACCTATCTCTATGAATATTGGGGCTCTCCACCAGGAGAGGGTCTGTTTTCAGATTATACATTCACCCCATCATGCGGTCATATTGGGGTTCCCTTGGTTATTTTTACACAACCCCCAATTTGACTGGCAAACATGTGAGGTCAAGTCGTGGTCTGATTACTGTTCTGGGCATTGTTTGTCGCATCCAATTAAGGTTCTATGTACCTCTCCCTCCGTGCCAGCTGAATACAGCAAATTCAGTGACGTATTCAGTAAAGGAGAGGCTAGCGCATTGCCACAGCATAGGCCTTATGATTGCGCTATTGATTTGCCCCCGGGGGTGGTGCCACCGAGGGGCAGGACATACCCGTTGTCCTGTGAGGAGAATCTGGCCATGGAGGAATACAATGAGGATGCCCTCAAGCGAGGGATAATTCGTAAATCTTAATCTCCGGCAGGTGCAGGATTTTTTTTCGTAAAAAAGAAAAATGGCGAATTACGACCCTGTATTGATTATCGAAGACTTAACAAATTGATGCCTAAAAACGCATATCCTATCCCACTCATTACAGAACTGTTTGACAGGTTGAAGGGCTCATCTATATTTACAAAACTCGATTTACGTGCGGCTTACAACCTGATACGGATAAGGGCCGGGGATGAGTGGAAAACGGCATTCAATACTAGGTCGGGTCGTTATGAATATTTGGTCATGCCATTCGGCTTATGTAATGCACCTGCCGTGTTTCAAGAACTCATCAATGATATCCTCCGTGAATTATTACAGTCCTGTGTTGTTGTGTACCTCGATGACATATTGATTCACTCTGCCAATTTAACCCAACACATTCTGGATGTGTCTGAAGTCCTGCTACGATTACGCAAGAACAAATTGTTCTGTAAATTGGAGAAATGCGAATTTCATTGTTCCAAGGTACCCTTTCTGGGATTTGTCATTTCTAAATATGGCATTGCCATGGATGAGGGTAAATTGGCAGCAGTCCTACAGTGGCCACGACCTAAAGGGTTAAAAGCAATACAAAGGTTTTTGGGTTTTTCCAATTATTACAGGAAATTCATTCAGAATTTTTCCACTATTATCAAACCCCTCTCTGACCTTACGCATAAGGGAGCCAATCCCTCTCAATGGTCTGATGCTGCTGAAAAGGCTTTTGCTACTCTCAAATCTGCATTCGCCTCCGCTCCTATCCTTTCCCACCCTAACCCCTCCCTGCCATTTACGTTGGAGGTCGATGCCTCTGAGGTTGGGGTAGGGGCAGTCCTCTCCCAACGTCCGAAAGAAGGGGGCAACCTGAGACCATGCGGGTTCTTTTCTAAAAAGCTATCCAGCGCCCAAAGCCATTACGAAATTGGGGACAGGGAGCTGTTGGCTATAATCTTGGCACTGAAAGAATGGCGACATTTATTGGAGGGCACAAGAACCCCAGTACTAATACTTACTGACCACAAAAATTTGATTTACCTTTCAGAGGCTAAAAGGTTGTCATCTCGCCAGGCTAGGTGGGCACTGTTTCTGTCAAGGTTTAACTTTATAGTGTCCTACTTGCCTGGATCAAAAAATGTGAGAGCTGATGCCTTGTCCAGGCAATTTTGCACAGACATTGAGAGGGATGAAACCCCGGTTCCTATTATTCAGCCTGACAGAATTCTGGCCACGATACGTACTAGTATCACTTCGCCATTGGGGGAACAAATATTGGCATACCAGGCCAGGGCACCTCCGGAAACCCCAGTTGGCAAGTGTTTTGTGCATGAACCTTTACGGGTCCAATTACTTGAATACTATCACTCCTCGAAGGCAGCTGGGCACATTGGCCGAGATCAGCTAGTATGGTCTCTATCACAAATGTTTTGGTGGCCTTCTCTAAGAGCTGACTGTGCGGCATTTACGTCTGCTTGTGCCACATGTGCCCGTAATAAGTCTCCCAGACACCTCCCAGTGGGGTTGCTCCAACCAGTACCTAATGGCGAACGCCCATTGTCACACATCTCCATTGACTTTCTGGGAGAATTGCCATCATCCAAGGGCTATACTTTTATTCTAATGGTGGTGGACAGGTTCTCTAAGATGGCTCATTTCGTGCCCCTCTCTGGTCTCCCTTCGGCCCAGGAATTGGCAACAGTCTTTGCCAAAGAGGTATTTCGCTTGCACGGGGTTCCCAGAGTAATAGTATCTGACCGAGGAAGTCAATTCGTCTCGAGATTCTGGAGGGCATTCTGTAGCCAAATGGGCATACAATTGTCCTTTTCCTCCGCCTACCATCCCCAGACTAACGGGGCCGCTGAGCGTGCCAATCAGGGACTGGAGCAGTTTTTGCGTTGCTTTGTGACTGATCATCATGACAATTGGGCCGACCTGTTGCCGTGGGCAGAGTTCGCCAGGAACTGTGCGGTCAATTCATCGTCTGGGAGCTCCCCGTTTCTTGTCAACTACGGGTTCCAGCCTTGTCTGCTCCCAGACTCATTTTAGTCACAACAGATTCCGGCTCTGGATGAGCACATTGAGCAACTCCGCTCCACATGGGCACAGGTGCAAAGGTCCCTTAGCCAGTCCTTTCAGCGTCAACATCGGCATGCTAATCGCAGACGGTTGCCAGCGGTCTCATTTCAGGTTGGGGATAGGGTATGGCTCTCCTCCAGGAATCTAAATTTGCAAGTACCATCCAACAAATTGGCTCCCCGGTTCATTGGTCCGTTTAAGATTATCCGTAAGGTTAACCCCGTGGCATACGCACTAGAACTTCCTGCATCTATGCGCATTCATAATGTGTTCCATGTATCACTACTGAAACCCTTGGTTTGCAACCGTTATACCACCACTCCGGTGGTTCCTGGGCCGGTGGATGTTCAAGGTCAAGAGGAATACGAAGTTCAGAGTATTATTGACTCCAGGAGATTTAGAGGTAAATTGCAATATTTGGTCCACTGGAGAGGCTACGGGCCTGAGGAACGTTCATGGGTGGACCAAAAAGACCTACATGCTCCACGTTTATTACGCAATTTTCACTCTAAATATCCGCACAAACCCAGACCAGCAGGCAGGAGAGGGGGTCTTTGAGAGGGGGGTACTATCACGGTGCCCGTGATTCCCTGTCAGTCACACTGATGATACCTGTGCATTGGTGCAGATGGTTTGGCCCGCCCAGGATGTTCCTTTTTATACTGGGCCTGTGACAGCTGTCTGATACCCTTTCGTGGTGTTCCTGAAGTTGAGCCTCTTGCTGAGTTACTGTGTTCCTGTGTACCGATCCGGCTCGTCTGACCATTCTCTGTTCCTGCTCTCTGATTGGATTCCTGCGCTGTCTGACTTCCTGCTCCGTTATCGACCTGGCTGTGGCTGACGTTCCTGCTCTGTTACCGACCTGGCTGTGGCTGACGTTCCTGCTCCGTTATCGACCTGGCTGTGGCTGACGTTCCTGCTCCGTTATCGACCTGGCTGTGGCTGACGTTCCTGCTCCGTTACCGACCTGGCTGTGGCTGACGTTCCTACTCCGTTACCGAACTGGCTGTGGCTGACGTTCCTGATCGAGGGATCCCTGGTTCCGGTCATCGCTGCCGGTTGCTCATCAGTTCCTGAGTTCCTGTGTTCCAGATCGCCCGACGGCGACATTCTGAACTGTAGTAGTGGGGCTCCGTTCATTCACTCTCATTGGCACTGCACCGTGGCCTTCGTTTACCGAGCTGTTGTATGCTAGCTGAGCTGCCCATCTGTGGCCGTACAGGCCCGATCCAGTTACTGTGTGTGTTGCCTACATTGCAGAGCCGAATACACTTGCCAAGCTTTATTATACGATCAGAGCCGCTTACACTGTCCGAGCTGCGCTTTGTACCTAGTCTGTCCGTGGCTTTAGCAGAGCAGTTTAGTTCCGGTACGTGGGTTACCGTGCATGCACCTCCCGGTGCAGTGGCCTCCGTTTGCTCTCGCTGTATGGTACTGATACGGCACCGGAAGGGTGTCTGGGCGCTAGTCATTGCTCGTGTGTATCTCATTCATCGCATTCCTGTGCATGGCTCGCGGTGGCTGGCATAGTGTTACTCCTGTTGGCACCTAGTGGGTGACCTGGCTCTGATCTCATTTGGCTCACAACAGTACTCCTGTACGTTCAAGGGCTTCACCAGTTCCGTTTACCAGTTCTGCTAGCACTCATCCATTCACTCCTCCTGGAGTTCTACTCAGCTCTGGTTGCTTATGCAGTCTCCTTGGGCGTCCTTTTGTAACAGCTATATGAGAGTGATTTGAGCAAGCCTACTACTGATCTTGTATTCTTCCAGAGACTTATTGGTTCAGCTGGGCGTTGTCAGCCTACCATCATTGTGACTGATCAGTGGGTTATTCCTTAACCCTTGTCTATCCTGCTATACAGTATTATTCCATATTTCGTTTATTACTGCATTATACCAGTCTGTATATGCCTGACCTGGCCCCCAGGGGCGCTATTCCTGATTTTCAGTTCTAATAAACTGTGTTTTTACTTATACCTTGTCTGAGTGTCAGAAAACCGTAACAATTATAAGTGGTAATGGGTTGTATCCATTGTGGTTTGTCGTTCACCTTATTTTTTGAAACAAGAAGGTCACTTCTCTTTTTCTTTCTTGCGTGCTGATAGCCTTTCTTTATGCAGCTGTGTGGATATCCTCTGTCCCTAAATCGTTTTTTCAGATCATGTGAGTACTGTTGAAAAGAGGAATCACTGGAACAATTTCTCCGTATTCGTAAGTGCTGGCCAATCGGTATTGCCTTTTTTATATGGTCTGGATGTGCACTAGAGAAATGAAGAAATGAATTAACAGATGTAGTCTTTCTATATACCTGAGTTTGAATTCTGTAATCACTATCCACCTTGATTGACACATCCAAAAAATCAATTTCCTCTAAAGACATTGCATAAGAAAGACAGATATTCAAATCATTGTCATTCAAATTGGCAATGAAATCTTTACAAAGTTTTTGAGACCCATCCCATACAAAAAAGATATCATCAATAAATCGATACCATAATAAAATATGTTGCGTAAAATCAAGTCTCTTGTTCGTAAATACATGTTCCGTCTCCCACCAGCCTAAAAAAAGATTTGCAAAAGAGGGGGCACACCTGGCCCCCCATTGCCATCCCAATAAGCTGTAAAAAATATTCGGAGTCAAAAACAAAATAATTATGGCTCAAGGCAAATTGAAGCAGACGCAAGATAAAGTCATAGAACTCAGATTCCTGGGCCAAGGTGGAACGTTGTAAAAAGAATTCTACTGCCCTGATGCCCTGCTGGTGGCCTATGCTGGAGTATAAAGCCTCAACATCACAGGTCACCAGCATGGTGCCAGGTTCAACCACCAATTCCTGCAACTTCGACAGTAAATCTGTCGAGTCTCGCAAATAAGAGGGAAGATCCAACACAATAGGCTGAAGGAAAAAATCAATGAATTTACATACATTTTCACACAAAGATCCAATTCCTGCCACTATTGGTCTTCCCGGAGGTCTTGTGGCATTTTTGTACACCTTAGGAAGAACATAAAAAGTAGGTGTTACAGGAAAACCCACCATAAGGAAATCCAATTCCCTCTTAGTTATCACATTATTTTGAGCTGCTGTTCTCAATAATTGATCCAAAATTGATTTAAATGTATCCATAGGATCAGAAGGAAATTTTTTGTAAGACTTTTTATTATATATTTGTCGATGTACTTCTTGTAAATATAGTTGTCTTGACCACAAAACAATACTTCCCCCCTTATCTGCTTCTTTCACCTCAACATCTGTCCAACTCATAATATCTTTCAAGGCCTTTCTTTCCTTTAAAGTCAAATTATGCGCTACAGGTAAATATGCAGGAGAAGCCATAATCTCTTTATACATTACCTGAAAGAAGGTCTTGATTTCTGGACTTGTTTGCATGGGGGGTGTAAAGCTCGAGGGGGGTTTAAATAGAGTTTTGCGAGGGTTTCCAGGTGTTTCGCCCTTAATACTTTCCTCCATTAAATCCAACTAATCCTGTTGCAAACTTTCATCCATATCAGGAATTATACATGGTTTATCAAAGAATTTTTTAAGGAGAAGTCATCTACAAAATAAAAATAAATCCTTTGTCAATTCAAATTTATTAATTTGTTGATCCGGACAAAATGACAGACCCTTCTCTAAGACCGACCTATGTGCTTGAGTTAATTGATGTGCAGATAAATTAATCACAGTCATTTTTGAGTCTTCTTGTGTTTGTTGTTTTTCTTCTTGTGCTTTGTATATTGGGTCTGATAACCCCATTGCAACCGATCTCAAAGCTCTCTTGTGTTTACTTCTGCGCGTCTTTCTACTTGGGTAACCTCTAAAAAAGGCCCAGAAGCAGTAAGATGTTCATCTTCACTAACTATGACCGATCCTGAATCAGAAAGGATGTTTGATACATTTGTATTATCCAACACCACAGATGAATTACTAGGATCAGCTTGTGAATTACTATCAATATTTTTGTGGGATTGCTGTTTGACCTTAGGGGATCTCCTATTCCCCTTATGTCTCCATTTATATACCCTTAAGTTCTTATAATCCTGACTATCACGATCAAACTTGGTTTTCTTTTTTTCCACAATAACCTCCAGTTTATCCACTTCAATCTTCAATTGGGATTGAAATAGTACCACTCTAGTTGAAGGATCATATTGTTGAAGTTCTATATTCAACGCTGTTATTTCCCTTTTAACTTCCAAAAGTAGAGTGGTATCATGTTCAATAAGAAGTCTCATCAATTCAAATGAGTAATGATTTATTCCTTCCCATTTCATTTTAAAATCAGGCTCAGCCTCCCATGCTGGAAGAATCTTGACTATACTTTGATCTAGCGTTTAGATTTACCCAAAGGGAGTGTTTGGTTCGAGTCACATCCATCTTTGGTGAGTCTTGTTCTAAACACTCTCTTATGGAGGGAGCTTTTGGAGGTTATATTTATACCTCCAGCAGTTATATAGGTAAAGCTTAATTGTTTATATAAGTGTATATTGGGGTATCATTTACATTATTGTATATTTATGTGGGCCACCTCTGTGGATATGTTTTTAATTGGATTTTATGTGTCTATTTGATAACATTGTACCAATAAAATTTAAATTTATATTAGTCATTTTCCCTGATTTTTGAGTGCCTCTTTTGATGGGACCAGCTTTCTTGGTACAGGTTGTCTCCCTTAGACTCCTTGTTTCAGGGTATTTTTATTAAAGTCCAGTATTAAAGTAGGTGAACACTTAGGAAACAGTGATGTTTTTCATCTTTCAAATTTGTGTAATTATGTGTTTCGTTTGTAGTATGTTGATGCTTAGTGGTATAGTGTTTGAACAAAGTGTCGTTTTGACCAAGTTTTTTTATTTTATTTTATTAATGATCTTCTATGAGGGACAGTGTCAAATGCTTTACTGAAATCTAGATAAGCTATAGCTACTGCTCCCCCTTGGTCTATTATTTTAGTTACCCAGTCAAAAAATAAATGAGATTAGTTTGACAAGATCTTCCTGCTGTAAACACATTCTGTTTGGGATCTTCCAAGCTATTTCAATTCAGATATTTAACAATTCTTTCCTTTCACATAGTTTCCATTAAATTTTTCCACTTACTGGTCTGTAGTTACCAGACTCTTCCCTGCTACCTTTTTTGTGAAGTGGTACTACATCTGCTACCTTCCAGTCTTCTGGAACTACTCCTGTCAACAGTGATTGAATAATGCTGTTAAAGGTTTTGCCAGAATACTCTTAAAGGGATAGTAATGTTTAAATTTAAGTTTATTTAATATTGTAGGCATTAAAAAAAATAAGTACAACAATATAAGTCTTTTGTCTCAAACCTTTATGGTTTGAGAGATATAACTGGCTAAAGTTCCCCCCTCCATGCTGTTTCAGACAAGTCTGCCATCTAGCTGACAGCAGGAGATTCTGGTCCTGGGACCAGCCAGCAGCTCTTCAGCAGAGCCCAAATCATGCTGTTTAGAAATACATACTTAATAGGAATAGTCTACAAAGTGTGCTTGCTAACCAGGCATACTTTGTAGACCATTCCAATGAAGTATTTATTTCAAAATAGCGTGATTTTGGCTCTGCTGAAGTGCTGCCGTCCGGTCAAATGACCCGAATCTGCTGCTGTCCCATAGAAGCTAACTTGTCTGAAACAGCCTGGAGGGGGAAAATAAGCCAGTTATATCTCTCAAACCATAAAGGTTTGAGAGAGAAGACTTACATTGTTGTAATTATTTTTTTAATGCCTACAATATGAAATGAACTTAAATTTAAACATTACTATCCCTTTAAATTATTTTAATAACTTTGGATGGATTCTATCTGGTCCCATCAATTTATTTGTTTTTACCTTAGCGTTTTTACCTTAAGAAGTAGAACTTGTTCCTCTGTAAACATGCATGCTTCCCATGTCTTGCAGTTTTATTTTTCCTCCGTAAAAATTGAACAAACTGAACAGAAATATTCATTGAGACAGTCAGCTAGCCCTTTATTCTAATTTACATAATTTACATTTTTTGTTTTCAATCTAACTATTCCTTATTTCATTTTCCTCTTTTCACTTATATATCTAAAAAATGCTTTATTCCCCTTTTTTATTGACTGGGCAATTTTTTCCTCTGTATGTGCTTTGGCACATCTAATAAGGTATTTGGCCTCCTCAGCCTAGTCTTGTACCGATACCTATCTTCTTCCTTCTGCATCTGCTTATATTTCCTAAATGCTTCTTTTTTTCACCTTTACTATATTTGTGACACTAACTACTTTGAAGTAGGCAATTATAGTAGTTAGTTGTTTTTTCTCTGATATTGTGTGGTGTATAATTTTCCAAATGAACAGCTATGTGCTGTATTGGGAAACTTAGTATGCACCATGTAGCTTCTGAAGTAGAAATGTATCTTATAGTATGATACTTCATCTCCTCTTGAAATGGCAAACATATCTTGGTCTGATCCCCTGTTTCTGTATTTGCAGATTTACTTTATTGATTTAACTGAATTCCAGTGTTCAATGTTATTGTGTGCACTGAATGCTTTGGATAGTAATGAACAGTATGGTACAATCCATGTGTTGTCAATATTGTAAATATTATAAAGCCACCTTTGTTTGGGGGTCTGCATCTATAAGTTGAGTTTCCATTTTCTGTGGTATGTGTGTAAAATGACTTGTCTTGGATATTTTTTTAGTACATTTGTTGTCTTTCATGCATGGAGAAAGTGGATTGTGTGTTCCGCAAGGTCCATGTATCATGCTGTTTTTAATGATATAATGAAGTGTAGGATCAGTGTGTAAGGTTGGGTATTTCTGCACTAATGAATGTGTGTGTTGAATTTGGTTGAATTTTGTCAGCCAGACGAGTATATATACATGTGGTAGTCCTTTTTTTTTACACTCAATGGAATACATGTAACAGTGTGTTTTTCCAAATATTTCATGTTTTGTGATAAGGTTATTAGTGCTAATACATTTAATCTAAATACTTGTGCTATGATGTCATGTCTGTTGTTTGTTGGTTTGGTAGAAGATTGTTTTGAATGTCAGTTCATGCATGTATTTTGGTTCTCCAGTGTAAGATGAGGGTAGTATAATATTGTGTCCTATGGTGATCAGTGTCATGTGTGGGTGCATATTCTAAGTGCAAGTAATTATCAGTACATCATGTTTTTTGGTTGGCAGGGTTCAGATTGAATTTTTGTATACATGTCAACCCAGTATTGTTGTGCAAGTGGTTGTATGTGTTATGTGACAGAAGTGTTTATATTTGTTGTGTCTATTAATCATGTGAATTGCATAAAATCCCATTGCTGAAACATGTTTCTTGTTGAAAGTATTATTTTTGGACTATATTTTGGTATGTTGAAATAATAGCCATCCTTACCTCTTCAGTGCATGATTGAGTATTGAAGTGCATCATATGATAAGTGTGTTTTTGGTATTTTGAATAATATGTTTTGTCTTGAGAGTATAATAATATCTTGTTTGTCAGTGGGTAGTCCAGCTATTAAAACAGAAATGTCAATATTAGTTGGTGCTTTAAATTGCCATTCATGTGTGTCTGGTGGTCTTTTGTCACGGTCAATAAGGATTGAGAATTCCTCTTGCATGTTTTGTTCTAATGCATATTTAAAGCTGTGTATGTAACTGTTGTGTTGGTGTAACATGGTTTGTATTTCTTGCATAATGTGCAGTTGTGTTTGTGGTGCTTAATGCATGTATTAGCTTGCAATTGCATGCCCTTTATTAAGTATATTTATAGAAAAGAAGGATCTTCATTTTCTGGAGGTATAAGAGAGCTGGATAGATGGTAATCTTGCCCTTCAATTTTGAATGTTTCCATGAAGTGTGTTCTTTTATTTGTCTAGATGCTCCAAATGATGTAATTTGAAAAGCTGAGTTGTAAGATCTAGGGCTTGATACTATTACCACCGGTAAAAAAAGGCGGTAATAGCAAAAACACGCCTAAAAAAACTCAACCATGTACCTCAGCTATTATATTGCTGGAGAGGTACATGGCAAAAAGAGTGTTGTTGGCCAAAACTCAAGTTTTAGCAAAATGTTCATTGCTGTTTTTTGTTCCCACAACTTGAGCTAAATAGAGCGAATTTTGAAAACACCAAAGAAAAAACGCAAACTGTCATTGTCTGACAGTGTTAAGCAATGAAAGTGAGCCAAAACTAGTCAAAAATGTAACCCTTACAGTCATCTGCTGTCTGGCAGCGGAATGCATTTTGAGCAGCACTGAGGCATGCTTGCGACCTCACGGGGTGTTGTCCGAGTCAGCCTGCTGGAATTGGCAGTCTCCAATTGGTTCTTCTTTCCATAGTAAATCATTTCAATGAGTACAGATATAGGACGTTTCCTTTGTTAATGTGGAGTCATTTTGGTATTCAATGTGTGTATTTTAGGTGAATGCAGACTTGTGCTTTATTTTACATGCAGTATTGTGTTATCATTGTTTTGTGTATGTTTTGTTTGAGTATGTGTGTACGTTATAGTTGTATTCATTATACTTTGTTGTTTTTGTACATTGTGAGTAATATAACTTGTAATTGTTTGTGATATTGTAGTAGTTGATTTATCATTTGCTGCAGTTTGTGTTGAAGTATTATGTTGTATGTAGTGTGTATGTTGTAGTGTTGTAATAAGTATGCATTGTATTGTTTTTCATTTCTGTTGTTAATTGTTGTGGTGCTATTAATTTTTGTTTTTTGGTCATGTATGTATCTTCTCTTTTTTGCATGAGAGTTTTTCTGCAAAGATGTACAATGAGATTGTGTGTGTGTGTCTGTGATTGTTCACGGCTGTTGTTTGTGTGCTTGATGTATTATTGTAAGTTTTATTTGTGTATTGTTGTTCGCGGATTGAAATGTGTATGTTATGTGATTTTGTGGATGTTGTTTGTTAAGTAGTAGATCATAGTGTCCATTTTCTGTGATTCCTGTGTAGAGTAAATTAATGTATTTTGTTTCTGATGGGGGTTCAATGTATATAATGTTGTTTTGCTGTTTTTGTTTGTGAATGTAAACATGTAATTGGTAAAGTTGAGCCAGTGCATGAATTTCCACATGTCCTGTGTAAATGTTTGAGAATGACATATATGAGTTGCATTGCATCATGTTATATCCTTGAAAAATATAATGGTAATGTTGGTATTGTTGTAAAATATATCAAAATGATAGTTGTCTATAGAGTGCATCATTGTAGGAGTGATTGTGAAAGTAGTATGACAAACACTGAAATAAGCAATTTCCATAGTGTGGTGTATGTATGATGTATTGTTCAGTGTAAGTGTTGTCATTGTGTGGAGTGCATTGCTTTTCATGGCTGGTTTTCTGATAATTTTTGTTCTTGAAGATGTTCTGTGTAGTATTTGTTAAAAAAGAGATACATTAATAAAAAGTCACGTGTATATGTAAAATAGTAAGCATAATGTTTTTAATAGTGTTTGTGTTCCACCATGCAAAGGCAGGCATATTATCATGAATGATTTATGTAGAAGTGTTGCATATTGTGTGTAATATGTGTGATCATTGTGATAGGAGTGTGTAGTGGTTATTCATTTCGCTGGGGTTTGAATTTGAAACGTGTGAAATTAATTTGACAGCTTGTAATGTACCTGTAGTAATGTTCAGAGGATTGTGCAGTGTGCTCATGGAATTGTATTGAAAAAGTAATTAAAAATGTGTATGGAGTGCATTAGAAAGGGAGGGATGTTTTATAGTACAGTGAAAAGGAGGGCGTGTTCGAAGTTAAGGCACTTGAGGCTGTGTGAAAATAAAAAGAAATAAAAAATTGTACATTAGAAGTTGTGAAATTGTAAAACTAAACCATATAGAGAAGTGAATGTGTTTCTTGAAAGTAATATGAATGCATGAGTGAAAACTAATAGCATTAAAGAGGGGCATAAGTAACTTACATATTTATGGAGTTGAATAGAGTAGGCATACAGTAATGATAAAGTAGGAGGGCAGTCCTATAGAAATGTGTGGAAGGAGATGCAGAGAGTTTGTAGTTATTTGTCTGTAGTTGTTTGGGGGCGTAATGTTTAGAGGGGGAGGGATGGGGAACTTTACGAGGGTGGTTATCTCTCGAACCATAAAGGTTTGAGAGATGACACTGGGGACAATTAAAGGGATAGTAAAGTCCCAAAAAATATCCTCTAAATGGTAGCTGCAATAAAAGAACACTTAATGCGCTTAATCCTTTCTCCCAAACCGTTATGGTTTGAGAGAGATAAGAAAATAAAGTCCTCCGTTCCCTCCCCTTTCTGCCTGATGAGCTGTAAAGCTGTCAGAGGCAGAATCAGGTCGCACGACCAGACCCGGTCTTCAGGAGCTCCGTCATAGCGATATCTAAAAATAAATACTTCATCGGAACAGTCTACAACGTGTGCCTGGTTTGCACATAGATATTGCTATGTCGGCGCTCCTGAAGAGCTGCCATCTGGTCCCGGGACCAGGATCTCATGTCATCAGCTATACAGCTGACGTATGAGAAGTGGGAGGGAGCTGAGAAATTTATTTTCTTATATCTCTCAAACCATAATGGTTTGAGAAAAAGGATTAAGCGCATTAAATGTTTTTTATTGCAGCTACCATTTAGAAGATACTTTTTTGGGACATTACAATCCATTTAAATGATTTTTAACATTACAACAATATGGGGATTAGTAATATTTAAGTATTACTATCCCTTTAAGAGTGTTTGAATGTAAGTGTTGTGAGAAGACAGTGTACATTTGTGAGCAAGACACTGTGCTCGTGTCTGTGTTTTGTTATGTGTAATAAGACAAGAGATTAAGCATTTCAGTGTTTGTGGTGTGTAACACATTGTAGCGCAGCTGAGTGCACAAATGGCTTTCAGTGAAAGGGTTAATGCATTAGAGCTTTAGGTAAACTAACATAGTATATTGAAGTGGATGAATGTATTTTTTGTCGAATACTATCCACAACCTGTAGACACACTGGGCGGGCCCTTTCATGCACCATACAAGAAAACTTGTAGCCTTTTCGCTTATGTTGTCTGAGTTTGTGAAAGTGATTATTTATTACAGAGACGTAAGTAACAGTAAGATTTGCTATAGTAGAGTGTACTGCTGTGTTTCTGTAATGTGTGTGTTAAAGTTTGTAATGCTGTGTTTGTCAAGTAATTGTAATGTAGGTTGTTTATTTTATATATCTAATATTTATTATTCTGCTGTGTTTTCAATAGTGTTTATATATTTTTTACATACCTGTAAGAGTAACATAGATGAAAATGAAGGGTATTTTCTCAAATAATTGTAATTAAAAGTGGTTCAACAAACAGTGTTTCACGGGCACTGTTTTCCCAGCAGAGTCATATGTAATGCGACATGGGTGTGTTTTTGTCTGAGTATTTTATATTGTTAGTCCCTCCCCTATGTCTTTTTGTATTTGTTGTATTTGTTCATGTCATTGTTAAAAGTTGAATGTAATTTTTGGGTATTGTGTTAGTGACGTGAATGTGTTAATTCTTTATGGCCGTGTTTAATGCAGTGTTTTGGTTGGTCATGAACACTTGTAGTGCACATTAAAAGTGCGATTGTAAAAAAACTGTTGTTGAAAAATGAGGGCTGTGGCATGCGTGTGAGTTGTGTTTGAGAGTATATAGAGTGTTATAAGTATTTGTGTTGGTCGTCTTAATGTGGGTGGTGAAATGGAGGTGTGTGTAACTGGGGGTGGCTGGAGGAACACAGTGACTGCAAGGCATACATGTCAGAGGATACTGGATAATGTAGTGTTGTGGGTTGTGTCACATACAGTTATGTATTATTTTTATGTGTTCCGCATAAGACAGAGGTTGAAAGGTGTGAGCACAGCTGAATGTTAGTGGGCAGCGAGTGTTAACAATGTAATTTGCAAAGCAGCGTAGATGTTGGCAATTGGCTTCTCCTTGGAGTTTAATTTGAGGAAGAATAGGATCACCCTTCAGAGTTAGATGTAGCGGGGCAGATACATGAGGGGAGGCAATACTGCAAAGGGGAGCAGCATGAAAGGTTAAGTATGATTTTTGTTATTTGGTAGAGGAGAGGCAAAGGTTGCCGATATTGTGAAAGAGGCCTCCGTGTGTAGTGGAGCGAAGAGGAGGGTAAGCAATCCGCCGATGGAGAGTGGAGTGATCCGGTGAAGGGAATAAGGGCAAAAGGTTTAGTGTCTGTCAAAGGTGAGTAGAGCCAGAGTTTGAAGATAAGGGTTTGTGTAGTGTCACGAGGAGGAGGGGCAGTGATGAGGCAAAGGGGAGGAAAGGCAAAGTGTTTGCAGAGATTTTAAGAGCAACGGTGAGGGGCAGCTTTTCCTTCAGTATAAAACAAAAGATGCTCTTAGTGTTGTAAGGTGGTTAATTCAAAAGTTATTACAAATCAGATTTTCACTATTGAGCTTTTCAGTTTCATTTTTTTTGACTGGTGCTGTTGCAATAGCTTGAGTGTGAAACAGCATATTTTACCATTGGTCATGGCCCCTAGGAACACAGGGTTTGAGCAAGGAGGCAGTTTCTGTCATTGGTCAGTGATCAAGAAGAAAATGCAGGTGCATTCTCCTGACCATTCAGAAGATGCAAAAGGATCATGTGAGCAACTGGGCAAGTTTTTAGTTTAGAAAATACAGAATAGCTTTACTGTATTCAAGGCAACTTTACATTTCGGCTTAGTAGTGTTTATTTTATGTGTTTGACTGCTCCTTAAAGGTTGAAAACTAAGCATGTAGTGTTGCTTGTAATGTGCTTTCAGAATATAAAATTGCATCTACAACTTAAGGGTCCTCACTGGCCTTTCCTGTGACAGGAATACTGGTTATCAGAACTTCCCTTCACATAATGTTGCGTCATGCAGATTCTCTAATCTTGAAGTTAGAGTAATGAGAATTGAACAAGGTTACAGTTTTAACTTTTTGAATGCTAGAGAGGTCATCAAGGCAGTTATATGCGAACTATACCCTAAAAATAAATTGCTCTTATTTTGTTTAACAGATAATTTACTTAGGTTGGGATTCTTCATGCAGTAATCAGGTACACCTATGTAGATTATTCTTATGCATTAGATATCAGTTGTTGTCTAGTGTTATTTGTTTCAGTTTACAAAGACTAGTAACCCTTACAATCCAACAAAGGCCTATTAAAACCCATTGTTTGTTGTAAATATATGTGACCTAGAGGCAGACTTCAATGGAAAACACTATATACAGGAAACTGCAGATAAAATGAATATACATACAGATAGATAGATAGATAGATAGATAGATAGATAGATAGATAGATAGACAGATAGATAGATAGATACACCTGACTACTATGTGAATGATGCTTATCTAGGAAACTTCTTCTGGGAAACAAAATAAGCAGAGCTTATTTCAAGGGAAATCTTCACCTTTAAGCAATTCCTTACTGCAAAGTGAGGTAAACTATTATAAATCACAAATTGAGTTATCTGGTAATTTCTTAAAAATGAAATGCACGTGGATAAGCAATACCCACTTTACTGTTCTTCTTTTGTTTGTCATGTCACACATTGAAAACAGAAAAAAATGTATAACTTTTGTTGGAAAATCTAGTTTTTCAAAATAGTGTGCAGGTCAGTGGTTCTCATTGTGGCTGTGGTACATTGGTGTACTGTGGGCACCAAGTCACAGTGCCCCACTTTTTCCACAAAGACAATAACAAAATGTTAAAGTTGGGTGTCTAATGTATAGTTATGGAAATGCTTATGCTTAATATGCCCTTTGTTTTCTCATGTTGACAGTGAGACCTAAGGATGACTACATATTTATATTATGTTCCCCACATTACATCCTTGAGAAATTAAATATATAATGTGAGGGGATGACATACTGTATGTCAGCGGTGCTTACATTAACCCTTTGAGCGCCAGAGTGGAGCACAACTAATTGCTTAGTAATGCGTTGTGCATCTCTCTGGCATTCAAAGGTTTAAAAAAGACTGAGAAACACTGGTGTAGATTTTCACCCTGCACATTAAAGCTTAGTATAAAAAGTATGTGGTGTAGAACCTTTCCCACTGGTGGGTGATGTAACAAAATTAGCATCCAGGACATGGTGAAACAGTTCCATTGGAGAGAAAGTTCCATTTGTGCTCCCACAAGGGTTGCCCTGGTAACCCAGCTCAATCATTGCTGTGCAAACAGAAAACTGGAATATAAATAATTTCTGAATAATTCCTAATACTGTACTGTAGTTTAGAATAACACTGATATAAATCATTCCTATATCTTTACTTCCAGACACTATAAAAACTAAAAATTAAATTTTTAACTGTTTATGACATGTTAATTTATGATGGTGTTGCTGCTTTTTGTGAGTATCAGGTGAACAACCAGAACTCTATATAGATAACAATAGCAAGTGTGCACATGAACTGGAAAGGCCACAAGAAATAGCAAATTCTGTTAGTTAAAAAATTAAATTTTGCTCTGTCTTAACTTTCAAATGAAGCTCACTAATGAATTATACAGAGAGAATATATTCTATATCACATCATACTGATCCTGTCTTGACTGCAGTCTAGACATGAAGTGTCAGGCAGTTCCTCACTGAACAAGTCATCTCCAGATAAACATTTTTGGCTTGTTGGGCCTCATTGGTGAGGTGTAGCTGTGAGAATGGGTTCCACATCTGGATTCCTTTGTTACCCTTCGGATGATCAATCTCAAGGATAATTTGCATAGCCAAGTGCTGTTCAGAGATGGTGAAATAAGAATGAGCCTGCTAAAGAATTTAGCAGGCTCTATAGGCATGATGTCCTACTAAGGGAGTCTGATGATGCATCTGGTCAGCAGAACTCTGAGCTTGAGCCATGGAGCAGAGTAAATGCTGGTGAAGGTCCAGTGAGGCTTCTGCTGGTGGAGCTGTCATTTGAGTGCCGCGGCTAAGAGAATACAACAGAAGAAGTGTCTGGTGACAGAGTTGTCATCGGAGGAAGAGAGTGGATAGAGCGGCTGAGGTTGCAACGTCATCAGTGGAGGACATCTGCCAGTACGGAGGTGATACACGCTGTGAGAGAGTGTGATGTCCGATCAACATCGGGGCGAATTGGGAGACCTTGAATAAAGGGAATTGTTTTGCCTGTACCCCTGGGGATTCTGTAAGTGCTTTTAAAGATAAGATGCTTCGCTTTTAGATGGTGCTTTTTGCGCTTTTTTCATAGATGCTTATGAAGGTCAGAAACTGTCACAGTTACCTTAATATGTTGCAGGCCTCTGTTTTGTACTGTTTGGGGCTTATAGTTCATCCCCTCCTACTTCCTGGGTTGCCATTAAAAGGGAACTGGATCTCTATCCAGTTACCCTTACGTTGTTGTTCAGTGCAGTTCTAGTTCCTGTTGTTCCTGTATCCTGTGTCTAACTATCCATTCTGGTGCTGACCTGTGGCTCTGTCTGACCATTCTACCTGTGCACTCCTTTGGCTATAGACATCCAATCTGGTGCATACCTGTGGCTCTACCCACTCCGTGTATGACCCTGGCTTGTCTGACTATCCTAACTTGTGCTGACTGGTGGCTCTGTCCGCTCCGCTGTGTTGCCAGTTTCCCACAGATACCCATCCTGGTGCGGACCTGGGGCTCTGGCAGACCCTGGCCTTAGTGACTGAAGGCGTGAGTCAGTGTCTCCATTGTTGCGATCCCTTATTGGAGACAAGCTCTTCCTAACTGACTGCAGGTGGAAGTCAGTGTTCTACATTGTAGCTACCTAGTGGGAGACTTCGGGTCATATCCAGTACTCCACTCTCTACCATTGAGACTACCAGTTGGCTCCGGCCTAGTCTCCAGCAGTTGTGGTTGAGCTATTAGCAGACTCCTATTTCTGATAGAGTATCTGGCCTTTTCCATCACCCTCTGCTTATGCTTATTATTCTAGCTATTTGCATTGCTACCTATTATTCTAATAAAGGTGATTTTAATTATACCGTCTGACTCCTTGTCTTGCTTGATAACCGTAACAGAAACCCAGATGTAAGTAGCCAGCACTCCAGTCTTCTTGAGAATAGGCAGTATCCAAAAACTGGGGTGCATTGCTAGGATTCATGGAGAGCATTATTAAAGGCAAATTCTGCCAGAGATACGATTTCTATCCAGTTGGAGTAATGAGCATCCACATAATGGCTAAGGTATTGCTTCAAAAACTGATTAGTGCACTCTGTTTGACAGTTGGATTGGGGGTAGTAGGCAGACAGAAAAACACGACAATCCCCCCCATGAGCAAAGGCTTTCCAGAATCTTGATACAAATTGAGATCCTTGATCAAACACAATCTGCGAAGGCATGCCATGTAATCTGTAGATTTGCTTGATGGAAATTTTATCCAAGTCCTGAGCAAAAGGTAATTTCAGAAGTTGACCAAAATGGGCTTGTTGGGAGAGGTGATCCTCCATGATGAAGATAGTAGTGAATCAGAGAGAAGGAGGATCATCAACTACAAAGTCTATTGCCAGGTGGGTACAAGGAGACTATAGAATAGGAAGAGGTTGAAGTGCATTTTCTGGAGGACTTGTTCTGAGCACAAGAGGAACATGCTGCCACAAAATCTGAAGTATCCTTCTTAAATAATGGCAATCAGAGCTGTTGGCCTACCAGCTTGATGGTCTTGGTGATAGGAGGATCACTGGATGTGGGAGATTGATGGGCCCACTGAAGGACCTTAAGCTGAACTCGTGGGGGGGGGAACGAAAAGTAGATGAGCTGGCTTACAGCTGGAGAGAGTGGCAGAATGGATTGTAGGCATAGGATCAGTTGAAAAGAGACAGTTGATAGAACAGAAAGAACTACTGTGGATGGTATGATAAGATTATGCAGAGGAGCTGGTTCAGGAGTAAATTGACTAGATGTGGCATCGACCTTAGTGCTTTTGAAGCCAGGTTGATAAGTGATGATGAAATTGAATCTGGTGCCATTCGTCTAAGGCTAATTTAATGTCTAACTGCTCCTGATTACCAGCATTATAGTTTCATTCTGTGGTGGCAAATTGTTTCAAGAAAAATGAACACAGGTGTAACCACTGTGTATCCATGTCTCCCTGGGATTACATAGCACTTGTTCCTAGCTCAAAAGTGTCCACTTCATTAATGACTGGTTTGTATATATATGGGGGTAGTATAACACATTTTGTAGAAAATCTTTCTTTAATCGGGCAAAAGCTTCGGTTGCTTCGGACATCCTTACATGTGGGTCAGCTCCCTTGTGGGTCAAGGCAGTAAAAGGGGCAGTGAGCTTGGAAAAGTTCCTAATAAAGCATCTGTAATCATTTTAAAGCCTTAGAAACATTGTACTGCCTTCAGCCTAGTGGGAAGAAGCCATTGAGACACTGCAGAGACTTTGGCAGGGTCCATATAGATTCCAGTACTAGAAATAACTTATCCCATGAAAGGATAACTGGAAACTCTCCAAAATAAATTTTTATAGCTTGGCAGACAAATGATGGTCTCTGGGCCATTGCAGGACTTTTCAAACATGCAGTCTGTGTTGACTCAGGGAAGACGAGAAAATCAAAAAGTCATCATAATATACAATGATGTAGGAGAGCAGTAGATCATGGAACACAGTGTTAATGAAGGCCTGTCATTACAAAGTGCAAAGGGCTTCATGATATATTCATAATTCCCACATTTGCTGTTGAACACTTGCCTTAATTTAAATCAAGTTGTAGGCTCCCCTGAGGTCCAGCTTGGTAAATAAGACAGCCCTTTAAGTCTGTCCAGGAGCTCAGGAATAAGAGGCATTGGATAGCGGCTCTTGACAGTAATTTTATTAAGTTCCCTAAAGCCAATTCGGGGCAGAGAAAACCATCATTTTCTGAAACAAAAAGAACCCAGTTCTGGCAGGTGAGGTCGAAAGTCTGATGAACCCTAGTAAGAGAGCTACTTTTTATAAGGACGGTGGAGAGGTAATTTGTCAGCATTTCTTTTAGAGAAAACCACTAAAATCTTGGTAGACTGTGGGAACAGTAAATGTTGTTGTATTCATTACCCTCTAAAGAGTAGCAATAATGGGAGGCAAAGTAGACAGGCAGTACAATCTACAGGAGAATCCCCATGAAACAATCTGACCAATCAATGAAGGGATTGTATCTGAAGCCAGGAAAGACCCAAAAAGAATAGGGGCAGAAGGAGAAAGAATGTGGTGGACAGTTTCAGCATGTAAGACTCCAGTTTACAAGGTGACCAGTTCGACCAGTTCAGTTTCTTGAGAGATGAGTCAAACCCCAAGAGTATGACCGACTGAGAAATGATGAGTAGTAGAGTAAAGAGGCAGCCTCATATGAGAAGCCCAAGAAGCAGCTATAAGAATTAATTCACCTTCTGAGTCTAGAAAGGCAAGGATAGACACCTTGTTATCTAGCCACCCAATAGTGACTGACAGAAATAAGCAACTAGGAAAAGAGGCCTTCAACAAGTTCTTTCTCGAGAAGATGCCTCCAATACTCCTCAAGAGTAGTAACTGGATGGAACATTGACATGGTATGTAGGACGTTACTCTTTTGTCCACAACACAGGGTTCTAAAGACTGCTGCCATTGCTTTCAGCCACAGAGACCTTGGTAAATCTTATGCCTCTATGGTTTCCTCAGTGCCCAATCTAGGCTCTGTACAAGAGGAGGAGGCCATCTATTATTTCTGGAGAATTACCTTTCTTGTTGTCACTCCTGCATGTACCCGTTCAAATCCAGACAGAGGGCAATCAGACCCCCCAAGTCCTCTGGAACTTCTCTGCAGGCTAAAGTATCTTTAAGCCTGCCTTTCAACCCCCAGTCATTGGCTAGTGGCGAGTGGAAATTTTGAGCCCTGCTTAAAGGGATAGTAATACTTAAAATATAAAAAAATATGTTGTAGGGTTTATCCCCCTGAGTAAACCAAGAGAACTCCCACTGCTGAAAGGTGTTTAATTCAAAAGTTATTGCAGCTCAAAGTTGAATTTTTGAGGTGCAATATCATAGTGGCCTGAAATTGTACAGTAGAGCTGGTGCTACACCATCCTATGGAGAGCTCTGGTCCTGGGACCATAATTCTCCATAGGATGGTGTAGCAACAGCGCCACTGTACAATTTCAGGTCACTGTGATATTGCACCTCAAAAACTAAACTTTGAGCTGTAATAACTTTTGAATAAAACACCTTTCAGCAGTGGGAGTGCCCTTGTTTTAGATGCTCCTGTCCTCTCTCATTTTCCTATAATTCTGCATCTGTACAGGAATCTGATGTGTTTATCCACTGTATGTTGTTCTGACACTTCATTGTAACCATTAGGTCGGTCAGTTGCTTTTCTGTTTTTATTTGACCTAGATCTAACTATAAAAAAAAATATGTTCCTGATGCTCTTGTCGAGACCATACATAAGACTTGCATTGTTGGCCCACTCTTACTTTTAGCTCAGCTGTTCCCACGTCTATTGGGTTTGAACTTCCATTCATCTCATCGCCTCATTAGTGATTAAGCAGTTCAGTCTTCAGAACAGCTGAGATTCCTGTATATGCTGAATGGCTGTTTAGGTTTCACACTATTGACTTGCACTAGTGGTGTCTAGTTCATCCGTCAGTACAGCTGTACAACTCCTGTTTTTTCAAACTGTAGTTCAGGCCTGTGTCATCTGATCGGCTCCTAGCAGGATAGTTCATCTATCTGTTATACAACTGAGAACTGTAGTAGTGGAGCTTCTCCTCTATGTCTCTCATCCTCCAGCAGTGTGTAAGAGTTCTATATCATCAGTCTTCAGCCTACTTGTCCAGTATTCTACAGCCAGCAGCTGTTTCCAGCCTACCTGACCATAATTCTACAGCCATCCAGCAATCTCCAGTCTGTCTAGCCAGTATACTACATTCAAGCCAGCGAGCTCTTAAAGTAAAAGTGTCCTATTGTCAATTTTGTCTATTCCAACCTAAATGTTGGTCTAAATGGGTAATAGGAGACAGACAGCAGTGTACGAGGGTGTCAAGTGCTGTGAGTTCAAATGCTGAATTTGCCAAAAGATAATGCATGGTACTATTGCTCCCGAAGATAGGATTTCAGGATAGGCTTCATGACAGAGGGGGATTGTTCTAGACATTGGGAGAGAGGTATGGAGATCCATAGGTAAGGAGTGGAAAGTGAAAAAAGTATTAGACAGGAGAGGGAGGAGGGTGTGGCTGGTGTAAAAACAAGGATCATTGTGTGCTAAGCAAAGGAGACAGCCAGGAGCATTAAGCTTTCAAGCTACTCCCAATTAGCACTGAGAATACTATTCCCATACCACACTCATATTTATCTCATACACTCATATTTATCCAGAGAAAGGCAAACAAGCCCTATTGATGAGAGTGAATAACTATCAAGTATAATGGCCCTCCTATCTCTGAACTAAGTTCCCTTAGTACACTTAGGGGTATGCCATCAGGTCCAAGTGCTTTATTCACTATAATCTTTACTAGTTTATTTTGGCTTTTATCCTCATTAAAGGAATAATAATGTTTAAAAATAAAAACAGCTACAATTAATCTTCATAGTATTTGGGCCATGTTATTTCAATACTGTCAGAGTTGTAGTTCAAGAGTAACTGAATGATAAAGTATCCCTCTCCCACCCCTTTTTTCTGGTTTAACACTTCTCACCTCAGAGCAGCAAGATTGTTCAGATGGCTTGCAGAGAGGGACAATCTTCAATTAGCATAAGGGAAAAATCTGAAAAACCTGTCAAGGAGGAGCAGGGTTTTCCTTATGTTCACAAGTAAGAAGATTGTCCCTTGCTGTGAGCTGTCTGGTCTCATTACCAGATTTCACATCTGAGGGGAGGCGGCTTACATTAGGTAAAAGGGGTGGGAGGGGATACTATATCATTCAATTACTCTTGAACTACAACTCTGATGGCATTGAAATAACACTCTCCATGTCCCAAATACTATGAAGATTAATTAGAGCTGCTTTTATTTTGAAACATTACTATCCCTTCAAGCCAGGTACATGATGGAAGGCATTTGTGCTCACCCATTGTCATTGTTACTTCATTTGTATATACAGAAAAAAAATAATTTAAACTGTCAGTCATTGACTTATCCTCAAAATGAATTTGCCTGCCTCAGTTTTCAGGGGCCAAAATCAACCTTAGTCTTTTTTCCACTTATTACTTATAGAAATGTTTAGAAATTGTCTTGCTTTCTTCTGCAATACTTTCCTCATTTTCAGTTATAGCTATCCTAATTGGTTGTTTACAGATTCTACTGAATCATTTATATTTTTAAATGATACATCTGAACTGTCCTTCTTAAACAGCTTAAAGGTCTGTTTCTTACTCCACATTTTCCCGTAAACCTCTTTGTTAAACCACATTGGTCTTAATTTTCTCCTCTTGTATTTATACTTCAATGGTATATAGTGATGTGTATATTTATCTAAGAGCAATTTCAACAAGTTCCATCTTTCTTATGCATTTTTATCTTTGAAGATTGCATCCCACCTATTGGCCTTTATTAATAATGCATTTAACATTATAAAATTAACCTTTCTAAAGTTTAATATTTTGGTTAAACCATTGTTAGTGGACTTCTCCTAACAAATTTCCATATTGTGGTCACCGTTGCCAAAAAGATTCCTTATCTGTATATTGTATTCCATTTTGGAACTGTTTTAGACCACTGGGTTCAGCAAGGCATTATCTCTGCTTGACTTATCTACTATTTGGAACATGAGATTCCCAGTCAGTATACTTAGAAAATGATTTCCCTTTGTTGTGATGGAAGGCACATCCAGTCAATATCAGGGCAATTAAACTCTACCATTACCATTACACTTCCTGCCTATGGACCGTATAATAATTTTTTTTCTTCTTGTTTAGAATAAGAATAAAAATGTAAAGATAATTCTGCAGTGGTGTAAAAGTTCAAAGGTTTCAGTATATTTTAGGTTCTCTGCCACCCTTTATGAAGAACAAAGGGAGTTAAAAATGGTATTCAGTAATAGTTGTAAATGTACGAACCAGTTGGATTCAACCGGGGGATGGAGTGGTGTTATAAATGACAGGACACATTGCTGAAGCATGGAATGTTCAAACAAACTAGCAAAGTGTTACATTTCTTAGACTTAATAAGTGACTGGATGAGTGCTATGCAGTTTCTCCTGTGACTGGGATCATTGGGAAACTAAGATGTGTTTGTAAATATTGAACAGTTAGATTAGATACTGCCAACTATCTATGTGTGTGTGGAGCCCCTCATAATGATTTTAATATATGATGTTTAAATAGGATTATCCAGAAAACATAATGATAGTAAAATTAAAATATATTTAGAGATGAGTATAAATCAGTTTAGTAAATCTTCATTATTAATAAATTAATTAAAAAAATGAATATAAAACAATTTAGATTGAAAAATCCTAAAAATAGATAATTTAATGTACCCAGACTGCATATACAGAGAAAAAGTACCATAAGTGAAATATTTGTTGCATAATAGATCTTAATATTAGCTTTGTGATAAAAGCTTAAATTACTGTAACTTCCATCATTTTAAGTGAGATGGATAGAGGAAGGTACTTATGCTTAGTTATAATATATATATATATAATATATCACATATTCCATGTGAGTATTTAATATTAACTAAGATAGTTCTCTCTGTATGTATATATATAGCGCTCTAAAGAGAATTAGTGTTCCATATAGCCCAGAGTTGTGGAACATTTGGAAGAGGAAAGCAGGAAATTGGTGGTAGGCTATTCTTGCATGTGATGTAGTTTTGCAGTTTTCTGTGTTTCATAACCTATAACGTATTGATCGTCCTGGTATTTTACTAGTTATCTTAGAAGCACCACAGATTGGGTTCTTCATTCCTACAGGGCTCAAACTGTGGGCGTCAAGCTTGAGACAATCTTAGCTTCGCTCCCATTTCTAATCTGCCTTTCATTTCTTTAGTCATTCCCATGGATAATTTTGGGACTGGTTAACACATCTCTGCTTGTATGAATACCGTGGTAGTCACACAATAATACTGTTACATAGCGTGTGTTCTCTTTTTATCTCTTTAATACTGGTTTTATAGTTCAATTTTATAAACTACTTGTTAATATATACTCTTCAGATTGAAACATTTAAGTCTTAACTATCTCTAATCTTAGTTAATCTTCTTTTCTATCCAACAGGAGCAGTTCTTGATGTCACACTGGTGTCATCTAATTCTGGGCATCGTGTAGGGAATTTTTTTTTGTGGTGTGTGACAGGAGAACGTGATTTGAAAGGCTCAGACTTGCACATACACCGAGATAACACCATTGTGCGCATTCCAGACAAGCCGCAATTCCAGACCATCTCCAGTGAGAATGATGTTCGAGCCAGTAAATTCATATTTCATGAGCTAGTGGGAGTTTTCTACTGTACTGGCAAGGGGCCTTCTGAGCAGACCAAAATACTCTATGTGCATAACATACCAAATGGTAAGCTTTCATATACATTTTTCTCAAATAAGAATAATCTACTAAAACTGAACTCATTTAGCACTTATTAGGGTCATGACAAGGCACTGCTTTAGTAGCCTTAATCCTAATGATTAAAATCCCCAGGTCTTGTTGCCAGCTTGGGGCGTGTAAATGTGCCAATCTTCCTAAAAATAATTTGGCTGTATGCATTAGGTTGGTCAAAATCCTTGGTCTTTTGGGGGAACCTTATAGATTTTGGTAACCTAGCAATTCCCCTATTCATCATTAAGAATTTCACCTTATATATTACCACCACTATAGGGTGCTACCTGTAAAATTTAAGTTTTGGGCACAGCCCTTATTGACTAAAATGGTTTACAGCTAGGGTATTGTGTGCACTTTGAATGTGTCTACGCCAATGGTGAAAATAATTTTTGTAAATCCTAAAACAGGACAGGATCAATATTTTCCCATTTATATTTGTCTATTCAGGGATAAAGAAAATACCCATTGTTTTACCAAATATCCATTCATCAAACTGAATAGCATTCACCTCATAATTGTAATTCCCCTACAAAAGATATATTTCAGTAAAGGCAAAAGATTGATTAAACACAAATGCAAACCAAAGACGTTAAAACATATGCATAAAGAGTTGTGAGTGGTGCATCTGCATTGGCCTTATACACATGCTGAATACTGGATATGGTACAATCTTAGTGACTTTGCACCAGGCACCCCTGCTTTATGGTGGCCTGTTTATTTACTAGTTCATAACTGATAGCTTTAATACGCAGTTTATACTCTAATTCAGGGGTGGGCAACCTGAGGCTTCCAGCTAAGGTGGATTACTATTGGGAGTTGTATTCCACAACATCTGAAAAGTCTTTCTCATATTACTTATGCCTGCACCTATCTGTTCATTTTTTATCACGTTACATAAACCTTTTACTAGCAAGTCTATTTCAAAATCATACTTGTCTTATGCATGGGGAAAGGTTCAAGAAAAACACAGACAACTCATTATGGGTTTTAACTCAGGCCACAGCTTTATTTAAAATACATAATACACATTTTACCATAACTTTTAACCTAGCCTTTAAGCCCTTGCCAATCCACCATTTGATAGGCCTTACCTGCCTATCCCTCCTTTTTGAGCCCCTAGGCTCACCCCAATCTTGTTTTACCTTACCGCACCCCATTAGCTGGTCAATGCAGCTCAATGAGGCCGGTGTCTAAACCCGCGACACAGTCCGGGTGTCATTGCCCCTAGGCCGCTGGCCTACCATCATCATGGAACCATATCCAACTTAATGACCTTCTCCACATTGGCAAGGGCCCAAAGCGCCCACAAGCTGTGACATAAAGAACATACAGACCCCAACAAGTGAGGACGCAGAACAACCACCCCATAGTACAGCCAGAAGGGAGGGAGGGAGGGAAGCTGTTCCATCGTAGCATTATAAAGGAAGTGACAACTTTCCAACCTCTATATTTATTAACCCACCTCCTCCTCACCTCACTTCCTGTCCCTGCCCATTAACTTATTTCTTGCCTCCCCCAGCTAAGACATGTCTCCCCTTCTTATTCTTCACGGGGAGTTCTTGTCTTATGCATGGGGAAAGGTTCAAGAAAAACACAGACAACTCATTATGGGTTTTAACTCAGGCCACAGCTTTATTTAAAATACATAATACACATTTTACCATAACTTTTAACCTAGCCTTTAAGCCCTTGCCAATCCACCATTTGATAGGCCTTACCTGCCTATCCCTCCTTTTTGAGCCCCTAGGCTCACCCCAATCTTGTTTTACCTTACCGCACCCCATTAGCTGGTCAATGCAGCTCAATGAGGCCGGTGTCTAAACCCGCGACACAGTCCGGGTGTCATTGCCCCTAGGCCGCTGGCCTACCATCATCATGGAACCATATCCAACTTAATGACCTTCTCCACATTGGCAAGGGCCCAAAGCGCCACAAGGGCCTGATGAGTTTGCCTACACATACAGGCCCTTCCCCCCAACCAAAGCTGTGGCCTGAACCCGCACCCCTGACAAGTCCAGGTTGAAGAAATCCATCCCAAGCACAAGAAGTGAAACGCCACTCAACCCTGAAAAAGTGATGGCCAGATTCCCCAACACCCTTAAAATAGCCAAACACCCTTGCCTGGAAAAAGCTACAACAACCACCGAAGCAGAGGAATAAAACATCCGCGAAACAGGATCCGCTACCTGGTCCCCACCCAGCACCGACCAGATCAATGCCACTACGCCATCCGGAAACTCGGAGAAACAAAACCACAAAATGAAACACCCCAACCTGCCTAAATAACCGCAGATGTCTGTACCCAACAACCAAGACGGGAGAAACCCCAAACATTACCCCCCAAGTGAACCACCAAAAAACGGGCGGCACCACCCCAAAACGCCCACCAGGCCACCAAACAGCATGTAAAAAACGGTGACCAAAGAACACCTCGGAAACCCAACCAAGCAACCTGACCAAAAAAGATCCAACGCCATACTGTGAAAACCACACACCCGGACCACCGCCCTCCTACCATCCATAATACAGATGAATGCCCATTATCCACCAATGCCGGTACAAGCACCGGAAACACAGGACCAAACAAGAATAACCAACAGAATGACCCCAAACCACTAGCCAACAAGCACTCTACCAAGCCAAACTGGAGACTGAAATCCCACAGTCCCCCCAGGTCCATGCACCTAATGGACCAACAACCCAAACCCATCCGAACCACCTCCGTGTCAGATCCAAACCAAAATTGAATGCTCGCCACAAAATCCCAGAGGGATAACAAATGCAAGACCCCCACCGCAAATACCTGCTAAACAGAAACTAATAAGAACCACTCCGCCGTGGACACCAACAGAACCCCATCAAAAGACCGAGACCGACAGAGAACGCTGGTGGTAGCAACCAGGAACACAGCCACCACGAACAGAACAGATGGATACCCAGACCCCCCGAACACAAGGTAACGGCTGCAGACATCCGCATCAGAATCAGAGGACCCACCCGAACATCACACCATCAAACAGAAAGCCCCCAGAACGAGCTGGCTCGTGCCAACCCGTACTGAGGCGCAAAGTTCCGAAAAAAGGCAACGGTAAAGCCCTCTGAAATGACACGCCTCAGGCCTACAATTGAGAGGACTTGTACCTCTGACACGCCCACTTCATAAAGGAAAGGAAAATAGGATGACAGAAACCCACAGCAGACCCCAAAGAACCAGGTAATGTGAAAACCCTAGGTCAAACCAGACATTACGCCCAGCGAGCCACTGAGGACAAACCCCCCAGAATGACAATCACATACCAACCACAATACCCCATGACTCGGCTCCGCTTCGGAGCCCAGACAGACATCCACTCAGTCCCAGGAAGCACAACCATGCAAGCCCCAGCAGACAGAGCCCACGGGGCTGGCTCCACAAGTATGCACAGAGCATGAACCCCCGGGAACGCCCTCCCAACGCCGCCACCCGTAGGCTAGAAAACAAAGCAGCTGCAATGCGACGGACACCATGGTCCATACACTCCAAAAACAGACAGCCAGACGTCCACAAGAGAAGGCTAGGCGCCATAACTGGGATAGCACTAGAGGGGATGAAGCAGGGAGATCACATAACCGCCAGGAACCCCCAAGGGATAGACATGACCACCACCCTGGAACCCCACCCCATGGCACCCCTCCGAGTCAATGTTACCCTAACAACAATACCAAAACCAAAACAATACACCTCAAACCCCGCCTGCACACAGAATACCAAGAGCACCGAACAATGACCCCAAACCTAACGATCCCGCAGCAGCAGTGCGCAAACCCCCAGTCCACACCAGACCACACAAGCATACGCAAGTAACACAAGCCCCTGGGGGCCGACAAGAACAACACCCAGACTTTCACATCGTCCCACAAAAGCAACGCAGTCCAGATGTCATGGTGTGAGCCTGAGGCGCCCCACAAGGCCCGAGCCCAGTCACCAGACGACAACACCACCCATCAAAATAAATCAGTAGACAAAACTGCATGCCTACCATGACTAAGAGCCTGAAAGGCCGCATCCAAGCCTGACGTCAAGCAATCAAACCTCCTCGAAAGGCACCGGAGTTGTCAACTGCAGCCTACACTCCAAGGCGCCACATCCGTACGATCCATAGGAAGCACAGGCCAGTAGACAGCCAGCAGTCCACCCCGCCACACAGCGGAACCACAAAGTCCCAGCAAATAGATGTAATGCGAGCCACAACCACCGGTACGCATCCAGCCCCCAGGATCCCTCGCAGCGAAAATTTCATAGGTAACTGACAGGATCCCCCCAGTAGACACACCTCTGCATAACTCCAGCTGACCCAGCCGACCCAGACCGACGATGAGCGCGGAGGGAACTCCAACCTCCCGGAGCCTAGGAAAGAACCGCATGCCCACGGAAGAACCACCTGGATGGGTCGGTATAGAAAGCCACTGACCTATGGCCATCTGGTCCGAAGAAATATCCATGGAACACCATCCACCCCGCTCGACTGGAACCCCCCGCGCCACCCCTCAGGAGATACTGCTGGCACCCCAAATGGTGTCCCAAGTACAACAACACGAAGCAGATCACAGGATATGCACCCTGAGGACACTGGGCAAGACAGAAAAGCACAAACCCAAGTACCAAACAGCTAGGGAATCCCAATATCACCGGCCGACAGCTCTCACATCCACTCCCTTCCCGCCGTCTCCGGAGGCGACCCATCAAGCCGAATGAAGTAGAAAAGGATCCCCAAACACGGTACGCCATAGCATGCGTGTGTGCACGTTGATAACACTCCATCACAAATGGAAGCCTAAAGGACCATACCAACCCCCCAAAGCGGCCCACAAGGCAGCCGTTGACCCTACCCTAGTAGCCATCCCCGGAAAAACTACCCGTCGCCCAGACAGGCCCTAACGAGGGGGAGGGGGGGGCGACTCCAGTGTCTGAGCTCCGAACCCACCCCAGACTCGCAACCTGGTAGCAGAAGCGTGCACCTGACCTGAAGGCCCAAAGACCACCCCACTAACCTCCGGCCCAGGAAACCCAACTGTCCCCAGAAAGGATCGACAACGCCGCCTGAAACAAGTGTCCCCCGCGTGCAGGAAGACAGAACCCCTAGGCATTCAAGTGAAGCCCCTCACTACCTGGCCGAAGCCAGCAACCAGCCCAGCCCCCATAAGGAGACTCACAGACCCACCGTGGGAGGCCTTCCTCTTGACCCCGCAGAGCCCAAGAACCCGGACAGCTCCGTACCTGCACCCGGCGAAGGAACAGCCGGTACGGACTGTGACCCATCAGCACCACCTGAGCCCTCGGCATGACCACTGGTCCCCCGGACACCGACCCTGATCTGCACAACCCGTCCATGACCTGCAGGAAAAAACCAACATGACAGCACATGCGGTACCATCCCACCAAACAGCCCACACACACCACCCAATAGAGAACCCCAGAGCCCACAACAATAAAAAACCCCACAGTAGTGCACAAGTTTTGTTTTCATTGTTTGTATTTTTTTTTTTTTTTTTTTTTTTTTTTTTTTTGTGACTGAAACAGATAAACAGTAGATATTAAGCATCCCGCATTAACAATTCCATACTACCACGAGCCAGATACCCATCAGCACAGGGCAACTGGGGGCTCAACCTGACCCCAACCCCCGTCTGGAAAGAAGCCCCAGACGCACCAAAACACCCCCCTCGTGAAGGGGAACCCAGGCCGCACGTCACCAGTACACCACCTGCAAAGAAAACAGGGAGGGGAACCCAGGACTCAGCCAGCCTCCAGGCCTCTACCTATAAAGAACTGTGGGGTGGGGGGGAGGGGTAAAGGGACCCAGTCCCCAGCCAGCCACCAGGCCACAACCTGCAAAGAAAAGGGGGAAGGTCATAAGGGGAACCCAGGCCACCGACGGCCAGCCGTCCACTACCTAGAAAGAACCGGGGGGGGGGGGGGAACCCAGATCACCAGGACACCACCTGCAAGAAATGGAGGAAGGGGAGGGGGGAGGAGGAAGGGGATAGAGATCCAGAAGGACACTCCAGGACAGAGGGTAGCAGTAGGAAGGGAGAAACGTGGAATAGAAAGGTATGGGGAAGGGAAAGTGAAGGGAAAATTCAGGGCCAATTGACACTGCACTGCCATACAGGAGCGATCCCACAGCCCCACACCACACCGTCACCCGACAGGACCTAGCAGGACGAGCAGAGCGACACCCAGGACACCACTCAGCACCGGACGCATTGCACCTCCCTCCAGACACCGCCACCTACCTCCACAGCTGGCTCCGAGTCCACGGAGAGTAACCCTGCCAAAGGACGTGTTGACCCTCCTCTGGATCGATATGGCCACTCCAAATCTCCTCACAACTGCAACCCCGCCGAGCCGGGCCTACCAAACCCACTCCTCCCATGAATAGTGGATGGGCACAAGCACAGAAGGGACCGCGCACGTGAGCTGCGCACCGGCCGGACAGGAACACCCACACCTCTTCTCGCCGCTGCCCCAGGTGATCACTCCGCCGCAATTCACCGCCCCAGCAACCGCACCTCCAACAGCGACACAACCTCCATCCTCCTCCAAGATAGGCTAGAGGCAAGGGAAGAAGCAACTCAGGTCCAAGCTGTTCCATCGTAGCATTATAAAGGAAGTGACAACTTTCCAACCTCTATATTTATTAACCCACCTCCTCCTCACCTCACTTCCTGTCCCTGCCCATTAACTTATTTCTTGCCTCCCCCAGCTAAGACATGTCTCCCCTTCTTATTCTTCACGGGGAGTTCTGTTTCGTTATACATCACGTCAGTAATAACTGTCACTTAGCTTAATCTGAGCTGAAAAATCTTAATGGACACCATTAATCAACTCTGCATTGATTCTTTCCATGGAATAAATCTTATGTTATGTTTAGTCCATGTATGTGTGCATGATTCTTTGTTACCTGACTCCAGGACCCCATACTGTTCCCACTGAAAATCTTACTAACAATAATTCAGTGGGATGTGTTTGGGGTCTGATGTACTAAATAAAGTTTTGTTATGCAAGCAGTTGAAGTGCAATGTATTCACTGTGGCCAATAGGGATGTATGTCTAGATTAATGTAAGTGGGGATTTATTAGTAGGATATTATAGTGTTTCATTAAAACAGCACTGTACATGTAATCTGGGGTGGGATCAGGTAAGGAATGGAGATCGAGTCACAGGCAGGGCTCAGAGCATCTTCCTTAGAGGTGCATGGACTTATTATATGTACTGTAATGCCTATGTTTTTCTAAATAGATAAAAACTGTTCTGGTCTCTTCTATCAGCTCATCTATTTCCAGTCAAAGTGACAGTGACAGTGAGTGTTAACCAGGATGCAACATTGGAGGCCAAGATAAATAATCCCAAACAAGCAGACATCTTGTGGAAAAACAATGGTAAGCAACCAAATGTTCACAGCTCATAATAAAACCACTAGAGGACACTTAGTTATAACTAAAGACAGCACAATAACGTATAGAGCTAACAGGATAACATTAAGTAGTACAATATACACAATTATAACGTTTGTTTTAGAAGTATAAAAATGTCCTATGAAAACACACTAGTCTATTGTCAGCACCTAATGTAGACTAATCGCTCACACTAACTTGCTCACATTCCAGGAACCTTGTACCAGACCACATACAAGGAAGAAGTGGTTAATGGAATTGCCCAGCTGAACTTCAAGGCTGTACAAGTGAATCAGGCAGGCGTGTACAGTGCTACTTTTATGGGTGAAAATCCTTTCCACAGTGCCTTCTTCAGGCTCATTGTCAGAGGTTAGTAACACGTTTTAACATTTCGTGTTAAGCTTGCTTAGAACAATGCTGTTGAACCCATTTATGATTTAGACACAAAGTGGGTCTATGCCTGTGCACATATGTAATGTTTAGGGGGAGATGTTCAAAAAGGTTTGGTAGCTGAAACTGTCTGTAATCTGTCTGAAAAAATTCTTATCTCAGAATTTTTAAGTGCAATATTCATCGAGCTCATCTTACTGCAATTTTTAATTCTTTACAACTCATTTTCAAACACGATGGATTTAATTCTGAAAATACCATAGTTTTTTTTTTTTACCACAACTCAAGATATGACAACTTTCTCATTATAATGACATTTTTAACATCGCTTCCTAAGACAAAAGTGAAACAATAAGGGGGCAAATTAAGTAGACAAGATCTAGATTAAAAAAAATGAACCCCATACTGAAGATTTCCTCTCTAGCATTCAATTGGGTTAATAACCTTGTTTAACCTTTTACGTGCCAGAATGGTGTTTAACGCATTTCTTCACAAATTGTTAGTCACCTTTCTGGCATTTTGAAGGGTTAAAGGGCTTGTGAGGTGTTTTAGGACACATTTTGAGTCTGTAATGCTTAATCATGATCAGAGATCATGATTAAGAGTTACAGACGTGAAATCCGTTGATTGTTGCTCCATGATTGAAGTCTCTACTTTTAAAACTTGATGGCCAAGAATGGAGGTACATTGTAACTTTTTAATGTTGATTACTACAATAAAGCTTTATTGGTTTTAATACCGGATATGATCTTGCTAATGGTTGTGCTATTTTTTCTGGTTTTGTATTTGTTTAAAAAAAATCATCTCCCAGCACTGGATGTGTTGTTTTTTTCTCAACAGGAAAAGATCGATAACATCTGTTTTCATAATTGTGGTTTATTGCCCCTTTAAAGCGGAACTACCACCGCTAAAAAACTTGCCCCCAATATTTCCCCTTCTGGTGACTAGCTGCTCAGTAGCGCTAGTCGCCAGAATTATTACAGTGTTAACGAGAATTATCCATTGCTCCCGAGCTGACAGACAGGATGGAGCACAGACATCTTTCCTTTGTGCGAAAGTAAAAGATCATTATTGGTGACCAGACTTGCCTCCTAATTTATTTTATTCTGGTTACTTATGAAGAATAGATACTGCAGAGCCAGTGGCTTTCTGAGGACGATGGGAGTTGTAGTCCAACAATAGATTGAGAGAGCTAGATATTCCATCCCTGGGCTGTAATGCTTTCTATGAAGTGCCACAGTAAGAGTACTTTATATGCAGCTGGTGTTAACTGTTTGCGTGCCAGAGAGGTATATATTGCATTGAAGCGCAATGCATTGGATAGCTATCTGGCATTCAAAGAGTTAAAACGATGACATGGCAACACCTACATATTATAATAACCATTTTTATTCAGAAAACTAGTCTTAACCATTAACTACCTGCTCTACACTATCCTATACTACCAAAACTGTTTTTGATAGGTCCCCTTTATATAAATAGTGAAATGGGTAGACTAGATGGCCCAATTGGTTCTAACCTGATGTAAAATGTTTTTCTCTATGTCTTCTTCCCTTTACACAGGGTGTCCAGAAAACAAGTGGGGTCCCTCATGTCAAAAAGATTGTCTTGACTGTTTTAATGGCGGAATATGCCATGAGATCAGCGGAGAGTGTATATGTGCTCCTGGGTTTATGGGAACACGTTGTGAGAAAGGTAGGTTCGGTGGTGACACATAAATACAATCACATGCGTTCTAATATGTTCTTAATGCTCTTGAAATGGGTATGGAATAGTGACTCACTCTTTGCTGATGAAATTGAACAATGTAAGGAAATACACACAGGGCAGGATCTTTTTATCTGCAGAAAGATTTAGATAAACTGCATGAATGGGTGGATAAGTGGCAGATGAAGTTTATTATGCAAACAAACTGGTCAGAAAAGCTCAATTAGGAATGAGCCTTCCCTAGTATTGAGCAGGCTCTGTTAGAATGGTGTCCTACCCAGGGTGCAGTCTCCTATACCTCACTAGTGTCTTACACAGAAAATATCCCAAAGCACATCATTCTGGTCCTGTCAGAATGGCAGTCCAGCCACAAAGTACCAGGCAATTCCTCTCTGAACAAGAGAAGCAGCCAAGGTGAAGTTTATTATAAATAATAATTTATAATAATAATGCATTATAGAAAAGAGCATGCTGCAAATATAACAAATGGGAAATGACTTTTAGAATGCTTGTTAGGGAAGTATTTGGTAATGCTGGTAGTCAATAGACTTAACAGTTCACAGTGTTAGTACCAGTTTATTGCAACACAAATAGGGTACTACCACATATAAAATAGGCTATATAATTCCACCTCTTTATACAGCCTTGGGAAGACCTCATTTAAAATATTGGAGTGTGGTTTTGGGCATCTGTTTAAAAAAAAAAATATTATTCTGGAAAGAGACTTGTAACAGAACTGATAAGGGGGCTGGCAGATTTTAGTTATAAACAGAGACTAGACAAATGGGGTTTGTTTACATTGGAGAAGAGGAGTCTCAGAGGGAACATTATTATTATCTACAAATCTATTCAAAGCCAATACGAGGCACACTTTGGGGAACTTTTTTTACTCAAAGAGCTAAGAAAAACACAAGGGACTTCCTTTAAGACCAAAGGAAATGCATTGACTAAAACAAACAGTAAGTACAGTAAGGATGTGGAATTCTTTGTCTCTTTAAGCTATGTTGACAGATACTGTAGATAATACCAAAAAATAATGAGATATCTTCTTGGCTCAGAATAATATAGAAAACTATCACTGTTGGTTTCAGTGCAGATAGGGGATTGAGCCATGTAAATATCTGTTTCTGGAGACAGGGAGGATTTTTTTACTCACTCGCAGCATATGTGGAGATGAATTCAATGTTTGTATTTTTTTTGCCTTCTTCTGTATCAGTAAAAACAATAGTGACACAGCAATGATTTTAATGTGCATCTTATTTCAACTTAATCAACTAGGTTAGTATGTTACTACTTAGACCAGTGGTTCTCACCTAGGGTGTGGTGGATACCAGCTCAGTGTGCCCCACTCCTTCCATGAAGACTTAGACAAATGTGTTAAAGTTGAGTTTCTAATGTATATTTCTGGAAACTAATATGCACAATATTATCTTTTGTTATCATTATGACTTTGAGTCCTAAGAATTAATGTATATTTATGTATTGTATTTTATCCTTCATTAAGTCCCTGGGATATTACCTAGAAAGTGCTAGAGGTGCCCTGAAAATTCTGTATTGCATGTTAGGGGTGACTTGAGCCAAAAAGATTGGGAACCACTGATTTAAACTGGTCAATATCAGGTGAGAACGGTAGTGGGAAAGAGGATCGTATCTTCTTTTACTGTCACATTTTCTTACTGCTTGCATAGTAAATAAAGCCTGGTTTTTAGTTATACCTTGCACCTAAGATCTTCATTATAAATGTAAACAAAATTATAGCTATCTTTAGGAGAGCAAATATGGAGTTTACAATATACATAGACATGCTAAAGGGGAGCTGTGTCTATAGGAATAAATGCCTCCTAATCTATTTTAGCAAACTATAACTCTGTCATGGAGATCACCTTCCACTGAAACTTAATACAGTGATCCACAAAGGAAAAATATTACTCCGTACCAAAATACCTTCCCCTTGGCACAAGCAGTAGACGAGGAGAATTTATAGCATAGTGCAAACACATTAGGAAGCACAGCATGCACAGCACACACGCACTTACACATAAACACACACACTCACTTACACATAAACACACACATTCACTCACACACCCACATATTAAACATGGAATTGAATTAGTAACAGCCATTTAATGCTGTATATACTGTGTACCTTAACTTCTTCTATATGAGAAATGTCTCCAGTGCATTGGTCTGCCAGGAGTGGGAGACATCTCTAGTATTCATGGGATTAAAACCAAAGCCAAATGCATCACTTACTATGCTATTAAAAATGTCCACAACATGTGGCCTTTCCCTAGATTAATTCATACCACAGTGTATGTGTGGTAACATGGGTCTAGCACTGAAGTAAAGTAGCATAAAGTGCCACACTGGATTATATGTATGAATCTGCCAATGTTACTACATAGGTGTTAACCTTCAACACTAGTGCTTGCACAGCAGAGCATTCACTACAGCATATTATCATTGTAGTATATTCTGTGGGACATACTCCACCATTGTTAACCCCTTAAGCACCAGAGGGGTGGTAATTAAGGGGTTAAGCATTAAATACCAGCAAGCCCCTTACACCTGCCCCATGGTATACAGAGCAAAATGGTGTAAAGTAGACCATTTTCTCTGAACTTTTTCAAATACACGGCACTAAACATATTATGGCAGAATGGAATGGAATGCTCTAAAACACCAGTAAATTCTGCCCTCCCCCCTTGACAGGGGCATTATTAACCCTTTGAGTGCCAGAGGGGTATACAATGCAATGTGTTGGATACCCCTCTTGCACTCAAAGGGTTAAGGGGAACATTTTTGGCTTAATTAGCTGAGTAACTTGGTGTTAGACAGAAGTAAGGATAGAAATCAATTCAGACCCCTGTTTTTGCACAGAATCCTGTTCATACGCTCACCCCACAGTTCATACCAACAAATAAAAGTTAATATCTCCAAATCAATTTATATTGTTTGAAAGCCCATGTACACAGGCCAACACTGGCGGCGCTGCAGTCATGCGCAATACTGACTGCCCGAATGCTCCACGGCTGATACGCAGTGGGGCGCTCCAAATTCAGACCATAGTCCTCTCTGCGAAGGTGCGCAGAGAGGACTCCGGTCTGAATTCAGAGTGCCCCGCTATGTATCAGCTACGGAGTGGGCAGTCTGTACTGCGCATGACTGCAGTGCGCACAGCCATTTCTGCTGCGCATGATGGCTTCGGACAAACATCCCTAACGAATTATAATATAGGATGAAATGGAATTCTCTTTAAAATTAAACTTTTCTTAAGGTGACAGATCCATTTTAAGGCTTTATTGTTTATGCCACTTACTCAAATAGATATAATAATAATACACACACAAAACCAACTGCTCCATGGGGGAGAAATAAAGATTCCCATTGATTTAACCCTTTGAGTGCCACAAGGGCATGCAATGCATTCTTCTCTGACACTCAAAGGATTTTTTTTTTTAGCGCCTTGAATGCTAGACTTCTCTAGCACTTTGCTTTGCAGTGTACTGGATACCTCAATAGCAATCAGTCTGTTAAAATCCCATTTAAGTCAACTGACATTTCAGAAATGTTTATATGTTCACTATGATGCAGTTGGTTTGCACCACAATTTCTCCCATTTTATTTTGTGCATATTGCCCATAATTTGCATACAAAATTCAAACTTGGGACAGAAATTGATAAAACATGATAGGGGCAGAGTGGGGTTATATTTCCAGTTCTACAATGTTTTACATCAGATCAATTATTTTACAGCCTGCCGAGAAGGGAACTTTGGAAGAAACTGTCAGGAGGCGTGTAACAAAGAGCAGAGCTGCAGAGGGCTCTACTTCTGTCTTCCAGACCCATATGGCTGCTCCTGTGGAAGTGGCTGGACAGGCTCTCTTTGCCAGTCAGGTATATAATCATTATTTCTGGAAGGGATGATGATATTTTTATATTGATTTCTCTTTTCTTGTTCTCTCTCACACATTTATAGATGATGTAACAGGGGCAGCCCTCATAAACAGAGGCAACCATACAAACAGTAATAGTAAGAAATAATAGGACTATATTGATATCTAAAGTGAATCTCAATTTTGGAGCAAGGATATGGCATAACAATTATAATTAATGTCCTAAAGCAGGCAATTACAATAAATTTCCAGACACACAAGCAGTAGTTACGATTTATCAAGCCAATATCTTCGTGGGGATACTTTCCATTTAACCCCTTAATGACTCTTGACAATCATAGTACGTCATGGGTAGATCTGACTTAATGACCCATGACGTACTATGACCGTCATGGAATTCCAGGCTCCCCCCGCGGCTGCACGCTGTTCAGGGAGTCCGGAACCGGAAACAACAACAAAAAAATGCTCCGTGGTCCTTAAGTGACTGCAACTCGCCGCGCGGCCGGTATGGATGAATACATGGAGAAAAGCACAACATCACTGCCAAATCCCTGTCACCTGAAAAACTTAGAATCTGGGCACTATGGACTTATATCCTGAAATGCTGGAGAAGGGAAAACAAATTAAAATGTGATTTTGAGATCTAAAGGGTAGAGAGACACAAGGTAAGGAGCTGCTTAAAATCCATGAGAAGATGGCAAGATGGCAGCCCCCTTCCAGAACATTATGGCTTTTGTATAGCACAGAGATTAATAGGTAGGTCACTAACATATATATATATATATATATATATATATATATATATATATATATATATATATATATATATATATAACTGCTCTAGGAAAGGAGAGAGGAGAGTGTCAGGTCTGCTTCGAGCTTAACGCAAAACCCTTAGCGTAAATTATAAAATAGAATAATGAAACATTCGTTTAGGGGTACACACAACTGAATGTAATACAAAAATGGATATATAAGGGGAAGCAGGACCCAACAATAAATCATCCATCAACCCCCCAAAAAATCAGAATGTAAGCACTATGTGTTTTAATCATTGACAAAATATACTAATGTAAATAATATTCAATATCTTAAAAACAATATGAACCCTGTAGATATCAAGATATGGTAGATATAAAATATCTTGTAACATTTGTCCTTGCCAGCATACTGGTCCCCTGACAGCCAAAAACCGGCTTCCATTTGGGATCAAACCACGCACAATGTTGTGTTCTTTGTTGGGTGGTTTTTCTGGGTATCCATTTGAAGTGTTGCATGTAAAGTTTTGCGTCATAAAATGATGCATGTGTTTTGTCGTGTCAATTGAAGTGTTGCATTTAAAGTTTTGCTTCATAAAGTGACACGCATTCTACATTTTGCGTCGCTCTGAATGGTGCATTCACCATTTTGTGTTAACGTGTTGCAGTATGGGTGCAATAATGAAGCAATATGGGTGCAATATTGATGCATTATGGGTGCAATAAGGATGCAATATGGGTGCAATATTGGTGCATTAAGTACGCAATATGGGTGCAATAATGATGCAATATGGGTGCAATATTGATGCATTATAGGTGCAATGTTGATGCAATATTGGTGCAATATGGATGCAATATGGGTGCAATATTGACTCAAATTGGGTGCAATATTGGTGCAATATGGGTGCAATAATGACGCAAATTGGGTGCAATATTGGTGCAATATGGGTTCAATATTGGTGCACTATGGGTGCAATCATGATGCAAATTGGGTGCAATATGGGTGCAGTATGGATGCAATATGGGTGCAATATGGATGCAATATGGGTGCAATAATGACACAAATTGGGTGCAATAATGACGCAAATTGGGTGCAATGTTGACGCAATATTGGTGCAATATGGTTGCAATATTGATGCAAATTGGGTGCAATATTGGTGCAATATGGGTTCAATATTAGTGCAATATGGGTGCAATATTGACGCGAATTGGGTGCAATATGGGTTCAATATTGGTGCAATATGGGTGCAATAATAGCGCAAATTGGGTGCAATGTTGACGCAATATGGGTGCAATAATGACTCAAATTGGGTGGAATATTGGTGCAATATGGGTTCAATATTGGTGCACTATGGGTGCAATAATGACGCAAATTAGATGCAATATGGGTGCAATATGGATGCGATATGGGTGCAATAGTGACGCAAATTGGGTGCAATATGGGTGCAATATGGGTGCAATAATGACGCAAACTGGGTGCAATGTTAACACAATATTGGTGATATATGGGTTCAATATTAATGCACTATGGGTGCAATAATAACACAAATTAGGTGCAATATGGGTGTAGTATGGATGCAATATGGGTACAATAATGACGCAAATTGGGTGCAATATTGATGCAATATGGGTGCAATAATGACGCAAATTGGGTTCAATATTGGTTCAATATGGGTGCAATAATGATGCAAATTGGGTGCAATAATTATGCAAATTGGGTGCAATATGGATGCAATATGGGTGCAATCTTCTATGTTTCTATGTTTCTATGATAACAATATTGATGCGAATTGGGTGCAAAATTTGTGCAATATGGGTTCAATATTGGTGCAATATTGGTGCAATATGGGTGAAATAATGATGCAAATTGGGTGCAATATTTGGTGGGTTTTTGGTTGTATTTGGGTTGGTTTTGGGTTGATTTTGGTGGGTTTTGGGTTGGATTTGGTGGGTTTTTGGTTGGATTTCGGTTGCTTTTGGTGGGTTTTTGGTTGGTTTTGGGTTGGTTTTTGGTTGGGTTTTGGGTTGGATTTGGGTTGGTTTTGGTGGGTTTTGGGTTGGATTTGGTGGATTTTGGATGGATTTGGGTTGGTTTTTGGTTGCGTTTTGGGTTGATTTTGGTAGGTTTTGGGTTGGATTTGGGTTGGTTTTTGGTTGGATTTGGGTTGGTGTTGGGTTGGTTTTGGTGGATTTTGGGTTGGATTTGGTGGGTTTGTGGTTGGATCTGGGTTGCTTGTGGTGGGTTTTTGGTTTGTTTTGGGTTGGTTTTTGGTTGGGTTTTGGGTTGGTTTTGGTTGGTTTTGGGTTGGATTTGGTGGATTTGGGATGGATTTGGGTTGGTTTTTGGTTGCGATTTAGGTTGGTTTTGGTGGGTTTTGGGTTGGATTTGGGTTAGTTTTTGTGTCTTTTGGGTGGATTTGGTGGGTTTTTGGTTGGATTTGAGTTGGTTTTTGGTTGCGTTTTGGGTTGGATTTGGTGGGTTTTGGGTTGGATTTCGGTTGATTTTGGTGGGTTTTGGTTTGGATTTGGTGGGTTTTTGGTTGGATTTGGGTTGGTTTTTGGTTGTGTCTTGGGTTGGTTTTGGGTTGGATTTGGGTTGGTTTTTGTGGCTTTTGGGTTGGCTTTGGTGGGTTTTTGGTTGGATTTGGGTTGGTTTTTGGTTGGGTTTTGGGTTGGATTTGGTGGGTTTTGGATTGGATTTGGGTTGGTTTTGGTGGGTTTTGGGTTGGATTTGGTGGGTTTTTGGTTGGATTTGGGGTGGTTTTGGTGGGTTTTGGGTTGGATTTGGTTTGCACCCATATTGCGTCCTTAATGCACCCATATTGCACCCATACTGCGTCCTTAATGCACCCATATTGCACCAATAATGTGTCAATATTGCACCCATATTGCGTCATTATTGCACCCATATTGCGTACTTAATGCACCCATATTGCGTCCTTAATGTACCCCTATTGCACCCATAATGCATCAATATTGCACCCATATTGCATCATTATTGCACCCATTTTGAGACACGTTAATGCACAAAATAGTGAATGCTCCATTTGGAGAGATGCAAAATGTAGAATCTGCATCACTTTATGACGCAAAACTTTAAATGAGACACTTCAAATGACGCAGCAAAACACATGCGTCATTTTATGATGCAAAACTTTACATGTAACACTTCAATAGTAAACTGTATTTCTGTACAGCTTGTCACAAGGACCATGCAATGGGGTCAGTTTAATAAAACTGCACCTGAAAATCACAGGGAAAATAGTTAAGGCACTTACTTTTTAAATGTTTTTAGCTCCAGGTGCGTTTGTTGATGAGCTAAAAAAATCCATATTGAGAAATGTTTGTATAGAAATACAAGCAGCTTTAGATACTTGAAACATTTTATTAACATTGCTAACATTCCTTAGTAACGCTGAAAATCTTTATTAGCGGAAATTTGATTTTTTTTTTATTTGCATTGCTGTTTTCTTACAAATGTGATTTTATTTTTATTAGTTTTGATAATTTCTTAGAAGTAATGCACATTTTTATTAGCATTATTCATTTTTTACAAGAAATGTCAAATTTATTAGCAATGAGAATGCAAATTTTTAATCAGAAATACATTTTTTTTAGATGTGTTTCTATCTTTATTGAATATGACAAAAACAGTCATAATCCCTGTTTGTTTTACCCTACATTTTTAAAGTTTAAGTATTTTTTAAATATAAATATCCTATATAATAAAAGGCCAGATGTATGTTTGTCCGAAGCATTCATGCGCAGTAGAGACTGCCGATGCAGTCATGCCCAGTAGAGACTGCCCGAACATTCAAAATGCTGGCCCATGTTCATAGGCTTTTAATCTATTTTAAATATAAATTATTAAATAGACCCCAATGGGTCTTTCAATGTATTCTACTCTATGTGTTTCACAATACATAAACTCCTCTTTCTAAAGAGATCAGTGGAAGCAGTCTCACACACTACTGTCCTTTCCACTTCTAAACTTGGTGAGGGGCATATTTTGCATCCAGGGCAGCTCATAAAATACTCATAGATGTCCCTGGTTAATTCTACGCCTCACTGGTGCAGTTTTATAACAAATCAGAGAATGAGCATTGGTATGATAATCATCCCTCTTATTTAACCCTTGAATGCTAGAGAGGACCCCAGTGCATTGTGAAGCAATGTGATGGAGACCTCTTGAGCAGGAGGGTCATGCTAATGTAGTTTCCTCTTGTAAGATTTTATGCTATAATAAGAATGTAACTATATTTGTGTCTTACTTAACAGCTTGCCCCCCTGGGAAGTATGGTGCAAACTGTGCCCTACAATGTGATTGTGTGAGTGGTGGTTCCTGTAACAGATTTAGTGGATGTGTATGTCCCTCAGGATGGCATGGACAGCACTGTGAGAAATCAGGTAACGTTATAATTCACTACAGCAGGTCCTGTAATTATCTAGTTCTATGCCACTGAGCTTAGTGCACTGTGTTTTATCTTGATCCTTGCAGATAGGATTCCTCAGATCACAGATCTGCCATCTGAATTGGAGTTTAACCTCAATTCCACAGCAGTGCTAACCTGTGCTGCATCCGGTAACCCTCAGCCTGTTCGGGAGAGTATTGAGCTCCGCCGACCTGATGGCTCTGTCCTCACTGTGAGTCAAGGGGCATTTTCTGACAAGCCTGAAAAACTTGGATTTGTAATTTTTGGGCCTTAAGCATAAGGATAGTGGAGAAATTCTATATAATAATTTGCTCAAATGTGTGTAATGACGCAGTCATGCTCAGTAGAGACTGCTGCGCGTGCTGCAGTCATGCGCAGTAGAGACTGCGCGCGCTGCGGCTGATACAGAGCTGTGTATCAGCCGCTGCGCAGGCAGTCTCTACCGAGCACGACTACCCCGCGACCGGCTGGCAGTGGCACTGTGGCCCATGTAACGGGCTCTTCAACTAGTTATGGAATAATACATCACATACCTCTATAGAATTCAGGGGGTTAAAAGACCTATTTACTTGATTTTACTTGCTACTTTCACTTGTGCATATTTGCTTTATTCACAAAAGAAAGATGAGCAATTCTGAAGCAAATCAACTGGTACATAGGGGAGAAATAAAACTTCCCATTGGTTGAAGTGGGGTGTTCAAGCTCTTGCATGCTAGCGAGCTCTTCAATGCTTTGAAGACCTCTCTAGTATTCAAAGGGGTTTAAAAGCAGAATTTGAGCAATTGTTATTTTTCCCCTCTGGTGAAGACAGTTTGCACCTGAATTGCTCCTCTATTCTTTTGTGAATAAGGACACATGACACTTATTGCCTTATGCAGAAAGCTGATGTGATCAGTTCTGGAGCAAACCAGCTGCACCATAGGGGACACATAAAAATTCCCAAAATATCCAATGACTTAAAACAGATCTTTCACCTGTAACAAACCCTGTCTCATATTATTAGTGTAGTGTAATTGTCTCTAGATTACACTTTTTTTTTTTTGGAAGTACATAGTTAATGAGCAATTTGCTGTCAAAATTAGATTCCTGTACCTACTTCCGTATTCTGTGTCACAGGGTAATGGCGGCACAGTGACACATTACTTCCCAGTCCTGAAATTCTCCTCCCACCTCCCTCCCAGATCTAAGCGAGTTCACTCTTCCCTTCGTACTGGTGTGTATCACATTACAGCAAGCTCAGTATAATGATAAACGGAGCTTGCTGTAACTATAGACGTGATGCAAGCCATTATGAAGGGGAAGCGTGAATGCGCTCCCTAGTAGAGGTGGGAATAGAATTTCAGGAGTGGGAAGTCCTTCGTCACTTTGCCACCATGACCTTGTGCCGCAGAATGCAGAAGTAGGTACAGGAATCTAATTTTGACAGCAAATTTCTCATTAATAATGGACTTACAAAAAAAGTGCAATCTAGGAACAATTACACTACACTAATAATGTGAGACAGAGTTTGTTACAGGTGAAAGTTCCACTTTAAATAGGGATTTTGACCTCTTTTGAGTGCAAGAGAGGTCTCCAACGTATTGGGAAGCAATGTGCTGTAGACTTATCTAGCATTTAAAGAGTTAATAGCCCCTTTTAAGTAAAAGGGGATTTCCGTCTTCTTTAATTTAGTTGCTTTGCTATAGAATTGTTCCATTCAGCATTTGGCACCAGCAATGACGCATAGTGTATTTTACTAAGTTCATACTAAAATTGCCCCATTTATGCTCCTAAAATATTTACAGATGCTGGTAACTGATTTACTTGAATCCTTAAACTCCTATCCAATAATTAATATGTCTCTTTACACTATAAGGGTAACTATAGTTCACTTTCTTAACTTTTTCTCTGGCATCTCATTACAAATGCATGAAGACTTTGCACCTTAGGTTGTCCAGTGGTTCTGTTAATTTATACCCTATACTGGAGCTCCAATCTTGCTTCCCCTGCAAAGACTTAAAGGGCAGTTATCATGTACCTGTACCTATGGGCTTGGGGCTACAGTGTCCATCACAAAAAAGGTTTCTATCAGCCCTTCAGTGAGGTAGAAAATGACCCCTTCTTGGCTGGACTGCAACCCAAAAGTATGGAAAGTATGTGGCTTTCAACTACAAACTTTGCAGGTTGTACACATAGCCTCCATAGACCCTTTACATACATCCTATATAATAATTAGCTAAATCGTGTGTAACGCCGCGACATGCGCAGTAGACACTGCTGCGCGTGCTGCAGTCATGCGCAGTAAAGACTGCCCGCGCCGCTGCTGATACAGAGCTGGGTGCTCCGAAGGAGCGTCCAGCTCTGTATCAGCCGTGGCGCGGGCAGTCTCCACTGCGCGTGACTGCCCCGCGACTGGGTGGCAGTGGCACTTTGGCCCGTGTAACGGGCTGTTCAACTAGTAGTAACATAGTTGATGATGCTGAAAATGACATGCGTCCATCAAGTCCAGCACATGCCAAATCATCCCTCTTTATCCAGAGGAAGGCAAAGAAGAAATTCCTCCCTGAGTCCAAATGGCAAGCAGATAGTTTGCTGGATCAGCATCCTATCTGCTTTGAAGCCAACTGTCATAATTCTCAAAATTGTTCAGCCTTTCAAGCCTGATACAGAGGATTGTAAATACAGGCACAGAAGGAGAAACAGATCAATACTCCACTGCACCCAAACAATTAACCCCAGCGTCCGCTAGGATGGAATTTAAAATAGAGTTAATTTCAATCAACAGTTAACTTTCCTATAGTTACAGGGGTTCCCACACCTACAGCAGTGCTACATTTTCCACAGCAACAGACTCATGATAACAGTTCAGATTGGTAATAAATGGGGCAGAAAGTCACATTAAAACTTGGATTTTTTTTTATCCAATTGTCTGTTTACTGGCACAGTACTTGTAGGGACAGTGAGGGACACATACAAATCAACTTCAAGTTAAAATGCCTTGACAAAGTGGCTGTGTGTTGTGCTGCCTGCTGTCACCATGCAGACTGTGTTAGTTAATGGATGATTGAAGTTAATTAACATCCATGTATTATGATGAGTGCCTGTCCCATATTTTCACTTTGAACCAATACAGCAGATCTAGAAATATTGAAGTGTGACACTTCAGTCTTGCAGTTCTTTCTGTTCTTGAAGGACCAATGAGGAAAATCGGGAGGTCTTCTTTCAGACCTGCTCCCCATTGGTCAGCTGCGGAACATGTTGCAGCCCTGGCTTTATCCCAGGAGAGTGAATGTTCTGATATCCGCATCATAGTTCTTTTTACATTAGTAACAGTTCAAACTCCCATAGAAAATTCTGCTCTACTCTTATCATTATGCTTTTTTATACATTGGGACACATGTACAAAATTTAGAAGGAGAAATTCTAGAACAAATCAGTTGCCCCATAGGAGATAAATAAAAATCCCACTGAATTCTAGAGAGGCTTCTAATGCTTTTTGAAACAATGCATTGGAGATCACTGTAGCATTATAGGGGTTAACATCCCCATATAAATTAATGGAATGTTTGGAGAGTTTTCCTTCCTCTCTTTCGTTGGGCATATGGTCAGTTGTCTCTTTTCATATTGGGCTTGACATCAAAAAACTCCCATAGGCTATTAAGTGGTTATGTACCTAGAAAAGAAAGATGCAAACAAAAATCTGTTTACATTTTTTTGAGTAATTAGCACAAAATAGGACAAGAGTGAAAAGTAACTTTAGTAAACTCTAGTTTATATAATTTCTTCCTCCCTCATCCCTTATTCGTTATTTCAACACTATTCCCTTTTCTCAGGCCACTAAAGCTGTGCTGGATCGGGAGCGAAGCACTTGTGAGTTCACTGTAGGGTCTCTGAGTCTGGCAGACAATGGACTGTGGGAGTGCCGTGTATCTACCAGTGGGGGGCAGGACAGCCGCAAGTTCCAGGTGTATGTCAGAGGTAAGACGATAACTTTCTGTTGCATTGGTCTACTAGCATCATTTCCAGAGGGTCTCTGTGCGCTTACCGTCCCTGATGTATTAACCCTTTGAGTGCCAGAGGGGTGTGCAAAGCAATGCATTGCATTCCCCCCTGGCACTCAAAGGGTTACATGATCCAAAGCAGTGTAAACTCATGTTCCCCATTTACTGTGTTGAGTTCGTGAGACTGATGTACATGCAGCAATTTTGGAGCAAACCAACTGCCCCATAGTGGAGAAATACAAATTCCCAAATGTTCCATTGATTTAAATGAGGTCTTTAACCCTTAAATGCTAGAAGTCTCCGTCATATTCCTTCTCAAACTGTTGGAGACCTCTGTAAAAAAAAAAATGAAGGGTTTAAAACCGCCATTTAAATAGATAGGAATTTGTATTTCTACACAATGGTACAGTTGGTTTGCTCCAAGTTAGTCTAGTGCTTCTTAGTACATCTGCCTCAGTATTTCTGTTCTTTTATCCATACAGTGCCCCCTGTACCATTGGAGCCACCACTTTTGCTAGACAAGCGCAGTAGGCAACTGATCATTGACCCACTCCGAAGTTTCTCTGGTGATGGACCAATTACATCAATCAAACTACTGTATAGACCACAGCATGGGAAATCAAAGTGGCTCCATATCTTAGGTAAGCAACATCCAAATCAGAAGTAGCAGAAGTATGCAATATGTAAAAGTATTCCAAGACTTAGTAGCCAATAAAATAAATATCAGATCAGAGAAGAGTTGCATCATAGTAATTAATTTCATTTTGTGCAACTTGTGTGAGTAAAGAGAGAGAGAGAGAGAGAGAGAGAGAGAGAGAGAGAGAGAGATTTTTGTGTGTACTTGTGTATATGTATGAATGTATGTATGTATATGTGCTTGTGTGTTTGTGTGTGTATGTGTGCATGTGTTTGTGTATGTGTGCATGTATATGTATAAATGTTTATGTGTGTGTTTGTGTGCGTGTATATGTGTATGAGTGAGTGTTTGTGTGCGTGTATGTGTACATGTATATGTGTGTGTGTGTGTGTGTGTGTGTGTATTTGTATCTTTGTGTGTGTATCTTTGTGAGAGTCTGTGACTGTGTGTTTCAATAAGACTGAGATTGGGTGTATGTTTCAAAGTAGATCCTTAGTAAATGTGAGGCATAAGTACATCTTATGCATAAGGAAAATCCCACACATGGACTCTATTGTTTTGCTCCAAATTTACTAAACTTTTGCTTTGATATGTATGCTCCACTGTTTGTACAACATGTCTGAGTGTAAGTGAGAGAGTGATAGGTGTGTGTGTGTTTTATGTGTGTATTAGAGACATTTTAATGAATGAATGCACCCGCCATTCTCTGGGGGCCTCCTGTTTCAGGGGGCCTAACCTTGGGTTACCAACAGTCCCGGTTTTACAGAAAGGAACCTCTTTAATCTTGTGAGATGATTGGTGAGGAGTGAGGCTGTTGTGGGTATACAATGCATAAATGTGGCAGCTTTTCCCACAAATAGGAAGGGAGGACAAGATGTTACAACCAAACCTAAAATAATAGAAAATGTTTACCTACATTTAGGTACCTCTGGTCACATTTCTGTAATGTAATTTGCCCAACTTTCAGTACTCCATATATATGTATATATAATATATATCATAAGACATAGCAAAGTAAACAAAACTCTGTCAAAAATGCTCTCCTTAATTTGAAGTATCAATTGATTCCTACCTATCTAGCTGTAACTTCTTGTGCAGTGTCTGCTGTCTTGTGGCTGGTTCATTCTCCTTCCACAGAGTTCTGGTGTTCCAAAGAAAGCTGCTACACTGTGTAGTATTCATCACTGAAGTAACTGCCAGTATTAGTTCACATTATTGAAACACTGGAATAAGGAATCAATCAGTGCACTGTTCATTAAATGGATAATTAAATGAAGAATTCTAATTAGGAAACGATAGACCTCATGTTCAAAAGAAAACAAGTTATTTTGGAGAAAATCAATAGCACTATAAGGAGAAATAAAAAAAAATCCCACAATTGACATTATTAGATCTGTTAATTCCTTGCAGTGCGCCTGATGCCAGCAATCTTCCTCCGGCACTCTAGTAATGCAGAGCGCTGGGAGATGACATCATCTCCCAGCACTCTGCCTTACTGAAGAGGACCGATTGGGAGCTCAACCTGCGTAGAGGTCTCTCCTGCCACGCCACTGAACCACAAGGGAGGTAGGAGATGGGGGCATTGTGGAGATTAGGGGGCAATGTGGAGGGGGCCAATGTTGGGGGGACCATGGCAATTCTTGCACCAGGGCCCGGAGGCTTCTGGTTACACCTCTAATTGCTTGAATTCTAGTGAGGCCTCCAATGCATTGCAAATCACTGTGTTGAAGACTTCTTTAGCTTTCAAGGGTGTTACTAGACCCATTTACATCAATGGAAATGTTTTTGTCCTCTGTAGTGCAATTGGTTTTCTCCAGAATTACGCCACTATTCTTTTAACCCTTTGAGTGCCAGAGAAGTATGCAAAACATTGCTTTGCATTGCATACCCCATTGGCACTCAAAGGGTTACATTTGAAGTCCTAAAAGGCTAAAAAAGATGAGGAACTTATTTTATTAAAATTATCTATTTAGTTGTTATCACTTGTCACTGGCTGTTTTGCCATTAGTCTTGGGTAGCTGTCAGGGCCTGATTTACCTCTCAGGAACCCTAGGCAATGCATCCTATGCACCCTTGGCACCTCCCACATCCACACCACCATTTCTTACATGACCCCACCACCATCTACTGTTTCTTGGCACAGGCATTCTTTACCAGTTGGGTGCTACAGAGACCTCCAGTGCATTTCTTTGCAATATGTTGCAGACCTCCCTAACATTGATGAAAAATTAGAAATTAAAGCATAAAATATTATAAGCAGCCCCCTTTATTCCACTTATATAGAAACAGCTATAAAGTAAAAAGGAACTAGTATGATACTTCATCATGCAGTACAGTAAGTGAAAGCTCTACATCTAAAGAGGTTGTAAAGCAGCCATGGGACACACTGCACTCTATTCTGTCATAGAGAATTAACCTCGCATGGTGGCCCTCAGTGTTAACTTTTTGAGTACCATAGGGGTGTGCACACATTCCTTGGTAATCAGGGGCGGATTTGCCATAAGGCAGAGTAGGCAACTGCCTACAAGCGCACCCCACAGAGGGGCGCCTGTCACTGAAATCAAATTTTTTTTTTTTTATATTTTTATGCGCTGCTCACAGTGGCAGCAGTAACCAGCCGCATAGTAAGATCTGTGCCTTCTTCGGCACAGATCTGTATGCTGTTGCTCCCTCATCGGCTCTTTACTCTCAGCGCTCTGCATTATTGAAAAGAAGACCTACATGGGAGCAAAAGCATATAGTCTGTGTAGAAGGAGGCACAGACTTTTCCTGCCGCTGGACCACCAGGGAGGTAGGACACGGATACGGGGGGGGGTCAATGTGAAGATGATGGGGGCAATATGAGGGCATGTTGGAGCTGATGGGGGCAAGTTGGAGCTGATGGCGGCAATGTGGAGAAGATGGCGGCAATGTGGAAGCAAGTTGGAGCTGATGGGGCAAATTGGAGCTGATGGGGCAAAGTGAGGGCAATATGGAGCTGATGGGGGGGCAATGTGAGGGCAATATGGTTATGTGGGGGTAATGTGAAAATTTGGAGTGTTGTGTAGTTGTCCAGTGGAGATGGCCAATGGGGGGCACTTCAGATTTCTGTACCTACAGGCTCCTGAGATGTAAATCCGGCCCTGTTGGTAATGCAACTCCACGATTTGAGGCTGCAATAGTAACTTGATGTATTGGGAGGGGTTATTAATAGATTGTGCAGCTATTTGGTATATACAAGAGAAAGTAACATGAATGTTCCATTATTATGTATTCATTTGTAGTAGTCATACTAGTCTTGAGTTCAACTACAAGTTCTATCAGCGTCTGATTATAGACCAATTTTCTAAGCCTGAAAAAAATTGATCTGCTGTGCAAGATAGCAAACTGAATACTGACTTCATTTTATGCTCCAGGACAACAGAATGACAATATCACTATTTTGAACCTGGAGCCCCTAACCTCATATGAAGTACGAGTACAACTGACTCGGCCAGGATCCGAAGGAGATGGCCTCTTGGGGCCATTGGCTGTAATGAAGACTGATTGCCAAGGTAAGAATGTGATATATTGCAGGTCATAGTGGGGGTTGAATTAGCTTATTTTTAAAACAGAGAGTTGAAAGAAGGTAAAGATATAAGTGGAAAAAGAGAAAAGATCTCTAGGATATACTAGAAAATAAGAAATCTCAATGTATTCTTCCTGGTACAATTTTGTTTCTAAATAAATAAAAAATAAATAAATAAATCCAAGACACTACTAGGATAGTAAATGTTGTACAAACAAACAAAAACTGAATGATATGTAGTAGCTAATGAGGAAGCTGTAAAAGCCCAATCAGAACAGATGGAGGCGATTCACATTCTCAAGAACTTAAGCATTCCTCTTCAGATGTTTATTGTAAGGTAGCACCAGTTAGGATGTCAGAACTTGAGGCATCATATTCTGGGTTTAATCCTGTGAGTGCCAGAGGGTTACGCAACTCCCTGCAAAGCATTGTGTTGCGTACCCCTCTGGCACTCAAAGGGTTAACCCCTTAAGGACTCATGACATGCAATGATCATCATGGGAAAACTTATGTTAAGGACCATCATGGTCCTGGCACGTCATGGAATTCAGGGGTACCCACATGGCTGCATGCCTCTTGGGGACCCCTGAATCCACTGGCCAAAAAAAAATGACCCTTGGTCCTTAACTGATAGCCGAGTGGCCATGCGGTCAGTCATTAAGGGGTTAAAATCCTTGTGTGTTTTAGAGAGTAATTTCTAAAATGATAGCATCTCTCAGTGGGCCTGATATCCTTACAGTGACCTACTGCATAAGGAAATATTTAACTAGTTCACATTTAAAGCTATCTTATTTCCCTTCTGAAACTTAAACATGGATGATTGAGTTATCTACAATCATGAATAGATAGCAATTTCAGCAGGTTCATAGAGTAGTAATGCATTGATTTCTGTTTCCTAACAGAGCCAACAGTGAAGCCAGTAATCAAGGGTTATGCTGTGGAGGATAGGAACACATTGTATGTCAACTGGAATCTGCCACCAACCCATGTCATTGGCAGTGGCTTCCTGCTATTGATTTATCATCCTTCAAACAATCTTATTCGACAGGAGAATATCACGTCTATGTACGTGCTGTCTAGAAGGATCTTAGGCCTCAGTTCCAACAAAGAATACACACTGAAGGTCCTTATATACCATTGCACTAGTCTGGGGCCTCCATCTGATCCTTTTGTGCTCACAATCAACAGCAAAGGTGAGTCAGACATTAAACAGCCTGACATTGGGTTGTTGAGGGCAAATGAGGAATTATTTTTTCTAAATGGTGTAAGGCGTATAGTAATGATGTATTACCAATTTTGTGGACAATAGGGCGAATGTACGAATTCACCATTGGAGCCCCACTGGCGTTAGTGTCTAAACTCAGTCGCTGCATACAAGGTTATGCACTACAGAGAATGATCAGTGTAGTGCATATTGTCCAGCTTTGGACTTTAATGCCAGCAAGCTTTTGCACAGCAAGCCCCACAGCATGCGCTGGGAAACGGTATGCATTAGCGCAGTTTCCTCTATACCTTCCTTAATTGTTTGATCTAATCAAGGTGTAGGGGAATGTGTTGCCCCAAATCACCCACATACTGCCTACATGTACTCCCCTTGGTCTAAGCAACATTAACAGGAGGGTTTTATGCACATGTAGCTTAGTAAATTGATGTTGATTTAGAGTGGAATTGGTTTTGGTACATTCATCTCAATGTTTTCCTGTTTATAAACATGCCTACATTTTTGCCATTGTTCTTAAAGGGTTAGTGCCTCTTAGATGGAAAAGATAATTATTTGTCTTAGTAAATATACTGTAGAGCCTGGTAGTCTATGCCTGTCACACAGAAACCATAAAAAACTACTGTTTTTGATACTGACACCATTACCTGTAATTTCTCTCTTAATTTAGTTGTTTTTTTTTATTTCTCCTGCTTCCATCTTCCTTGTAACCTCCCACTGTTGATCAAAATCCATTCCTAATGAAAGAAACATGAAGGAACAACATGGGCTTAGATAGCTGGGTGGGTTTTTAGCCACTGATGTGTCTGGAGTAGAAGAAATTTAGAGTATAGACATACCCCATTTCTGTGATGACACAAGAAGCTTGATAAACTCTTTTTAATATTTTATGTGGTAAGATGATGTGCAAAAAGTAATAAAACCACAGATCTCACTGATTTTATCCCTTTAACATTCTACCGCACTTACTTTGATTTTGCTGTAGGAGTTACTGCCCCTTTACATATACCTACTATGTACCTATGTACGGTATGTATCATTTATATTTATTTTTAACCCCTTAAGAACCAGTGGGATGTGCAAAGCATTCAGAGTGTATGGAAATTATGGAGCATTCCATTAACCTTTTACCTAATTAACCCCTTAAGGGAAGTGTTTAGTGATAGCTCCCATTACCTGGAGTTCCATCTGCATGGTTTTTATGCTATTTTCCAAAATCAGAAAATGCTCTGCTCTTACAGATTCCTACATTCCCCCTGTTGCATATTGTTTATGGTATTTTGTGAGTAATATGAAGTTTAAAACTGAATTCCTGACTTAAAGGTTTTAGCTATATCAGGCATATAGCCTAAAAACCACTATCTCTACAGGTCCCTCACCCCCAAAGGATGTACGTGCTGAACCCTTCTCCAGAGACAGCATAAGGCTAAGTTGGCTACCCCCAGATGATCCCAATGGAGGGATTATTAAGTATACAGTTGAGAGTCAGCAAGCTGGGGTTACTGGGGAGCAGCAATGGGCAGACACAGAGAGCCAAAACCAAACCTGGCATGTTATCAGCGGCCTGAATGGGAGTACTCTGTACCAGTTCCGTGTGCGTGCAAACTCCAGAGTACCGGGTGACTGGAGCCATCCTGTGAAAGCAGCGACTTACAGTGAAGGTAAGCATGGTTTTAAAGTTTAACCCTTTGAGTGCCAGAGGGGTGCACAACATATTGCAAAACAATGCACTTGCAACCACTCTGGCTCTTAAATTGTTAATGCTGCAGCTCCTGTTCAGAAGATTTTTTTTCTTACTCACTGATGATGACACAAATATGATAATGGTAAAAACTGTTGTAGGAATCCAGTCCACCATCACCACTACCATACACATCTACCACATTGTAGGTTGTACTTTATTAATTTTTTTTTAATCACTTGATATCATCACGAATACGTGCCAGTGTCACTTAAGTAGGAAGTAAGTGTTGTGGGCAAAGGCATTCTGCAGGCTAACACATTTTTCAAAGTATATGTTGCTGTAGGACTCACAACTTTGACTTTCAGCCACTTATTACTCCCCTGCAGCCCTCAGAAGAAGTAATATTGTGCTGGGAAATGTTGCACCGTACGAAACATAGGCAAAACATTTGTTGGAATTGCTGAAAAGGAAGGAAATTTCGCATTGGCGAAAAGGAAAAAACTTTCGCAAAAAAACAAAAAATCGGATTGTTTTTCACAAAAAAGTAACGCAGGAAATATTTCTCACTTTTTGCCCACCCCTAATTAGCACTGATACCTCCAGTTTCCTCTAGCAGACTATAATATCCCTCAGTATGGATTTCAGTTTTTGAATTTAAACAACAACAACAATTATTTGATTACATAAATATCAGACAATAATATTTAGAAACATATAGAAAAATGCTGTGTGCAAGTCTATTTCTTGGTATTTTAAAAGGAGCAATGAGATATTCGGCTGATTTCTTCTGCAAGTGATACATGTTATCACTAATCTTATGTCACAGATTCCTGTTGAAGTCTACAGAAAACTTGGAATTAAAACTAGACATGAATGTATTATCTGCAATGAAATCCAGCCCATTGTATGTAGGTTTTAATGACATATGAACAAAGAAAATATATAAACAAGTCTGGGGCAAACCAATTGTAGCATAGAGGATGAATAAAAATTCCCATTGACTTAAATGGGCCTTTTAATTGTTTTATTTCTTCCCTATAGTACAGATGGATTGTTCCATAATTTCTCCACTTTTTTTGTATGTGTGACTCTCAGTTTAATGATAACAACAGAGAGCTGCCCCCTGTATTATTCTCTAATATACATCTAATGCAGTCTATGACATAGTTTTCTTCCTATTTCCAGAGTTACAAAGCCTGGTTCCCAGCATGGAGAGCCGGAACCCTCGCACTTCAGGATCAGGGCACCAACTTATTCTGGCTATTATTGGTTCCGTGTCAATCACATGTTTTACCATCATTATTGCTCTACTTGCCCTCTTCTGTATAAAGAAGAACTTCTTCCATCGCAGGAGAATATTCACGTACCAGTCAGGATCTGTGAGTAATATTGTTATCCGATTTCATAATAACCTTCATATAAAACTGTCTGCCAAACTTGCATTGATAAAATGTTGAAATGGCAGGTCCACAAAATTCTTTATACGTCACAATGGTCACTTAGTGCCACAAGTGCTATAGAGTGGACAATGTGGGATGGTGTAGGTGTTTCATGGTTTACCATTCCTCTGTGCCCTGGCACGTGTTATTTACATACTGGGCGAAGAGAAACTAGGATTTTGTGTATGTCGGGAATGTTCTGCACAAAGAAATTTGGAACCATTATGGTGTAAACCAACTGCATCACAGGGGACAAATAAAAATGATCTGAATTCTCATTGATTGTATTGTTTTGTAAGATGTTGGAGATCTCTCTAGCACTTAAGTTGTTAAAGGTCTTATGAAGATCAATGATAATTCGTTTGTTCCCTGTTCTGCAGTTGGTGAGTCCCAGAATGGCTCCTCCTCTTTTCTGCAAAAGGCCAATAGAATTTTACCTCTACCATTTTTTCCTTCTAAGGGTGAAGAGACCATCCTGCAGTTCAGTTCAGGGACACTTACCCTCACTCATCGCTCAAGATCTCAGACAGAGCCATTTTCATACCCTATTCTGGAGTGGGAAGATATTAAGTTTGAGGATGTAATTGGTGAAGGGAACTTTGGTCAAGTCATCAAGGCCGTGATTAAAAAAGATGGACAGAGGATGAATGCAGCCATCAAGATGCTGAAAGGTGTGGATCTTTGCTATATCATACCAAATGGTAGACTAAGAAATAGTATGATGAGCAGCATACCTCCCAAGTATCCCTCTTTAGGAGGGACAATCCCTCTTTGAGACCCAAATCCCTCTGTCCCTCTATATATGTGTATATAAATGTATCAGATTGCTCCACAGCAATCAAACTCACTTTAATGTGTGTATAAATCTCAGTATATGTGTTTATAAATTAGTCTGTGCAAATAAAATACTTTGGTCTTGTTATAAATCATATATTCAGTTAAATAAAGAGGTGTCAATAGGTCATGAAATCACCTAAAAGTTCTCAGTAATGCCCCACCCACCCACCACGCCCCCAGCAACACCACCTAAAACACCAGTGTCCCTCTTTTGGAAGGTGTGGGGTAGTAGTTGTACATATCAATGGACTTTATACAAAAAAGAAGTGCAATTCTGTAACCGGCCAATTACATTATATGGCATGAATACAAATTCCCCAGATTCCCTTTGATTTAAATGGAGATTTTAACTCCTAGTATGCTAGAGACCTCTCTAGCTTTAAGGTGTTAAAAGCCCCACTTAAACCAACTGGATTTTTTATTTGTCCCCTATCTTTCAGTTGTTTTTTTTTTCAGAAATGCACCCTTTTTCTTACCTAGATAAGGCCCCAAATGTAGTGTTAAATGTCAGCGTTGCACCTTTAAATGTTAACTGGAAACTTTCCCTGTACTTACTTTAGAGTTTGCATCTGAGAATGATCACAGAGACTTTGCAGGAGAGTTGGAGGTTTTGTGTAAACTGGGTCACCATCCTAATATCATTAACCTGCTTGGAGCCTGCGAGAACAGAGGTACCACATCCCATCATTATTAGTCACATTCCTATATAGTTACTGCTTTCCATACAGCCTGGTTATATTAGAGCACAGATAAGACAAAATAAGTTGCTGCTAGCCATTATTTTATATGGAACAGAAGCTTATAGGAGTAGTAAACCTTTATTATCAGAAAATATATATATCGTACTGCTTTTCCTTCTGAAAAAAAAGAAAGATTGCAAAGTTATTACCGTTCAAATCAGGGATGGGCACAGTGAGGCCCACCAGCCAACTGATGCAGGAGGATGATGTGAGTTGTAGACCCGCAACAGCTGAAGAGTCTCATGTTGCCCACCCTGGTTTAAACTTTTTTTATTTTTACAAATCTGTGCCTTCTGCTGTTCAGAGAGTTTGCCTACAGTTTACCTGATGTTCAGAAAGTTATTCTATTGCATTCTATGGGAGAGGTGGATCAATAACTACAATTCTCAATAGAACGTTATAGTAAAAGCATCACCCTTTCATGTCAGTTTGAACAGTTATAACTTTTGAATAAACCAACAGGTCAGCTAGCAGTGGGAGTACCATTGTTTTACTCAACAGGAAAAGCCCTACATTGTATATTTTGTCTTAATAAACCTTTGTTGATCCTTTAAAAAACAATGGTATTACATGTTGATTATTGCCGAGGCAAATCTTTAGACGTTCAGTTATTAGTTGGAGCTGATGAGAGTTGCAGTCTCCAATAGCTAGTAGGCCACATACTACAACTGTTGGATTAGAGAAACAAAGCATTTCATCTCCTGTGTAGGATACCTGTACATTGCCATTGAGTATGCTCCTTATGGGAACCTACTTGATTTCTTACGGAAGAGTCGAGTTCTGGAGACAGATCCAGCCTTCGCCAAGGAACATGGAACTGCATCGACACTTACCTCCCAACAACTGTTACAGTTTGCTTCAGATGTAGCTAAAGGGATGCAGTACCTTAGTGAGAAGCAGGTAAGTGATTTTATACAGATACGGGCACAAAATGTGCATATGTACAGAACAGATCCTTGTTTATGTATTCTTAATACTATTAATATAACAAAGCGAATATTGCACGGCGTTGCCTGTTTGATTGGGCACGCTGTGCGCATTTGGACCCTCTGGACCGCTGCAGTGGTATCACTGCCATGATTTTCACAAGAGTGGGAGGGGGGCTTTGCCCCCTGTCCACACCTGTGAGTATCACACTTCTGATTCACTGCTTGTGGCTGATCTCGGCCCCCCTGCAACCCTGGGCAGAGATATAACTACATACATTCAAATATAGCTTTTGATTTATGTATTTAAAGAAACTAACCTCATAATAATAACCCTCCACTTATTACTACCATGCCCAGAAAATCCTAACGGCACCTATACATTATTTCTTGTTCCATGGTACAAGAGGTAACAGTCATTCCTGGATGCCATGTCCAAGGAGGCAGACATGACAGTTGCTTTCTAGATCCCTGGAACTCAAACTCCACATAGTAATCTTAACTCCTTAAGCACTAGAGATGTGTGAAAACCCCGACTTTGAACTGCATTTTGCAGTCCTCTTGCTTTGAAAAAGTTAAGTAGGCTCATTTACTGAATCAGTTTCAGAACAATGTCAGGGACTGTCATTTCCCCCTCCATGAACATGGCACCTAGGAGTCAATGAAGATGTTATCTTTTAAACAAAACTACAAGGGTGAAATTCATAGGGGTCATTAGTATTTTATAACCATAGTAAGGTAAGCGGACTTTATTATTAGGAGGTGTTGTTTCTCATTGGTTTCCATAACGTTTTGTTCAATTCATGCAGTTTTTTTACCCCCAATAAAATGGTTCTCTTTTGATACATCTGCAATCTTTTGTACCGTATGCTACAGTACTGTGCTTATTGGGATATTTACTAAAGGGTAAAAGTCCATTTTAACTGTAAAATAGCAGATAAGATAGGAATTCTCCCTCAGATTAAAATGCAGCATTTATCCCCATGAATATTAGAGTGGTCTCCAACTCAAATGCATCGGAGACCTCTCTAGCATTCGGTTAAAAACCCCATTTCAATGAATGGGCTTTTTAATTCTCCTTCTAGGTCTGATGGTTTGCCCTAGAATTATTCAAATTTTCTTCTGAAAATACAGCCCTGTGAGTATTAGATGAGAGCCTGAGAGTTTTGTGCTATGTCTTGATCAACATGATATGCTCCATGTTACATTACCCCATTGAAACCAGGTTTTCCAATTCATTGATTCATATGTAGTGAAGAATGCTTACCTTATAGTAAACACCAGGTTACCGTGTATCTGTTTTTTGGAACCTTTAGCCAAGAAAACAGCAACCTGGACAAATGTGTGACTTGGTAAATACTGCCCCATGTGTTTTATTGAACAACGCGTTTCAGGACTAAACATTGATCTCTGTTGGCTTTTTCAGTTCATTCACAGGGATTTGGCTGCCAGAAATGTTCTTGTTGGGGAAAATTTAGTAGCAAAGATTGCTGACTTTGGTCTTTCACGAGGAGAAGAGGTGTATGTAAAGAAGACCATGGTGAGTTTTTTTTTTTGCAGTTATTATACTATGGGTCTAGTTTATCAAGCTCTAGAATTGCAACTATAGAGTAAACCACTTGTGAACTTCCTATTAATTATGTTTCTATTGACCATCCTCTCTTTTATAGGGGCGTCTACCAGTTCGATGGATGGCTATCGAGTCTCTTAACTACAGTGTTTATACTACAAAGAGTGATGTGTAAGTAATACCTACCGGAAGTAGGAAGCAGACTTCATAGTCAAAGACGCTTATATGATATAATATAATTAGATTAGTATCACTGCGGATGAGAGAGTAAAACATGTTGTAATCAATGTAATGTAATATATATCAGAGATTATATATATTAGGTATTTGTGCTAAGTAAGAAAAAACACTCCAACTTCTAGAAGATGTTTCATTCAAAAATTATCATTCCTCAAGTCTGATGAAGAAACTACATTTTGGGTTTTTTATGGCTGTCTATGGAGAACGTTAGTTTCCTGGCAGAGCCTCTCCATAGATAGCAATAGCAACAATCCTACCCAAAACTGAAGTGAACTGAGCTTTCTCAGTTCAGTCCAGGCTTATACCAAAGCATACATGGCAATTTGCTCATACTCATAACTGACAGGTATTACTAGTATAGTATATATTACCTTTCATTCGTCATGTTGCTTGATTAAAGGTGTTATTGTATTCAATATACTAACCTCATTTTATTATAGGAAGTTTCTTACATTCCTTAGAGGCAATAGAGAATTGTAACTAAAGAGTACATATATGCATGGTCACGTTTAAGAAACTCATGGTCCCTGGAAACAGTATAAAGTACAGGCCCTTTTAACCCCTTAGATGCTAAGTAAATCTCTAATGCATTACACTGGATTGATTAAGAGACGTCTTGCATCCAAGGTATTGAAGTACTCAAATTTATAATAGTTGCTTATTTTTTTATCACATTCAGTTACAGTGTGTTGTGTGTTTTTACCTAGGTAAATGCTAAAAGCTAATAACTACAGCAGCTTGACAAAATAATGTGCCCATATCAATAGTTACAGAATTCTAATCTCTCTCACCAAACTGAATACAGTGTACATACTGCATTGTGTGTCTCATATGATCTCAGTGAGGTAGATCCAGAGCATCCAGTTCTATGGCAGAGTTTCTTCTTGATGGTGAGGGCCCCTTCCACCAGTGGGCCTTTCGAAGATGTGGGACCCTACATACATGTTGCAGTTATTTGTGTTTCTTTTTAGAAATGTCTGCTTAAAATAAAATGTTTGCATGCTGAATTTTTGTTAGCAAACTGTACTTCAGGAATGGACCTCATTGCCACTGAATACTTTAACAAGGGTTTCATCTACAGATTTCCCCTTGGACTTCAATAGGAATCTGTTAGATAACACTCTTCATCGATTCAGCAACTGCACTGAAATCTAGGCCTTAGTAGGTTACAGTTTCGGAGTAAAGCAGCTGCACCATAGGGGAACAAATTAAGTTTGCCAAAATTGCTATTGATTTATCTGGGACTTTCAACCCCTTGAATGCAAGAGAGAGAACCAAAGAATCGAGAAGCAATGCACTGAATGGCTCTCTTGAATTTAAGAGATTACAATCCTGATTTAAATCAATGGAAATGTGTATTTGTTCCCTGTGGCACATATAGTTCGCTCCAGAACTGCACCTCTCTAGCTTATATGAATATGATACTGTGTACAAAAGCAATTCTGGAGCTAACCAACTGCACCATTGGGACAAATACAATTCATTTGTGAAGCAATGAGTTGGAGGCCTTACTAGCATTCATAAGACCCCAGATGTGCATAAGACCCCAGATGTTAACTGCACAGTGTAATTTCATTTTCTTTCTTTCAAACAGCTGGTCCTTTGGAGTCTTACTGTGGGAGATTGTGAGCTTAGGTAAGACACGTACTACTAACCATTATATGAGATATTGCTAACATTGCCATATGTAGTATTTAACAGCCAAACTGGAGCGCTACCAGTAATCAGCTGTTATTGCATTTTAAACATCAATTAAACCTGGGAAAAAAGCTTGCCACCCATCATGCCACCCCTCCTCGGCCCCTTTCACCAGCTTCCCTAGCCATCTCTCTCTTTGTCATCTGCAAGTCTGATGAAAAAGGGAAAGAAGGGTAGGGAATGAGGTGAAAGGGATGGAGTAGGGGTTGAAGAATTGCTACCCTTCTCTCCCTTTGTCATCCACCGTGCAGATGACAAAGGAAGAGAAGGGTAGGGAAGACAGCGAAGGGGTTTGAGGATGGGTGGCAGAGTGATGAATGGACAGTGAGGGGTGGCAGAGTGAAGAAGACCTAGCACTTTAGTGTTTTCTCTGGTCTTCGCTATAGGTTTTTTTAGTGTATAGGTCTATCTACCAGAAAATCATCAAGCTAAGGAGATTCACATGATTATGGTCTAAAACATACGCTCGCCAGCCTATAATGCTATCCTTTCCACTGAATCACTCACATGTGTAACATAATTAAAATATATATTACTACAAATCAAATTACTTTTTTCACCCTTTAGCTGCTAGAAATGTCTCCAAGAGGTTAAATTCTACTTTCCGGTTTTTTTTTATATTTTTGTGTGTGCGGTACAGATATAAAAAATAAATGAATACATAAAATAGAACTGAGGGGATGTTAGTGTAATGCCACAGGGGTGTGTATGTATGAGTGCCACAGGGGTGTGTATGTATGTATATTTTTATATATGTAGCGCCAACAGGTGCACTTAGTACTTTACAGTTTCCATTTTGTATAGAAGGGGTACAATAAGTGCAGTAATTAAATAGACAATCATAAGGGGAACACCAGGTGAGCATAAATTAGGATAGGAGGTCCCTGACCTGTAGACCTTACAGTCTGAGTATACGACGGGTAACATACAGATACAAGCAGGTGGATGAGGAAGTTCATATGAGATGATGTTTACATATTACGGTAGTGCAATATTTAAACGGTGCTCTTTTAGCTTGGATTTGAAGTTGTTGAGGGTCAAGGCTTGGCAAATGTGCATTGCATATCCCCATGGTACTCATAGGGATAAGGGAATGATGCTGTTTGTGGTTCTGAAGTCTGAGAGGATCCTCTCAGCTCCCCACTGGGCAAGTGAAGAAGCAGAGATGATGTTCTCAGACTTCAGGGTTGTCGAACTGCTGGTGATTTATAAGGGAGGTCATCCCTTTTTCAGACCTGTATGCTAATGAGGAGCTCCCCCCCCCGCATCCCTAATTCTGAGTGCCTTTGGCAATGTGTGTCAACACTGCTAGGCCGTCTGCTCCCCTCACATCGCCAGGCACACTTCACCAAACCTTAGTGCATCTCTCCCTAGGTGTTTCATGAAGTTCCTGATGAAAGGAGAGTGATCCCCTCCTGAATCTTTGTGTATTCTTGTCACTCCACCTGATAAACAGGCAGTTAGCTCATTACCCAAGTCACAACGGTCTTCTTAGTTTGAAAACCTACAAGTTTGTAAAACCCGACACTTGGAATCTATGGAGCTGAGCTCTCTGTGAGACTTCAAAGATTCATATTTCAGTCTCATCTAAGGATCAGGCAGAGGGATGCCGGGGTCACTTTTCTGACTACCCAATTGGATCATGCAGTGTTCACTGCTACAGCTTACTTGATATTAATTGGCTGCTTGTCCTTATATAACCCTTATCACACAGGATCTTTAAAGGAGCAGTAAACTTTTTTTTATCAAAACCTATATGTTATAGGGAATTTCCTGCTGAATTCCCACTGTAGCAGTGGTTTCATTTAAAGGGATAGTAATACTTCGTTTTAACTTTATTTTATTTTGTAGGCATTAAAAAAACATGAAGAATGATATAAGTCTTATCTCTCAAACCTTTATGGTTTATGAGATATTCACAAGCAAAGTTCCCCTCCCCGCCCTTTTTACCTAGTGTAAGCCATCTCTTCTCAAATGTGAGTCTGGTTGTATGACAGGACAGATAACAGAAGGGGACAATTTTCTTTGTATGAAAACAATGAAAGCCCTTCCCCCCTTGACAAGTTTTTCAGCTTTTTCTCTTATCTTAATTGAAGATTGTCCCTCTCTGCAGTCTACCTGGGCATCTCCCTTCTGATCTGGTTGAACAGGGAAGGGATACTTTGTTTGTGAATATCTCTTAAACCATAAAGGTTTCAGAGATAAGACTTATATCATTCTTCATGTTTTTTTAATGCCTACAAAATAAAATAAAGTTAAAACGAAGTATTACTATCCCTTTAAACGTTATAACACCTCAAAAATGCTATGCTTTCTGGGAACAGAGTTCCAGGGTACTTGGTGTGGAATGCAAGAAACGTGTGCAATCGCTAGTTTAAAAAAGTAATACATTTATGTGTTATTTGCGATTGCTTACCTTTTGATGCAAGAAACCTTTTAACGTCTTGATACTGAATAGCTCCTAAATTAATGGTAAAGTTAGCAAATACTCCTAAATTAACTGCAAAGTTAGCCAGATGTTTGCTAATTGCTTTGCTGAATTAGGAGCAATTGCTAATTCTCTCATAAAATGGCAGACATTTTAGCCACTCCCACTGTTTGAAATGCATTTGCTGTAAAACAAGCAAACTTTCGCTAATTGAGAAAAAACATGCTTGGTTCAGTAACATTTCAGTGCTAATCATTTTGCCATAAAAAGTATATTGTAAATAGTGATTGAACACGTATCTTGCATTCTGCCCTTAGACCCATGTTATTAAAAGCAAACTGAAGTTATTATGTAGTAAATGAACAGCACCATAGGGGACAAATAAAGGGATATAAACCCCCTGAATGCTTGAGAGGTCACCAATGCATTGTTCTAGCATTCAAGAGTTTAAAAACGCTATTCAAGCGCATGGGATTAAGGATCTTTTATTTTCCCTTATGGTCAAGTCCATAAAAACTCCAGTTTGGTTTTATAAATATAGGCCTAAATTACATAAAGTTCAAACTGTCAGGAAGTGACTCAGAGTTACTATCACATTCTATGGAGAACTGTTGTCAGAAAATGCAACAGAATAACTATCTAACATCTGTCCACTAGAGGGCAATGTAATATAAAAAAAAACTTGTTTTACTCAGAAAGACAATCCCTACAATATATGTTTTTTTTTCTTAAAAAAAATGTAGTGCTCTTGTAATAGAGCAGAACAAAGGTTGTCCTTTCACCATAAATGGTATGTAAGAGGTTTTCTTCTGAGGAAACGTGCAATGTGGGCTGAGTCAAGTGTAGAGGCTTGTATTGTTTTTATTTGTAAAATATTTTATTAAAAAAATAATTGATTCCACTAGCACACTTAGTTTATCTGTACTGTTGGGAGTGATGTTCAGTCCCAGGTGGGAAGGGGGTGATTATTATCCACTGCAAGCCATATACTGGTAGCATTTATTATGCACAAAAAGAGGCGGCTTGTAAATGTATGTTTGTGCAATAAGCTGACCACTTGAATAACTTTTATAACACTGTGTATCCCCCTGTTTTGCTTTAAATTTTCTTAAAGGGGAACATTCATCTCTTAAAAAGTTTTTACCATATGTTAAGTTTTTAAAATAGTATTAGGAAACACTTTTTTTAATTAACATACTTTTAAAGATATTTAATCTCCAAGCTGTGCACTTCTGCATAATGCGGCACGCTGAATCTTCGTCACAGCTCTTCATGACTTCCCAGTGCTACTTATTTCTCCTCCGACCTCCCTTCCAGCTGCACCAGGGAGCATTTTCACACTTCCCTTCAGTGTGTTGTGAATCGCTTCTATCGTTACAGCAAGCTCCAGTTATCATTATACTAAGGTTGCAAGCTCAGTATAATGATAACCGGAGCTTGCTTTAATGATAGAATCGATTCACACCCTGGTGCAGCTGGAAGGGAGGTGGTAGGAGTATTAAGTAGCACTGGGAAGTCATGAAAAGTTGTGCCGAAGATTCAGCGTGCCGCATTATGCAGAAGTGCACAGTTTGAAGATAAAATATCTTTCAAATTATGTACATTTTTAAAAAATCCAATGTTTCCTAATGATACTTTAATAACTAAACATATGATAAAAACTTTTTAAGAGGTGAATGTTCCCCTTCAAAATAATGCTGGATTGCAATATAGAAAATATTGGAATGTTTTACGATTATGTGTATTTATTCTTGATACTAATGATTTATTAATGGGAGACAGGAGATAGGTATACTAGATCTGAATGTTTGGGTCTGTAAGCAATATACAATATTGCTTGTCCCTCTGACACTCCAAGAATTAACCAGTGAGAGAATTATAATCACATTTTACAAATTACATTTTTATAGTATATTAAATAATTATTTATTCTACATGAAAAATGCTGTCAAACATGTAAGCCCCACATTCAATACCCTTTTTTTCTCTCCGTTATGTAGGTGGAACCCCTTATTGTGGGATGACCTGCGCAGAGTTGTATGAGAATCTTCCACAGGGCTACAGAATGGAGAAGCCAAGGAACTGTGATGATGAGGTGTAAGTAGGACACTTGCCTGTGTGTGCGGAGATATTCTACCACTGGCTCACAGCAAGAGAGCAAGTACTGCACCTGTCATCGTAAAGGGACAGCAATTCTTAATATGTAAAAAAGTATATGTTGTAGTGTTTATCCCCCTGAGTAAAGCAAGGGGACTCCCACTGCTGAAAGGTGTTATATTAAAAAGTTATTACAGCTCAAACTTACATTTTTTAGGTGCAGTATCACAGTGGCCTGAAATTGTACAGTGGCGCTGTTGCTACACCATCCTATGGAGATTTATGGTTAACTGACCAGAGCTGCACATAGGATGGTGTAGCAACAGCGCCACTGTACAATTTCAGGCCACTGTGATACTGCACCTAAAAATTCAAGTTTTGAATAAAACACCTTTAAGCAGTGGGAGTGTCCTTGTTTTACTCAAGGAGAATAATCCAACAGCATATTGTTTTTTTCATTTTAGGTATTACTATCCCTTTAAGATAAGTTTAGTTTGTTGTACAGACAATTAAAATCTGCCTATAGGTTGTCCTTGCCATTTTTCTTTGATAGCATATTGCCCCATATTTATAACAGCTCCCTGAACGGCATGCAGCTGTGCGGGGAGCCCGGAATTCCATGACGGTCCAGGACCGTCATGGTTCCTTAAGGGTAAAACAACCCATGACGGTCCAGAACCATCATGGGTCCTTAAGGGGTTAACTGATAAGTTAATCTTTATTTGTTGATGGCACAAAGAGTATTTATATTACAAACAACTGGCTAGCACAAGATATAGGTATTTTTTAATTCTCTTTAAACTTAGCTGAACTTATTTTAGGATGACGGGTCCACGCTAATGCTATAAAGACCACAGGTGGTGTGCAATGCATTGTGAAATAATATGTATATGTATAAAATGTAATATGTATAAAATGAGTAGGTTCTACCCACAGATAAATAGAAAATGCCCTTATACATATTGGGGAGGGGGTTATTCAAAGTATTAACTGTCTTTAATTTTAAAGAGAAGTTTTTGAAAGGGTAAAGAACCTACTTAAAAATAGTGGGGTGAAAACCATATACTAAACTGATTCCATGCTATATGAAGCACAGGAGTCAATTCTGAGTCCCTATGCCTGCCTATTGGCAATCTACTAAGTTTATTCTAATTGATTTTAGTGTGGCTTTCAACCATTGAATGCTAAAGAAGTCTTATATGCATTGAGAAGCAAGCCACTGGAGACATCACTAGTTTTCGTGGGGTTAAAAACCTCACTGAAATCAATGAGAATTTGGGGAATGTTAATATTTCCCTATGACACACTTGGGTTGTTTCAGGATTAATATAGTACATCAGTCTCAATGTTACTACCTGTGGATTTACAGGAGAAAAGTGAATGTGTCTTTTGTTGTAGGTATGAGCTGATGAGGCAGTGCTGGAGAGATCGCCCATATGAAAGACCTCCATTCACACAGATATCACTTCAGTTGATACGCATGCTAGAGGCCAGAAAGGTATGTAAATCATCTTATCAATCTACTCCAGAGCACTGGCAGCCATACTTGAGAAATGCTCTAGATCTGTCCCAGAAACTCAGTAGGAGCCTTGTGTTTCAATGTAGAGACAAATTTGACCCAAGTCTTTCTCGTCATATGCACTCAGCTGCATTCAACAGTTTATCTATTAAATTATACCTCAAATACCGCCTTAATGCCAAGCGCTTACCACATTTGTAATATGTGAGTGTATTCTTCATCAATGGCTTCTCTGAATATTTACATTTTAATTAATTAGCCATTTTATATTCATGTAGGTGGGTTTTTATGTTAATGTGACTATATGTCAAATGCACTATGGTCTGACAGCTGAAAGTAGTGACATCGCTCACAGGCGAAAAACCCAGCCAACAGTATATGACCTGCTGGATACTCTGCCCATGATTTTTTGGTTTTGGTGGGACTGGTGTGAGCACTCTACTGTTTTATACTTACCCCTACAACCTGAACCAAATGTTAGTAAAGTGTTCCCTAAACAGTGCCTCAGAAAATGGTACATCTCTGACGTACAAGAGTGATGTGAAACCTGTGTGGGCATATATACCACATATGAGGTGCCCATACCACAATCCCACCAATCACGTTAATCAACACAAAAACATATTTTACCTACAACTTCAATATACCTTGCCATTTTACTTACAAATGGCAAACTCCCAGTACACACTGACAGAGACTGAAGCAACTAACATTTCAAAAATGGAGAGAATTCTTTTATGAACTGGCCACATTTCATAACGGGAGGTGGATTTTATATTATAAAGGATGCCCCTACTGAAGTATAGGTAGCAATTTAGGGAGAGACTGATGATACAACTGTCACACTCAATGAAATCTAAAATAATTTAAATATTTTATTCCCCGCTGTCAAGAATGTGTGGTGATTACCTGCTAAATGATCTATGCAATGTAAATATAAAACAATATATAGAGGTTCTCAGCTCCCATTCTATAACATGCTTGATGAAGAGACCTAAGAGGTCTTGAAAGCTTGCATTCTGTAGTTACTCAGGCAATAAAGGTATCACTTTTACTCTACCAGTCTCCTGTGTTTTCCACAGCTAACATGGTACTGCCCTTTACTAGGGGAAGTTTTCAATACACTGCTAATGAGTAGCTTGACATTAGTCTGGTTAGTAATCTTACTATAATTACATTTAAGACGTGTAGGCTAAAATCATATGCTAATGAACAATGATGTATTAAGCAGATCTGGAAAAATTATGGGGCAAACAAACTACACCATAGGGGACACATAAAATAAGCCATTGATTTAAAAGGTTACCTCTCTAGCATTTAAGAGGTAATTTAGGATTTTTGATTTGTACCCTATGGGTTGCCTCAGAATTGCTCCAGATCTTCTTAGTATATCACCTTAAACCTCTCCCCTTGAATGCATAATTCTTAGTACACATGGCAATGTGTGTTTTATTTGTCATATCATAGTGGTAGCTTCATTTTGCCCAAAACATATGACAACATATCAAACCTTAGTGCATTAGCGTACATTAACAAGTCTCCAGGTACTGAGCCACATCCATATGTGTCCTGTCCTTTTCTTTCTCAGGCATACGTAAACATGGCGCTGTTTGAAAACTTTACTTATGCTGGAATTGATGCCACGGCAGAGGAAGCATAAAGCTACTCTTGAGTACCATAACATCTCTAGCACTGGATAGACTGCTAGGGATCACAAGCTATTGTGTGTGGAACAAGATGATGCAAGGACTGAACTGTGACGCATTGTGAGATGGACTATTCAACAAAGTCAATGGCAGGAATCCCAGGCTTCTGTTGTGATCTTCTATGTGTCCTTTTACTAGGACTGTGTACTGAAAACCAATTGACCCTGATGTGTAAAGGCAAAATATGGCAATTCTGGGGCAAATCAGCTTTACTGTGCGGGACAAATAAAATAACTACTAAGTTAAAGGAGGAGTTTAAATCCTTGAACGTAAAAAAAGTCTCCTAATTAGGCTTTACTGCACCTTTAAAGGGGAACTATCACTCCTATACAAGTTTGCCTCAGTGATATCTTCATATAGTGAAAACCTTTAATCTTTGTATTTTGTTTTGTTATAAAATTCATGCTATGGGAAAATATACATTTTTAAAAATGAGCTGGGGCCTTACTTCAGGACAGACTGTGGTTATAACTCTGTATCGCAGTCTATCAGTCTTCTTCTGCTTCTCCCCAAGTATTGTCGTGTTCCAACCTCCTCCAATGACGGAGGATTTCTCCATGTAAGCTGGTTGGAACTGGCAATATGTGGGGAGGGAACAGGTGAAGATTGACAGGCTGCGGTACAGAGCTGTAATCACAGTCTGTCCTGAAGTAAGGCCCCAGCTCATTTTTAAAAATGTAAATTTTGCCATAGCATGACTTGTATAACAAAAAAAAACAATTAAATGTTATCGCTATATGAAGATCACACTGAGGCAAACTTGTATAGGGGTGATAGTTCCCCTTTAAGGTCCAGAGTGATGTCCAAGGTAATTTTGCAATGCATGGCTCATCCTTCTGGTTCTTAAAGGGTTACGGACCGAGGGTTTTGCAACACATTCCTCCCCTTTGAACCTTAACCCTTTGAGTGCCAGGGGGTATCCAACTCATTATACATGACACTCAAAGGGTTAAAGGGGTAAATCAATGAGGGGGTTTATTTGCCCCCATGCTTTTGTTTTTTTCCAGAATTGCAGCACTTTGCCTTTAAATATAAGGCCCATTGTGTAATATGGATACACACTCCCAGCCCATATCTCTTTGTTTATGCATGTGTGTCTATTAAAAGTCTGAGTGAGTGTAAATGTGTGATAAGAATGCATGACTACATCTCCTGTACAGCTGAACACTGCCACAAAAAATCCTTATTGTACAAACATTTTACATTGTCATATTTTGTATTTTCCTTGTACAGTTATAAGCCAACTTTCAGCAGTATGTACACCACAGCACGTTTAGTATATTGTACCCATAAATTGTATTTCTGTTTATATCGTTTGTTCTGTGCTCCTCATGGAAGTTCACTGAAATGAAAAGGGAATATAGCATTTTAAAATAGCCATATCCATTGTCCTGAAAGTAGAGAATGAGATTTTAATGATGCATGCACCCCCAGCATCTTCTCTTGGATTCTTTCTTCTCATTTGGTGCAGTAGAAGCAGGACAGTGTTATCTAGCACAGTAAAGTTGATGAACTAAGAAGAACTGATGCGATTGCACCATTGGGAACAATTTAAATAGCACAAATTGCCACTGATTTAAATGAGACTTTCAACCCTTGAGTGCTAGAGACATCTCCAAAGGACATTTTTTGCCCGCTATGGTCCAGTAGGTTTGTTGGTTTGCCGCAGAATTGTACCAGTTCATCAGCCACAGGGATTCCCAAACCTCTTCACAAGTATCACTAACAGGACAGGCTTCCCTTCTCGAGCACAGGGTCTGAAGAACAGTGTGTGGTTCTAAGTTACCAATGCCATTCTGGGTGGACAGTGCGTGGTTCCATGGTTACCATGGTGCAACGCTGGAGGGGACAGTGCATATTTCCATGGTTACCATGGTGTAATGCTGGGGGTACAACATATGGTTCCATGGTTACCATGGTGCAACTCGGGGGGGGGGGGGCAGTGTGTGGTTCTATGGTTAATATGGTGCAATGCTGGGGGGGACAGTGTGTGTATATATGATGAGCATGGTGTAATGCTGGAGGACAGTGTGTTATAGTTTCATAAGATACATAAATAAAAAAAGGGAAAAGAAAACAGGCATAGAAGCACCAGACCCACCCCTTAGTCAGAAAGAGGCAGATATATATGTAGATCTCAGGTGGAGGGGGAGCACGATAAAATAAAATTTAACCTTTATTAAGGTAAATAAAAAGTCCCTAGAAAGAGAGGTGAATTGTGTTAAAAACAACTAAAAACAAACGGTATTAGCTACCATATTTGCAAAATGCTGTAAAGATTGCAATTTGGTAAATCTCTGGTCACATGCACTAGTAAAGATGTTGCTCTCCCTGTCTGAATGTGTTACAGAGCTCAGATTGAATACTGTATATAAGTATTATCTGTTCCAAGTAAATAGTGCATAGAGAAATAGTGCATACTCTGTTATTAACAATCCACCAATAATCAGTCTAGGGATGATAATAAATATATTCAGGACAGAGATATAGTGTAGCGTCTTAAAACAAAGAAAAGTTTGTTCGGTAGAGATTGTGGGACTAATGCCTCATAAATCATTTCGTAATAGACTGCCCACTATTGAACAGCACTAAAAGACTGAGTCTTCTAAATCTTTATACAATCCCAGTAACTAGCCTGGGTAGAATTGTATGCTGTGTTATATTTATACAGAGTCCTTGGTGAGTCTATTCATGGGCCTGCGAATAATTTTATATACCTCACGCCAGGTAGAAAATGTAGCACGGATGTTGAGAGTGTGTAATACATTTGTGACAGTGATATTACACAATTATTTAACCTGAGAAAGATATGGAAACAAAAAGTAAAAACTGACCAGTGTTTGATTGCGGGACTGGTGCCTTCAAAACCATTGGGTAATAGGCTGCCCATCATAAAACACTTCAAAATTTAATCTATTAGATGTATCGACCAAGTTAGGAACAAGTTTAAATAGAGAGATATGCTACACTATATTGGTACACAGCCCTGACGTCAGTATGGACCAGTTATGCTACAATTTCCCATTATGTTAGGATGTAGCAGAAAAAAGAAAAAAGATTCATATTTTCCACTTCTTAAGCCATCAAAAATCATTTTGTAATTAACAACATTGGAAAACATCAGTTTAACACAGTATCTGAAGTAACGGTGTCTCAAAAAAGCATTGCAAAATAAAGAAATAGCTAAGGCCGGTCTGACAAATGTGCGCCTCCGACCATGACCTATGTCTTTATTTTGCAATTTTTTTTTGTCTTGTATTACAGTGGTGTAATGCTGGTGGGACAGTATGTGGTTATCATGGTGTAATGCTGGGGGGACATTGTGTGGGTAAATGGTTACCATGATGCAATGCTGGGGGAGAAGGGTGTGGTTCCATGGTTACCACGGAACAAGACTGGGGACAATGTGTGGTTATAGGTTTGCCATAGAGAAAGGCTGGCAACAGAGATCTACACAGTTGGTGCCCAAAGTTTTTAAAGGAGCAGTAAAGGTTTCTTAAGAAAAAATATGTTATAGGGATTTTTCTGCTAAGTAAAACAAGGTTGTATTTTCCTTGTACAGTTATAAGCCATCTTTCAGCAGCATGTGCACCTTAACATGTTTAGTGTAAAGTACCAATAATGTTGCATGCACCCACAGTGGCTTCTCCCTTGCATTATATCTTCTAGTTTGGTGCAGTGGAAGCAGGACAGTGTTATCAAGCACAGTGAGGTTGATGTACAAAAGTCATTTGTTTTTTTTAATAACCAGTGCCAGCCAGTGTCCAAAGGGCAATTTTTTTTATAATGCACTCTGTGGGAGAGCTTGTGTCACTGACTGCTGCTTCCCATGGTAGTAAATAGGAACAGCATAATCTAAAACACGAATAAAAGAAATAAAGAAATAAAGATGTAAAACCATGAAATAAAAACTCCCAGCAGTGAGAGCACCCGTGTATTTGGTCAGCAGCCATAGAACTATATCATGTTTCTTTTATAGATATAGAAATGTTTACTTGCTGTGTTGCTAGATTTGTAACTTCTGCTTGACAAAGTCCCAAGGGGAGGGAGTAAATAATCATATACTGATATATATCTAGTGGTGCTGTATTCTACAGATGATCACTCCACTGAGCTAAAGTATAGGGGGACAAAATCAGACGCGACTTTTCTAAGAACACTGTCCAAAGATTTTAGGGCCTAATTTAGCAAGCTAGCATGGAGCAATTCCGGAGCGAATCAACTGGACCATAGGGGACAAAAAAATCTCCCCATCATCCCTACTAATTTTTAAATATTAGCGAGGTCTCCAGTGCATCTTCAGGATGTGTTGTAAACCTCCCTATAATTCAAGGGGTTAAAAGCTATGTTTCAGTCAAAAGGGATTATCATTTCTCCCCTATGGTGCAGTTGCCGTGCCCCAATATTGCTTAATTTTAACTTGCTGAATAAGGTATTATGGTTTACATTGTATTCAGCTAGATAGGAAGCAGTACATGAACACCAGGGAATATCAAGAATATTCCCTATTTGGTTCCACAGGTCTGGATAGCACATTATTCTGTATATACCAGTGTTTCTCAACCTGTGCCATGTGGGTCCACCAACAGTCGAGGAGTCGATGATGTGATGATGATGTGATGATGATGATGATGTGATGTGAGTATCTGATTGAATCAATTGCTCCCAAGCAGGAAAATCTTCAAGTCCTGGGGGAGAGTCACTAAGCCATGATAAAGCGGTGATAAAGTGGAGATGACTTCTCCAGTTTATCACTTCTCCAGTTCCTATGTTATTCTATGAAGTCAATGCACTAAGATTTCTTCAACTTTGGAGATCTTAGTGCATAGGCTCCATAGAATAACATGGGAACTGGAGAAGTGATATCACTGGAGAAGTCATCTTCACTTAATCACCTCTTTATCACCATTTAGATAATCCGCCCCCCCCCCGGACTGTTACTGGTCCCTGAATGCACAGGTTGAGTCCTATTGGTATATATTATTGTATATTGTGCTTCTCTTCTAATTCCTTCTGTATAGATGAACATCTCGGAGCCAAATGCAAAAAGATGAAAGGCAACAAGGGGGTTGAAGCATTGATCCTTCTATTAAATAAATGAGTTATTGATTATAGACCCAGTAGTGCGCTTGCTATTTGATGGGACTTCTCATCTATACATTGATAGACAAATTCTGTTCACCGGGCACATTAGTTGTTCATATGATTTAGTCTGTTATGGACTGCCCACTTTGCTTTATATATATATATTTGTTATTATTAAAATATACTGTCTCTTTAACCACTTGAATGCTAGAGAGGTGTCCAACATATTTCTTCTTAATGTATTGCTGACCTCTGTATCGTTCAAAGTGTTAAAAGCCCCACTGAAATCAATCAGAATTTGTAGAATTATTATTGTTTCCCTTTGGGGAAGATGGCTGGCCCCAGAATTGTTCAGCTTATGTCTTTGTGCATATGTCCTTTAGCCTCCTTTACTTCACCACTCATTTCAGCTGCCTCTTATTTTCCACGCTGGTTCCTGCTGTTACAGTTCCTCACTTTCTCCTTTGTAGCCACCAACAGGATGCACTGCCTATTCTGGCCATGTCATTGTCAGATGGTGTTCACCACACATTGGTGGTTTGGGGCCCCCCCTCTCACCCCTCAACAAATGTATTTCCTGAGTCTCCAAGCTAAGGAGTAAGATAAGTAAGAATGTTTAAACAACAAAGAGTCACGACAGTGACAAGAAGGTGACCAGCAGAATGAAAGAAGTATATCTGTGGTCACTTGCTGCACTCCTGCACTTGTGTGCTCTTCTCACCTTGTCTCTGCAAATGGAACACTTATCCCCAGTTACAGAACAAGGTAAGTGAGGATTGTGTAGATATTGTACATATTTTCCTGTAAGTTCTTCCAACGCTGATGCTGATATAATAAGGCAGACTGGAGTGATTCTAGAGCATTCCATCAGCACTGTAAGGGACACATTCGATTCCTAAAATATCTCTTGATTTAAATTGGGCTTTAACACACTGGTTGCTAGAGAGGTCTCCAGCACATTTCTACTATCTGTAAGGCAAACCAAACTTCCCTTAACCTCTTGAGTGCCAGAGGGCTGAAGCAATGCATTGGATACCCCGCTGGCACTCAAGGGGTTAAGGTGGCAGGTCCACTTTAAAATGAAAAGTAAGTTAACGATTTGGAAAAAATCCACCAAAAAATGCAAGCAGCAGGAGAGCACTTGTAATGTAAATTGTGCAATACTAACACATGTATGAAGCACATACCTCCCAAGTGTCCCTCTTTTATACCCAAATCCCTTTGTCCCTCTTTCCCACCCTGATGTCCCTCTTTTTTTTAGGAGATTAGACTGTGTGGTGTTTATATACATGTATCATACTGCTCTACAGCAATAAACTCAAATTATTGTTTGTGTAAACATCAGTATATGTGTTTATAAATTGGTCTGTGTAAATAAAATACTTTGGTTTTGTTATAAATCATTTATTAGGTTACACAAGGAGGTGTCAATAGGTCGTGAAATAGCCAACAGATTATTGGTAATGCCCTGCCCACCAGCCACACCCCCTAAAACACAAGTGTCCCTCTTTGGCAATTTGAAATGTTGGGAGGTATGGAAGCAGCTAATCGAATTGAACTGGCATCTATAAAGTTCACTGGCTCAGGTACTCATGGAGGCTATTAGCACACGTCTACGCTTGGGCCGACACTAGCTCCTTCTGCAGCTCCTTGCTCAGCATTCTGTAAGCAAAAACACAATGCAGAGAATGTATATCTAGAGAAAGACTGAGTGCTAAAACCTACACAATAACTAGAGTAAAAGAAAATACATTTATATCACTTTAATGAATCCTTTAAATGCATTGGATACCTCTCTGGCACTCAAAGTGTTAATATTTATAAAACCACATTACAATTGTCTGTGAATATATATATATAGACTTCAGTGTGCCTGGCAAACACATGCAGGGGCGGCAGGAAGGAGGAGTTTTTGATATCTCCTCTAAACTGCTGCTCATTGGGTGATTCAGTGGGGGCGTGCCCACTCCTGTGAAAATCTCTGCAACTAATTGCTGGTTTCAATATATGTAGGATCGTGATTTTCACAGGAGTGGTGAGGGGGGCGAAGGCCTAAGCTCACACCTTACTATAAGTGTATATCTTATCACTTTATGCACTTCTCCTCCTTCCACAACCAAACTCTTCTCACAATCTCCTCCCACATCTTACACCCTGCCTCCACAGCAACACACCAAATGTTTCACATTAACTCCTTCTATACCAGGCAATTATACAAGCCATTGCTTTTCAATGTCTTTTATACCACTCTGCAACTCAAATGCTTTGTACACTTCTACACATCAGATCACCTTGTGTGCTGAATATATTCTCATACATGCTGTTATGTTACAGTTGTTTGTACAGCTGGATAGTGGAGTCCTGAATGGCCAGTAAGCGTCAGGCATGCAAAGGGTTAAACTCCTTCTACTGTGTTCCTCCCGCTCCCAGGCCTCTTCTTCTCCTTCTTCAGCTTTTTCAGCAGAGTTTTTTCCCTTTTTAAGCTCTGCCCTCACTCACAATTAAGCCCCGCCTATTTAGATGCAAATTGCATAATTTTTCTTCCCCAGCCGCACCATAGGACTCCTCTCTACAGGGAGGCCTCAACAAACACTTCTCAGGTATGTTTGTATAGAGTGATAAAGGCGGAGGGTAGAGCAGGAGGCATGACTACTTCAGTAACCCTTTCAATGCTAGAGGACTGGAGGCAGAATCGTAGGTAGCACTGCTCAGATGGCACTCCTCTTCTTCTGTGCTAGCTCCTCTTGTGTGTTAACCCTTTGAGTGCATTGGATAAATTGTTTTACACTCAAATGGTTAATTGTCAGTGTTCTCTCATGCTTCAGGCTTGACTTCTCTGAATACTGACTGAAAAAATGTATCCAATGCGTTGTATAGTGGTGTGCACTCAAAGGGTTAACACACAGGAGGACATACCTCAGAAGAAGAGGAGCGCCATCCGACAAAGAAGATATGAGTTCTAGTCCCCAGTAGCAATCAGCTAAAGATTGCCTACCACCCATTACATGCTGCCAGCAATGTAAAATTGATTAAGGGCCACCAATTTTTTTTAAATCATCCTTTCCCCTTAAATAATAACAAAAGATCCACACACTTGACACATTTATTACAGTTCAGCACATGAATGGGTGTGTTTGATCATGCAGATTAATTGGTATCAATCACCTTTTGCATGCCTAAACAGTAAAGTGTTGCTTTCACCACATTAATCCACAAAGGGTTAATCTGCCACTTTTTTTGCACACAGTGTAAGTACTTTTGCCAGCTCTGTTCTGTATCCCATGGCTCACCTGTCACCTACATGTATGTGATAACCAAGCACTAAGTACATCAGCTGCTCCGGTCTGGTTTTTTTCCTTGCTCCACTGTTTGGATGGGTTTGGGGGCTTTGCTGGAGCCCACAAAGAGCCCTGGAGAGGAGTTAGTGAGTGTGTGTGCTCAGGTGAGGGGGGTGGGCCCAGCTCTGTGTGTATATGCGTGTGTTACTGGGCTGTAGGGGTGCTGCAGCTGTATGCACAGAAGGATGGGGGGTGTAGAAGAGTCCTGGAGACAGCACAATGAAAGCTCTATGCCTGAGCAAGCACTCCAGCATGGGCAGCAAGGTAGTCACATCTAAGATTGGGACATGAAGGGCATAGGGTCAGTGTTTCTGAACGGAGGTGGAAAGCAGAGGGAGGCAGCAGAAATCCACATGCCACAGAGGGAGATATGAGAATTGCACCTTAAAGTTGGGTGTAACCCGAGCAAGGCTATTAACCATGTGAGTGTCGCACAGTCCTGCTAAATGCATGTAGTATGTAAGATGTGTGAGATGTGTGAATGTGCTGGCTGTAACCATGTGCTTGCTTCGTAGGAGATCAATATAATTTGTCATACAACCACCAAGGGAATAATGTCCCTCGCAGGGATCAAGACTTATAATTGGACAGGCAAACTCCTTGCACAGATATTCACAGGAGTAGGCAGGGACCTACTCCTGTGAAAATCATGCCCCTGTCTATGTCCTGGACTGGCAGTGTTGAGGAGATTTGAATATCTGGCCAATGAGAGCACTCCAGTTAACAGGCAGAAAGCCTCCGTCATCGGAGGAGGCTGGATAGAGGGAGGGGAGCAAAGGATGAGTGACAGACTGCAGTACAGAGCAGGTAACCACATTCTGTCCAGAAGTAGGGTGCAGGGCACTCTTTAAACATTAATTTCGTCCAAATAGGGTTTTAAAAACTGAAAGTAATAAACAAATCAACATATTCGCTATATAAGCTAACATTTAAGACACACTTGTATAGGGGTGATAGATTCCCTTTAACTATGTCGCACAGAACCATACAACACATACATACACTGCCTACTACCTAGCCAGTTTTACTTGGGCTATGCATGTGCTTTCTGCTCTGACAGGAGACAGAAACACGAACATTCCATGCATGTAATTGGGTGCATCCTGTGTCATCTCCCCATCTAAGTGCCTGCATGTTCTTAGCACTGCCCCTTCTTTTACCAGTACTGCCTCTTTACTAGGTGTCCATGCAACAGAGGATGAGCACACAGGAGTACACTGAAGCTTTTTCTTTTATAATAATCATAAGGGGTGCGGGGTCACACTACAGCAGCAGAGCTGAAATAGGAGTACGCAATGCATTGCTTTGCAATGCGCTGCGTACCCCTCTGGTACTCAAAGTGTTACATTTTTAAGCCTCAAGACCAGAGTTTGACAACAAATTATTTTATTCAAGTAAATAATATATTGCAATGACATTAAATGAGAGCAAATGACAGCTATCCTGTACATAGGATATTCATGGAACGTCAGGTGCTCAAACACCAGTGGTGCCAATAATTATAAATGGATAAGGCTGCATGTCATGTGAAGCTGCAGATGCTTATGGAAAACATTAATTCAAGAACAGTCTTGGGTATAGAGGACTACCAATATTGTTGCTGCATTGCCCATTCCATTTATACTCACTTCTTTAATGAGTTCATTATTCAAATAGCAGTGCTTACCCATTTAGCCTCCAGAAATGTCTGCATTGAATTGGAAGCCACTGCATTACACCAATCTCCATCAATAAATCTTTCTGTGTGTGTGTGAGCCTGTGTGTCTCAAACTGTGTGAGCCTCAGCATGTGTTTGTGTGTCTCAACATGTGTGTGTCAACTCACTACATATTTTAAAAGATTATTTTGTGTGTTTTTATTCACAAACCTGTAATTCATTAACCCCTTTGAGTGCCAGAGGGGTACGGAATGCATTGCGTGCGTGCCACACAGATCTGTGCCACACAGATCTTCAAAAGGTAATGTCTGGAAAGGCTATTTCTAACAACATAGGAAATTAAAAAAAAAATAATAATACAAAAAACCATATAATTGCTACAATAGGCATCCAATTAGATGAACTTGCTTGGGGGTGAAAGTTCCCCTTTAATCTGTTGCTATTGCAACACAGATATCACCCGTTAAATTATCAGATTGTGCTATTAAAATTTCAGGAACACTATCTAAAATATCAGATGTATAAATCGAATCAACCACAACTAATTTCTCAATATTAAAACATGCATGTCTGTCCTAAAGATCACTCACATGATAAAACATATACTTCTGTTGGATAATCCAGCTTTTAATGTTAAAATAAAGATGTTTCTGTCCTAAAACCTCTCACATAATGGAAAAAAACAGCATCTACTGAATTATTTAATCTTGCTGTTTATTCACCTAAAACACCATCTAAACCATCAGTCTACAGGTGTAAGTGGAATCAGCCAATATACCACAGTCTGTTATTACTAGTATAGTGTACAACATATAGTATGACACTCGAGCTTATTACCATGACTGCATCACCCAGAATAAAAACCTGGACATGTATACTTATTCAGATGACCATATCTTTATATACTGGGGCAGTAAAATATCACCAGATAAAAGAACAGATATAACATAAATACAGCTCAGGAACTGGATCAATAAAGCAAGTCTTATATTGCTAAAACTTGTTCTCTGCAGATGAACAAAAAATAGCCGTACCGGAACAATTAAAAAATTTAATATTAAATATTATGGAATAGGCCGTAGTCTTAAATATAGTCACATATCTCACTTAACGCTTAAGGACCACACAGGATGGGACACTCTAGAGGACCACAGCACTTTCTTTTCTTTCATCTACTTCCTAAGTCTTTCATGAATCAAGGTACTATGTAAACTCAGAAGTGTATTTTTTTTTTTTTTTTTTTTTTTTACTATTGTCTAATAAAGGATATGATGTTTTTAAAGCCTGCAGCATCTTAAAGGGCTTTTTTTTTAGTGCACTTTCTTTTTGTATGTCCATTACATTCCATTACAGCCAATGGGGAGTTTGGCTAGCAAAAAGTCTGAAAAAAGTGTTTTATAGCTTTTTTTCTGACTTTTACTATTCCTTCAGGGCTGATATGTGTCCTGAATGTGCCAGTTTTGGATACAAAAGCCTGGATTCAATTGCAGACAATAAGTTTGTAAATGGTTTTATCTACACACTAGTGTAAAAGCTTGTGTACACAGGCCAAGGTCAGGGTAATGTTAAACCTTTGAGTGCCAGAGGGGTACGCAACGCATTGCTTTGCAATGCGTTGCGTACCACTCTGGCACTCAAAGGGTTAAGAGGCCAGTCTTGCTCTGCATCCTGCCGCCGACACAGTCATGCACTGTAGAGACTGCCCGAAAGCACAGAATGCTCCCAGCACAGACCTCCCAGCATTCTGTGCATTAGGGCAGTCTCTACTGAGTATGACGGCTTCTGACAAACATCCTAGCAAATTATTATATATGATTAGTCTTCAGTGTGAATATGACTGAGATTCCATTATAGATGGAAATATTTGCAAATGGCTATTTATACAACTGACAGATATTTCTAGCTTCTCTGTTCTGCAATCATATTACTAAGGATCAGAACTGAATTGCTGAATTGTGTTTTTCCCCAAAGAATGCTCCTTTTGAATCCATTGGAGTGCTGAAAAATATTCCAAAACTATTACAAAAAAAAAGAAGTCACAACGCCCAAACAGAGTGGCTAGATTTCTGCTGTTTTACTTGCTCTAGATCAGGCAGGGGACACTGGGGAGGTCAGTAGCTTCCTAGTCCCCTGCATGATGCCCTATGTGCATGAACACCCTCAGCACATCTCTGTCCCCTATGGTTAACACAGCTGTTGACCAATTTCAGCAATCTTGCTGCAATGGAAACTGAGGGGTTGGCTGTAAACAGTTTAAAAAAAAAATACTACCACCTAACCATCCCCAATTTCCCCATCCAAAAGCATGCTTACTCTTCTGTTGCCATAGCAGCTTAAATTAGGTTCATTGAACATGGAGAGGTTAAATAGTTTAAGATAAAACATAATATGTGATCCAGTGATCCAGTATTATTTTTTTCAGAGAAAAATGTGACAAAAAATCTAATATAGTGTACAAAACAACCATTTTAGTAAAAAAAAATCAAAGGGGTCCCAGGACTCCTTCGACCCCCCCCCCAGGAATGATGTATGTACATGTTTTGAATTTCCTTGTATCTGTGGGTTTTGAAGTTCTATCCTACTTTAATGGAATCCAGGAATTTGTTAGATAACACCCATTTATGAAATTTATCAGCTGCAATGGACTGTAGGTCAAAAACAATTATTGACTGTAGGTCAAAAACAGCTATTATGTTGTAGCAGACTGGTCTTTGCAATGTTCACTTTTGCAGCAAGAGATGTCTTTCCGGGCTCGGCAGGTCAGGGCAGCAGCTAAGCCTGGGAAAAAAAGGCCTTTTGGGCTTTAAATGGCTGTGTCCACCAGAGCCCCCTTCCGCCTTTCCCAGTGTCCCCATGCACAACCAACCACACTTCAGATACTCACAGATGTCTCCCTTAATCCAGGACATTACTGTGCAATGTACTGTAACCTGTCTGCCATTGGGTTCACTGTCCCAAAAATAAACAAACAGTTCCCTGCCACTCCCACTAACCAGAATGAGCCATTAACTGCTGCATTGCTGGACTGGCTGGGTTAAAACTGCAATTAATACTGGCTATATCTATTGCAATTAAATCCAGCTCCTAAACCTAGGGTTGCCACCCAGCCGGTATTTTACCGGCAGGCCAGTAAAAAATTGGCTTCTGTCCAATGTTAAGTCTATGGAGGGAATGCCATGGCTGGTATTTTTTTGAAGAAAAGGTGGCAACCCTACCTAAACCATTGAGTTAATCACCTTGTGTTCAATTAATCTTTGAGGTCCTTCACTTCACGCAGTGAGGAGCTGCTGTTCTCATTTCAGCCCGAGTCTCCAGCCCTTGGATCTTTATTTTTGAAAGCTTGCAGCACAACATATGAAACCTGCTTTAGGAGCTAGATTTAATTGCAATAGATATAGCCAGTCATATGCTATGGACCATCCCTCCCCCTGCCTATATCATTGGAGAGAGCCGGCCAGCGATGTGCAAAGTAAGGATTCTGGGAGTTTTGGTGTAATACGCTCATTCTGCCCTATATTGCTCTATGTCAAGAACATTTTCTTCTCTGCTGCTGCCAGTTTATAGCAGCGTTTAAAGAGGTGACATGACAACCTAGTGCTTTTATGCATCGCGAGGTTCTCATGTCGCCATTTAAAACATGGCTATTTGTTTAATGTGGCTTCTAGCTGCAAAATATTTTTCATGTGACGTTTTAAAAGTGAACCCTCAGCAATGGAGGGGTTAAACTTGTTAAACTTCATTATTAGTTAAATATATGACCTAAAAGACCTTAAAACATTTTGGGAAGGATGATAAAGATGGAGAGTGTTCAAAAAATAACAGGTGTCCTGGAACCCCAAATTGCCTTTTTTGTTAAAAGGAGGGTACTATTAACCCCTTAGTGACGGCCTCGTGCACACGCGGCCGTCACTTAACGCCCGTCTAACATTTTTTTTTTTCTTTCAAAGAAATCCGGAGTCCCCGAACGGCGTGCAGCCGCGCGGGGATCCGGATTTCCTGGACGTACATGTACGTCCTCTGTCACTAAGTGACAGCCACAGAGGACGTACATGTACGTCCTTTGTCGCGAAGGGGTTAATGGAGTACATTTACCCCACTTTACCGTTAGTAAAAGAAACAATGAAATAAATGAATGTGAAGTGTATATACCCTATATTAATGCACTAAAAATAAAACAACGGATTAAATCAATATGGGGTGAAGGGGTTTGATATTGATACTAGTCTAGAGCTCACATATCAATCTGAATAAACTGCCGGTGGGTTTCTCGGAACCACCAGTGATAGGTGCCTAGCATGATGGCCAGCAATCGCAGCTTCACCTCAGGATAGTCACTGCTACAGGCATCCGGGATAGCACGGTAACTGTCCGCCGCCCATCCTGTGAGTTTCCCCACCAACATCATGACCCATTTCTGGGGGTCCACACGGTGGAGCCAACATTGTCTTTCAAAGCCCTGCAGGAATCCAACATTGTCTTTCAAAGTCCTGCAGGTATCTAACGATATAATCTGTGGAGTTGTTGAAGGTTTTGAGACTGATGGGTTACCCGAATCACATTGCCACCCAGTTCAGACCATTGGCCACTTGCAGGGCTGCCAAGGGTTGGCCGACCCTGGTTCTTTTATGCCAAGTACTCCTGCTCGGCCGCTACCATAATCTGCATTATGACTTTCTGAGGCTGATTGGGACCCAGGAAGGCAAGGCTCCTCTTGAGCTTCCTGACCACCAAATCTGCCGATTCATTGCCAGATGCCCCGACCATGGACCATGAGGTCCCAGATCTGTATCTGGGACTCGACTCTGGCAGTAGGTTGTTGGCCAGTTTATTCATGAGTTTGTTTCAGCAAAGCTACCAGTTCAGGTTTCTTCAGGCCCGTGCCATCCCATCCTTGCTGCATAACTAGGTCCTGCAGAGAGGTAACCATCGATACGCCTCTGCCATCCTCTACCAGTGTGCTCCTTGGTGATGGTTTGGATCCTCTGATATTGAGAGAGAATATCCCATCACTTCCATCAGTGTAATGGAAGCCAAGGATGCAATGCAGTCCCTGGCCCTTGTGCCAGGTTTATCTCTCCTGGATGTGGTCCTGAAAAGCAGAGTTCCTGGGAATGGGAGTCAAAAGGGACTCTTTAAACCATTTCCACAGAAAAAAAAGAAAGCCCTAAAAACCCACCTCCACTCTCTATGCTGCTAAAACAAAAAAATACCCCTTCGAATCCTGCCTGGGCCATCACCTTTGCCACTGTAAGAAAAAAAACAGTGCTAATCCTTTAAAATTTTCCCTTATTCTGTGTGGCTGGGAGACAGGGTTATGCAGGCTACTGAACTTGCACTGGAGTAACGCCACCTCCCAGCCTATCACAGACGAGAAGCAGGGGTCATGCATACATGATATGTGACCCCTTCCTTTGTCTAATTGCCTAGAGAAAGACGTCACATATCACACATAAGTGACCCCTTCTACTATCCCCCATTTCTTTACAAGGGTCATTTTAACACTTTCTCTCGCTGATTAATCCCTCCATTGCCAGTGTGGCTAACTGGTGCAGGAGCTCTGCTACATTTCTGTTGTCAGTGTGAAAGAACCCTTATATTTACAGTTGGGGATACTTTCTTATGCTACACAAAGTACATAATGATGCAGATTTTTTTTAATAGTTCATTGTGGGTTTATTTCTTACTTCCTCATTTCTTCTGCTAATATTTCAAAATGTCAAGCTGATACTTATAAAAATACAGAGTGTTTTGATAGTAGTTTGATTAGCATTAACATATAAGAACTTTCAAAATAGATGATACTTCATTGCAGCAACTATATTTAACGCTTTGGATGCTCAAGGGGTGTGATTTCCAGTGCTTTGCAAGACAATGTGATAGAGATCTTTCTAGCATTCAATAGATTAAAAGCCCCATGTATTTCAAAGGAGATTTTTAATTCCCTCTGTAGTACAATTAGTTGGCCTCAGAATTGCTTCACCTTCTTTCTGAGAATGGGCCCAGTTGTATTGCACCAAATTTATCAAAAGAAAATATCTCTTGTAAGCAAATGTGTCTTGATTTTTCTTATTACGACAGGAGAACAAGACTGATCACCAACAACTTGGCATACATTCAGCACATAACTGACTGTGCAGATGTTGCAGGAATTAAATAATTATTCTTAATATATGTAGGATGTTTAAAGGTTCATTTGATCGAGAAACATTAAAAACATTAATATGTTTTGTTGTGCAATTAATAGAATCTTCAACAGAATCTAAGGTCTACAACGGTGTTTTTAAAAAGTTTTGGTATGATTTGACCCTTCGTTTTAAAGCAAAAATTCTCCAGCAAAGAAATTCTCCGCAAAGTAACTAATAACTGTATATCTACTGACAGTCACACACTCAATATAAATATATCAATAGCCATATAGCCACTGGCAGTCACGTGGCACTCATACCCGAAGCGATGCTGCTGATAATCACACAGCTAGTCATACCTTGACTAACACTCACAGTCACAAAGCCAGCTGCACAATAACTTCCACTGATAGTCACACAGCCAGTCATTCATATACTGATCCTGGGAGTCCACAGTCCATTGTACATTGGCTACCACTGACAGTCATAAAAGCAGTCATGCAATGAGCATTGCTATTGACATCATACATTGACACTGATGACAGTCACACAAACAGTCTTACACAGCTTTTGACAGATACAAAGACGATGACAGTCTGAACCCTACCACTCTCACATTACTATTATGTCCCTCTCAGCCCTGTACATGTTTAGGAGTGCTGCTACTTTTGCTTTGAGGTTCGACCTCTGACATGCTGCTGGCGTATCTCCCAATCAGACTTGTGTTTGGATTGATGTGGGATCTCAGTGAGGATGTGTCTACATTTGATCCTGCTTTACCTTGCCCACCTATTTTGTACAGAGACAACAAACAGTCCCATGTTTAGATTCTGTTTAAACATATCTCCATTACATAGAATGAGGGATTCCTAAGGGACAACTGCTTATTAAATCATCACTGCTACAGAGGTTAGATGGTGCGATAATACTAGTAGACATCAGTGGAGCTGAACCACAGTCATCACTAGAAAAGCACTCATAGCTACTATTGTAGTTGGTCTTATTGCTACTTTATCAGTTATAGTGAGTGTCACTGAGTCTGAGACTAATACACTGTTAAACAAAAGTGAGTGGTCTTATGTTTCTGGAGAGGTCAAGACCAGAGAAAATCCATTTATACGTAATTTTACAATAAGCATACAGGATGCCTTATTGCTACTTAATCAATTATAGTGAGTGTCACTGAGTGGGGATTAAACTTGGAAGAGTATTAACAGTGATAATGATGACCAAGATGACTGTGTATTTTCAGGCATTTTTATTTGTACTGATGTTCCAGCTGATTTCGCAAACAGTTTATATTTCATTTTTTCAGTGGTGGAGGATTTAACCTTTTTCTTTCAGGTGCAGTTATTGTTTTGCCATATCATCATCACTCTCTACTTGATCTGTCTCAAGAGATGGAAAGCTAAGATCTTCCTCCCAATGAGCATTAAAAGGTGCTAGGTCTTTGCTTCCAAAGTTGATATGGTCAAATACAATTACGATGACAATAATGAAAAGTTAAACAGAAGTAATTATTAATAAACAATGGTAAGCACATATAAATATGTGAGTACCAATACTGCTCCTAATATAGTGATACTCCTGGTCCCTATGTATATATTTTGCACCTAGAAATGGGACCAGTGCTGACTGGTTTCCATCCACAGTCATTAGCATACCCGGGAACTCTCCGGTTTTGCCCCAGAGACTCCGGATTTCAAACTGAATTACTGGGTCTCCGGGGCAATGTGTGAAACTCTGCCCACTTGTGCTCCATCCCGCCTGGTTCCTCCCACTCCCCGCCCTCTTACCTCCATTTTGCAGGTTTTTTTTGTTCCGCCCCCGACTAAGCCCTGCCCCTTTTATGACGCAAATCGCATCATTTTCCTCCCCGGTCGGCACTGACGGTTACCCTCCGGGTAGCCCTGCTTCAAAAGTTTCCAGGTATGGTCATTAGTTTGATTGGTCATTCCTCCTGTCTACCAGGGTGCAATCTTAAATGTGTAACAAGAACCCACTAATGGATTTGGGAGTAACTGTTACACCTTTCACAATGTTAATTGTTGGGTAAATAATGTTTCTCACATGGGGAATTTAGGAGGGATCTCTGACAGTTTTGTAGTTTTTTTATTTTACAGGAAGCACTGTCTGTTATTATTCAATTTTTAGGTGATGATGTCTGCTGCCACTGGAGTTGGAGTTATCTGCCACTAATAGGTTGTGGAGAGGTGCTTTGTAAGAACACTGTTTGTTAGGGAAGGTGAGTCTTAAGGAGGTGTGATGGAGTTTGATGTGGTTTTTTTAATATATGTTGAGTGGGAGGTGATATGATGCATGTCAGTAAGCTTCCCCAGTTCCTTGTCCATAGTTCTTTACCTCATATTTCACTTACTCAGGTAATTCTGCGCTGGTCTAAAATGATGATATGCTGGTCTCATTCAGTGGTGCAATGCACAAAGAAAGATGTCCCCCATATGAGGTAAATCTCTGAAAATTTTAAAGCCACTTTTTCAGGAGGGAGAAGTGCTTTCGTTAATAAGCTCCATAGAACAAAATTGGAATATGAGAGATTTTTATTATCTGGTCTTCGTGTAAATGTGTAGTGCCCTGCTGGGCTCATAAATTAATGCATAATACTCTGCTAGTCTTATAAAAAAAGGTTGGTCTCATGTAGTACTCATGTAATACTGAGCATTTGTTGTGGTGGTGTACTGTCCTGCTAGTTTCATGTAATGGTATACTCTCCTTCTGGAGTGTTCCACCATCGTCATTTCATACTCTGCTAGGCTCATGTAATGGTATATTTCATTCCTGTCTCACATAATGGTGGCCCTTTCCAACTAACCTTGCAGCAATGCAATTGACCCATTCTCTCTACCTAATAGAATCCCACATGATTCCACCAACCCCAATGTTTGTTTCTCTGTTTAGGTTTGCTCAGTAATATGCCGAATCTGCCTCTTTGTAAAACCCTATACCTTCCAGCATTTTTGTATTTCCTACAACCTTGCCACTGACCTTACAGTCCAAAAGGAGTTACCCTCAGTAGGTTTCTGACTGTTAAGTGCAAAACTTTTTATATCACTTTTAAAATGAGCCTCCTCAGGGGGGAGGAAAATTGTTGGAATACTGTGTATTTGTATTCTATGACAACAACTATTGTGTATAATGTTTAAGTGTTATATACTGTTTGGTCAGTAGGTAGTACTGTATTTAGATTCACTGTTCACTGTCTATGGTATCTTCTCGTTTGTCTTTAATAAAAACTGCAAGGCAAGCTGCAGTTACATTTTACAACAGATAAGACTGTATACACTTTATTTTCTGTAGCGCTTTATAGAATTTCCAATAGGTTATGGGCTCAGGTAAAGCCTGCTACAGTAAATAAGTGCCAGATACAGCAACAGATAAAGACTGCAGCAGGAAAAAGCAGAAAGATGGCAAGTAACACAGCTTCAACAAAACTTTCATTTGCAAATCTGACAAACCAGAACTGTCAGACCTGGAAATTCAAGATGAAGATGCTATTAATAAGAGAAGGTATGTGGAAATGTGGAAATGAAGCTAGACCTGCAGATCCCACAGATGAATGGATAGAGAGGATCTTAAAGCTCACATCACTATCTCCCTCTGCATAGACAATGATCAAATAATACATGTATGCAATTGTGAAACTTCTAAAGAAATGTGGGAAGAACTACAAAAGGTACATGAAAGAGCTAACCTCAGTAATAAACTGTATTTAATTAGAAAGTTATACCAGACCAAGCTGATGGAAAACCAGGATATGCAAGATTATATAAGGCATACATTGGAAATGGTTCAAAGACTGAGAGGAATAGGAGAAGAAATAAAAGACTTTAATGTTGCAGCACTGTTACTTAGTGGTTTACCTGAAAGTTACAGCACTTGATGCACATCCAGATGATGTACTGTCACTGGAATATGTTAAACGCAAGCTTGTGGATGAATATAAGCGCAAAACAGAAAGCATTAATCTGTATTAAAGATGAAAAACAGGAGCAAAAACAGCAATGTGCAGTTAGAAACACGTGAATGCTTTGTGTGCAAGAAATCAGGTCACTTAAAGGCAGATTGCAGAATTTGGAAAGCTAGAATGCAAAAATAAGGTAAATTGCAGAAGGCCAAAAGTGTGAAGGAAGAAACAGATGAAACTGAATATGTTTTTCAATCCAAATGTGGCACCTCATCCTTGAATACATGGTGTGTTGATTCAGGAGCTACAAGCCACATGACCAATGACCGAAATTTCTTTACTCAACTTGATCAAAGTAAAACAGAAAAAATCAGCACAGCTAATGGACAAGTAATAGAATCAGAAGGAATAGGAGGTGGTTTTCTTTACTGTCCTAACTCCCAAAGTGTCACCAGAAAGATACTTATGAAGAATGTTCTGTATGTGCCTGCTCTTGAAAGTAATCTTTTGTCAGTAAAGAAGCTCACAAAACAAGGCAATGTAGTGACCTTCCAAGGAGACAGTTGTGTTATCACAAAAGGGGATTTCTTACTCGCAAAAGCTAAAATCACAAATGAATTGTATCAGCTGAACTGCAGTGAAATGGTTAATATTGCCAAAGAGGAGAAACATTCAAACTGCATCCACACTTGGCACAGGTGAGTTGGACACAGAAATCCTGACACAATAAAAATTAGTCCATGTGATCAACTGATGAAACTGCATGGAAAGCTGCAGCTACATTTTACAACCGATAAGAATGTGTACACTTTATTTTCTGTAGAGTTTATAGAATTTCCAATAAAGATAATTAGAATTTACTGCACCTGTACAATAAATAGCTGCAATCAATTTTTTAATATGATTTCAATGCCACCAACACGTCCATACATTCCTTCTCCTTTACCCCAGGAGTGTTGATTTTTTTACTTTAACTCCTTCGGTGCCAGAGGCTTGGGCCATTTCCTTTTTTTTTTCAGCATTTTTGCTATCCTTCTGTTTATGCTTGATTTAATCTGGGGATTTTTAGTTAAATATGGAAAACTATATATTGTTTTTTTCAGAACGAATTGAGCTTTCTCGTGGTACCTTACATGAAGAGAATTTTACATTGTGCAAAAAGCTATGATGTCATAATCACAAAAAAAGTGAAAATTTACTAATTTTCCTAAAATTACATAATATGTATCAAAAACATTTACCTTGATTGAAAAAGTTTCAATTATTTGAAAAAGCCCCGAGTCCCCCGAGTAAAAAAATACCAAATTTGTATAGTTTTACCTACGTCCATGGCTAGCGTAGAGCCCTAATCACCAGCAGCGCAAAATGACATTTTCAACTTTATAAACTAATATGCGCATTCTAGGGTTTTTGTGGTAAAACTACCCTAAAACAGTGGAATAACTATATAAAACTATATATTTCGGAAAAGTAGACAACCTGCCGCATCTAATGAGGGGTAACTTGCCTTCTTACCCCAAGCCTGGTGTGCACAAATGCCTCCAGAAGATGGCGCTAATGAAAAAAAAGGCATTTTCTTACATTTCTGCCCCTTCAAATGTACTGAAATTTGTGAAAACCATGGCATTTCCAACTGTATTGATTAGCTAGTGCTCTTAGGAGAAAAATGACACCCCATTGGTATGAGTTTAACTACCTCAGGGGGCGCTAGAAGGGCAAAACGACACCTACTACAACCTCAAATTTTTCTAACATTTTCTCAAATATTACTTGTCTGTACACAAATGGTTATAACAACTACAGAACTAAAGAAAGGGTACACAAACCAGACCATTTTGAAAAGAAGACACTCTGACGCATCTATTGATGGGTGACTTGCTTTGTTACCCCAAGCCTGGAGTGCACAAATGCCTCCAGAAGGTGGCGCTAATGAAAGAAAAGGCATTTTCTTACATTTCTGCCCCTTCAAATGTACTGAAATTTGTGCAAACCATGGCATTTCCAACTGTATTCATTAGCTAGTGCTCTTAGGAGAAAAATGACACCCCATTGGTATGAGTTTAACTACCTCAGGGGGCGCTAGAAGTGCAAAACGACACCTACTACAACCTCAAATTTTTCTAACATTTTCTCAAACATTACTTGTCTGTACACAAATGGTTATAACAACTACAGAAGTGAAGAAAAGGCACACAAACCATACCATTTTGGAAAGAAGATAACCTGCCGCAGCAAATGAGGGGTGAATTGCCTTCTTACCCCAAGCCTGTTGTGCCCAAATGCTTCCAGAAGGTGGCACTGTAGGAAAAAAAATGGCATTTTCATACATTTCTGCACCTTCAAATGTACTGAAATTTGTGAAAACCATGGCATTTCCAACTGTATTCATTAGCTAGCACTCTTAGGAGAAAAATGACATCCCATTGGTATGAGTTCAACTACCTCAGGGGGCGCTAGAAGTGCAAAACGACACCTACTACAACCTCAAATGTTTCAAACATTTTCTCAAACATTACTTGTCTGTACCCAAATGGTTATAACAACTACAGAAGTGAAGAAAGGGTACACAAATCATACCATTTTGAAAAGAAGACACCCTGCCGCATCTAATGATGGGTGACTTGCCTTGTTACCCCAAGCCTGGAGTGCACAAATGCCTCCAGAAGGTGGCGCTAATGAAAAAAAAGGGATTTTCTTACATTTCTGCCCCTTCAAATTTACTTCAAATTTCCAACTGTATTCATTAGCTAGTGCTCTTAGGAGAAAAATGACACCCCACTGGAATGAGTCGACCTACCTTAGGGGTTCCAGAAGCACATCACTACACCTACCTGTTTGCTTCTTTGAAAATGGCGGCTTGTACTTAAATGTCCATAACTGTTAGAGACATGAAGGAAAGGTATAAAAGGTATACCATTTTGGAAAGTAGACATTCTCTCGCATCAATTGAGGGGTCACTTGCCTTTCTACCCCCTGGGCTGAAGTGCACAAATATTTCCAAAAGGTGGCGCTATGGGAATAAATACATGTTTTTTTACATTTCCACCACTTCAAAGATACTAAAATCTTTGAAAACCATAACATTTCCTGCTGTATTCAGTACCTGCTACCAACATAAGAAAAATGGTAGCCTATTTGTGTGGGTTAACATACAATATGTGGGTGCTAGGAACACGTACGTAAACCTGACACTTTTGTTTTTGAAATTATCTGCTTGCACTAAAATGGTTATAACCATAATAGATATGCAGAAAAGGTAGAGAAACAATGCCATTTTGGAAAGAAAACAACCTTCCGCATCTAATGAGGGGTCACTTGCCTTCTTACCCAAAGGCTGGTATGCACAAATGCTTCCAGGAGGTGGCGCTAGTGAAAAAAAAGGCATTTTCTTACATTTCTGCCCCTTCAAATGTATGGAACTTTGTAAAAACCATGGAAACCATGTAAAAACCAACGACACCCCATTGGTATGAGTTGACCTACCTTAGGGGGTGGTAGAAGTAGAAAACTACACCTACTACAACCTCTGATGTTTCTAACATTTTCTCAAATGTGACTTGCCTGTACAAAAATGGCTATAACATCTTCAGAATTGAAGAAAAGGTAGATAAACCATACCATTTTGGAAAGAAGACAACCTGCCGCATCTAATGAGGGGTCACTTGCCTTTTTACCCCTAAGTTAGTTGGCACAACTATTTCCAGAATGTGGTGCTACAGGAAAAAAAAAATTTGTTTTACACATCAGTCACTTCAAAGATACTAAAATGGTTCAATGGCGTGGGATTTCCTAGGAGGACTTCTTGCCAGCCTAAGAAAAATGGTACCCCACTGCTGTGGGTTGACATACCAATTTACGCTACAGAAGCGTAGCTACCAGTGAAACAGAAATGGTAAAGCAAACAGTGTATGTGTGATCTCCCAGCGCAATCGGCTGGGAGATCAATACCTGGGAGGACATGAGGAGTAATCTTCATGTCCTCCCAAGAGTGCCAGGTTGCATTTCAGCTGAAATGCGGCCACTGCCAGCCGGTTATACCGGCTTAAGCAGTGACCACATTTTAGCTGTCAAATGTACGAGCGTGGCACAGCAGGTACAGCTGTGCTCACTCGTACATTGTACCCACCTGGCACTCTAGGGGTTAAAGAACACAACATATCTTTTCAATTCAACACATCTGAGGTTTGCACATGGTTGCATAGGACAATAAAGCACAACAACAGCTTCATTATAAGTTTGTATTTTTCTCTCTTAGTGTGATGTCTTGTCTGTCTAAAAATATTATATGATATATGTCTTTATCTCTAGTACCTGACACTCTCTCGGTTACAGCTCAGGTTGGATCGTCTGCCTGTCAGTGAAAAGTAGCTGTACTTCTGTGGGCTAATGTTACAGCAGGCTCCGATTACAATGCTACTGAGGTTGCAACCTCAGTAGCATTGTAAATGTAGTTTGCTGTAACGTTAGCCCACAGAAATACAGCTAGAAAGGGAAGCGTGAAGTGCTCCCTGGGGCAGCTGGAAGTGCTGCAGCATCTGCGGCAGATACAGTGTGCTGCAGAATGTGGAAGTCCTCACTAGTAGGTAAGTTAAAAAAAACAATAACAAAAAAACAAACCAGTGCTAATCTTGTTTTATTTATTAAAATCCATGGTCAATTTTTTTTTTATGTGAATGTTCCCCTTTAAGTACATGTAAATCACAGTCCTATATTAAGTGTAACTCCTCCACGAGCCACACAATAGTAGAATCCGTACCATGGTATTCCCTAGATCCCCTAGAGTCAGTTATTAAAAATATGAAAAAAACATACAAGGCTCACCATCATTCACCACCCAGTATGCTGGTTATTTAGAGCATGACGTACCACTTATTATATAGTAATGTGTAAAGACAGTATATACATTATATCCATTAGTACAAGTCTTCATCTTGGTGGTCCAGAGATATATCCATTAGCATTGTATCCATTAATACCAGTCATCCTTAAAATGAAAAATAGGTATGCTTTTACTTGGGAACATTATGTTGTCTCCTTTAAGATTACAGAACCTCAAGGAGGGACCACCGAGAGGATCAGGATTGAACAGGAAATTATTTTTCCCCAAAAGTAAAATGAATCAGAAGAGTTTTCCTTACAGCATGCTGCCATCATGGGCAGCATGCAATAATGACAATTCTTTAGATTCAGAGACCAAGGGAGATACCACCCAGGAAATTAGGACCAATCACAAGTCACGTGGACCCAATCTGAAGCACTATTTAGATGACAGTAGATGAAGAGTTCATGAGCCATGGAGTAGATAAAACCCAGATGAAACACCCCACTGATAAGGATGATAGTCTCCAGTAGATCAGCTCCAAGATCTAATAGAAACTGAAATATAATGATTTCTCATTCAGACTGTGTGGCGAGGGGTTATAATAAGTGTAGCCTGTAGATGCAGTCTTCTTTCTCTGTTTCCAGCTCTTCTTTGAGAAGGAACTTGGTTAATAATCATACATTTAATTGATGACAGTGCATTACCGGGTCTCCGTTGCAGAGGCTGATTCTCCAAATGTGGGGAGTTTTCTTTAAAACTCTGCCCAATTTTCCTCCTTTCCCACCCAGTTCCTTCCACTTCCCACCCACTTGTTTGATGCCCCAGAAAGCCCCACCCCCATCCACGGGTAACCCCACCCCCTTTTTGCCACAATTTGTGGCAATTATACTCCCCAGCGGAGGAGTCCCCAAACGTTCCCAGGTATGATCATAGTACAAAAAACTGGCAATGATCAGAGACTGAAAGGAGCCCCATATTAAACATAGATCACTCTTTATTATAAAAATGATGATTGTTTTATGGGTGAATGATCAATACTGTATATAGTTATATTCTTATGAGCGGTAACATACAACATCTCCCCTTCAACACTAGTGTCATCAGAATAGATTTTATCATTCTGCTCTGTGTGTGTTTTGTTGTTTCAGCAGCTTAGATAAAAGTCTGCATACAATGCAATTCTTCACTTAGTTTATTCTGTTTATTTCCACTATTAACCCTTTAAGGAACACATTTGGGTCTTGCATCTCACAAAATAGGCAACCAAAGTTATTAATTATTAAAGGGATAGTAATACTTAAAATGTAAAAAAAATGTTGTAGGGGTTATCCCCCTGAGTAAAACAAAGAGTACTCCCACTGCTGAAAGGTGTTTTATTCAAAAGTTATAACAGTTCAAACTTGAAATTTTTTAGGTGCAGTATCTCAGGGGCCTGAAATTGTACAGTGGAGCTGTGGAGATTCATTGTCAACTGACCAGAGCTGTCCATAGGCTGGTGTAGCAACAGCGGTACAATTTCAGGCCATTGTCATACTGCACCTAAAAAATTCAAGTTTGAGCTGTGATAACTTTGAATAAGTCATCTTTCAGCAGTGGGAATATCCTTGTTTTACTCAGGGGATAAACTCTACAATATATATTTGTTTACATGTCAAGTATTACTATCCCTTTAAAGAATAAAAAAGTAGGTTTGGTCAGTTTGTATGTGCTGCATCACGATCTCATCTTGTCTAATATAATTGTTAGCATACGTGCATGCTATATAACAGAGTCTCTGTGCAATACGACCGGTCCTTATTTGTCTGAGACTAATACACTCCATTTATAAGTAATTGTACAGTAAGCATACAGGATCACCTTTATGCAACTACTACTCTTAGGATCAGAGGGTCCATATAAAAAAGCAGTGTATTATTTATTTACAGTCTTTTTTGTTTTGCGCCTATATGAGAACCTTTGTGTTAGGCAGCTTTTTTATTTGGACATAGGATATCCGTCTTGCACTCAAAGGGTTAACTGTTTTTATATATCTGAATTACTGCAAGTGGACTAATATAACTACAAAGTATTATAACATTGATATATCCACATATTTATGTATTTTTACCAAGCAGAGTTGAAAGCAGTGTGTATCATTTATGCAGCTCTCCATTGCTGAATTGCAGTCTTTGATAAAAACCCACACATGTTTTGTGTGTATGCTAATCAGATGGTCGCACACATTTCCTTCCCTTCCAACTTCCTTACATGTCTGGGATAAAGTGAACATTTTATTGTGGAAATTATAAAGTTGAATGGAGTTTGCAAATGTGTTTTATGCTCTGCGTCTTTGATGCTATCCCCTTTCTCCATTTTTTATGATTTTTCTTAAAGTTCCACATTACTGAATGCACTGACACCTCTTTAGCCACTAGATTTTACAGTGATTGCACATATAATATAAGACCTGGGTCCTTATTCTGGAAGCCTAAGAAGGGATGTTGTAGAGAAAACTAATCTGCATGACAGAAGACAAAAATTATTACTGAAGGAGTTTTTAACCCCTTGAGTGCTAGATAAGCCTTCAATGCTTTATATTGCAGTGCAGATGAAATGCCCCCTTTACTTGAACCCTATGGTGCAGTTTTCTTGCTCTATTATTCCTCTTCTTCATCTTCCTGGATATATCCACTGGTCTGCTAAACGTTTTAACCATCTGAGTGCCAGAGGGGTTTGCAACTCATTGTGCAGCAATGCTTTGCATACCCCTGTGGAATTCAAAGGGTTAAGGACTGAAGTTGGAAATCACTGAATTATATAGACTGTTTTTTTATTTTTCTATTTCACAGATATTGCTTTATTATCCAGTGATCGGGAGTTGCCACATTGTTTTTCCCGGTTCTTCACTGATCTCACATGTTATTGGGATGAAGAGGAGATGGAGAATGATGAACATTATGAAAAGAATGGTTCTTATGCTTTTTTTTACTCATATGAAGGGTAAGTCAGAGAAGGGAAAAACAAGAAATCAGTGAACATTTTAAGTCCAGGTAGTTATTCTATTGCATTCTGCAGAGGTGAACCACTGGATACAATTCACCATAGAATGTGATAGTAACAGCTCAACAACTTTTTGTCAGTTTGAACAGTTATAACTTTTAAATGGAGTACCTCCAACTATTGGGAGTACATTCTTGTACTCCGTGGGATATGCCTTACAGTATATGTTTTTTTAAATAATACAAATGTATTGAGTCTTTACATTGGCATATTTGATCACTAAATGATATTTAAATGTTATATATTTATAATTAATAGATACAGGAAGCACATCCAATATGTAAGATACGTTTAATTCATCTAAAATAATGTATCCGTGAAACAACTTCTGTTTCATAGAAAATGCAGCTGCTTGAGCCCCCTTTTGGGATGTTTGAGACATTTTCAAAAAGGGAAAAGATTTATGAGATGTAGAAATCTAGTAGAAAAAAAGCTCTGGATTCATATGCAAGAGAGAGAAATAATTTCTTGGACTTTGCACTTTTGTTTGGATAGAGATGCAATATTGCCCCTCTGTGATGCATTAAAATATATATATGAAATATCATGTCCCATATAATAATTCGCTAGAAAGTTTGTAACGATGCAGTCATGCGCACTAGAGACTGCCTGTGACGAGGCTGATACAGAGCAGGGAGCTCCGAAGGAGCATCCAGGTCTATATCAGCCGCGGCATGAGCAGTCTCTACTGAGCATGACTGCACCGTGACCGGCTGGTAGTGGCACTGTGGCCTGTGTAAAGGGCTCTTCGACAAGTATAATATAAAATATAAAAATATATGGTTAATCCTGATGAGGACATACTCCAGGGCACAAATGAAAACAAAATAAATCTCAATGCATTCTTCCTGTTAAAACTTTTTCTAAGTAAATAAAATAAATTAAATAAAGAAATAAATAAAAAAAAACAAGGGCACTCCCACTGCTAAGATATGTTTTATTCAAATGTTTTTACAGCCCAAACTTGTATATTTTGATGCAGTACTTCCATGGCTTGAAATTTTCTGGTGATCCTGCTGCTATAGTATGTTAATGGGCATCAATGCTCAGTGACAATAACCATCCATAGGCTGCTGTAGCAAAGGCGCCACTGCAAACTTTCAGGCCATCAAGGTACTGCACCAACAATGTTTATATCTGACTTGGAATAACTTTTGAATACACATAATTCAGCAATGGGTGTACCCTTATTTTTCTCAGCAGGTTAAACCCTGCAGTTTATATTTTTCTCACTTAAAGGATAGTACTGTTTAGAAAATCAAGCAGCTCAGATTGTTTGTTATACTGAATAGTCCTGATGTCTGAGGCTCTCAAAGTTAATAACTTTCCTGGACAAACTGGTAACTGGTGATGAGACATGGATCTACTGTTATGATCCTGAGACAAAGGAACAATCTAAGGAATGGAGGCACAGTGTTTCCCCCAAGCCAAAGAAGATCCGTGTGCAAAGGTCAGTGCAGAAGCAAATGGCAACAGTTTTATGGGATAAGAAGGGAGTTCTGCTGGTGGGCTACCTCCAAAAGGGTTCAACCATCAATGCAACATATTACTGTGCTTTATTGACGAAGTTGAGGCAAAACATCAGGGAAAAACGTAGAGGAAAGCTCTCCAATCCTGTTGCATGACAACGCCTCATCACACACTGCAGGTGACACAATGGCAAAACTGACCTCCTTAGGCTTTCAAGTGATGCCCCATCCACCCTATTCGCCCGACCTGGCTCCTTCTGACTATCACCTGTTCCCCAATCTCAAAAAACACCTAAAGGGACAATGATTTGGGAGTGTTCCAGAGGCAACTAATGCTGCAAATGAGTGGTTACACCAGCAGTCGGAAGAACTGTATTTGCAGGGACTTAAGAAGCTGTAGGACAGATGTCGCAAGTGCATTGACTTCCTGGGAGAATATGTAGAATAGTGTGGCAGTTACAGCTTCCTAGCTCAATTTTTTCTTGGTAAGGCTCAATACTTATCAGCACCCCTTGTAGTTATGCAGTAATCGTAAGATGAATTTTACCTCTCCCACCCCTTTTCCCATTCTGAAGCTGTCTCCCCTCAGATCTAAAGTCCAATTGCTTGCCTGGAGAGATCACAATGAGGGACAATCTTCCTTCTGTCAGTATAAGGAAAATCTTGCCCTACTTGACGAAGGAAGACAGGGTTTTCCTAATACTGACTAAAGATTGTCCCTTGTCGTGATCCGCTGTTGGAACTGAGAGGATGCAGCTTCAGAATGGGAAAAAAGGGGTGGGAGGGGTAAAACTACATCATAACTACTTTAATATAGGACATCATGTCTATGTTATTTGTTATCACTAGGTCCAACGCATTGTTATCTCTTGTTGGCACTTCCATCATTTGTGACATGACATGTAGCTATCCCTAAACATGCTCACAAACCTGCTTCTATTAGCATTCTGACAGGTCTCATGTTTCCATTTGGTATCTGGATAGTTGAAATGTCCCATAATTGTAGAATGCTCAAAATGCGTAACTTTTCTCATTGTAATACCCAACTACACCAAAGGGAACAAATAAAAAATCCTGTTAACCCCTTAATAACCAATGACGTGTTAGGATCCTCACAAAATTCAGTCCTGTGAGGACCAATGATGGTCCTGGCATGTCATGGGTAAAATTATTACAGTGTGCCTCAGGGAGCACTGTGATCATGCCCACGAGGTTGTAACTGACTACTCCAGGACTGGAACAGTCAGTTCCAGCCTTTTTCCCCATGGCTCAGAACTGTGATCACCAGTACAGCGATCATGGGGTTTATATGATAAAGAGGTAATAAAATGGAGATGACTGTGATATTACTTCTCCAGTTCCTATGTTATCCTACGGAGCCTTTGCATTAAGATCTCAAACGTTGAAGAAAACTAAGTGCATTGGCTCCAAAGAATAACATGGGAAGTGGAGAAGTGATATCACTGGAAATGTTATCTCCACTTTATCAACTTCTTATCACACCTTAGTGCATCTCCCTCCACATGTTCCATTGTAATGTATAGTATAAATTGCCGGTGTCAGTATTCTCAGTGTTCTCTGCCTCTCTCTTCCTCACGTACCAGCATACCAGATGGCCACAAGGGGGGGGGGACATGTTCAATTTAATTTTAGGCTCTGGTGGCAACAGAACTAGCTGTGGAGTAGGTTTGCACTTGATGACCTACTGCAACCTCTTTGTGTCACTGAATGCATGATTTAGAGCAATCCCAAAAGTATTTTATTTACACATTACAGGGATAATAACAGCAAGATCTGCAAGGAAATTGCTTGGACCACAGCTGCCTGTGTCTTTCAAATCAAATCAGTCAGACCAGACAGAATGCTGTGGTTTTTGGGGTCAACCTCCTTTGCTCCCTTCTCACACCCCCAGACTCCCCCAGCACAGTGCCCCCAGACTCCCCTAATACAGAAAACAAATGTCCTACCTAAAAGACTCCCTAAACTAAGCTTCAACTCCCTTTAATTTGCCTGTCTTCTCTAGCTCAAAATGTGCTGCTCTCACAAACACAGAATGGCACACTGTGAGAGCCTGACACCCTTTTATATGCCTGCAGGAAAAGAAGATTCAGTCTTCCCACTGATTTCCATGCATTGAGCTAGGTGAAAAAGTGAAAATGGCACTTTTTGTGGGAAATGCCATTTTTTACCTATTTTGGTTTGAGGCGAAAATTTTCGCCCATCACTATAAATGACCAAGAAATTTTCAGTCAACAGCAATCCAGTGGTTTAAGAGAGCTGGTTGATGTAGAAGTTACTATAAAATGGCTAGAATCATGCAGTCTAAGAGAGATACACCTAGAAAAATGTGTTAGCATGCCGAGTGCATTTGTCCTTTGCACACAACACTTACTTCCTGCTTAAGAGAAACTGGCACATATTCATGATGATTTCAAGTGATAAAAAATAAAGTACAACCTACAATGTGGCAGATGTGTATGGTAGTGGTGGTGGGGAACTGGTGTGGTGTGATTGGTGGGACCTTGACAAACTCCATCCAGGGATCATCTTCATTTATTGCACATGCTGCAGCAACCATTGCTGCAGTCAGTTTTCGTAGTACCACTTTACTCCCATGTCCCTGCACTGCTCCACCTTTCCCCCTTCCACTTGTGCATTTGTTACACATTACTCAATTACTGTGTGTGTTTTTATTCTCTACAGTACACAACTGATGGAATGTGATGTCTTGCCTTGGCTCTCGACAAAATTCTCAATGTTGTCTGCTGTCTGTCAAGTCTACTTCAGTCACAGAGCTCACATCATGCTCCCAGTCAGCTGTCTAATATATTTATTTGTTTAATTATTTAGGTATTTTTTTTTTATTTTTATTTATTTTATGTTTTTAAAGTTGTTCACCCTATCTTATCGCAGTTGTACAAATAAAAATAATAGAAAAAAACCTCCTTCCTCCCTTCTTCTCTCCCAGAGTGTCCCTAGACTCCCCTAATACAGAGAACAAATGTCCTACCTAAATCACACACTCAGCTTCACTTCCCCTTTATTCCCCCTCATCTAGCTCATAACAATGCTGCTCTCTACTCTCACAAACACAGAATGGCTGCTGTGAGAGACTAACACCCTTGTATATGGCTGTAGAAAACTAGAGAAAACTTTTGTGTGTTGCAGAATTTTTTTTCTTCCCATTGGTTTCAATACAATGAGCTAGGCAAAAAAAAAAAACGAGTTCACTTTCATTGGAAATTTTTCACCAAGCAGAGTGCCATTTTTCACAAATTTCAGTTTGAGGCAGACATTTTCTCCCATCCCTGATCTTGAGGATAAATTGGGGTATCTTCATTAAGATCCTCTACTCCTCTACTCTGAAAACCCTAGAGTGGTTTTCAGACGTTCTCCAATCAGCATCATCAGCAATTCCAAGTCTAACTCCCACCCAGCCACATACATAATTATTGAATAATCATTAACGCTTTGCCTTTAATAAAGATTGTCAAATTTTGGGAATCTAAGGATAAAAAAAAGCCATGGGTCATCAACATTCATATCCCTAGCTATGATGAAAGCTTATGCAGCTATTGGATGTGCAGCACCTTTGACACCCTCGGCAATTGCAACATCTATCCCCAGTAGTAGTGGTAGCCCCTCAGGATCCCCTTAGTCTATGAAGACCACAATAGGGTTGGGCGAAAAGTGAAAAAAATTTCCAGCATGACTTTTTGCGAAAAACAGATGATTTGTCTCTTTTTTGGCAAAAGTTTTCTCCTTTTCTCCAGTACAAAATGTTCCTCCTTTTTGTCTCTTCCAGCAAATGTGTTGCCTATCCCAACACATTTTTCTCCTATTCTAACACATTTTCACCTATTCAACACATTTTTCTACAATTTAATCACATTTTTCTCCTATTCTAACAGATTTCTCTCCAATTCTAACACATTTCTCTGTAGTGGAGAAATAAGTAGCTGGAAGTCAAAGCTGTGAGTGCTACAGCAACATATATCTTGAAAAATGTGTTAGTGTGCAGAGTGCATTTGTCCTTTGCCCACAACGCTTACTTCCTGCTTAAGTGACACCAGCATGTTTTCATGATGATGTCAAGTGATTAAAAAAATAAAATAAAGTACAACCTACAATGTGGCAGATGTGTATGGTAGTGGTGGTGGGGGGGAGTGGTGTGGTGTGATTGGTGGGACCTTGACAAACTGCATACACTCCGTGAGGAGAGGGATCATCATCATTTACTGCACATGCTGCAGCAACCATTGCTGCAGTCAGTTTTTGTACTACCACTTACAAAGATCTTCCACTATGTACTGCCACCCCACACTTACTCAGTTCTCTAAAACGAGTCAAAACCTGCACAAAAAATACAACACTATGTTTATGTAATAGTAAACTTGCCAAAATGTTGGTGACTAACATGCTGCCTTTTAGTTTGATGAAAACAAAGGTTTTTAATAACTGATGTCATGTTTTGCACCAAAAGCTGCAGTTATTTTTCAACTGATGCCTGTGCCAAAGTTGTATAAGCAGGTGGTTAGTATCATGGACAAAGGACAAAGGGACTCTACCCACTAACAATTTTTCAAGGCACATGTTGTTGTAGAACTCTGCCTGATGATTTCTCCACTTCAGCCCTCGGCCTCAGAAGGCAGAAAATTGCATAATTTTCATGGGAAATATATTGGCAGTGGTGAAAAGGCAGATATTTTATGTATTTTCTTTAGGTGAGAATTTTCACGAGAAGTGCAAGGAATATTTAATTTTCTGAGAAAATTCTCACTGAAACATTTTTTTACTTTTTGCCCATCCCTACTTATCTCATCACAAAGACAACAAACACAAATAATTTAAAAATGTACATTTAGAATTACATTTTAGAGATATAACATAAAATAGCTTTTAGAGATGATAGTTGGAAATACATTATATTTAAAATATAACCCATCTTTATTTTTAGGTGTTAGTGAACCTTTAAAGGAGGATCTTTTCCAATAATTTTGTATCCATAAACTAATGCTAAACAAAAGAGATATATGTGAATAAACCAATCGAATATGTAATGTTTACAAAGATATTGATAATGTCATAGATGTTTTATTTGGTTTATGGTAGATTTTTTTCTACTACCTCCTACAGTGAAAGTGAGGAAGAATGTCCACTCAACACACAATATGGAAATCGTACTCTCTATTTCTGTCAGTTCTTAGAAGATGATGTCAGACTGTTTAATGACCTGATATTAGAGGTGAAAGACAAACACAAGGGGAAAACTCTGTACACCCGTAAAATAGAAGTGCAATTAGTGGGTAAGTACAGCATTTACAAAACACAGTAAAATAAAAAAATTACTTGTACAGCATCTATTTATGCAGAAGATACCGAAAAGCAACTTTGATGATTTTGAAAGAGCTTGCAGATCTAGGGGAGGTGGACAATCCATTGATGAGCAGTGTCAGTGAAGGTGAGAGATAACATAGGAATAAGACAGGAAGTGCCTGCACAATCTGTAAATCTAAATGGTTAAAAAAATGACTAATATACCAAATAGGTGATTTTGAAAGCTCTTTCAATTTCACTAAAGATATTCTTAGGAGTTAGCATCCATTTCAAATACCTAACACCCTGCAGCTGACAATATTCTGCAGTACTTATATGTTTTTACAGGGTTGCCAGAGCATCCAACAGACATCAAGGCTTTTTGGACGGGTAATGGCAATATGTTCCAGGCAACCTGGGAGATCTCAGACAAGAATATACATTATCCTTTCTTTATATATGAAGTTCAGTATTGGCCAGAGAACGCAACAGAGAAACACTATCAGGTGAGACATTTTTCTGCCAACTCTCTAGAAGCATCTGCTTAATCCCTTGGATGACAGCAATTGGAGATATTTCCAGCATGGATCCTTTCACCCTGAATGTAAGTAGGCATGCTTAAAAATTTCATTCAAATCCAACTGCATGTTATGTTAGCCAAAAGACTAGCAGATGCACACTTAAAGGGATAGTATTACTTCAAAATTATTATTCCTCACATTGTAGCCCTTAATAAACTGAGTTAAATGACACCAGTGGCATCTCTCAAACCTTTATGGTTTAAGAGATAACCGCTTTCAAAGTTTCCTCTCCCCTGCTGTCAGTGTTCTGCTGCCAGCAGGAGAATCCAGTCTCTGAACCAAGAGGAGGCTCTTCAGCAGAGCCAATATCTCGTTATGGAAGGAAAAAGGATTAATTGAAACAGTCTTCTACGTGTGCTTGGTAACCAAGCACATGTAGAAGACTGTTTCAATGAATCATTTTTCCTTCCATAATGAGATATTGGCTCTGTTTAGGAGCCTCCGCCTGTCCCGGGACCGGATTCCCCTGCTGGCAGCAGAACGCTGACAGCAGGGAAGAGGAAACTTTGAAAGCGGTTATCTCTTAAACCATAAAGGTTTGAGAGATGCCACTGGTGTCATTTAACTCAGTTTATTAAGGGCTACAATATGAGGGATAGTAATTTTGAAGTAATACTATCCCTTTAACTGTCTCTCACAGAACAATATTGTACACTATTAACTTGCATGCTGCACTGAGAATTCTCCATACAATAACCCTTTGAGTGCCAGAGGGGTAAGGAACGCATTGCTTTGCAAAGGGTTAATGAGATGTATGAATATCTCCTAACCTATGCATCTGCTGGTCTTTTGCATGAATTGACACATAGATTTTTAATGAAGTTTCCAGGTATGTAACTTGAATTCAAGGTGACAGATCCACTGTAAGGTCAGATACAAACTTAAAAGTGCAACACAACTTGGTTTCAATTATTTTTCTGTATATGGACAGAGTGTGCAGACAGAAGAGTTGTTCTGTGACCTTGGGGATCTTCAGTTGGGTCAGCTCTACCACCTTCATGTCCGGACTAGGAACACACAGTCGAGTAATGTGATTGGATTTTGGGGTCCCTGGACAGAAGAAATTACATTCTTCACTCCACATTCTGCAGGTAATAATAATAGTAGGGTGAGAGTAGACTTAAAAGACCTGCGGCAGGGCCATTTCAATAGGTGGGCAGATTCTCTGCCTCTTGTTCCTTTTTCCCCACATTATAATTTTTCAAACAGCACAAGGATTATTATTTTAGAATTTTTACTCTTACCGAGGCACTGATTAATTCCTGAAAGTTTGTTTATTCTTTGAGATGAATGAATGATGGGAATTCCTATGCTAAATCAGGTTTACATCAATTCACCAGGCTAGATACACCATAATTCATCCTCTTAACAACCTGAAGACAATGGTGCAGTCTGTGGGCATTTCATGGTGTTTGATTTATTCCTCGTTCATGGCTATGCACTATACAAAGCGCAGTGGAAATAATGTGATTTTACTCCATTGTCCTGAGCATGCTTTGGGGAACCACCAAAGCAGTCAGTTCCCCAATGGTTCCCCACTGGAATGAGCTGACATACCGTTTGTGTGTGTGAGGGGCGGGGTATGAGGATCACAAAACTGCATGAACCAGAATCTGTCAGTTTTCTTGATTTTATTAATGTGACATACCATCACTAAAATGTTTGCAACATTATAGACAAGAAGAAAAGATAAACAAAAGATACAATTTACAAAAGATGATCACCTGGTATTAACCCCTTCATATCTAACCTTATAGGAAAGGGAAGTGCCCCCTTTTCCATAAGGTATACAGCTGTCATTGTAGGAGTTTTAGAGGGGGTTTTGTGAGCTCCTCCCAGGTCTCATCATCTATGTATAAATTTATACAAAATGATCATGTGATCATCTGGTACTAACCCTCTCATCCCTACCCTTGTTGGAAAGGGAGACTCCTTCCAATGTCCTTAGCACTGATGTAGTTAAAATCTTAATGATGCAGGAGATTGTCTTTCAGTATGCACTACAGTAAGCATGAGCATTAATGCATTCCCTAAAGAGCAGCCACTGGGTTAGAGGCTATGCCTATGCGGCAGTTGGGTAAAGAGTGGTACCGTGTTAGCCATAGAAAATGCAGGAGACTAGTAGAGTAGAAATGATACCTTTATTGACTGGGTGGCTCTAGGATGCAAGTTTTCAGGACAACTAGGTCTCTTCTTCAGACATAATAAAAATGAAGGCTGAATGCACAATATATGCCTTTAAAACTCATGCACACTATTTTAACATTTACATTCTACTGGCAGTAATATTCTTATCAGTATTGGCTATAACCCATTCCCTAGGCTCTGGTAAGGTTTTTGAAGTTGACTAGAAAATGCAAACAAGATTTCTTACCTTCTTGATGCCCCAGTGCATTTTAGTCTTCAGCCAGGGATGGCAAGGTCTATAGAATGTAAGGGTTAACCCTCCAAGCACCAGAGGAGTGCACAACCTATTGCTTGCTTGCATTGAGCTGTGCAGCTCCCTAGCCCCCAAAGGGACTAACATATGTTTATTTTATGGGATAATGTGACATAAGTTCCTTGTCACGGGTCATGTCACAGTTCAGAGTGTTAAACATAGCTATCAATTTATACTTCAAGATCTTTCTGTGTCTCTGTGTTCTAAAATTTCCTATCAGTGACTATATTTATGGGAAATTTTAGGGCACAGAGACAGAAAGATCTGGGAGTAGAAACCGATAACTAAGTTCAACACTCTAAACTGTGACTTAAACTGTTTGTTACAAGGAATTTATGTCACATTAGCTTGATGAATTAGCTTTAGCTTGATGAATTAGGCCATCAGTCTGGGGAGGGGGCCGGAGGAGATGAATTGGACCAAACAGGTGGGAAGAGATGGAAGAGGGGAGTGGGTTAGATGATGGAAGGGGGTGCAGGCTGCAAGAAATGGAAGGGAAGAGAGCAGGACAGTTAGACAGAAGGGACCTGAGAGGGCCAAAGAGAGAGAGAAGGGGAGCAGGCCTGGGATAAGGAGGAAGTCAGTGCTAATTGGGAGGAGAAATCTGGCAGATGGAGAGAAGTTCCTTACCTTTTGCAGACAACTTTCCAGGATAGGAACATGCTAAGGTACGTGAACAGCACTTATTTTTCTGAAAACATGTCAAGCGTTGAGAACACCCTTTTTCTGATGAAAAACAAATTTACAGAATCATTTCACTCATCTTTATTAAAGCAATATTTTCTTCTTTCTAGAACATATTGGGTTAAAATGCTTCACCTCTGATCTGTCTACTGTGTGCTGTAATTGGAACAAGACTGCAGAGGATTCCAATGAACTAGAACAACTTTTCTATCAGTTTAGGTAAGAGACACCAGTAGATGTCCCACATAGAAATACAGATTCCATTAAAGTGAATATGGCTGTCACTTATAAAACATTTTGCATATCTATCTATCTATCTATCAATCTATCTATCTATCTATCTATTACTGACCTGTTTCTGCATTCCTGGCAGACATACCCAGGGGACAGCAGTAGTGATGAGCTATGTAAATTAATCTACTGCAGTCTGCAGGATCCATTCTCCTTCACAAGCCATGTCTGAGTACAAGCATGGCTAGGGCTGTGATTTGCCCCCCACACATCCAATTCAATGCCGGTCAATTCCCCATCTGTGTTTGCTCACTACCCTCCAAAGTTGTACACTGTAACCTGCTGCCCTGCATATCCTGCCCTCTTCCTTGCATGTGCCCTCACCCCAGTCTCCCAGTCAACACACACCCATCCCCTTTACCCACAGCTACCATCACAAAGCTACTCCCTCAGCTGAATCTCCCATTATAAATCTGCCCCCTCAGCCAAAGCTCACACCCCTTCTCCCCTCACCTGCATCTCCCATGTTTGAACATAAATTTGTCCCATCATTGCATGCCGCCTCACCTCACCCCACCCCCTGACTCACAACTCCCATTGCTCTCCCTCCTGTATTGCAGCTTCCATGAAGGTCCCATCCGCTCCACTCCTCCCCTGTTGCCATCACATAACCCCCCCTCTCCTTCTCCTCATCCATAGTTTCTCCTGTACCACAGCTGATGCACTGCTCAGTTCTTCAGGGCGATGAAAGAAACAGCTAGGTGCTGAAAACTCAGCTATCCTTTTTTATGATTCAATAAAAAAATATTTTTGATCCTGTGTCTGTTCCCTTGCTGCATAATAGGGTTTTTGGGGAAGTAGGTGCAGAAAAGGCTCAGAATGCAATTTCAAAATTACTGCCTCGCATGTTGTTCTGCTCCCATGACCCAGAAATCACTATGTAGAAATCCGGGTGCAACCTCACATTGTATGTCCTCATGTCAAGGTGCAATGAAGATATAAGTTTAAGTGCATTGTGTCCTGGGGCGTGGAAATAAAGATCCAGGCGGGCTGGCAATTTCAAAATCTTCTTTACACCTCTGCCCTCCAAAAACCTAATTAATGGAACGTAATGGAAAGAGGTCATGTATTATGTATATAATAGGGTATTTTGAGTGAAGCAGGGCTTCACAAGCCCTCTTGTCAACAGGGCCCCTGTTGCTTCTGATACTCGGTGACTTGCACTGGCTGCACCAGCTGTAGTTATGACCCTGGCATACATGATGATGCATGCATGCATGATTGATACCATGTGCTTGGACTGTAGAAGGATAAGTCCTTGAATTCTCTCAGGAACAAAAAAGTACTTTTTCCCATATCCCTGCAAACCAATTGTACCACAGAGGGCAAAAGAACAGTCACCAAATTCTCATTGATTTAAATGGGGCTCTTAATTCATTGCATAGGAATGCATTGAAGACTTCTCTAGGATTCAAGGCATTAATAGGCGCATTTAAAGGGTTAGTAATGTCTAACATTTACTAACCCTAATATTGAAGGTATTAGCCAATCCAAAATATATATTCTGGATCAGCATGACTCTTACAGCAAGTGGACGAGGATCAACTCCAAGCATCGTACGAGACTGGGATCAACTCCAAGCGTCGTACGAAACTGGGATCAACTCCAAGCATCATACGAGACAGGGCTGAATATACTCTTTTGACTACCTAACTTTTATGGGACGTGCACCAGTTCATGTTTGTGTTGGTTGTTTGTTTCAGTGAGTGCTGCTGTCTATCTAAATGGGTGTGTATATCTATCTATATATATATATATATATATATATATATATAGATGACGAAGAAGCACTCTCGGAACTCCATACAACTAAGAGATCACATGAATGTTTATTGAAATCGATGTTTCGGCCAACCACAGTGGCCTTTATCAAGATTAATCTTGATAAAGGCCACTGTGGTTGGCCGAAACGTCGATTTCAATAAACATTCATGTGATCTCTTAGTTGTATGGAGTTCCGAGAGTGCTTCTTCGTCATCTATATTTGTATCTATTTTGCATATTGGAGCAGCACCCGGACCACAAGGAAGTCATTTAAACAGTGAGTGCTGCCATCACCCCTATGTTTTCTATATATATATATATATATATATATATATATATATATATATATATTTATTTATTTATTTATTTATTTATTTTTCAACAAAAAAAATTTGGAGCTTCTTTAGGAATTTAATATGTTTAAGACTCATTATTTTATTTATGTAAGGTCTTACCCTTTTAGTGACTGAGAGCTGTCCAGTGCATTGCATTACAATGCATTAGACACCTCTCGGGCACTCAAAGGGTTAAAACTTATTATATAATATAAAACTTCAGCCCACATAAACAACTAATGTATTTCTTCTCTGTCAACAGCGTACTGGAGTGGCAGAGCTGTATAAGTAATATTAATATGACAGACTGTCGTTGTGTGTTCATGGCAAGGAATGACAGTACAGTGTCTTTGAGAGTCAATGTATCACATCATGCTCACCCAGTGAGAACGTACTACAAAGAACCATTTTGGATTAATCACTTTGGTGAGTATCAGTATACCATAGATTGTTATCCTACACCAGTGGGGGTATTCACTAAGTGGTGATAAAGAGGAAAACAAATAGGAATATTATGAGGGAAAACTAAGGCTAAACCCATACAACAAGGTAAGACACAGAGAAAAAGAACTTACTTGGTACACAGGCTAAGGTCACTGGGAGCAGGAAGACACAGTAGAGGGAATCCAAGGCCAGAGTCAAAATGGATAGCCGAGGGTCAATGCTAGAAGCATAAGCTACAACAGAGGAGATGCAAGCCAAAGTCAGACGTGAGCCAGGGATCAAAACAACTGGGAAGCCAAAACAAAAACAGAGCTAAGGTCAGAAACAACATATCAAACAGGGAACAAATACGTAGGGACAAACTTGATAATCAGTCCCAGTTTCTAGGTGGGAAGAACTTAAAAACCCTAAAGGAACCAATAAGAAGCAAAACAGGGAAAGAGTTTAGGTAAGGGATGTCAGAGTGATCAAAAATAGAAAAGTCTGCAATGGGGCTAACAGAAATATTCTTAGTTCCCATGTGCAGTTGGATATAATGTTAGCTCACAGGTACATTTGGAGATATTCTTAGTTCATATGTGAATTTGGAGATATTCTTAGTTAACAGGCACATAGGGAGATATTCTTAGTTCAAATGTGCAGCTGGAGATATTGTTGGCTCACGAGGATATCTGGAGATATTGTTAGCTCACGAGGATATCTGGAGATATTCTTAGTTCATATGTGCAGTTGGAGATATTCTTAGCTCACAGGCACACTGGGAGATATCAGTTTAAAGGTACACTTGGAGACATTCTTAGCTCATAGGTACACATGGAGATATTCTTAGTTCACGTGTGCAGTTGGATATATTCTTCATTCACCAGTGTATTTGGAGATATTCTTAGTACATACATGCAGTTGGAGATATTCTTTGCTCAAAGGCAAGCTGGGAGATATTATCAGTTCAAAGGTGCACTTGGAGATAGTCTCAGCTGGGAGCTGCACTAGGAGCTATTTTCCATTCCTAAGTGCATTTGTCACTGTTCCTAGCTCTCAGGTGCACTTTAGTGCTACTTTTACCTCACATATGTGCTTGTTGCTATTGTAAGCTCACATGTGCACTTGACTCTTTTCTTAGCTAATCAGTACACTGAAAATTTTCTTACCTTGCAGTTGAAGATGCACTTAATTCTACTCATATCTCAGAGGTGTATTTATTGACATTCTAGCTCACAGTTAAACTTGCTTGTTTTAGCTTGCAAGTGTTTTTAGCTGACAGGAAAATTAGTTTTCTATTCTCAGCCACTTGTGCACTTCTGCAATCATTTCTCATCTTAACTTTCAGGTGCACTTGTAATTGTTTTTAGCTTGCAAATGAGTTTTTGATGCAATCCTTAGCTCATAGGTTCGATTACATCTATTCTTAGATTATATATTCTCCTGTTTTTATTTGTTTTGGGTTTTAGTGCTTCCATCACCTCCAGAACTCACTGTGAAGCCCCTGTCAGAGGGTAAACTGGAACTAAAGTGGTCTGCCCCTGTGCCTGGTTTAGAGGAACATTTGATTTATCAGATTAGATACCTGCAAACTGGGAACACAGACTGGAAGGTAAGGAGAAAGTAAATGTCTAACATCTTGGGGCAAACATAGAAAGATAGGTAAAATACAAAAAAAGGAATTACAAGATATGCAAAAAAAAGAGGGGATACAAGAAAAGACAGGAAAGGCAAAAAGGAAATGTATTAAGTTGTATGAAATTTTTCTGTCAGACTCTGCAGATTCTACATGGAGTTCAGAACACAGACCTGCAGTTGACTCCTGGTTTACACTATACACTACAGATAAGAGCAGGTCCTAGTGGGGAGAAAATCACAGGGTTCTGGAGCAAATGGTCTCCTCAAATCAGCATCAGGCTTTCCTCCAGCACTGGTGAGTGTGGAAAAGCAATGGATGAATCAGCTTTGTAAACACATTGAAATGAATGTATGAATTAGTCAAAGCAGCTCCTCTGGCGTTACATTCAGTGACTGCTTTTTATGGCATGCACTACAGGGTATGAGCACTATAGATATACTATATGGTATGGATGCACTCTGCCTGTGAAAGACTCTAAATCCATCAAGCCCCCATGCCTGATGTATAGCATGCACAGGATGACTGCATAAAATTACATCATATACTGTGCATTGAACATAATGTTAAACTAGGATTAGAGGCAGGGCTGGATTAACATTAATAGCACCCTAGGTAAGGCACCCTAGGAGCCCTTGGCTCCACCCACTTCTTACATGACCCCAGACACAGTCATTTTCACTGTTTCCTTGCACAGAAAATGCCCATAAAAATGCCCAAAAAAAGCTTTTAATGTATCTGCATAAATGAAGCTTTGATCATTCCTAACACCCAGTAATAATGTTCTCTATTGTTGCCAAACTTCAGATCAGTGTAGTTAATGAGTAACTAGTAAACTATAAAGTTTCCCCTTCCTGCCCCTTTACAGATGTCAATCTTCTTCCCTCAGGTCTGAAATTTGGTCACTTGACTGAACAGTTCATAATGAAGGACAATCTTCTGACCATCAGTATAAGGAAAACTCTGTCTCCCTTGAGAAAGGAGTGCAGGTTTTACCTTATACTGAGAAAAGATTGCCCCTTATTGCGATCCATCCATAGCTTTCTGATCTGAAGTGAAGAAGAGTATGCAAAAGGAGAGGGAACTTTATAAGCTAATTACTCATCAACTAGACTGATCTGAAGTTTGGCAACTGTGGACAGCATTATTACTAGGTGTTAGGAATTGTCAGTGTTTATTATGTTTCATTACTATCTCTTTAATCTGTTGACTGCTAAAGAGATCTTCAGCACATTACTCTGCAACACATTGAAGACCTCTATAGCAAGCAAAGGGCTAAATTATAGCAAGTAAATCTTATTTAAACTGGTGCAGGGGCAATGAGATTTCACTGGCCACACCCATAAATAAGAATGTGAGTGCGACAAGCACAGCTGAGGCTCCCTTCAAAATATGGAGTTCTAGGCAGTTGCCTACTCTGCCTAATGGAACATTTGGCCATGAGCAGAGGAAAGGACTGACCTGAAATTCCCACAAATTGACCCACTGCCCTCCCTATGGTGCAAGTGGCATTAAGAACACTTTTGGCATGCATAGCTTAATATATTGGCATTAGGCAAGTGTAGGGTTTGGAAACAGACTCCAGCTCCTGGTTTAGAGTGTAGGTAGAAGGTGGTACCGTGTTAGGCGTAGAAAAAGTGGGAGACACTTTATGTCTCTTCTTCAGGCATATTTCGAATGAAGGCTGAATACAAAATACATGGGAGATTATACACTCAAGCAAATTATTTTTACATTTGAATTCCACTGAAAGTAACATTCTTATCTTCCTTGTCAGCATAACTCACTCCTTATGCTCCAGCAGAGAGTTCTCCCTGCAGCTGTCCAAGTGGTAGAATAATTTATTTACATTTTAATGTTTGAATGGCTCAAGAAAAGATGGATAAGTCTATGGAATGTATGGGTTAACCATCTGAGAACCAGAAGGGTATGCAACCCATCACTTGCAATGCATTCTGCACCCCGTTTCACACAAAGGGCCCACAATATGTTTATTGTGTGTGTGACAATTCCTTGTCATGGTTCAGGCCACAATTCAGAGTGTTAAACTTAGTTATCCATTTATATTCCTTGATCCTTCTGTCTCTCTTTGTGCCCTAAAATATCACATCAGTACAGTCTCTTTGAGATTTTTGATACTGTGATCAATTTTGCAAAAATGTTGATCCACTGAGGTGTCTCTTTTGTTGTTCCCACTGGACAAATGAACATTCATTCATTTTGTTAGAGTTTGTCCTGTCTCCCCATATAATCTTGTGTTGGGACATATCACACATATGATGAAGTAGACAACATTAGATGACCCACAGCAGAATTTTCCCTTGATGTTGTGGTTTTGGTAAGAATGTGTTAAGGACATCTTATCTTTGGTACATATGTGTGCACAGGTTCCACATGTCTTATGCAGAAAAGGAGAAGCATAATTTTTTGTTGCTTTCCTAAGGGAACTATTTTTCACCAGTTGTTTCAGATCATATGCAGTTATACCTTAGGTCCTGGCTGTAAACGATACAGATTTTTGAGTGTCTGTGATGGAAGCTGTCCTTTCTGAGATAACTAAGCCTGTCTGTTGGTTTTCAGTACAGAGATGTCCAGATGGAGCTGTTTCTAATACTGACTGTGATGTCCATAAAGTTAATTTGTGTGGGTGAATGGTTAGATTTGGGGTTAATGGTGGGATTGAAAGCATTGTAATTTTCATGAAATTACAAAAGTTCATCTTCACTGGCAGTCAAAGTGATTAGGAGATCATCTATTTAGCAGAGGTAGACCAGAGGCTTTATTTGGCATGTGGACAAGAACTCTTCATCCATTCTTGGCATGTTTAGTCTGGTGTATTATTACACAATTTGTGTTCTCCTGACAGTTCCTTACTTTTGTAAGTATAGTTTTTGCCCAAATGTGAAAAAATTATGAGTTAGTGTGAAGTGTCTTAGCTTGGTTACAGGTTCTGTGGATAAGTACTCCTGCTCTAGGAATGCTTTGCAGCCACAATTCCATCATCATGTGGAACTATGGTATAGAGGGATTCCACATCCATAGTGGTTAGAATGGTTTCCCTGGGATAAGGCCGAGGTCAGGCAGCTTGTTTAAGAGATCAGTTATATACTGTATGTAACTGGATTTTTTTGACCAGTGGTTTCAGAATACTCTCCACTCAGCCAGATATATTTTCTGTGAGTGTGCCAGTCCCAGACAGTATTAGCCTTGCAGGATTTCCTTCCTTCCTCTTGGGCCTTCCAAAAGGAGGGACACAAGGTAGGTTCTAGTATTAGAAGCATGCCCTTTCATGACTTTTTAAGCACTTTTTTGAAGTCAGATGTGGGCTCTTCATTGTAAACATGCCTAAAGAATAGACCTAAAGTGTTTTGAAAGCTTGTATCCTAGAGCCACTTGGTTACCCAACAGAGGTATCACTTTTACTCTGCCAGTCTCCTGGTTTAGTGTGGAATCATTGTACATTCACCCAAACATCATGTAGCAACAACAGGGGAAATAAGTTGTGGAATGAAGGGATAAATAGAGAATGCAGATTTGTATCACCCTCATTGATTTGTCTCTGAAACTTGACATTTCTGTAGAATTGCTGGGTCAGTCAGTGGACTGATCATCTTGCTAGACACTTCCTTGCTGATAGCCTTAAACATTTGCATGCCAAAGGCCTGCCCAACACACTGAGAAGCAATGTAGTGTCTCAAGCTTTACTTGTGTAAGAAGATACACACAGACGAGGGTATTTTTTTCTGCAGAAAGATTTGGATACCTAGAAACATAGAATCTGACGGCAGATAAGAACCATTCGGCCCATCTAGTCTGCCCGTTTTACTGTTGTAAAACCTCAAACCTTATTTGGGCCTTGGTCTTGTTTTATGTTCAGGACAGCCTTATGCCTATCCCATGTGTGCTTAAATTCCATCACTGTGTTAACTTCTACTACTTCTGCTGGTAGGCTATTCCACTTAGCTACTACCTTTTCAGTGAAGTATAACTTTCTTACATCACATCTAAATCTCTGTCCCTGTAGTTTTAGACTATGGCCTCTTGTCCTAACATTTTTATTACTTCATGCAGTTGAATGTTTCTATCATAACCCCTCTCTCTCTTCTCTCCTCCAAGCTATACATGTTCAGATCCTTTAGTCTATCCTGATATTTCTGTAAACCATTCACCATTTTAATAGCCGAATGGGTGGAAAAGAGGCAGATGAGGTTTAATATACCCAATGTATGTTTCTGTATTTGGGCTACAGAAACAAACAACACACTAAATGGGGCAATACTTGGGAAATCCTTGTTACAGAAAGATTTATAAATACTTTTAGGCAATAGACATCAAAGCAGTGTGCAGTGTCACTCAGTCTGTACAAGAGCCATCGGGGTACTATCAAGTATAAAAAGGTTTATAATGCATGGAATGTGAATATAATTCTACCTCTATATACCATAAAATCTCAGATATAATATGCACCTGTGTATAATATGTAGGTGTAAATTATGCCAAGTTTTAGGGGAAAACAAGAGTACACATGTATAATAAGCACCCTTGTTTTCCCTCTGTCTCACTAAAATAAATGTAATCTTGCCACTCTATTTCCCTCCCTCTCCGCTTACCCTCATGCTTCCAAACCCCAAAAGAGTCCAATCTGACAGCCTGACATGGTCCTAGAAGGCATCATTGTACTTACCGCCCTCATCCATCCATGCCCTGTCAGGACCTCTTCCTTTCAGCCAATGGTAATGCCCTATGAGGACTGCAAGGGCAATACCACAGATCCAATGCACACTGGCATTACCATTGGCTGAAAGGAAGAGGTCCTGACATGGCATTGCTGGAAGAGGGCAGCAAATACAAGCATGCCAGATGCTGGGACCCTGTTGGGTTGTCAGATTGGACTCCTTTTGGGGGGTGAGAAGGATGAGGGTAAGCAGGGAGGGAGGAATAAATTACATGTATTTATCTCTTTTGCCCCTATTGTATAATATGCATCCCCCAATTCACATAAGGTAAAGAGGGGCAAAATTGTGTTTGTTATACGCAAGATTTTATGGTAAATCCTTGGTGAGGCCTCACCTAGAAAACGGAATGCAGTTTTGGGCAACATTTCTTAAAAAAGACATCATTCAACTGGAAAAAGCCCAGTTATGCAACAAAACTGATAAATGGATTGGAGGATCTTGCCAGAGAGACAAGTTAAACTGGGTTTGTTTACATTAGAGAAGAGGGCAATGTGATTACCATTTACAAATAATGTATATCCAAGGTCAATAACTGAGAAAAACATAAGAAGTTATCCATTAAGAATAGAGGATAGGTGCTTCCAGCTAAAACAAAAGCATAGATTTTCTTTATAATAAGGGCAGTAAAGTTGTGAAATTATTGCCTCCGTTCTGTATTTGAAGATATTGGAGTTGCTTTCAAAAAGTAAAGGATAGCTTTGTAGTACAGAACCATATTGAGAGATTATGACAGCTGGTTTCAAAGTAGATAGGACATTGATCCACAGATAAGACTGCCTTTTGGAGTCAGAAAGGATTTTTTTTTACCAACTTGGGGCTTAATAGAAAATGCTTCAATAGGGTTTTTTTTCTGTCTTCCTCTGGATCAGGGCTGTCCAAGTTCAGTTCTCAAAGCCCACCAACAGGCCAGGAATTAAGGATTTCCCTAATTAAGCACAGGTGAGTCAATCAAAATGAATGAGCCACTGATTATCTCACCTGTGTATAATCAGGGAAATCATTACATCCTGGCCTGTTCGTGGCCCTTGATGACTGGATTTGGACAGCCCTGCTTTGGATCAACAAGGGGGGATATGACATGGGTTGAATATCATGGTTGCATTTCTTTTTTTCAGCCTCATCATTTATGTATACATGTTACTATCTTACATCAGTATATACATCAGTAAAATATATTACATGTACTTTTTTTGTCTAAGGTTGGATAGTCACCATAACTGCAGTTTCTTTGCTATTGGTCTCTGGAATGATGGTGTGTACTTATTGTATATTCCCCTCCCATTACAGGTAAGAAAATAATTATATCCAGTTGAACCCTTTTGAGTGCCAAAGTGTCGTGCAGTGCATTGCTATGACAAGATTTGCGTCATAAACTGGGTAGGGCTTAATTGTATGGGCCTTAACCAGGATTAGACTGGGAAATGGGAAGGTAATGGGCAGGAAGTGGGCAGAACAAGGTGGGAAGGAGAAAAAGTAGGCAGATTTTTTGAGGAAACTCACCACAGTGGAGAACCAGCTTCTGTTCATGGAAACCTGGTAATTAACACTAAAAACCTGAATCTCCAGGGCAGAACTGGAGAGTTCCCAGGTATAATAATAGGAGTTGTAATCGTCCACAGCTGGAGTTCCAAAGACTGACTTCTCCTAAACTAATACTACATCATTTTATTTCTAAATTATCTGCTAAGACCTTGAACTTTTGCAAAGCTGGAAATAAATGGAAAAGACTTGTTGAGGCTGAAGTACTAAGAAAAATTAGCAATTCAGGGGCAAACCAACTGCACCACAGGTGTCAGAAACAATTCTGACTTAATTGAACTATTAACCTCTTGAATGCTAGACTAGAATCCAATGCATTGCTGCACCTGGCGGTGACTGTCAATGACCACTAACCTGTAGCATCCATTTTCTAGTTGTGGGTTTAGAGGACTCACACTCCCCCATGCAGAGGGGAAGAAGAAAGCAGGATCCATCATTGCTGAGCAGTCATCCATCTTATCAGGGGACACTGATCTATAACAGTATTTTATGCATGGTACATGTATTGATTTATTAGCATAATGGGGAACTCTCAAATCTACCCCTGAGAATACATTTTTTTAGAGTTAATTACTGGGTCTCAGGGGACAGAAGTTGTTTCCCCAGTGGTGGTGAGATTCCTTATAAACTCTGCCCACTTCACCTCCTACCCACCCTGTTCCACACACTGCACCTGCTTCCCACTCTCTTCCATCCACTTTGCTGGCACAAAGACAATAAACCCCACCTGAATAAGCCTCACACCCTTGGGGACATGAATTGTGTCATTTACATACCCCTAGTCACAGCACATGAGCCCTCTCCAGGGCTTAAGAGGATGAGGTTCCCAGGTATGTTTATTAGTTTATTTAGTGGATTTTAGCTTTGTTTAACTCCTTGATGCATCAACAAATAATGAGGTTTATGTATGAAAAGTTCTCCAGCCATTGCCTTTCAATATGCAGGAGACTTTTCTAATATTCGTTTAAAAGACCTTTTTAAATCAATCGGAGTTTTCGTTAGTCCCCAGTTTGCACCAGAATTGCTCAGATTATTCTTAGCCTCAGACAGTCTAGTTCAGTAGTACTTGGTAGCTATTAACATATTTGAGGAGTTGGCAATGGACAGTCATCGACTTGGCTTCTTGGCCCTTATACAAATCTGCTTATGTGGATATCAATTTGTGTTATTATGCCTCAGGATTAAACATGGCATGCTCATTTAGGATAATCTATGATGAAAATTAAAGTGTCTAGTTGGAATTAGTCATTGTGTTTAACATGTACTTATGCACATATTGTCTCATACTTTACTAATGGACACTCTTTGTAAACTAGCAGTAGATATATGGTAAGATGTGTTACTGAAGTGTATATATATATATATATATATATATATATATATGTGTGTGTGTTTTAGGTGGAACTACTTTTTATTGTATTGTGAACTTATGTGACAAAATGTTTTACATGGATACAAATAAGTGGTTGAGAAATACTTTTATTAAGTAAAGAGTGATGGTAACAGATGAAATCTAGCCAACACATACATACAGAAAGAGAGATAGTGAGGCACACATAGAAAGGGGAGAAAGAGATGGCAATGAGAGACAGTGAGAGAAAAAAGAGACACACAGACTAAAGGACACACACATACACACATACAGAAAGCAGAGAAAAACACACACATATATAAACACAGAAAGCAGAGAAACACGGACATACAAACAAAGAAATGAAACACATGCACTGTCACATACACATACAAAAAAAGAAAGCAGAGACACACACATGCAGGACTGGGTAAGAAGACTATAAAAAATGACATTCTTTTTCAGACACCCTTTGTTGTCGTTTTCTGTGATGTTCTCTCTAAACACTGTCGCCAATTTTATTTTATACATTCGTTTATTAGGGTGTTTGTGACATTCATCAACCATTTTCGTATAATTGTTTTTTTAACATATGAATTGGATTAAATCTTCACCCCTTCTCTCTGTAAAAGATAGATAGATAGATAGATACATTGATAGATAGATAGATAGATAGATAGATAGATAGATCGATCGATAGATAGATAGATAGATATGTACATACATGCTTCTGCATGTGTGATTGGGCTTTTGAAAGCAAAGACACTTCCATTATAGGGAGTTAGTTGGCTGCAGCACTCTATAGACAGCATTAGCACCGTCTTCACCATCAAATCACCCTGGAAAATGAAGATTTGTGCTTCATTGACTTTGCAATATAGCATTGCCCAGATGTGAGATTACCCTTGCTTTACACAACTGGAAAAATCATACAGTGTATATGTTGCTGTTCCTTCAGATCCCAGAGGTTATTCTTTGTATTGTGAGTTCTGATATCTAAATCAGCAAAAAAGTAACAAAATATCAAAATACCAATTGTTTCTTAAGTACTATTAGCTATGCACAAGATGGCATCCCTGGACTTTTTTTTTACATGTTTATACATGGAACCATGAGTCAATGAATTTAAATCTCCTAATTGTTTTGTGCACCTTTTTATAAATACTGAGGTAATGTATTATTAAATACCTATCCTGGTATGTCAACATAAGGCATTGTTATTGATGCTCTGCTTGGTTTCAGGAAATTGAAAGACAAATTATGGCCTCCACTGCCAAATCTGAACCGTGTTCTGGATACCTTCCTAATTGAGATTCAAAAGCAGTACCAGGTACCTGTCAAATGCAGTTTCTATTCCTTATAAAAATAACCTATACAAACATCACAGTTGCCGGGATACACAATGTAACCAAACATGTCATAAGCAAAGCCAAACTGATTTGTCAGAAACAAACACATGTGGGTGATTTAATTAAACCCACTGGATGCTACAGAAGTCTCCAGCAATTACTTCGCAATGTGATGGAAATGTTTTTATCACCCAAGAGTTTAGGAGCGGAATGTACGAAAGTGGAACATTTTCTATTTTTTTGAAAGACATAAATTTATAATCTGTTTATGATTGCTCACGATTTGATGCAAGAAATATACTAATGCTTTTATGCTGAATAACACACGCTCCAAAACAACCAGAAAAGTTATTGAATGTCCCTAAATAAATGCAAAGTTAGTGAATGCACCTAAATTAATGGCAAAGTAAGCCAGATGTATGAAAATGTGTGCTGATTGCTTTGCTACATAAGGCACAGTTGCTCATCCTCTCACAAAATTATGTTAATTCTAGCCACAACCTCTTTTTGAAATGCATTTGCAAAAAAAGGGGCAAACATTTGCTAATTGTAGAAAAAAAAATTCACAATTCAGTAACATTTTAGTGCTAATAATTTTGCCATCAAAAGTACACTGTAAATAGTGATTACACACGCTTCCTGCATTCCACCCTAAGTCCTTGCCAAATAACATGTTTCAGGATAAAAAACAAATACTTGGAAAGGATATTTTTGGCTGAAGACAGGTTAAAGTGAAACTATCACTTTGATACAAATAGATGCTTTTGAACTAACTTTTAAAATTACATATACTATGTAACCCATTTTTTTTTTTAATTTCAGGTTTATAGTTTATTAGATATTTAGCTTCATTTATTTGTCATTTCCTTCATTTAGCTAATACTGGCCAGCAGGGAGTGGTGGGTATGAGGAAGAACAGTGTGGAATGAAAGAATCTGGTAGGAATGCCTGACACTACTGTCTAATTTGCATGAACTAATAAAAGAAAAAAGCTAAATATCACATAAACCAGGGCTGTCCAAGTTCAGCCATCAAGGGCCACCAACAGGCCAGGATGTAAGGATTTCCCTGATTAAGTCAGTCACAATGAATGAGCCGCTGATTAACTCACCTGTGCTTAATCAGGAAAATATTTAAATCTTGGCCTGTTGGTGGCCCTTGAGGACTGAACCTGAACAGCACTGACATAAGCTATTATTTGAAATAAAAAATGGATAAAATAAATATAGGTGATTTTGAAAGCTTTTTCAAAATCACATATTGTTACATAGTGATAGTTCCACTTTAACCAAGGTTTTGGTAGCCATTAGATCTCCAGCTGTGTTGAGTACAACAACTCCCCCAACCAGGATTATGAGAGTTGCAGATTCCAATAAATGGAGAGCCAAAGACTGCCTACCCCCTGATTTAATAGGTTAAAATACAATCCTATATCTGGAAACATACACAAGAGTTCCCTATATAAATGCATCTTAAACCTTACATTGTCTCACATACAACTGAACTATGAAATACTGACTGTACACATCCTCTGTGAACTCTCTTACTAAACAATGGGAACACGAGGAATCATGATAGGTGAACATATAATAAAAAATGGGAGCTCCAGTATTAAAAATGAGATGAACTCTCTAAATTTCAGAAGCCAAATAAGAGTAACTTAAAGGCCAACTAACATGACAGATATTTATATATATCTATGTGTGTGTGTGTGTGTGTGTGTGTGTGTACTTGTTGTTGTGTGTGTGTGCATGTGTATGTTAAAACTCAGTATTTTAGTAGTTATATGGACTTCACATTTTATAAAGTTTTTCTTATTAATCCAAAGTGAAACATTTACTTTATGTTTTCATTTTTCTTCTAAGATGCACTGTTTTCTTTCTTTCTTCTGTTTGTAAAGAAGATCTGCCCCTTTTCAAAGTCTTCCCCTAAGTTAGAATGTCCAATTTGAAAGGATATGCATTATTATACCTCCTTATAAATGCATTGCACCTGACTGTTGGAAACAGTCTAAGACCATGGAGGAAGGTGATTTCTTGTACACAAGTAAATAATTCTACAGGCTTTATCTGATCAAGTTAGAGAACAAAACTCTGCTGAGATTAGATTCACTAACTACTAAATAAAAACTATTAACTATTGCGAAAAGAAAAAGCACAAGTTATATGCAATTTATGAGATATATTTAATGAGACTAACAGCAGTGTAGGTAACAATTTAACTTTGATCACTGGGAGTAAGTGTTTTAAAAACGTACAACCCACAGGGTAAATATTCTCTCCAGAGTTTATTCTCCACAGGACTTGTGCTGTGAGAGACAGCTGATTCCTATAGCTGATGTTATCACAGTCACCTGCACAACCAACAGGAATGCCACTGCCACCGACAGTTATTAGAGGAAGCCTGTGCACCAACATCTCTCAAGTTGGAGAGGTATTTGTGGATAGGTTCCACAGAAAAACTCAGGAAATGGAGACTACATGACAATATAGACTTTATCTCTTTATCAAACCTTGTTGCATCCAGACAGTTCCCCCACAGTTCTTAATGGAAGTTATGCTAAAGTGTGATAACGAGGTGATAAAGAGGAGATAACTTCTCCAGATTTATAAATTCTCCAATTTTTATGTTGTACTACAGAGCCTATACTTTAAAATCACTTGGGTTGGGGATTTCGAAGTGCATAGGCTCCACAGAACAAAATAGGATTTGGAGAGTTTATCACACTAAAGACATTATCTTATATTTTTCTTCACTTTATCACACCTTAGTGCATCTCCACCTAGTGTCCTTAAAGTTATCCATTTCCATTACATGGGAGAGGTGAACCACCGGCTAAGGTTCTTCGCAGAATTTGACAGTAACAGCTTCATCATCTGACAGCTTACATATATCATTTCAATAAAGCAACTGCAGCCATATTATGCTTGTCTTTAGTAACCTTAGAAATTTCATGTCTTTAAAACTTTTGTGTATTCAGCCTAGCTCTACGCTCTATGAGAAACCTATAGAAGAAGCACCCCAATCTTCCTGCCTGGAGATTCTGTGTGAAGAAGAAATTTCAACTGAAAATCAACAAACATTTCAGGATTATGTGCAGCTCTCCCCTCCAACATACCAGAATGAAGAGTACTGGCCAAAAATTGATATGCTCATACTCAGCCCAAGTGTAATCTCTGTCAATACTGATCAGCCTGCCAATGGCATCACTAACCACACTTACCTCCCCATTGACTGGAACCAGGAACATTCTGGCATTTTTGTGACAGATTAGAAGTCCACCATCAAATTAAAACATTTTTCTTAGTCAAGAATCAATTGTCACTTTTGCCTTATATTGAGTTTATTTGGTATATTTTGGTAGAGCATTTAAAATTTTTTAATCAGCAAATATTGATTAAAAACAAACAAAAGAGCTAGAGCATTTGGTCACTTGGTCAAGTGAGTAAAACTGGTCTGAATTCTAATTTGTTTAATTTTTTTGACAATAATTTCACTCTCGTTCAAGGATTAAAACTAAGGTCCTTGTGTAGAATGCATAAGGAACATTGCTAGAACATACGTAAGTTCATGAACTTCAACCTCTTGCTTATGCATAAGGCCCTAAATTGTAAATATGTATGGTACTTTGCATACTGTTAGATCTCTGTAACAAATATGTTATCAATGTACAGATTAATTGATGGCACACAAAATATGTGTGTGTGTCTGTGTGTGTGTACATTACTATCTTGAGTGTGTGTATAAAATATCTATACATATATATGGAAATTCCACAGCTGTGTGCACTCACTTGTAATTACAGGGCTTTAGCCTGGGTGCTAATCTATAGGATGATCATATAACAACATCTGTATTCAAAAAGCACTCACATGTCTTCTTGAACACATGCATTGGTTTATTCCATCAATGTTTTGTCCCCACTGTGCAAGGCATCTTGGTAAAGGCCACAGTAGGGCCAAAAAAGTTGATGGAGTAAACCAGCACATGTGTTTCACCTTCAAAAAGACCTGTGAGTGCTTTTTGACTACATAAGAAATGGTGTGAGCCATGGAATCAGTGCACACACAGGACTTGTGAAAAAAATTAATTAGTTTATTGTGTCAACGTTTTGGCCCCCTGGAGGGCCTTCCTCAAGTCCTTTTCAGGCTGTGGCTCTCCAGTTGTTGCTGGACTAATGGCCCCATTATCCCCAGCACCCTTTCAGCTCCAGCCACCTCTTTCATTATGTGCCCGTCTCTGTACATGTACACTCAGAGGCTGCCAGACAACCGCCGGGCCGGCTCCATAGACACACACACATACACTGACATATACAGACATTGATCATACATACACACGTACATACATGTGTACACACACACACACATACAGATATTATTACGGTCCTGTAAGTGCCAGAGGAGTAGGCAAGGCATTGCTCATTGTGTTGCTTAATCCTCTGGCACTGAAAGGGTTAACCAGCTGTCCTAGTATGTAGCAAGAGTCATGGAGTCCACAGTCCCTGAAGTGGAAGGCATTGGAGGTGCATGTGATGACTTTCAGGCTGTGGCTCTCCAGTTGTTGCTGGACTAATGGCCCCATTATCCCCAGCACCCTTTCAGCTCCAGCCTCCTCTTCCATTCTGTGTCCGTCTCTGTACATGCATACTCAGAGGCTGCCAGACAACCGCCGGCCTGGCTTCCTGGCCAGGAAGACACCTCCTGCCCCAGGCCTCGGCCAAGAGCATTACTAGGGATGCAGCCTGGGCACCGAGAGTGGAAACTGAGGAGGGCTGGTGTGTGTGATTGGAGCAGGGATGGTGTGTGTGGTTGGAGCAGCTATAGTGCGGCATGTATATTTTTTGTGCCAGGGTATTTACACAGTGCAGGTGTGTGACAGCAGGCAGAGAGCGCAGTGAAGAAGCTTGTGTGTGAGAGTGTGTACTACAGAGTGTCCCCAGCCCCTCAGCCACGGGTAGTAGCCACATCCAGCTGCTGCTTGTAGAGAGCTCCTTGAAGGGTCGCATGGTCAGGGCCGTTGCGGGGAGGAGTGTTGTGCTTCATGAATCACCCAATGGGAGCAGCAACATCCCCATTGAATCACCCAATGGGGTGACATAAATTATGTAATGAGGAATTCTGTTCAATGTGTGTTTGCTTTCTGAGTAGACATAAATTATGTTCTGTGTGTGAGGTACCATAAATTATGCAATGAGGCTTATTCTTTTATATATATATATACTAGTTGAACAGCCCGTTACACGGGCCACAGTGTCACAGCCACCTGGTCGCGGGGCAGTCACGCGCAGTAGAGACTGCCTGCGCCACGGCTGATACGGAGCTGGCTATGTGCAGGGAATCAGGGGTAACAATTTTGGAAGAAATCCCCTGCCCACTCCTATCGCACGGGTAATGCTGTGAACCATTCACTGGTATATAATATATAGAGCACTGATTCTAAAACTTTTATTCTTTTGAATCTTTTTAAAATACAATTTGCAAATGGCTTTATAATAATGCAACAAAGAAACTTTTGTAATATAGGAGGCTTGATTCATGCTAAAAGGTGCATTTTATACTAGTGGCAGTGGTTCAAGCAAGATGAAACTTCTAAAGCGGAGCTTTCACATCTAACACACTTTGTCTCATACGATTAATCTATTCATGTGAATCACGTATATTGTAATAGCGAGCTCTGTTTGTCATTATATTGTGCTTCCAAGCTACCTGGGAGAGATGGGAGGGAGGTAGGAGGAGAATTGGAGGTCTGGGAAGCCCTGCTGTGCTGTGCTGACGTTTCCCCTGTACCTCAGAATGCGGAAGTGATCGCATGAAGTGTATATTTTATACCGAATATCTACTAAAGTATGTAAGTGTAAAAAAAAAAAAAAAAAAAAAGCCACTTTAAAGGGCTTATGGTCAGTTGACCATAAATCTCCATAGGATGGTGTAGCAACAGCGCCACTGTACAATTTCAGGCCACTGTTATATTGCACCTAAAAAATTCAACTTTGAAAATTAATAACTTTTGAATGAAAGACCTCTCAGCAGTGGGAGTAGTCTTGTTTTACTCAGGGGGATAAACCCTACAACATATTTTTTTTTACATTTTAAGTATTACTATCCCTTTAAGAGCCAGAGGAATGTGCAACCTATTAGGTTAATGGGCCTTATATATAAAACAACGACTGGGGCAAATTAATTGCACCATACAGAACAAATATAAATCCTAACATTCCCATTTATTTAAAAGGTGTCTTTTTAACCTCTGAAAGACTACAGAAGTTGCCAACATATTGCACAGTAATGCGTTGGAGACCTCTCTAGTGTTCAAGGGGATAAAAGCCCCATTTAAATATTTGGAAGTTTAATGTTCCCCTATGTGGCATTTGGTTTGAAAGATAATTATTCTACTTTGTTTGTATTTCTTAGGCACAAGGTCCCATATTTATAATAACAAGCTGGAGTTATTCTGGAGTAAACCAACTGCACAATAGGGGACAAATAAAAACTCCTAAATTCCCATGCATCTGGAGAGCTGTTTAACCCCTTGAATGCTAGAGAGGTCTCCTATAGATTGCTTAACAATGCATTGGAGACCTCTATAGCTTTCAAGGGTTTAACCCCTTCACGTTCGGTGATGTACCCGGATCGTCACGCTGGTCCGGCACTTAAGGACCAGTGACGGTCCTGGTACGTCACGTACTTTTACTCACTGCGCTCCTTCAGGAGTGCGGTGAGTAATACCGGGTACTGAAGTTGATCGCTCCAAGACCGAAGCGATCTCTTTCAGTCCCTCATTCGGCGTGCCGGCACATGTGATCAGTCACGTGGGCGGCACTCCGAAATTCCCTATCTGGTCCTTAAAGGACCACACACCCCTGGACCGCTGGTCCTTAAGGGGTTAAAAGCCAAATTTTATGTAATAGATATTTACATTTATCCCTATGGTGCAGTTGGTTTACTCCACAATAACTCCAGTTTGTTTTTATAAATATGGGCCAATGTATGTTACAATCCCAAAGTGGAATTGTTTTTTCAGTAAAAGTGACCAACCTGTTGTTCTACAGTGATGGCTGAACAATGCCTGACTGAAGTTGATGAAAGTTGTATTCCAGCAACAGTTGTGGAGTCACAGCTTTCCTGCTCTTGGTTTCAATTCAAGGAATGAGTTAGTTGCATGTATATTTAGTATTACCTGCATGTCAGTCACATGAGCAATGCATTGTTTATTAAGTTGCTTCCACCCAAGGAGATCTGATATTTTGCAATTATACCTGTTGTTTATCCTCTTTAAACAGTGCCATGTATCACTGCCACCAATGGATAATCTAATACAAATTAGAACACATGCAACTGAGTCATGCGTAAACAACTTGTTGTTCTCATACTGCTTCAGGGAAACCAGTAATGATAGGACTTGGATCTAATCTGAGACATGAACTTTCTTCAGGAGAAAACTGAGTGTTTCCAGTTTCCCAGAAACCTCTCTTGCTGTCTTTTGCTTCTTTCATATCAGAAAAGGACCAGAATGGGGATGTACTAATATTATTCCATGCTGTAAGATACGCTGTTTTCTTAGTCCTACCATAACTAACACCAATGTTCAACCTCATTACACTGAAAATTCTCCTCTTAACCCCATGAATGGCATATGTTAGATACCTCTCTGGTACTCAAAGGGTTAATGCCACTTTTGTCAAGGGGGGGTAGCAAGGCATTCCTTTCCTCTGCAAAGCACTAACCCTTTGAATACCAGAGGGGTGCTGCAATGTTGAGCTTCCCTCTGGCACTTAAAGGCTCAGAGAAAAAAAGAGTAATTCTATTATATATCCCTGCAGAACAGAGGTCTGAAAAGAGACTCATAGGCTGCCTCATTGGTCTCATGACAAGAGTTTGTGCTGCAAGATTGAAGTATCACAGTTCAGTGTCCACTGACCTGCAATATGCATTTCCATAGACTCTCTGCTTCAGGGTTGAAAGATCAACAAAGAGAGCCTATCAAGGCTACACGATTACCCCACAAAGTGGGGTGTAGAATCAAGTGTATTTTGCTTCTATATCACTGCACAAGAACCTTACAGTGTGTCTCCTCCCCTGGAGTCCTTTAAGGGTAAACAAACAAACAAACAAACAGCAGCATAGAAGACACATAGATATTTTAGTTTCAGGGAATTTGTGACCTTTCTAGCATTTAAGGTGTTAAAGTCCTTTTTAAATCTATGGACATTTTTAGGAAAAATTTAAATATTACCTGCGGTGCAGTTGATTTGATCCCGAATTAGTGCATGTCTCTTTGTATTTCCAGCAGATGGCAGTATCAACCAAAAAGAACACACAATCCCAAATCTGAATAATATGTGAGCATTCTAGGTGTTGAATGAACACTTACAATAATAAAGTTTCCTCAGAAAAGTAAAAAAAGAAAAGTGGTTCTAGCTTTTTTGCAGGAATTGGGGAGGAGCTTGACAAATGTTAAAATAATAAGAGGTGATGTAATTTTTGAGGGACAGTACAGAGCTGCTACAAGTGCTATAACCCATTGTATGGTATCTTCAACACCATTATATTGCAATGCATTGGATACCACTCTCTAACATTCAAGGGGCTGGTATAGCTATATACGTGTAACACTTTACTATTAAAAAAAAAAAAATCTTAACTTTAGCTTCACTTTACCCTTTGAAGACCAGAGGCGTGTACATTGCCTTCCAAAGTGAAATTTTATTACAAGTGGTCTCAGTATCCTAAAGATGGGTAACCAGTGCCCATCTGACTCCAATCATCTGGGTTTGCCAGTGATTTTGTTATGAGGCATAGGCATAAAATGGTGAGGCATAGGTATAAAATGGTAATGAGGCCTAGGCATACTATGGTAATGAAGCATAGGCGTAATATGGTAAAGAGGCACACTCTGCTGCATGTACATAGATGCAAGAGGTGTTATGTAAATGATCCATATGTATTAGATGAAAATGCACTAAACATTGAATATCACTATAGTCCCTAAATAGGTTTATATAAGAGAATATAATGAGCCATATGCACAAAAAGGGGAGAAATTCGATGGTAAACCAACTGCGACGTACAAGCTTTTTTGAGACTTTTTTTCCCCAAACAATAGCTTGTGAGATACTAAGCCTTATTTGTTTGTCAGTTTATGCAAATGTGCTAGTACTTCCTGGTAAAAAGTGGCAGCTGGGCTGGGGATCAGTGTGACATTGCCTGCTAAACGTAAACTAACTGGTAAATAAATAAAGTTAAATATATCATAAACCATTGTTTAAAATAAATATAAATACATGTGCTTTTGAAAGATCTTTCAAAATAACCTGTTTATTACAAAATAATAATTCCATAATAACTGGTACTTTTAACTAAATGCTTCTTAATGTGTTAGGGACCTCTAGAAGCATTCTGGAGGCTAAAGCCCCCATTTCAATCAATGGATATTTTGGGAATGTTTATTTGCTCACTGTGGTGTAGTTGATTTGATTCAGAGTTGCTGCACTTTTGTGTTTGTGCTTATGGTTAACTGTCTTTATATAAAAAAGGACAACCCCCCCCCACATACTTATTACATAACCCAGCTGTAGTCTGTCTTCGAAACTCTACCTTTTGGAGACTATATCTCCCATATAATGTATTTACATCTCAGGTACCACTGTTTAAGGCACTTTAGGAGCCCTTAGCTCCACCCATGACAACACTCCTCACTTGACTCTTCCCATTAACTCTTCCATAGAACAGAAAATTAGCTTAATCTATAACATGCAAGCTTTGCAGTGTGTTAGAGACCTCTCTAGCATCCAAGAGATTAAATAATAGCCAGTGAAAGGTTATATAAACTGATGAAGGGACATTGAGACTGCACTAGCCACACCCACAATTTAGAATGTGGATGTGGTCAGCATAGCTGAGATGCCCCTCCATATTAGGCTGTCAAAATATTATGACCTACTCTGCCTGTGGCAAATCAGGCCCTGAACTCCTATCATTCCCAATAAGCCATAGGCTGGTTGGGGATAATGGGAATTGTAGTCTCCAGCAACTGGAGGTATAGATATTGACTGCCTCTTACATATATCTATGGTCAAATTGGCACACCTACTACTACTAAATTCAGATTTCCACAAGAAAATAAGGAACCAGAAATGTATAAACTGGCACACCATCTCCTCTTCCATTCCAGCACACTACGCTCTACTCCATTATACTGGTTGTAACATTTTAGAACACTTTAATCAGAAACCTGTAAAATATCAACATTGTGCCATCATTCTGAGTGAGAAGAACGGAAAATGAAAGAGCTCTCTATCTATGAAATTGTAAAACCCAAAATGGTTGTTAAAAGTTAATTTGTAAATCTCATAACAATTTATATATGTTTATATTTTGTAAAAAAAAATGAAAAAATAATAAAAAAAGTAAAAGTAATAAATTAGGTGTGACTTCATTGAATTGCTTTTGCTAAACCCCTTTTATGCTAGAAATGGCACCAATGTTTGTGAAGCAATGCATCAGAGACATCTCAACCATCTAACTGGTTAAAAGTTTAACTTAACCCCTTGAGTGTCTGAGAGGTATCTAATGCATGCAATGCAATGGATACCTTTCTTGCACTCAAAGGTTTAACCCCTTAAGGACCCATGACATGAAAGGACCGTCATGCCAGTCCTGGCACTTAAAGACTGGTGACAGTCCTGGAACGTCGTGAATTTCTGGGAATGCAGAGTGGCCTCATGCTTCTCTGCCATCTCAGAATTCAATGAGTGGGAAAAAAATCTCTGTTGTCCTTAACGGCCGCCCACACACTGGATCGGGTAGTTAAGGTGTTAAAGTGGACTTGTCACCATAAGACATGTTTAATTTGTTTTATAGAATAGTAAAATATGTTGTATTATCCATTTTAAGTACAATATATATCGTTTCTGAGGTCTGCATCACATTGGAGAGCAATGTATGGGAGACCTCTCTAGCATTCAAGGTGTAGTGTTTAAAGCACCATTTAAATCAATGTGGATTTTTGTCATCTTTATTTCTTTCCTATAATGCAGTTGGTTTGTACCAGAACTGTACCACTTTACCTCATTAAATTAGACTCATTGTGATATTAGAACTATTTCAAGGTTTGGGCTCTGACTAGATCCATAAACAGCACAGTGGGCCGTATTCAGAAATAAAAGGAGTCATTCTTGGACAAAACAACTGTGCCACTGGCAGCAAATAAACATTTCTATTGATTTAATTGTTGGTTTTAACACTTAGAATGGTAAAGGAATCTTTAAAGCATTGCTTGCATAAATCCTTGTAAATCAATGGAAAATTGTGGAAATGTGTATTTTCTCCTAAGAAGCAGTTGGTTTGCTCCAGTAATGCATCTCGTTAGCTTCCTGAAGGATGCCCAGTTTGTGGTAATGCTGGCTCAGCACAGAAACTAACTAATATAAAGTATCACATAACAAATGCAGGTTAATTTCTCAAAAAAACAGCTATATTACAAACAAGACTAACACAAGGTACAGACCATTTTAACTCCCTTTCAAATTAACTAAACATAGTAAAAAAGACACAAGTTCATCAAGTTCAACCTTTACCTCATATCTCAGAGACATGAGAATTACATAGCTTTTCTGTTGCCATACCTTCCTGTTTTGCCTTCGAATACACAGTATATCCCTGTGTATCAAACAGTTTTAACCCTTTGAGTGCCAGAGAGGTATCTATCGTATTGCATTGCAATGTGTTGGATATCTCTCTGACACTCAAAAGGTTAATCTGTACAATACTACTGTATTGTCTTGTTGTATGTCTGTTTTTAATTGCACTACACTGGGACCCACAAGAAATAAAAAACATCAAAAAGATATTTAAAGGGTCCCCACTGACACATTTATTATAACATCTTTCTTCAGAGAATGTCTGTTTTTAATTTTGATTTTATTCAGATAGGGTCTTTATAGGTGTATTAGAGTAGGACTTACCGCAAAGTGAGATGCCTTGGCATTGGTGGTAAGCTTACACACGGATTGGCCAATTTGTGGAACGAAATTCTCACTTATTTTCACTTAGATTTACTAAGAGTTATTACATATGCTAAATACAGGGCACTTATGTTCACAGTATATAGAGGAGAGCAGGATTGTCTTTTTTTGTATGTGTTTTTCACTTTTGGGTTTAGGCCTAATGTTAGGGGGACTGGAGAACCCTCTCATTCCTTGCTGCTATCTATATTTCAAACTTTATTCTTATATTAAATTATAATATGATATGGATATTTTATGGTGAGTAAGCGCTGTGAGCTTTCTTCTCTTTTCTACTGTATAAATAGTTTAGGTTTTCCCCTTGTAATTGTTTTCACTCTGGGTTATGGATTGTGTTTTTTTTTGTTTTGTTTTTCCTTTCTTTTTTTTTCCCACCAAATGTTCTCTAGGATGCTTGCAAAACGATGCAGAACTCAGTAGCTGGAGATAAAGATACCAAGGAAACAAGGTTACAGTTTATATAAACAGCATTAACAGTTCAATATTTGGAATTCCAGGCAGGAAGAAATGGATGTTGAAGGAAGGGAAACTGGTAGCCTCATGACACTAGCAGAAACATTTTATTATAATTGTGACATGGTTATAAATGTAATGTGACATTTCCCAGGTACTGATACCATAAATATCAAACGCCCATACATATGGCAACTCATTTAATTGTTTAGAAACATATATCAAAAGAGCTACTGCTTGAAGAGATGAAGGTCAGAGATATCAAATTGTGATACAACCGCTTTTATTAAAAATGTGAATATGATTATTCTTACCTCCTGGCACAAAAACAATATATGAAAAGATATATCCAAAGCCCTACGGCTCGAAAGAGATAGAGATCAGAAATATCAAAATGTAATGCAAGCTCTTTTATTAAAAATGTAATTAACTGTATAAAGATATTACAAATATGTCTATATCCAAAGCTATTACATAAAACAATAGATTTGACTATCGTTTGGCTCTTATCGTTTAACAGAAAACATGAAGCGTCCGATAATACAGAAGAATCACCAGACTGCCATGTATATCTAATTCATGTCCCCCACAATCACAACAGAAACAAGTAACCTAATCAGCAGAACACGTTAGTATCCATGTATATACCCGCCAATCAGTTCCATGATCCAATCCAAGCAATGTAGCGACAATAAAGAGATACCTATTCTGTTGTTTACAATCTGAACATCAAAGACGCTCCAAGCTTCTCACCAACATGGCCAAATAGATTGACACACCCCCAAAAAATATAAAACTACAACAATTATTATTAAAAAGTATACTCAGTGTACCTTAAAAACACACTCATATGAGATGTAGCATGTATTGTTAATACCACTTATTGTTTAATATATTCCATGAAAGGGTCTGTGTAAATACTAAACATGAATCATGGTTGCAATGCATACATAATGAAACAAACAGACACAGCCCAAGTGTTTGAATACCACTGCAATAAGTAACCCTTTGAGTGCCAGAGGGGTACGCAATGCATTGCGTACCCCTCTGGCACTCAAAGAGTTAATAAAGACAAAACACACTATGCATGCATCATGGACACATCCGTGTAAGGTGCAACACGTGTGATTAATACCACTTAACAATTGTTAAATTTGCTCCACCATGAAGGGATCTGTATGCATCACAATCAAATCCGTGAAAGGTACAATACTCCCAGTTGGTGTTTATTGTAGTAAGTACAAAATGTTCTATAATAACAATCTCTACTATAGTCTCATATAGATGTCCATACTAAATAAATTTTTCAAAAATGAATATACTAATAAGACTAAAATATGAAGATGGAGGAGCTCAAAAAAGGACCAGATATATTCGCTGCAGACGAAAAATATCTGTCAAAAATACAGACAAATAATATCCAAATGGATGAATAAACTCGTTCTTCTTTGTTTCCTCCTAGACACAACGTTGCCTTTAATTGGACACAGTTCACAAATCCTTACATCTGTTATTTATATAGTTCCCAAAATACAATTCTTCAATTATAATTCACAGTTGTCAGACAATGTCCCATATTTGATCTCAATTTATAGTTTTCAAACTTTTATTTGGTAGTTCTCCTATTATACTACAGCTAACAAATATAATTTGAAGTACAGTGAGAAATTACTTTGGGAATAATGATGTAATACTTGATCTCAACGGTGCTTCCCACTATTTCATATGAAGTTGTGTGACTGGTATCTTAGTTCACCACCACCCAGACATGCTTGAACAATTAGGTTTGATATTCTTTTGTTACCTAAAATCGTAGAGCCAGTTATATCATTGACCGCTTCTTATTTCAGCAACGCACGGGTGTTATGGAGTTGGCGTCTCACACATTTGTGTTGCCATTACATACATTACCTTCACTGGGGAATACCAATTACTTTCTTGATCTTACTGTAATTATCCGTTTCCTTCCCTTTACTTCGTCTGTGTGTATTTTTCCTTGATTATCAAACATGTTTCAAAGTTACAGCTTCTTCATCAGGGAAAAAAATATGATATTAGAACCAACTTCTTCATCAGGGGAAAAAATGATGATATTTTTTTCCCTGATGAAGAAGTTGGTTCTAACTTTGTAACTTGTTGGATGATCAAGGAGAAGTAGACACAGAAGAAGTAAAGGGAAGGAAACAGATAATTACAGTAAGATCATGAAAGTAATAAGTGTTCCCCAGCGAAGGTAATGTGTGTCATGGCGACACAAATGTGCGAGATGCTAACTCCATAACACCCGTGCATTGCTGAAATAAGATGATACAACCGGCTCTATGATTTAAAGTGGATGCGTCACCTATGGACAACTTCGCATAAATAGTTAGGCTACATATCAAATACAAGTAAAATGGTATTTATTTTTTTATTTAAAGGGGAACTACCACCCCGCAATAACTGAACCTGAAATGAGTCTTCATCTGGCGACTAGCTGCTTAGTAGCGCTAGTCGCCAGCGATATTACTTGGTTCCAAAGATTTTTGCGTTTTTCCGACGGTCACAGGAGGAGGAAGCACAGACACCTCGTCACAGTGACGTCCGTGCGCCTGCGCTGTCGCTCTACTCTGAGTCGCTATCCTTATAGGGCACTGTGCTGATGATGTCATCTCTCCTGCCACCTGCTAGGCCTTTTAAACCCCAGCATGTCTCATTACCTTTGCCCTTTCGTGGTGTACCTGAGCTTTTGTGCTGTGTTGTCCATTACTGTTCCTGTGTATTACTTCTGCTACGTCTGACTACCCGATCCGGCTCTGACTCCTGGCTATGTCTGACTTCCGTTCTGGCTCTGACTCCTGGCTACGTCTGACTACCTGTTCCGGCTTTGACCCTTGGCTACGTTTGACTACCCCATACTGTTCCGACCACTGGCGACATCTGACTATCCGATCCAGCTCTGACCCTTGGCTGCCTCTCATTTCTCTCTTTGTTGCACTCGATTGCCATTCCTTGCCTTGGTTTGGTATCCTTGCTGCTTGTGCATGCCTCTCAGAGCTCGCTTCCGCTAGTGGCGCTTGTCGGTCATTCCGTGTGTCTGACCTCCTGTGGCCGTCCTGGTTGGTGTGTTGCCTTACCTAGCCTCAGTACCGATTACCTTCTCGGTTGTATACCATACCTTTGGGGTATAGTTGCGCTCCATATTTTCTGATGACTGTGTGTGCGTGGAAGTGCTCTGCACTGTCCTCCCAACTAGCCTGTGTGAGCCCCAGGGCCATTCCGTTACTGCTCGCCTGCCCAGTGAAGGGTGAGGAAAGTGAGTTCACTGTTCCTCCCTGGTCTCGTGAAGGTATGCCAATCATCCTGTGTGTGTGGAAGTGCTCTGCACTGTCCTCCCAACTAGCCTGTGTGAGTCGCAGGGCCATTCCGTTACTGCTCACCTGCCTAGTGAAGGGTGAGGGAAGTGAGTACACTGTTCCTCCCTGGTCTCGTGAAGGTGTGTCACTCTTTGCTGCCACGTTTGTGTCACTCATTGCTGCCACTATCTGTGTTTAAATAAATTTTTATCTTAAGTTCACCAGTACTAGTCAGTGTTGTTATTTCCAAGTCACTCCGTGACAAGAGCAGAGGCAGAGTGCCGGACTGCTGTTACAGAAGATGTAACCACAGTCTATACGTAAGTAGCTACAGCCCAGACTTTCTAAGTTAAGTTTACACTTTATAAAACTTTAAATAAAAAAATGAATACCGTTTTACTAGTATTTGATATGTAGCCTATTTATGCAATGTTGTCCATAGGTGACATATCCACTTTACGGTAACAAAAGAATATCATACCTTATCGTTCAAGCATTTCTGGGTGGTGGTGAACTAAGATACCAGTCACATATCTTTATATGAAATAGTTGGAAGTAACCTTGAGATCAAGTATTACATCATTATTCCCAACAAAGTAATATCTCAGTATACATCGCAATTATATTTGTTAGCTGCGGTAGTATAATAGGAGAACTACCAATTGAAAGTTTGAAAACTATAAATTGAAATCAAATATGGGACATTGTCCGACAACTGTGAATTATAATTGAAGAATTGTATTTTGTGAACTGTATGAATAACAGATCTAAAGATTTGTGAACTGTGTCCACTTAAAGGCAACGTTGTGTCTAGAAGAAAACAAAGAAGAATGACTGACACTTAGTATATCTGAGTGTCCACTTAAAGGCAACGTTGTGTCTAGAAGAAAACAAAGAAGAATGACTGACACTTAGTATATCTGAATATATTCATCCATTTGGAAACTTTTTGCCTGTGTTTTTGACAGATATTTTTCGTCTGCAGCGAATATATCTGGTTATTTTTTGAGCTCCTCCATCTTCTAAATTTTAGTCTTATTAGTATATTCATTTTTGAACAATTTATTGGGTATGGACATCTATATGAGACTATAGTAGAGATTGTTATTATAGTACATTTTGTATTTATTACAATAAACATAAACTGGAAGTATTGCACCATTCACGGATATGATTGTGATGCATACAGACCCCTTCGTGGTTGGAACAAATGTAACAATTGCTAAGTGGTATTACTCATACATGTTGCACCTTACACGGATGTGTCCGTGATGCATGCATAGTGTGTTTTGTCTTTATTAATTATTGTAGTGGGAGGGCTGTGTCTGTTTGTTTGATTATGTATACATTGCCACCATGGTTCATGTTTAGTATTATACTTCTCAAGGATGGGTGTGTGATTTACATGGACCCTTTCATGACTGGAACATATTAAACAATAACTAAGTGGTATTAACAATACATGCTATATCTCATATGGGTGTGTTTATGAGGTACATTGAGTATACTTTTTACTAATAATTGTTGTATTTTTTATATTTTTTTCATTTGTGTCAATCTGTTTGGCCACGTTGGTGAGAAGCTTGGAGCGTCTTTGATGTTCAGATTATAAACAACAGAATAGGTACTTCTTTATTGTCTCTACATTGCTTGGATTGGATCATGGAACTGATTAGCAGGTATATACATGGAACCTAACATGTTCTGCTGATTAGGTTACTTGTTTCTGTTGTGATTGTGGGGGACATGAATTAGATATACATGCCAGTCTGGTGATTCGTCTGTATTATCGGATGCTTCCTTTTTTCTATTAAACAATAAGAGCCAAACGATGGTCAAATGTATTGTTTTAGCTAATATCTTTGGATATAGACAAATTTGTAATATCTTTATACAGTTAATCACATTTCTCATAAAAAAGGTTGTATCACATTTTGATATCTCTGATCTTCATCTTTTCAAGCAGTAGTGCTTTTGATATATTTTTCTATATATTTTCGTTGGTCTGGGAGGTGAGGACAACTCTTTTCCTTCAGCAGCTCTGCAGAAGATTCTTCTAGCCTATTTCTAGTTGATTCACATTCATGTATTTGTCTATATTCATTTAATTGTTTAATGCTGAGTAAGTAAGTTTATGTAGCAAATTGAAAACTAGGTTATTAACCTATCTGTGGATCTTGTAATAGATAGTATAAACGCTCAATTTGTGCTTGATGGTTTGTAATAGCATTACATTATTTAGCAGTGTCTGGTACTAGATTTGGTGTTTCTCATTTTTGCTCTTGAGGAAAAAAGTTTGGACACCCCTGAACCAAGAAGAACTGGAGTAGTTGCCAGTGGTGCTATTGGTTTTCCCATTAATTACGTCAGGTCTTCTTAGTACACCAGTTTGGCATCCTATTGGAATGATGCTGGCTGAGCATCAATACTGAGCATTTAAAACGTCGCCGGTATCAGAATGACGCCTTTACAATAGTGGCATTCATAATGTCACTGGGTCCATTAAGGTAGGGTAAGGGCTAAGTTTTGCGGTACAAGTGTATGGATGCATACTGGTGGCATTTGGTATTAGCCCCTTAGATGCTAGAGAGGTCTCGTTGGATATCTCTCTACCATCTGAGGTGTTAAGCTATGTTTAACAATACAAATGTCATCTGTGCAAGAAAAGGAATAATAAAACACAGTTATCATCTAAGGTGTTAATCCCCGAAGACCACCAGTATGCATTCATACACTTGTACAGTAGAATTTCCTCCATCTTACCATAACAGACCAGGTGACATTTTAAATCTAAAGGCTCCATCCAACAGTATGGATGTGCAGTAATGACAGTTTGTATTACAGCCACAACCTTTCCATGTTTTAAGACCCCAAAAATGAGAAATACTCTTGTGTACATGACTATCCCAAGAATGGTCAGCCTGCAGCCTGCAGTGGACAATGGCTTACTGAGAATGATGGGATTTGTAGTCCAAAAGCAGTTGGTGGAACACAGGTTGCCTACCTTTGCTCATTGCAGTCTTAGCAGAATTAGCAGTATTACAGAAAATTATTATTAATAATAATAAGCATTATTACTTTTTTGTATACTTATTTTACATCTGTAAACAGTCTCCTTCTGTCACAGATACCCAGAAAAGTTCAGGAGTCAGTATAGTATAGTTAATGCAATTTTATTGACAAAATGAACAAAGAAAATATATACAAATATACATACAAAGGAACAGGAAAAGGGTTAAGCCAGCAACCCTGCTATAGAATACTAGGCTAGGCTAAACCACAGTGCTAGAGACTAGGCCTTAGCCACTGGTAGTCTCAGCAAGAACCAGGAACAGGAGCAGGAACACAGGATCTTGATCCGACGGAGTGGGCGTACCAACTCAAGCCTGCAGTCAGTAGGGAGCGATATCTGACTCACGCCTGCAGTCAGAATGGAGCGAACTCTGACTCACGCCTGCAGTCAAAATGGAGCAAACTCTGACTCACGCCTGCAGTCAGAATGGAGCGAACTCTGATTCACGCCTGCAGTCAGAATGGAGCCAACTCTGACTCACGCCTACAGTCAGAATGGAATAGATAGCTGACTCGCCTGCAGTCAGTATCAGAGCTGGTCTACCAGAGCCCCAGGTCCGCACTTGGTTGAGTGTCTGCTAGGTACAAGGAACAAATGTAAGAGTAGTCAGACAGAGCCAGAAGTCAGCAGCAGAGGGGGTAGTCAGACAAGCCAGGTCATACACAGTTCAGGTAGTCAGCCAGAGCCACAGGTCTGCGCCAGGTTGGGTGTCCACTATAGGGTTAAACAAAAGAATAGTCAGATAGAGCCACAGGTCAGCACCAGGTTGGATGGAAGACTAGCCAGGTCATACACAGAGCCCAAGGTAATAGAACTGCTATGAACAATAACGCAAGGGCAACTGAGTCAGGACTCAGTCTTCCTTTTAAACCCCTCTACAGGAAGTAGGTAGGAGGAGCAGCTCAGAGGGAGGAAGTAGGTAGGAGGAAGTAGGCAGGAGGAGACTACAGGAAGCAAACACATAAAACAGAGGCCTGCTGCATGCTTGAAGCCTTGCGCCTGAGATGACACTGAAACCAAGGTAAGCTGTAACACCTTCTTAAGATGAAAATCATAGTTTAAAACTAATGTAATTTCTATTACTCTTACCTCTAAAAAGTGCCTTGATACTGAATAGCACATGTTCCTAAATTAATGGTTAGCCAGACATATACAAATGTGTGCTAACTGCTTTGCTGAATTAGGCTTAATTGATAATCCTCTAACAAAACAACAGACATTTTATCCATGCCCTTTTTTGTAACCGCATTTGCTAAAAAGAAGCACCAATATTCGCCAAATCATAAAAAACATGCACAATTCAGTAACATGTTGGTGCTAATCATTTTGCCATCAAAAGTACATTGTAAATAGCAATTGCACATGTTTCTTGCATTCCGTCCCAAGAGTCTTGTGTTGCTATGGAAACATGGGTGTGGGCGTTGTTACAAAACTGTTAGCTGTTGATGCTCCATAAATTGTATTCCAATGGACTTGCCTTTGATCATCATTGTGAGGTTTTCAGGAAGCAGGGGCAGGAGAAAGATGAAATCAGTCAAATCTATCAGTCAGAAATTCAGAAAAGGATGAAAGCATTAAAAATAAAAAAAAACAAAAAACCTTTGAGTGCCAGATAGGTAGCAGTCTGGCACTCAAAGGGTTACTTAGGAGTGTCAGGGATAGGTCGCCCAATGCTATTTTTTGTTAAGAAATAATATTTTTTCACCTAAAAGGCACAGCCACTTAACCTAGCAAAATAGTTATTCTTTCTTAATCCTGGAAATTTTGCAATCCTGTATAATAATTCGCTAAAAGTATGTTTGTCAGAAGCCATCATGCCCAGTAGAGATGGCTGTGCGCGTTGCAGTCATGCACAGTAGAGACTGCCCTCACTGCGGCTGATAACGGAGCTGGGTGCTCCGAATTCAGAAAATAGTCCTCTCTGAGCACCTTCCTGGAATGCTTTCGGGCAGTCAGGACTGCACATGAGTGCAGCTCGGCCAGCAGGATCCGGCCACCAGCCGAGGTTGCTGGGTGGCACAGTGGCCCGTGTACACGGGCTTTTCAACTGGTTGTTAATAAAAAGTATAAAACTGTCAGTATTTCCCAAAGCTCACAAATCTCCCAATATAGTTATGGTGCTGCTGTATATGATTAATCTAGATTTATTATATCAGGATAATCACATACTGACCACTCTGCTTATTAAACATGTATGCACTTCATACTTATTATCATAGAAATAGATCAGTTCTGGATAAACCATCTGTCTCATAGGATACATATATCCCCATTGATTGAAATGTGGGTTTTAACCCTTAAGTGCCAGGCAGCTCTCCAACACTGAAATGTTTATACAAATGTTCCATGAGGAAACTGATTCAGGTATTGCCCATCCAATTTAACCCCTTAAGGACCAGAGGAATTAGCAATGCAATGCAGTGTTGCTCACTTCTCTGGTCCTTAAGGGGTTAAAAAAACTCATGAACCCTTTTTCAAAAAGGATGATTTAGTAAGAACTGCAGAAATTCTTGGGCAGACCAACTGTTACATAGGAGACAAACAAAAACTCACATTGATTTAAATGGAGATTTTAACCTCTTAAGTGCTAGAAAGGTTTTCAACACATTGCTTCCCCTGTGGTACAGTGGGCTTATTCCAGAATTGATCCAGTTTTCTTATTGAATCAGCATCTCCAAAACCAGTCATTTGGTGCATACAGTTTAATGGAGCTTGAATGGGAAGCAAAGATGAGTTCTTACTGAAAATGTCAGCATGCAGAGGGAGATAAACCAACACAAGAAATGCCAATAGAATGTAATAAATACAAATCTAGGTCAGACCTTCACCAATAAACCAACCCTGGTATCTAATGAATCCTCTGCTGGAGATGCCAGTATCATATTTCAATCATCATCTAGGTTAATAAGCTTCCTGTATCGTGATGACATTAATTACCAAAATACTATTTATTGAAATTGGTAGTTAGGTTTTATTGAGGTTATTGCATTGTAAATCTAGAAAATAATCCAAGGATATTGACCAACATTAAATGGGAATGATCACACAAAAATAAGTGGTTTTATTAAATACAATTTAACTTATTTGTAAATCCAACTGGGAGCAATTCTGTGGTAAAAAACTACACCAGAGAGGATAAACATTCCCATTTATATATATCTCAGTTTTTAACTTTTTGAATGCTAGATATCTCCCAACACATTGCAAATTAAAAAATTAAAAAGTCCCATTTCAGTCAATGTGAATTATGTAATATTGTATTTGTCCCCAGTGGTGCAGTAGATTTGCCCCAAATTGTTCTACTTTGTCTTTATACATAAGGCCCAGACTGCCTAGAAAATGTGGATATGTGTTTATTTTGTTAGCGCTGCGCTTATTCTTTGTGTAAAATGGAGCTTCTTTACAGAGACCCTGAATAAATGAGCACATTCTCTTTAGCTTCTGCTTCCTTAAACCTCTGGCACTCAAAGGGTTAAGCAAAAAAAATGACGACGACGACAACAACAACAAAAAAATGGATACTTTAACGCTTCACCTGGAATTACACTAGCTGTTCAGCTTGTTAGCTTTGAAAAAGTGGTCTGGAAACTGTGAAACGCATAAGCGTTCAAGACTCTTTTATTATAGAGTTTTAATGAATATTTTAATAAATCTACATTGTTTCATCTTGAAAGTCCCCATCTGCGTTTGGCTGGTGTATCACTCCAATGAGGTGTACCCTAACAGAGACTGCCTGATACCAGCCGTCTGACCATTCTATGATGTGAGTACATCTTCCACATTTTTATAAAATTGTTTGATGGTATTGTACTATTTGGTACTTTCTTCTGTTTTGGCGTATCTGGAATCCTTATGCCACCTGGGTGAGCGTGATAAAGCGAGCAGCAGTCCAAAATTCTACATTGGGGTTGTGATACTGCATCAGAGGGCAGCTTTATCTGTTGGGAATGGCGTATGCTATATTCCAACCAGTCCACTTCTGTGTATGCACCCATAGGTGTTGGTGGTGGTTCAGTGTCAAGTTGTAATTGATGCACACAGGGCGCTCCCTGTTGTTTTCTCCTGTTTCTTTATTGCTGTGGTGATCTTGATATTGATTTAAATAGGGCTTTAGTTTTAACCCTTTCTTTACTACCATTCAAGATGTTAAACGCTCCATTTAAATCAATTAGCTTTTATATTTTTCCCTTAAGCACTGGTTTGCCCCCGAAATCCTCTAAGTATATCAGCCTCACTGACACTGTAAGCATGCGTATCTGCTTTCACATCACATGACAAAGCAATGTCAATGTCTATTTTGATTTAAATCTTAACATGGGTTTTTATAGAAATAACATCAATGAACTCTTGTAAAATCAATGGGGAGAGATCTTAGTGCATAGGCTCTTTAAAATATCGTAGGAACTGGAGAAGTCATCTCTGCTTTATCACCTCTTTATCACACCTTAGTGCATAACCCTCCTGGTGTCTGGAACCTTGTCAAAGAAAGAAGAGAATGAACAGTGATTTGGAAGCACTCTAGAACAAGGGTAGGAAACTTTTACCTCTCCATTTGTTGTAGACTACAAATCCCATAATTCCCAACCAGACTCATTATGACATATATAATTTTGTGAGAGATTTATGGATGGGTCAATTCATTGTTGTAATCACAGGTAGCAAAACTGGAATTAAATTGCCCTGCTTGCTCTGGAATTTGGTTTGCAATTTCATGACCTTCACAGCCCTTTATGTGTCAATATGAGAGAATATCTGCATGATTACCCCACAATGTGTGTCATCTGGCATGGCTATTATTATAGGTGTGGTGTTCCCTTCTTGAGGAAACTACTACGTTTCCTCTTTGGACAATGTATTACAGCAGTAGCAGGTAGGCAATAGGCAGGGGCTGCTTGTGGTCTTTCTCCAGCCTTCAAACTACAAATGACTCTCCCTAAAGCATATTTAATGAATCTGTTATACACACCTGTTTTTTCCCCATTAACAGTGACATTTATCCAAGGTTTTAGAAATAATTGAAAAAAAGTGTTAAATGAACAGTAATGTCTAAAATGGAATTGGGTTATAGACATTTAAATATTGTGTACTTGACACTAGCAATTGAAAAATATCTAAACAAATAAATAAAAATAATTAATTTAATTCTAAATCTAAAAATAAACTTGATTTGCACGTGTTCCCTGCCCAATGAAATAACTACTTCTGCTTGTGAATGCTTATAATTATAGAAGCTAACGAAGCTCATTTAGATAGATTAGAGCACATTGCTTTTCTACTCTGGAAGATGTTTTTTTTTTTTTTTTTAATCCCAGGAATTTTACAGATAATGCGGTACTTTACTTTAGAGTCACTTCCTAAAACAGTGTTAGAGATTTTGTTTTACACAAGTTGGTTTGCAGGTATTTAATGAATCTGTTATACACACCTGTTTTTCCCCATTAACAGTGACATTTATCCAAGGTTTTAGAAATAATTGAAAAAAAGTGCTAAATGAACAGTAATGTCTAAAATGGAATTGGGTTATAGACATTTAAATATTGTGTACTTGACACTTGCAATTGAAAAATATCTAAACAAATAAATAAAAATAATTAATTTAATTCTAAATCTAAAAATAAACTTGATTTGCACGTGTTCCCTGCCCTATGAAATAACTACTTCTGCTTGTGGATGCTTATAATTATAGAAGCTAAGGAAGCTCATTTAGATAGATTAGAGCACATTGCTTTTCTACTCTGGAAGATGTTTTTTTTTTTTTTTTTTAATCCCAGGAATTTACAGATAATGCGGTACTTTACTTCCTAAAACAGTGTTAGAGATTTTGTTTTACACAAGTTGGTTTGCAGGTATTTAAAGGAGCAGTATTTTGTTCATGAAAAAAATATGGTAAAAAGGCATTGACTACTGAGTAAAGGCAAGGTACTCCCACTGTGGAGTGATTTTGCATTAAATAATTAGTGCTCAACAAATACATATTATTGTTTTAAATTAAACTGAGCTCTCCTTTAGAGAGGATAAAAAAATTCTGTTTGGAAACTAGTGGGTGCTGTTAAATAAAAATAATAAACTTTTCCAGCAGTGGGAATGCCCTTGGCTGGATAGGGATAATGGGAGTTGTAGTCTGACAATTGATTGACCGCTGCTGCCAGTAAAATATTTTTAATATAAAATGATTACTTGTTCTTTACACTCTTGAGAAGCAGAAAGGTGTATTACTTCACAATGTGTTATACAACACTCTGGTTCTTAAGGTGGGGATTCACGAAAGGTTGAAGAGGGCTCATAATGTTAATGTCCTGTCGGAGCAGTGTTGAAAACACCTTGACAGTATTCATTAAATTGTCTTCCATATACTCTCCCCATCAATATGACAAAAATTTACCCACATCGACATCTATCCGACACGCCTTCTACAGGTTTACAAATTTTCACTCATCACATCGACAATGGCCTATTTCCATATGGAAATGTAGGATAATGAGCCATTAACGTGTTCATGGAGGGTGTTTATATGTTAATGTGGCACTTCACCAAATACACTAAACTCTGATAGCAGTCTCTGCTGTTGGAGTTCACAGTCTCATCCTTGCCTACCTGAGGCTGCTGAAGTTGGGATCTTCTTGTAGTTTCCTATGCTGTAACAGCCTTCAATCAATTATTAGCATGGAGGGTTGTCGAACTGCTGGTAATATGGAAGGGATGCTCTCCCTCACACATCACATGCAGTGCAACAACCCTGAGGTCTGAGAGCATTCTCGCTGTTGTCCCACTTGGTCAATAGGAGAGTAGAGAGTATCTTTTCCGCACCCTGAACAGTAGCACTCCCTTAACCCTTTCACTGACATAGGGATGTGCATTGTGCACCATTGTGGCACTCAAAGGGTTAAAATTAAGTACAACAAGCAGTACACAACCATCCACGCAGCTCAGTATCATATTTCACACATGTTGTGCACTCCCAGGGAAACAAGGTTGGGGGTCAGGCAGTGTCCATGGGTATTTGAGGATACCAGCTGCTCCTTGTTACCTTGCCCACTGGTAGGCATAGAACCCCATGTACACTTCTTGGCCCCAATGCTTGTTCAGTTGCCCACTGGTAGCCACAAATCCCCATGTACACAGTATGACCCCCCCTCCCAGCCTTGTTCCCTTTCCTACTAGTAGCTAGAAATCCCCATGTACAAGGGAACAAGGCTGGGGGGTGTCAGTCAGTGTATGTGGGGCTAACATACAATAGTGATGTTTTCCATGCTGCCCCATAATATTTATGTTAAACACTAGTGTTAAAGCCCGTGTACACGGGCCAAGGTCCGCGTAATTGTTAACCCTTTGAGTGCCATGCAACGCAGTGCTTTCTCCTCTTGACTCTTTCTACCCCCTCTTGCCTCTTGCCCACCATGCCTTTCTATCTCCTCTTGGCCCCCATGCCTTTTTCTCCACCCTCTTGCCCCATGCCTCTCTGGCAAACCCTCTTGCCCCCCCCATGCCTCTTTCGTCACCCCTTTGCCCCTTCCATCACCCTCTTGCCCCCATACCTCTTTTGCCCCCCATGGCTCTTTCACCACCCTCTTGCTCCTCACACCTCTCTTGCCCCCCATGCCTCTTTCACCACACTTTTGCCCCCCCAATGCCTCTTTCACAACCCTCTTGCTCCCCTTACCTCTTTTGCCACACTTTTGCCCCTCGTGCCTCTTTCACCACACTTTTGCCCCCCCCATGCCTCTTTCACAACCCTCTTTCCCCCATGGCTTTTTCACCACCCTCTTGCTCCCCACACCTCTTTTGCCACCCTTTTGACCCCCATGCCTCTTTCACAGCCCTTTTGCCCCCCCATGGCTCTTTCACCATCCTCTTGCTCCCCATACCTCTTTTGCCCCCCCATGTTTTTTCACCACACTTTTGCCCCCCCCATGGCTCTTTCACCACCCTCTTGCCCCCCATGGCTCTTTCACCACCCTCTTGCTCCCCCATGCCTCTTTCACAACCCTCTTGCCCCCCCCATGCCTCTTTCACCACCCTCTTGCCCCTCCATGGCTCTTTCACCACCCTCTTGCTCCCCCATGGTTCTTTCACCACCCTTTTGCTCCCCCATGGCTCTTTCACCACCCTCTTGCTCCCCATACCTGTGGACGCGCATAACTGACAGGCGGCCAGCTGCCAGCCCTCTAAGCTCGCCCCGTGCATGTGGACGCATATAACTGACAGGTACCCGCGAGCACGAGCATGGAGGAAGCGGGTGCCTGTCAAATACGCGTCCCTAGTTACCATAGAGGGCGCGGGTCAAGGGGGAGCGAGTCACGTGGTTCTCTGTGAGTCCGTGCGTTTGTGCTACGCTCACAGGGAGCGATGCATTCTAGTGCTTTATGATATAGGATACTGCCCCACAGTTAAAATTTGTCATATGTTGCCTTACAGTTAAAATTCAACATGTTCTTCCCCCACACAGCTAAATTCAGCATATACTCTCCCACAGTTAGAATTCAACATATAATGCCCCTCACACAGTTAATATCCAACATATGATCCCCCATTCTGCCCCATATACATTATTGCTCCCTGTGCATATATTTAAAAAATACACATAGTGCAGGATATCTAATCCTACACTGTGCTCCATTTTGTTTTTGAGAAAATCAGACCTCATGGGGGGGCATCAGTACCCCTCCTTATGTCCCCCTGACACTGATCACCTATCCAATCAGATAGTTGATCAATGCGGCAACCAGGAAGGCAATCGTCACCTTACCCTACTACCTCCTCTTCAACCTGGTGTTCTACGAATGACTGGGTTGAGTAGGAGGATCCTCAAGATCCATGGGTGATGTGCTAATGAGGACATTTTCATCCCTAAATTGGTCGTGTGTCTACATGAAAAAGTCAAAGTGCTTTGAACACATCGACAAAATCATATCACCACAGAATCCACCTTAGGGTTAAAGCCTGTTATCTGAGGAGATGTCAGCTACATACAGATATAAAATGGGGACCAGAAAACTCAGACACCTGTAAATATAGTGCAAACGATATAGAAAAATATATATATCTGACAACTGTGTGCTGGTCTCCTACTTAAGAAAGTTTTTGTCTTAAAAAAATTAAGAGGAACTTATTTCTGTAGGTGTATATCCTCTTTAATTATTATGTTGACAACCTATTTGAACTGTGTTATCTCTGAGGTCTTTTTGACTCTCAAGAAATTAACTTGGCCAATCTTATATTGGGAGAAAATATTCTGATAATGTTTTAATTTGAACAACGTTTTAACTTTTTGAGTGCCAAAAGAGAATTGGTACTCAAATGGTTAAGGCCAGTTTTCCAAAAAAGATATATTATACTTCTTCAGTCAATAATGGCACGCTGAGATACGTGCATGAAGACAGACAGTACACTACAACATATTAAAAATGGATTCACTATCAAGCGCGGTTCATGCAACTTCCTACTTTCTGCAGGAGTTGCTTTATATCAGCAACAGGTTAATTCTATGATCATTACTTACAGTCTTCATGACATCTTTGTGTCTCACATAAACAACTACATCTTTGCATCAACGGCCCATTTTCTCAGTGTTTGTGCAAATGAGTAGTTATAAATCATGTTAGGAGGAAAGAAGAGCCTTTTGGAACAATGCTTAATGCAAAGGCTGTGGCTTCTGTATATACAATTGTAATGTACAGAACCCAGAACAAAGCCAGTTTCCTAATCGGCTACAGTCCTGAAGTACCCTAATAATCCAGGTTTAAATGTACTTGCCTATGCCTATGCCTATGGTGTATTAGTCAAAATGATAAATTGCAAGAAAAATTTTGTACTCACAGGGGCATATGCAAAAAAATAAAAGTGGAGCAATTCAATGCTTGTAAAAGTAACCCCTTGGATGCAAGCAAGTTCTCCAAAGCACTGTTTTACAATGTGATGGAGGCCTCTGTTACATCCAAGGGGTTTAAAGCTTGATTTAAATCAATGGGAATTTTTATTTGTTACATATGATTGAGTTGTTTTGCCAGGGGCATGAAAACAGAGGGTGCACATGATGCATTTGTAATGGGGCTTGGTGTCCAATTGAGCCCATCAGCCCCAGAGTCTAACATGTTTTAGTTATGTTCCTGGTGGAATATTTTTTTTGCTAATGAGCTCAAAAATATGTTTGTACCAAAGCCCTCCAATAACTAGGTACACCACTGTGTTTTGCTCTAGGATTAAACAACTTTTGCCTTATCACCTCTCTTATCTCTGTCATATAACCATCCCTCAGGTTGATAAGCATTACATAAATCTGTATGCATTTACCAGACCACACACAATAATTCAAGTGTAGTGTGAAACATAGGTAACCCCTTGTTGTGTTCAGCTCTTTGAGTAAAGAGTCTCACAAAGAGGTATTTACATTGGCCTTAAATATTTTTCTAAATAGTAATCATGTCCCCTTTAGATGCCTCTTCTCTAATATAAACTAACCCAATCTGGCTAGTATCTCTTTATAACTACAAACAGATAATAGGGCTCCAGGCATGTGTAACTGAGGTGACATTTAATTTTGTATCATATTTATTTACAATGTTGCTATAGGCACCTGAACAGAATGGTCACCATGGCGATTACTACTTGACCTGTTCTTAATTAAAGAGTAACTATACCTGTTTTAGCTGGCATGTTAAAGGGATAGTAATGTTTCATAATAAAAGCAGCTCTAATTAATCATCATAGTATTTGGACTTTGGAGAGTGTTATTTCGATATGAGTTGTAGTTCAAGAGTAATTCAATGACAAAGTATCCCCCTCCCGCTCCTTTTACTGATGTAACACTGCTCAGCCAGACAAGAAGGGAGGTGCCCAGGTAGACTGCAGAAAGGGACAATCTTCAATTAAGATAAGGGAAAAACCTGAAAAACCTGTCAAGGGGGGCAGGGCTTTCATTGTTCTCATAGGAAGAAGATTGTCCCCTGCTGTTATCTGTCTGGTCTATGGACTGCATTCCACATCTGAGAAGAGATGGCTTACACTAGGTAAAAGGGGCGGGAGGGGAAACTTTGCTTGTGAATATCTCTCAAACCATAAAGGTTTGAGGGATAAGACTTATATCTTTCTTTATGTTTTTTTAATGCCTACAAAATAAAATAAAGATAAAACTAAGTATTACTATCCCTTTAAATAGCAGCTAATCTGGTGCTGTGTATTCAATGAATAAGCACTAGCAGATAACTAAACTCGTCTGATGTTTTAGTATATCATAGTTTGCTGTTTCCTGTCTGATCATGCATTTTAAGTGCATCTAATAAAATACTGAATTTATTATATCATGGGACCATTTCAATTTGTATGGTTCTTATAAACTTTCTTTATGAAGAAACACTTTCAACTACTTCATCTGTTTTGTTGCGCCTCCAGACCACAGTCTGTAAATTATATCACTATTTTTGTCTAAGAGATTCTTACTGCAGTCAATGGATGCATTTGTAGATAAGAACCTTGACTACAATTTAATTCAGACCGTGATCATTAAAATACCCCAAAACTTACGCAAGCCAAGTAAATTTTACCCAATATATAGTTCAATTAAACTTTTACACAGATCCACTAAAAAATGCAAAACAGCAATTCAGTATAAAATTTACAATTACATGTATGCTAAAAATGTAACACGCGAGTCACCAAAATACAGTGTAAATATTATAGTAGAAGCCAGAAACAGAACACCATCAAAATACAAACTACCCAAATTTCTACAGCAAATACTAACTCTTAGGGTCTGCAAGGATACTTAAAGAAAGAACACACAAACATTATGATAACATAAATGATATTCATTAAAAATGGAGCATCCAGAAGAAACACAAAGAATGAAAAGCAGGATACTACAAAAATAATATTTTTCATTATATTTTTCATCTATTTCTCAGTATTTAGAGCTCACCAACCTTGTTTACACTAGTGTTATTGCCTGTCTATATGTTTTCCAGTTCCAGTTTCAGCAGCTGAGTTTCAGTTCCCACTGCTGTGAAGTCAAACGTCTACCAATACACCCAAATCCATCTGATTCTCCACATAGTTTCCCAGTGTATATGTAAGAGGCTTGTTTCTGGAAACTAAATACATAATCTAAGTATGTACTGCCGGAATGTTCAAGTTGATCTGTTTCCTACACGTTGTTTAGTCTTATTAAATGGCAATTTGTTGATAAATTGAATTACACTATTGGGTGCCCTTTTATTCTTTTGTCTTCCATGCCATTGCTCTGTTTTGGAGAGATTGTGTTCCTGAAGGTGCATGATAGTGATACTCCCAACAAAGCCTGTTGCGTTGAGTACTACTCAAGTAGATTCACAGCATATCCCTTGTGAGTATATCCCCTTTGGATGTTTGCACTGCTGGAGGTGGTTTTTATACATGGATATACCATACAAGGAGGAGCTTCTCTTTTGTCTCTCTTCTTCCTTTTATTACTATAGTAATAAAGTAAAGTAGTACAGTAAATTAATAAAGTTTTTCCTTTTTTGTTTGCTGGAGGCCAGATTGGTTGATAAAGCAGTTGTGTACGCTGCGAAATGCATACCCATTGTACCTTTAATGCCATTCTGCATACACTGTTTTTAATAAACTTTTTGTATGGGATTAGTGTCACGGTATTCAGGCAAAGGACAGACAGCAGTAATAAAATAAAACCACCTTTATTTATTTATTATATACAGTAATAATAATGTAGCCCACACAATCCCAGACCTCTGGACGGTAGGCACCAGGCTTCTACCTGGAGCTGCACACTGTGCTGTTAACTGCACTACTGCAAGATAACAGAGGATATACGTTCGGGTGGAGCACTGGTAGAACCAGTATACGATAGCACAAGTCTCCACCCAGGGTAGCGCTAACAGGAGGCAACAGGGAGCAAGAGCAAGGCAGAGCCACGGGACACAGAGACTACTGGTCAGGCAAGCTGGGTAGTGCACAGAGCGAGTTGTCAGCCAGAACCACAGGTCAGACAAGCTGGGTCTACAAGGAGCGAGATAGTCAGCCAAAGCCACAGGTCAGAACCGATGTGGGTAGTCAAACAAGCCGGGGTCATACACGGAGCGAGTTAGACAGCCAGAGCCACAGGTCAGAATCAATGTGGGTAGTCCGACAAGCCGGGGTCTACACGGAGCAAGTTAATCAACCAGAGCCACAGGTCAGAACCGATGTGGGTAGTCAGACAAGCCGGGGTCTACACGGAGCGAGTTAGTCAGCCAGAGCCACAGGTCAGAACCGATGTGGGTAGTCAGACAAGCCGGGGTCTACACGGAGCGAGCTAGTCAGCCAGAGCCACAGGTCAGAAACGATGTGGGTAGTCAGACAAGTCGGGGTCTACACAGAGTGGATTCGGAGGTCAGGCTACTAGCAGAAACACCATGTAAGGGCAATGGCTCCTAGGTCCAGGGAAGTTTATATAGGAGCAGACAAAGGTGGGAACCAATTAGGCAAATCAGTAGAAGACCCATAAACATGCGCATGCAACAGCGCCCGCTTCAGTAAACGTCAGGAATGCGGAAGTGACCAGCCTCCATGCCGGCTAAAAGCAGAACAGCAAAAGGAAGCACAGGATCGCTAGGCCTCCTAGAGATACTGTGATACTTAATGACCTCTCCCCCGTGGAAGAGGACCAGCACCAGAGGAGGTGAGGGAGTGGAATTCACATAGAAGGGCAGGTGCATGTAGATCTCTCTTAGAGACCCAGGAACGCTACTCAGGCCCATACCCTTTCCAATGAACTAGATATTGTACCTGGCCTCTGACCCTGCGAGAGTCCAGAATGCTCTGCACTTCATATTCCTCATGACCCCCACTTGTACAGGTTTGGGATGGACAGGAGTGGTCGTATAGCAGTTACAGACCAAAGGTTTCAGTAGTGATACTGTCACAGAGTGCAGGCAAAAGAAGGACAGACACAAAGATACAATATAACCACCTTTATTTATAATGTACAGCAATAATGGTAGATCTCCCACAGAACCCCTGACATATACAAACAGGACCCAAGGTCCCTCCGGAGCTGCACACTGTACTGTGCACTGCACTACTCCAGGTCTCGAGACTAGAGGTCAGGCAAGCAAGTATTGTAAGGGGCGAGTAGGCAGCCAGAGTCACAGGTCAGACAAGCCGGGGACTACATGGAGCGAGAGTAACCAGGCCACTGCTCTGGCAACCTGAGACTATGCTGAGTGAGTAGGAGCCAGGGCCACTGGTCAGGCAAGTCGAGGACTACAAGGAGCGAAAGTAACCAGGCCCACAGGGAAGGCAATCAGAGGCTACACTGAGCAGGTAGTAGCCAGGGCCACTGGTCAGGCAAGCCGAGGACTACAAGGAGCAATAGTAACCAGGCCCTCAGGAAAGGTAACCGGAGGCTACCCTGAGTGTGTAGTAGCCAGGGCCACTGGTTAGGCAAGCCGAGGTCATACACAGAGCGAGTAGTCAGCCAGAGCCACAGGTCAGAACCGATGTGGGTAGTAGGACAAGCCGGGGTCATACACAGAGTGAGTAGTCAGCCAGAGCCACAGGTCAGAACCGATGTGGGTAGTCAGACAAGCCAGGGTCATACACAGAGCAAATATTCAGACAGGCACGGATCACAACAGCGCAAGCAGAAGCTATCGGGAACACCACATAAAGGCAATGACTCCCAGGCCCAGGGAGGTTTATAAAGGAGCTGAAGAAGGTGGGACCCAATTAGACCACACAGTATAGGCCCATAAACAGGCGTCCTAACCAGTGCTTGTTTCATGATGAAGCAATGCAGAGGTGGCCGCAACTATGCTGGCCAACACACCATAGAAGAAGGAAGCACAGGCTAACTAGGCCTCCAAGGTAGGCTGTGATAGATACATGGAACACACTGGAAATGCGCATATTAGCAGGGAGTTCGAGGGCATAGGCTACAGGGTTGATCCTACTGAGAACCCGAAATGGGCCCACAAATCGAGGAGCCAGCTTTTTACAAGGTACCTGGAGATGGAGGTTGCGCGAGGTCAGCCATACTCTCTCTCCCACCTGGAACACTGGAGCAGGTAGATGTCTACAGTCTGCATGTCTCTTAGCATAACCTGGAACTCTGCAGGGTTCTCTAAACCTGTACCCATGTGGAGCGGAGTGCCCTCAAGTGCTCCTCAAGAGCAGGAATATTCTGAGCCTTGAAAGACTCTGGCAAAAGCAAATGTTGGAACCCATAATTAATCAAGAAGGGGGAGTTCCGAGAGGAGGAATTGACAGCACTGTTTCTGGCAAGCTCTGCCCATGGTAACAGGTTCGTCCAATTATCATGGTGATCCGAAATAAAACAACAGAGGAACTGTTCCAATGCCTGATTAGACCTCTCTGCAGCACCGTTAGATGGTAAGCCGAGGAGAACAAGAGCTGGATACTGATCTAACCACAAAAAGCTCTCCAAAATGCAACACAAACTGGCTCCTATGATCTGAGACCACCACCTTGGGTATGCCGTGGAGACAAACCACCTCCTTAGCAAAGATTTCATCCAACTCCTTAGAGGAGGGGAGTCCTTAAAGTGGTACAAAATGGGCCATCTTGGAAAATCTATCCATGATCATGAGGATGACCGTGAAGCCCTCTGACACTGGCAATTGTACCATAAAGTTGATAGATAAGTGCGACCATGGATGCTCCCCAATTAGGTATGGGTTGTAAGAGTCCCACTGGAAGGTAGGGAGGTAGGAAACCACAAAATTAAACCTAGAGAGGAATAAGGCACATCTGGCCTGATGTGGAGACAACCTCTTGGCCTCTGACAGATATGTGAGGTTCTTGTGATCTGTCAGAATGAGGATCGGAACGGTCGTCCCCTCCAACAGATATTGCCATTCTTTCAGCTCAGGGATGATGGCGAGTAATTCATGATTGCTCACATCATATAAACTCTCCATCTTGGGCAATTTCTTAGAGAAGAAACAGCATGGAAGTATTGGTTTCCCAGGGACTGTACGCTGGGACAGCAAAGCACCTACTCCCGACTCCGAGGCATCCACCTCCAGAGTAAATGGCAGGGTGGGATTCGGGTGGGATAATATCGGGGCTTTCGCAAAAGCAAACTTCAAGTCTTCAAATGCCTGCAGGGCTTCTGGTGCCCAGTTTAAAGGATTAGCTCCCTTCTGAGTCATGACTGTGAGAGGTTTGACTATTGTGGGAAAGTTTCGTATGAACTTCCTGTAGTAATTAGTGAAGCCCAGGAACCTCTGTATGGATCTTAACCCCACTGGAAGCGGCCACTGTAAGACAGCAGACAGTTTTTGCAGATCCATGGCCAGGCCTGAGGATGAGATAACGTACCCTAGGAATGTCACCTGGGATTTATGGAATTCACATTTCTCCAGCTTGCAGAACAGCTTGTTCTCCCTTAGCAGTTGTAGGACCCTGGCTACGTCTGCTCTGTGTGCCTCCAAAGTAGGAGAATGGATGAGTATATCGTCCAAATAGACCATAACACAACTCTGCAGTAGATCTCTTAATACATTGTTAATAAATTCCTGGAAGACAGCTGGAGCGTTGCACAGTCTGAAGGGCATCACCAAGTATTCATAGTGCCCAATCGGGTGTTAAATGCTGTCTTCCACTCATGGCCTTCTTTAATTCGTACCAGACTTTACGCAGCCCTCAAGTCAAGTTTCGTGAATATGGCAGAGCCTTTGATACTATCAAATAGCCCCGTGATCAATGGAATCGAATAGGCGTTCTTTACCATCAGTTTATTCAGTCCCCTGAAATTGATGAGGGTCTTAGCTCCCCATCTTTTTTCTTAACAAAAAAAGAAGCCTGTGCCCGCAGGTGAGGAGGATTTCCGGATAATGCCCCTGGATAATTCATCAGCCATATAATCCTCCATGGCCTTATTCTCCTCCAGCGACAAAGGGGTATACTCGGCCCCTAGGAGGTCTGGCCCCTGGTATCAGATCAACAGTGCAATTGTGGCAGCAACGTACTGGCCTCTACCTTATTAAATACCTCTTTTTAGGACTTGGGTTGTGAGTCTGTAACCAGGGAAAACCCAGAATTATAGCAAGATGGGGAGAATGTGTGACCTGGAACTGTTGTGTCTCCACATCGAGTGCTCCTACTCTTAAGGACAAGGGTTGAGTTTCATGAGTAACGTGCAATGGCTGTAATGGTCTGCCGTCAATGGCTTCGATAGCCAACAGAAAGGAGTGAGGCAGCAGAGGAATAGAGTGCTTGGCAGCAAAGTCTGCATCAATAAAGAGTCCTGTGGCCCCAGAGTCCAGTAGTGCAGGAGCCACCACTGATGACTTGACCCAAGACAGCACTACCTCAAGAATAGGTTTGTCCTGAAGTCTCTCTCGGGACTGTGAGATTCCACCCAGGGCCTGTCCCCTACATGATCCTAGGTGCGTTCCCAGGACAGGAACGCAACATATGACCCGACTCCCCACAGTATAAGCAAAGGCCCTACTCCTGCTCAGAGTACTCTCCTCCACTGAAAGGTGTGTGAAGCCTAACTGCATTGACTCCACCCGACGGGGTCAGAACTAGGAGGTATGGGAGGCGAGGGAGGACTGGGGGGGCTTAAGAAGCTTGGTGCCAACAGAGAAAAAGGCTTACGCACATGTTCCTTGAACAAAGGCCTCTCATGAATTCTCATATCTATCAAGATGGTGACTGAGATTAGCGCCTCTAGATCACCAGGCAGTTCTCGAGCTGCCGTCTCGTCTTTGATAGCGTCACACAAGCCTTGGGAGAATGCGGCTACTAGGGCTTCATTGTTCCATCCTACCCCCACTGCCAGAGTACGGAACTCGATCACGTACTCAGCTACTGTACGTGTGCCTTGCCGTATTGTCATAAGTCGTTTGGCAGGGGCGGTTGCTCACCCAGGAACATAAAAACTCTCCGGAAAGAGGCCACAAATTCAGAGAAGTTATAGATTACGGGCTTCTCCGTCTCCCATAGTGGGTTGGCCCAGGCCAGTGTCTTGCCCGACAGGAGGGAGATCAGGAATCCCACTTTACTTTGTTCAGTAGGGAATGCATGTGGTACCATCTCCAAAAAAATTCCCAGTTGATTAAGGAACCCCCGACACAGTGTAGGTTCCCCATCATATCTTTGGGGTAGAGGAGCCGAGCCAGACAACCCTCTAGTCATGCCAGCCTCAGAGATAGTTGCCACAACCAGCGCAGGTACTGGGGAAGCCACCAGTTGCTGAGTAAAATGATCAAGGTGCACCGTGCGGTTTAACAGTGTCTGCATGGCAAACGACAACTGATCTATTCTATGGTCCTGAGAATCCATCCTGGACAGGATGCTCTAAATAGGTGGACTGCCTGTATCTTCAGTAGACATGACCCTTACGTACTGTCATGGTATTCAGGCAAAGAAGGACAGATGACAGTAATAAAATATAACCACCTTTATTTATTATATACAGTAATAATAATGTAGCCCACACAATCCCAGACCACTGGACGATAGGCCCCAGACTTCTACCTGGAGCTGCACACTATGCTGTGTACCGCACTACTGCAAGCTACTGGAGGATATTGGAAACAGGGGCAATGACTCCTAGGCCCCGGGAAGTTTATACAGGAGCAGACAAAGGCAGGAACCAATTAGGCAAATCAGTAGGAGATCCATATACAAGCGCACGTAACAACGCTCGCTCCAGTAGACGTCAGGAATGTGGAAGTGACCGGCTAACAGCCCAGCAGCAAAAGGAAGCACAGGATTGCTAGGCCTCCTAGGGATATTGTGATAATTAGTTTGGCTACTTGTTTTTTATTTTATATTTTTTGTTTTTATATGATTGTTTAATCTGTGGACATTAGTTGAGGAGGAGAACTTATCTGGACCCAAGCAGGGACGAGTAAAGTACCCTGCATGCTATTTGTGTTGGTTGCAGGCATAAGCTTGATGATTTGCTAATGTGAGTTGATATTTTATAGTTTTAATTGCTGTCTGAATGTTTTTTTGGATAACACACAATTGGTGCCCGTCTGTGTTCTTTTCAGTTTCTCTACAGGATTTTCCTTATACTTACTGAAGTTTAGCCCTCACTGCAGCCGTCGAGTCTCACAACACGAATAGAGAATCCAAGGGAGGGGGCAAAAAAGTGGTGGGCGGGAGATCTTTGCATAACTTTTGAATTACACAACAGTAAGCACTTAATATCTTATTTTTAATATAAAGAAGACTCAGCCAAATACTTTTAAATAGACATTACTATCACAAGCCTTTCTTATTCTTCTTTTCCCAGTTAACCACATTGTTAAGCCAAAGGTTTTAATTTGTTCCTCTGGTATTTATTCCCCAATAGTATATATTCACATGCATATTTATCCAATAGCTTTTTGAATAATACAGTATTCTGCCCTTTTATCTTTGAAGATTATATCACATTGAATGTTATCTAATGCTGCTTTTATAAAATTAACCTTTTTAGAATTTAATGTTTTAGTTGATCTCTTGTTAACTATTTTCTCACACCATATCTCAAAGAATACCATAGTAAGGTCACTGATGTCAAATTGCCTCCTTATCTGTACATTGTATACCAGTTCTGAATCAATTGAGATCACTCGGTCCAACTAGATATCATTCCGCTTTGTCATTAAGCATACTTCCAAAATTATTTTACTCTGTAACGCTTGAAGTCTTATTTTTCTAGTGTTCAGGGTATTTAAACCTCCCATTAAGATTACGTTTTTTTTAACACACACACACAAACACACATGCATACACACACACATACACATACCCTAGCAGCCACTGGCCCTCTTTGGAGGGAAATGCTAAGTATGTGCTCCTTGAGTTTGACATACCTGCACTAGAGAGCTAATATGTGTTTATTCTGAGCAGTGCCTAGCCATAGAACAATCAATATCTGCCTATATATCTTTAGTTTGTTTTTAGGGTAGCTCCTGTGGGGTGCTCTCACTACCTAGGTAAATCAGCTGACCCTCACTGAAATGGCCTAATGACATCCATCTAGGTTAGCTGGTATTTGTATTCAGAGGTCACTTGCCTATTATATCAGAACTGGACCATCTTTTTCAGCTGGATTAATCTGAAATACACATGGAAATTTCTCCTCTCTAATGGCACTAGAGAGCTAAAATGTGATGCTATGTTCATTCTATGTTAATCTTTCACATTTTTTGGCTTATTTCATACTGCCACTCTTAAGAAGTACATTCTTCAATAAACAGTTTATTTGCTTTCGATTAGACTATAGCATAGATTCCTCCTTATTATGTGAACTAGCCTTTCCAACCTCCACTATTCTTTCTAATACCAGTTCCTCTTCTCTTGTGTCTACACCACCATGCATTGTCTCCCCATTTCTTATATAAAATCTACTCCAGCCTCCTAACCATCCTCTCCTTCTAGCCCAGCAGACTCCAAGCAACTAAGTTGCAATCCAATCAGGGGTCAAGTCCTGTCCCATTTCCCCCCGTCCTAATGGCTCATGTCAAGTGTGTCTCTTTATATACATATGTGTGTATCATTGCATGTATGAGTGTGTCTATCTCACTCTATGTATGTCAGTGCATGTGTGTGGGAGTTTCTGTGTCTGTATGTGTATATGTCTGTTGCATGTGTCTTTGTCTCTATCACTGTTGCATGCATGCACACACATTGCCCCATCATCTCCACATTGCCCCCCATCATCTCCACATTGCCCTTACATTGCCCACTCCTGTCATTGCCTCCTTTGGCACAGTGCTGTAGCTGCTGTTGCTCCCGCACAGTCTTCTTTTCAGTAATGCAGTGTGCTAGGAGATGATGTCATAACATCTTCACCAGTTCCTATGTTATTCTATAGAGCCTATGCACTAAGGTCTCCAGAGTTGGGGAAATCTTAGTGCACAGGCTTCATAGAATAACATAAGAACTGGAAAAGTGATATCACTGGAGAAGTCATCTCCAGTCATCTTCCACGTTGGAAAAGAAGTCAGGAGGATCCAGATTGGTAATCAACTGGAAGACTCTCAGTTCTTTTGTCAAGTACAGACACTTCAAGATGGAGGGTATCCACCTTATCAGGGGTCTCTTACTGCAGAATGGCTGGTTCACCCACCTAGACTTGAATGATGCTTACCTCTCTGTCTCCATGCACCCACTGAGCTGATATTTCCTCGGATTTCTGTGGGCCAATGAACCACAGCAGTTCATGTGCTTTCCATTTGGGCTCAGTACAGCCCCCTGGTGCTTCACAAAACTACTCAAACCAATATTGGCACATCTCCGAGCATTAGGAGTACGCTGCATAGTGTGTTTAGACAATATCCTATTCTTCGGCACAGACAAAGATCGGTTATCCTCTCAGACAGATTTCGCTGTCCATCTTCTGTAGAACCTGGGTTTCGTGATCAACTCGGTCAAGTCATCCTTGATTCCTGCTCAGGTGATTCAATTCCTCGGTTTCGAGAAAGACTCTGTGTCTTGCACTCTCAGATTGCCTTGCACCAAGATTGTGTCCATCAGGAAGGAACTCAGATGAGTTCTTCACTGAACAACAGTCCCCTTGCGTCTGCTGGCTCGTATTGTGGGTCTATTGTCTTCTTCCATTCAGGCCATGTTTTGAGGTTCCCTCCATTACAGAGCCATGCAGCATTTGAAGACTCAGTTCCTCAGGAGAGAACCTTCTTACGACCAACTGGTCCCACTCTCCCCAGAAGTTCACTCGGAGCTACAATGATTGTTGCTCCACATGCAAGCGTGGAATGGACAAGCTATTTTCTGCATAATTCCAGAATTGATTATCAACGCAGACGCCAGTCTGTGGGCTGGGGTGCTACTTGCGCAGGAGTATCCATGGGGGTAGTTTGCTCACATTCAGAAGCCCCACTCCACATCCATTGTTTAGAATTGATAGCGGGCTCTTTCGTGATTTGCAGTTTCGCCAGGGATTTAACAGATTATTGTATACTGCTGCACATGGACAACATTTCAGCAGTTCAGTATATCAATCGTCTTGGTGGGGCTCGCTTGAAGGCTCTGTCAGATGTGACCAAGGATATTTACCAATTTTGCTTTTGGTGGAACACCTCTTTGCAAGCCTAGTACTTATCAGGGGAGAACAATCTGGAAGCAGACTGCTTTTCTCGTCGCTGGCGGGACACCAGCGATTGGATGCTAGATTGGTCAGTTTTTCTACAGTTGATGCATTGGAGAGGCCCTCTAGTCCTGGATCTCTTTGCCTCTCGGGTGAATCATCAAGTTCTGATCTACTTCAGTTGGCTTCCAGATCCGTGTTCCAGAGCTGTGAATGCATTCCTGCAGGACTGGCCTCTGGTGGGAGCTTACGCCTTCCCTCCTTTCGCGATGATTACCAGACTACTTCGATATCTCCTGTTGCAACGAGTGATGATCACCTTGATAACCCCCCTCTGGCCGAGTCAGCCTTGGTTTCCGGATCTCCTTTTCCTCTCGGCCCGGAATCCTCTTCTGCTTCCATCCTATCACGGTTCCCGTGATCTGTCTGTCACTCTTTGTTGTGGTGCACTCCTATTGGCTGAGCTTTGTTTGGCCCGCCCAATATGGCCTTCATATACTGGGCCTCTGGCACCTGTCAGGTGCCCTTGCGTGGTGTTCCTGTACCAGTGTTACTGTGTTGCTGTGTTCTTGCGTTCCTGTGTACCGACTTGGCCCGTCTGACTACTCTCATTTGGTTCCTGCTCCGTGATTCGACCCGGTCTGGCTGACGTTCCTGCTCCGTGATCTGACCCGGCGTGTCTGACGTTCCTGCTCCATGATCTGACCCGGCATGTCTGACGTTTCTGCTCCGTGATTTGACCCGGCCTGGCTGACATTCCTGCTCTGTGACCTGACCCGGCAATCCTGACGACTCTGCTTGTGTTCCAGCTGTTATCCTGATCCTGTGTCGCTTGGGCGACATTCTGACTTCCACTGTGCTGATATAGAACTGACCAAGTTGTTGCCTCCGATTCACTGGGCCTTCCCATTAACTCTTGCAGAGCACTGTGCCTCCATTACACTGAGCCTCCATTAACACTTGTAGAGCACTGTTGTCTCGGCTACATTGAGCCTTCCATTAGCACTTGCAGAGCACTGTTGCCTCCATTCACTGAGCCTCCGTTAACACTTGCAGAGCACTGTTGCCTCAGTTACACTGAGCCTTCCGTTAACACTTGCAGAGCACTGTTGCCTCTGTTAACCCTGAGCCTTCCGCTTATACTTGCAGAGCATCGTAGCCTCAGTTACAGAGAGCCTTCCGTTAACACTTGCAGAGCATTGTGGCCTCCATTAACACTGCACTTCCATTAACCCTTGCTGTTCGCAGTGATCTCGTTACTGGTTGGGTGCTATTGGCTCTAAACACCTCAGCTCTTGCAGTGTACTTGGTCTCCTTTACCGCACCGGTTGGGTGCTATTGGCTCTATACAGCTCAGCTCTTGCAGTGTACTTGGTCTCCGTTACCGCACTGGTTGGGTGCTATTGGCTCTAAACACCTCAGCTCTTGCAGTGTACTTGGTATCCGTTACCGCACCGGTTGGGTGCTATTGGCTCTAAACTCCTCTGCTCTTGCAGTGTACTTAGTCTTCGGTTACGGCACTGGACGGGTGCTCACGGCTCTACGTGTACTAGCTCTTGCAGAGTATTGTTGCCTCAGTTCTCCGCTCAGCACAAGTAGTAGTCTCAGTTCTGCCTTATTGACTGGTGCTCTTACATCTGCACCACAGTCTCGCTCCTTTACCATCTTATGGGCATTGTCAAACACACCACAACAGAGACTGATTGCTTTCCATGAACTTTAACCCATGTTTTACCTGTATGCTTGCTTATGCCTGTCCTGTGACAGTATATGTTAATTTCTCTGTATACTGGGCCTGAGAGGGCATCTGTACATTATTGTCAATTTCCAGTCATACTATATTACCTGTAGGAGGCAGTCTTTTGTGTCTTTTAATAAAACTGTGTTTTATTCTAACCTACTGGTCTGAGTGTCTTACAAAACCGTTACACATCCTTGCCGAATCTCCTCACGGCTTGGTCTTTTTCAGGGTATTCTGGGATGTCAGCGGACTATCAGAGTTGGCTCACCGACTCCTCCAGGACTCTTGGGCACCTGGAATGTGACGTTGCTATGCGTCTGCCGTTTGTTGTGGGGTATCAGACTTTCCTGTCCTCCGGGTCCTAGATATACTTCTTTGTGGGATGTTTATACTGTTTTGCACTTCTTATGGACTTGACCTGAGAATGAACTCCTCTCTTTTCGCCAATTGTCCGCTAAACTTACGCTTCTTTTGTGTTTGGTTTCCTTCCATCGAGTCTCAGATGTTAGAGCCTTTGATGTCAATGGTATCATTTTTTTCCCCAGTTGGGGTTGTGTTTTCGATTACTCGCTGTACCAAGTCTAACTCTCTCTTCATCTCTTACCCCTTTTTTCCAGAAGAGCCCAAGCTTTGCGTGGCCAATGCTCTTCGCTGTTACATAGACAGAACGTGGCAGTTCACCCTCCGGACTCGAGACAGCTTCTAATTTCTTATGTAAAGCCATTCAGACCAGTCTCAGGGCCCACGTTAGCTCATTGGGTACGTTGCATCTTGTCTCTAGCCAGTATTGACATCTCTTTTGGAGCGCACTCTGTCAGAGGGGCGGCTGCGTCAGCTGCTTTTGCTTTAGACGCCTCTCTTTCTGATATTCTCCATGCGGCGGACTGGTCTTGCAAGACTACTTTCTGCGTATTTTCATTTAGTCTGTTAACACATCCTGGTTCTTTTCTATTATCTGAGCGTTAAAACTACAAATAGGAGCCTCCTGTCATGTTTTAAAATTGTAGAGATAATCTGAATTTTAATAATGACAGGAGGTGAATATTTCCCACCCTTTATTCTCCCCTCCGTCCTTTCTTTTCCTTTCATTACTTAATTCGTTGTTTCTATATTATATCTCTCCAGTAACTGATTGTTGTTAACTGACCTATATCTCTGATGCAGATTGTTTTATTCTATTATATTTGTATGTCAATATTTCAGTTTTTTATGAAACTACTATGATGTGTTTTCTCTTCTCCTGTCTTTCAGCTTAACTTACATCACGGATTGACGGCTGGCGGTGTTCCCATTTGTTCCATGAACTTCTGTTGCATCTCCTGTTTATAGTTTTTGGCGTCAGCGTTTTGTACAGCTGGTCCTTTTGATTCGCTGCTCACCGTTTGTTGCTGTTTTTTCTTCAATGGACTCTTGGTTTTCTGTTTGGTTCGCCTCAAGAAAGAGGATGTGTTGGTGGTCTACAGAACTGTTGTCAGCTATATTTTGCTTTGATTGGTTGTTACTGTTTTTCTTTCTTCTTGCTGCTGTCAGAGGTTAAGTAAAGAAAGATAAAGCAAATACTCGCCTCCTGTCATTATTAAAATTCAGATTATCTCTTCACTGAAGCTAGGATAACCCCCAATTGTTTTCGTTCCCTATTGTGTAGTTGATTTAACCCACAATTACTACAGCTCATTTTTGAGAGGCTTTACAAGTTGGGGATTTTTTTTGGAATTTACCAAACACTGCAGAACCTTATAATGGTTTATAGTAACTAAATAATAAAACTATAAATAGGATAACATCTCCACAAATAAGAACAGGATGACACATTTTTGACTGGAGGGCTAAACAATCTCAATTGCACAAATATCAGACAATCAGTACCTCCTAAACATCCAGGGCTAGTCCACTTTGCCAAGCAAGGCCAGATTTACATCTCAGGTGCCCTCAGAAAAGGCACACAAGGAGCTTTAGCTCTACCCATGGCCACACCTCAACTTCTCTCTTCTCTTTGAGATTTACCACACTAAAGCAAATTGCTACTTCCACCTCAGCTAGGGCCCAACCAGTGCACCAACATTTGAGAGGATACACACAGGATACCCTTAGGTGGAATGTGTTATTTTTGTAGAGAGGGTGTTGTTTTCCTTACAATGTGTTGAATTATTATCCTAATGTTATCTTGGATTGTTGCTAAGGGTGAATGTTTTTACTATTTTTCAACTTTTTGTATGTGTGATACATTCTTATTAGTTCCTGACTGTATTCACCCTGTCCATAGGTACGGCCTGACTCCTTATAACGTGGAAGTAATGACCAACCCTCTGTTGCCCCACTCTTTCCTATGCAGAGGCTTAGAATTCCACATGAACTACAGGTAAGTGCCATTTACCACAACAGCTGATGCACTGGGGGAAGATATCAGGGAAGAGGTGTTACACACACACATAAAAATATACTGTTATTAGCTAGGTAAACCTTTGTGTGTAGATCTGACTGCAAAAAAATGATCGTCTGCGCAATCAGAACCCACACCAAAGAGTGCGCTACCTTTAGACAATCATAAATATGCACAAAAATGGAGAATAGAAATAAATTCAAAATCTACAGACAGTTCTAGAGTCAACAGTTTCCAATGTCCGATTGCTCTTCTTTGAACTTTCTCACTTTCAACGTCTGCTGCTGTTCCTTTAGATCACCTGATCACGTGATCAGTACCGTAAGGAATATCCTTCTCGGCTTCCAACACCAAAAAAAACACAAAAAGAGAAACAGCGCAAAGACGCCTCTAAGTGCAGATGCGCTATATCTCCCACTCGAATCTTCCCCCGGCAATGGGTACTCACATTTGTATGAGGCTCTGCCAGCCACTGAGCTCAAATGCACTTCTCAATATTACTCCATGGTCGTAGTTGTTCTCCTCCCACTTAAAGTTCAGAGCTGGATAGTATACTATATACCACAACTACTAATAGATATTTAATAAACTCCTTTATTGGAGATATAGACTATTAAAACATAAAGTACATAAAGATTTAGAGAATCCACCAGGACGCCCCATTATTTCGGGAATTAATAGTCTAACTGCTTCTCTTTCTGCTTATATTGACTCATTCCTCCAACGATATGTGATACAGTTGAGATCATAATATTGATGTGTGCCACATTATATGAAAGTTTGAGAGTGAGAATTTATACCACCTCTATATAGATCACATAGTAACCTACATAAACCACAAGCAGTTTCTATATGGTTGCTTTCTTCTTCCATTTTTATATATGTATGTATATATGCATTTTTAAGCAAAATAAGATATGGTATGTTTAGTGGCCACCATTTGATCTTAATTTATAAAAATTAGGAGATGATCTTACGTGCAACAATTTAGATAGGTTCAGAATTGATTTGTTTAAAGTAGTCTCCTCCTTTGTTTTTTATCTGTTATTATGTGTGATCTCTTTCTTTTTATTTATTTACTCTGAGGTTGTAGATTTGGTAATCCGTGCATGCAATGTCACAGTAGCATCTGAGTTGATAATTTGGCTCGGATGTATGGGCTGTGTCAACATGTTGGATTGCCATAGTTACGGACTGACCCTGATGTGTTTGCGTTCCAACCACCCCGTGACCGGAAGGGGAAGAAGTTTTGTAACTTCCGGTAGATGAAGAGAAGCGGGGGGGTGGAGCAACGCACCGGGGTCGGCAGATCAATTGAGAAAATGAAGGTAAAATATTCTTTATATAAATACAAGTGTTTTAATGTTAAAAGTTTTTCCCCTGATGAAGTCCTAAGTTTGGACGAAACGCGTTGGGAGAGAATACATATTTTATATTATTTTATTTTGGCTGTATGTTTTAATAGTCTATATCTATAAAGGAGTTTATTAAATATCTATTAGTAGTTGTGGTATATGGTATACTATCCAGCTCTGAACTTTAAGTCGGAGGAGAACAACTACGACCACAGAGTAATATTGAGACGTGCATTTGAGCTCAGAGGCTGGCAGAGCCTCATACAAATGTGAGTACCCATTGCTGGGGTAAGATTCGAGTGGGAGATATATCGCATCATTTTTACAGTCTGAACGTAGAGGCGTCTTTGCGCTGTTTCTCTTTTTGTGTTTTTTTGTTATTAGCTAGGGTAGTAGCAGTAACAACATAAAGCCAAATCCTTCACAAACAGAATGGTTCAACAGTAAAGTTTTGAAGAAGAGCACACGGTTGTCATTGATTGCACATACTGGATATTTATCTGGGGCCACTGCAGTATCCTGACTTACTTGGAGAGGGGTAGGACATGAAGATACAGAACTGAGTAAAATTATCATTGCTTTAAATTGGGCTTTTAAAAAAATTGAATGATAGAGAAGTCTCCTATGCAGTGTGACTCAATGCATTTGAGGGGTTAAAAGCCCCATGAAAATAATGTTCCTGAAGATGAAACCTCATTTCCACTAATCTTAAAGAAACACCATCACAAAAAATAACCTTAAATATCATGTACATAGAGCTATCATATGTAAAAAATAATTATTCATATGTTACCTCCTTAAAACATAATCCTAACTTGCTTTTTTAAAGCATGAGTAAGCTGCCCTGTTCAGAGAGTCTTTATTTAATGTTGTTTGTGCTGCCAGTATTAAGAGATAAGACCCAAAGAAAAATAATTGATTTTGATTATTTCCTACTGCTGTTTTATTCAGAAACACTTGTATCTCAGCCTATTTACCTGTAATCCTTGACAATCAATGGGAGCCCTTGAGCCTTGGAAAAGGTAGCAATGTCTATTCACTCAAAGCATATGCAAGACTAGATTTTTAGGCCTCAGAAGGGAATTTTTACAGATACTATAAAGAAGTACAAGACACCAGTTCATGTTTAGATGTTACTGTTCACTTAAGGGGTAGTCCCTAGTTATTTGATCAGGCCTTGGAATGAAAAGTTTACTTGAGATAGCCTTCTCCTGACCTTGCATATACTTGCATGATACAACAAGATTCGATCTTAGACATAATTTCTGTAGCATAAATAGACTAAATTCAGTTAGACCATCTTCATACTTCAATTTCTCCGGTCCTTTAAAGTGAGGTAATCACCAAAAAACGAAAAGGGCTAAAATCCATTTAAAAAAAAATATTTACTCCTAGACAACATCTTTTAATTGTATTCCTTTGGTGAGGAAGTTCTAATACTTTCAAAATAATTTGTAGAAATTGCCACTTTTTGCCATTTTTTATTAAGTTTGTCAAAAAAACAGATAAAATAATTATCAGTGTTTATGGATTTGAGATATAGCCCACCCAGCTCAGATCAGTAAAATTCAGTTCTTATTTGTTTACCTAAATCAAGCCATACATTGCCCTTATCATTTGTATAAACAAAACGGGGTAATATGGTCATGCATAGATGCCTCCAGATGACTAAGAACAGCAGGTCTATAATATATTTTTGAGTTTTAGGCATCTAACAAATACTTTTTACAAATGCTGGCTAGAAGTACATGTTATATCAAAAGGGTATGAAACATATTCATATTTAGGTGAAAATGTTCCTTTAGTTAATTGTGTTGCTCTTCCTTGCATGCTCTTTTATTCTAGAACAGGGCTGTCCAAGTTCAGTCCTCAAGGGCCACCAACAGGTCAGGATTTAAGGACTTCCTGATTAAGTAAAGGTGAATTAATCAGTTGCTCATTCATTTTTAATGGCCCACCTGTGCTTAATCAGGGACTTCCTTACATCTGTTGTTGGTCTGTTGGTGGGCCTTGAGGAATGAACTTGGACAGCTGTGTTCTAGAACATACTTTTAAGAACAAGTGCGAAATATGTTTCAGGTGAAGTCTTACCAAAGACTTGAAAGATGGCAGAATGTCTACTCTTTCACTGATAAAATTTTTTATGTAGGATGGTACTTTGTTTGCTACTGCTGTTTGACATTGAGTACAAATAAGCCAAGATCTTTTTCTAGCTGCGAATCTCCTAGAATTCACCCTGTTGTATCTGATCCTTCAGATTCAGCTAGACTCTTATTAAGGATACACCACACTGGTTCAGAATGTAAGAGCAGCAACAGGATTGCTCCGTTTATTGCAGTTGAACACATACGATCTGGGAATGGTAAGAAAGAGGGTGTGCATGTGTTGCTTTACACAGTCCCATTTAACCCAGTGACAGCAACCTTCCATAGTGCCTTCAGCTAGCATGATACCTTCATACTTACAACCACAACACATACACATTGTGTCTCCCTCTACTGACACTTCTTTCTTCCCGCTTGCCTGCCAATCGGAGACATGGCAGTTGCTAGGCAACAGCCCACCACAATTGTTCCACACTCTCTACATCACACTTTCAACTTCATAAGTATTTTTTTTTTCGGGAGCATGAAGCAGATACAAATCACATATTCAAGTTCATATTGATTTAAACAGAGTTTTTAACTCTTTAAAGGGATAGTAATACTTAATATGTAAAAAAATATATATTGTAGTGTTTATCCCTCTGAGTAAAAAAAGGGTACTCTCACTGCTGAAAGGTGTTTTATTCAAAAGTTATTACAGCTCAAAGATGAATTTTTTTAGGTGCAATATCACAGGGGCCTGAAATTGTACAGTGGCGCTGTTGTTATACCATCCTATGGACAGCTCTGGTCCATAGACCATAAATCTCCATAGGATGGCGAAGCAACAGCACCACTGTACATTTTCAGGCCACTGTGATATTGCACCTAAAAAAAATCAGCTTTGAGCTGCAATAACTTTTGAATGAAACACCTTTCAGCAGTGGGAGTACTCTTGTTTTACTCAGGAGGATAAACCCTACAACATATTTTGTTTTACATTTTAAGTATTACTATCCCTTTAAATGCTAATTTCAATGCTAGAAAGCTGTGTCAGAATGCATTGGGGCACCTTCTATCATACAAGGTTCTAAAAACCCCATTTAAAGTAATAAATTTCCTCCCCAAATGTGCAGCTGGTTTGTTCCAGAGCTTAAATTCTTTAGCTTGATGAATAGGGCCCTAAAAGTTTAAATAGTTTTTTCAACACCACCCAACTTTACTAAAAGCTACACAACATTTAGGGAAAGATATTCAGGAAGTGGTGGTAACTGAAATTGTCTGTAATCAGAATAAAAAAGTTCTTACACCCTGATCCGTCAATTCTCAGACACGTTACCGTTATTTTTTTGCATCCAATTTCGGCATCTCCATCAAAGGGAAAAAAATCGTCTTAAAAGTTTGGTTTAATCTACCATAATATTGTAAGGTATTTTCCGAAAAAAATATTCACTTCAACGTCACTTTTTTTTCTGATTAACGTCATTTTTTCCCGACAAATAAAAATGGTGTAAACTTGGAGAAGACAAATTAAAGTACTCTTAGCAGGAGTGAGAAGTAGTTTGTTGTTTCAAAGACAAAAATTGTCTTTGTTCCTTTGAAAATTTTCGTTTCAAAGACAAAATCAAAGACATTTTTATCATCTGAATTTTTTAAAGGCAATACTCATCAAGATTTTCTTACTGTCATTTTTCATTCTTTAGGAACGTTTTCAAACATGACGGATTTGCTTCTGAAAATATTGTCCTTCTTTTAACGCCAACTCATTTTTTCATTATGACAACTTTTTAAACATCTCATCCTTAGACACAAGTAAAAATGTATTTTATGATAATGCCCCTTTAATGCCTTTATGTGTTTGCATCTACCTGATAGTTCACTCATACACTGTTCAAGTGTCCTCCATAGCCCCATGCTCATTTAGAGATCTGATATAATGCTCTGAGAAGGATGCGCCATCACTTACTGGTTTATTTGCTCTGCTTATACACTGAGATTTGTTGTAATACCTGGGATCCACCTGCCATTGTTTTTGCTTCATTCTTTCATTATCAATATTTCTTTTAATTTCATTGTATGTAGAGATGAAATGTTGTACAGGAGAATTAATTCTGCTATATCACTGTGTCCTTTTCTATATTGGAACCAGAAAGGATAACCTGCTGGCCCCACCTCCTTTATAAAAGCCTTTCACCTGCTATCTTCCTCACTAAAGTGTATTTGCTGGATGGATAATACAGGGGCAGCAGGAAAAGAACTCAGGTGAGGCAATATATGGAATTATGAAGGACTACTTTTCATTTTAAAAGGATTTTTCATTTTTTTTATATTCTTCATTTAATATAGACCAAGGGTCTCCAATCACATTCCTGAAAGGACAACAACAGTGTAGGATATAACCCCATGGATGGTAGAGACATCTTCAACACATTGCAAAGCAACGCACTTTAGATATCTCTAGTGCATGAAGCAGTATCCACTCTAAGGTGAGCAGGAATGAAAGAGTTAAAAGAGTTAAAAAAGTAATTAACACTGGTCAGAGCTGCATGGGGCACCTGTTACTCCACTGCAGCCCGTATTAACAGTCCTCTTTAACTCTTTCAGAACTGGAGTGCTCACCTGTGCACACCTTAGAGGGAACACTGCCAAGGGGTTAGCCCTTTGAGTACCAGAGGGGTACGGAATGCATTGCAAAGCAATGCATTCTGTACCCCACTGGCACTCAAAGGGTTAATGCTAACTCTCATTGACTTATTGAGGCTTATGCACTAAGAGGAATTGGAGCAATTCTTGTGCAACTCAACAGTACCATGGGGACAAGGGACATTTCCTATCTCCCCCATTGATCTAAATGGGGGTTTTAACCCCTTCAATGCTAGAGAGGTCTCCAAAACATTGCTTTTCATTCAAGAGATTAAAAACCCAATTTTAATCACTGGGGGATTTTTATTTGTCTTCTGTAATGTTCAGTTGCTTCACTCTGCAATTGCTCCTGTTGCTCTCAATACTTCAAGGTCACTGTGTAAATTCATTTGGACTGATTACCCAGCACAACACGTGGGTATCCTTTAGCACTTAGACCCTAGCGCAGTTTTCAATATTTTACAAATAAATACACTGGAGATGGCTCTCGTTTCCACAGGGTAAATCTGGCCTCTTACTTTCCCAATGGCAATGTTATTGTAAGTACTGACTCTTGTGTATTCAGTGTAATCCACTGACTGCTAGAGGGCTGTGCACACATTGCTTCACAGTGCATTTCATAGCCCTCTGGCACTCAAACAATTAACCTTTTGTGTGCCAGAGAGGTGCTTTGGCTACCTGTCTGCCACTCAAAGAGTTCAAAGGAAACATATATTCTGATTTAATTTTAAACATGGTGTAGTGTGTTCTTAAAATGCATAAATCTCTGTTTTGTAACTGTTGAATTCTTGTTTTCTTTTTGACTATAGTTATCTCTCCCTCTTTGCTCTATACTGTAGATCTCTAAAGGCTTTTACCATAATACATTTTTTTAAACAATAGGATGCCTGCATCTTCCCTACAGAAAAATTAGATAACTATGGAGAAATGTGCGTATCCATCAGTACAGCTACGGTGGAGTTAGCCTCCAATGCCAGCAGCAGCACTTAGGGGGTATGCACTAGAGCTTGTGATCTCTTTAGAGCATATCAGACTTCACACACCAAGTCATCATTAGACCTTGATGCTAGCAAGCCCAAATCTCAGCAAGTCTCTAAAGTCAGCATGTGCTATGGAAGTTTTCCTTTGTTCCTGATGGTGCAGTTTGCTTGCTCCAGAATTGCTTTAGCATCCAGAACAAGACCCTATTCCCTAAAGAAAAACTGTTGTTAACAGATTTACATTATTTTTCTTAATGCTTTATGCATATGGCAGCAACATCAATACAGTAAAGTTAAAAAACATTGACTTCATGAACCATAGAGACCTTTTTCTTGGAGAGTAAGGCTACTGTTGTTGTAATAAAGTCACTGTATTGGGATTTTATTAATATACATATTTTTCAATATCTCTCTCTATATTTTTAATGAACATATTTTACCAGGAAGGATACATTGAGATTGTCTCTCCATAACAAGTACGCCCTGGCTACTCATTTTTTCTCCATCAGAAGATAAAAATCTAGGTCAGTCTTAGTGGGACTAGAACCTGTAACCATGAGGTGGGAACAGATTCTACGTCTGGTGCATTAACCAAATGAGCCATCTTACCAGCTTCTACATAACTATGGCATGCTATACTTATTCTTGAGCTATGTCAACATCTATACTATAAAGAAGTCAGTCATGTGACCAAGAATTCGCCAGCTGTGCCTGACAAACCCCTGGGCTGCAGTATGGGTAGATATTTAAATCTCTTCCATATTGCCTGACCAGAACATTCACAGGGGCCTTCGGCCCCCTAGTCACTCCTGTCAAAATCTGTGCAAGGAGTTGACCGCCCTCACTATCTCTTCTTGCAAAAAAAAAACAAACAAAAAACATGGCCAACTCATGGCACCAGTACTCTTTGCCTCCCTCCCTATTTATGTGGTGACTTAATTTTCAATCATGCTACCTTACTTCAGTAAACAATTGAAAGCTCGCATCAGTATGCTTTCTTTCTCCTCAGGAGAACTCTGATAGCTGTCAGGGTTTTCTCTTTCCTTGTCTCGGTGTGTCTTGGACTCAGCTACTCCCCTCCTTCTTCAAGTCAGATAAGTACTTATCCTGGCTAAATCTGCTTCTTATCATGTACTGGATCGTGTGCACGTACAGTCCGGTTTCAGTGTCATGAGGAGCAGTCACAAGGCCGACTTGAAGAAGGAGCCTAGTAGCTCAGCCAATATGGCAAGAGAATTCAGGCAGGCAGGAGAGAAAACTTTGTTACACTTCCAAAGTGTGAAAAGGTATCTACTTGCTGGAGAGCAGGGGGTTTCGCTATAGAAGGATGCATGCACTCAAGTTTGCAGGGAGGCTGATGATTAGGAGTCCTAGCCTGACAAAGCACTCATGGGGAGGAATCAACACAAAAGCTGGGAATAGGGGCAAAACAGAGTTTGAGAGTGGATGGACAGGGAAACACTCAGGGGGTAAATGGGAGGATAAGTTGGAAGAGGTTGAGTAGGTTGGGCAATAAGTTATCCTTGGACTACAGTCATTTTCTCAGGTGACAGAATGATGGGAGTTGTAGTCTCACAGCTGGAGAGCTCTGTGTTGAACAAGTCTGGGTAGGAAGTGCATGTATGTGGCTGCCTGGTCTTGTGTGCAAGTGTTTTTGAGCTCTCTCAGCCTCACATCAAGCATTGTGTCTTAACTAAAGCACTGTACTGTCAAAAGTAAGTACCTGGATCTTCTCTTCCTCTCCCACTCCATTCATGCGACTCACAGTCCATCTCTTTATACACCACTGAACCCTCTTTTCCTCTATTCTACCTTATTCATGTCTTTCAAACATTTCCATATGTCTTTCCTCCTCCATCTCTCCACAATCTTGAACTCTGTATGTGAGTGTGTGTGTATGTCTGCAGGCATATGTGTGCAAGTATATGTGACACAGGTACAACTGCCACAGGTCTGTGTAACACAAGTGTGGGCGTGTGTGTTTGTGTGTAAAATAGGTGTGTGTGTCTGTGTGTAAGAAAAGTGTTTGTGTGTGTGTGTGTGTGTGTGAGACAGGTGTCAGTGACACCGGTGTGTGCTACACTATGCCTCTCTGTATGTGAATGTGTGTTATGGCCAGTGCTGTATCCAAAAATTTCACTTTACATAACTGAATCAAAAAATAAAAGAAAAAGAAAACAGAAGGCCAAAGCTGTCCCACACTGCTAGTTGTCCTATAAGAAGTCACCCTCTAATAAAGCACTTATTAAGCTTATTAAGTTTTAAGTTTTCCCTCAAGTGTTTCAAACTCTGTTACTCTATGAAGTCTCAGTTACAAGATCTAAGGGAGATCTTAATCTCCAAAATCTGTAGAGTAACAGGAATTGGTGTGACTGCATTTTACTACTCTGGCAAATAGCCCTGTAGCATCAACGTAACAAGCTCATTTCAAAATAACACTGCACAGATACCTAGGCTGATACAAAACATACCTTTTCCTTACTACCAGTTAATACATTTTAATTACTAATAAAATCAAACCCATCAAAATTTCTATTATAAATTGTCACCGGGTGGAAGTCTCTATAATGGAATCATCATCGATGTGCTGACCATATGACGTGAATGAACATTGGATCACCACTGATCTTATTTAGCCTCAGTTGTTATTAGTATATTACTAATTCCAATTGCCTCTGGTAAAATCCCTTATAAGAGAATTAAAGGATATACGTAATTGAGAATTACTGATTGGACTAGAATTACAATAGTTATATTATACCTCTCTCATACTAGTGTTAATATTAAAGGGGTAATTGATCATCATTAAATAATCTCTATGATGATTACCAGAAGAGAATAATTGAACATCAGAGTATGTACTTTGCTCTGATACTCATATATCCATGTGTCAGATGCCCTAGACTATTTTAGTAGCAATGAAAACACCTCTTGAATAAGTACAGCATGATTGACACTGTTCCTCCGCACTAATCTCTGTTTGTGCCTGTCACTGCTCAGGTTGTTCCCCTCCGGCCGCGTCTCTTTCCTTTCAGCAGCTCCTTCTTCCGGGTCTCGGCACGCCCGGTTCGCGCATGCGCAGTCTTCGGCTGCCTTCAGCTCCGCAGCTGCGCATGCGCCCAGCCAGCACTCGGGTCATCAGTCCTCCTCCTCTCTTGATCGGCTCCCAGTCGAGCCCCTCCTTCTCAGCTCTCTCATTGGGTGGTCCTGGTATTTAAACAGGCTGCCCCAGGCTTAGGACGCCCATTCCACAAGCTAGTTCCTGGTTTGGTTCTGGGCTCTGAACCTTCTTGTCTGGTCTCTTTGTGGTATTCTCCTGGCTTGACCTTTGGCTCTGTTACCTGACCACGCTTAAATCTCCGTTCCTGGCTTGACCTTTGGCTCTGTACCTGACCACTCTCAAATCTCCACTCCCGGCTTGACCTTTGGCTCCGTACCTGACCACGCTCAAATCCCCACTCCCGGCTTGACCTTTGGCTCAGTATCTGACCATGCTCAAATCTCCACTCCTAGCTTGACCTTTGGCTCCGCTCCTGACCACGCTTGATCTCCACTCCTGGTTTGACCTTTGGCTCCACTCCTGACCAAGCCTGATCTCCTCCTTCTGGTGTGAACCTCGGTTCCCTTTACCACCCTCTCTATCTCTGCCTGGTCTCCCCCCTGTCCAGCTGGCTTGGTTTTACAACGGTTCCTAGGTACTCCTATCCTGGTTGCACCCCGGCTCAACCGGGGTGGAACAATCTGGTTTCGCGACCAGCACCTTTAACCAGCTTCGGCTGCAGCAAGGGAGCACCTGGCACACCGTCACTGCTCACGAGCTCCGCACTCCAGCCTCGCACGCTAGCACCTGACCAAAGCCAGCACCACACGGTTTCCTACCCGCCATGTGCGTGACAGTGCCTGCCCCTTCTCTTTGGGTCTGGTGCTCAGATTGAACATGGCATTCTTTATTGGGTGGTGGGCAGGCATCAGAAGCTAGAGGGGATGGACAGCACTGAAATTCAATGTCTGTGATACAGCTTCTACCACAGACATTTCTGTCAATGTCACTATCAGTATAAGTAAGTGATAGTTTCACCAGGGACAGTGATTTAATGTAAAAATAAAAACACAATTGAGACTTGATTTACCATCCTCTTTCACATAGGATCAGAAATCTCCCAGGTGAAAGTTACACTTTAATGACTAGCACATCCTAGACCTTTGCTGATCGCTATACCTATGTGTGGTAGGCATTGTAATGCATTAATGAAGGCCATCTGACACATAGATATCTATGAGTATAAGAACAATGTATACTCTGACGCTTAATTATTGTCTTCTGGTAATCTCCATAGAGATTTTTTAACTGTGATAAAATACCCATTTGATATTAACAATAGTATTACAGAGAAAACACTTTGATCAGTGCTCTGTGACCTGAGAAGCGATACTTGTTATATTTGGAAAAATTTAATAAGTATTTTGTGCGTGGTAAGGGAGAGGTTAAAAGACACAATTGTTTCTTTCCCTCCCTTTGCAGTAGCAAACTGATTGCAGTCTGGTGTGGTGGGAGTGGTTAATTGCTGTGTTGTAAGTGGTGGGTTTTTGCTTTAAATAACAGATACACAGTGAATACTTGAACGTGTGACTCTTGCATCAGTGTGTAAGTGCAGAAGTGTGGTAAGTGTTGGAAATTTAAAAAACGGGATTCACATAAGTGCAGAAGTGTGGTAAGTGTTGGGAATTTAAAAAACAGGGGATTCAAACTCAGGTGATCAAACAGGGGAACACATATTTTTTAGCCTTATTGTGCAGATATTTTTTTTCCCTGCATTTTAGCTTGTGGTAACTGGCATAATATGAGTGGTAGCATGATTGCCCATTTAACTCAGTGCACAAGCTGCCATATGTTTGCACACCTGGAACAACTGTTCCAGGGTGCATACTTCTGTGGCAGATGTGAGCAAATGGTCTCTCTGGAAGCTCGTATTAGAGATCTGGAGGGGTAAGTTGCAACATTGAGAAAGACGGCCAATCTTGAGAGGAAAATGGTGGTAGGTAGTTCTGGAGGTGGAGACTACACAAAGAATGAGCAAGTAGCCAGATGGGTTACAGTTAGTCATAGCAAGGGGGGCAGAGGAATAGAGAGGACACTCATGTGGTTACTAACCCTAACATATTTGCTGCTTTGAGTAATGAAGTTGGGGATGTTGACACAGGAATGCCTTTTCTGGAGAGGACTGTTCTCTCTAACAGCTGGGAGAACAGCTCCTCTAGTTCGGTTGGGATCCGGGACTCAGGCAGACCTAGACAGATGGTGATGGTAGGGGATTTTATTATTAGGAAGATAGTTTAGGGTAATCTGTCACCAGGATTGCTACAGTTGTACAGTTTGCTGTCTCCCAGGAGCTCGGGTTCGACATGTGACTGATCGGGTTGATAGATTGTTGGGAGGGGCTGGGCATGACCCGGCTGTCATGGTACATGATGGTACTGTCAGTGGAAAATGGAGGTCTGTTAAGAAGGATTTCAGGGACTTAGATTATAAGCTTAAGCAGAGGACCTCTAAGGTAGTATTTTCTGAAATACTACCTGTGGCACGCGCTACATTAGAAAGGCAACGGGAGATTAGGGAGTTAAATGCTTGGCTAAAGAATTGGTGTAAGCAGGAAGGATTTGGGTTCCTAGAACACTGGGCAGTCTTTTCCCATGGGGTCAATCTTTATAGTCGTGATGGATTGCACCTTAGCTGAAGGGGTGCCACTGTGCTGGGTGTTAGGATGGTTAGAGGGCTGGAGGTGACTTTAAACTAGAAAGGGGAGTGGAGGGTGATGCAACACAGGATGGGGAAGGTAGTATAAGTGAGAAAATGGGATTAGAGAAGGAGAATGAGGGTGGAGAGGGGGAATGGGCTAGATCATCTAATAGGGAGTTGCCATTGTTACAGCCAGATAAAAGGCAAATACATTCCACAAAGAAGGAAATCTTTCAGACTTGCAAAATGATAAAATGTATGCATGCAAATGCTCTTAGCCTGGCTGGTAAGATGGGGGAACTAGAAATGATAACAACACATGAGCAGTATGATCTGACTGGTGTGTCTGAAACCTGGTTAGATAATACATATTACTTAGCAGTCAATCTAGAGGGTTATTCACTTTTTAGGGGGGATAGAGTTAATAAAAGGGGAGAAGGGGTATGTCTATATGTAAAGCATGCCTTAAAACCTATTTTAAGGGAAGACATAAATGAAGGGTCCAATGAAAAGGTAGAGGCCTTGTGGGATGAAATATATACTGGGGACACACATAATAAAAAAATGTTAGTGGGGATTTGCTACAAGCCACCTAATATTGGGTAGTTGGAGGAAGCCCATCTTTTACTGCAAAGGGAAAAAGCTTCTAGGTCAGCAAAAGTAATCATAATGGGAGATTTCAACTATCCTGAAATTGGCTGGAGCAATATGAACTCTGGCACAACAAAGGGAAATAATTTTTTAAGTATGATAATTGATAAATTTTTTTGTCCCAACTAGTAGGTTCTTAATAACTACAAAAACATACTACTCTTTAGTTGGAATTCCCCTCCTGCCTGCCCCATCCATCAGGTCCAAAAACACAGCCTGAAAGGAAGCTGTGGGATCCAGATCCAAGCGACAATAATAATCCTGTCTCCCAGGATCGTATACCCCTCCTCCACATATTTCTTGGTATCCTTAACCACCACCGACCCTCCCTTGTCAGCCTCTCGAACTGTAATCAGACCATTTTCCACAAGTTCCCTCATAGCTTTCCTCTCTCCCAGTGTCATATTAAACTTTCTACATTTTTAAGTTTTTATAGTTATAGGTTGTACTTTATTTTTACTTGACATTATCATGAATATGTTCCAGTGTCACATAAGCAGGAAGTTAGTGTTGTGGGCAAAGGACAAATTCATTCTGCATGTTAACACATTTTTCAAGGCATATGTTCATGTAGAACTCACAACTTTGACTTTCAAACACTTATTTCTCTGCTACAGCCCTCAGAAGAAGGTCCAAGCGGCAATAAGAATCCTGGTCTCCCAACTAGAAAAGAGTCCTTGCTTGACCTAGTGCTCTCAAACAATTCCGACATGATAAACAATGTACAAGTAAGGGAATATTTGGGTAGTGGTGTCCACAATATGGTATGGCATTTTCTACTGCTCCAGTTCTGTCGCATCCTATTCCTGGGTTGCCATTTACTTTAGAGGTGGATGCTTCTGAGACTGGAGTCGGGGCAGTCTTGGGCCAAAAACCAGGTCCGGATAAGACCTTGAGACCATGTGGGTTCTTTTCGAGGAAGTTGACCAAAGCACAGAGTCTTTATGACATTGGAGACCGGGAACTCCTAGTGATTATTCTGGCCTTACATGAATGGCGACATTTGTTGGAGGGCACTAAGGTACCTATTTTGATCCTGACTGATCATAAAAACCTCATGTATCTATCAGAGGCTAAAAGGTTGGTGGCCTGGCATGAGAGATGACTGTATGGCATTTACAGCAGCCTGTGCCACTTGTTTCAGTTGTAAGGTTCCCAGACATCTTCCTGTAGGTTTCTTACAGACTGTTCCTAATGGGGACCAGCCTTGGTCACACGTATCTATTGATTTCTTGGGAGAACTACCGGCCTCCAGAGGGTTTACTGTAATCCTAAAGATAGTGGACAGGTTCTCTAAAATGGCTCATTTTGTGCCACTCCCTGGCTTGCCATCTGCTAAGGAACTGGCAATTGTATTTGCCAGGGAGGTATTCCGACTCCACGGGGTACCCAAGGTGCTGGTCTCAGATCATGGGAGTCAATTCATCTCGAGATTCTGGAGGGCCTTTTGTGAACAGATGGGGATTCAGTTGTCATTTTCCTCGGCTTATCATCCTATCACGGTGCCCGTGTATCACAGTGCCTGTGATTCTTGTCACTCTTACTTGTGGTTCGCTCTGATTTGCTGAGCCAGTTTGGCCCGCCCCTGGTGACCTTCTTATGCCTGGCCCAGACATCTGTCAGATGCCCTTTCATGGTGTTTCTGAGCCAGTAGTGCTGTTGCTGTGTTCACTGTTCCGGATTCCTGTGTACCAACTTGCCTTGTCCTGACTACTCTCGAGTGTTCCTGTTTGTGTATGACCCGGCTTGACTGCGAACCATCTCTGTATCCTGACCCGGCTTGGCTGACGTTCCTGTTCGTGTATGACCCGGCCTGTATGACTACCTCCTGCGTGCTCCGACCCGGCCCGGCTGACTTCCTGTTCCGAAGATCGACTTCCAGCCTGTTCCAGTGACCTCCGTTCCCGTTGTCGCCGCCGCGACATTCTCAACCGCCGCTGCCAGCCACCGTGTGACCACCTTGCCTGGTGTTGCCAGTTATCAGTGCAGTGCATATTAACCCTAGCAATGCTGCCTTGCTCTCGCTATCTCGATTCCCAGAATAGAGCCTCCTCCTTGGTGCTACCTCTGCTGAGTTGGCCGCTTACCGACAGCGACTCTATCCATTCCGTTGCAGAGTAGTCACTTATTGTGAGCCGGTTGGGCGCCATAGGCTCTCCCTTCTCGTTGTTACTGGGCGATATCTTTTAAGCAGAGTGGCGTTAGAGGGAAGGCTTCAGCTCTGGCAGATTCCGCTGCATACTCCCGTGGGGGCTATTGGCTCTAGCACTACCGCTACTGGTATCCGGTTAAGTCTGAAGAGGCTTAGGCAGCTCTTGCATTGCAGGCCGGTTTCCGTTAGCCCGCGGGGGCTATTTGGATCTCTGTTCTGTTTACTACTCGGTCACTTTGGCTAGGCACCTACGATTTCAGTACATTGTGGACTGTCTCTATCAGCACCTCTTTGTAACACCCAGGGCGTGCCACACCACCACATCTGAGACTGACTGTGTTTAGCTCTTAACCCTTTGGGGTAGAGATCACCATTATCTGCATAGTAATTGTGCATGTCAACTATATTGTGCATTAACTCTTGTAACATATCAGTCTTCACTGTGTGTCTATTCAACCGCCACTAGAGGGCGATCATTTGCATTATTTTATTCTAATAAAATTGTGTTTTATTTCACATACTGGTCTGAGTGTCCTAAAAAACCGTAACAGTACGAAAGGGCCATGACCTCCGACGGTAAAGGTGAAAGTAATACACAGAACATCCACTGGAGAATGGATGTCCATGAGCAGCGCCTGGACCAATTGGCACTGGCTCTACAGACGTTACTCGAACGTACGGTACATTTGGACAAGCCTAGTTCTAATCCGGTGGTCCCCCCAGTTCTGACACTGGAGAATCCGCCTGCAGTCCCCTCAGCTAATTCTAGAGGTTTAACGGCAGCGGCGCCGTTACCGTTAAGATATGATGGCGAACCCTCCCTATGCAGGGGATTCATTAATCAGTTTGGAATTGGCACCCCAGGCATTTCCTAACGACCGTAGTAAGGTCGGTTTTATGATATCTCTGTTGACGGGCAAAGCTTTGGCATGGGCAAATCCGTTGTGGGAGAATGCCAGACCCTGCACTCTGAACTTTAGGGAATTTGTGATAAAGTTCCGACGAGTGTTTGAGGTTCCTGGCAGGGCTGCTTCTGCTGCCAAAAGGCTGATGGAAATTCAGCAGGGCGAACGCACATTGGGCGACTCTGCTATCGAGTTTCAGACCCTGGCAGCAGAGGTGGGCTGGAACAATGAGGCCTTAGTTGCCGCCTTTGCCCAGGGTCTCTCAGAACAAATTAAGGATGAGATAGCCGCTCGTGATGTACCCAGTGATCTGGATGAATACATCGACTATGTTATGCTAATAGACTCCCGCATCCGTGAGAGACAGTTGGCTAAAAGGGCTAAATCAAAAAACTATGGCCAGAGCAGTCTCTTTAACCCACCCACACCACCCGTTCCTCCTGAACGACCAGCCGATAATACTGAACCTATGCAATTAGGGTTCACTAAGCTCACTAAGGAGGAGAGATTGTATCGTAGGAGACAAGGCTTGTGCCTATATTGTGGCAAACCAGGGCACCTTTTACGCACTTGTCCAGTACGGCCGGGAAACGAACGCACCTAGGGTACCTTGGGGGACAGGCCCTAGGTGGTGTAGAACAGTCCCTAGATTCTAGCACTACTAAACCCACCATCCAGGTGGTATTCGCTTGGGCAGACATGGTAATCGAGGTTCTGGCATTGGTGGACTCCGGGGCAGCCGGGTACTTCATGGTCCAATCCTTTGCCGACTTGCACGGCATTCCATTATGCAAGAAGGATTCTCCTGTGGCAATTGAGGCCAATGATGGCAGACCCCTGGAACCCGCATTTATTACGTTTGAGACAATTCCAGTGACAATGACGGTGGGGGCTTTTCACAAGGAACAGATACGGTTTCAGATTATTCGTTCCCCGCACCATGCAGTTATTTTGGGGTTTCCGTGGTTACATGTACATAATCCTCAATTTGACTGGCAGAGATGTGAGGTTAACTCCTGGTCTGAATACTGTACCAAGAATTGTCTTTCTCTACCTGTCAAAATTATGTGTACCTCTCCCGCTGTGCCAACAGAATATGGGCAATTCAGTGACGTTTTTAACAAAGGAGAGGCCAGCGCATTGCCTGAGCATCGACCCTATGATTGCGCCATTGATTTGCCTCCAGGTGCGGTGCCTCCCAGGGGTCGCACTTACCCACTGTCATGTGAGGAGAACAGGGCTATGGAGGAGTATATTGAGGATGCTCTTAAGAGGGGAATCATTCGTAAATCCACGTCCCCGGCTGATGCCGGATTTTTCTTTGTGAAAAAGAAAAGTGGCGAGCTCAGGCCATGTATTGACTACTGAGGCCTGAATAAGCTGATGCCTAAGAACGCCTATCCTATTCCACTTATTACGGAATTATTTGACAGATTAAAGGGCTCTTCGATCTTTACTAAACTTGACTTGCGAGCCGCCTATAATCTGGTCAGAATTAGAGAAGGTGACGAGTGGAAAACGGCGTTTAATACCAGAACAGGGCACTATGAATATCTGGTGATGCCATTCGGCTTATGCAACGCACCTGCGGTATTTCAGGAATTTATTAATGATATTTTACGTGATATGCTTCAGTCTTGTGTGGTCGTATATGTAGATGATATATTAATTCACTCTGCCAATCTCTCTCAACACATTAAGGATGTCTCAGAAGTCTTGCTCCGACTTCGTAAACACAAGTTATTCTGTAAACTAGAAAAGTGCGAATTCCATACATCTCAAATACCATTCCTGGGGTTCGTAATCTCCAAAAATGGCATTGCCATGGATCAGGAGAAGTTGGCAGCAGTCCTGCAATGGCCTCGTCCTAAAGGGTTAAAGGCCATTCAACGTTTCTTAGGTTTTGCTAACTATTATAGGAAGTTCATCCAGAACTTTTCCACTATTGTGAAACCATTGTCAGATTTGACTCATAAGGGCGCTTCTCCCTCTCAGTGGCCTGAGGCAGCTGAAAACGCGTTTGTTACCTTGAAATCTGCCTTTGCATCTGCTCCAGTGCTGTCCCACCCTAATCCCTCCCTGCCATTTACATTGGAGGTTGACGCCTCTGAGGTTGGGGTTGGGGCAGTACTCTCCCAATGCCCTGTGGGAGGTGGCACCTTGAGACCCTGTGGGTTTTTCTCAAAGAAATTGTCCAGTGCTCAGAGCCATTACGAGATTGGCGACAGGGAGCTGTTGGCCATTATCCTAGCCTTGAAGGAATGGCGCCACCTTTTGGAAGGTACTCAGACTCCAGTACTAATCCTTATTGATCATAAAAATTTAACTTATCTCTCTGAAGCCAAAAGATTGTCCTCTCGACAAGCTAGGTGGGCACTTTTTTTGTCTCGATTTCATTTTCTAGTGTCCTATCTTCCGGGCTCTAAGAATATTAAGGCAGATGCGTTGTCACATCAGTTCGCATCTGACACTGAGAGGGAGGAGGAACCTGTACCTATCATTCAGCCAGATCGCATTCTGGCCACTATTCGTACCACCATAACCTCGCCTCTGGGGGAGGAGATTTTGGCATCACAATCTTGGGCACCTCCTGAGACCCCAGTGGGAAAGTGTTTCGTGGATGAGCCGTTCCGTACCCGTTTGTTGGAAACATATCATGCTTCTAAAGCGGCTGGGCAAATCGGTAGGGATCAACTTGTATGGTCCCTTTCGCAATTATTCTGGTGGCCCACACTGAGAGCCGATTGTTCCGCTTTTACGGCAGCCTGTACCACCTGTGCCCGTGCCAAGACCCCTAGACATCTCCCCGTGGGCTTACTTCAACCAGTGCCCAATGGAGACCGGCCTTGGTCTCATATATCCATTGACTTCTTAGGAGAATTACCAGTCTCTAGGGGTTATACGTTTATTCTTATGGTGGTCGATAGATTCTCTAAAATGGCTCATTTTGTGCCTCTGGCTGGCCTTCCATCGGCCCAGGAATTGGCTGTAGTCTTTGCTAGGGAGGTTTTCCGCTTGCACGGGGTACCCAGAGTAATTGTCTCCAACCGTGGGAGTCAGTTCGTATCCAGGTTTTGGAGGGCATTTTGTGGCCAGATGGGCATCCAATTGTCCTTCTCCTCCGCCTACCATCCCCAGACCAATGGGGCCACTGAGCGTGCTAATCAGGGACTGGAGCAGTTCCTGCGTTGCTTTGTCACCGATCATCATGATAATTGGGCTGACCTGTTGCCATGGGCAGAGTTTGCCAGGAATTGTGCAGTTAATTCATCGTCCGGGAGCTCCCCATTTCTCGTTAATTATGGGTTACAGCCGTGTCTGCTCCCGGACTCATTTCAGGCACAACAGATTCCTGCCCTGGATGAGCATTTAGCACAACTTCGTTCCACTTGGGCACAGGTTCAGAGGTCCCTCAGTCAGTCATTTAAGCGTCATCAGCGGCACGCTAATCGCAGACGACTCCCAGCGGTCTCATTTCAAGTAGGGAACAGGGTATGGCTATCGTCCAGAAACCTCAATTTGCAAGTACCCTCCAATAAACTGGCTCCCCGGTTCATTGGTCCCTTTAAGATTATCCGCAAGATTAATCTGGTTTCTTATGCACTGGAACTTCCGCCCTCAATGCATATTCATAATGTGTTCCATGTGTCTCTTCTGAAACCTTGGTGTGTAATCGTTATACTACTACGCCAGTGATTCCTGGGCCGGTGGACGTCCAGGGCCAAGAGGAGTATGAGGTCCAGAGTATTATTGACTCTAGGAGATTTAGAGGAAAGTTGCAATATTTGGTCCACTGGAAGGGCTATGGCCCTGAGGAACGTTCTTGGGTTAATCAAGGGGACCTCCATGCGCCTAGACTTGTGCGCAACTTTCACTCTAAATATCCTTTGAAACCCAGACCTCCGGCAGGGAGAGGGGGTCTTTGAGAGGGGGGTACTATCACAGTGCCTGTGATTCTTGTCACTCTTACTTGTGGTTCGCTCTGATTTGCTGAGCCAGTTTGGCCCGCCCCTGGTGACCTTCTTATGCCTGGCCCAGACATCTGTCAGATGCCCTTTCGTGGTGTTTCTGAGCCAGTAGTGCTGTTGCTGTGTTCCAGTGTTCCGGATTCCTGTGTACCAACTTGCCTTGTCCTGACTACTCTCGAGTGTTCCTGTTTGTGTATGACCCGGCTTGACTGCGAACCACCTCTGTATCCTGACCCAGCTTGGCTGACGTTCCTGTTCGTGTATGACCCGGCCTGTATGACTACCTCCTGCGTGCTCCGACCCGGCCCGGCTGACTTCCTGCTCCGAAGATCGACTTCCAGCCTGTTCCAGTGACCTCCGTTCCCGTTGTCGCCGCCGCGACATTCTCCACCGCCGCTGCCAGCCACCGTGTGACCACCTTGCCTGGTGTTGCCAGTTATCAGTGCAGTGTACCGCTGTACTTGCAGAGCTGTGCGTGACTCAGTGTGCCTCACTATACTTGCAGAGCCTCGTTGTTTGCAGAGCTTCGTGTAAACGTGCATATTAACCCTAGCAGTGCTGCCTTGCTCTCACTATCTCGATTCCCAGAATAGAGCCTCCTCCTTGGTGCTACCTCTGCTGAGTTGGCCGCTTACCGACGGCGACTCTATCCATTCCGTTGCAGAGTAGTCACTTATTGTGGGCCGGTTGGGCGTCATAGGCTCTCCCTTCTTGTTGTTACTGGGCGATATCTTTTAAGCAGAGTGGCGTTAGAGGGAAGGCTTCAGCTCTCGCAGATTCCGCTGCATACGCCCGTGGGGGCTATTGGCTCTAGCACTACCGCTACTGGTGTCCGGTTAAGTCTGAAGAGGCTTAGGCAGCTCTTGCATTGCAGGCTGGTTTCCGTTACGCCCATGGGGGCTACTTACACTTGCACTCGCAGAAGCAGTTTTCCAGTAGGTATGCCCGCGGGGGCTATTTGCCTCTCTGTTCTGTTTACTACTCGGTCACTTTGGCTGGGCACCTACGATTTCAGTACATTGTGGACTGTCTCTATCAGCACCTCTTTGTAACACCCAGGGCGTGCCAAACCACCACATCTGAGACTGACTGTGTTTAGCTCTTAACCCTTTGGGGTAGAGATCACCATTATCTGCATAGTAATTGTGCATGTCAACTATATTGTGCATTAACTCTTGTAACATATCAGTCTTCACTGTGTGTCTATTCAACCTCCACTAGAGGGCGATCGTTTGCATTATTTTATTCTAATAAAATTGTGTTTTATTTCACATACTGGTCTGAGTGTCCTACAAAACCGTAACACCGTGATTGCTCTCCTTTTGTGTCAATTACCTATAGGGGGCTCTCCATTGGCTGTCTGCTGTTAGCCCGCTCTGCATTGCCTATATAGACTGAGCCTGGGCACCCTTTGGTTGCCCTTTCGTGGTGTCTCTATGCTGCTTGCATCCCTGGCACGTTCCTGAGCTTCCTGGGCCCTTAGCTGTGTTCCTGCTATCAGAATCGTCTGGTTCCTGTAGTTACCTGTCCAGTAGTTCCTGCTTCAGCTCCAGATCCGGTTTGAGTTGCCGTCTGATCTCCGCTTCCTGCTGCCAGTCTTTTCTGCCGCTCCTGATCCGGTTGACCGATTGAGTGCTGGTTCCTGTCTCCACCTGCCGGTTCCTATCCAGTTCCCCTGTAGCCTGCTGTCGTTCCTGAGTCACCTTGGTGACATTTCTACTCTCTGCCAGTTATCCAGTACGCGGGTACTGGTTCGCTCCACAGCCACCCGGCTGTTTTGCAAGTTACAACTAGCGTTCCACGCACCGGGTACTGGTTCGCTCCATAGGCCACCCGGCTGTTATGCAGGTTACGATTAGCATTCCACGTACAGGGTACTGGTTCGCTCTATAGGCCACTTGGCTGTTATGCAGGTTATGATTAGCCTTCCACGTTCAGGGTACTGGTTCGCTCCATAGCCATCCGGCTGTTATGCAGGTTACGATTAGCGTTCCACGTACAGGGTACTGGTTCGCTCCATAAGCCATCCGGCTGTTTATGAAGGTTACTATTTTGCATTCTACGTACAGGGTACTGGTTCGCTCTGTAAGCCATCCGGCTGTCTATGCAGGTCACTATTAGCGTTCCATGTACAGGGCACTGGTTCGCTCTATGCCATCCGGCTGTCTATGCAAGTTATGATTAGCATTCCACGTACAGGGTACCGGTTTGCTCCATAAGCCATCCAGCTGTCTATGCAAGTTACGATTAGCGTTCCACGTACAGGGTACTGGTTCGCTCCTATAGCCATCCGGCTGTTATGCAAGTCACGATTAGCGTTCCACGTACAGGGTACTGGTTCGCTCCATAAGCTATCCGGCTGTTTATGCAGGTTACATCTAACGTTCCCAGTGAGAGGGCCCTGGTTCGCTCCATAGCCACCCGGCTGCTATTGCATGATACTACTACGCTTCCTGTGTGTACACTGGTTCGCTCCTTAGCTCCTGACTGCAGTGGCACCTTGCTGGCTTTCTCCCAGTACTAGGTACTGGTTCGCTCAAACATCTTTTAGTCCATTATCGCATTGTGCATTACTGTCTTCCCTGTACACAGGTACGAGTGGTACCTCGGAGTTATTTGGCCTGCCACTTTGGTCGACTTAGCCTCTTATGTCATCCTAGTGACTGCTGTTGCCACCTTTACAGTCACTGAGGCTTTAGTGGTTGCCATTCACTCCTTACCAGGCTGCCCTGCCCGGTATATTGGTAAGGCCGGTAGAACCTATGCCATTATCATCTTGGGTTGCCTTACCCGGTATTGGCAGGGCCGGTAGAGCCTGTATATCACTGTCTGTCCATGGGCTGCCTTGCCCGGTATATTGGCAAGGCCGGTAGAACCTGTCTACTCCTGTACCAACTTCCTGGCTGCCTTGCCCGGTATATTGGCAAGGCCGGTAGAGCCTGTCTGTTCCTGTGCCAGCTCCCTGGCTGGATTGCTCGGTAGATTGGCAAGGCCGGTAGAGCCTGTATCATTATTGTTATTACTACTTTTCCTGTCAATAAAGATATATCTGTGAATGTGTATGATACCCTAAGGGGTGTCTTAAACTTTTCAATAAAGTTGTGATTTTACCTAACTTTGCGTCTGAGAGTTAACAAACCGTGACACATCCCCAGACTAATGGGGCCGCTGAGCATGCCAACCAGGGATTGGAGCAGTTCTTGTGTTGTTTCATTTCCAATCATCACGACAATTGGGCTGACTTGTTGCCGAGGGCAGAGTTTGCCAGGAACTGTGCGGTGTGCAGCATGTCTTTGAGCTCACCCTTCCTGATCAATTACGGGTTTCAACCATGCTTGCTCCCAGATAACTTTCAGGCACAGCAGATTCCGGCTCTGGATGAACATATTAGGCAGCTCCACTCCACATGGGCACAGGTCCAGAATACCCTATGTGAGTCTTTTGCATGTGCCCAGCGGCATGCCAATAACAGACGTCTGCCGGCTCCTGTTTTCCAGGTGGGGGATCGGATCTGGTTATCATCTAAGAATCTCAGGTTGCAAGTTCCATGTCTCAAGTTTGCTTCCCGGTTTGTGGGTCCATTCCGGGTGCTCCGTCGAGTTAACCCTATCTCCTATGTGTTGGAATTACCGGCTTCCATGAGAATACACAATGTGTTCCATGTGTCACTCCTTAAGCCATTGGTGTGCAACCCCTACACTACCACTCCTGCTGTCCCTGGTCCTGTGCGCATACAGGATCATGATGAATATGAAGTGCAGAGTGTTCTGGACTCACGTAGATTCCGTGGCCAGGTCCAGTACTTGGTGCATTGGAAGGGTTATGGTCCAGAGGAACATTCATGGGTTAACCACTCTGATATTCATGTTCCTATTCTGTTGTGCAGATTCCATGCCAAGTTTCCTAGCAAACCCAGACCCCCTCAAGGCAGGAGGGGGGGTCTTTGAGAGGGGGGTACTATAACGGTGCTGTGATTCTATGAGCGAAAGTCTTACTTCCGGGTTTGTGTTTGGCTGTCTCTTATTGGTGCTAGCTGGCTAGCCCCTCCCAGGGCTAGCATTTATATACACCCTCCTGTCACTAGACCGGTGCCCTTTTGTGGTGTTCCTGACCTTACGTTATTCAGTGCTCCTGTTCCGTGTTGATCCGGTTTCTGTATGACCTTGCTCCTGTTCTGCTCCTGTGTACCGATCCAGGCTTTGGCTGACTACCTCTCTCTATGTACCAACCCAGGCTTTGGCTGACTACCGCTTTCTGTGTACCAACCCAGGCTTTGGCTGACTACCTCTCTCTGTGTACCAACCCAGGCTTTGGCTGACTACCGCTTTCTGTGTACCAACCCAGGCTTTGGCTGACTACCGCTCTCTGTGCACCGACCCAGGCTTTGGCTGACTACCGCTCTCTATGTACCGATCCAGGCTTTGGCTGACTACCGCTCTCCGTGTACCGATCCAGGCTGTGGCTGACTTCCGCTCTCTGATACTGATCCAGGCATTGACTGGCTTACGCTATCTTGTTGCCCTCGCTATTATTGTCAGTTTTCTCTGATTTGTTGCCTCTGGTTGCTACTCTCTGCCTGTGTATCAGTGTGGCCTCCTTAACGTACACCCAGCCGGTACTATCCAGTCACTAGCAGTTACTGTTGCCTTCCCACTATACGCTCAGCCTGTGACTCTCTGTGGCCTCCGTTACGTTTTCCCAGCCTGTGCTGTCAGGTCACTAGCGGTTTGTTGTCAGCTCATTTCACTCACTCAGCCTGTGACCCGGTAGAGCTCCTCAGTTCCTTGTTGCACCAGATATCAGGCTGCCTTACCCGGTATTCGGTAAGGCCGGTAGAGCCTCCTCAGTTCCTTGATACACCAGATAGGTTGCCTTACCCGGTATTCGGTAAGGCCGTTAGAGCCTCACTATTGTATTGCTATTTGTATGCCCTGTCCTGTGTCAAACTTTCTTACTGCTGTTTGTAGAGTTTGGACCCATGAGGGGCCTTGTGCACTTTATTTTGCCTAATAAAGCTTTTCTATTTTATCCTACCCAATTGCCTGAGTGTTAAATAAAACCGTGACACTTTTATATTCAACGTAACCAGTTAATATGGGAATAACTGCTGCCAGTCCACAATAATATCAGCATATAATTTCCTGAGCCAACTGCTAAATATAGCAAACAAAAGGACTGCACAGAGAACCCTACTAACAGTATTTCCACACTGAAATGTCAGCTGGACACCTAGGTATTCTTAGATGTATTACATGTTCTAAGAGCTCTCGTGAATTTAGAGTTCAGACATCCACTGGACTTATTCACCCCAGGCTAGTGATTTCTTCTCCCAGAAAGATGGTCCCATTTCAAGACCCTTTATTTGTCCACTATAATTTTTAATCCTCCAGTCACTGGCATCCATGTTCACAGCCACCACAGGATCATGGAGTACTTATAACCCAGTTTAATTCTGATCTATGTTATATGATGATGGATGGAAACAAACAGGGGCACCAGATAACCTACAAAATTTATATAAACTAATTGAAATAAATAAATAAATAAACTATATGTGTTCAGTAACATGAGAACTGTTACTACCTCCGGACATAAAAACATCAATAGCATTCTTTGTCTCATATATTAACTTTTCCTGCTTCTGCTTGACCAGTCATACTCTGGGCAGATCAAGAAATTATTATACATTCCACCACTGGAACCAGAAAACACTTTGGAAATGCTTCTGGTAACAACTGTAGAATCCTATATAATAATTCGCTAGGATGTTTGTCACCATGCAGTAATGCGCAGTAGAGCGCAGTCTCTACTAAGCATGATTGCATCGCATGAGTGAGGCAATGCAAGACTGCATCGCGTGGAGCAGTGAGGTAGCGGCCTCTTAACATTACCAGGACCTGGGCCCGTGTACATGGGCTTTTACAGTAGTGTGTAATAATTTGTTGTCCAGAGGAAGTAGCAGTTCTCATGCACAGAGCTTTATTATTTATTTATACATCAATCTATCTATTCATCGATCTACTTGTTTCTTTATGAGTTAATTTATATTAAAGTGTTTAAGTGAACTGATGTCCCTTTTTATTTCCACCCAGCACCATACATCATGTTGCAGGTGCAGGTCCTCTGGAGGCTGTGAACTGGTTCAGTATCAAAATGTCACAGATTTGTTAGTGCATTTAAAATGTTTCCTTACTAATGCAAAGTCTAACATTATGCTGATGACAAGGATTACATTTTCAAATCCCTTATGACTGTAGATGGATTCAGTGTAGGGTATAATTTCTTAAATAAATTCAGCACACGCATATACATATACCACTGCTCCATATTCCCTAACCCAGCAACCCGTAATCCCAAACTCATACCCCATAATCAGTAAACCCAAAATTTCTTAACACATATTCTCTGAACCATAACCCAAAATACCACTTACCCAAAATTCCTGTTTATAAACTACGTCTAAAATCTAACAGAAAAACGAATTAGAATTTGACCACTAAAGGGCACTGCTAATGTAAAAAAACATGGGTTTAAACTGTAAAAACTCTGGAAATATAAATCTCTCGGCAGTGGGAGTACCCTTATTTTACTCAGTAGGAAAATCCCTTCAATATATATTTTTTTCATAAAAATGTTTACTGCTCCTTTAATGTGAAGTTGACATCCTATATAATAAAAGGCCAGAAAGTTTGTCATGATGCAGTCATGCTCAGTAGAGACTACCCGTGTTCAGCCAGTCTCTACTGTGCATGATTGCATGCGTGAGTGAGGCAGCGCAATCGTGTGGAGCAGTGAGGTAACGGCAATACGCAGAGCAGGTCCAGGTACTGTTAAGAGGCCGGCCCTGCTCTGCGTACTTCAATTACCTCACTGCTCCATGGCCCGTGCACGGGATTTTACACTAGTATAAAATAAGGCAATAAAATGAAACAGTCATATTGATGCTTGGCAGCATAATGGTAGAGGCTTTTTTTTTAATAAGGTGACATTTTAAACATTCCATTTTAATGCAACTGACATTTTAAACACGTTGTTGTGACTTGCCAGTACAATAGGACACCCTTTTAACATGGAATGGAGGATGTGACTGGATGATCAAACACTATGTTGGGGAAATAAAGAGTCTATAAATGGGATCATCGTACTGGGAGGAGAAATCACTAACCTGGGGTGAATACACTGGAACAGCCTCTGGAACATGCCAGTGACACTCCTAAGAGCACCTAGGTATCTGGTTGAGGTTTAAGATAATTGTCAAAAAAATATTTATTTGGATGTGATGGTTTAAAACCTTGGATACCAGGAACTTCTAGGGAGTCTCTCCCAATTTATAAAATATAAATATTATATAAAATAAATAATATACAAGATATATCAGCATTAGATAAAACATGTTTTTGATGTATATTGCTGCTATATAAGGTTCCATAATTAATCAGATTAATGCAGGGAGGAATATAATTCATAATAGTCATACAGTGCTTTACAGATAGCAGCTGGACCTTTTATGTAATCGTGTGTGCTTCCAGATTTCTCTTGCAAATATTTATTATTCAGAAACAAAAGAGTGGTTCCATAGTCTCACATTATTGTTAGAAACCGGTTCCTCTGCCTGAGTTTGGCCATTGATGTGTAGGAAACAGGGATAGCAGAGATGTAGCATGATGACTGCTTGGGATAGGAGATTCGGTTGCCTGGATTCAGGTGAAAAAATAATAATAACAGATGGAAACAGAACTTTGAGGCATAGGTTATGAGGCCTCCTTACGTGTCTAAGGTTATCATTTATTATTTTCCTTATTCCGGTGCAGTTAGTAGACTTTTAATCATATGTAGTCATTAATAATGCCTTAGATCGGGGTGGGCAAGACTGGTCCTTCAGTGCTACTAGCAGTACATATTTTCAGGATATCTCTGGTTGAGCACAGGTGGATTAAAGTGAACAAGGCACTGACTGATCCACTTGTACTCAGGCAGAGATATCCAGAACATCTGCACTGTTGGTAACTCTTTAGGACTGGACTTGCGCTCCCCTGCCTTAGATGGTAGAGACGTTGCCAGTACATTGCCTTGCAATGTGTTAGAGACCTATTTAGCACCAAAGGGGTTAAGTGAAAATATGATAGAATGAAAAGTTATTTCAGTCATTTCCTTTACCATTCTTTTCAATAAGCACAGTTAAAATTCTCATACATTAACATCCATTCACTAAAAGAAGGCACCTTGAAGATGATGTGTTAAGAAGAATTGGGGCAATTTTGGAGCAAACCAATTACGCAATGGGGGAAAATGAAAATTCTCAATGATTTAAAAGGGACTTTTAATCCCTTGAATGCTAGATAGGGAACCAAGTAATTGTTTCACAATGTGTTCTAGACCTCTCTAGCACTCAGAGGTTAAAAGGCTCATTTAACTTTTATTTGTCCCCTTTAGTGCAGTTGGTTTGCTCCAGATTTACTCCAGTTCTTAACACATCAGCCTCATTGCAAACGATCTGGGAGAGGTAACTATGTATGTAAGCAGACTGAATTGGTTTGCTATTGCTTACTGCCAGACTATTTGAAATGACTAAACAAACAAATGTTCACATGTTAGCAGACTCCCAGATTATCCTAATAAAATAATTGTTGTCTGTAAGTCAAATGGAATGTCATTTTTTTTTCAAAACCAAAATTTAGACCAATTGAAAGACTGTTTGTTACTAGGTTATTTAAGCCTATCCTATTTTTGGTCATACTTTCCATTTGACTATTTGAGTGCCAGAGAGGCAATTAATGCTCAGGGATTGGATGGCATATTTGTAATAGAGTGCAACATAGTCTAACTCAGTATTTCTCAACCACAGTCCATTAGTACCCCAAACAGTGCAGGTTTTTAGGGTTTCCCTGCCTGGGAACAGGTGCGTAATTGGCGGACCTTTCATTTTGATGAGTTAATTCACCTGTGATCAGGCAAAGAACACCTAATCCCTAAAACCTAAATCCTGCACACTTTGTAGACTGTTCCAATTAAGGATTTCTTTTTCGATAGCTCTGCTGAAGAGTCGCCGTCAGGTCACACAACTCGAATCTCATTCTGTCAGTTAGAGGCTGACGTCTGTGAAAGGGGAGGGAGGGGGAACTTTATAATCGTATACAGGTTTGAGAGACCAGACTTGCATCAGTTAATTTATTTTTTTAATATCTACAATATTACATTTTGTTAAAATCAACCATTACTATCCCTTTAAAGTGCTCTCCTTCCTTAGGAACTATTTCATGAAACAGAACTGCAGTTTACAGCACTGCTTCCCAAGAGACTCTGCAGCAGCCAGAGGTTTTGTTTCACTGGGGACTGTGATGGACAGGTTATCTAGAGTAGTGACCCTGATTATTAACCCCTTCAGTGCCAGAGGCTCGGGCCATTTTCTGAACCCTGCAGGCCAGACACTTTTTCAACATTTTTGCTATCCTTCCGTTTAGGCTTGATTTCCTCTGGGGATTTTTAGTTAAATATGGAAAACTATATATTGTTTTTTTCAGAACGAATTGAGCTTTCTCGTGATAACTTACATGAAGAGAATTTTACATCGTGCAAAAAGCTATGATGTCATAATGACAAAAAAAAGTGAAAATTTACTCATTTTGCTAAAATCACATACTATGTATCAAAAACATTTACCTTGATTGAAAAAGTTTCAATTATTTGAAAAAGCCCAGAGTCCCCCGAGTAAAAAAATACCAAATTTGTATAGTTTTACCTAAGTCCAAGGCTAGTGTAGAGCCCTAATCACCAGCAGCGCAAAATGACATTTTCAACTTTATAAACTAAAATGCACATTCTAGGGTTTTTGTGGTAAAACTACCCTAAAACAGTGGAATAACTATATAAAACTATATATTTCTGAAAAGTAGACAACCTGCCGCATCTAATGAGGGGTAACTTGCCTTCTTGCCCCAAGCCTGTGGTGCCCAAATGCTTCCAGAAGGTGGCACTATAGGAAAAAATGGCATTTTCTTACATTTCTGCCCCTTCAACTGTACTGAAGTCTGTGAAAACCATGGAATTTACAACTGTATTCATTAGCTAGTGCTCTTGGGAGACAAATTACACCCCATTGGTTTGGGTTCACCTACCACAGGGGATGCTAGAAGTGCAAAAAGACACCTACTACAACCTCTAAATTTTCTAACATTTTCTCAAACATTACTTGTCTATACAAAAATGGTTATAACAACTAGAGAATTAAAGAAAGGCTACACAAACCATACCATTTTGGAAAGAAGACAACCTGCCGCATCTAATGAGGGGTAAATTGCCTTCTTACCCCAAGCCTGTTGTGCCCAAATGCTTCCAGAAGTTGGCACTATAGAAAAAAAATGGCATTTTCTTACATTTCTGCCACTTCAACAGTACTGAAATCTGGGAAAACCATGGAATTTACAACTATATTGATTAGCTAGTGCTCTTGGGAGAAAAATGACACCCCATTGGTATGGGTTCACCTACCACAGGGGATGCTAGAAGTGCAAAAAGACACCTACTACAACCTCTAAATTTTCTAACATTTTTTCAAACATTACTTGTCTATACAAAAATGGTTATAACAACTAGAGAAGTAATGAAAGGCTACACAAACCATACCATTTTGGAAAGAAGACAACCTGCCGCATCTAATGAGGGGTGAATTGCCTTCTTACCCCAAGCCTGTTGTGCCCAAATGCTTCCAGAAGGTGGCACTATAGGAAAAAAATGGCATTTTCTTACATTTCTGCCCCTTCATCTGTATGGAAATCTGTGAAAACCATGGAATTTCCAACTGTATTCATTAGCTAGTGCTCTTAGGAGAAAAATGACACCTCATTGGTATGAGTTCCCCTACCTTAGTGGGCGCTACAAGTACCAAACTACACCTATTGCAACCACTAATTTTTCTAACATTTTCTCAAACATTACTTGTCTGTACAAAAATGGTTATAACAACTAGAGAAGTGAAGAAAGGCTACACAAACCATACCATTTTGGAAAGAAGACAACCTGCCGCATCTAATGAGGGGTGAATTGCCTTCTTACCCCAAGCCTGTTGTGCCCAAATGCTTCCAGAAGTGGCACTATAGGAAAAAAATTGCATTTTCTTACATTTCTGCCCCTTCATCTGTATGGAAATCTGTGAAAACCATGGAATTTCCAACTGTATTCATTAGCTAGTGCTCTTAGGAGAAAAATGACACCCCATTGGAATGAATTGACATACCTTAGGGGTGCCAGAAAAGCATAACTACACCTACCTGTTTGCTTCTTCGAAAATGGCTGCTTGTACTAAAATGTTCATAACTGTTAGAGACATGACGGAAAGGTATACAAGGTATACCATTTTGGAAAGTAGACATTCTCCTGCATCAAATGAGGGGTCACTTGCCTTTCTACCCCTGGGTTGAAGTGCACAAATATTTCCAAAAGGTGGCGCTATGGGAATAAATACATGTTTTTTTTACATTTCCACCACTTCAAAGATACTAAAATCTTTGAAAACCATAACATTTCCTGCTGTATTCAGTACCTGCTACCAACATGAGAAAAATGGTAGCCCATTTGTGTGGCTTAACATACAATATGTGGGTGCTAGGAACACGTACGTAAACCTGACACTTTTGTTTCTTAAATTATCTGCTTGCACTAAAATGGTTATAACCATAATAGATATGCAGGAAAGGTAGAAAACAATGCCATTTTGGAAAGAAAACAACCTGACGCATCTAATGAGGGGTCACTTGCCTTCATACGCAAAGGCTGGCATGCACAAATGCTTCCAGGAGGTGGCGCTAATGAAAAAAAAGGCATTTTCTTACATTTCTGCCCCTTCAAATGTATGGAGCTCTGTGAAAACCATGGAATTTTCAACTGCATTCGTTAGCTAAAGCTCTTAGGAGTCAAACGACACCCCATTGTTATGAGCTGAACTACCTTAGGGAGTGCTAGAAGTAGAAAACTACACCTACTACAAACTGATGTTTCTAACATTTTCTCAAACCTGACTTGCCTCTATGAAAATGGCTATAACACCTTCAGAAGTGAAGAAAAGGTAGATAAACTATACCATTTTGGAAAGAAGACAACATGCCGCATCTAATGAGGGGTCACTTGCCTTTTTACCCCTAAGTTAGTTGGCACAACTATTTCCAGAATGTGGTGCTACAGGAAAACAAACAAACATTTCTTTTACACTTCATTCACTTCAAAGATACTAAAATGGTTCAATGGCGTGGTATTTCCTAGGAGGACTTCTTGCCAGCCTAAGAAAAATGGTACTCAACTGCTGTGGGTTGACATACCAATTTGAGTGACAGGAGCGTAGCTACCAGTGAAATAGGAATGGGAAAGCAAACAGTGTATGTGTGATTTTATGGCTAACAGATGAAAGAAGCTAGGGCGTCAGCCAGTGTACGCGCGGACCTGTGACTACCAGTGTAACAGTGTGGGAGGGTGAGGGATTAGGCAGTGTGTGTGGGTATGAGCAGAGGAGCAAGGATGGTGGAGATGGTGGGGCAGTGTCTGAGAGTGTGTATGGGAGATCTGTGACTACCAGTGTGCACTGTATGTCCCCCTCATACAAAGTTTGATTCCCAGCCTGAATCTAGTGCATACTGGTACTTTGAGTCTACCAATAGGCAGTGGAAACAGGCTGGGGGTCAGGCTGGGGAATGGGACTGCCAGTTGGCTGTGGAACCAGGCAGGGGAATACGGTACGTGTGTGTGTGTGGGGGGGAATCGGAGGCATTTTTTGTGCATGCCACAAGGGTGCCCAATGCACTGCAAAGCAATGCGTTGGACCCTCTGTTGCACACAAAGAGTTTTTTTTTTTTAATTATTATTTTGTATTCATACCTCGTTGGGGAGGCGGTGTCAGGAACATTCCTGGTGTCCCCCATCCAGGTCTAAAAACAGAATAATAAAAAAAAAAAGTGTGTTTGTGTGTTACAGGGGGTCCAACGTATTGCAAAGCACTGTGTTGGACCCCCCCTGTGACACGTGCATTTTTTGGGGCTTTTCCCCCAATACTTTTGTGTAGACCTCGTTGGGGGCATCAGAACCCATACAATGAGGTCTAAATAAAAAATAAAAGGGGAAAAAAATAATCCTTTGGGTGCCACAGGGGTGTCCAGTGGATTGCAAAGCAATGCATTGGGCCCCTGTAGCACACAAAGGGTTAATTTTTTTATCGTTACTTTGTATTCAGATGGCCACCAAACAAGCTCTGATCACAAAGTAATGATAAAAAGTCCTGTGTGTGTGCCACAGGAAGGGGGTCTGCATTGAACCCCTATCCCAGTGGCACACACAGGGTTAAATTTTTTTTTATTTATTTTTTTTTATTATATACCTCATTGAGGGGCATCAGGACCCCCTGATCCCTCCCCAATGAGGTCTTAGTAAAAAAAAATATATATGTCCACAAATGGAGTGACCCTGTGAGTGCCACAAGGGTCTCCAGCGCATTGCAAAGCAATGCATTGGATCCTTGTGGCACTCAGAGGGTTAATTTTTTTTCTATCATTACTCGGTAATCAGAGCTTGTTGGGGGGCCATCAGGACCAATCCTGATGACTCCCCCAACAATCTCTGATAACAAAGTAATGATAAAAGCCCTGTGTGTGCCGCAGAAGGGGGGCTGCATTGCCCCCCCCGTAGCACACACAGGGTTAATTTTTTTTTAATTTACTTTTTTTTATTATAGACCTCATTGAGGGGTATACAAACCCCCCTGATCCCCCCAATGAGGTCTTACCAAAAAAAAAAAAAAAAAGTTATCAAAAAAAGTGTCCCTGTGAGTGCCACCGGGGTCTCCAGCGCATTGCAAAGCAATGCATTGGACCCTTGTGGCACTCAGAGGGTTAATTTTTTTTTATCATTACTTTGTAATCAGAGCTTGTTGGGGGGCCATCAGGAGCAATCCAACAATCTCTGGTAACAAAATAATGATAAAAGCCCTATGTGTGCCACAGGAGGGGGGGGGTGCATTGGACCCCCACCTGTGGCACACACAGGGTTAATTTTTTTTTTTTTTCCCAATTATAGACCTCATTGAGTGGCATCAGGATCCCCCCTGATCCCCCCAATGAGGTCTTTAAAGAAAAAAAAAATCCCCCCCAAAGAATTGACCCTGTGAGTGCAACAGGGGTCTCCAGCACATTGCAAAGCAATGTGCTGGGACCCTGTGGCACTCACAGGGTTACTTTAATTTTATTTATTTTTTTTTTATTTTTTTTTTTAATACTTTTCAGACCTCGTGGGGGACATCAGGACCCCTCCTGGTGTCCCCCCCAGTCATTGATCTCCCAGCCGATAGGCTGGGAGATCAATGATGCGACCGCAGGAGAGCAAGAGCTCTCCTGCCCTTCTCTCCTACCACCGGTAGGAGTGAGCAGGACCGGGGAAACTTCCCTAACGTCATCGGTGACATGGAGGATTCCCCCGGTCCCGCCCACTCCTACCCGGAAGTTCGGGTAGGAGAGAGGGGGAAGGAGAAACTCTGTTTCTCCTTTGTGTTTATTGATCTCCCAGCCCGATCGGCTGGGAGATCAATAACTGGGGAGGCATGAGGAGTGATCCTCATGCCTCCCCATGAGTGCCAGGGTTTTTTGTTTTTTTTAATGCGGCCATTGCATGCCGGTTATACCGGCTCATGCAGTGACCACATTTCACTCTTACGCCGTACGAGCGTGGCACAGCAGGTACAGCTGTGTCCACTCGTACGGCATAAGTAGCTGGCACTCTAGGGGTTAAGTCTTTCAGGGTAAAAGTGATATGCAGCTAATCGTTCTGCAATGTGTTTCTCACCCCTCTGACACTCGAGGGGCCGTATGTTCAAAAGGAAAGTGGAGGTGTTCTGGAGCAAACCACTTGCTCTCAAGGGGAGAACAAAAATTCCCATTGATTTAAACAGGGATTTTAACCCTTTGAATGTTAGAGATATCGCCAGTGCATTTTAAAGGGATAGTAACACTTAAGTATAACTAATCCCTATAGTAAAGTCCTATTAAAAATAAATGTATTGCCCCCAGTGTCATCTCTCAATCCTTTATGGTTTGAGAGATGATCGCTTCTCAAGTTGCCCTCCCCCTTCCCCGAAGTCAGCGTTGTAGCTGACTGAACAGAAATTCGGTCATAGATCATTAGGCGGCTCTGCAGCAGAGCCGCGATCGCGTTAATAAAAAAAAAATCTTTCACTAAAATGGTCTTCTATGTGTGCTTGCAAACCAAGCACACGTAGAAGACCATTTCAGTAAAAGTTTCATTTTTTATTCACGTGATCTCGGCTGTGCTGGAGAGCCGCCTGAAAGTCGTACAACTTGCTTCCCTGCAGTCAGCTAGAACGCTGACTACGGGGAAGGGGGAGGGAGGGCAACTTTAGGAGCGATCATCTCTCAAACCATAAAGGTTTGTGAGATGACACTGGGGGCAATACATTTATTTTTAATAGGACTTTAATATAGGGACTAGTAATACTTGCTACACAAGCCTTCTGCCTCAGATTTTCCCATTGGACCAAACTGTTTTTACTTTCAGTTCATCTCCCCTGTCCCATTTACTGTTTCTATAATGAGGTGTTTCATTTCCCGAACAGAATGAGCTTCTCAGCCTTTGCATAAATACAAGTAGAATGATGACATACAAGTAAGCAAATCAATCCTAAACAAATCACGATAATGATGTTAGCAAGCCAAAACCTTTGCACACTATCACTTTTCTCTGGAATTAAGATATCACTATATCAGAGCTGACTCTCGCTCCCTGTCTAGCATCTCAGGAACCAGGTAATGATGGACACTCATTTTTTACTTAGATTTAGGCACTGAGAAGAAAGGTGGAGCAATTCTTGAGTACAGCAAGTGCACCATAAGGAACAAATGCGAATTCCTAACATTCCCATTGATTTAATGGCTCTTTTAAACCATTGAATACTAGAGGTCTTTACTGTATTGCACATTATTGTGTTGAAGACATCTCTTGCATTCAAGAGTTTAAAATCCCAATTTTATTTCTTCTCTGTGGTGCAGTTTGTTTGCACCAGAATTACTTGCCTTTTCTATTGAACATAAGTCCCTTAGGGGGAGATGTATAAAACTGGAGTTATAAAGAAAGTGTCTGTAAAATTGTCTTAAAGCGACATAGGTATTTGTATAAACATCTATCGACATTTTGCGAAGCTCTGACTCCAGTTAGTTGACTTTTTTGAAAAGTGGAGTAGAAGTGGTCTTGGCATATAAGAAATGTGTCCCAGTGTATTTATAAAGAAATTTGATAATTGCACCAAAACTAAAGGCAGTTTTAGGGATGAAATCATAACGCCAGGTAAAACCTGTTCTTATTGGAAGTATATAATACCACTATGTGTGCGAATATACATTCGCAGGTGCAAATATTCTCAGAATATTCTCTGATAGACATATTTACTTCTTTATAAATATGACCAGGAGTTGTGAATTTTAGTGACAATTCTTAAGTATACACTAAGAAGGCTTTTAATACATCACCCCCTTAGGGCCTAATTCAGCAAGCTAAAGTGGAGTCATTCTGGGGCAAATCAACTGTACCATAGGGGAAAATGGAAATTCCCGTATTTCCCAGTGATTGCTAGGGAGGTCTCAAATGCACTGAGAAGCATTATGTTGGATATCTCTTCAGCTGGTTTAAAGCCTAATTTAAATCTAAGGAAATTCCATTGACCACCTGTGGTGCAGCTGGTTTTCACTAGAATTGTCACACTGTTGAATTAGGCCTTAAAGGGATAGTAATACTTTATTATTACTATCCCCCATATTGTAGATATTTGCAAAATAATTTAATAGCCCCAAGGTTCATCTCTCAAACCTTTATGGTTTGAGAGATAACCGAAGGCAAAGTTCCCCCCTCCCTCCCCCTTCCCTGAAGTCAACGTTGTGCTGACTGCAGGGGAAGTCTGTCGTACGACAGGCTTATGGATCTGCAGCTGAGCCGAGATCCCGTTCGTGAAAAAGAATTATTTCACTGAAACGGTCTTCTACATGTGCTTGGTTTGCAAGCACACATAGAAGACCTTTTCAGTGAAATAATTATTTTTCACTAATGCGATCGCGGCTCTGCTGCAGAGCCGCCTGATGAAAGTCAGACCGGATATCCCTGCAGTCAGTACAACTCTGACTTCAGGGAAGGGGGAGGGAGGGGGGAACTTTGCCTTCAGTTATCTCTCAAACCATAAAGGACTGAGAGATGAACCTGGGAACTATTAAATTATTTTGCAAATATCTACAATATGGGGGATAGTAATAATAAAGTATTACTATCCCTTTAAATTAGTGGGCATTGCTGTAGTAGTGAGCTGGACTGCCATCAGAGGGTTACATACAAGAAGTACCAATGTATGGTTTCCAGTAAAGAAGGGAAGCCTGCCTCTCTAATCAGACACCGATGCCCCCACAGCCCCATCAATGTGGGTCTTTGTCAAAAGATGAACAGACTGACTCAGCAGGATTCTGGAGGATCTCCTGGTGGGCCCACTTTTTAAGTATATTCTGTTGGTAGCATAGCAGAGAACTGAAGAGAACCTCTGCCTCTCTGTCCTCCATTTCATATCCAACATAGTAGAACAGTTCCACAGGTTCCGTCTTTACATATTTTCCAGGTTGCAGTGCAAATGTGTGTGTGTGTGTGTGTTTTGTGGGGAGGATAGCTTTATATTTGAACTGGGACTCAGGATTTCTTCATGACAGCCCTGCTGGAGGAGAAGCTTTATTTATAATTGCTACTTGCTAGTTGAATTAATATAAAGCATTGTTAGATCTAGTTTAGCATTCTGATTCCTGCAAGTCTCTGACAGAAAACTAGGGCAAAAGAGGAGTATTTCTATGGCAAAAAAATAAATATCCATAGGGTACAAAAAAGATTCCCAAAATGCTCATTGATTTAAATGAAACTTTCATCTTCTTTAATGCTATTTGGTTCTTAAACTAATGTGCTGTAGACCTTTAAAGCATCCAAGTGGTTAAAAGTCTCATTGAAATCAATGGGTCATTTTATTAGTTCCTTATGGTTCAGTTAATTTGCTCCAGAATTTCTTCAGTTCTCAGCCTCACTGGGTTTTTTTTAAAGAATCTTGAATTCTTACATATTGAACTAATAAGAGCTTTGAAATTCCTTGATTTCTCCTGCATCAAGCGGTTAATTACTTGTGTTGCATTTGAAACCAAAAATTGTTGTTTTTCTTATTTTGATTGTTATTATCATAAATGTATTCTTTATTGTATTATTATTATTGACTATATAAATTCTTACATTTATGCAGGGAGCTGAACTGTAAGAGACTTCAGTCTTCCAGTTCAGTCTCTTCCCACAGGACCAATGGGATAGCACCATGGACCACTGTTCTACTCACCAGTATATCCTCTGTGGCTCACAATGCAGCCCTAGTTTCATCAGTAGGTCTGTTTCCAGGGGAGCAGATCTGCCAGTCTACATGACAGTTTCCCTTTATAGGAACAGTATGATATAGGGATGTGTGAAAATGTCCTCTACGGGAAGAAACTGGCACATTTCTCTTTTGTAGGAATTCTCATGTGAAGGTTATTTCTGCCAATTTCAGGCTTTTGTGATCACTTGGCCTGAATGAACGTGCAGAGAGGACCACAATTGCAGATACTCTGATGAATAACCAAACACTCATCTGAGACAACATATTTGGGGCCCAGTGATGTGATATATTGTGTGTGTTTGTTTGTATGTGTATTAACGCCTAACTGGAAGGTTATCCATTTGAAATCAACATGCTTAACTACCTGAGGATCATAGGCATAGGGGTGTGTAACACATTGCTTCACAACACATTTACTTTGCAATACATTCACTTCACAATGCATCACAATGGGGGAGATTCACTAAGTGGTGATAAAGTGGAGTTGACTTCTCAAGTTTATCACTTCTACAATTCCTATGTTATTCTACAAAGTCTATACACTAAGATCTACAGAGTTGAAGAAATCTTAGTGCATAGGCTTCATAGACTAACAAAGGAATTGGAGAAGTGATAAACTGGAGAAGTATGCAGAAATGACAAACATCGCTCACAGTAGTCTGACTCTTATCAAGCTTATGTAAATAAATATATTTAAAATGGATATTAATCTTGCTCTGAGTTTTGTTCATTTAATGTTACCACTTTGAGCAAGCCCTGTAATAATATCTTTCTTGTGTTTAGAAATGTCCTTAATATGTTATGATTTCATTTATTTTATTTTATGGGATAATATCCCTAGTTACAATCTAATGTATCCTGTTCATTATATGAGACCCATATGAAATGAGCATAATGCACTTGGATCATCCTGAAAATAATTATCTTTAATGACCATTTAATTGCTCTACCTTCTTAGATACTGGGGGTCCAAATGAATATAAACTGAGACTGTGATCTCAGAATGAACAGGAAGATGTACACATCTCTGTGGCTTCTGCTTATAACAGGTAAGTGATGGAACACTGAGAGGCTTCAAAAGATTATTTTTTTCTGTTTAGGCTGGCTTGTTAGACACCATTGTATCAGTGTTATACTGATTGATAAATGTATCATTCTTCCTTTGCCAGGGGAGGGCTGGCAACTTTTGGCCTGGGGGGCAAGTACAATTAAGTGGCCTGTTTCTATTACCGCTCCAGCCCAATGTCCAAGCCCACCCTTTTGTTAATGTTATAGCTGGCATTAATGTTATGGATTAAGTCAAGTGATACCTCAGAGCTTATAACTAAATGGTAGTGCACTACTGATATCACAGAGATGACAATTGAAATGGAGGTACACTAGTGATACCACAGAGCTTACAACTGAAATGGAGCTACACTAGTGATACCGCAGAGCTTACAGCTGAAATGGAGCTACAATACTAGTGTAGCTCCTTAAATTCTGTTTACTCCATTTACAGCAGCAAATGGGAAATTGAGTGAGGCAGTGTCCCACTGGCCCATATTCATGACCAGCCTGGGGGGCAATTGCCCCCTTGCCCCCCAGGCCAGCCCTCCCCTGTCCTTTGCAGAGAGACAGACAGACGTTATATTTTATTCTGTGTAGCAGCACAGCTGTAAGTGTGCAGCTAGCTAGTTGAGGGACAAGGAAAATTGTGCCACTAGTATTATCTTGCCCATCTCTGGTCTTACTTGTTACTTTTCTTTCCTTTCATTATGATAAACGATCAATAACTGTCATGTTCTGGAATATGCAAATGTATTTCAGTGACCACACTATGTCTTATTTCCTGTACACCTACAATGAAATAATTCCCCTGGCTTTTATTAGCCCTAAGAGGAGAGAGAAGAAATTTCCATTAACCTAAATGAGGCTTTTTATCATTTGTATGCATTTCACTGAGATGGAGAACTCTCCAGAATTGAAGTGGTTAAAAAGGCCCATTTAAAGCAATGGATGTTTTTATTTGTGTTTCCAGGGATAACTAATTGAAATCCCCATAAATGTAAATGGGGCTTTTAACCCTATTGAACTTTATAGATATGTCCAATGCATTACAAAGCAAAGTGTTGGGAATCTCCTTAGCATACAGTGGGTTAAAACCCCCATTTAAATCAATTTATAGGAGTTTTTTATGGTTTGCTCTTGAATTGTTCAGCTTATGTACTGATATTGTATTTTTCTCTGTACACAGGAGGCATTATAAAACACAGATGCACTACCAAGGATGTCTCCATAGGAATATCTGTACCAACCAATGTAGCAGGTACATTAAACACGTACTGTGCATTTATCTGTGTATTTGAGTTAGCACTTTATAATAGTTGCTGATGAACTATAACATTACATATGTTCATTAAAGTGGAACATTCACATTACACAAACCGGTGTCCAGTGGCTTTTATTAGTAAAATTAAATTAGCGTCGTTTTTTTTTACTTTTATTTACCTATTATTGCAGATATTAAGACTTGTAATCGGGTACTTCCACCTTGTGCGGCACACAGTATGGGCGGCACAGCGGAGCAGGACTTCCCACCTCCCTGCCAGCTGCCCCAGGGAGCGCGTTCACGCTCCCCTTCGTAGTTATATTTATGTGGTGTAGCGTTACAGCAAGTTCCATTTACCATGCTACTGAGCTTGCAGTTCAAGATTAAATTGTTTTTGTGGTAATTATCACCACACTGATCAGCAGATTGTACATAACTTATTCTGAGTGTAAAGATTTACACAAAAGTTTACAATCAGTTCTTAGGGTCATCCATGTCTGGCATATTACACTCATTAGCATTACGTGCCAGGCTATTTATTCATCTATGCTTTGCCTGTATATTCTTTTTAATTTTGTCAATGAGACTAATAAAATATATTTTGTGAAAATGAATGATAAAGCTGAAATTTAAAATTTAAACTGTTTTCATAGTGTTCAGGAAATTTGATTTCATCCCAATTCTTTAACCCTTTGAGTGACAGAGAGGTATTTAACACATTTCAATGCATTGGATACCTCTCTGACACTCATAGAGTTAACCCTTTGAGTGCCAGAGGGGTACACAACGCATTGCAGAGCAATGTGTTGCATACCCCTCTGGCACTCAAAGGGTTAAACCTGCAGAATAAGTTTCTATTTTCCAGTAGATACTACTTTTTTCAGTTGAATAATTATTTTTCTTTTTTACTGTTACAGGCAACCCAATCAAATCAAAAATAACTAGCAGAACAATTCAGTCCACATCAGCAGCAAATCTCACAGTAGTGACAATGGTAACAATTGACATAATCAAATCCAGGAAACATACCGGACGTTCAGTAATGGATCCACTAATGAATAGTACCGGGCCCTCATTAAGCACATTAACATCATCTAAAAATACATCTGAGACAAGTGTAGAACCAATGACCTCTGGCACAAGTGAAACAAGAACTGCTGTTGCATCAACTGTCAAATCTGCATCCAAAGTTGCATCTCCACTCAGTTCCCTTCTTGACTTTAGCGCTGCTGATACATCCCATTCAACATCTAACAACAGGGAAGCATCTGTGTCTAGATGTCCATATAAGTCAGTTATTGCACCCACAAAAAGTTCCCAGTCTGAAAATGCTACAGTATATACAGTACATATGCCACCTTATTCCAGCACTGCTTCTATAAAACATTTTACATCTGACCTCAATATTGAACATTCAATGAATTCTCTATCCGAGTCAATTTCCACACCAACAAACAGTCTTGCAACTGACCTGAGTAATACAATCATAAGCCAATCCACGCTGAAATCCATTGCAACATCTAAAACACGTTATCAAACAAAATCTAGTGCTGCCTCCACAACAAGCCCCACATCTGCATTGGCAAGCAGTTGGACTTTACAGTCTGGTACTGCATCTACAACCAATTATCAATCTAATAACAAAATTGCATCTACAATCAGTTCAACAAACAAATATAATGATTTGCCCAAAACTAAGCTCCAGTCTGTATCCACTGCTACATCAGGAAGCAGGTCTTACTTTGATACCAGATTTGCATCTATGCCTACAACTGGCTCATCATTTGAAACAATTTCCATATACTTAACTAGCACCTGGACTGGCTCAAGTGTGGCTCCTACAACTAGTTCCACGTATCGGTCTAATCAAGCTAGTGGTTTATCTACGGCTAGTTTAGAGTCCAATGCATCAGCAACAAGTACTGTATCTGAATTAAGTACTGAATCTACAGACAGCGCTAACAATGTAGCAAGTGCTTTGTTTTTAACCAGTTTCCAATCTAAATCCAATAACATGTCCACTATATCTGATTCTTATGCTACTTCTATAACAAATTCCAGATCTGATTCCAAGAGACATGATGCAATTACTGCATCCACAAACAGTTCTACAGCTGAATTAAATATGAGATGTATAACTGGCACCCCAAGCGGATCTCCTAAAATGTATATCCAGTCTGAATCCACAAATGCATCTACAATCAGCTTCTTATCAGAGTCCAGTGATGTTTTTGTGAATAGTTCCCAAATTGAATACGTGGCATCTGCCATTATATCGTTACCTGACTTTAGTATCACTTCTACAACTAGTCCCCAGTTTGAATCCACAGCTGTATCTGCAGTCAGCTCCCCATCTGACTCCTTTACTGATTCAACAATTAGCTACAAATCTAAATCCATTCTATCACCCACACATAATGACAGTATTTCACCCACAGCAAGTTTTCAGTCTGTATCCACTGCTACACTGACAACCACATTCACATCTAAATCCAGTGTTGCTCCTACAACCCCTTTTCCATCTGTTCCTACAAAAAGTTCCTTATTTGAATTTAGTGCTTTAACCGATTATCCATATGATGCAAATGTTGTACCTACGATCAGATTGCTATCTGAATCTATTGTTACACCTACAGTTAGCTCCCTCTATGAGTTCAGTTTCATGATATATGCAAGCCCCTCTTCAGAATCAAGTTCATTGTGTAAAATCAGATCCATATCAGAATCCAGTTCAGTTCCTGCAACCAGATCCACATTTGAATATAGTTCTGAGCCTAAAACCAATGTCCTACTTAAATCCAACACTGCACTGTTAACAAGTTTATTTTCTGAATCCAATACTGCAGCTGCAACCAGTTCTATATATGACTCTAGGTCTGTATGTCCAACCAGTTCTACAGCTAGTTCTGTATTTGCATCAAGTTCCACATCTGACAACAGTGCTAGATCAACCACCACTTCCAAATCTAAATCCAGTTCCTCACCTATGATCATCTCCCCCTCAGAATCCAGTTTTCCTTTTGATTTCAATTCAATATCTACTACCAGTGCCACAACTGAATCCAACCCTCATGAGCAATTGACTTCCACATTGAAATCCAGATCAGCACCTATAATTACTTCCCCATTTAAAGTCAGAGCATCATCTACAACCAATTTGCTATGTGAATCCAATACTGCATCTACATTTTGCCCTTCAGAGCCCATTTCTCATCTAAAACTGGTTTATACACTTGAATCAGACTTACTTATAATAGGATTACCAGCTGAATCAAACTGTAAACTTCCAACATATTCCTTATCTGATTCAAGTACTGCACTACTCTCCAGGTCCATATCTGCAAATTTCAGTCTGACACGTTCTATTCACTTCAGAATACTAAACAGAAATTATTCCAGTGAATTGAAGAACTCATCTTCTAAGGAATATCAGGACCTGAAGACAGAAACTGAAAACATAGTAAGTGAACGCTGACCACTTACATATCCATACCTAAGAAAATGATTTAGTGCCAAACAACTTAACAATTCTTATTTTCTGTGCAGGGAAAACGTTATTTTAGACACTATGAGCAATATGTATAAAATAATAGTGGAGCAGTTATGGGGCAAACCAAGTGCACCCTAAGGAACAATTAAAAACCCCACAAAGCCCCATTGACATTAATGGGTCTTTTAACACACTGAATGCTAGAGAGGTGTCCATTGCATTGTTCATTAGAGACCTCTCTACCATTCAAGTAGTTATACAACTACTTACAATGGAATGTCTTATTTTTCCAAAATGATGCAGTGTGTGTAAGTGTGTTGGTGTGTGGAGTGTGCATATGTATGTGTGTGTTTATGACTTTGGTAATGTCTTACAGCTGTATGAATCTTGGCCAATGGCCCGCAAGAGCAAACCTGGCTTGAGAAATTGCAATGTGTCAATAATGTAAATATTTGTGTGTGCTTGTAGTTTGTTCATTGTGTAGTTGGATGGCATGTGAAAAGCTGTGTATTTGTATCAATTGTTTGTACTTATGTTTAGAAGAATAGCAGAATTATATGACGTTGTTGAACCTTTTATTGTGTAATGGACGCAATGCCAAGAGGGCATCTGACAATCAGTGCAGTTTTTGCACTGTTGTTGCAGTACCAAATAAGAGCAGAGGGTGACTTCTTCTCTGCCACCCTTAGGAGCCCCTCGCCCATGCTCCATCACATCTGCCACCCTGTCCCATTTGCCACAGTGGAGAGAGAGAGGGAGGGAAGGCAATGAAAGGAAGAATAAAAGGGAGCATCAAACCCTGTTTGCCATGGGGAACTGGAGTGGCCCCCTTGTTCACTGTGGAAAATGGGAGGGACAACTCTGTTCGCTGTGGTGAAGGAGGTGGTGACAAAGGGGAGGGACTTCACTGTTTGCAGTGGCAAAGGTAAGGAGCCATTATTTTTTGAGAAAGGGAGGGGACACCTTGTTCACCGTAGCAATGGGGAGGAGCCATTTGGCTGAGAACTGCCTCCTCCTAAGGAACGCCCTGAAATGCCCATAGACTGTCCCAATTTCCTCCCCTTGGTGCAAATAACATTAATATGGGAGGAATTCTGGTGTATGCAGCTTAGTAAATTGGTGTTAGGCAGGCACAGAACTAGAAATTCAATTCCAGTTCCTGATTTAGTGCAGAGTCACAAATTACATTAAATCCAATAGTGTAAGAATCTCTGTGGGATTTTTAAGGAATAATTTGTAGATTTGATTTACCATATCTGATATCTGTAGCTAGACTTTTAGTGGTTTGTTGTAAGTGGGGTTTTTTCCATGATATTTGCATGTATTTTGGGACACCCTTTTATTTCCCTCATGTTTACTGCCAAGGTGGAGTACTGTGTGCCTATGTCAGTATTTATTTAACTGTCTTTTTTTCTCCCATAACCCTGTGCTGATGAAAACCATAAACTAAGAAGCGTGTATTTTGTTATTTATATGTTGACTTTGCTTCTCAAAAAATTAATTTCTCTGTTGTCCAATACAGGTTACTGGTATCATTGGGTAGGCGATCAGCCCCTTTAAGTAGGCAGGAACAAAGTGACTGCTGGGTGGAGCCTACCGCCTCTCCTTAGCTTGCAGCCAGCCAGTTCCCATCCAGTAAGATTTGTTCCTTGGTGAAGACACAAGGCAAGAGAACAGTTCTGCTATAGTTTTAGCTTTTTTTTATTATTTTCTATTAGATATGGGATATCACCATTAGACAGATTACCATCACTGACAATTCCCATCACCCAAATGTGAATAGCTCAGTTTACCTGGTGCTTTTGTGGATCTAAGCCCTGGGGGGAGAATCTTGGCTGCAAGTTCTTTCCTCAGGAGTTGCCGACTGAGGCTTCTTCTTGATATATGGTAATCTGAAGATAGAAGACCTGTGTGGCGGACCCGTGGGTTTTGCAGGTGGTGGCTGTGGGGTACAGGATTCCCTTCCCCTCCCTCCCTCCCAAACCTTCTCTTCTCGCTTTCCTCTGTGAGCAGAAAAGCACCGCCTTTTTCGTGGGAGCCATTCAGTCCCTTCAGAAAAGGGCACTCTTAGAACCAGTTCCTCCTCAGGGGAGGGGGTTGGGATTCTACTCCAACCTCTTCTTGGTTTCCAAGAAAGAAGGAGGCTGTCATCCCATTTTGGATTTGAAGGATCTCTACTCCTTTGTGGTCAGGTCCCAGTATCGCCAGGAGTCACTACAGACGGTGATCGCTGCCATGTCCTCTGGGGAATTTCTGGCTTCTCTGGATCTTTAGGATGCATACTTGCACATTACCATTCATCCAGAGAGCCAGCAATATCTCCACTTTGCCTGTGACCGAGGATATTTCCAGTTTTCTGCCCTCCCCTTTGGCCTGACCATGGCTCCTCAAGTCTTCAACAGAGTCCTAGGAGCCTTGATCTCGTCCTCCATCGGGACGGCATCAGAGTTACCCCGTACATGGGCGACCTTCTTCTGAAGGCATCTTCTCCAAAACTCCTTCTTCAGCAGGTGCAGGACTGCATTTATGCTCTGTCCCGTCACGGGTGGATCATCAATATGGACAAGTCGGACCTTGTTTTTTCTGGGCATCCTCTTTGACACTCAGAGAGGGATGGTGTTTCTCACGGATGAAGTGGCCCATCAGATAGCGCTGAAGGTCCAGGCTGTTCTGAATCAGGATCCGGTTCCAGCCAAGAAGTTGTCATCCCTGGTGGGGAAGTTCATTTGCACCATAGAAGTGATTCCATTTGCCATGGCTCATACCAGAGAACTCCAGAGGTTTCTAATCCTGGCCTGAAGAGGTCGACCGGATCTCCTGGAGAGGTCCCTATCTCTCCCTCTTCACGTGGAACTGAGCCTCTCGTGGTGGCTCAACCTGGAAAACCTGCTGAAAGGCAGGCCCTTCATGGTGCCATTCTGGACAATAGTGATGACGGATGCCAGCCTCTCCAGATGGGGAGCGGTCCTGGGGCACTTGAATGCTCAGGTCCGGTGGTCCCAGGGGGAATCTCTCCTTCCTGTCAATGTCTTGGAGCTTCGGGCCATATTTCGTGCCCTGTGCCACTGGACGTGCCAACCGAAGGGTTCAGTTGGACAATGCCACAGCGATAGCCTACATCACCAAGCAGGGTGGCACAAGAAGTCTCGCAGCCTGGTTAGAGGTCAAGGCTATTTTGTCCTGGGCAGAGGAGCATGTCCCTGCCATTTCCATGGTTCATATTCCTGGCGTAGACAACGTTCTGGCAGACTTGCTCAGTCAACACACAGTGGACAGAGGAGAGTGGGAACTGCAACAAGAGGTGTTTGACCTCATTGTCCAGCTGTGGGGTGTTCAGTGCATCGACCTGATGGTGACAAGACACAACAGGAAGGTCCCGACATTCTGCTCTCGCTGAGCAGACCCCCTGGCTCTAGCAGTGAATGCCTTGTTGGTTTTTTCCTCTGGCATACCTCTTTCCTCCCATTCCCCTGTTGCACAGGGTGATCAGGAAAATGAGACTGGAGTGCTGCCCAGTCATTCTGATTGCTCCGTACTGGCCTTGACAGGCTTGGTTTCCGGAGCTTCTGGATCTCTCAGTGGCGGAACCTCTTCCTCTCCCCTTCCGTCCGGATCTTCTTCTACAGGGTTACCTGCGGAAGGAGAATGTTCATCGTCTGGCTTTGATGGCATGGAGGTTGAATCCTCAGTTTTGAAGAAGAAGGGTTTTTCTTGTGGTGTGGTGGCTACTTTGCTTAGTGCCCGTAAGCCTGTTTCCTCTAAGGCCTACCATTGAGTTTGGTCTACCTTTCTCTCTTGGTGTGTTGATAGGGACCTGTCTCAGGATTTTGATCTTCCTACGGTCCTTTCTTTCCTACAGGATGGTATGGATAAGGGTCTTAGTTTGAGTTCTCTTAAGGTTCAGACTTCTGCTCTCTCTGTTTTCTTTCAGAGGCACCTTGCTATTCTTCCTGATGTCAAGGTTTTCTTCCAGGGTTTCGCTCATACCCATCCTGTGTTTAAGTCTCCCATTCCTCAGTGGGACCTTAACTTGGTTCTGGGCATCCTTTAGCGCCCTCCCTTTGAGTCCTTGGCCACTATTCCTCTACGTCTGCTGACGTGGAAGATGGCTTTTCTCCTGGCGATCGTGTCTGTTCGCCGTGTTGCGGAGCTGCATGCCCTGTCCTGTAGGCCAACCCTCTTGGTGTTTCACAAGGACAAGGCGGTACTTTGCACTTCACAGGAGTTTCTCCCAAAGGTGGTGTTTGAGTTCCACATTAATCAGGAGATTGTGGTTCCTTTTTTCTGCCCTAACCCTACTTTTGACAAGGAGAAGGATCTTCACTTATTGGATGTTGTGCGTTGTCTCAAGTTCTATGTGCATCGCACTGAGCCCTTGCAACAGTCTAACACTCTTTTTCTCATTCCCGAGGATCTCAGGAATGGGAAGCCTGCTTCCAAGGTAACCATTGCTTCTTGGATCAAGTCCACTATTCGTAAGGCTTACAAACTTAGGAAGAGGCCTGTCCCCTTTCGGGTCACGTCTCATTGTACGAGGTCTATTGGGGCATCTTGGCCTACAAGAGTCAGGCCTCAGCTGATCAGTTGTGCAAGGTGGCCACTTGGTCTTCTGTGCATACCTTTTTTAAACACTATCGTTTGGATGTGCTGGCATCGGTTGATGCCAGTTTTGGGAGGATGATCCTGGAGGCTGCCTTGCCTGTCTAGGATCTCCTTCATCTCTTCAGTACTCTTTCACACTTGAGCCCTGTTGGATCTAGTTCAGTGTGCTGTGTAACATTCCTGGGGTCTGTTTTTACCCCCGTTCAGTGTCCGTTGACACTTTGTAGTTATTGTTGCGCTATTCAAGATCTGTTGGTTCATTGGTGCTCTGTTGACTTTGGGGGCCTGCACCTGGTCCTTGCCTGTCTTTCTGCCCTGGGAAACTTAATGGATGGACATCCCAAAGTTACCAGTAACCTGTATAGGAGGATTTTAGTCTTACCTGTTAAATCTTTTTCTCTTAGTCCATACAGGTTACTGGTCTCCTGTCAAGGGACCATGCTTGGCTCTCCTGTGGCAAAACGTGGGGGTCCTTTCTGGTTCATGCTCACAGGAGTCTTCCTTTTCCTTCTTACTACCTAGTCAATAGTTAGTCTTCAAATCTTACTGGATGGGGATTGGCTAGCTGCAAGCTAAGGAGTGGAGGTAGGCTCCACCCAGCAGTCATTTCTCAGAATTGTTCCTGCCTACTTAATGGGGCTGATCGCCTACCCAAAGTTACCAGTAACCTGTATGGACTAAGAGAAAAGGATTTAACAGGTAAGACTAAAATCCTCTTTTTCTGGGTCTGGAAACTTTTTACATGCAGTTGTTTTATGTAGAAAGCAAAGTCATAAATATAAATATAAAAAAGAACAATAGTCTTAAAATATTTAGCTAAAATAGCAAATGTCAAATTGTAAAACATTGATTACAATAAGATAAGCTCTAATTCATAAAATATTGTTTGCTTCATGTAAGCAGATGTTAAAATAAAATAGACTGTCCGAAGTCTATCATACTATAGTGAACGGTGGTGGGAGCAAAACATATGGACTATTGGATAGGCTTTGCAATTAAGGAGGTATAGGGTCTCTTTGATAAATTAGTGGGTTATCTGATATAAAGTTTTCAAGAAATGTTAATTGGGCCCCTTTTGTTTGTATCATCAGAGAAGCAGACAAGGGAGACGACATAGTCATACAGGCCAGAGAAGACTACCTGACAGAAGCTGCACAAATCCTGAATGATAATGACTATTATCAAAAATTGGATGAAAACCCAAGAACAATACCAAAATAAATACACAGCTTTGATAGAATGGGTACACAAGTCCCACATTCTAACTCAACAAGAATATCAATTTTTAAAGTTCCCATTTCCAGTAACAGCCATTTATTATCACCTAAAATTCACAAAGATCTCCATAATCCTCCAGGACGTCCAATCATATCAGGGATAGGCTCACTTACCAGTAACTTATCAGAACTTCTGGATCATCACCTAAAAATTTGTCCATCAGTTGCCCTCATCTACCCGTGACACAACACATGTACTACAAAAATTGGAACAAATTAATTGGAAAGAAGAATATTATTGGGTAACATGTGATGTATCTTCCCTCTACACATCAATAAAATACAATTTGGGAATAAAAACCATACAACACTTCTTAGAAAAGGATCATTCAATGCCTTCAATACAACAAGAATTCATACTGAAAGACATCCAATTCATACTGGAACATAATTATTTTATATTTCAAAAACAATACTATTTACAGGTGTGTGGGACAGAAATGGGGATGAGATTTGCCCCTAGTTATGCAAACCTACTAATGGGATTATGGGAAGAAGAACATCTATATAATCAATTTGGGGGCAATCTCGTCCTGTATGCACACTACATCGATGGCCTGCTTATCATCTGGTCAGGAGGTGAAGAAGAGCTTCTACACTTTGAAAGCCAACTTAACCAAAGTGATCTGGATTTAAAATTCACAGTACATCACAGTAAGAAGGAGGCAGTATTCTTGGACCTCACACTCGTATTGATGATAATGGCAAGATCAGCACTAAAACACACCAAAAAATATAGATGTGAACAGCTACATTCATATTTCCAGTGCCCACCATCCACACTGGCTTCAGAGTGTACCCCTAAGTCCGTTCTATCGTTTGTGGAGAAATTGCTCAGAAGACAGCACTTTTTTGGAACAAGCAAATGATTTAAAAAGGAAGTTCCTTGCTAAAGGATACTCAGAAATCAAAATAAACGAAGCCTGTAACAAAGTACTTGGCACCTCAACAGAAAAACTTCTAAAAACCCAGAACAAATCTATGAAGAAACAGAAAGCTCCACGAATTCCGTTCATCACTAGATTTAACTCCGCGGGTTACAAAATTGAGGAAATTATACAAAAACATTGGCCAATTCTGAGTGATAAAATCTTGCAACCATACTACCAAAGTAACCTGAGATCATTTACACAAAATCAAAAGACCTCAAAAGTAAACTTGCACCTAGCGATTTAAATAAAACCAAACAAAACAAGTTCTTAGGAAAAAGACTCCTAGATGGGACAAAACTAAGTGGAAATTACAAATGTGGACACAAAATCTGCACAACTTGCAAACATATCCAACATAAGAAAAATACTTTTACTGTAACATCCCTGGTGAAGAATATAAAATAGAAGCATTTCTACAATGCACCTCCACCTACATAATCTACATGTTGGAATGCCCGTGTGGGCTCCAATATATAGGCAGAACTAATAGAAGTGCTAAGGAACGCTTTCTAGAACATCTGGAAATATCATAAAAGGAAACCAGAAACATAAAGATCTGAAATTATTTATCGTAGACCACATACCTCCACAAACAAGAGCAACAAGGAGAAGGACCTGTGGTCCATAAGATAGTATTTCACACAAAAAAATAATCACCCAAACTTATTTGGAGCTCCTACTTTTGTAATAAAAACAAAGTTGTACTAAGAACAAAATGTAGTAAAAGTTAAGTTGTACTAAAAATAAACGCTCTGACAAAAGACTGGAAAAAAGAAGAAAAAAATAAAAATACACACAATTTAGCTACTCCTCTACTCCCAGAGCAATATATCCATGTATCATCCAAATAATATCATCAAATACAAAACAGTTCTCTCTTGAATTCATTTTTGGAAAGGATATATTTATAAACTAGTTAAAAACATTATGCATTATAAAATATAATCTTTTCCAAAATTGCAGTTTCTATGATAAAACTACATACATCAATATTTATTCTCAAATTCATGTTTCTCATATACCTTTCATATGGAAACAAATATTGTATATTTAACTATTACATACCAGACTTGTGCAATTCGGTTCGGCTAATTTTGGAATTCGGACAAATAAGGCGTATTCGGCATCATTCAGACGTTCCAAAATCCAAGGTCCGCCCACAAAAAAAATCATAATCTGAAACGGACAAAGTCTGAAATTTTGTTGTAAATTTTGGAAATTCAGACGGCGCTTTCCCGCCCGAAACTATTACAATGTTGCTGCATGCTACCAAAAATAGACGGCACTGCGCTTTCCAGCCTGAAACTATTAAAATGTTGCTACATGCTGCTAAAAATAGATCTGGTAAAACAGGCGATTTACAGTTCATGCAAAGTTCAGATATTAACCACATAAGGACACAAGTAATTTTGGCATTTTTGCTATGTGTGTGTTCAACCATAATTCCTATCTTTCTCATTTATTGCACAAACACATATTATATACCACTTTTTAAAGGGCAGAAAGGGCTTTAATTTGATGTGACATATACATATATAAGTATGTAGGGGTTTATAAAATACCCATTCCTGTCTCATTAGAGATTTAATATTATTATTAATTTAGTTTAATGTATTTTTTTATTTTTATTTGTTTAATTTAAATTTTTTATTGAATATTTTACATTTTTTTTTAATTAGGCCGAATAATTCGGACTATTGCCTAATTCCGTCCGAGTCGAACAGATCTGGTCTGAAATTCGGATCCTCCGAATGGGGAAAAAAAATGGGTCCGAAATCAAATTTTACCGAAAATTTTTGCCGTGGACAAGTCTATTACATACAAAATCTCAAACACAAAACCACTAGTAAAATGTTCCCCATGAAAAATATGTTACTTTGTATATCTAAAACTGATAACCATAAAGGAATTGCAACAAAGTTTAGAGATACAAAAAGATTATCGTAACTTTATCAACCAGCCAAGTAGGAAGAATTTCTGACATTGTCCATCAATGATTGGCCTTCCGGCCACAATAAAATTACAGCAAAACAAAAAAGGTTACATGTAATTCAGCAACAATTGGCTCTCCTGCTATAAACAACGTTACGCTGATTATTTATGTCTCTGTTAATGCACCATATATAATTACAAGAATATATCATTTTATTTCACTCAAAGATAATGAAAAAATGTATTTCAATATACGAATTACAGAAAATTAATAAACATATAGGGAAATTGGAAAAACATACATGAATATTCCCTTCCCCATTATGAGATGTAACTCTATGCTGATTGGCTAAGCCTCACAATAAAGTAGGGATAGCCAACAGGGCCCCGCAAAAGCTTCCAGAGGAAGGCGCAAATCTATAGCGCAGAAACGCATTGAAGCACTTTGACTTCCGGCAGAGGAGAACGCAATCCATGGGAGCAGACACGAGGACTCGGTTGACAGGACTTGGCAGGAAATAATAGAAGGACTCACAGCAACAGAACATTGGGTTTTGTCTGATACGCTTAGACCCATCATGGCACTCAAGTCAGCGGCCACCCACACTGGGGTACCGGGACATGGATATCAGTATACATATACCAGACTGTATTCTGTTACTGATACAAATGAAAGTGGCCCAATTAACATTTCTTGAAAACTTTTTATCAGACAACCCTCTAATTTATCAAAAAGACCCTATACCTCCTTAATCGCAAAGCCTATCCAATAGTCCATATGTTCTGCTCCCACCACTGTTAACTATAGTATGATAGACTTCGGACATTCTATTTTATTTTAACATCTACTTACATGAAGCAAACAATATTTTATGAATTACAGCTTATCTTATTGTAATTAATGTTTTACAATTTAACACTTGCTATTTTTAGCTAAATATTTTAAGACTATTGTTCTTTTTTATATTTATGTTTATTATCTGAAAATAAAATACTACGCTTAGATCATTTCCTGTGTGCTGTCTTGCCCCACCCCTCTTCTGTTTTTGTTTCATGATAATCCATCTAAGATTGAAGTGTAACTTAATCACAGAGACAAGTGGCCAAAAGGAACTGTGCAACGGGGCCCACTAAAAAACTATATCTATAGGGAAAGTTGGAGGTTTCACCATTTCTCTATAACCATCCTTTGTGTTGTATTTTTTTTTTTTTTTTGTATTCCAGTTCATGTAACGGTACCAACTGTGGTAATATACTGTGTGAATTGAGAACAAGGTGGTCCTAGGCTGTATATGTGATCTATAACCTTAGGGTGGATATATAAATACACACAAGTCCCCTTTATGGTATATGTGAGTATTGGGATACCAATACACTAAAATTACCCCACTACACATAGATACACAGATCTATCTCAAGAAACAATCCAAAGAATGACAGGCACAATATTACTCCTTCCTGTTCACCTTATAACTGGTAACATTGATACAGTTTTGGAGTGTGTCCTGTGTTGGCAAATAATAACAGTCTCAGAAAACCTGGACTTTTTGATTTAGATTTCCATGAAAATATTGGGACATTTCCCTTAATGTAGATGTGATGTTGTGCCTCTAATTGTTTCCACTATATTGCATTTTCAATTATATTTTTTATCTTTTGACCTATTTATTATTTGAGTAATATTATTTGAGTACTTAATGCATTCCATTATGGTCCCATACTGCTTTTTGGTGCTACAGATTTGTTTCTGGTGTGGATTTTTGGGGCCCCCTTTGCATCTTTAACACACAGTACATATGGTGTACACTGTTTCCCATTATTTATTGCATTATAATAGTGTGTGGGAGTGTCAGATTCTGTGTCCACTGTGGGAGACTAATTGAATATGTCAATTAGGTCTCGGATAGTTGGCAGTCTGGTCTAACACTACATACACAGTATATATATTGTGATCCTTAGATGATCCCTTCCATTGTCTCATTTATTGTGTATTTCATTAATAAACATATTTTATATTTTCATATATTTTTCTTATTTTTAGATCTTTGTGTAGGCACTGGGATTCAATTCTTTTCTTACTATGATTTACTAAAAATGACTGCATGCATAAGGGTAATTTAACCCTTTGCAAAAAAAAAAAAAAAAAAAGCACAAATTATTATTAACCCTTCGAGTGCCAGAAGGGTAGCCAACGTATTACGAAGCAATGCACTGGTTACCCCTCTGACACTCAATGGGTTAAAATGTTCTTCATTGATAAATAATTTTCTACTGGATAAAATGCCCAAAAATTTAATTCACAAAGCATTTATTGCAAAATCATATTGCCCTGAACAGATTTATACATCCTTTATGTCTGAATCTAATGAACTGTGTGGCTGATGTATTAAGAAGAACTGCAGCAGTTCTGAGGCAAGCCATCCACATGGTAGGGGAGAAATAAAAATTCCCATCCATTTAAATGGGGCTTTTACAACCTTGAATTCTGAAGAGGTCTCCAACGCACTGTGAAGACCTCTCTAACATTCAAGGGGTTAAAATCCCTAATTAAACCCTAATTAAACCAACTGGAATTTTGTAAATGTTTGTTCACCTGTAGTGCACTTGGCTTGCTCCAGATTTACTCGGGGTGGGGGGGGGGCAGGGAGATGCACAAAGGTGTGATAACGAGGTGGTAAAGTGGAGATGACTTCTCCAGTGATATCACTTCTCCAATTCCTATAACCAATGCACTAAGATTTCTCCAACTTTGGTTCCATAGAAAAACATAGGAACTGGAGAAGTGATATCACTGGAGAAGTAATCTCCACTTTATCACCTCTTTATCACACCATAGTGGATAACCCCACAGTTCTCCTTAGTGCAGCAGCCAGCGTGTGCCCTAAGTTGTCTATGTTTGTCATTACAGATGCAACAAATATTCCAAGCCAAAGTACAAGTACAGGGATTCAGGTAATTATTAGGTGAATTATGTCTTAAAAATGTTTTTAAACAATTGTGTTTGCAAATAACTGTACTTTAGTATTGATATTTAAAGTGAATTAAGCCAATATTAAAAATTAGTTCAACTGCCAATCTATATTGAGAAGAAAGGAGGAGTAATTCTAGGACAAACCAACTGCATGATAAAAGACAAATACAGTCGCTGAAATTTACAATTGATTTAAGAGGGATTTGACACTATGAATGTTAGAGTGGTCTCCAGGGCATTCCCTGCATGTTTATTTATCCCCCATGGTGCAAATGGTTTGCCCCAAAAACCACTTCTCTTTAGAACCGTTTAGAAAAAACTGATACAACTATTTTTCTATCCTCTGCACTCTGTGTGCATATTAATTACAAAGCCATAATAAGTTAACAAATACACACATTTATCCTTTGAGTGCCAGAAAGGTATCCAATACATTGCTTCTAATGAAGCTAATTATTAGTTGAAGTATGTTTATTGGAGAGCAGAGTTTAAATAACCTTTATAGCATCACTCCCTAGCTTTTTTTATACCTTGTCTTCATTGCAGTTCTAGGTTTTTTCCTTTTTTTACTGAGCTAGTATTTTAATTACATTTTTGGGATAGTTAAGAGGTTGCAAGCAATCTGTATGCTCTCTGATGTCACTGTATCCAGGTGACTTGTTAACCAGTCATTTCTACTTAGCAAGACTGGATTTCTTTTTACATTGTTCCTGTTTGGGACAGGAAGTGATGTCAGAATCTGTTTCTGACTTCCTGCTCCACTGAACATGGATTTTCAAACTTTAGCAATTTGTGTCTGAGCATATTTAAGACATTGGGGTGTTTCAACTTATAGCCATAGCCAGATTCCCTCTAACATTTTAAAGTTCACAGACACTTTCACACTTTGTCTAGTGCTCTGCTCACTTTTTTCTTTTTGCCTGAGCAGTTGAGATTGAGGTAAAGCAGGGAGGTGTGTCAGGTGTTATCTGGTTATTCCCGCTACAGTAACTCTCAAGGTCACGGTTTGAAAAGCTGTTGTACAGAAGACAATGAAAAAGATTAACACACACACAATGAGAGGAGCTGGAAATAACAGTCAGACTTTTACATCTTTTTTTATTGTTATTATTATTATTATTATTAACAGTGTTTATTTGAGTTCCAGCATATTCTGCATCACTGTACAATAGGGCAGCTAACAGTTAACTACATGAGGATCAGAGGGATGTGCAATGCATTACACAACCCTCTGGTCCTCAAGAGTTTAAAGCGGAACTTTCACATTTTAATAAGTCACCATTCAATCATTAAGCATATGGCGATTAGTTTGAAAATACGTTTCTTACCTGTCACAAGTTGCAGATTCTAAAGAAATCTTTACTCTTTGGAGACTGATGGACAGGTTAGTGCAGTCTGCGCGCCTGCGCCGTCAGTCCCTTCCAGTTACCATGTGGCATGCTACATTGCTTTACAGAAGACCAGGAGATCAAGATGTCTGCGCTGTTATCTGGCTTCATGTCTCCAAAGGGTAAAGATTTCTTTAGAATTTGCCACTTTTTATAGGTAAGACACGTATTTTCAAGCTAGTCGCCATATGCTTAATGATTGAATGGCAACTTATTGATATGTAAAAGTTCCATTTTAAGAGTAAAACATTTTACAGACAAAATCAAAAGGTAGCTTACAATCTATCTACAATCTATATTTCAGTAGGTACTGTAGGAATGTATGTTATAAAAGTAAATGGCAGAACAACTGAAAAAGATATACATTCGATTTAGGCAATAAACTTCAATTATTGTAAAATATATGTTGTAGGGATTTTCCCATAGAGCAATACAAGGGTAATCCAAATACTGGTAGATATTTTTTTTCAGCAGTTACTGGTTATTTTTCTGATGGCTCAAGTACTTCTTTTGTTGCCATGGTGCACTGTTGCTGTGTAAAGCTTGTCTGTGACACTCAGCTATTCCAGGAAGTAAACCCAACAGAACCACCTGACTGCAAAAAATCTTGAACTCCAACTGTCTCCAAAAACTCCAGTATCTGTTCTGTAATTCTGTAAGTTTGATTAAAGCATCATCATATAATTGAAATACCCTTGTTTTACTCAGTCCAGTATACTTTTCATCATTAGGTTTATTGTCCCTTTAACTCATTAATGGTCAGAGGGGTATGCATGCATTGCTTCACAATTAATTGCATACCATACACTTCAAATATATCAGTGTCTCACCACAGAAAAGAAACATATATAAAATATAGGGGCTGCAAATAAATATTAATTCTCCTTGGGGTATTTCACAGCTGAAGCAATAACATTGCTGCTACCTTAGATTTGTTGCCTATGGGAACAGTTGTATAAATATGTAGTTCCGTACTTTAGTTCAGCTCAAGCAGGGATTGTGACTGAGAAACCCCGTTTTAGTAAATGTAAAAGTATAGGAAATCCAAAGAGATAGAAAAGTCTATTGTAAATATATTTTAAAGGCAGAGGTTTGAAATAATGTTGTAAAAATTGCAGACTTGGAGTAGAACATTCGGTTTGCAAACCAACTGCACCATTGAAGATAAATAAAAATTCCCAGAATTCCCATTGATTTAAATGGGTCTTTAACTCTTTGAATGTTACAGAGGGCTCCAAAACATTGTTTCACAATGCAGAAAATGCTGTCCTTATGTGATGTCACATTCTGTGTTACAGAAAAGGTTCAGTGATTGTGGAACTTCTTGTGACTTTCCCCAATGACACAAATATCCCTACCACTGCAGATCTTGTACAAGCTCTCATTAAGGCTTTGAAAAATAGTACTCTGGGTAATCTAAAGATGGACATTTCCAGTATCCAGTTAGATGGTAAGTTACTGTATCTCTTTGGTTTTTCAAACAATTAAGTTCATAACAATCATATTTATGATCAATCATTGCTCCTATGAGTTTATTTTACAAACTATATTAGTAAAAAAATTAAATGGATGCATTGTGCACAATTTTGTTAATGAACGAGCAACTAAATACTTTACATTATAAGTAATACTTTGTTCAGTCATAGAGGAAGTAAAGAGGCATTGTACATTTCTGTGCTGTAATGCCTTCCCCTCTACCCAGTCCTTGCTTTGAGCTACCTTCCATCTTTTTTGATCTGATACTTGTTGAGTCTATTTATTAAGCAAACTAGTGTAAAAGCCTGTGTACATGGGCCAACGTTCGGGTAATGTTAATCCTTAGAGTGCCAGAGGGATATGCAATGCATTGCTTTGCCCCTCTTGCCTCTTTCTACCCCCTCTTGCCTCTTTCTAACCTCCCTTGCCTTTATCCCTACTCTTGCCCCCATGCCTTGCTCCCTCCTCTTGTTTTGCCACCCTTTTGCCCCATGCCTCTTTCATCACACTTTTGCCCCCCAATGCCTCTTTCACAACCCTCTTGCCCCCATACCTCTTTTGCCCCCCATAGTTTTCGCCACCCTCTTGCTCCCCATACCTCTTTTACCCCCATGCCTCTTTCACCACACTTTTGCCCCATGACTCTTTCACAGCCCTCTTGCCCCCCATACCTCTTTTGCCACCCTTTTGTCCCCCATGCCTCTTTCACCACACTTTTGCCCCCCCAATGCCTTTTTCATTACCCTTGCCCCTTTCTCTCCTGGTGGCCGGATCCTCTGTTCTCACTGGCTGCGCTGCAGTCATGTGCAGTACTGACTGCCCGAACGTGCTGTGGCTGATACGGAGCGGGGCGCACCTTCCTGGGACCAAGGGGGGCGCTCTGAATTCAGACCGTAGTTCTCTCTGTGCACCTTCCTGGTGGTGCTTCAGTCATGCGTAGTACTGACTGCCCGTGCTGCGGCTCATACTGCGCGGGATGCTCAGAATTCAGACCATAGTCCTCTCTGCGCTCCTTCCTGGGATCAAGCGATCTCTTCTGCACATGATGGCTTCTGAAAACATATTAGCGTTGACTAGCCATGACACGGTTGATACGGAGCTTTCTCAGGAAGGTGTGCAGAGAGGACTCCGATCTGAATTCAGAGCTCCCCGCTCCGTATCAGCCGTGGCAGGGGCACTCTGTACTGCGCATAACTGCCGCACACGCAGCCTTCTCTACTTCTCATGACAGCTTCTGACAAACATCCTAGCGAATTATATAATAGGACTAGCTTTAAAGCCCGTGTACATGGGCCAACACTGGCGGCGCTACAGTCATGCGCAGTAGTGACTGGCCGTGCCGTGGCCGATACGGAGCAGGCTGCTCCGAATTCACACTGTAGTCCTCTCTGTGCACCTTCCTGGGACCAAGCGGTCCTAGGAAGGTGCGCAGAGAGGACTCCGGTCTGAATTCAGAGCTCCCCACTCCGTATCTGCCGCAGCACTGGCAGCCTGTACTGCGCATGACTGCAGAACGTGCAGCCTTCTCTACTGAGCATGACGGCTTCTGACAAACATCCTTAATGAGTTCTAATATAGGATGGTGCAATTGTATCTAATGTCTAGGATGTTTAATTGAATAAAGAATATGGGTGTATTTTTTATTAGTGTGCACTGGGTACATGAAGAAAATGGGCTAGCCTAAGAGCATTGATTCCTCTGTTCTCCTATGTGTCTATGTACATATGTGGAAAATGCTGTTTTAGTACATCCGGGCAGTTGCTATGGACAATAAAAATGAAATATTTAGTTCTGTGCCTGTCTATATGCCCCAAAAAATAATCCAAGTGAAAGATAGGAGAAAGCCTATTGAAAAGTTCCCCAAGAGACTTAGGCTTCCCTCTTAAAATATTTTTGTTCTTAAAGTGGGGATACAGTTGCAAGGTGTCACGGTTTATTATGACTCTCAGACACAAGTTTTAGGTAAAAAAAATCAATTTTATTGAAATAATAAATGATAACTTAGGATGGCAATAACATACATATATATATCACAGACAGAAGGCAGACTCTACCGGTCCTGTCAATATACCGGACAGGACAGTCTGTAGGCTCTACCGGCCCTGCCAATACCGGGTAAGGCAACCTCAGATGGAATGTGGTAAAAGGTTCTACCGGCCTTACCAATACCGGGCAGGGCAGCCCAGAGATAATAGCAGCAGTCAGATGGAACTGGCAAATTAGCAGAATCGTTAAGCAGCAAGGCTTTGGAGCAAACCAGCGTCCGCACGCTGGAAACAACACTGAAAAGTATAGCCGTCAGGCTTAGCGAGCAAACCAGTGACCGCACACTGGAGTAACAAGCGAGTAGTATAGCCGCAAGGCTTAGGAGCAAACCAGCGTCCGCACGCTGGGACCAACACAGATTAGTATAGCTGATAGGCTTTGGAGCAAACCAGTGACCGCACACTGATGTAACAAGCGAGTTTGTATAGCCGCAAGGCTTAGGAGCAAACCAGCGTCCGCACGCTGGGACCAACACAGATTTGTATAGCTGAAAGGCTTTGGAGCAAACCAGTGACCGCACACTGGTGTAACAAGTGAGTTTGTATAGCCGCAAGGCTTAGGAGCAAACCAGTGTCCGCACGCTGGGACCAACACAGAATTGTATAGCTGATAGGCTTTGGAGCAAACCAGTGACCGCACACTGGTGTAACAAGCGAGTTTGTATAGCCGCAAGGCTTAGGAGCAAACCAGCGTCCGCACGCTGGGACCAACACAGATTTGTATAGCTGATAGGCTTTGGAGCAAACCAGTGACCGCACACTGGTGTAACAAGCGAGTTTGTATAGCCGCAAGGCTAGGAGCAAACCAGCGTCCGCACGCTGGGACCAACACAGATTTGTATAGCTGAAAGGCTTTGGAGCAAACCAGTGACCGCACACTGGTGTAACAAGTGAGTTTGTATAGCCGCAAGGCTTAGGAGCAAACCAGCGTCCGCACGCTGGGACCAACACAGAATTGTATAGCTGATAGGCTTTGGAGCAAACCAGTGACCGCACACTGGTGTAACAAGTGAGTTAGTATAGCCGCAAGGCTTGGGAGCAAACCAGCGTCCGCACGCTGGGACCAACACGGAATTGTAGCAATGTCACCAACGCGACCAGGCAGAAGGTCGCCAGGATACTGAAGACAGGTGATGAGATGACAGGAACCAGCAACGATCAGTCAGGTCAGAAAACAGCAGAGAAGTTCAGCAGGAACTGCAACACCAGAGACTAGGCCGGAACCAGGACTGGAAGTACTTCAGCATGCAGGAAACACTGGAACAGTAGAGATCAGGAACTCAGGAACACATGAGATCAGGAACTCAGGAACACTGGAACAGAGGCCCAGCTATCACTAGCATAGTGATAGCAAGAAGGTCAGAAACAACACGAAAGGGCACTCAAAGGGTGCCCAATCCAGGTTTAAATAGTTAATAAGAGGCGGGCTATCTGCAGACAGCCAATAGAAGCCCCCTACTGGTGACAGACAAGTAACTGCAGCAAATCACGGGCACCGTGATAGTACCCCCCTTTCAAAGACCCCCTCTCCTAGAATAGGGTTTAGGTTTCTGCGGGTAATTGGCATGAAAGGCCCTAGTTAACCTAGGTGCATGAAGGTCCGTACTATCCACCCATGACCGATCCTCAGGACCATACCCTTTCCAATGTACCAGGTACTGTACCCTTCCTCTAAGCCTACGGGAATCAATAATGCTCTGAACCTCGTACTCCTCCTGGCCCTCGACCTCAACAGGTCCTGGCACCACAGGTGTGGTAGTATAGCGATTGCAAACCAGAGGCTTAAGAAGGGACACATGGAACACATTATGGATACGCATGGATGCAGGTAGGTCTAGTGCATAGGAGACAGGGTTAATTTTGCGAATAACTCTGTATGGACCAATAAACCGAGGAGCCAACTTATTAGACGGAACCTGCAGCTTGAGATTTCTGGAGGAAAGCCATACTCTATCCCCAACCTGAAAGGAAACCGCTGGAAGCCTTCTGCGATTAGCATGGCGCTGATGACGCTGAAATGACTGACCAAGTGCCCTCTGAACTTGTGCCCATGTGGAACGGAGTTGCTCGATATGCTCATCCAGAGCTGGAATCTGTTGCGTCTGAAATGAGTCTGGAAGCAAACAGGGCTGGAACCCATAATTAATCAGAAACGGAGAGCTCCCAGATGAAGAATTGACCGCACAGTTCCTGGCGAACTCTGCCCAAGGCAACAAGTCGGACCAATTATCATGATGGTCAGTAACGAAACAACGGAGAAATTGTTCCAAGCCCTGATTAGCTCGTTCAGCGGCTCCATTGGTCTGGGGATGGTAGGCAGAGGAGAAGGACAGCTGTATGCCCATCTGTTGGCAAAATGCCCTCCAAAATCTAGACACAAACTGGCTCCCCCTGTCAGACACCAGTACCCTAGGCACTCCATGCAACCGGAATACTTCTCTGGCGAACACCATTGCCAATTCCTTCGCTGAAGGAAGACCACGGAGGGGCACGAAATGAGCCATTTTAGAAAACCTGTCCACCACCATGAATATAAAGGAGTACCCCTTCGACATAGGCAACTCTCCCATAAAATCAATGGAAACATGAGACCAGGGGCGTTCGCCATTAGGCACCGGTTGAAGCAAGCCCACAGGGAGATGTCTCGGGGTCTTAGCGCGGGCGCAGGTGGCACAGGCATTCGTAAATTCGGCACAATCGTTTCTCATGGAAGGCCACCAAAATAACTGAGAAAGGGACCATAACAATTGGTCTCTACCAATATGTCCCGCAGCCTTAGAGGAATGGTAGGTTTCGAGCAGCCTAGTACGAAATGATTCAGCGACAAAACATTTGCCCACTGGGGTTTCATGGGGAGCGGACCCCTGAGAGGCCAGGATCTCCTCCCCTAGAGGAGAAGTGATACTCGTGCGTATAGTAGCCAGTATTCTATCAGGTTGGATAATAGGAGCTGGTGCTTCCACTCTGTCACTGTCGGCCTCAAATTGTCTTGACAGTGCATCAGCCCTGATATTTTTTGACCCTGGCAAATATGATACAATGAAATTAAATCGAGACAGGAACAGTGCCCACCTGGCCTGACGAGAGGACAATCTCTTGGCCTCCGAGAGATAGGTCAGATTCTTATGATCTGTTAGGATTAAGACAGGATTCTTAGTACCTTCAAGCAAATGACGCCATTCCTTAAGAGCAAGGATAATGGCCAATAATTCTCTGTCACCTATCTCATAGTGGCTTTGAGTGACAGTCAACTTTTTAGAGAAAAACCCACAAGGTCTGAGAGTTCCACCTTTCTCGTGTCGCTGCGAAAGTACTGCCCCGACCCCAATATCTGAGGCATCAACCTCTAACGTAAATGGAAGTAAAGGATTGGGGTGGGATAACACAGGAGCCGCAGCAAATGCCAGCTTCAAATTCTCAAAGGCTTTCTCAGCAGATACCGGCCAACAAGAAGGATTAGCACCCTTGTGCGTAAGATCGGACAGAGGTTTGACAATGGAAGAAAAGTTCTTAATAAACCTCCTATAATAATTAGCGAAACCCAGGAAACGCTGTATGGCTTTAAGACCCTTGGGTTTTGGCCATTGTAGGACAGCTGACAACTTTTCTTTGTCCATGGCAATGCCATCATTGCCAATTATGAACCCCAAGAATGGCACACTGGTTCTATGAAACTCACATTTTTCCATTTTACAAAATAATTTGTTCTCACGGAGTCGTAGCAATACTGCAGATACATCTTTGATGTGCTGTGCCATGTTTTGGGAGTAAATCAGTATATCGTCGAGGTACACCACAACACATGTCTGTAACATATCTCTCAGAACATCATTTATCAGTTCCTGGAAAACTGCGGGTGCATTACACAGCCCAAAAGGCATTACTAGATACTCGTAGTGCCCAGCTCGAGTATTAAAGGCAGTTTTCCACTCATCACCTGCTCGAATGCGAACCAGATTGTAAGCGGCCCGTAGGTCCAACTTGGTAAATATCGAAGCGCCCTTAAGCCTGTCAAAAAGCTCGGTGATGAGTGGTATTGGGTATGCGTTTTTTGCCATTAGTTTATTCAAGCCCCGGTAGTCAATGCATGGTCTTAATTCGCCATTTTTCTTTTTTACAAAAAAGAACCCAGCCCCAGCTGGAGAGGTAGATTTACGTATGATCCCTCTAGCAAGGGCATCAGAAATGTAATCCTCCATAGCCTTATTTTCATCACAAGATAATGGATAAGTGCGTCCTTTCGGAGGTACTGCACCAGGCTGCAATTCAATGCAACAATCATAAGGTCTATGCTGGGGTAGCATACTAGCCTCTCTTTTGCTAAAAACATCGCCAAACTGTTGGTACACATCCGGCATAGCAGAGGAGGTGCACATGACCTTAATAGGCTGGATGACGCACTTGTCCATACAAAACTGGGACCAAGCAGCAATTTCACACTTTTTCCAATCGAATTGTGGGTTATGTAACTGTAACCACGGAAATCCCAATATCACCGCATGGTGCGGGGAATTAATCAGTTGAAACTGCTGCTCTTCTCTGTGAAGTGCCCCAATAGTCATAGACAATGGCATAGTTTCAAATATAACCTGAGGCGGTTCTAAGGGTCTACCATCAATCGCTTCAATAGTCAAGGGGTTTTCTCTTTCAATGCGTGGAACTCCGTGCAATTCAGCAAAGGTATTATCCATAAAATACCCTGCTGCACCGGAGTCAACCAAGGCCAAAACCTCCACAGAGCGTTGTGCCCAAGACAATACCACCTGTATGGTGGGTTTCATTATGCCCGACACTGGGGACGATTGTACACCACCTAGGGCCTGTCCCCCAAGATACCCTAGGTGTGTGCGTTTCCCGGACGTACCGGACAGGAATTTAGCAAGTGCCCTTTTTTACCGCAGTATAAACATAACCCTTGTTTTTTGCGATATAGTCTCTCTGCCTTGGATAGTCTAGTGAAGCCTATTTCCATAGGTTCACTTGTTTCCCGTACTGGTTCACTAGACTTCAATGCCAAGGGAGGGATGGGTGGGCAAAACATGCTACTAGGCTCATTATTTTTTGACCGTAACTTACGATCTCTGGCAATTGATCTCTCACGTATTCTGGAGTCAATTATCATAACATACTCAATGTAATCATCTAGATCAATAGGTAGATCTTTAGCAGCGATTTCGTCTTTAATGTGGTCATTCAGGCCTTGAGAGAAGGCTGCCAATAATGCCTCGTTATTCCAACCTACCTCTGCTGCCAATGTGCGGAATTCGATGGCATAGTCGCCTACTGTACGCCTGCCCTGTTGTATCTCCATAAGGCGTTTGGCAGCAGAGGTGGTTCTACCAGGAGGCTCAAACACTCTTCGAAAGGAACGCACAAATTCACTAAAGTTCTTAGTACAAGGTTTAGCATTCTCCCACAAGGGGTTAGCCCAGGCCAATGCTCTGCCAGTGAGCAGTGATATCGTGAACCCCACTTTACTACGATCATTGGGAAATGCGTGTGCCGTCAATTCCATAAAGATTTCGAGTTGATTGATGAACCCTCTGCAGAGACTAGGGTCACCATCATATCTTAGCGGCAAGGGTGCAGAAGCCGTTAACCCTTTAACAGTACCCCCTAGGGGTCTGGTATCACTTTCCGGTGTCTGACTTGGCGAGACCACCGGGCTAGAGCTAGATTGGTCAGCAGGTACCGTGCGTTCAAGGATCGTTTGAATTGCAACTGCCAACTGATCCAAACGTTGCTCGAGCACATCCATCCTCCAATGGATATTCTGTGCGTTACCTTGACCCTTGCTGTCTGAGGTCATGGCCCTTTCGTACTGTCACGGTTTATTATGACTCTCAGACACAAGTTTTAGGTAAAAAAAATCAATTTTATTGAAATAATAAATGATAACTTAGGATGGCAATAACATACATATATATATCACAGACAGAAGGCAGACTCTACCGGTCCTGTCAATATACGGGACAGGACAGTCTGTAGGCTCTACCGGCCCTGCCAATACCGGGTAAGGCAACCTCAGATGGAATGTGGTAAAAGGTTCTACCGGCCTTACCAATACCGGGCAGGGCAGCCCAGAGATAATAGCAGCAGTCAGATGGAACTGGCAAATTAGCAGAATCGTTAAGCAGCAAGGCTTTGGAGCAAACCAGCGTCCGCACGCTGGAAACAACACTGAATAGTATAGCCGTCAAGCTTAGCGAGCAAACCAGTGACCGCACACTGGAGTAACAAGCGAGTAGTATAGCCGCAAGGCTTAGGAGCAAACCAGCGTCCGCACGCTGGGACCAACACAGATTAGTATAGCTGATAGGCTTTGGAGCAAACCAGTGACCGCACACTGGTGTAACAAGCGAGTTTGTATAGCCGCAAGGCTTAGGAGCAAACCAGCGTCCGCACGCTGGGACCAACACAGATTTGTATAGCTGAAAGGCTTTGGAGCAAACCAGTGACCGCACACTGGTGTAACAAGTGAGTTTGTATAGCCGCAAGGCTTAGGAGCAAACCAGCGTCCGCACGCTGGGACCAACACAGAATTGTATAGCTGATAGGCTTTGGAGCAAACCAGTGACCGCACACTGGTGTAACAAACGAGTTTGTATAGCCGCAAGGCTTAGGAGCAAACCAGCGTCCGCACGCTGGGACCAACACAGATTTGTATAGCTGATAGGCTTTGGAGCAAACCAGTGACCGCACACTGGTGTAACAAGCGAGTTTGTATAGCCGCAAGGCTAGGAGCAAACCAGCGTCCGCACGCTGGGACCAACACAGATTTGTATAGCTGAAAGGCTTTGGAGCAAACCAGTGACCGCACACTGGTGTAACAAGTGAGTTTGTATAGCCGCAAGGCTTAGGAGCAAACCAGCGTCCGCACGCTGGGACCAACACAGAATTGTATAGCTGATAGGCTTTGGAGCAAACCAGTGACCGCACACTGGTGTAACAAGTGAGTTAGTATAGCCGCAAGGCTTGGGAGCAAACCAGCGTCCGCACGCTGGGACCAACACGGAATTGTAGCAATGTCACCAACGCGACCAGGCAGAAGGTCGCCAGGATACTGAAGACAGGTGATGAGATGACAGGAACCAGCAACGATCAGTCAGGTCAGAAAACAGCAGAGAAGTTCAGCAGGAACTGCAACACCAGAGACTAGGCCGGAACCAGGACTGGAAGTACTTCAGCATGCAGGAAACACTGGAACAGTAGAGATCAGGAACTCAGGAACACATGAGATCAGGAACTCAGGAACACTGGAACAGAGGCCCAGCTATCACTAGCATAGTGATAGCAAGAAGGTCAGAAACAACACGAAAGGGCACTCAAAGGGTGCCCAATCCAGGTTTAAATAGTCAATAAGAGGCGGGCTATCTGCAGACAGCCAATAGAAGCCCCCTACTGGTGACAGACAAGTAACTGCAGCAAATCACGGGCACCGTGATACAAGGTTTTGGGAATCATTATGTATTTGCTAAAAAGTAATGGGCATTCTATGTTATATTTATAAACAAAATGTATAATATTGCTTTTGTTCTCTTAATAGGAGTGAAAATATTCACAGCAACTACCAGCACAATATCTACCACAAATTCAAATAGTGGAACCAGTACCTTATCTGAAAATATTGTATCCAGTTCTGTAATTCACACTACAGCAAGTGCTAGTAATGCCTCGGAACTGGGGACTGCACCACATGAAAAATCTATTTCTACAACTATCACCTCACTAGCTACCAGCGCCACATCAAAAAACAGCATTACACCAACTGAGTCTGAAGTCAGCACTACAACAACAGATAGCTCCACACTGAAAACAAGAACTATATTGGATTTCAACTCATCTGTGACCAGCGATATAATAGCTCCTGGCTTCATCTTGGAGACCAGCACTTCTTTAACTAAAAGCTCCACACCCGAGCCTAACATTTCCTTAACTACCATTTCTACATCTGAATCCAGCAACTCTCTAACTATCAACTCTATTTCAAAGAATAGCACTTTCTTAAATAACAGTTCCACATCTGATCTCATCACTTACCTCCCTACCAACTCTACATCTGAGTCCACTGCTTTCCTCTCTACCAGTTCCCCATCTGAGCTCACCACTTCCCTACCTGCTAGCTCTACTTATGAGCCTAGCTCTTTTCTAGCTACGAGTTCCTCATCTGAGCCCAGTTCCATATCTGAACCTGGTACTTTCCAAACTACAAGGTCCACATCTAAGGCAAGCACTTCCATAACTACCAGCTCTACTTTTGAGCCCAGTATTTCCTTATCTATCAGCTCCACATCTGAACCCAGCAGTTCTCTCTATACACAACATACAGTCTCCACGTCTGAGACAAGCACTTCTGAGACTACAGGCTCAACATTTGATCCCAGTCCTTCACTTTCTACTAGCTCCATACTTGATCTAGATACTCCCATAGCTACCAACTCTACATTTGAGCCTAGCACTCCCTTAACTACCAGGTCCACATCTAATCTCAATCCATTGCTATCTACAAACTCCATATCTGAGCCTGGCTCTTCTCTAACTACCAACTCCAAATCTGAGCTCAGCAATTCCCAGACTATAAACACTATATCTGGGCAAAGCATATCCACTGCTACCAACCACATATCAGAGCATGGCACATATCTAACTACCAGCTCAATATATGATACCAACACTGCTTTAACAACAAACTTCACATTTGATCCCAGCACTTCCTTGACTACCAGCTCCATATCTGAGCCTAACCCTTTGCTAACTACCAGTTCTACATCTGAGTCCAACACTTCTCTAACTACTGACTTCACATTTGATCTCAGTCTTTCACTTTCTACCCAGTCTATATCTGTTCCCAGTCCTTCACTTTCTACCAAATCCATTTCTGAGGTGACAACTTCCCTAACTATCAGCTCTTCATCAGAAACTAATACTTCCCTAACAAAAAGCTCCATATCTGAGCCCCGCACATCCCAGTCTACCAGCACCCTATCTGAGCCCAGTCCGTCCCAATATACCAATTTCTTAACTGAGCCAAGTACTTCCCTAAATACCAACTATACATCAGGGCTCCAATTGTCTGTAACTACAAACTCTACATCTGATCCCAAATTTTTGACATCTGTCAACTTCATATCTGAGACCAGCAACTCCTTAACTATCAGCCAGACTACCAAACCCAGTACTTCCCAAACTACCAGTTCAGTATCTGAGCCCAGCAATGCCCTGACTAGCAGCCACACATATGAGCCTAGAACCTCCCTAAATACCGGCTCCCCATCTGAGCCCAGCAATTCTCTAACTATCAGCTCTACTAACACTATATCTGAGCTCAGCACTTCCCAAACTACCAGCTCTACACCTGATCTCAGCACTTCCAATACTACCAGCTCTACATCTGAACACAGCATGTTTACCACTACCAACTTCCCATCTGAGTATAGCACTTCTCTAACTATCAGCTCTAGATCTGATACCAGCAGTTCCTTAGCTATCAGTTCCGCATCTGAGCACAGTCCTTCTCTAACTGCCAATCCAGTGACTGAGTCCAGCATTTCCCAAACTACCAGCTCTACGTCTGAGCACAGCATGGTTACCTCTATCAACATCCCATCTGACTACAGCACTTCTCTAACTACTAGCTCAAGATCCGATACCAGCACTTCCATAACTACCAATACCATATCTGATCCCAGCACTTCCCTAACTACAAGTCCCACATCTGGGCCCAGCAATTATTTAACAATTAGCCTGACCAATGATCTCAGTATGCCCTTAACAATCACTTCCACATCTGAGTCCATATCTTCCTTGTCTATCATTTCGACACCTAAGCATAATTCTGCTTTAACTGCCACCACCCCATCCAAGCTCAATATTTCCCAGATTACTAGCGCTGTATCTGGTCCCAGCAAATCAGCTATTACCCACTATACTATTGAGCACAACATTTCTCTAAGTACAAAAACTGCAACTGATACCCACCCTTTACTAACTACCAGTTCCACATTTGAATCCAGCATCTCCAAATTTCCCAACTCCACATCTAATTCCAGTTCTTCTCTATCTACCAGCTCTATACTTGAATTGACTACTCCCGAAACTACTAGAGAGACCAGCTCTTTCTTAGCTACAAACTCTACATTGGAGCCCAATACTTCCTTAACATCTGTCTCAACATCAGAGACAAGCACTTTCCAATCTACCAACTCCACACCTGAGACCAGAACTTCCTTAGCTACCATCTCCGCATCTGAACCCAGTACTTTTCTACTTAAAAACTCCCCCTCTAAAACTAGCACTTTGTCCAGTACTAGCTCTATGCTTCAAACCGGCCCTTTACTAACTACCAGCTCCACGTCTGAAACCAGTGATTCATCAACAACAGACTTTAAATCTGAAACTAGCTCTTCTTCACCAATTATCAACTTTACTTCTGAAACTACCACTTCTCCAAGTACCAACTCAACATCTGAGACCAATGTTCCATCAGTTACCAGCTCTACATCTGAAATAAGTACTTCACCAAGTACCAGCTCCACATCTGAATTTAGCACTTCGCCAACTATTAGTTCATCATCTGAAACTAGCACTTCATCTAATAGTAGTTTCACACCTGAAACCAGCTCTTTATTAATTGCCAACTCTACATCTGAAATTAGTACTTTAACTGCAACCAGCACTACATCTAGCAAGTCACCCAATACTATAGCTACATATAAAATTATTACATTGACTACAACTAGTTCAACATCTGAAATCAGCAATTTGTCTACTACCAGCTCTACATCTGAAATTATCATGTCATCCAATACTAATTCTACCTCTGAAACGAACACCAGTTTAGCATCTGAAAGTAGCAGTTCATTATCTAGTAGATCAACATCTGAAACTAGCATTTCACTAACTACCAGCTCTATGTCGTTAATCAGTTCTTCACCCAATACTAGCTTATCATCTGCAACTACTATTTTACCTACTACCAGCTCTACATCAAAAACTAGGACATCTCCTAGTATTAGCCCCACATCTAAATTCAGCAGTTTAAAGACTAATAATTCAACATCTGAACCTAGTTCTTTATTATCTCCTAGCTCAAAATATGAAACTAGAATTTCACTAAATATCAGCTCCACATCAGAAACTAGTATTTCATCATATACCAGTTCTATACCTTCAGCTATTACCAATTATTCATCTAAAATTAGCAGTTTACCAACTACCAGCTCCACATATGCATCTACCTCTAGCTTTGCAGACATAAACAATGTTTCAAGAAAGGTTTCCACACTGGAAACCACCACTAGATCAACTATGAGTCATGAATCTGAAGTAAAAACTTCAAATGCTATCTCAACATCCAAAATAAACACTTCCCTTGTTGCTACTACTCCAAATAGCAGAACCACACACGAAGCCAGCTCCATATCACAAACTGATACTATTCCAAAAATCAGTTCCATTTATGAAACCAGCACTTCCAGCTCCACATCTGAAACTACCTCTCTAGTTAAAACTAGTTCCTTACAAAATACTATATTTTCCGCTGGAACTAGTATGATACAAACAAGTTCATTAGCTGATATATATGTTTCCAGTGCAGGAACAGAAGTGGCATTGACATCTCAGTCTTACTCTCAAGGAACACCACCTACCTCCTCTGATATCAACACATCATCATCACCTACTGTGTTATCAAGCTTGTTCGCCTCAAAGACACGTTCTTTAAAATTTAAAATATTAAATATGAATTATTCTGACAGCCTTCATAACACCTCTTCTGTGGAATACATGAACCTAAAATCTGAAATTGAAAGATTGGTGAGTAACTGCTTGTATAGACTTTCCCTGGTTTACATTTATTAAATATTTGTTCCTCTACATGTGTCTATTATCACACTTCCCTAGTAACACAGTCATAGTGGTATGTCCAAGATACTTGGAAAGGAGAGGATGTGTGTGTAATTAGACTGTACACCAATGGGAGGTTAAATAGCGTTTTTAAGAATAATTATTAAAGAGTTGCAACAAGCCCTTTATGCCTCTGAATGCCAGAAAGGTATCCAATGCATTGCATTGCGAGGAATGCCTCTCTAGCACTCAAAGGGTTAAAAAATATATTTTTGTTGTAACTCTTTAGTATGCCTTTAATACCCTGAATGCTTCTCAGTGCATTGGACACACAGTGCATTGTTCTGCTCTACCCTTTAACCCTTTGAGAGCCAGAGGGGTACACAACACATTGCTTTGCAATGTGTTGCATACCCCCTCTGGGACTCAAAGGGTTAAGGATCAGAGGGTTCTCCTTAAATGGTTAACATTCACTTGACAATTGAGGGTGTTAACTTCTTATTTTTAAATCCATGTGTAACTGAGGGTATTATAAATGTTTGTGTACATATTCTTAATAAATGTGTGGATCAGGATAATAGAAAATCTCCATGGTATTATCATTATCAGCTTTCACAAACTGCTCATCAAAGAATATTGTGCTGAATTTGTCACTTGTACAGTATTACAACATTAGATACAAATAATTGCAAAGCATACTGATATCCAGGTAAAGCTCACATTACCATACACTGTTTCTTTAATCCCCAAGATACTAAAGTCATCTCCAGTGCATTTCTACACTATGCATCATAGACAACTCTAGCATTTATAGGAGTAATACATGCGTTGAGAAAGATTGTAAGAAGGCCCCGTAATAATCATGTGATGGCCCTCAATCGACATTCACTATAAGATTTCCATTGTCATCAAATGTGGCTTTGAAGGCACATAGTTAGTCACCTAAATGTACACATGCACATTGCTAGTCACATTATGTCATGGAGCCTAAATGGCATGACATCTTAATTTGAAATATCTTACGATAGGAGGTACAGCCATTTTTGTTATGTCTGTATAAATTGCTTTTGCCGTTTTCATTAAAAAAACAAAGTTAATATTTAAATCCAAATTCTAGAGTTAATTTTAAAACTATTCAACTTAAATATGTTTTTATTTCCATTATCAGGTCACTGAATTACTACAGAAGATATATAGCATAGCTCATGTAATGGTTACTGAATTCAAGTAAGTCTGGCAATCTGGATAGATAATATATCAATAACAATAAAACAAAATAACACTGAATAATTGTTTCAATCGATTAACTCTTTGAGTGACAGGGACAGTTAAACAATAAATACATTAAAATATATAGATTTTATTGATAGGTAAAGCGATGGGGGCAGGCAGGAGATCCTATTCCTTCACCTGAGCAAAGACTGAGACTGACAGTAACTGAGGCAAAACATACATCTTACATTATTTTCAGATGTACAAAACATCACTCCATACACTAACAGCTCTGTCATGTGCTTTACAGTAAAAATCAACCAAACTATCATTATGTCCAACAAATAATCTTGGTCATCAGTAGCAGCAGTGTTACTGCTTCCAAGTATAACCCCCACTCAGTCACACTCATTAAAGGGATAGTAATGTTTCATAATAAAAGCAGCTCTAATTAATCATCACAGTATTTGGACTTTGGAGAGTGTTATTTAAATTCTGTCAGAGTTGTAGTTCAAGAGTAATTCGATGACAAAGTATCCCCCTCCCGCCCTTTTTACTGATGTAACACTGCTCAGCCAGAGCAGAAGGGAGGTGCCCAGGTAGATTGCAGAGAGGGACAATCTTCAATTAAGATAAGGGAAAAACCTGAAAAACTTGCCAAGGGGGGCAGGGCTTTCATTGTTCTCATAGGAAGAAGATTGTCTCCTGATGTTATCTGTCTGGTCTATGGACTACATTCCACATCTGAGAAGAGATGGCTAGGTAAAAGGGGCGGGAGGGGAAACTTTGCTTGTAAATATCTCTCAAACCTTTATGGTTATATGGTTCTTCATGTTTTTTAATGCCTACACCATTGCTACACAATCCTATGGAGATTTATGGTCCCGGGACCAGAGCTGTTCATAGGATGGTGTAGCAACAGCGCCACTGTACAATTTCAGGCCACTGTGATATTGCACCTAAAAAATTCAACTTAGAAAATTAATAACTTTTGAATGAAACACCTTTCAGCAGTTGGAGTACTCTTGTTTTACTCAGGGGGATAAACCCTACAACATATTTTTTTTACATTTTAAGTATTAGTATCCCTTTAATCATGATGCTAAAGCAACTAAGTTGCACGGTTATTCTTTATGTGTGGCAAACTCACACATACTTACATCTTAGAAATAAATAAAAAATGCACTAAAATAATCCCAAAGTATGTAGTTGGACTGACAAATTTTCCAGAAAGTTGGCACGTTACATTATGTTGTAAAAATTGAGGTTTTTGAAGAACTGCATGTCTTGCACCCTGCTGGCATATCCCCAGCTGAAATTATTATTTCAATGATTTATGTACCAGAGATGTACAAACAGGTAGTTATTGTTGTGTCAAAGGGCAATGGGACTCAGCTTGCTAACAATTTGTTAAGGATTAAGTTGCTGTAGGGCTCTGTCTACTAACAACTTTTAATATCGACTGTGGATTTTTCCCCTTTAGCCATAGTATTGTAGTGGGAATTCTTGTTGCCATAAAAAACTTAGGTGAAAAATGGCAAAGCTTCCATGGGAAATTCATTTACAAAAGAAGAAAGGAAGCGAGAAAGAAATAGGGCCTCCGCTTGTGTGTATAAAAATGGAATTTTCCTGGTCACCATCACCAAAAACACCCTTTAAGCATTGCACTCACAATTGTAGTGTGTTGGAGAAGACATACGCCCAATCAAACTTTCAAGGCCACTGGAGTTTAAACTGTCCCCAGATACAGTACGCACCAGTCAGCTGCTGTCTCTCCAAAACTCGCTCTCCCAAGCGGTATTACAATCCAAAAAGAACAAAGAGAAAAGGACCTCCAATGGTGTAATATCAGTATTTCAGTTGTGCATAAATAAACAATCTGTTCTGTACTCATATTTAATTGTTGCCAGTCACTTGATACCAAAAGAACTGGCTTTCTGGCTTACGAAAATAATAACCCCTTCTCCGTTCGGGTGATTACCGTGTTCAGCAGAATATTGACAGGTGGAGGCTCAAACTTCATAAACTGTTGTGGTATTTAACAACAAATTAAAACATACAGATGTACAAAAATAAAAGCTACACAGGTTTTTAACGCTTATGCTTTTCGCAGCTAGAAAGCGCCGCTTTATCAAAGCAAAAACAATAACCTACTGCAATGGCTTTTGCCACCAGAAACTTGTATTAGCATAGACAGAGCAGTAGAACACTCCCAAATGGCCCTGAGATCAAACCAAATGGCCTAAACAATCAAAGTTGAAATTCCTTCTGAAATATTCTAAATAGTGGAGTTAAATCAGTAATGTGCCATGTGCTGTAACACTTTGCCTGCTAATGTGGTTAAACTATTCAAGGAGGCTAAATGGTTGGAAAAATATGCCCAAATAAATTCATAAGTAATTAATAGTGAACACCCTATAGATGAGCATAGAAGGCGTCTGTAATACAAGTTTATTTTCAATTTTAATGGATACCGAGAGCTGGTAGATCAGTTAATTGCCAAAATACAGCATGTCTGCAGCTATTACACCAAAAAAGTTGCAAGTTATAAATCAAGATTGGTCACATTTGGGGCATAATTTGATTTTTTAATAAATACTTCTGTACTGACTAGTTCATTCAATGCATTCACAATTGAACTGGCAATGCCTACACTTCTGTTACCAATTGGTGACATTTAGCTGCTTGAACAACCTCAGGTTGTTGAACTGATATCACAGATCCTGACCAGCAGCATTCCAATTGCTTGAATGGTCACTTCCAATTGTGCTCTAAGTGTTACTTGATCAGCTCCCTTTTTCCGCAGAACTTATTCAATAAAGATGCTGAACTGCTGGCATTTTATGGCACAAACTGGTAAAAAGTCCCACAAGAGCTATTTTGCAAGACATTTGACTGCTGATCTACTATTCACCTGTAATGTTACCAAGGCCATATTAATGTAGCTAATGATGTTAAAAAAGATATCAAGTTCAGCCTTTGACAAATGACCTTTGCTGATCCAGAGGAAGGCAAGCAATGCCCCATGGAAACCAGTTCAACTTTTGCCTAGCACACAAGGGGGTCCCTTTAGTGTAGTATATCCATGGAAGATAAAAATTAAGCTCTAGCAGCAAAAATCACAAGCATGGGGTACTCACAAAGATGGTTGTAGTAATACTTATGTATTCATCATCTTAACAGGCATGCTGTTAGACCTCCATTTCCTGGTTGCTTCTCCCACTTGCTTGATATGAACAAGTATGAAAGAGAATAAAAATAATGGAGTGTGCCATTAGTGACATCTAAAGTTTAGTACCCAAAATGTAAAATTAATGAAAAAAGCTACTAACACGTACTGAATGTTAATATGGATATATGCCCCTTATTAACAATACAGGTCAGCAGTGAATTCTCCCTTGTCTCAGCATGAGGAATAATGTCCAAATAACAGTGCAACAACTTTGAAGAGTCTGAGTTTTCCTGTTCCCATTTCTTCCCTTTCTCCTTTTTTGCCCTTTCCCATTCTCTCTTCCTATTTTAGTTTCTTCTTTTCCTCTTATTTCACCTTCTACTTTCTTTTCACTTTCTCCTATTCTTTCTTCACTTCCTCCTTTGGTCTCCTCTCTTGTCTCTTGAATTATTTATGCCTTTCCTTTTATACTACATAATTCACGCTGTCTGGTCTCTTTTCAGTGTTTGGCTCCTTTTCTGATTAATACTCTTTTGTACTGCCATCTTTATACATCCAGTTTTTGCTAACTGTTCTGATTAACTAAATATAAGCCATAACTTACATATGTATTATGTTTTGTACAAATGAACAGACTGTTTGAGGCTTTGTGAGTCGGTATTCTCAAAAAAATGTGTTTAAAATAAAATATAAATTAAGTAACTCATTAATTAATACAGTAAATTGTGGAACATGGGTCTCTACAAAGGAGCCTGGTTTAGTCTACTACATAAATCCTCACAAAAAATAATAAATCACACTTTTAGGGATAGCTTGGATGAAGGAATTCTGTGTTAAAGGGATAATACTATTTCAAAATAAAAGCAGCTCTAATTACTCTTCATAGTATTTGGGCCATGGAGATTGTTATTTCAATACTGTCAGAGTTGTAGTTCAAGAGTAATTTAATGATAAAGTATCCCCCTCCGGCCCCTTTTACTGATGTAACACTGTTCACCTTCAGTTAGCATAAGGGAAAAACCTGTGAAGGGGGAGAGAGTTTTCCTTATGCTCACAGTAAGAAGATTGTCCCCTGCTGTGATCTGTCTGGTCTATGGACCAGATTCCACATCTGAGGGAAGGTGGCTTATACTAGGTAAAAGGGGCATTGAAGAGAAATTTATTTGACAATAAAGAAGAGAAAGAGAGAAATTTGACATCAAACAGAAAAATTAGTATACTATGAAGGAACTTAGCATAAAGCACCATACTGTGCAACCAAAAATAAAAGTTCATTTCTCAAAGGTTATTACTAGCAGGGCTCAAAATTTCCACTCGCCACTAGCCAATGGCGAGTGAAAATTTAGCCCTGGCGAGTAGAAATTCAGCCCTGGTTGGTATGTTATGGCTTGCAGTGGCGAGTAACTTTTCAGGTCTGGCTAGTAGCAAAGGACTTAAAATTATAAGCCCTGATTACTAGTACAGTATATTTAAAAGAAAAAATACATGTTTTAAGATACCAAGTCCACTTTAACGGCAAATCATGGTTGGCATGTAAAGAGGAGAGGCAGGGCTGGTACAAAGGAAAAGTGGGGATATTTGGGGGCAAAAGAATGGCTCAATATAAGACATCTAAAATTCCCTTTGATATAAATAAGGCTTTTAAAAACAAAATTTTAATTCAATACTCATTGCAAAAGCAATATAACCAAATAGATCAATGTCTATTAGTTAGTTCAGTCACTCAAATATGTATTTTTCTTAATATTTCACTATGTTTTTGCTGACATTCATTACTACATAATTAAGTATCAAATACAGAACATATAGGGGTATTGCAAGTGATTTTGTTTCTGTGATCTACTTTTGGTACTTATGTGTATATGCTGTATGAAGATCTTTGCATCATATCTCTGTCTCTCATTGTAATAACAATATATTGCTGCTTCCAGGAATGGCTCGTTGATAGTGGAGCTTGTCATAAGCTTTGCTAATGGCACAGAAGTCCCTCTTTCTGAAACACTGGTTAGGGCTTTTTTTGATGCTGTGAAAGCCAACAATTCATTTCTTGCAAATTTCATCCTGGATATTTTCAGCATTGAGTCCAATGGTAAGTGAATATTTTATTTTATTTCAGTATACGATGAAGGTTCCAAGTAAGCAAGATATGACTTACTAGTCAGTCTTTCTCTCTTTCTTTTGTTCTCACATTCCCATCTAGACTCACATAACCTTATTTACTTCCTACCCCCTCCCCCACGCCCAAGTGTTTTTTTAAGAAGACACTATATGAAGAACTTTGGCAGCAGATCTCTCTCTCTCACACACACACACACACACACACACACACACATATACACATGTCAACCTATCTCAAAAAACCTATATTGACCCAACATTCTCTCTAATTATCTAATAGATCTGATATATATACTTTTTGGTAGGCATATCATATAGCACAGCAACATTAGAAGAGTTTGAAGTATATGTATCAAAGCTAATTCAGGAAGCTATAGTGGTGCAATTCTGGCACAAACCAATTTCACCATAGGGGACAAATTAAAATTCTCCTTTGATTGAAATGGGGCTTTGTGTTGGAGACCTCTCTTTTAAAGTACATCTTACTTTAAAGTTCTATGTTAGTTAATGTTCCATCCATTTTTTTATGTATTGCAGTCAATGGTGAGATTTTCCATTTAAAAAATAATCCGGTGATGTCAGTCAAGTGCAGGCTGCGGTACAGCTCTGTGCAACAGCCTGTCAAACTTTGCCTCTTCCCTTCCCCACTAGTGCTTCGTTCCCACCTTCGATGACAGAGAATTCCTCAATGTGAGCTGGAGCTCTCTCTTGCCAATGAGAGCACCCAAGCCCTCATGGAAGAAGGCTCCTTCAGAGTAGGAAGAGAAAACAAGGCACTACTGGGGAGGAGAAGAGGAAAAGAATGACAGGCTGTGGTCCAGAGCTGTCCTGTAGCCTGCCCTTGACTGACATCACCGGTTTATTTTTTAAATGGAAAATCTAGCCATTGACTGCATTACATAAAAAAATGGATGGAACATTAACTAAGATAGAACTTTAAAGTAAGATTTACTTTAATAGAGGTGAGAGTTCCCCTTTAAACGAGGTTTCAACCCCTTGAATTCTAGAGAGGTCGCCAATGCAAAGCCCCATTTCAATCAAAGGAGAATTTTAATTTGTCCCCTATGATGAAATTGGTTTGTGTCAGAATTGCTCCACTATAGTTTGCTGAATTAGGCCCTATGTATTTTAACTAAAGCTAAGAATATAATCTTCACAAATCTCATGACCTCACTCATACCCAGACTTTCACTGACTCTTATGAACTAACCTGGCTGACCAAGATACTATGAAAGCAGCAAGTGCAACAATATCAAAAAAGATGCAAGGTAAAAACACTGTGAAACAATGTAGAAAAGCCTGCCTCTACAACATACAGATCGGTCAGTGATGCAGAATGACTGCAACATTGGATAAATACCTGTTTTTGCAGTTCCTGAGTGAAACCTCCATGAAAATAGAGATCCAGGGAAATCAATTTCTGGGACATAAAAGTGTAAAAAAACAATCATAAACAACAATCTACAATATTTATGTCTCAATCAGTTCTTCCCCAAGTCACAAAAAATATTGATGTTTTCATCCAAAATTCCACACAATCTTATCATGTTCCACAACTACAGTAATCATCTGTGTGCCTGGGCTTGCCATCCGAGGGAGCCCCCTATGCATCTGCACCTTCCTGTAGGCCCCAATACTTATTTGTATGTGCCCTTTAAGTGCAGTGTGAATTGACAAAAAGTTTTTTTCTAAATAAAATAGACACGCTATGGGCTGTCATTAAATGTGGATGGGGGAATATAGGGTAATATACTGTCTGTTGTTCTGAGCCCTGATGAGAAGGGGGGACTGAACCTGGCCAGATCAAACAGACTTTCATGCACACAATAAAGTATATTGTAGAGGAACATCGCAAGAGAAAATAAGTCAGTCAGTTTTAAGGTCTCATAATGGTTCTCACTCTGAGCATTTTTGTGCACAAGCAAATTTGTGGGATTTGGCCAGGTCTAGGCCCCCCTTCTCATCCTCCTGCCTCTTTTCTTGCCTCCATCTCTCAAGCTGGTTCATTCATATACTTCCTTTTTTCATACTGTCTATTATCATTCCTTTTCCTCCCACTGGCACTTTCTCCCTCCCATTGGCCCTTTCTCCCTCCTGCTGTTTGACTAATTGCATGAGAGACTCAAGAACATGATTTGTCCTCCAAATAGTAAGTAATTCTGCCCCTCCCATCCTCTCACATAGCTCCTATCCTTTCAGTTCCCATTTTTTCTTCTGGCCCATCCTTTCTTTCAGTTCCCAATTGTCACGGTTTGCAAGCAGACAGGAGTCAGACTGTATAGTTAAATTCACCTTTATTAGAAACGTCTAAGTAAAATCAATATGTATACAGCAAATCACAGGAAGGAGCAGAGGGTAACCAAAGAGGCAGGGACTCTATCAGAAATAGGAGGCTGCCTCCAAGTTCCCAGACTGCAGAGACTAGGCTGAAGCCAATGGTAGTCTCATACACCAGATAGGCAAAGCGTAGACTGGAACTGTCTCCCCTAAGGATGGTAACCGGGGAGAAGACTGCAGTCAGTAAGGGAAATGTCGTCTCTGAAAGGGAAGGCAACATGGGAGACTACTGACTCACGCCTGCAGTCAGTAAGGCTAGAGTCTGCCAGATCCACAGATCTGCACCAGTTAGGATGTCCACTAAACAGGAGGCAACACAGAGGGTAGCTGGACAGAGCCCCAGGTCAGCACCAGGTTGGATAGTCAGACAAGCCAAGGTCATACACGGAGAGGGTAGTCAGCCAGCACCACGGGTCTGCACAAGATGGGATGTCCAAACTGATAGGGAGTGCACAGAGGAGAATCAGACAGAGCCACAGGGCAGCATCAAGATGGATAGTCAGACAAGCCAGGGTCCTACATAGGATATCAGGATACAAGCTAAATACAACTGCACTGGACAACGACGTAAGGGTAACTGAATCAAGATGCAGTTAACTTTTATAGGCAGCCAGGAAGTAGGTAGGTGGAGTTTACCAGCTCCTACAGCATAAAACAGAGGTCTGCGACGTTCTGCAATCTCGCGCCTGTAAGTGAAGCATCTCGCCAGGATGCATCAAACTCCCACACCATTTCCACGTCACTCTGACCCACCAGTTCACCTAGCCAGAGGACACGGGTGGCCAATGAAGACGCCAAGCGCACCCAGTTCCAGTCCTCGGAGTGATGCATGGGATGACACCGAATTGTCACATCGAGCCATCATTTCCCTGCGTCAAACTAGGCGGCGTCGCTGGATCTAAGGTAAGCTGTGACAGTAACCCCCCCTCAAAGACCCATCCTCCGAGGGACCAGTTGGGGTCTGTTAGGAAAACGAGCATGAAATCTGCATACCAAGATAGGAGCATGAACATCGCTGGCAGGTATCCAGGAGCACTCTTCTGGACCATATCCCTTCCAGTGTATCAAGTACTGAAGACACCCTCTGACCCATCTGGAGTATAGAATGCTTTGAACCACAAATTCCTCATGATTATTGACCTTGACAGGAGCTGGCTGGACTGTAATTATAGTATAACGGTTACAAATCAGAGGTTTAAGCAAGGAGATGTGGAACACAATGTGAATGTGCATGGAGGCTGGAAGTTCCAGAGCATAAGCCACAGGGATAATTTTACACAGCACACGGAATGGACCAAAGAATCGAGGAGCCAGCTTATTACAAGGAACCTGGAGGTTCAGATTCTGAGAAGACAGCCACACCCTCTCCCCCACCTGGAAGGTAGGTGCCGGCAACCGCCTACGGTCAGCCTGCCTCTTCTGCCGCTGCACAGAACCTTGTAGGGTATTCTGTACCTGAACCCAAGAGGAACAGAGTGCCCTCAAATGCTCATCAAGTGACGGAATCTCCTGTGCCTGGAAGACCTTGGGAAGGACAGAGGGTTGAAACCCATAGTTGATCAAGAATGGAGAACTCTGTGTGGAAGAGTTCATGGCACAATTCCGGGCAAACTCCACCCAAGGTAACAAGGTAGCCCAATTATCGTAGTGGTTAGAGATATAGAAATAGAGAAATTGTTATAAGGCTTGGTATAGATGGTATAGTTAAATTCACCTTTATTAGAAACTTCTAAGTAAAATCAATATACAGTATATACAGCAAATCACAGGAAGGAGCAGAGAGTAACCAAAGAGGCAGGGACTCTATCAGAAATAGGAGGCTGCCTCCAAGTTCCCAGACTGCAGAGATTAGGCCGAAGCCAATGGTAGTCTCATATGCCAGATAGGCAAAGTGTAGACTGGAACTGTCTCCCCTAAGGATGGTAACCGGGGAGAAGACTGACTCACTCCTGCAGTCAGTAAGGGAAAGGTCGTCCCCAAAAGGGAAGGCAACACGGGAGACTACTGACTCACACCTGTAGTCAGTAAGGCTAGAGTCTGCCAGAGTCACAGGTCTGCACCAGTTACTAAACAGGAGGCAACACAGAGGGTAACTGGACAGAGCCCCAGGTCAGCACCAGGTTGGGTAGTCAGACAAGCCAAGGTCATACATGGAGCGGGCAGTCAACCAGAGTATCACTGTGACCGTGATTCTTTCTGCATGGCGACATTACTACTTCCGGGTTTCACTCTGCACGGTTCTTATTGGCCATTGGGCTCTGACTCTGCCTAGGGCTAGCCCTTTTATACCTGTCAGCACCCTTTCGTGGTGTACCTGTACCTAGTGTTTGAGTTGCTGCATGTTCCTGCTCCATGTATGACCCGGCTCACCTGACTATGTATCACGGTTCCCGTGCTATGCTGTCAATCTTGACTGTACTACCAGTACATTGGAGGATGCTGATTGGCCCGCCCAGGATGTGCCTTTATACACTGGGGCTTGGGCACTTGTGATTTGCCCTTTCGTGGTGTTCCAGTATCTGCGCCTTGTTGCTGTGTTCCAGTTCTCCTGTGTACCGACCCGGCTTGTCTGACTCTTCTGCTGATCCTGCTCCGTGTATGACCTGGCTCTGGCTGACGACCCTGCTTCGTGATTGATCCGGGTTCTGGCTGATGATCCTGCTCCGTGTATGACCCGGCTCTGGCTGACGACCCTTCTCCGTGATTGATCCGGTTCTGGCTGATGATCCTGCTCCATGTATGACCCGGCTCTGGTAGACGACCCTGCTCCGTGATTGATCCTGTTCTTCGGCTGCTGTTCCTGCTGTGCTCCGGTTCCGGTTATCGCCCAGTTCCAGCCTGCTGTTCCGGTGCACCTGCATGGTCTCGGTCGCGTCCGCGACATTCTGATCACTTGGTGACTCGCTGTTCCTCTCTCCGCTCTAGCTGAGATAGAGGTTGCTTTGCCATATGTTGTTTGTTGCTGTCTCTCTGTACAGAACCTGTTAACTCCTGCTGTGCCTTGTAGTCTCCAGTCTTGTGCCTCAGTTATCTTGCCAAGCATACAGACATCCGTTAAGAGCCGCTACTTTAGTACCTCTGATACGCCTCACTACCTTCTGCAGAGCATTGCCTGTCCGGTGTGCACCGTGACCGCGCCTGTTGGCACTGGTATCCATTCGCTCTTGCTGGGAAAGTTCCGTACGGCACCAGAGGGGTGTCCTGGCTCCAGCCTACATACTTTCAGAGGTTACGCTATCCATTTGCACTATCCAGTGCTTGGCTCTCAGTGCTTGTGCAGTCGCTATCATTATTGACATCCAAGGGGTGTCAGGGCACTATCCATTGGGCGCACGCAGGGTTAACTTCCATTCTCAGTTAAGGGCGATTCAGGTTCTTGTACTTCAGCTTGGCAATAGCACTTCACTATAACCCATGGCGGTGGTATTAGCTCAGCTCTGGCACTTGTGCCTTCCTATCCTATTTGAGAGTGAATTCAGTGCAGACACTTTGCTCCAGCTTTGTTACTCAAGAACTGTGTTCCAGAGACTGCTACTTTGCTCCAGCTTTGTTACTCAAGAACTGTGTTCCAGAGACTGCTATATATCCTGGGCGTTGGCCAAACTAGGACTGAGTTTCTCCTCTTGCACTTGTTAACCCTTTGGGGTTATTCCCCATCTATTCATTGCCCATTATTCTTTTGCTGTATTGCATTCACTCTGTTCGTGTTTGCTATTACTGTTATTCCTGTGCTGGCCTCTAGGGGCATTGTATTACTCCTTGATTCAATAAACTGTGTTTTTACTTTACACCCTGGTCTGAGTGTCAGAAAACCGTTACACTATGCTCCTGTTGTTCCTGAGTTGATCCGTTTCCATTGCTGACTAGGACTGGCTGACTACCTCCGTGTGTATCGAACTGGCTTTGGCTGAGAACCCGCTCCCATTGCTGACTAGGACTGGCTGACTATCTCAGAGTGTACCGAACTGGCTTGGCTGTGAACCCGCTTCTATTGCTGACTTGGCCTGGCTGACTACCTCCGTGTGTACCGATCTGGCATTCTGGCTTCTGACCCATCTGTGGGCGTTACCTTGAGCTCCTTTATTCTCGCTCTCATTACCACTCAGTGACTTCCGCTACAGCGCCTAACATCTGGCCTGCTACTCCCTAGTATATCTGGGAGACTGAGTTGCAAGTAGTTACCGTTGCTGCTACTCCCTAGCATTCTAGGGATCCGGTCAGTTGCCAGTATCCGGTCTTCAGTTGCCTGCTGTCTCCCTAGTGTTCTAAGGAGCCGGTCACTTGTCAGTGTCCTGTTTGTGAGTTGCCTCCGAACATCCCTAGCATTCTAGGGAACCGGTCACTTGCCAGTACCTGGTCTATGTGTTGCCTCCAATCTCCCTAGCATTCTAGGGATCCGGTCACTTGTCAGTGTCCTGTCTGTGAGTTACCTCCGAATATCCCTAGCGTTCTAGGGACCCGGTCACTTGCCAGTATCCAGTCTATGTGTTGCCTCCAATCTCCCTAGCGTTCTAGGGATCTGGTCACTTGTCAGTGTCCTGTCTGTGAGTTGCCTCCTAGACTCCCTAGCGTTCTAGGGATTTGCCCTGCAGTTACCTGCTGCTAGTCTCCGTGTGCCTTCCTGCAGCTTTGGTACTGCTTTGGTTTGCTCTGTTTCAGTATCCTGCCTACGGATCAAGACTACTTAGTTATTTTTGTATTGTCTTTCATTTGCATACTATTTCAGTTTTCATCCTGACCTGTGACAGATTTGGGAAGTACCAAGGTACTGTCCTTATCTGGGCCCGAGTAGGTTGTTCATTTCCTTGCTGATTATTATTTTCAATAAAGCTGATCTTAACCTTACCTGATTTGTCTGAGTGTTCTTACAAAACCGTGACACAGAGCCACAGGTCCGCACCAGTTAGGATGGCCAGTAAACAGGAGGCGACACAGAGGGTTGCTGGACAGAGCCCCAGGTCAGCACCAGGTTGGATAGTCAGAGAAGCCAAGGTCATACACGGAGCAGGTAATCAGCCAGAGCCACAGGTCTGCACCAGATGGGATGTCCAAACTGATAGGGAGCGCACAGAGGAGAGTCAGACAAGCCAAGGTCATACACAGGATATCAGGATGCAAGCTAAATACAACTGCACTGGACAACAAAATAAGGGTAACTGAATCAAGATCCAGTTCCCTTTTATAGGCAGCCAGGAAGTCGGTAAGTGGAGCTTACCAGCTCCTACAGCATAAAACAGAGGCCTGTGACATTCTGCAACCTCTTGCCTGTAAGTGACGCATTGCGCCAGGATGTTTTAAACTACCGCACCATTCCCGCGTCACTCTGACCCACCAGTTCGCCTAGCCCGAGGACACGGGCGGTCGATGAAGACGCCAAGGGTGCCCAGGCCCAATCCTCGGAGTGATGCATGGGATGACGCCGAAGCGTCACTTCAAGCCATCCTTTCCCTGCGTCAAACAAGGCGGCATCGCTGGGTCTAAGGTATGTTGTGACACCCATCCTGTATTTCAGCACCCATTCATATTCTTATCCTCCCATCCTTTCTCTCAGCCCCATCCAGTTTTTTTTCATCTTCCTATAGTTCACTCAGCACCCATCTTCTGAGCCCCCTGTTTCTCTTAGCCCCCCCAACCTCTCCCTCAGCCCCATCCTCACTCTCAACCCTACATCATCTCTTTCTATGCCCCCATCCTCACTCTCTTTATCACAGCCCCCAGTCTTTCTCTGTCTGTTTCTCAGCCCCAATCCACTCTGTCAGCCCCTCCCCCCTGTCTTCTCTCTCAGGCTTCCATTTTGAGTGCAAGGACAATTATTCATTCAAGATTAAAAGAAAAAAGTAACTGGTACACATGCATGTGCATGTCTTGTGTGTGGCTCCAATCAACAATTTTACTTGGTGGCCTAACATGTTCTAGGCACACACAAACACACACCTCTGTGAGTAGAGAAAAACACACAAATGGTGTTGAAACATAATTATTTGAGTTTGTGTATTTTAGCAACAGATTTTAGGGAAAAGAAATACTACAGCCATCGATCAGTTAATGACTTTTTCCTGCAAGTCAGTGGTATGTTGCACAAACCTGGGCTGGTTGGTAGAGGAAAAAAAACTGGTGTGGTTACTGAGAGTAGGGGGAAAACAAAGTTGATATTTCAATGTTGTGGATTTATTTGCACAAAAAATAGTACCTTTCAATGTCACCCCCTGTAAAATTATCCCATTGTATTATGTATGACAGATTCACTTTATGGTCCATGAAATACTGTACGGTTTTCAATTTAGGGAAAAGAAGAAGAGTCTAATATAAATGTTTCTGTAAGTGTTACACTGTTTTGTTCAACAAACATTTGCAATAATTGATCTACTTCATCTGCTTCTCAATTTTTAGAAATCTCAATATCTTAATTAATTTACTTAATAAATATGTCACAGTACTCTAAATTATTTCTTTTTCTAGGTGTGAAAATATACACGGAAATGCCCAGCATTCCGCCTACAACAAGTTCTTCATCTGTATCCAGCTCTAGCCTTGGCTCCACTTCTGTATCGGAAACAACTACATTATCCAACAGCCTAGTTAGTGCATCTAGCACTGCACCAGCATTTAATAAGCCACAAGAAACCAGCTCATTTTCTACAACTAAACTTAAAAGCACAGAATCCCCAACAATGACTTTAATGACTACTAGCATTCCCGCATCTGGAACCAGAAGTGGTGCTGCATCTGCTGAAATACCAGATACTGCTTCCATATCTGGTAACAGCACTGTCACTAGTATGTTAAGTGTTATACCTAAAAGCAGCTCTATACATGAATCTATTACTTCTGTGTCAAATGCAAACAGTGATGTACCTATTGTAAGCTCCACAACCACTTCCATGACCAGCACAATATCTGATACTATTTCCTTGATATTTGGCACTGTAACCACAGAAAAATCCAGTATGCTTACAACATACCCCACAAAAGAATCTAACAAAGTATCTTCTAGCAATTCCATGTCTGGAAGTAGTACTGTACCAACTCTAAGTAACCTCCATACAACCAGTGCTATACTTGCTTCAAGCTCATCTGCAAACATGATTAAGTCCAGTGCAAGTTTATCAACTCAATCTAGAACTCTCCCTCCTAAAACTGCCACACTGAATGCTGTGACTGCATTACTATCTGAACAAAGTATGACGTTTTCTGAAGACCTCACATCTACAGGCAATACTGTTTCCACTGAAAGCTCCATAACTAAATCCAGTAATATATCTGATGCTAGTTCAGCTTCTGACACTGTAACAAATTTAGACTCAACAACTACATCAAGTAACTTTAATTATAAAAGTTCATTATCTCAGACTAGAACTACACCTACCACAATTCCTAACCTGGAAACCAGCCCTACAAGAACTGTTGGTCCTTCTACAACTGAGATGAATACTACATTTTCAACATCAAGAGAAAGCAATTTACTGAACACAGTGACTACAACCTCCAAAATAGCTTCTACACCCCAAATAAGCTTCCATGAACCATTATCTTCTATGATGGGTACTACATCGTCAACATCTTTTTTAATTGCCAATCCACTTCTAACATGTCCCTTACAGTTTAAAATACTTAACAGGAATTATACAAGCAGTCTCAGTAACACCTCCTCGCAGGCATATCATGATCTCAAATCCACAGTAGTAGACCTGGTAAGTAACCAATGGCTTAACCTGTATATTTTCCTGCAGGAGAATAAATATATTTCTATGAAATGTGAAATATATAAAATAAATATTGATAAGAACATATTTTTAAGTTTTATAATTGTATTGCCTTACAATTGTTCTGACATTGTTTCATTCAAAAGTTACTAAAGCTGAAATCAGACAAAAAAATGCATTTTTCTATTGATTCCGGTATATTCCTGACTAGTACATATTTTGCAGACAAGCTGTAGTTGAATGCATGTTCTCTTCTAAACAGATCCGCGCAGTGCTGCAACCCAGCTTTACTTTGGTGCACATAGAGCTTGTTTCATTTCGGTAAGTATATGTTACCAAAACAATGGCATCAAGAGGAAATGTATTGTTATTGTACATTCTATATTAACTTTGATTATAGCTCAAAATTTTAGGAACAACACCGACAGTAACGAAACTGAACAAAAGCAGATGGTATATTATCCCTTTCAGTTTTCTGGAAATCATAAACAGCTTATAATTGATTGATTTTATATTAGATTTGATATTGCTCCCTCCATTATAATCATGTCAGTGTCTAGTAATACAGTGCATTGCAACTACTGATAGTGGGGATAAGCTGGCAAACAGAGGAAGCTAAATGTGTATTTTAAAAGCTTTAAGCACCTACATTGCTAGCAGCCTTACCCCACTGCTTTGCAGAGGTTTTGATCAATAGTATTGGAGGGGTTAATAACTGATATTGAAGCTGAAGGGAGGAAGCAGGGGCTTAACCCTTATAGTGCCAGAGAGGTATATGGATACCTCCCTGGCACTAAAAGGGTTAAATATGTGTTTCCTATGTAATGAACCCCTCCTCTTCCACTGAGGCTACAAGATATGGGACTCCGTTTAATGGTAAGCATTGTGTGTAAGTGGAGACATTGGAAGGTTCATTCTTTTTTAAATATATCACCTCTCCAGTACATTAGGAAATGGAATATATTACATTAATGGGTTGTTTGTGAGATTAATTTTTTTGGCAGAAGAGGAGTTATGGCAAATTTACGTGCTATTGTTGTACTGTAAAAATTTAAATACACATGTATTTCTGTCTTGTACAGTACAATGCACGGCATGAAAGTTTCCTCAGATTATAATATAGTGCTACCAGGTTGTATGCAGCACTCTACATACAAATGTACAGGCGCTGTGAGTCCCTGCTATATAACTCTCACAATCTGAGTTATGGTGCCCAAGGCACATGGCATTAAAGGGCAATTGTGAAAGTTCACCATTAAAGGATATGAACAATGTAGAGCATGCAAGCCAACAATCTCCGCCATGCCAACAAGCCCCATACTTCAGCCATATAGCATGTGCAGGGAAACAATGTAAATGAATCACTTCATTTCCTCTATGCCTTCTGTAGTGCATTGTCCTAAACAAGGAGTAGATGAAATGGACTTGCAAAAATAACCATAGACTTCCCCAATGCACTCACATTCACAAGCAGAGTTAAGTGGAGCAATTTTGGCTTAGTAAAGGCAGGTGTAATGACAAGAAATCAATTCCAGAATCCAATGTAGTGCATGTCTGCTTACCTAGCTGTGTGCATGATTTCTGGAGCGCATACTCAGTTGTGCACTATGCCATGATTAGCACTTTACTGCAGTAAAACCTGAACATGTAGCATGTCAAGACAAATCTATAACATATATTGTAGAATGTAGCAATTCTGCATTGATTTCCTCTGTGCCTTGATAGTACATTGGGTTAGTGAGAATGCCCTAAAATAACCCTATACTCTCCCACTAAATTCCCAGTGTAGTAAGCAGCTTTGATGGGAGAACACTGGTATACAGCATAGCACATGGGCAGCAGGCAATCATAGCATACAAAAATCAATTCAGTGTCTATTTTAGCGCAACATTTAATTAGTGCAGTCTCCCTAGAAAGTCCTTCACCTGGCTATGCACCTCAAAATCATACTTTGCTGGCAATGCACCAAGGAGTCTGCGACTGTGGATGTGCTGTTTTATTCAAACACAACCCATTCATCAGTCCATGTTGGCTGGCAGTGGTTAATGAGTCTTGTATCCTCACAGGAGCTGGAGGGTATCCCACTGTGCACCACTACCCTTGAGTGTAGATGTAAAATTAGGAGTATTGGTGTGGGTATGCCAGTGTGTAAAATAACCATTTCTTGTTTGTCTCAGATCTGGATCAGTAATAGTGGAGCTAAATTTAACTTTCGAAAATGGCACCATTGTCCCTATCAGCACTGATCTGCTCAAGGAGTTATTTAACCCTTTAAGAGGTAACTCCACACTTGGGGATCTGCTAGTGGATGTCCTTAGCATTACATTTAATGGTGAGTATGGAGTAATGGAGTAACATTTTTGTTTGTCAAGCAAATAGTTCAGAGCTATACATTGTTAAACACTAATCTTGTAAGGACAAGAGGGGTGTGCAGTTCATTACATTCCCCTCTGGTCCTAAATAGGTTAATGCAGTGCGGTGACATAAAATGTTATATTATTAAAATAAACTATGAATACAAATGGGACAAACAGGAGGCTCAAGACAAAGCACCCTGCATTAAGGACCTCTGACGGTCCTGCAAGTAATTTTTTGGGCTAGCGGTACATGTTATCGCTCACATGTTCCATCTCTCCAAATGTAGTCTAGGCAGTCCTTAAAGGAGCAGTAAATTTTTTTTATGAAAACACATATTTCTTTAGAGCTTTTCGTGCTGAATAAAATAAGGGTACTCCCACTGTTGCCAGATGTTTTAATCAAAATGTACAGCAGTTCAAATAATCAGGAAGTGAATTTACTGTGTTTACTTCCTGATAGTTCTGACAGGAAGTGACAGGCAGTCTCTATCACATTCTATGGAAAACTGTGTGTCTCTGACTTTCCTCTCCGTTAGAACCTAACAGAAAAACTAATTAGACTCTGACCACTAGAGGGCACTGCTAATGTAAAAAAAATGAGTTTAAACTGTAATAACGCGGGAAATATAAATCTCTCTGCAGTGGGAGTACCCTTATTTTACTGAACAGGAAAATCCATACAATATATATTTTTTTCATAAAAAAGTTTACTGCTCATTTAAGGGTAAAAGTACTATTCTGGAACCTCAGGGTCACATGCGAGGATATGAATAAGGTCAGATAGCTTAACTCATCCCCTCTGAAAGCACACAAAGTCCTGGATATTTTCTTAACTTTTATTGGAGAAGTCACAAAAATAAAAGGCATTTGCAGATGGCATATTGTGTGAGAGAGTGCTTCTCTGGGGGAAGGTAAAAACGGATTGCTTTGCAAGGGAGAGGTAAAGTCAGAAGTGTACTCTCAGAGGCAACAGGGTAAAAAGAAACAAGCCAAGTGAGAGGCCTAGCAGGGATAACAGGAAGTGACTAAGGATCAAACTATCTTGTTAGAAAAAGACAGGGGGGATGGAATGGCCCATCTCAGTTATGAGAATAGGAAGGTTGCCATGACAATCAGTTACTAAATAGGGGGGAGAGGGAAATAGCAAATAAAGGAACTTGTTCCAGAACACTCTCCGTCTGGTATCTGGAGATACCACTATATCTAAACATAAGCTGAACATATATAAAACATAACAGCAATGCAAAAAGTCCAAGTTCACATAACAATGAAATGCTGGTTCCAGGGGTTCTCCTGCCAGGGATGTCAGGAAGGTGCACTGATCAGAGAGTGCTCCACAATATCTTTCAGAGTCCGTAGGAAGATGGTCAGTCTTTTCGTGGATGCAACTAATCTCCCCTGCATACATTTCTCTCTGAACGTGATGGAGAACAGTCTCCTTTGCCTTTGTGAGTTCATCTGTAGTATGTAACCTTTTGCAGATGTGCCAACCGTGGCAGCCAATTGTTTTATCATCAGGCATATGGTGGAAAGAGATGGCTATGTGTCTAAGGTTTGCTATTGCTCGCAGGAGGGCTGTCCACCTTGAGAAGCGATGGAATCGTTGTGATCCGAACACGTTTCTTTGCAGTATGTTCGTGAGTAGAACAGATGCTTGAGGTCTTATTTCTATGTCCCTGTCAGGATCTATAAGTTCGAAGTCATCAGCTAAGGTTAACAGCGTTTCATGTGTCAGATACGTTGGTCCTGTAAGCCACAACGAATTTTGAAGACATGCTGCGGGCACTGATCTAGTGGCAGTATCAGCAGGATTCTGATCTGTGGGCACGTGGTACCATTGATCTGGTTGGGTTGACTTCCTGATCCTTTCCACTCGGTTAGCCACATACACGTAGAACCTTCTTTTCTTATTGCATATGTAACCTAACACCACCTTGCTGTCGGTAAAGAACCTGATAGCATTTAGTTTGCAGTCTATTTCATTTTCAATGAGCTCTGCCAGCTCTACTGCTAGTACTGCGCCACATAGTTCGAGTCTGGGTATAGTATGGTCAGGATGTGGTGCCAGCTTATCCTTGCCAAGGATGAACCTGGCATGGTGTCTACCGTCTGCGTCTGTGGTTTTTAAATAGGCCACCGCTGCTATTGCCTTTGTCGAGGCATCTGAGAATACACAAAGCTCTTTGCTGCATGTAGCAGTGAGGGATGTCGTCGAGTAGTTGCGTGGGATCTGAAGTTGCTCAAGGGTCTTCAAAGAATCCTTCCATGTCTCCCACTCTTGACGCCTTTCTGGAGGTAGTGGGGTGTCCCAGTCCTGTTTTTCAAAGGATATTTCCCTGAGGCTCCGCAGTATGGGAGGTGTGTCAGTCCCCAGATCCGAATACTTCAGGTCGCTTGCATGATCGTCAGTATGAAACGCCTTCATTAATGTGGCACTGTTGGAAACTATTTTATGCAATTTTAAGTTGGCAGTTGCTAGCATCCTTTGCGTTCGTTTGAGCAGGTCTATAGCTTCTTCTTCTGTGGGAACCAATTTCAATCTATCATCCACATAGAAGTCTCTTTCAAAGAAATTTCTAGCATCTTTGCCATATTCTTCCTCTCCTTCTTGGGCTGTCTGTCTTCTAGGTGAACGGAAGGGTAACGGTGCCACCCAACTGCCTGATTCATCTTTGAAGAGCTCCTCTTCCATCAACTTCAGGAATTCTCTGTCTTCCATCGATGGTGCTTGCTTGTGGTCATCCCTTGTCGTCTGGAACACTGTACATCCTAGGTTATCTGTGTGTTTTTCAGACTCAGGAACGTCTTTTGAGTTTTGATGATATGCCTTTGTCTTTCTTGATTTCCAAGCTTCTCTTTGACGTGGAAGTGGTGTGGACATGGTTTAAAGAGAGATGCACGATCATTCTCCAGTAGGTTTGTTCGCAGAGTTCTTACATTATCTGGTTTGCGTAGCTTGTCGATACATACTTCGCCCACTATCACCCATCCTAGGTCAAGCCTTTGTGCACACGGAGCATTATGGTACCCATTCCGTTGTTCACGGATTTTATGTGCTCTCATGATGTCTCTGCCGAGTAGCAGCAAGATCTGGGCGTTTCCATCTAATGGTGGGATGCAATCAGCTATCGCCTGGAGATGAGGGTGGTAGCGTGCCGCGTCTGGTGTAGGGATTTCGCTTCTATCCTCCGCCATATGATTGCACTCTATGAGTGTGGGGAGAGGCATCCTTACTTTGCCATCCACTGAACATATGGTGTAGCCGTTTACTCTTCTCCCTGTTGTTTCTATCTGCCCTGCGCACGTCCGGAGTGTGTAAGGGGAGGCGCTATCTTGTATGTTGAATAGGTTAAAGAATTCCGACCTGACCAATGAACGATTGCTTTGGTCGTCGATGATGGCATACATTCTTATGGCTCTTTTGGGTTGTCCATCTGGGTACACTGATACGAGACATATCTTAGAACAAGATCTGCGACCGTTGGCTTCTCCACAGATCTCTGTACATTTAGATGCTACAGATAGGGAGGGTGTCCTCCGCTCTTCTTCCTCCCCGCCCTGCTTTGTCACAGGGTTCGGGGCCTGGATTGATTTAGGCTTAAATGACTCTGGATGTAAAGCTGCTACATGCCTGTCACTGTTGCACTCTGTGCATTTTATAACTTCTTTACACTCCTTGAATACATGACTTGTAGAAGCACAGCATTTAAAGCAAACTCCCAATTCTCTGAGTAAGGTCTTGCGCTCCTCTATAGGCTTCATTCTGAACCCAATACACTTGCTAAGTGGATGTGGCTTTTTATGTATGGGGCATTCTTTATTAAGGTCCCTTAATTTCTTGTTTCGGGAGACCGACAGGTCAGGATTCGTGTGAGTTGTAGAGGACACGTCCGTTCTGTGGACTGAAATGGGTGTTCTTGCGGTACCGTACCTTGCCCCTGGTCTTTCATTCTTCAGGTTGCTTGCAGTGGGTGCAGTCTGAGTACCTAAGATGAAGCTGGGGTCGTTTTTTGATCGGGCTGCTTCGCGGATGAAGTTCAGGAAGAACGAAAAGGGGGGGTAGGCAACTTGCTTCTCCCTTTTGTATTTTGAGCCTTGTGAGGTCCATTTTTCTTGGAGGTTGTAGGGTAGCTTTTCCAAGATAGGTTTCACTCCACGAGCGGAGTCTAGGACGTTGAGACCTGTTAGGGATTGGTCTGTCCTTGAAGACTCCAGCTCCTGTAGCAGGTCCCCGAGTTCTCGTAACTTCGTGTAATCTTTGGTTGTAATTCTGGGGAAATTGTCGACTCTCTTGAAGAGTGCATCTTCGACTGCTTCGGGACTACCATAACACTCTTCTAGTCTTTCCCATACTAAGTCAAGACCAAGTTGAGGGTTGTTCACATTTGCTGACCTGAGCCTCTTTGCATGTTCTACGGATTCTTTCCCCAGCCATTTGGTTAGTAAGCTGAGTTCTTCCCTTGCTGAGAAGCCCAGACTCTTGATTGCATCTTTGAATGTGAACTTCCATATCCTATAATTCTCGGGACGGTCGTCAAAGTTGGTAAGTCCCGTCTGCACCACGTCGAGCCGGATCATGTACTTGCCCATGTCAGTTAGGCCTGATGCATCAATGATGTGGTCTTGCTCTGGTGCGGTTTCTGGGAAGGGCCTTGTGATCACCCTCTCCTTGCTGTGGATGTTTGATGCCCGCTGGTCAGTGTGAGGAGCTGTATCTCTTTGCATGGGCGTACTTGAGCTGTGAGCCTGTTGAGGTACAAGCATATGCGTACTGGTGTATGGATTGCCGTTGCAGCCTCGGCTATCCCAGACTGTTCGTACCCTTGAAGGGACAGCGTCTTCTTGTGGGCTTAGCAATTCATTGGCATCTGAGATGTTGCTGTCTGTGTTCTGAAATAGTGCACTGGTATTAGCACTGGGGAGACTCCTCACGTAATTTGCAGTGCGTTGAGTTGGATCTTCTGGGGCCATTTGGTCATACATCTGCTCCCCGCCGTCCTGTTGTGCGGCTGCTTCCAAGACTTCAGCTTGGGCTATGGCAGCGGCTGCATCTTCTTCCTTGCTTAGGGCTTCTAAGTTCGCATCCAACTCAGCTTTCCTACGCGCAGAGGTGGCGGCAGCTGTGGCTGCTGCTGCTTGCTCCTCTTCTTCTATGCGTGCTCTCTCTGCCCTTATGGCTGCCTCTTTCCGACCATATTCGGCCCTAGCACGTGCGGCCTCTGCTGCGGCCCGAGCCTTGATGGCATTTGTACTTGCGCTAGACACATTAGATTGCACTGATTTATCTGACCTGGATGAGTGCTTGGATATGCTGGAACGCTGTGAAGCAGTCTCCTGGAGGAGCTCCTTTCTTTCATTTTGCGCCTCCATGACGGCAGTCTGCACAATGCTGTCACGTTCCAGATCAATAGTTTTTTGCAGGTCACGTTCTCTAAGGCTATCAGTTGTATTAGTTCTTGTCAGATATGTGAAATAAGCCTGTGACAGCGCTACATAATGTCTGTGACATGACTTGATCTGAGTTATGGCTCGCTTTATCTCCCTTTCTTGTTCGCTAACATTCATGACATTAGCCATTTCAATCTCTGTGTCTTCCCATGCCTTTTCTAACTTAGAGCGTGCGCCTCAATGTCAGCTTCATATTTTTCATGGGCCTTTTGTGTAAGTTTGACTATTCGCTTAGGCCTTGCGCCTTCATGCGTTTGTTGCGTAGCGGTATCAGTGTCTGACCTGTAACTCTCATGCGTGGTGTCTGGTGAGGATCTGAGTTCTTCCATGCTGCAGGTGTATGAAGGCCTTTAGCCAGAGCAAGTGGCGTGCGGTCTGTAGCCTGCGTCAGCAATGAACTACTGCTCAGATGGTACCAGTGGGTGTCCTGCAGCAGTCAGCGCAGAGGTAGCTGTACAAAGCTGGAGCTTTCTGGCCGATCCCAATGCACACAGTATCCGTTTTTACTATTCTGGAACCTCAGGGTCACATGCGAGGATATGAATAAGGTCAGATAGCTTAACTCATCCCCTCTGAAAGCACACAAAGTCCTGGATATTTTCTTAACTTTTATTGGAGAAGTCACAAAAATAAAAGGCATTTGCAGATGGCATATTGTGTGAGAGAGTGCTTCTCTGGGGGAAGGTAAAAACAGATTGCTTTGCAAGGGAGAGGTAAAGTCAGAAGTGTACTCTCAGAGGCAACAGGGTAAAAAGAAACAAGCCAAGTGAGAGGCCTAGCAGGGATAACAGGAAGTGACTAAGGATCAAACTATCTTGTTAGAAAAAGACAGGGGGGATGGAATGGCCCATCTCAGTTATGAGAATAGGAAGGTTGCCATGGCAACCAGTTACTAAATAGGGGGGAGAGGGAAATAGCAAATAAAGGAACTTGTTCCAGAACAAGTACCCCAGATGACTTTAATGACACTATTACCTAAAAACAACCTTGTTTATTTTGAAAGCACTTTCAAAATCACCTATATGTTGTATTAACCATTTTTTATTTAGAAAACTAATTTTTGAGTTATTTAGATGTATAGATTATGTTAATTAAGGCATGCCTTCAGACACTTCGGGCTGGAGATAAATGTTACCTCCCATTTTATCAAAAAATGTCCTATTGAAGTCTATGGAGAAACCTGGAGATAAAAGCAGAGATAAAATTAGTACCTGCAACTGAATCCTGCCCTTCCTGTCTTAGCCCTATATTACCTCCTCCACTCATTCATACTTAACCCTTTCAGTGCTGAGAGTGGTAGAAAATGCATTGCTGAGTAGTTTCAGTGAGTGGAGGAGGTAATGTAGAACTAAGACAGGAAGCATTTACATGGCATGCCTTAATTAGCATGATCTATAAACCTAAATAGCTAAAAAAATTGTTTTCTAAATAAAAAATATCTCATACAACATAATGGTGATTTTGAAAACATATTCAAATTCATTTAATATGTTTTTAGGTGTTAGGATCTCTTTAACCAAACATATTGCCAAACCTAACTCATTATGACTTAACCTCCTGGCTGATAGAGATCTCCAAAGCACAGCTTTGCAATATGTTGAAGGCCTCGCTAGTATCTAGTGATTTAAATAATATATAGGAGTGGGGAAAAAAAGACATGTAAACTGGCCTCAGAAAAGCAGTAGTGTATGGGGGCTATGAAGTTACACTGCACACACCACAACACAGAATGTGAGTGTGGCCAGCCCAGCTGAACTGGACCCTCCAAATCTGGTACTTTAGTTAGCAAACTAGTCATCTCCTCTCAAACTTTTATTAAATGAGCAAAAACTGTAATTCTAAAACATATATTGTAGGGACTTTTCTGATAAGTAAAACAAAGATACAACCACTGATGGGAAATTACTTGCTCAAAAGGTATTTCATCTCAAATTGTTATTTGATGTTTAATGTTAGCAACGGTAACATTAGGTGTCTAGACATATTTTCTACTGCATTCTGTAGGAAAGGGGAGTATCAGGCTACATTTCCCTATAGAATGTGACAGCACATCCACTTTATGGCAATTTGAACTGCAGTAACATTTGAATGAGTCATCTCCCAGCAGCAGGATTAGCACAAAAATCCTTAAAATTAAATGTTTTTCTTTCATAAGAGAGCTGGAATTTATTGCCTTTAAAATCCTTATCTCTAGAGTAATCTCTGAATGTCACTATAAACTGAAATTACAGTATTTAGAGGGATAGTAATACTTAAAATGTAAAAGAATATGTTGTAGGGTTTATCCCCCAGAGTAAAACAAGAGTACTCCCACTGCTGAAAAGTGTCTTATTCAAAAGTTATTACAACTCAAAGTTGAATTTTTTAGGTGCAATATCACAGTGGCCTGAAATTGTACAGTGGCGCTGTTGCTACACCATCCTATGGAGATTTAAGGTCTACGGACCAGAGCTGTCCATAGGATGGTGTAACAACAGCACCACTGTACAATTTCAGGCAACTGTAATCTTGCACCTAAAAAATTCAACTTTGAGCTGTAATAACTTTTGAATAAAGCACCTTTCAGCAGTGAGAGTACCCTTTTTTTACTCAGGGGGATAAACACTACAATATATATATTTTTTACATATTAAGTATTACTATCCCTTTAACAACAATCCATCCAAAAGTACTTCACAGGTAATGGAATGCAATTGAACCCAATCCTTCAAATGAAATAAAAATATAGAAACCAAACTTAATAGCAGATAAAAACCATTTAGGTCATCTAGGCCTAAATTCTATTGCAGTTGATAAGTGCTTTCACTGATTTTATTCCAACTGTTTCCCACTGAAGTGCATGGAGAAATTTGCATTTAAAACCCCTGATAAAATGATCAATGGCAATGGAATCTAGGCCCTAGTTTGCCAAATTTCCTATCTATTTTAAAAAGATCAGACTTACTGAATACTTACAATATTCTTATATCTATTTCAATAATTCTTGATCAACTGATATTTTGCAAAAATATAACTTCACATAAATGGATAGGCCACAAAAATACATCTCACTTAAAAATGGTTAAGAGAAAAACAGTCTGTATTTATCTACATTTAAACCTTCGAGTTACAGAGGGGTGACATACCAGCCACTAAAAGAGTTAACCCTTTGACTGCCAGAGAGGTACACAACTTCTGAATGAGCTCCAACATTCTTAAATGTTATTCAGTGTAAATGACCTCAGATTTTGTGTGTTTAAGTTATTTTCTCTCTGGGTCCCTCTAAATTCATTCTCTTAATGTGGAATTGGTTTTAATATTTCAGGGACAGTATTATATCTAGAAACAACAACAACCATGTTGCCCACGATAGTACCTAGCACAGTATTCAATATCAACTCTGCATCAACTGCAAGAAAATTATTGGAAACCAGCACTATGCCCAGTATAAGCATCACACCTAGAACCAGCTCTATGCCGACTGCAAGTCCTATATATGGAACCAGCTCTATTAATATTATAAGTGCTTCAAGCTCTATCTCTGAACAAAGCATAACTCTCACGACAAGCACTACATCTGAACAAAACTTGATTCTCACTCCAAGTATTATAGCTGAATCCAGTTTTATCCCCTATACACATGCTACATCTGAATCCAGCTCTTCTTCCATTGCAAGCATTACATCTGAATCAAGTTCTGCTCCCACTAAAAGCAATCCATCTGAATCCAGTTATTCTCCTTCTACAAGAACTCCACTTGAATTTAGCTCTTCTCCCACTACAACTAATGTAACGGACTCCAGTTTTACTCCCACTACAAGTGCATCTAAGTTCAGTTCCATTTCCACTACAAGCACTACATCTGAATCCAACTCTGCTCGCATTGCAAGCGCTGCATCTAAATCCATTTCTGCTCCCACTAGAAGCAATCCATCTGAATCCAGTTCAACCCCTACTACAAACACTATACCTGAATCTAATTCTATTCCTACTACAGGCACTAAATCTGAACAAAGCACAAACTCTACTACAAGCACGACAGCTGAATCCAGGTTGACTCCTACTACAAACATTAGATCTGAATCAAGTTACACTCCCATTATAAGGGCTACATCTGAATCCAGCTCTACTCCCAGTACAAGCATTATATATAAATCTAATTCTACTCCAACTATAATTACTACATCTGAATCAAGTTCTACTCCTTCAATAAGTACTGCATCTGAACAAAGCTCAACCTTCATTACAAGTATTACATCTAAAACCAGTTTTAGTCACACTACAAGTGCTACACCTGATTTCAGCTCTACTCCAACTAAAAGCATTACTTCTGAATCTAGTTCTGCTCCCACTGCAATCATTATATTAGAATCCACTACAAGCAATCCATCTGAAAAAATCTCCACTCCCACTACAAGCACTACATTTGAACATAGCTCAACCTCCATTACAAGTACTGCGTCTGGATTCAGTTCTACTCCAATTACATTGGCTCCATCTGAATTCAGCTCTACTCCTACTACAAGCATTACATCTGAATCCAGTTCTACTTCCACTACAGGTATTACATCAGAATCCAGCTATATTCCCACCACAAGCCCCACATCTGAATCCATCTCTACTCCCATTACAAGCCCTAGATCTGAATCCACCTCTATTCTCACTACAAGACCTACATCTGAATTCAACTCTGCTCCCACTACAAGCATTATGTATCAATCCAGTTATACGCACACTACATCTGAATCCAGTAATGCTACCTCTACAGATGCTGTTTCTGAACACAGCTCAACCCCCTCTACAAGCACTGCATCAGAATCCAGATTTAGCAACACTATAAGTTCTACATCTGAATCCAGCTCTACTCCCATTACAAGCACTCAATCTGAATACCACTCTACTCCCACTACAAGCAATCCATTTGAGTTTAGCTCTAATCCCTCTACAAGCAATCCATCAGAATCCAACTCCACTCCCAGTACAAACACTACATCTAAATCCAGCTCCACTCTCACTATAAGCAGTATGTCTAAATCCATCTCTTCTACCTCTACAAGTAATCCATTTGAACCTACCTCTAACCCCACTATGAGCATTCCACCGGAATCCAGCTCAACCCCTTCTACAAGTGCTCTATTTGAATCTAGCTCTACTCCCACAACAAATGCTACATCCGAATCCAACTTCTCTCCTACTACAAGCAAATCATCTGAGTCCAGCACTACTCATTCTACAAGTGATACATCTGAATCCAGCTCTGCTCCTTCTACAAGCACTACACCTGAATCCAGCTCTACTCGCACTATAAGGCCTACATCTGAATCCAGGTCTACTCCCAGCGCTACATCTGAATTCAGCTCTACTCCCAATGCCATAGCTAGTGATGGCACTAATCCTAATACAAGTTCTACATCTGGTCCCAGCTCTCCCCAGGTTGCAAACATTATATCTGGACCTAGCACAATACCTAATGCAATCTCAACACTTAAACCTAGCACTATTCCTACTACAAGTACTACATATGAACGTAACACTACTCCCACTACAAGCACTGAATTCGGTGCTAGCAATACTACTACTACAAGCATTACATCTGAATTAAGCAATGCTCCTGCTATAAGCACATCATTTAGTCCTAACTCTTCTCAGACTGCAAACACTACACTTGAGCCTAGCATTACTCCTACTTTGAGCACTACATCTGGTTTTAGTACTACTCTTACTACAGTTTCTACATTAGAACCTAGCTCTTTTCCCACTACAAGTACTAGATTAGGCCCTAGCAATTCTCCTACTACAAGCACTACAGCTGATCTCAGCTCTACTCCCAGTACAAACTCTACATCTGGTCCTAGCAATTCACCTATTACAAGCACCACAACTGACCATAGCTTTGCTCCCACTATAAGCGCTACATATGGATCTAGATCTACTCCTACTACAAGCACTACATCTCATCCTAGTACTACTTCTACTATAAGGACTAGATCTGGTCCTAACTCCACACCTCCTACAAGCACTGCATCTGAAATTAGCAATGATACTACTAAAAACACTACCCCTGGACCTAGCTCTTCTCCTGTTGAAAGCACTACATCTGGTACCAGTACTGCTACTTCTATAAGCACTACATTTGGACCTAGCCCTACTTCCAATAAAAGTACTGCATCTGGCCCTAGCTCTACACCCACTACAAGGCCACCTGGTCCTAGCACTACTCCCCCTGCAAGCACAGCATCTGAATATAGTACTGCTCCTACTTCAAGCTTGACAGCTGAATTTAGCAGTAAACCTACTACAAGCACTACAAATGGCCCCGGAAATATTGTTTCTATAAGCACTGGGCCTAGTGCTATTCCCAGTACAATCATTATACCTGAGTCTAGCGCTGTCACCACTATAAGTACTACATCTGAACATAGCACTGCTCCAACTACAAGCTCTACATTTGGTCCTATCTCTTCTCCCACTACAAGCACTAAAGCTGAACCTAGCACTTTTCCTACTATAAGTACAACATCCATTCCTAACACTACTCTAAATACAAGTCCTATATCAGATTCAAGCTCTACTTTCACTGCAGGTACTACATCTGAAATTACCACTTATCCTCTTACAAGAACTGCATCTGAAACCAGCTCTATTCCCACTTCAATTACTACATCTGAATCTAGCAATGCTCCTTCTATAAGCACTATATCTGGTCTTAGTACAACTCCTATTACAAACTCTACACCTAAATCAAGCACTACTGCCATTTCTAAAAGCACTATATCTACTCATAGCTTTACTACAACTATAAGTATTACATCTAGCCCTATCTTTACTCCTACTATTAGCATTGCATCTGAGCATAGCACAATTCGTACTGCAAGCATTACATCTGATTCTAGCACCACTCTCACTACAAGGGCATTTGGCCCTAGCTTTACTCCCAGTACAGTTTCTACATCTGGTCATAGCTTTTCACAGTCTACAAGTACTTCATCTGACATTTCATCTTTCACATCAAGTTTTGCAGCAGCACCAGCAAAGTCAACAATACCTGTTTCAGGCAAGTATCTTCTAATACAATACCTCTATTACATTTACAATAATTTATTTTTATTGCTATTCATTTATTTTAAAAAATTGTAAAATAATATGTGATGAGCAAAATAATATAATAATATACCATGGTATTAATTGTAGCAGTATGTAAAAGATGATTTTAGCAAACTTAACGTTAAATCGTTTTCTCTTAGCACATGTAGAACACAGGAACCATGGATTAACGTTCCCCTCATCCAGAGGGCAAGACACTTAAAAAAAGACAGGGTCTTTGAGATGGAGAGTAAAGAAGAAAATCCCCTGAATAAAATTCCAAGAGGAGTCCTCTGCCTGTGGACTTAAACCACTTGTTTATTTCTCTGGGTAGGAGTCTTATGTTTCACATGGACTACGAGAAAAGGATTTAACTGTATGTTCATTAAAATCCTCTTTTCTCTCTCATGTCCAATGTGAAACACAGGAACCATGGAGATATACCAAAGCATCCACCAAGATTCCTAGGAGGGAAAAAGGAAAAACCTCCACTGTAGTCAAGTATTCCATTTGACTAAATGGCACAATATAAAACTCAGGTGTCAACAAACTTGCATACCAAGCAATTGAACAAGAATAAGAACAAACAGATTTGAGAACTCTGCATAAAGTCCTTAAACAGGCACCACTGCCTGAAGAATCTTCCTGCCAAAATAAGCCTCTGCTGAGGCCAGGACATTGACACTGTAGTGTTTGGTAAAGGTGAGCAGAGACATAGAAACATAGAATTTGATGGCAGATAAAAACCATTCGGCCCATCTAGTCTGCCCATTTTCATACTGTTTAGCTCAAACCGTATTTGGTCCTTGGTCTTGTCTTATGTTCAGGACAGCCTTATGGCTATCCCATTCATGCTTAAATTCTATCACTATATTAACTTCTACCACTCCTGCTGGTAGGATATTCCACTTATCTACTTCCCTCTCAGTAAAGTAAAACATTCTTAAATTACATCTAAACCTCTGTCCCTCTAGTTTTAGACTATGACCTCTTGTCCTAACATTTTACCCCTTTGAAATATACTTCTCTCCTGCACTCCCTTCATGTATTTGAATGTTTCTATCATATCCCCTCTCTTTCTTCTCTCCTCCAAGCTATACATGTTCAGATCCTTTAGTCTATCCTGATATTTCTTTTCCTGTAAAACAGTCACAATTTTAGTAGCCCTTCTCTGAATTCTCTCTGGATTATCTATATCCTTCCCAGATGATTTGTTACATTGCCTGCCTACCTTTCAGTCATCAGAAATAATAACTCCCAAATCCTTTTCCTCTGTTGTCTCATACAGCACAGCATCTTTAACCCCTTATGGACCAGAGGTCCAGGGAAGTCACCTTCCCTGAAGGGCCCCTTTGATCCTTGCTGACACGCCGGTACACATGGCCCGTTATGTGTACCAGCTTGCCGAGTTGGGGTCTGATAGATACAGCTCCAGTCTTGGAGCTGTCAATTTCAGAACCCCTGTTTACACACTGTAAGTAAAAAATATGTGATGGGCCATGACCATCACCGGTCCTTAAGGCAAAAAGAGCATAAGGATCAAAGCATATCACATGATCCTTAAAGGGCTAATACTATAGTCTGCCTTTGGATTTTACATCCCAATTGCATTACTTTACATGTACATGTCATTTTGCTTATTGCCCCTGGAATGTCTACTCTGTTGCAGATCTTTGTTTCATCTGCAAAAAAGCATATCTTACCTTGAAGACCTTTTGCAATATCACTAATAAAAATATCAAAAAGAATGGGCCCCAGTTCAGATCCATGAGGTACCCCACTAGTAACACGGGCTTCATCTAAATATTCCCCATTGAATACAACCCTCTGACTCCTGTCACTCAGCCATTGCCTTATCCATTCAGCTATTTTTACATCCAGACCCAAACACTGCAATTTATTAATGAGACTTCTATGAGTAATACCTAACACAGATATAACAGCCAGATCAAAAATGAACTTGGATCCCAGCTGCCTATGTCTTCTCAGTCACACAAAATGTTGGGATAAGTCTCATTTGCTCCCTTGTCACAACCCCAAACTTACCTAACCCAAATATACTAGCCAGATCAGGAAGGAAATTGGATCACAGATGCCTTTCTCAATCAACCAAGATTTTGGGGTGATTTGGGTAAACTTCCTTTCTTCCTTCATACTCCCCCAAAATCCCCCAGGCTTCACTAACAAAGAGGACAAATCGTCTGCCCACAAGACTCCCTAAATGACACTCCAACTTTTCTTTATTTGCATTTCTTAACTAGCTCAAAATTGTGTTGTTTTCTATATCTCTCACAAACACAAAATTACATGCTGCAGGAATCTGACACCCATTTTATACTATCCCTGCAATAAAAGAAGGGAAACTTGCCCCGTGTGGGAAAGTCCAGTCTTACCATTGATTTCAATGCAATGAGCTAGGTGGGGAAAAGTGGAAAATTTGCACTTTTTGCGAAAAATGTCTCACTGACATTTTTCGCCTGTTACGCTTGTGAGGTTTAAAGTTTCACTCATCCCTTATATCCAGGCAAATGAATGACCCATAAAGTCAGGATCAATGTGTCTGACAGGAGATATGGGATGCTAAGAATGGGGAACGCCTTGAATAGATGAAGGGATAGAAGCAACTGAAGAAATCAGAGCGTAACCCAAACTGGCTCATGATCTGCAGGGAGTTTCCAATTTCATATGCCTGGCAAACGATGTTTCTACAGTCACATAAATATGGCAAAATCAAGTGCCCCCACACTGACCATGTGATAGAGAAGGTCCAATGGTTCATTTTGAATCCACGCTGACCCTTGTAAGTGAAACCGGTGCAGTGATATGTCCTGTAGAGATTCTCCATGCACTTCTATGAAAATACTTTGATATATATATATATATATATATATATATATATATATATATATATATCTATACACACACACACACATGTTACACCTTGCCTTGACTTCAGCATCATCTGCTGGAGCGAGGCTTCAAGCATGCTGCAGTCCTCTGTTTTATCTGTTTGCTTCCTGTAGTCTCCTCCTACCAACTTCCTACTTCCTCCCTCTGAGCTGCTCCTCCTACTTCCTGTGGAGGGGTTTAAAGGGCAGACTGAGGCCTGACTCAGTTGCCCTTGCGTTGTTGTTCATAGCAGTTCTGTTACCTTGGGCTCTGTGTATGACCTGGCTAGTCTTCCATCCATTCTAGTGCTGACCTGTGGCTCTGTCTGACTATTCTTTTGCCTAACCCCTAATAGTGGACATCCAATCTGGTGCAGACTTGTGGCTCTGGCTGACTACCTGAACTGTGTATGACCCGGCTTGTCTGACTACCCCCTCTGGTACTGACTTGTGGCTCTATCTGACTATTCTTTCGTCTTTTTCCCTGGTGATCAGACACCCAATCTAGTGCGGGCCTGGGGCTCTGGTAGACTTGCATAGCTGACTGCAGGCGTGAGTCAGTTTTCACCTCACTCCTACTGACTGCAGGAGTGAGTCAGTATTCGCTCCTACTGACTGCAGGTGTGAGTCAGTATTCGCTCCTACTGACAGCAGGCATGAGTCAGTATTCACCCTTACTGGCTCAGGCTGTCAGACCTCATTCCTCGTTGGATCCAGATCCTGGGTTCCTGTTCTAGTTCCTGTTCCTGGTTCCAGCTGAGACTTCCAGTGGCTAAGGCCTAGTCTCCAGCACAGTGGTTTAGCATTGCAACCTATTATTTCAGATAGCAGGCTTGCTGGCTATTACCCTGTGCTTATTCCTATTTCATATATTGTATATATCTTCTTTATGTCATTTGTTAATAAATTGCATTAACTAAACCGTACTGACTCCTGAACTTCTCTGGGTAACTGTGACAACATACACACATAGCAAAATGAAATAAAATATAAGGCTATTTGCTCTAAAAGAAGGAGCAAACACAGTTACCATAATGCAGTGACAAGCCAAGTACAGGAACAGGCAAGAACGTCACACTCCAGTGGGTGCCAAGAAATAGAAGGTACATAAGAGAAAGGACCATACTGCTAAATTACTTCACTTCAGAAAAGTTCAATAGTGAGGCATAAAGTCAACCTCCACAGCCAACCTCCACAGGGAAATGGCACAAAAATACATATGTGTACTGATCAATCAAACTCCATGGAAACCAGTTATGGGAGCCTACCTAACGAGGGATTATAGAGCCCAATATCTAAGCAAAAATAAATAAATAAAGAGAACAGTGCCAACTTGCCCTTATTCTGACGCAGGTACCACGGTGCCCGTGATCCCTAAGCGACATTCTTACTTCCTGGTTTACACTGGCTGCATTCTTATTGGCTCAGGGCTGTTGCTCTGCCCAGGGTTTTCTTTCAAATACATCCTCCTGTCACTATACCGGTGGCCTTTTGTGGTGTACCCGTATCTAGCGTTCTGAAGCTCTTGTTCCTGTTTTCCGTGTATGACCCGGCTCGCCTGACTACATTTTGTTCCTGACGTTACTGATCCCGATTTCGTTGCTGACCTAGGACTGGCTGACTAACTCCTTTTGTACCATACCGGCTTGGCTGAGTATCTGATTACGTTACCGACTAGGACTGGCTGACTACCCCCATGTGTACCGAACCGTCTTGGCTGAGTATCTGATTCCGTTGGTGATCTAGGACTGGCTGACTAACCCCTTGTGTACCGTACTGGTGTGGCTGAGTATATGATTCCGTTACCTACTGAGACTGGCTGACTACTTGGTGTTTTCCAACCTGGCTGGGCTAGTTCTGGCCGTACATTTAGACTGGTTGTATCCTCCGTGTATGCCGACCTGGTTGTACTGCTGTACCTGCCTCTACTGGGACTTGGCATTAGTCCCATTAGGGATACCGATACTGTCCACCTACGTTACGTGCGTGCCTACCATAGTGCTGGTAGTTCCTTTGCTCCTTTAGCCATCTGGAGCTTGCTTGGGCCATTCACTCACCAGTGTCTGTGTTGCCTCTGGTAACCCTGTGCTATAGGGTCCAGTCTAAGCCAGACTCCTGCCCGAATTGCCTTTACCTACCCTAGTGATCTAGGGACCGTTATGGACAGTGTCTGGTTTCCGTTGCCTCAGTTAACCCTAGCGTGCTAGGGCCTAGTCGCTGCCAGCTCTCGATCTCTGCTGCCTCCATTACCCTAGCCTTCAAGGGCTAAGCCACTGCCAGAGTTGCCTCCATGTTGCCTCCTTAACCCTAGCATTCTAGGGGAGTCTTCTGCCTAGCCATCTCAGAGTTGCGTCCGTGTTGCCTCCTTACCCTAGCATTCTAGGGTAGTCCGCTGCCTAGTCATCTCAGTATTGCCTCGTTAACCCTAGCGTGCTAGGGCCAGCTCATGGCAGAGTCCTGCCTTATTGCCTCCGTTATCCTATCTGGGTCAGTTCTCTGCCAGAGTCTTTGTTGCCGATACCCCCTAGTCCACTAAGGGTTTGCCCTGCAGCTGCCCTTCGCTGTTGCCACCTATTGCGGAGTGGGGCTGTTGAGTTCCTGGTTCCTGCTTGCTGTTGTTCCTGCCATCTAGTCCTAACTATTATAGTTCTGACTATTTATTCCCTGTGTGTTTTACTCACCCTGACCTTCGTCAGATGTGGAAGGTACTTGGTATGGACCTCATCTGGACCTGAGTGGGGTACTTGCTTATTAATTCTCAATAAAGCTTTTAACCTTACCTGACTGTCTGAGTGTTCTTTACAAAAACCGTGACAGCAAGTCACTTGAAACTGAGGGGTGGTGGGAAAAGATGGAGGGAAAAGGAGAGTCTCCACCTCAAAGGCCCTAACATTTTTGAAGAGCCCTGCCCTCTGGAGGAGGGGAACTTTTCCCCAAGGTTCATGTGTTCCCTACTGAACGTAAGATAATGATTTTTATTTTGAGCAATAAGTGCAGAGTGGTTTTATCTGTCAAATGAGTAGTTCATCATTTGCCATTGTATTGCCCAAGTAAAGGTATGTGTGCCTTCTCCCCTCAATCCCTGCTTCTGTTAATGAAACCCTCCGTCTGAGTAAGTTATTAGCCCCTGTCTTCCTGGACTCCTGCCTCTTTCTCTCTCACTTATCCCTCACTTTACCTCTCCCCATTAGCCTTAATTACTTAACCCATTGCCTCTCTCACTTAAACTCCTAGCCCTGCTTATACTGCCTTTCATATATCTTGCCTTTAACTCCTAATCCTCTTTCATTTCACCTTCCATTCCCCTACCTCTGTCTTGCTTCACTCTTGTAAAGATCCAGTACAATACCCTTCACTACCAGAATATGCTGATAGTAACACTAGAGAACAGTGCATGGGTGCAAACTCAGTACCAATGCTACCCTTGCTGCAGCTACAAGCCAGGTTAAAGGTGTCTGACCCAAGTTGAGCTGGGGCCAGGACCAGGATGAATATCAAAACACAGAGAGAAAAGTAGAAAAGTGAGGAATATCTAGGAGAAGGAATCTGTAAGATGGTCCCCGTAGTGTGGAGAATAGCCAGGAAGCTCATAATAAGCAAATATCAGAAAGAGAGAAGGTCTAGGAGAAATAGACATAGAGTGCCCCTCTTCGATATATTAACTCCCACTTTGTAATTCAACATATAGTGCTCCTATCTGACATTCTTCTTTCTCCATTTTAATTCAACATACACTGCTCTCCTTGTAGATGTATTGCATACTTAACCCTTTGAATACCAGAGAGGGAGCAACACTTTGCTCTGCAATGCATTTGCTACCACTCTGGTACTCAAAGAGCTAATAGGCAAGGTATGGAGCTGCATACCTTGCCTTTATATATATAATTTTATTTTACTTGTTATTAAAAAAATATACATAGTTCAGACCTCAAGGGGGCATCGGGACCCCTCATGATACCCCCCCAGCATGTAGCATGGGGAACAACACCATTGTTTGTTAGCCCCATACACACTGCCTGACAACCCCAGCCTTTTTCCCCTTGCCCAGGCAGTGGCCATGGGGATTTGTAGCTAGCAGTGGGCAAGGGGAAAAGGCTGTAGAGGTTCAGACAGTGTACATGGGGATCTGTGGTTACCAGTGATCAAGGGAACAAGTATGGAGGTCAAGAAGTGAATATGGGGTTCTATGGCTACCACTGGGCAAGGGAACAAGGCTGGGGGGGGGGCAAGAGGTAGCCACAAATCACCATAGATGCTGCATGACCCCCAGTCTTCTTCCCCCTGGGAGTGCACAACATGTATAATATATGATACATAGGTAAGGGAAAAATTGTGTGCACTTCCAGGGGAAGAAGACTGGGGGTCATGCAGCATCTATGGGTATTTGTGGCTGACGCTGTCTGGTGCTGAAACTGTTCTGTCCACTCCCCTATTTGCCAAGTACAGAAGCAGAGAGAGAGAGAGAGAATGCTGTTCAACTTCGGAATTGTCATAGTGTTGGAGATGTGGGAAGGGAGGACATCTCTTCCATATCTACAGCACTTCGACAATCCTATATGGGGACCTTCTCCACCCCTCCCCTACCATCTGACAATTTTAGTGAAAATATCGATGTGTGTGTACATCGAAATGTCAAAGTGTTTCAAACACATCAACAAGATCATATCACCACAGCATCGACCTTTAGTGAATCTAGGCCCTGGTCTTCTCGATGCACTGAACTCTTTATAGATAAGTGATTCCCAGGCTATCGTTCGGGTGTGGTGACCGGATGTACTATTCTCTGGTACTAAATAGACTCTCCAGTTGCTGGTCAATACTGAAGATCAAGTGAACTAAGCTACTGTTATAGAGAAGTGATTCTCAGGCCGCTGGTCAGTACTGATGTTCTGACATACTGTGCTCTGATACAGAATAGGCTCTCGGGCTACTGGTTAGTCCTGAGGATCAGATGAACTGTACTCTGATATAGAAAAGTAATTCCCAGGCTGCTGGTCAGTACGGGGGTCTGAAGTACTGAATACTGAATCTGAAATACTTCTCAGGCTGCTAGTCAGTCCTAGTGATCTGAAGAACTGTACTCTGAATAAGAGACGTGATTGCCATGATGCTTTTCGGTACTGGTGATCTGATGTACTGTGCTCTGTAACAGAATATACTCTCAGACTACTGGTTAGTCTTGAGGATCAGATGAACTGTACTCTAATATAGAAAAGTAATTCCCAGGCTGCTGGTTAGTACCTGGATCTGCAGTAGCAAGTACTGAATCTGAAATCCATCTCAGGCTGCTGGCCAGTACTGATGATCTGATGAACTGCTCAAGAATTCCCATAGGCTGAGAGAGAGAAAGAGAGAGAGAGAGAGAGAGAGAAAGCAATCACAGTGAGAGCACACTCCACCACTGCGGAGAACAAGGCAAACTGGACACAATGTAGTAAGAATCACTCAGACTGGGGAAAATCTTATTCCACTGCTACAATAAGCTAAAGCTGACACACAACACTGTAGCACTCTGGCACAGGTACGGAGAGTGGGGAAAATGTATTCCTCCACAGTAGATAGCAGGAGACTGGAGCACAAATGGCAAAGTACTGAATGGGACTGCTCACAAGCACAGTCAGGGACTGAGCCAGGGTCAGAACCAAGAGAGCGAGAAGTGTAGTTCTCATACCCTACTTCCCTCATCTCTGTGTTCATGAGTCTTTCCTTCTTAACCCCTCAGAACCTACAATTCCATTAAATCTCTTAGCCTTTTCCCCCGTCTAACTTAATCTCTCATCCTCAATCTTACACTTAACCTTTCAACCTTCTGTCTATACCTCCTTTTACTTTCCAGCCAACTGCCTAGCTGAATTTCACATTATCCCCTGCCCCTCTTTCAAACAACCAAGCATCTTTCACTTAACCATTCTGCTTCTCCCAATTTCTCTCTTAACCCTTCAACCACCCAAATCTGTCTGGTCACTATTCAATAATGCTTGCCCCTGCATGTTACAAGCGCTGAGGTATTTTGAAGTTCTATCCCTTTAAACTACAAGCTCTGAAGTGTTATGTCAGTGATCCACTTGACACCACAGAAACATGCATTCACAACGGATCACTATGGTGTGATGTGAGAAAATGCCTATAGATTGCAAGCATTGTATCATGTGGGCTGTATGTAGATTGCAACCACTGTTCTCTCCTATGGCTATTTTTCATTAATTTAAATACCTCTCTCCTAACTCTCCTATGGCTATTTTTCATTAATTTAAATACCTCTGGTGGCATAGGTGGCCCAAAAGACAAAACAGAACTTGCAATCTACAGAGAGTGGCCATCTATTAGTAATGTACAGCATATTATATATTACATTTTACTATATTAATGAACAGTCTAATGAAAATATAGAGGCCCTGTGGGATGATTGGGGGACACATAATAAAATTATGTTGTTTGGCATTTGCTACAAGCCACCTAATATTGGTCATTTTGAAGAAGCCCAACTGTTACAGCAAATGGAAAACACTTCTCATTTACACTGTAAGCTCGTTGGGGCAGGGGCCTCTCTCCTCTTGTTTCTATGATTGTGACACTTATTTTATCCCTTTTTATTTATTGTAACATACTTCTGTTGTATGTTGTTGCATACACTGTGTGGTGGCATATAAATAAAGATACACATACATACATACACCAGGACCACTGAAGGAGCTGGAGCAGAACGGAATGAAGAAGTGCAAGGATACCGTAGGTAGCTGGAAATACAGGTCTAGAAACTGCAAGCAAGAAAGGGGTAAAACAGGCAGGGTTTGGTACACAGAAGCGGCCAGACACAGGACCAGAATCAACAGGCAAGTAGAATAGTTAAATACAGGCCAGGTTCAGTACACAGGAAAAGCTAGACTCAGGACCAGAATGAGCAGGCAAGAAGAATAATACAGGCCAGGTTCAGTACACAGGGTTTCAGACAAAACGGCAGGAAAAAAAGGAGGTCATGGACAGGCAGAAACTATACGCAGGAACACAGCACTAAAACAATTATTCTGTTCTGTATATACAATGGTAGGATTTGGTGAAACTAAAAATTACAAAATGTCCTGAACATGTACATGGCTTTCAGAGAACATGGTCCAAAAGAGACTGGAAATGGTTATGGTGATGAATAAAGCAAAGGGACCTGATGGCATACACCCAATGGTACTTAAAGGGATAGTAATGTTTCTAAATAAAGTAAGCTTTGATCATTGATCAAAGTTTTTCTACTATGCAAAGATTTATTAAAATGTTGTACGGTGTCTAATTCATGTGTAATTAATTTATAAAGTTTCCCCCTCCTGCCCCTGTTACCTATGTAATGCTGCCTCTCCTCTGAGCAGCAAGACAGTCAGGATAGATGGCGATGAGGGACAATCTTATTATCACAGTGCCTGTGATCCTCCTCTGTCACTCTTGCTTGTGGTGTGCACTGATTTGGCCCACCCCTGGTGACCTTTTTATGCCTGGCCGTGACACCTGTCTGGTGCCCTTTCGTGGTGTTTCAGAGCCAGTGTTGCTGTTGCTGAGTTCCTGTGTTCCGGATTCCTGTGTACCGATTTGGCCTGTGCTGACTACGCTCCTGTGTTCCTGCTCGTGATTGACCCGGCTTGTCTGAGAACCTTCTCCGTGAGCTGACCCGGCTTGGCTGACGTTCCTGTTCGTGATTGACCTGGCTTGTCTGAGTACCACCCTCCGTGATCTGACCCGGCTTGGCTGACTTCCTGCTACTTGACCAGTATCGGCCTGCTCCAGTGACTTGCTTGTTCCTGCTCTCCTCTCCGGTTGTCGCCGTAGCGACATTCTGACTTCCGCTGTTGCTGCTTGCCAGGCTGGCCATGTGACCTACATCTGCCCTGTGTTGCTTTGTTCCCAGTGCTGAGTATCCGTGCTTACTTGCAGAGCTGTTCTGCTGTTTATGAGCCTCCATGTTACTTGCAGAGCTATCCCACTTCTCTGAGCCTCCGATCCATAAAGCTGTATTTTAACCCTAGCTGTGCCGCATTATCGTTAGCTGAGCCTCCTCTCTCCGGTACAGAGCCTAGCCATATTGCACTACATCTGCTGAGTCGGCCGCTTATGTTCTGGTTGGTCGGTGGCTCATTCTACCTAACTGCAGAGTAGTCACGTTCGGTAACGATCCCGGTAGGGCGCCATTTGGCTCTGGCTCATACGTTCACGCCCGTTGGGATTTAAGGCTCAAACTACTATAGCTAAGGGTAGGTTCCAGTGGAAGGCTATTGGCTTCTCCGCTTGCAGCATAGTGTGGTCTCCGTTGTTACGCCCGTGGGGGCTACTGGCTCAAAGCTCTTGCAGGTTGCCTTAGGTATACGCCCGTGGGGGCTATTGGCTCACTACCTCTGTTCCATTGGTCTCCGTTAGTACGCCCGTGGGGGCTATTAGCCAGCTATTGCAGTGCAAGCTGTACCGTGGTGACGCCCGTGGGGGCTAACTACTCCTGCACTTGCAGATACAGTTGTATTCTTGGTTATGCCTGTGGGGGCTATTCTGGGCAACTGTTCTGCTGATTTTACCTCTGGTTACACAGGGCCTAGCAGCATTCCTGCCTCAAGAACTCTAAGTGTGATTCCAGCTACACTTAATACTCCCAATCAACACCTTGGGCGTGCCAAACTCCACAACAGAGACTGTCTGTTTATGCATTTAACCCTTATATGTATCTCTACTATGTACCTGTCCTGAGACAGTATATGTGATACTCTGATTCTGTATACTGGGTCTGTGGGGGCATATCTGTCCATATTTTGCTATTATTTTGTGTTGCCTGTAGAGGGCGATCGTTTACCTTATTTTTCTTTTAAATAAAACTGTGTTTTATTTTACCACTGGTCTGAGTGTCTTAAAAAACTGTTACACTTATATGAGTATAAGGAAAACCTGCCCTCCTTCATCAAGGGGGCAGGCTTTTCCTTATACTGACAGCCAGAAGATTGTCCCTTGCTGCGATCTGTCTGGTCCAATGAGCGGATTTGAGATCTGAGTGGGGGCAGAGTTACATAGGTAAAAGAGGTGGGAGGAGGATACTTTATAATTGAATTACACATGAACTAGATACAAGACAATACTGTAATAAAGCACTGCATGGTAGAAAACTTTAATGAATGATTGAAATTTAAGTTACGCAGAAGCATTACTATATATTTAAGGAACTTAGTTTAGTACTAGCAAGACCCTTATACTTAATATTTATTGCTTCACTCTCATCAGGCATAGAGCCTTGTGACTGGAGGAAGGCAGATGTAGCATCATTGTTCAAAAAGAGGCCAAGATCTAAACTGAGAAATTATAGACCTATGAGCTTAATTTCAGTAGTGGGTGAAATATTAGAAGGGTTACAAACAGTTTGCAGGACTATATGATGCACACAATATTATTAGCAGGAGCCAGTATGGTTTTGTGAAGAATAGATAATGTCAAACTTATTTACTTGCGTATATCTAAAGGGTGTTGTTTTGTTGTTGATGTAATATACTTAGATTTCACAAAAGCCTTTGATACTGTGCCTCACAACAGGTTACTGCATAAATTGAAAGGCTTCAGCTTGGGAGGTGATGGTTAAATGCAGAGAATGTTGTAAATGGAACTTTTTCAAGTTGGCCTAAAGTTGCAAGTGGAGTGCCACAAGGTGTAGTCCTGGGCTCAGTGCTTTTTAATTTGTTTATTAATGATCTTGACATGTGTATTGAAAGTAGGGTCTCGGTCTTTGCTAAAATCTCTGCAGACTGGTTTGGATAAACTGAATGAATGGGTGGAAAATAGTAAATAATGTTTAATAGAGATAAATAAATATATTTCTACCTCTTCATAAATAATTGGGAGACTTCATTTAAATTATGAAGTACAGTTTTGCACACCAGTTCTTAAAAAAGCCATGACTAAATTGGGAATAGTGCAGAGATGTGCAAATCTGATCAAAAGATTGGAGGGTATGCGTTATTAAGAGAAACTAGCCAAATTGGGTTTGTTTACATTAGAGAAGATATACCTAAGGGGTGTTATGATTACCATTTGCAAATATACTTGATGTTAATACAAAGAACTCTCTGAGAAACAACAGCAAAAACAAAAGGTCATCCATTAAGACAAATGGAAAGGTGCTTTTGACAAAACAAAGGTAGGGATTTTTTTACAGTGCGTGCAGCAACCTTGTGAAACTCTTTACCTCAGGAAGCTGTGTTTGCAGATGCTATAGATGTTTTCAAAAAGTATTATATATCTTTCTAGCTCAGAACAATATAGATTATTATGAATGCTGGTTTCAAAGCAGTTGTCAATAGGGTATTTTGGATCAACAAGGGTGATATGGCGAGGGCTGAACTTGATGAATGAATGCCCTTTTTCTGCCTTATCACTTAAGTTACTATTGGCGCAATGCAAGAAATGTGCGCATCTGCTAAAGGCATTTTAGTGCGCAGATAGATTTTGCGCATGTTCTAATCCAGGAAGCTGAATACTGAACGCTTCTTGAATTGTGCATAAAAAATTATTTTTTACAACAACACTACACAGACGTATAAATTCATTCGCAATACCACTTCCTGCATTAGATGCATTCACTATTCCATTCACACAGATTCATTAATCCTGGTCACACCCACAAAAAAAAAATATGCTCAGCTGTTCATTAATTTTGATTTTTCATGCGTAATTCAACAAAATCATGCGCAAACCTATTTCCTATTGGTTTTCACACGGGAAATAGCGATTGCGCATGTTTCCTGGATTCCGTCATAAGTGTCATATGGGTTATTCCTTTTAGATTATATGTTCTGTAGTGTGGTGTGGTTTACTAATTGTATTGTAAAACACTGTATTTTTATATAGGTTACTCCATATAAATTTCAACCTCTGAGGGATCATGTCTGATTCTGGTGTCACTACAGAGCTTGCAGTCTACCCAGAGAGACCCACTGTGGGCAGTTATTGCATACTAGTTGAAGAGCCTGTGTACACAGGCCACAGTGCCAGCCGGTCACGGGGCAGTCATGCACAGTAGAGACTGCCCACACCACGGATCGATACAGTGCCAGCTGGTCGCGGGGCAGTCATGCACAGTAGAGACTGCCCATGCCGCGGCTGATACTTCGGAGCACCCCACTCTGAAGTATCAGCCACTTCACAGGCAGTCTGTACTGTTCATGACTGCGTTGTTACAAACATTTTAGCAAATTATTATATAGGATTATGCACTTTGTAGTATCAAATGTGTTGCTATGCATAGGTTAAAGGGATAGTAACCCCCCCGAAAAATGTGAAGCCAAATGCTAGGAATCAGTAAAACATACTTAACTCCCATATTCCCATCTCTCAAACCGTTATGGTTTGAGAGATGTAAGAGAAGAAAGACCTCCGCTCCCTCCCCTTTCTGCCTGACAAGCTGTAAAGCTGTCAGAGGCAGAATCCGGTCGACCGACTTACGGCGGCTCTTCAGGAGCGCTGTCATCTAGATATCTCTGTATAAGTACTTCATCAGAATGGTCTACAACATGTGCTTGCAAGCCAGGCACACGTTTTAGACCGTTCCAATTAAGTAGTTATACTGAGATATCTAGATGACAGCGCTCCAGAAGAGCCGCCATCTGGTCCTGGAAGCAGGATCTCATGACGTCCGTTATACAGCGGATGCATGAGAAGGGGGAGGGAGCGGAGTTCTTTCTTCTCTTACATCTCTCAAACCATAACGGTTTGAGAGATGGGAATATGGGAGTTAAGTATGTTTTACTGATTCCTAGCATTTGGCTTCACATTTTTGGGGGGTTACTATCCCTTTAAAGTTCTGTGGTATTATAGGGGTCACTTCTCACATATTTATATGGTACACTCTGTAAATTATATGGTCTGCGATGGTATCTGGCTCACTCCATGTATTGCAACATCTGTGGTTTCTTTCAGGTCACTCCATGAAAACTACACAATAAAAGGGGTGTGATAAGAACACACCGAGAACTAATAAAATGTAATAGTTTATTCTTGTGGTTGATGCCCCCTCAGATACTGCTCAGTCATACTTTTCACTCCCTTGTTCCATTACAGAAGACATTTTCATATTATTCTGGTCCTTCTCACAGAAGGTTCAGCCCCGAAATGTCAGGAGAATCTTCTCTGCATAAGAGTAACAGCACAATCTAATATGTACATTTTGGCCTTAAGTGGACATCATCATTGAGGTGCAACTGATTCCCTCTGGGGTACCCTCTGGAGTACCCTTCCAATTAGGAACACTAAAAACAATATAGGTATGACAAGAACACGCTGAAAATGAATAAAATGTATTTAATTCTTGTGGATGGTGCTGCCTCTGGTGCTGTTCAGTCATGTTTTTCACTCACTTGTGCCATTATAGAGAAAACATTTTCATATTAATATCAGTGTGGTCCTGTCCACAGATGGTCCACCCCAAAATGTGAGGAGAATTTCTGATGTGCTTTCCAAATTTTCATGGGCCTTGTCAGAGAAGTGCAGCTGATTCTCTCTAGGCAAAAGGAGAGCAAGGGTCCTATTATAAACTACTTATTTTTATTCATTCACAGTATGCTCTTATCCCGTCTCTTTCATTTTGCAGTCTCTCAAAGTGTAGCTCAGGTATGGGTCCTTGCCCTCTATTTGCCTTGAGGGAATCTTCTGCACCTCACCAACAAGGTCAATTAAATGCTTAAATGCATGACTGGGCTTTTACTGTTTTTCTTGTGCAGAGAGGATCTGTCCGACATTTCAGCACTGGAACATCTGTGTGCCACACCAGACTAATGCGATTATAAAAATGAGAGGAAAGCATGACAGCAACATCTGAGGGGACACATACGCAAGATAAACAACATAGTTCTATTCTCCCTAAGTGTGCACTTACCAGTGCCACATCCTTTGTTTTGCAATAGTAGTATACAAGTAATAGGTTGTCTTATTGGTTAATCCATGAAGATTGTAATTTTTATGGTGCCAAACTGATCAGTTCCAGCATGCTGAAAAATATGGTGTCAACTGCAAGCTCTGTGGTGTCATGTGGGTCACTTTCATTAAATTTAAAATGTGTACTCCATATATATTTCAAGCTCGGTGGAGTCACATGGTCATGTTCTGTAAGTAGCAGTGTCTGTAGTATTGTGAATCACTGACACCTACATATTTTAGACTTTGTGGGCCACTCCCTCCATGAAGACTGAACTTTCTGTAATTTTATGTGGCCCCTAATTTCCATAAAAGCTCAAGTATATAACACTTATGTAAATAATATGCTGGTGTGAATTATACCCAGATTTTAAGATGCAGCTTGAGTATAGTTCTCACCCACAATTCCATCTCCCTATCAATCTCTATTCCCTCCCTCGTTATCTCTCTCTATATATATTTATTTTCCCTTACCTCCCTTTACTCACCTTAATGCTTTACAGTGATCCTGAGTAAGTCAGGAGATCTCTCCAGGGGTGGCATGTTTGACATGGCAGGGTATGTTTTTCAACGAACAGACTTACAAATTAGAAATGTAATAAAATGTAATGTGGGCTACCTTGCAGTTTGTATTTTTCATACGTGTCCTATTTTAAAGGGCAAGTCTGTTCATGTGCACCCAGCCAAGAGTTGTTCCCCCACCACTTGAAAAATTAAAGAGGATGCATAGTTGTAGTTACTGTAACATCAAACTAACAGTGTGAGTAAACAATTCATAAAATTAACTAGTTTAATACATATGGACATGTACTGTGCACATACACGGACATCCAGAAGTAAGTTAGCAGCAACCTTTTAAATCTAAATAAATGAAATACCTACAGGTTTGATATAAACATATGATGTGGTATCAAATAAACAAGATGTACTTATATTTTAGAGACCATCAATGCTGTGGGTGGAGTTTCAAAAGATACTTCTATTCCCAACTATATCATTGCTCTGATTGTGCTTTGCAGCCTAGTGGTCCTCACTATTCCAGCATTAATTATCCTGGTAAGTAACAAGTTGCATCACTGAAATTTTTCAAGTATACTTGATAGGCCTTTCAGTAGACAACAAGGACATATTCAGTGATGACACTGGTCATTTACTATATCAAATGTAATATTTGCACCTCAGGACCAGTTTTATACTAAGTATTTTATTACATTTTATACTGTATTTTATAGAGGATAAAGTTTTGAGTATATTTCCTAGACTGTTTTTAAGAAATCTAACAACAATAAACAAAACCTATTCTTATTCACACTCATGTGAACACATATATACAGCTATATAGCCAAATGAGGGGTTCAGTATTATAATAAATCCCCATGATAGTACATTGTTATACATGACTTTACATGCTATACATGCTATAAGGTTTTACTTAGCAAGTAAAATGTGCCCAGCTAAAGCGTGTGAACATCTATCTGTATAGCTGTTTGCAGTGTTCCATAGAATTTAACACAATATTATAACATGAAATATTCAATATTCAGGAGCAAAAAATGGTATGGTAACTAATGTTAACTCTATATCAGTAAGAAGCCCTTATGCAGCAACACTTCACTGCACTCAATGGCTGTCTATCATTCTTCACTAAATGAACTGTATGCATAATGTACATACATGAATCACATTTAATTGCCCATTCTCTTCTTACTCACTCACTCATTCTTCCTCTCGTATTGACAGTCAAGGTGCTTACTGGTTCTTCACTTATTCATCATCCTTCCTCTGCCATGTGCAGTATGTAACTGATGTTTCTTTATCTGTTCCACTAGCTGTAAGGATATGCCTCAGGGCATCTTTTCTGGGTCCTCTCTTTTCCTCTCATAACACACATTCTTCATTCACCTACTTGTGTTAAGTTATCATCATATATAGAAAATGCTTAAAGGGATAGTAATACTTGCAAATTACTAATCCCCATAATGTAGCTTTGTTAAAAAGAAACTTATTGCCCCCAGTGTCATCTCTCAAACCCTTATGGTTTGAGAGATGATAGCGCTCAAAGTTCCCCCCTCCCTCCCCCTTCTCTGCCTGAACTCTGACTGCAGGGGAAGCTGTCGTACGACAGTCTTATGTGCATCAGGCAGCTCTGCAGCTGCGCTGAGATTGCGTTTATAAAAATAAATTATTTCACTGAAACGGTATTCTGCGTGTGCTTGGTTTGCAAGCACATGTAGAAGACCATTTTAGTGAAGGATTTCTTTTTTATAAACGCGATCTTGGTCCAGCTGCAGAGCCGCCTGATGCACATAAGACTGTCGTACGACAGCTTCCCCTGCAGTCAGCGTTCACTCAGGGAAGGGGGAGGGAGGGGGGACCTTTGAACGCTATCATCTCTCAAACCATAAGGGTTTGAGAGATGACACTGGGGGCAATAAGTTTCTTTTTAACAAAGCTACAATATGGGGATTAGTAATTTGCAAGTGTTACTATCCCTTTAAATTTACATAACCGTTCTTCTGCATAACCACTCCTAGGCTTATTTCTCAAATGTAGTAACATATAGAAAATTTCCACCTAGTAGACAAAACAGAACTTTTCACATTCTCCCCAGAATCTGAAACATCTGTAACTGACATAAATCCAGCTGAATGAGGACAGTGTCTTTGATGACATACCACCTTTCCTTAGTCAAAGCCCAAACTAAAACCTTCATACATTAATTCATTTTACTGCAGATTGCTGTTGGTTGGTCTACCTGCTTCCTCTCTATCCACTTACCCAACACAGAACTTGCTCATATGATGGACTAGTGTTTTCTCTATGACTTGGTTAATGCTATGTATTAACCCTTTGGGCTCCAGAGGGGTATGATGTTCACCCTTCTGTCACTTTAAGGGTTACACAAGGTATAAAGGAAATGGCAAGATTTTTCCTCGTTTCCTCCGTGCATGTTGTGGGGCTGGCATTAAAGTTGTAACAATGCCAGTGAATGTCCAGCTGTATGCACTACAGTGATTATACCCAGTAGTGCATGGGTGTCCAACGTGCGGCCAGTGAGCCAAATGAGGCCCGCCTGACTTCAGGGTACGGCTTGCCAGAGATTTGTAAAAAGCTATTTTTTATACCTAATTAACTAGTACACATGAATTAGTAGGTCAGTAAGAGCTAATTCTGTGCCTGACATTACCATACACCTCAAGAACAGAGGTCTGTTAAATATCAGTATTGTCAATGACTTTATCAATAAATCAATCAATCAATCAATATTTTTCAATAGCTGACAGACTAAAATTCATCATCATTATAAATATAAAAAAATGATGCAGCCCCCACACTTATGGCTTTCTGATCATGTGAACCAAGATTAAAAAAAACATGGACTCCCCTGCAATAGTGTACAACCTGAAGAACAGCTGATTGTTAGAGCAACAAAAGTTAGGTGCCTGCACTCCTCTCAGTTACATACAAGAGCCAATTTCTTTCTCCCACTGTTTTCTATGCAGGGTCTGAAACTTGGGTTGTGTAGACGATTGGTTGAAGCCTCTGTGGGGAATCCATATAGTGCCCCAGAGGCAGGATTGGGAGTTCCCAGTGTTGGCGTCAGTATGCCAGCATCCAGGGTAAGTAAGCAGCAATGTTTTTAACAATATCAATTCATATAATTTTTTTACTATGTAGAGCTTTATGTCCCCCCCAAAAAATGAGTAATTCTTGGACAAACCAACTGTACTATAGGAGGCAAATACAAATTCCTAAATTTCCTTTGATTTTAGTGGTGCTTTTAACCATTTGAGTGCAATGCAATGTGTTGCATACCCCATAGGCACACAAAGAGTTAAGCCCTTTAACACTAGAAAGGTCTCCCACACATTGTTTGGCCATAGGCTGGAGGCATCACTAGGATGCAAGGGCGTAACCCTTTGAGTGCCTGAGGGATACACAATGCATTGCAAAGCAATGTATTGAGTACCCGTCTGGCACTCAAAGGGTTAAAAGTACCACTGAAAGGGAAAGTGCCTCCTAGGACAAAACTGAGATAAGTACAGTTTCATGTCAAAGGAATAAAATAAATCAGATTTATGATTTTATTTGGGTTCTTAAAACTCTTATTCGCACATAAATATTTTAACTCTTTGAGTGCCAGAGGGGAACACAATGTGTTGCATACCCCTCTGGCACTCAAAGGGTTAAAACCTTTCAGTACTGCCATTGCAACAAAACCATATTAGAGAATTTGCTGTTAGTTTCTTCTACTCTACCGTCAGCTCAGATCTCACCCAGTCCTCTCAGGTCAGGCTGCTGCTTCAAATTACCAATCATCAGTGGGAGACTAAAGGGAATCAAAAAGCAGACGGAAGAGGAAACCAACCAAATTTAGAGTCCCAGGAGAAATTCAGATAATGGTGGAAATATCAAAAACAAACTTTTTTAAAGTCTGTAAGGCGACGTAAGAGTATCTGAGATATACTCACGAGTTCTGTATTTATGAAAAAAAGAATTTCTCTCCATCTAGGACGAACTACCCTTTTAAATCAAATAGGATTTGTGTTTGTCCTCTATGGTGCAAGTGGTTTGTTCCAGAATTTCTGCAGGGTTTTTTTTTAACATTGAGTTCCCAGGGGAGCAATCACAGCACAGCACAGACTGTTGTTGCCCAGTAGTGCTGATTTTTTAAAGGGACAGTAATGTCCCATAAACAATGCTTAGAGTTTTGTAGAGATTAAAAAAAATAAACAATATGCCACAAATCCTATCTCTCAAACTTCTATGGTTTGAGAGATATCCTCCACTAAAGATCGTCTTCTCCTGATGTCCGCTATAAAGCTGACAGAAGGAGATCCTTGTTGGCCTACATGAGGAGGCTCTTCAGCAGAACCACAATAGCGCGATTTAAAAATGAATACTTCTTTGGAACAGTCTAAAAAGTGTGGTTGCAAACCAGGCACACTTGTAGACCGTTCCAAAGAAATATTTCTTTTTAAATCGTGCTATTGCGGCTCTGCTGAAGAGCCACTTGTCGGTCCCCAGACCAGGAACTCCTGCTGTCATCTTACAGCTGATGTCAGGAGAAGAGGAGGGAGAGAGAGGAACTTTAACTGAGGATATCTCTCAAACCATAGCAGTTTGAGAGATAGGATTTGTGGCATATTGTTTATTTTTTTAATCTCTACAAAACTCTAAGCATTTTTTATGAGACATTACTGTCCCTTTAACTTCCTCATACCTAAGTTTTGTCAAGTTTTACATATGAAGATACACAGAGACATTCTCCATGAATTTTCTCAGATCTGGATAGTGGCTGCTTCAGGCTCTTGTACCATACAATGCACTTTTTTCACCCAGTCCTGAGTAAAACAATGCAATGTGCAACACTATTAAATAAGCCCCATGGAGTGTATGAAGCAACTGAACAAACTGAACAGTTGTTCAGGATCAACTATCTCATGGTGTTCCAGATGTACAGTATGTGGTGAATTTATTGTGCTGTGTTTGTGTATCTGGTAGATTTATTTCTGTTGTATCTTGAGTTAGTATCTGATGGATATATGTAAATTATACTTATCCTGGAATGCTTAATAATGTTATCCTGGTGCATAAGAACTCCATAGGACACAATGCACCTGCCAAACAGATGAACAAATTGTGGAAGATAGGTGATAGCACTTGGAAGTATCTTTAGAAAGCTAGTTGTGTATTTAATATTGTACCGAATGCACAATATTTCCAGTCTAGTCCCTACTTCAGATTATTTTTCTTGAAACATTGTGCATTCAATACATCAATAAATATGCAACTAGATTACTAAAGAAACTAATATCATCTATTTATCCCTATTGGCCTATCTGATGGATATATATATTTGCGTTGTGAGATATTTGACCACTTATTCATAATGAGCAGAAATGGACAAATATGATTCTGTGAAAAAACATACATTTTCTAACCCTAAACCTAAACTAATTAAACCAAAAATTCCCCCCTAAACACAGTTTGAACCAAGGTGAAGGCAATGAGGCTTTTGGGAACATTAATTCCTTGTTTGATGCCATGTAACTTTATCCTATTTACCAATGGCAGAGTGTGTCTGCTGGTACACACTACATTAGAGTGATTATGGACTCTAGTGCATAACTTGAGGTGCAGCCAATGCCGCTGGAGCCTTACTCCAGTGGAACTGTGCTGAGGAACTAGTACACTCCCCCAATGTGTCCTGTATGCACTTTTATTCTTATGCAACTTTTTCCTGTTTTTAATACTTCTGGCATATCTTTTTTTTCCTTGCAGTCTGGCTCATATGATCCCAGAAGTTGATCTTTCAGCTCCCGCAAACAGAAAGCAAGCCATCAAAATAAATGTGTACTACATGAAATGCCCAGAACAATTAGTATGTTTGTATGTTTGAAGTGAATATCCAAGGGAAATGTGCAATGGGAGTGCCATTGAGTCATACTTGGAGGTTGCACTGGTACATGTAAACAAGTACATTAGCCTTCTTGTCCTCACTAGATATGCAAATATAAAAACCTCCACCTTAAACTAAAAAGCGGGCCTTAGTCATCAAGCTAAAGAGGTGCAATTCTGGAGCAAACCAACTGCACAGAGGATAATAATAATTTGGCTTTTAACCACTTAGCCTTGCTTTTCAGTGCATTGGGGACCTCTCTAGCATTCAAAGGGTTAAAGCTGCATTTCAATGCACTGAAAAGCAATGCATTGGAGACCTCTCTTGTATTCAAGTGATTAAAAGCCCAATTATTATTTATCCTCTATTGTGCAGTTGGTTTGTCCACAATTTCTTACTTTTCTTTGTGCATAAAATAGATAGAGGTATCCAATGCGTTGCAATGTATTGGCACTCAAAGAGTTAATTAACTCACTTTTGCATAAGTACAGAAATCCTAAAGATATGGCCTGTTATGCACTCATGAGAATAGGGTTGGAAACTACTGATCTGTGTAATGATTTGTAATGCCTTACAGGATTTGCTTTAAAAAGTAGTATGTACGAAAATACAATGTATTCTAACAGTAATAAAAGGACACTTATATGGCTGCTAATGTCTCCTAGTGATTTATTTGATAGGATTTGTGTAAAGAGATCTCTACTCAAGCCTGCCTTTAGGTCACACCTCTTACATCATACAATAGCTACAACAGACGTGAATGGACCTAGGGACACATGATGTTTTCTGTTTTTAAACAATTTGCAGTATGATCCAGAGAGATCAAAAGCAACTAAAATGTTATATAGATGTAACTGTTTGGAAGACACCTACCTAGGCAAGTCTACCTTTTTTTTAATAAACTAAGAGTTATTATTCCTAGAGTATAGTTCCAGTTTAAACTATTGATTCTCTGCTCCAGTCCTAGGAGCACAAAAACAAGTCAAGCTTTCAGGATATCCAAAATAATCAGCTGCATCAAATTTCTAATCCTAGACTAATGTGCACAACTATTTCTAGAATGCTGTGTTACAGAAAAAAACATATAATTTATTATACGTCTTCATAGATAATAAAATCTTTCAGCACAGTGGAATTTCTATCTGTATTCAATACCTTGTGCATGCCCACAAAATGTTACTCCATTTCTCTGGGTTGACATAATGTTGTGGATACCAGAGATATGAAGGAAGGGTTTGCAAGGTATACCATTTGACATTCTTCCTCATCAAAAAGTGTAGTTTGTGTTTCCCTAGGCTAGTGTGCACACCTTTCTATAAGTTGTCATTATAGGAAAAAATATATAGTTTCTTTTTTATATTTTCACTACTTCAAAGATAAAAAATAATTGAAAATCATGAAATCTTCTACTCTATTCAGTACTCCAGCCCCCCTCCAAAAAATGGTACCCTATCTGTATGGGTTGGCATAATGTAGGGGTGCGAGAAGCACTAACAATACTATACCTAAACAATCTCTAATTTTTCTTACATTTTTCAAATATACCTTTACTGTATTATAATGGCTTTAGCAACCATACAGTGAAGGAAAGGAAGACAGTGTATACCATTTTGAAAAGTAAACAACCAGCAGCATCAGATGTAAGAGTAGTAATAAAGCACATTCATTTTTACACTTAACTCAGTTCAAAGACACGGTCCTTCAGCACTATGGAAAATCCTAATGTATTCAGTACCTAGTGTCATCCCAAGAAAAACTGTATTGTATTGATATGGTTTGACATACATCAGGGTGCCTGGAGCACTCTGACATAAGGTGAGAGAAGCAGTCCGTTTATGTATAATCTGCTGTTATCAGTGGCACGAGGCTGGGGATGCAGACAGTGCATGCATGATTCTGATGATAACATTTGGCATTTGAACAAGGCTGGGGTTTCAGTGTATGTGTGGCTCTGTGGCTACCAGTACAACAAGGCTAGGGAAGCAGAGTTTTTGTGGTTCTGTCACTACCAGTAGCACAAGGCTGGGGAAGCAGACAGTGTACTTCTATGACTACCAGTGGGAAGTGGAATACATTTGGATTATCAGACAGTGTATGTGTGGTTATGTAGCCACCAGTGGGGTAAGGATGGGATGTTAGAAAGTGTGTGTGCAAACCTGGTTCATTTCTCAGTATCAACAACTTCTTGTGACCTTAGGCCAGTCAGTTTATCTCCCTGTGCCTCAGACACCAAATACTTAGATTGTAAGCTCTACTGGGCAGGGATTTACTGTGCCTTAAAATATCTGTACCACATTGCATACAAATTGGTTGTACTATATAAAAATAAAAATATTATTTGTCTGAGCAACAGTGAACAGTGAGACAAGACACAAACAGTATATGTGTGGATACTCTTCCTGGCACATATGTTCTTTTCATTATTATTAATATTATTATTATTATTATTTTCATTTAGATCTTGTTTGGGGGCATCAGGTTCTGATGTCCCCTTGATATTAATTGCCTATCTAATCACAATAGGCAACCAATACATGTGACATGGAAGGTACTCACTGCTTTCCTTCCCTTCCTCCTCAGCTTGGCAGTCTTTGAACTTGCATGTTTAGTGCCTGGGCATCCACAGAAATGTTTGCAGGGGGGAAAGGCCATAATATCATACCCATGCCAGCCCACCCAGACCCTATGTCTATGTTTATGTGCCCCCCCTCCCACACCCATGGTTGAGTGGAAGGACCTTGAAGGCAACTTGCATCACGCTCCTCCAATGATGATGATTATTTTTAAAATTAAAGGTTAAGGTGGGAGGAACAGTGAAAATAAAAGCTTATAATGTACTTATGTTATATGTCTGAGGCCTGGTGGGCGCAACTTTCTGTGAACATACAATGTGTGTAATTGGCAATAAATGGGTTAAATATCACACATTTTCGGTTATCATCTATAAAAAATGTGTTATGTTATATTATTTTTTTGTGTGTGTTTCATCAGCTTTATTCATACAAAGCACACAGCTACTTGCCTTGTGTTAGCCACTGATCAAATCAGAATACTGATAATTTTTTTGTTTATAAATGTTTATTGAGAAAAGGTCAATACAGCAAATAAAAGGTAACAGAGAAATGTTATGACATTGGTACAGTAAGATCATTATTAGGTTGATCAGTAACAATCAGTGTACAATTGCAAGCAGGGAGTTACAGAATATTGAAGAAAGAGAGAGAGAAGACAATGAGAAAGGGAAACAGAGGCAAGAAAGATGGGGAAGGATAGGGGAGGGAGTGATATGGGGGTAGGGAATAGAGTGTGGAAGGAATAACATCGGTGTCACCATAGGGAGCCACAACTCAGAGACAACGACGGGTTCAGAATGGGTGGGCCAGCCTGGAGAAAATCTATCAAATCTGTGAAATGAGAGAGCCTGAATATGCAACATATCATGAGTATTTTGCACTCTGGTCTTCCAGAGGGCCACCGAGGGTGGGACTGTGGATCTCCAATGCAGAGGAAATAAACATTTATCAGCATTGGTCATGTGATAAAATAACTGCCTAGCTGATGGAGAGGAGCCAATGGCAGGGGGAAGATTATTCACAAATAAGAGGATCAGCGGATCACAGTCTGAGCCTTAAGGACAGTGCTCATGCATCTTGTGATTTCTCTCCAAAAGGGGACAATCTTAGTACAAGACCACCAAACATGGAATAGTGAACCAGAGTCCATCAGGCAAAGCCAACATAAGGACGATGTCTGAGGGTAAATATGTAGCAGCAGCAGAGGGGGTCTGTACCATCTGGTGAACAGTTTGTAACTGCATTGCCTGGTTGATATATCAGGAGAGGAGGGGAGGAGTAAAAAGTCTCCAAATGAGTAGCTAATATGAGAGGGGGATGAAGATTCCCAGTCAGATTCTCAGTATTTCATATTTGCAGGTTTGAGTTGTATAGATGAATGATTTAGTAGTGAGTGCCATCTGGAAAGGGGGCGAGACAGATTTTGAGGGTTTTGGAGTAGGTTCTCAAAGTGAGAGGGAGCTGATGGAGAATAACCCTTAAGGAGTAAAGAGTGCAAGTAATGCCAAGACTCCCCTTTTGGGAGAAGGTGATCTCGGTAAAACGTATCCATGGAGATGATTGCATTAGATGTAATGAGTCTCTCAGGGGTTGAAAGTTGTAAGGTCTGCCAAACTACGAACGACTGAGAGTCCTGTCTGAGTGGGAATTCTGGATTAAGAAAGATAGGGAGTCCAGGGGAAGGGTGAAAGATGAAGGAGAATTTACAATGAAGATCTGTCCAAATCACTAAGAAGTGGTATAGGATAGCGTGTTCCTTAAATATCATAGGCTGAAAAGTAGGAGTTAACCAACAAAATCGTTACAACATAATATTAGGAATGTGCAAGCAGACCAGTCCAGAGCAGGGGTTGTGGCACAATCTGCTATAGCGGCAAGGGTTGAAGCCTCATAATATCTATTTAAATCATGTACACCTAAGATGGGGGAGGGCCGGAAGACAGAGAAACAAATGGGGTCATCTATATTTTCAGATGAAATCATTAAGTATGCTTTGGAGTTTATGAATATAATAAGAGGTATCAATAATAGGAGAGATTGGAGTATATAAATGATTTGCGGGAGGAGTATCATCTTTGTAAAATTAATCCAGCCCCCACCAGGAGATAAAGGCAGTATTCCAGGTTTGTATTGACAATTGTATAGAAGAGGTAAGGGTTGAAAGATTCAGGGTTAGCATAGAGTTAAAGTCGTAGGAAAGTCTTAACCCCAATTATGTGATGGAGCCCTTGGCCCAGTAGAATGGAAGGGAACTTGTGTTATTTTATATTATATGCCTAAAATGTAATTCTAAAATTGCTTTCCTAATGTAAGAATAAGCTGTCCTATACAGATATCACTGGGTAAATAAACACTAACACTAAAAAGGAATAGATTGATATAACTTTAAATATCACATCCCTACAGCTAATATGGGTAAAATTAAATACTGACCATATGTTCTAGTCAGTGCTGGATTTACATCTCAGGAACCTGTAGACACAGAAATCTGAAGCGCCCCCCCCCCCCCTTGAGACCTGAATTTCATTTTCCACAAAAACATTTTTTTAACTTACTGTTCCTCTGCAGCTGGCACTATTTTGCACCCGGGGAATCCAAACTGGGCTAGTTATTGAGGATAACGGACTACAGATAAGGTACTGAGTTGGCACTGCCCTTGGACACCACAACTCCTATGTCCACAACACCACACTGTAACACAACACTCTAGTATACAATGGGATAACGAGGGAGGGTATATGATTTTTGTTTGTTTGAAATACGCAACATGCACTACACATCCATACATACTGTAAGAAAAATAAATAACATATCTATAAAATTTTCCAAACCTCATTACACCTTAGTGGAACCTCCAAGACTCATCATAGCACATCCTTCCCACTGGCCTCAGACACTTGTAGCTTTCTGATCACCCAGACTGTTATTTAGAAGGGCATACAGGAGTTATTCAAAGCAATGTTATTGACAAAAACATGATCATTGTACTTCAACTCCCATCATCCTTACCCATGTAATCGCTGCCCCGGTTCTCTCTCCCCTTCTATGCGTGTTCCGCTCTGCCCAGCCATTCTTGCGTGCAGAGAAGAGGAGAGAGAGCCGGGGTAGTACTCACATGAGTAAGGATGATGGGAGTTGAAGTACAATGATCATGTTTTTGTCAATATTAGAGCTGATAGTAGCAGAGGAAATGATGGCCGCTAACAATAGGCAGGAGACCTAGCGGCACTGCAACTTGAAGGAATATGAGCTTGTGGGAAGCTCTGGAGCCTTCAGCAGACCGGCCGCAATAACCATGCCCCTGCAACAGTACGACTCACCCAATGCACACACCCACTCCTTAGAAGGACCCTGCGACGAAAGCATTTAAAAAAAAATTCACATGTTGCTGGATGCTGTATAGCTATGACAATATGCATTGCATTAGAAGACATTATGAGACATAGTTTGGCTTTGCAAATGTGCATGGTGGTGGGGGGCACAATCCGGCTCTGGGTGTCCGACATAAGGCTGGCTAAGTTAAAAAAAAAAAAATCTCAATGACAGGTGCCCCTCTGTGGGGTGCGCCTGTAGAAGATGCCTACTCTGCCTTATTATAAATACAGCCCTGGTTCTAGTGCATACCAGCAAATGCATTCCACTAGCATTTCTGCACTACTTTGGGCCTTTGGACATTTGAACAAGAAACACAGAATCTGTTGGTAGATAAGAACCATTCTGCCAATCTAGTCTGCCCATTTTTCCTACTGTAAAAACCTCAAACCTTATTTAGTTCTTGGTCTTGTCTTATGTTCATGTCAGCCTTATGTCTATCAGATGCACGTGTAGATTCCGTCACTGTGTTTAACTTCTACCACTTCTGCTGGTTTGCTCTTCCACTTATCTGCTACTCTCTCAGTTAAGTGAAACCTTCTTACATTGCACTTAAACCTCTGGAACTCTAGTATTAGACTATGGCTTCTTGTCCTAACATTTTTACTCCTTTGAAATGTACTTCTCTCCTGCACTTTGTTGAATAACAAGGCTGGGGGTTCAGAGTATTGGTGGTTCTGTGACTACCAATGGACAGCGGTGCAATGCTGGGGTGTCAGTGTTTCATAGATCCCAACATTTAAAAAGCCATATATAACATGAATTACATAATAATTTGCATGTATATAAGCACACACACAAACAATATTGCAGCCCTCCTTGGAAGGAAATGTTGAGTATGTAGCCCTCATCTATATTAATTTGATATAGAACATCAGTTGTCAGCAGTTGACAGCTCTACAGTAGTTGTTGTTGGATTGCAATTTCCATTATTCTCAGCTGAGGATGATGGGGGTTGAAGATAATAATACACCTGCCTTAGATTCTCATCTTGTACTCCAGCCACAACTTCTCCAACTGTACAGGGTATAATAATTGTCTCACATGATCACAACTGGATAAACTGAGGCTCAGTCATTCTGAAGAATACATCTGCGCTATTTGCTGAACCAATTTTACTATACTGAGGAGATCTGAAAATGTGTCAAATATGCTTCCAATAAATTAACACAGAAAGGGTTAAATTGAGTAATAAAGATGACAGGTGACTATTGAATTTACATATTGAATGTCACCACTTCTTTCAAATCAGGAAACCGTAGCAGGAAGTTAACATGAACGTGGCATAACTGGCCTGTTTAGGCAACATTCTTATAGTCAGTTATAAACTGGATGCTTAATGAGCCGCACCCATTAACCCAAGAATAATCCATAGTTGGCGTAGGATTATCTCAAATATATTACTTCAAACTGGAACACTGGCCTAGGAATAAGTGGATCTTAATTTCGCATTTACATAGCTAGGTAATTGTGTTTCTTACTTTAGACAAACTGGCCTACCTATCTATTTACTATTCTATATATATATTTATATATATATATATATATATATATATATATATATATATATATATCACACACCTCCTCAAGTGAAACAATGAACTTCGGTATAACTGAATTTAAGCAAATAGCAGCAGACTAAAATAAAGACCACCATGGCCTCCAACCTTTCATAAATGAAAACAGGTACACTTACAACTACTGCCCCCCTTCACTTAAATGAGGAATGGATGTGAAAATGGTCATAGATATAATACATGTGCCTCATATAAATGTTTAGAGAGATGGAGAGATGACAACCATTAGAAGCATGGCTGGATTTCCCAATAGGCAGAGTAGGCAATTGCCTAGAGCTACAAATTTTGAAGGGCACCTCAGCTGTGCTGGCCACACCCACATTCTGGATTGTGGGCATAGCCATATCAATCTCATTGTCCCTGTGCCAATTTTATACCCTCATACATGCTAGAGTGATCTCCAACGCATTGCTTACTAATGTGTTGTTGATCTTTCTAGTAACCAAGGGGTTAAAGCAGATTCTTGTACTTGCTTGTTATAGGCCAAGGGTATTTTCTGTGCCAGGAAATAGTGGATGGGTCTGCAAATGGGGCCATGTGTGAGGTGTGGTTATGGGTGGAGCTAAGGGTGCCAAGATTGCTTTGCTCAGGGGAGCCTGAGATGGATATCCAGCCCTGATACGGCTCAGACCTCACTAGGGAAACAGCAGGACCTTCCTCTGTTAAGTGTCCAGCTACTTGGTCTAGGTGATCAATAGCTTTGAGAGCTGCATCTCACTGTCTCTCACTGCAATCTGTGCAGAAGGGGGTTTTGGCAAAGCTTCTCCAAGCCTCCCATTCAACACTGAAATTCACACTGTGGAGGGAAGTATGGGACTGATGTAGCTCCATTCAGTTACCACACATTAATGGTTTGGCAATCAACAGAAGGATAGAAACAGAAGGGCCCTGATACCACATGGAGTTATGTTTTATAAATACAATAATGGTTTATGGAGGTTAGTTGGGGTTCAGCAAGGGACGTACAGAATATGTCCACCATTGTTGTAACTAGTCATTTTAGGGCCCTGTTGCAAACATTTTTGGGACCCCTAACACAAATGTATTCTTCCAGGGGCATAACTAAAACCTATTGGTCCCTGGGGATGATTTACTCCACCGCAACAGCACCCTCTATATCCATTGTAGTTGCTCCCTTAGCATCCAGGGTCTGGAGAGGACAGCAGGCTGAACACTTATAGCATACATCTGGGGCACAGAAAGGGTTTTTTTCTTGCTGAGGAAGATAAAGGTACTCCCGCTTCTATGAGAATTTTCAGTCAAAAGTTATTTTTAATCAAATTTTTAGCAACCTCTCAAAATGATGTCCAAAAGGCATTTTTCTGTTATACTGCACACTGGAAGGGAACGTCATTTTTATAGACTATAGTTTTCAATAGAAAGGGGTAGGAACAGCACCACCTGGTAATGACAATTGGACAATACAGAAGAAGAGAAACAAGTTAGAGTTGCAAATGCTTAAAGGAGCAGTAAACTTTTTTTTATGTAAATACATATTTTATAGAGCATTTCCTGCTGAATAAAACAAGGGCACTCCCACTGCTGTCAGATTTTTTTATTCAAAATTTATAGCAGTTCAAATAATCAGGAAGTGAATTTACTGTGCATTTACTTCCTGATAGTTCTGACAGGAAGTGACTGGAAGTCTCTATCACATTCTATGGAGAACTATATGTCTCTGACTTTCCTGACTTTCCTCTCCATTAGAATCTAACAGGAAAACTAATTAGAATTTGACCACTAGAGGGCACTGCTAATGTAAAAAAAAAACATGGGTTTAAACTGTAATAACTCTGGAAATATAAATCTCTCGGCAGTAGGAGTGCCCTTATTTTACTCAATAGGAAAATCCCTACGATATATATTTTTTCATTAAAAAAGTTTACTGCTTCTTTAAGCATGAAAAATCTCCCAGCAGGGGGAAGTACCCTTGTTTTACTCAGCAGGAAAATAAATAAGTAAATGCATAGTTATTACTTCCAAATATAACACAGAAATAAAAAGAATTCAATTTGTTCACACATGTTTTTCTCTTGACACAAGATAGTTTACAGATAAATTATCAGAGCTGGCAGGTTCTGGCACTGGAGAGAGGGTAATTTCATTGGGAGGAGAAGCAGAAAATGTGAATCAAAGCCAAACTGCATGTCACTCAGAAGTCTTGTGATACTCCCCAGAGAAATAATGACCCATCCAGCCATTAATGAGCTGTACATTTATCACAGACAACTGTTAATGGTCAGTTTAATTGAGTGTATAATTATATATACAATTATTAAATACACCACAAATCCAAGAGATAATATAAATGCATATTTGGTGCAGTTCTGGGGCAACCAATAATACAAATACAAATACAAATACATACATAATTCATTTAAATGGAGCTTTTAATTAGTTTAATGCTGGAGATGTCACTAACAGACAGGACCTTCTGTACAAAGGTGAAGAGCAGCAGTTCTGGGGCACATCAACTACATCATAGGGGACATATAAAATTTCAGTAAACTTCAACTGATTTAAATGGGGCTTTTAACCCACTGAATGCTTGAAACATCACAGATACGAGATTTATATTTCCAGAGTTATTACAGTTTAAACCCATGTTTTTTTTACATTACCAATGCCCTCTAGTGGTCAAATTCTAATTAGTTTTTCCTGTTACATTCTAATGGAGTGGAAAGTCAGAAAAGTCAGAGACCACCACAGACCAAAAGGTGGTGACAGTAGCCACGACCTTGTGGCAAAAGTACTTTTTGCATTATGGACTGCCCAATAGGTTACACTCTGATCAGGGTAGGGATTTTGAGAGCCCACTTATCAAAGAGTTCTTGAGCATACTTGAAGTTAATAAGTCAAGGACTATTCCATATCATCCAGAAGGCGACGCTCAGCCTGAGAGATTTAACAGGACCCTTCTGGATATGCTGGGTACGCTGCAGAACGTAGAGAAAAGGGCTTGGAGCCGACATGTGGAAGTTCTGGCGCATGAGTACAACTGCACCAGACATGAATCTACAGGGTTTTCACCACTCTTTTTAATTTTTGGTAGGGAAACTTGCTTGCCCATAGACCTAAGACTGGGAGTTTCTTCTGATGGGTCGAGTCCTGCCTCCCATTATTAATATGTAAAGTCACTGAAGCAGAACCTTCAAAGAGCCTTTGAGTTTGCTAACCAGGTTGCTGCTAAGCTAAATGACCAAAACAGGAGACAATATAATACCAGAATAAAATATAGAGAGATACAGCCCGGGGACAAAGTTCTCCTCCAAAACCTGGGGGTATTGGGAAAATACAAGCTTGCAGATAGATGGAAAAACATAGTGTTTGAAGTGGTCTCCAAGTTACCAGGAGTTCTTGTTTACAGGATCAAAGGGCCAGAGGGTCGCATCAAGGCCTGGCACAGGAATCACCTGTTACCAGTGCTCTGGTCCAAGATGAAGCGTCTCAGGAGAACAATAAAGAGAATGAGAAAAGAGTCTCATCACCTGTGAGGGAAACAGAGGAGATGGAGCTGGACAGTCATGAGGAAGGAGCTGAAGAAGAGATCCCAGAATCTGCTGATCCCAGTGATGAGTGGTGGATGGCTCAAGAAGTCCCCTCTCAGCATTTGCCTCCCTCTCCTCCCTTAGCCTCATCTAAATTGGATCCCAACAGCCCCAGTTTTGTGCCTGAGACTCCAGAAAGAGACTCTTGTATCATTGGAAAGCCAGGGCCTCAAGCCTCTGGTGACCTCCCCAACCAAGTGGCAAGAGCCAGACACACCATGGACTTCCTCAAAGAGAACTGAAACAGAGTACTAGAGTACTGCAACCTCCCAGGGTTCTTACTTATGATCAAGTTTGGAAACCCAGTTATGTCCAATGGCCCAGGTACACTCTAAAATGTTTAATTTTCTGTATGCCATTGCAGAAATGATGAATGTTGAAACCCCTCTGGATTAGAGTAGATTTGCAAGATAGTTGATATTTGTCTAGGTAGAACTGTTAGAGCAGAATTATATTTATGTGTGGTTTTTTTTTAGATATTTTATTTTCAATTTGCTTTCTGGTCAGACCTTGCCAGTAAAAGAAAAGGATTTTATGAGGGGGAGAATGTAGCCCCTCACATTTTTGCTATTTGCATCACTGGGACTGTTGAACTTTGACACCTGAGTACAGTGACTGGCAAAGGATGTTGGTCATGTGACTAATCCAATGAATAGGAAGTTTCCAGAACAGTGTGAGAAACAGAGGAGGAAGGACTTGCTGCAGTGGTGAAGGTGTGTGTGAGGCCTAAATCTACTCATCCAGTGCGCGCTGCCAATTGCAGTGTGAATCCAGTGAAAGAGCTGTGGAGCAGGAGGCATATACAGCAAATGCCTGACAGCTTCCAGATCTCCTCTTCTGCCCTGTGAAGCTGAGTGGTAAGAAGTATCCTCTCCTCCTGTCATGCTGACAGGGCAGTCTATCCATCACCGACACTAATAAAGCATATCGCAGACACTACTTGTGGATATTAGCTGAATTTATTCTTGTGGATTTCCTCAAAGGGCCACAACATGTCTGTGCACCAACTGGTACCCTTCAGCCATTAGGGTGAAGCTGGACGGTGGGTCTACAGGTGGTTTGGGGAGGGTGCTGGCCCTGGTTAGATAGATGTAGGTATGTTAGTAAGTCCCCTTATTATCTGCCTTATTCTATTATTTTAATACATTTTATATTGTTCTGACGGTTCTCACTGTATGCTGTAATTATTTACTATGTTCCTGCCTGGGAAACCTGTCCATGCCCTGGATGCCCAGTCAGGTGGAGGTACTGCCAACACTATGGATTCCAACTCAAAAGAAATGGAGGCTCAGGATCCCCTTGTAAAGCAGGAAGATTTAACCACAGATAAGGGGCCCGAGGGTATCAGCCCTTGGGGCAAAAGTCTGTTACATGCACTTTCTTATTTTCTTGCTTGACATTAGTAAAACAAATTGCTCAAAAAAAATAATGCTTAAGCATGTCAGGAAATATTATTTAGAGTTGGAAACTTAAACCAAAATAACTGTAAAAAGTAAACATTAAAAATATGACACCATATTTGCAGCAGCAATTTCACACAAATTAATAAAAATAATTCACCTTCCCCGCTAACAGGTGCTCATATTCTGCAGGATACATGGTTCTTAGGTGTTCTGTTATACCTTGCATCCTGTTTGACACCATAACATTACCATGTGTAGTCATACTCATTTTTCCACATAGGGTGCAAAGTGTGGATATGAATTGCCAGATTTGTGCCTGTTCAGAATTGCTGTCTGGAGGGGGTAATGGTTGAGGGATTTTGGACTGAGGGAACACTTTGGACAGGTGTGGAAGTTGGGAGGGGTGCTGGTGCTGGTTGCAAAAGCTGATGGGTTATTGTTTTATTAGGGTGGTATTGTGGTTATCATACTTTTGACCTTTGGCTCCAATCTAGATCCCTTGTCCATCTATAACCCCCCTTTTTTATCTTGCATAGACATCATTTTTTCTATATTTATAAAGAGAATTTAAACTATTTAAATTATTTATAATATATGGTGGGATCTGTATATTTTAATTTTAACGGACCGGCTGATCTCACATGTGGCCGGCACTTAAGGACCACAGACCATTTTTTTTGTGTATCCGGTTCAGGGCCCTGAATTCCATGACAGTCTTGCCACATCATGGGTCCTTATGGTTCACCGACCCATGACGTGCCAGGACCGTCAAGGGTCCTTAAGGGGTTAAGATCTTTACACATATTTTTTTAATGTATCTCACAGTTGAAATGCAAGTGTTTATCATGTCTATGGTACTGTGTCTAACAGGAAGTGAGAACAGCAAGGAGGCTGTATGCCGCCTGAGGTCTTTGGATAGTCCACAGAATGGAGATGGATGAGTGTTCAGGATTATGGAGCCTAAATGTATAAATATGTGTTTTTTATGTGTCAATATGCTTGCTGATTGTTTTAGCCCTTGAGAAAGTGTCTGGAAGAGATTTGAAAAGTGTCAGGCGGCAATATAAGCATATATTTCAGATTTTAATGTTTTATGCTGATCTCAATTTTTATCAATATTTGAATAAAAAAATGTTTATTATCTGCCTTTGAATCCTGTAATTTGAAGTGGCATATTATTGCCTTTGCTTGGATGATCATTTGACTGCTATATGCACTTGTTTGTTCTTCATCTGGTGTGTGTATCTATCTATGTTCTTATTCTATGTTCTTCATCTATCTGTGTTCTTCATCTGGTGAGCATCTATATGCAGGGGGCTATAATTTATATGTAAATACAGATATGCTCCCTGTGATCTGCACCCTGTATATCATTCTATAATATATAAGAACAAGTCCTTTGAATCTCTGTTAGGGCAATATTAGCACTTAACCGCCATCAAATATTCCCCATATAATACTGTAATGTTGTTGTTCACTAGCATTCATGGATGGTGATGCATTAAGGTGTGATGAAGAAGTGATAACATTTCTGGTGTGATACGTTATTATATGGTGCTCATGGATTAACCCTTTTATTGATGGAGGGGTACGCAATGCATTGCAAAGCAATGCGTTGCATGCCCCTCTAGCACTCAAAAGTTTAAAGTCTCTCATGTTATCCCTCATCTTTATCACACCTTTTTCACACTATAGTGCATACCCTCAATGTATTAAAAGCGCCATTTAAATCAATTTGTATTTGTCCCCTGTGGTGCAATTATTTTAGCTTGCGTTCCTTATTCTATCATCCATCATCATGCACCAAGCTTAGGGCTCAATCCAAATGTTGGCGTCGACAGAAAAAACTGGTGACTGTGGTTTTGTAAGTCAAGTATGTGATACACATGTTCCAACAAGTAAGAAATAACAACAGTTTTGAAAACACAACGCACGTCGCCAAAATATCAAAATCTCACCCATTGAGGACAATGTAAAAGCTAACCCCAGAGCCATTCAAATGTTGGAGTTAGGGATAATGTGAGTTAAATTGAAACATTTTCCACCTGAAATCTAACACCCATTTATTTAGCTGTACACCACAAAACTCAGAGTAAAAACCATCGTAGAAAAAAACAAAACAGAGAAGCAGGTCATTCAAGTGCACAACTATCAAATATTAACCCCTGCAATGTCTAGCAAATAAAACAACAAGGCCTACAACAGTGGTTCACAATCCTTCAATCCAAGGCACCCCTAATATGCAATCTGAATGTTCCAGGGCACCCCTTGAAGTTGTTAGAAAGGGCTCAGTGAAAGGAACAATGAATGGATACATAGTTATTAGTAGGTCTCGCAATGGGGATTACAAGAAGAAGATAATTGAGCAGAATGACCACTAGAAACATATATCACAGAACACATGTCTACAAAGCAGTTGTAACCTGTATGGGAATAGTCAGGCACCCTGAGCTTGCGCTCATAGCACACTAAAGAGCCTCGGCACAATGGTTGGATTTACATCTCAGGAGCCTGTAGGCACAGAAACCTGAAGTACCCCCCCACTGACCATCTCCACTGGACACCTCCACAATGCTCCTAATCTCCAAATTGCCCCCTTCATCTACATATTTCCCTCACATTACCCCCCCTTCAGCTCCAGCTTGCCCCCCACCATCTCCACATTGCCCCCATCATCTCTGTATGGTCCTCACATTGCCCCCCATCAGCTCCATATTGCCCTCACATTGCCCCCATCATCTCCACATTGTCCCCATCATCTCCATATTTCCCTCACATTGCCCCCCATCAGCTCCAACTTGCCCCCCATCATCTCCACATTGCCCCGTCATCTCCATATTGCCCTCACATTGCCCCCATAATCTCCACATTGCCCCTATCATCTCCATACTGCCCTCACATTCCCCCCATCAGCACCAACTTGCCCACCATCAGCTCCATATTGCCCTCACATTGCCCCCATCAGCTCCAACTTGGCCCCCATCAGCTACATATTGCCCTCACATTGCCCCCCATGACCTTCAACTTGCCCCCCATCATCTCCATATTGCCCCCATCATCTCCATACTGCCCTCACATTGCCCCCATCAGCTCCAACTTGCCCCCATCATCTCCATATTGCCCTCACATTGCCCCCATCCTCTCCATATACCATATTGCCCTCACATTGTCCCATCATCTCCATATACTATATTGCCCTCACATTGCCCTGCATCAGCTCCATATTGACCCCATGATACTCCAGTCCCATTACATTTCCATTGTAAAATTCACACAACATTTTAAGTGGCTCAGTCATATGGTCACACAGTGCGACCAAATGACTGAGCCACTTAAAATGTCTTCTGAATTTTACAATGGAAATGTATTGGGATTGGAGTTAGAGGAGGCGATTTATTTCAACGACACATGGCTCTTTCACGTGCGACCATTTGGATATCCTCATGGATGGTTTACTCTTCACTAATTGACCCACCCTCATACCCAGCAGGGGTGCAGGCAGCCGGATTACCTCAATTCCAATTTCCAGGCGGGCCGCGGGGTTACCATGGGGACAGTGGGTGCAGGCAGCACCTCTGCTCTGTCCTCACTGTGTGTGGAGACGGTGATGGAGAGACGTTGTTCGTCTGTGGTGTGGGCATGGCTTCGGCTCCCTGCAGGCTCAGGCTGCACTGAGCATCTGGGAGGAGGCGGGGCCGTACTGGTCTGTTCCAGGCCGGCAAGTGGGGAAAGCTCAAGTGTGAGGGGAGTAATGCGCAGGCGCAGCCTCCGTGACACTGGTAACACACTGACTGCAGCTCTTCTTGTCACCTGCTGTTCTGTGTGTGTCATGTCACTCACGTTTGGCCAGAGCAGCAAGCCGCGCCGCACCCAACCCCCCCATAGTCCACCCTGATGGATCTCAGAAGAAAAGGTTGGCTAATTTAAAAAAAAAAAAAAAAAAAAAAAAAAAAGATCACAATGCCAGGCGCCTCTCTGTGGGGTGCGCCCGTATTGTAAATCCGGCCCCGGGCCTAAACCATACAAACAAGTTACAGACCTTTGAACAACAGGGGTTAACCCACAACACAACATGCACACCTGTCACTCCAAAAACAAACCAAGCTCACCTATGTAATCTCAGCAGTCAATGGAGACATAACACATACCTGACAGGTGCAAACCAATTACAAAGAATCACACCACTAACCACAGACACACCAGCAAACAATTACCTGGATAACACACACCTTACCATTAGTCCATTATGACCACATGACTGCTCATGGACAACACCTAACTGCTGTTTAAAAGTGACAGCCCACCCTCCTCAGATGTAGTGTGAGAGACTGACAGAGTGACAGACCAACAGCAGTATGTACACATACTTGTACCTGAGACAATAGCGGAGGCGAAGGCGTGAGAGGGCTAGGACTCACCATCCTCCTCCAATCACCCCTGCCCAACAGCCATCATCTGTTGATGCTCCAGCTGAAGAGCCATCCCCACCTGGAGGACAGCACCTGCCAACAGCACCCCAGCTGCCACAACAGGACGCCCCCCAGCTGCCACAGGGACCTGTGGAGCAGCAGAGGGATGGAAGATAAATGGCAAGGCCTAGGATATACCGCACAAGGATCACACTGCTGGGAATGGCAGATGAAGACGTCAAAAACTGCTACAGACTGACATCAGAAAGCATTATAAACCTATATGAGGTCATAAAGGATGATATAGACCCTGTTTACAGTGAAAACCGTGCCCTAACAGGATTGCAGAAACCGATGTGTGCCATCCATTTCATGGCAAGTGGATCATTCCAATCCACAGAAGGATATGTGTCTGGCATGTCCCAGTCCACCTGGTTGACAGCACTGAAGAGGAAGGCAAGTGCCTACATCCACTTCACCACAACAGACATGGAGTGGGCACGGGTTAAACAGGCCTTCTACGCCAGGGGTGGAATGCCTAGGGTCATGGGTGCCACTGACTGCACACTGCACATGACCACATCTATTCATCAACAGGAAGAGTTACCACTCGATAAATGTCCGGATTGTGTGTGATGCCGGGATGAAGATCACTAACGTGTGTGCCAAATTTCCTGGGAGTTGCCATGACTCACATATCCTCACCAACTCCTCTGTACACAGGAATTTCGAGAACGGGACACATACAGGAGGATGGCTGTTAAGTGAGTCAACAGAGAACACACACCACCACATCCACAGGTGCACGCACACGACGCATGTACACACACACCTCAGTATGTGCCTGACACACAAGGGGGGGGGGGATAAACTAAGCGGTGACGAAGAGGTGATGAGGAGGTGATGAAGTGCAGATGACTCCATCACGTCATCATGTCTCCACTTCCTATGTAATGACATGAAGCTCATGTGCCCAGATCCCTTCAACTGTGGGTATCTCTGTGCATAGGCTCCATAGAATAACTTGGGAATTAGAGAAGTGATGGACCGGAGAAGTCATCTCCATCACATCACCTCTTCATCACTGCTTTGTGAATATTCCCCAATGAATACATCATCCATGGATGCCACTCGGGAATACCATGTGTTAATCATTGCAAGGCAATCAGTTGTGTACCGCTCTGGCACTCGAATGGTTCAGAGGATAATGGACCAGACTTACCTAGCATGTGAGCAATGCCTAATGGAGCGGAATGGGGATGGTGGTTGTGTGTGGTGTTGGCTAAGGTATGGCAGTAACGATCCGTGAGTCAGGTTGCAAGGCATGTCATGCTGACTTGCTTGTGTGTGTGTATAGCACAATGAATATTCCACTCCATTGCCTGCCAATATGTTGTCCAGGCTTCATGACCATATGTGGTGTTCATCAAGGGGATGGCAAGCAGACATATGTATGTGTGTGTCGCGGACCCTGAGCACACACACCTCATCAGTATGTAGATCAAGATCCATGAAATAGCTCCCCTGTTTCATGGGTCTTGGTTTACACTATGATGTGTACGCCCACTCACATATACATATGTCTGCTTGTCATCCCCTTGATACAAAACCCATAAGGTCATGATGCCTAGACAACACCTTGACAAGCAATGGATTGTTCACTCCATGTCACATAACAAAGCTTTACCCGTGGAGTGCCAGTAAGGTCTCCAAAGCATTGCTGAGAAATGTGTTGTGTACACCTCTGGCACTCAAGGGCATGATGATGGTACAGCAATAGCATAACTGTTGTGTTCATAATGTACCATCAAATCTTGTTTTTACTCTCTGCAGGCATCCATGGCATGATCCCTCATAGTCCAGAGATTTGTTCCGGTGACATGTTGACTCCACTTCCATGAGGATCATCTGTTAGTGTTGATGTCAATAAAACATATGATCATATACGACTATCTTGTGTCATTGATTACATTTCCCTCATCAGGGTTTTAAAGGGATAGAAATACTTACAATGTTTTAAAATCTATGTAGTAGGGTTTATCCCCCTGAGTAAAACAAGTGAACTCCCACTGCTGAAAGGTGTTTGATTCCAAAGTTATTCCAGCTCAAAGTTTAAATTCATAGATCAAATATCACAGTGGCCTGAAAGTGTCAAATGGCACTGTTGCTACCCCATCCTATGGACAGCTCTGGTCCCTGCAGCATGAATCTCCATAGGATGGTGTAGCAACAGCGCCACTTTACAATTTCAGACCACTGTGATATTTCATCTTTGAAATTCAAGTTTGAGCTGAAATAACTTGTGAATGAAACCCTTTTCAGCAGTGGGATTTCCCTTGTTTTACTCCGGGGGATGAACCGTACTACATATGTCTTTAAACATTCTAAGCATTACTATACCCTTAATTGTGATCATGTTGTTGATCTGTTGATCTATCTAATGTGTTCTTGTTGTTCAAGTTCAAATCACATCATGGAACAACACCCTGATGTTGTTTGACTTTGATATGTGATCTGTGAGTTGAACTTGTACAAACATTTCTGTATGTGATGTGTGTGCTCACCCCTGCTGTAAAAGCTTGTGACGCCATCCATCGTGCATGAGTTGTGTTCACTGCGTAGCTTTGCAATGCATTGGAGACAACTGTAACACAGTGTATGTTGTGTATGTGTGTCTTCCCATGGTTCAATATCCCATACCGAGGTTAGTTGTGCATGAGTTGTGTCCACTGCATAGCTTTGCAATGCATTGGAGACAACTCTGTCACTAACTGGGTCTGATAAAAAAAACAAACAAACAGACATGGACATGTGTAGAAGCAACAACTGCAATTTTGCAGTTTTGGCAGGGCTGCAGGGGTGGCCTCGTGCCCTCTACGCCGCGAGGCCCTTGTGGGTCTGGAGGCTGTGGGTGGTGGTGGTGAAGTGCTGGCAGGGGTAGTGGCACTGGAACTTGAGGCCTGGGCCTGGCATAGGGTCTCCAGCCTGTTGCGTTCCCTCATCTTGACTACCACCTGGTCCATCACGCCTGACATTCTGTTGGTGTAGGTGACCAGGTGGTTAGTCAGGGTCAGCTGCTGGGCCTCCATTGACCTCAGATGACCAGGATATGTGCAAGATGGTACTCCAGCCTGTTGAGGGACCAAGCACACCTCCGGCCCACCCGTAGTTTCCTCCTTTTAGTGCCACACACTCCTGATCCAGGATCACTGTTTTGCCAGGAGTGTGTGGTGTGGAGGGAGAATGGGACAGTGGTGGAGATGCCCTCAGGCTGTCCTGTGGCTCCCCAACAGGCGGTGGTGGAGATGGTGTGAAGCCATGTGCTCCGCTGTGGAGGAAACATGGGGACATTGGTGGTTCTTCCCCAGATGAACCACCCCCTGGTGATATCACACCCTCTGACTGGGTGGCTGCAACAGGTGGTGGAGGTGTTGTTGTGGGTGTTGTGGCTGGCCTATTAGACTCACATGTTCAAAATCCAGCGGCCATTCAAACCCCTCCTCCTGCGTTGTGTCATGCCACACATGAGGCTGAAGCCTGGGTGTTGGATGATGTTGTCCCAGGGGTGGCACTGGCACTGTCACTGGCATCAAAATCCTTCCCATGGGTGGTTGTGGTGGTGGTGATAGCGGCAGTGGGCCCTGGGGGCCATAGTGAGGCTGCTGCTGGTGTGGTTGCAGTGGGCCCAGGAGGCCATAGTGAGGCCACTGCTGCTGGTGCTGGTGTGGTGGATGTGGTGGTGGCTGCTGGTGTGGGGAAATAACATGATGTAGTTAGTTATGTGAGCTATGACAGGAGTGCTGTAAGACTGTTACATTGACATGTGAAGTGATGAGTGGCAGGATGGTATCCATTGCATTGCTTTGCAATGCATTGGTTACCATCCTAACACCCATCAGTGAGCTTGACAAGATCCCATACATTGATTCTGCTAACCTACTTTGGTCATCATAGGTATCCTGAGTGGTTAGGATGGCAAGGAATACCTCCTCGCTATCTCCAATCATCAGGATCCATGTGGTGAAGAAAACTGAAGCATCACACCTTGAGTGACACTATCCCATTGCATGTCCAACACCTAGGCCTCAATATCAAACACATTAGGGCCTCTGAACACATCAATGCACCAGTGATGACCAATGACTACGGAGCCCAACCAATGATATCAGCAACAATAGCAGACACACCAAGCACACCAACAAACATGAACTGAGGAACACAACAACCTAATCAGCTGGAGGACACATCATAACACACCCCAGGACAGCTAGAATCCAAACACACAGTAAACATGAGCGGGGTTATTCAACACTATTGGAGGTTACTTCTACTTTTTCCTATGTTATGCTATGGAGCCTAAGCACTGATATGTCCCAGGTTGTTCACATCTCAGTGCATTGGCTCCACAGACTAACACAGGGATTGCAAACATGATTACACTGCATTTGTCATGTACACATTGTCACCTCTTTCTTACCCCCTAGTGAATGTCCCCATGGCATGATTGATCCTTGTAAATCACGTGTCCTGCAGAGTGGTAATGGAGGTGAATGCCCCCTAGCCATCCACACTCTGCAGGCTACATATAATGCAGAAAGCTGAACCTTGACTATTCCACTTGGACTAACTACCGACATGTACAATGCCTAGGCCTGACATGCAGCAACAATAAAAAAATATAAAAAAGAACAGCGCACAGTCCATCTAAGCGTTATCCGTATTAAACTTCAGTACACATAACCCTTATAACTCTTACCCCCCTTCAATGTGGGTACTCACTCTTTTCAGAGGCTTCTCCTGCCTCTAAGATGCACGCTTTGGCTGGATCAGACCTCCAGCCCTGGACAGTTTCCAAGGAATCAAACTCCTCTCCCTCTTCGAATTGCCGCTTACCTCTCTTTGATCCCCTTACGTTTAGTGCTCCAAATGTACGTATCAAGGAGTATCTTTAAGGAATCTAATTACTAAGTAAAGCTTTTAATTGACCTGAGGTATCCAAGCAGGCATCCAGGGAATCGGATTATAATTAAAAGGAGTGGATTATTTTCATTATAATATAATATAAAACATATTACCACCAACAAGTAAAAAATAAATGAATATTGATATTAACACTTCAAGTAGTCACTCTACCAACCCAACACGTTTCACAATTCTATATTGCTTCAAGTTTGTTATGTGTCGCAAGGTGTATCAGTCCTCTCCAACTCCTCTAACTATGTGAATGCGCCTCTCTACTACCTGTCTCTTTATCTAGCCTCCGCTCCTGGGTCCTGTGCTCTAGCTCGAATGAACGGTAAACACAGACAAATGTACGTCAGTTATTTTGGGTCTATACATAGTTTATTTGACTGAACTTGATACTTTGGGGTGCTGTGATTGGCTGGAGCACTAGGTAATGTCGAACGTTCGCTGGTTTCTTTTATTGGGACGTTTCTCACATTATTTATCATTTGTTTTTTGACGGCGATGAGGTCAGATTTTAGGCGACTCCTGTTTTGTAGTTTTCGTGTGTTTTATAGGCCGTCGCACGTTAACCTTTCTGGGTAAGGAAGATTTGAATATCACGTTACCTGGTCTTCGTTAACTTGCGAGGCCTTTTTTTCCTTCATGTTGGTTTTAACTCCAACATTTGGATCGAGCCCTAAATCCCTTAATTACCAGAGGACTGCCACATGCTTGGCACCACAATGCATTGAACACATCTCTAGTGCTCAAAGGGTTATTTTAACACTTTCCAGTGTCCTGGTATGTTTCACAAATGTAAATGGAGTATAAAATAGAAAATAACAGATGTGCTCACTGTAAAGTCCTAGAGGGAGATAGAGAAATCGCCAAATAAACTCTGGTTAGTTATAGTAGGTAATAGTAGCAATCTTATATATTTACTTTTAGATTTAAAATATTTGGCCACCAATGATAATAATAGCACTTAAGTTTGTGCCTAAATATAAATTACATTAAAAATAAATGTGTAAAAATGGAATAATCAAAAGTTATTGATAACCATAATAACAACAATAATATGTATATATTCTGTATAGTCACAAAGTCTGGCTGCTGGTAATATTGGTAGTACTCAGGTTTATACCTCTGTACTGGTTAAATAATATTCCCAGATCAATAGAGCAATTTTTTATCAAAGTTCAAAAAACCTAAACGGCATGTAATATATCGTCAATAAAGGTTAATAGAGTAACCTGGCATGTTACAGTCTCTACAAAGCCTTGAAGTCCAAGTTCAGATGGATGAGATGGAGTGAAGATGAAGGCTAGTATTTTTATCATGCACAGATGGAAATGAAATGGATGAGAGTCAATGAATGGCTGAAAATACTGGTAGCTGGTCCGAGTTAGTTGCTTGACACTGTTCAGCGGTAGAGTAGGTGAGTCACTTGATTGATGGTGCCGCCATCTTGGGACGTCAGCTTTCCAAAAGTGATGGAACACTCCCGCTACCTCTAAGACACTTGCTATCATCACCATGGAAGTTGAGTAATCTCACTAATCAAGTGACTCACCCACTCTACCCACGCTACCCAAAGAGCCAGTCAGAAGACCAGCATCTCTGTGACAGATCTGGAGAGTTCTCATGTAGCTACCATTGTTCTGGGATCTCTAAGTAAAACCATCATTTAGAACTGCACAGAAAGCATCTGGAAGGAGCCTCAAGCTCCAAAACGCATTGAAAAACTTGTGGGACAACAGTTCTGAGCCAACCCATAGAAAGTACACATATCCTGCTCCTACATATAAGAGACATTCCATCTGCCACTCAAAAAGGACTGAGAATCACCTTTGAGGTACTCAGAGGGAACGGAGATGCAACCAGCTGCAGCAGCATGATCATGAACAGACTCTTCTTTTTCTAATCTGATGTGCATCTTAACAAAAAGACATCCAGTGAGCAGAAACAAATTATTACTATTTTTAAATTATCCTTTTATTACTTAACTGGTGTAAATGCCTGTGTACAGGGGCCAAGGTCTGGGTAATTTTAACCCTTTGAGTGTCAGAGGAGTACGCAACGCATTCAAGCAATGCATTGCGTACCCCTCTGGCACTCAAAGGGTTAAGAGGCTGCTACCTAACTACTCCACACAATGCAGTCTTGCCTCGCCTCACTCACACAATGCAATCATGCACAATAGACACTGGCCGAACGTGCGCAGTCTACTGTACTGTGTATGACGGCTTCTGACAAACATCCAAGAGAATTATTATATAGGATACTACACTTAGACCTCTGGTGTGCTGTCTCCCCCTCCCTTTCTTTTTTACATATGGAAACTGGGCTTTTAACCACTTGAATGCTAGATAGGTGTTCAGTGAGACCTCGTTAGCATTTAATGAGTTACAAGCCGCATTTAAAGGATAATAATGTCTTACTTTTTAATACATTCTAGAATATTAATGACTGTGACTAATAACTTTAATACTCCCTATCTGAAATCTATTAAATGTTTAAACACTAAACTGTCAATCAGAGGAACCTGGTTGCAATATCATCCAACATAGTACTCACTCACAGGAAGTCATTGTGCACAGGTTTAATGCACTCTAGGTACTCACAATGCTTTAAAAATGCTGAAATACATGTCCACACAAAAAAATGTGGAGAAATACTGGGACAAAACAACTTCACCATAGGGGACAAATATACATTCCCAAAATTCCTATTAATTTAATAGTGCATTTAAATCAATTTATAGCTAGATAAGTATCCAAAACTTCTGTTAAACTCCAGAGTATTAAAGCATGGCATTAATATAAGTTATGTTTTTTTTTTTGCAAACATTTTTAGTGATTTTTCAATGTAGAACAAGAATAAACGGGGGGGGGGGGGGTATGCAATAAAGAGAGATACAGTAGCGATAAAGAGGATATAACTTCTCCAGATATCACTTCTCCAGTTCCTATGTTATTCTATAGAGCCTATAACTAAGATCTTCAAAGTTGGAGAAATCTTATTGCATAGGCTCCATAGAATAACATACGAATTCGAGAGGTGATGTCACTGGAGAAGTCATCTCAGCTTTATCACTATCACGGTGCCCTGTGATTGCCTGTGGCTGGAGGTTGCCCTGGAGCGACATTGTTTACTTCCTAGCTGTCACTCTCGCTGAGTCGCTATTCTTATAGGGCACCATGCTGATGAGGTCATTGCTCCACCTAACTGTCAGGGTTTTTAAACCTCAGCCTGTGTCATTTCCAGTGCCCTTTCGTGGTGTACCTGAGCTTATTGCTGTGTTGATGCATTACCATTCCTGTGTATTACCTGACTACGTCTGACTACCCGTTCCAGTTCTGACTCCTGGCTCGTCTGACTACCCATTCCAGCTACGACCACTGGCGACGTCTGACTATCCGATCCGGTTTGGACCTTTGGCTGCCTCCTGGTTTACTCTACGTGTTGCACTCCGTGACCAATCCGTTCATCGGTTTGGTTCCCGTGTTGCCCTGTGTCTTCCGCTCTGTGCTCGCTTCCGTTAGCGGCGCTTGTCGGTCACTCTGTGTGTCTGACCTCCTGTGGCCGTACCGGTTTGTGCTGCCTAGCCTATCCTCCATCTGGCTACCCGCCTAGTGTATCCCCTGTCGGGATACTGGTCTACTCTATACCTTTGCCGACTGTGTGTTTGGGAGTGCTCTGCACTGTCCTCACATCTACCGTGTAGTCCCAGGGCCACTCCGTTTCTGACCACCTGTCCTGTGAAGGGTGAGGAAAGTGCCTACACTGTTCCTCTCTGGTCTTGTGAAGGTGTGCCACTCTATCTGTGTATGGGAGTGCTCTGCACTGCCCTCACATCTACCGTGTAGTCCCAGAGCCATTACGTTCTGACCGCCTGGCTGGTGAAGGGTAAGGAAGGTGTCTCCACTGTTCCTTCCTGGTCTCGTGAAGGTGTGCCACTATCTACTGCCACTTGTGACATTACCATACTACTGTGTGTCATTTGTTGCCATCTGCCTGTTGCCTTATCTCCTGCCTTTCATTGTATTTAATAAGGTTTTATATTAAGTTCATCTGTACTTGTCAGTGTGTTAATTTCCTAGTCACTCCGTGACAGTACGTAAGGGCCATGAACAATGACAATACTGACACCAGTAGCGGGCAGTCACTGAGTATTATGTCCAGGATGGACATGCAGGAACAACTGCTTGATCAGCTGTCAGTAGTGTTGCAGAAACTGCTAGGCCGAACCGTGCATTTGGACAAGGCGTCCGGGAAATGCACACACCTAGGATCTTTAAAGGGACAGATCCTAGTTGGAGTCAGTCTGTCCCCAGAGCTTGATTCGAGTAAACCCATCATTTAGGTGACGATTTCTTGGGCCAATTCCACAGTGACCACCTGTCTTGATCGATTCTGGTGCAGCTGGTTATTTTATTGATGGTGATTTTGTGATCAAACACAATATTCCAGTGATGCCCCATGAGTCTCCATTGGCAGTAGAAGCTATTGGCGGTCGTCCTCTTTTGCCTTCCCATGTCACACATGAGACCTGTCCACTGACCCTAAGAGTAGGAGCTCTCCATGTGGAGACTCTACAATTTCAGGTGATCCAGTCTCCACACCATGCTGTCATTTTGGGGTCCCCTAGGTCCAGAAACATAATCTCAGAGTGGATTGGGAGAAGTGTGACATAATATCATGGTCTGAATATTGTAATGGGACCTGTCTGCAGCATCCTATTAAAATCTTGTGTACCTCCCCCTCGTTGCCCTCAGAGTACGAGTCTTTCAGTGAGTTGTTTAGCAAGGGGGAGGATAGCACATTACCAGAGCATAGGCCGTATGACTGTGCTATTAATCTACCGCCAGGTTCAATACCTTCCAAAGGCCGCACATATCCTCTATCAGTAGAGGAAAACAAGGCCAAAGAGGAATACATTTCAGATGCATTATCTAGAGGCATTAAAAGGAAATCTTCCTCGCCCGCGGGGGCTGGATTTTTTTTTTGTAAAGAAAAAGAATGGGGAGCTCAGGCCCTGTATAGATTATAGAGGGCTAAACATATCAATGGTAAAAAATGCTTACCCCATCCCTCTTATTACAGAATTGTTTGACCGTTTAAAGGGCTCCTCCGTATTCACAAAACTCAATTTGCGTGCAGCATACATCTTGATTAGAATCAAGGAGGGCAATGAGTGGAAGTCCACTTTTAATACTCGTAGTGGCCATTACGAATATCTGGTTATGCCTTTTGGGCTGTGCAATGCGCCAGTGGTCTTCCAGGTGTTCATTAACGATGTTCTACGAAGCTTGCTACAGTCCTGTGTAGTAGTATACCTGGACAATATTTTGATACACTCCTGATATCCAGAGATGTCATTTCGGTACTGCAAAAACTGAGGGAGAACAAACTTTATTGCAAACTTGAGAAATGCGAATTTCATAAGGACCAGGTACCCTGTCTGGGTTATCTTATCTCGAATATCGGAATTGCTATGGATACGGAAAAACTGTCGGCAGTGTTACAATGGCTACGTCCTATGGGCCTGAAGGCCATACAAAGATTCCTTGGTTTTGCAAACTATTATAGAAAGTTCATTCGTAATTTCTCATCCTTGGTCAAACCTTTGACTGACATGACACATAAGGGCGCTAACTAGTGATGATCGAGCACCCCAATGCTCGGGTGTTCGGGTGCTCTGACCGAGCGCCCCCGGAGGCTCGAGTGCTCGGCCGAGCACCCGAGCCCCATTGAAGTCAATGGGAGGACTCGAGCATTACACCAGGCACCCCCTGCTCTGATGAGGGGAGGGTGCCTGGTCCATAGGAAAAGGGCAGAAAATGATGGAAACACCACAGAAATGGTTCAGGGACAGCATAGGGAGGATGTCTGGATGCATCTTGGACTCCAACGTCGCTGCTGGGAACGATGTTTCGCCCGTAGTACGCCATTTTTACAGACTGACCGTAAAACACACAAAAAGGAAGATAAAAACGACTTTAGGCGAAAAATTGTTACCAAACACTATTTGCTGTATATTTACTTGTATATCATCTGCAAATTCTGCAAAAAATTTCATCGATTTTTCGGAACTGGGGCCATGATTAAGAGGGAAACGTGCGCAGAGGCAAATTCTGCAAAAAATGTCCTCGATTTTTCGGAACTGGGGCCATGATTAAGAGGGAAACGTGTGCAGAGGCAAATTCTGCAAAAAATTTCCTCGATTTTTCTGAACTGGGGCCATGATTAAGAGGGAAACGTGCGCAGAGGCAAATTCTCCCAAAAATGTCCTCGATTTTTCTGAACTGGGGCCATGATTAAGAGGGAAACGTGCGCTGAGCCAACCATCTAAAACATTATGGGTGAGGGTCTGCTGCGGAGCTGACCATCCTAAACATTATATGCGAAGGCCCGCTAGTGAGCTGACGCTATAAAACATTATATGAGAGGGCCCGCTAGAGAGCTGACCCAATTAAACATTATATGAGAAGGCCCGCTGGTGAGCTGACCTATACAAAAATTGTCAAACAGCGCCCGCTGGTGAGCTGGCCCTATATAAAAATTATATCACAGGGCCCGCTGGTGAGCTGGCCCTATATAAAAATTATATCCCAGGGTATATGGAAGAGAGTCAACCATATACCCATTTTTTGGGTGGAAGGGGTGAATGGGAATACAGAGTATTCCCATCATTGTAAATAACATATATAAAGTGACTTTATGTTCACCCGGGGCTTTCCTCCAGTGGAGTGGAGAAGTCAGGGGAAATCCAGGCCTTGTTCATTTTTATAAGTGTCAACCTATCAGCATTTTCGGTGGAAAGGCGGATACGCTTATCTGTTATGATGCCACCAGCAGCACTAAATACCCGCTCAGACAGAACGCTGGCGGCAGGGCAGGCCAGCACCTCCAAGGCGTAGAGTGCCAGTTCATACCACGTGTCCAGCTTGGACACCCAGTAGTTGTAAGGCACAGAGGGATCATTGAGGACGCTGACACGGTCTGCTACGTACTCCTTCACCATCTTCCAAAACTTTTCCCTCCTTGTGACACTAGGCTGCGCATCAGGGTGAGGGTGCTGGCGGGGTGTCATGAAGGTGTCCCACGCCTTGGAGAGTGTTGCCCTGCCTTTGTCGGAACTGCTGTGTGCTCCCCTTTTCTCCCCTTCTCGGTTGGCCAAGGTAGCACGTACTCTGCCGCCAGCGTTGTCAGATGGAAAATTTTGGAGCAATTTTTCGACAAGAACCTTCTGGTATTGCACCATTTTGCTTGTCCTCTCCACCGGAGGAATGAGAGATGAGAAATTCTCTTTGTAGCGGGGGTCCAGAAGGGTGAACACCCAGTAATCCGTGTTGTCTAAAATGCGTATAACGCGTGGGTCACGGGAAAGGCAGCCTAACATAAAGTCAGCCATGTGTGCCAGAGTACCAACAGGCAAGATTTCGCTGTCCTCACCAGGAGGATGACTCTCAATCTCCTCATCCTCTTCCTCCTCTTCTGCCCACCCACGCTGAAGAGATGGAACTAAAGTTCCATGGCTACCCTCTGTAGCGGAGGCAACCGTGTCTTCCTCCTCCTCCTCCTCCTCCTCCGCCTCCTCCAATTGTCGCTGAGAAGACGAAGTGAGGGTGCTCTGGCTATCACCTTGTGTAAGCTCTTCCTCCCGCATTTCCACCTCTTCCACATGCAAAGCGTCGGTTTTAATTGTGAGCAGCGAGCGTTTCAGTAGACACAGAAGTGGGATGGTTACACTGATAATAGCGTTATCGCCGCTCACCATCTGTGTCGATTCCTCAAAATTGCGTAAAACCTCACAGAGGTCTGACATCCATTCCCACTCCTCACTTCTGATTACAGGAAGTTGAACGGAGAGGCGATGACCGTGTAACAGCTGGTACTCCACTACTGCCCTCTGCTGCTCACAAAGCCGGGCCAACATGTGGAAGGTGGAGTTCCAGCGCGTGCTCACGTCACACAGCAGCCGGTGAGCTGGCAATTGTAAGCGCTGCTGCAGCTTCAACAGGCCGGCTGAAGCTGTTGATGACTTACGGAAATGTGCACACACGCGGCGCACCTTGGTCAAGAGATCATGCACATTGGGGTAGGTTTTTAGAAATCGCTGAACCACTAAATTAAATACATGCGCTAGGCATGGTACGTGTGTGAGCTTGCCGAGCTCCAAAGCCGCCACCAAGTTACGCCCATTATCACACACAACCATGCCTGGTTGCAGGTTGAGTGGCGAGAGCCATTGCTCGGTCTGGTGACTAATCCCCTGCAACAGCTCTGAGGCCGTGTGCTGTTTGTCCCCAAGGCAGATCAGCTTCAGCACGGCCTGTTGACGCTTCCCCACTGCAGTGCTACACTGCTTCCAGCTACCGGCTGATGGGTGAGTGGCGCTGCGCGCAGAGAATTCGGAGGTGGAAACGGAGGAGGAGGAGCCAATAACGTAGGTGCTGGCGGAAACCCTGATGGAGGTAGGGCCCGCAATCCTCGGCGTGGGTAGCACCTGTGCCATCCCAGGGTCCGAGTCGCTCCCAGCCTCCACGACATTCACCCAGTGTGCCGTCAGGGAAATGTAGCGTCCCTGGCCACAAGCACTTGTCCATGTGTCAGTCGTTAAGTGGACCTTCCCAGTAATTGCGTTGGTCAGGGCACGGGTGATGTTACGGGACACATGGTGGTGTAAGGCGGGGACGGCACACCGGGAAAAGTAGTGGCGGCTGGGGACTGCGTACCGAGGGACAGCTGCTGCCATCAGGCTGCGGAAGGACTCAGTCTCCACAAGCCTAAATGGCAGCATTTCGATGGCCAGTAATTTGGAAAGGTGTGAGGTTAGTGCTATGGCCTGTGGGTGGGTGGCTGGGTATTTTCGCTTGCGCTCAAATGCCTGGGGTAACGACATTTGGACGCTGCGCTGGGACAGGGAAGTGGATGTGGTCGCTGATGGTGCTTCAGATGGTACAGGTGCAGGGCGGGAGGTATGCGGGCCTGCGCCTTCGACAGGCGATTGGCCGGCACCGAAAACAGGGGATGAGGAGGCAGTGGTGTGGCCTGCAGACACAGATTGGCGATCCGGGCGTTCCTCCCACTTATTACGGTGCTTGGATGCCATGTGTCGGATCATGCTGGTGGTGGTGAGGTTTCTAGTGTTCATGCCTCGGCTCATTCTGGTGTGGCACAGGTTGCAAACTACAATTCTTTTGTCGTCCGCACTTTCCTTAAAAAAACGCCATACCGCGGAACACCTACCCCTTGGCAAGGGAGATTTACGCAAGGGGGTGCTCCGTGGAACATTTGCGGGCTGGTTTGGTGCGGTCCGCCTTCTTTCTGTAGCCACACCACTGCCTCTTCCAGCCTGTTGCGGTGCTGCAGATGGCTCACCCTCAGGACTGCTGTCATCGCTCGGCTCTCCACCTTCCCAGGTGGGGTCAGTCACCTCATCGTCCACCAAGTCCTCCTCCACTTCCTCACTCTGATCATCCTCCTCATTTCTTGATCCCACCACATACTCAGTCATTGACAACTGTATATCATCCTCCTCATCAAGGTCTTGAGACAGTAAAAGTGGTTGATTTGATGGCAACTGTGTCTCATCATCATCATCATCCACTTCCTTTGACCTTAAATGCCGTTCCCCTCTGTCATCTTCTTGTGATTGGGTACCCTCTAGAGGTTGTGAATCAGGGCACAAGATTTCATGTTCCTCTGCAAGCGTGCTTGGAGAGAGGTTCAAATTAAGGATTGGTGATGAGACAAGCTCCTCACTATATCCCAGTGTGGGATCACTTCTTTGACCAGACCCTCTATGGTGGGAGGAAGGATGATCAGGGTGAGGATTATGTTGACCAGACTCTTGGCTACTGAGAGTGGACTTGGTGGAAGACAGGGTGGTGCTTAACCGACTGGAAGCAGTATCACCTGAAATCCAACCGACCACCTGTTCGCAGTGGTCTGACCTCGAGAGTGATGTCCTGCGACGCCCTGTAAACTGAGACATGAAGCTAGGTATGGTGGATGTCTTTCTTTCTTGTGCTCTGGCACCAGGCACAGTTTCTACGCGTCCTGACCCGCGCCCTGAACTATCAGGATCACGTCCACTTCCCCGTCCCTTTTTACCCGCCTTCTTCATATTACACGGAATATGTGCTGCAAATCTGCAACTTTGCACACTAAACAGAATGTGCTGCTTATCTGTGGCTAGGCACAGTGAACAGAATATGTGACTTTTATTTTTAACACTTTGCACACTAAACAGAATGTGCTGATAATCTGCGGCTAGGCACACTAAACAGAATATGCTGCTTATCTGCGGCTAGGATCAGTGAACGGAATAAGTGACTTTTATTTTTTACACTTTGCACACTAAACAGAATTTGCTGATAATCTGCAACTTTGCACACTAAACAGAATATGCTGCTTATCTGCGGCTAGGATCAGTAAACGGAATAAGTGACTTTTATTTTTTACACTTTGCACACTAAACAGAATGTGCTGATAATCTGCAACTTTGCACACTAAACAGAATATGCTGCTTATCTGCGGCTAGGCACAGTGAATGGAATATGTGACTTTTAGTTTTTACACTTTGCACACTAAACTGAATGTGCTGATAATCTGCAACTTTGCACACTAAACAGAATATGCTGCTTATCTGCGGCTAGGCACAGTGAATGGAATATGTGACTTTTAGTTTTTACACTTTGCACACTAAACTGAATGTGCTGATAATCTGCAACTTTGCACACTAAACAGAATATGCTGCTTATCTGCGGCTAGGCACAGTGAATGGAATATGTGACTTATAGTTTTTACACTTTGCACACTAAACTGAATGTGCTGATAATCTGCAACTTTGCACACTAAACAGAATATGCTGCTTATTTGCGGCTAGGCACAGTGAATGGAATATGTGACTTTTATTTTTTACACTTTGCACACTAAACTGAATGTGCTGATAATCTGCAACTTTGCACACTAAACAGAATATGCTGCTTATCTGCGGCTAGGATCAGTGAACGGAATAAGTGACTTTTATTTTTTACACTTTGCACACTAAACAGAATTTGCTGATAATCTGCAACTTTGCACACTAAACAGAATATGCTGCTTATCTGCGGCTAGGATCAGTGAACGGAATAAGTGACTTTTATTTTTTACACTTTGCACACTAAACAGAATGTGCTGATAATCTGCAACTTTGCACACTAAACAGAATATGCTGCTTATCTGCGGCTAGGCACAGTGAATGGAATATGTGACTTTTAGTTTTTACACTTTGCACACTAAACAGAATGTTCTGCTAATCTGCAACTTTGCACACTAAACAGAATGTGCTGCTTATCTGCGGCTAGGCACAGTGAATGGAATATGTGACTTTTATTTTTTACACTTTGCACACTAAACTGAATGTGCTGATAATCTGCAACTTTGCACACTAAACAGAATATGCTGCTTATCTGCGGCTAGGATCAGTGAACGGAATAAGTGACTTTTATTTTTTACACTTTGCACACTAAACAGAATTTGCTGATAATCTGCAACTTTGCACACTAAACAGAATATGCTGCTTATCTGCGGCTAGGCACAGTGAATGGAATATGTGACTTTTAGTTTTTACACTTTGCACACTAAACTGAATGTGCTGATAATCTGCAACTTTGCACACTAAACAGAATATGCTGCTTATCTGCGGCTAGGCACAGTGAATGGAATATGTGACTTTTAGTTTTTACACTTTGCACACTAAACAGAATGTTCTGCTAATCTGCAACTTTGCACACTAAACAGAATGTGCTGCTTATCTGCGGCTAGGCACAGTGAATGGAATATGTGACTTTTATTTTTTTACACTTTGCACACTAAACTGAATGTGCTGATAATCTGCAACTTTGCACACTAAACAGAATATGCTGCTTATCTGCGGCTAGGATCAGTGAACGGAATAAGTGACTTTTATTTTTTACACTTTGCACACTAAACAGAATTTGCTGATAATCTGCAACTTTGCACACTAAACAGAATATGCTGCTTATCTGCGGCTAGGCACAGTGAATGGAATATGTGACTTTTAGTTTTTACACTTTGCACACTAAACTGAATGTGCTGATAATCTGCAACTTTGCACACTAAACAGAATATGCTGCTTATCTGCGGCTAGGCACAGTGAATGGAATATGTGACTTTTAGTTTTTACACTTTGCACACTAAACTGAATGTGCTGATAATCTTCAACTTTGCACACTAAACAGAATATGCTGCTTATCTGCGGCTAGGCACAGTGAATGGAATATGTGACTTTTAGTTTTTACACTTTGCACACTAAACAGAATGTTCTGCTAATCTGCAACTTTGCACACTAAACAGAATATGCTGCTTATCTGCGGCTAGGATCAGTGAACGGAATAAGTGACTTTTATTTTTTACACTTTGCACACTAAACTGAATGTGCTGATAATCTGCAACTTTGCACACTAAACAGAATATGCTGCTTATCTGCGGCTAGGATCAGTGAACGGAATAAGTGACTTTTATTTTTTACACTTTACACACTAAACTGAATGTGCTGATAATCTGCAACTTTGCACACTAAACAGAATGTGCTGCTTATCTGCGGCTAGGATCAGTGAACGGAATAAGTGACTTTTATTTTTTACACTTTGCACACTAAACAGAATGTGCTGATAATCTGCAACTTTGCACACTAAACAGAATATGCTGCTTATCTGCGGCTAGGCACATTGAATGGAATATGTGACTTTTAGTTTTTACACTTTGCACACTAAACAGAATGTTCTGCTAATCTGCAACTTTGCACACTAAACAGAATGTGCTGCTTATCTGCGGCTAGGATCAGTGAACGGAATAAGTGACTTTTATTTTTTACACTTTGCACACTAAACTGAATGTGCTGATAATCTGCAACTTTGCACACTAAACAGAATATGCTGCTTATCTGCGGCTAGGATCAGTGAACGGAATAAGTGACTTTTATTTTTTACACTTTACACACTAAACTGAATGTGCTGATAATCTGCAACTTTGCACACTAAACAGAATGTGCTGCTTATATGCGGCTAGGATCAGTGAACGGAATAAGTGACTTTTATTTTTTACACTTTGCACACTAAACAGAATGTGCTGATAATCTGCAACTTTGCACACTAAAAAGAATGTGCTGCTAATCTGCAACTTTGCACACTGAACAGAATGTGCTGCTAATCTGCAACTTTGCACACTAAACAGAATGTGCTGCTAATCTCCAACTTTGCACACTAAACAGAATGTGCTGCTAATCTGAAACTTTGCACACTAAACAGAATGTGCTGCTAATCTGCGGCTAGGCACAGTGAACGGAATATGTGACGTTTTTTTTTTAAACTCTGCCCCCCAAAACAAAATATATCTGCTGCCCCCACACACAGTAGTCCTAAAAAGGACTTTTGGGTCTTTTTTTTGTTCAAACTCGCTTTTTTTCTGCCTACACTGACTTTCCCTTCCTATCCTCATCTCTCCCTGGCTAAGACTGAGCCGAACTCGCTGGTCAGGTGCTATACAGCACCCGATCACGGGTTCTGGCCAGCCAATCAGTGTAATGCCAGCAGCCAACATGGCTGCTGGCATTACACTGATGTCAGAGCCTCCCCGCACGTTTATTGGCTGCGCAGCAGCCGCGAAACGTGCGGGGAGGAGACCCGAACATGGCGGGCGAGCACATGCGGTACTCGTACGAGTACTGCCATGTGCCGAGCAGAGCGATGCTCGAGCCGAACCGAGCTTCGGCCGAGCATGCTCGCTCATCACTAGCGCTAACCCATCGTTATGGACCCCCGAGGACAACAATGCTTTTGAGGCCCTGAAGTCTGCCTTTTCATCGGCTACTATATTGGTGCATCCTAACACGGCTCTGCCCTTCACCCTTGAGGTAGATGCTTCCGAGACAGGGGTAGGGGCAGTTCTATCACAGAGAGCAGAGCCTGGTAAACCCCTGATGCCTTGCGGTTTCTTTTCTAAAAAGATGACAAAGGCTCAAAGCCTATATGACATAGGGCACCATGAGTTGCTGGCCATCATCCTTGCCCTCCGGGAGTGACGTCACCTCCTGGAGGGGACTAATGCTCCTGTATTCATTTTAACGGATCATAAGAATCTAACGTACTTATCAGAGGCCAAGAGACTGTCCCCAAGACAAGCCAGATGGGCGGTATTCCTGTCTAGATTTAACTTTGTAGTTTCGTACCTCCCTGGTTCCAAGGACACTCGAGCTGATGCCTCATCTAGACAGTTTAGTCCAGATCGTGAGTCTGACAGTGAACCTGTTCCAATTATCCCTCCTGATCACATTTTAGCGACTATTCGTATGAGCATTACCTCTGCTCTGGGTGAGGAGATCCTGGCGTCACAAGACAATGCTCCAGTTGAGAAACCCAGTGGGAAATATTTTGTAGCTGACAATCTCCGCACTAAGCTTCTAGAGACCTACCATTCATCCAAAGCAGCCGGGCAAATTGGTCGAGACCAACTGATTTGGTCAATTTCACAGCTATTTTGGTGGCCGAGTCTAAGAGCAGATTGTGCAGCCTTTGTGGAAGCCTGTTCCGTATGCGCCCGTGCCAAGACTCCTAGGCATCTACCTCTAGGACTACTCCAGACTGTTCCTAATGGGGAACGCCCGTAGTCACACATTTCATTAGACTTTATGGTAGAGTTGCCTAGATCCAAGGGCTGCACAGTCATACTAATGATAGTAGACAGATTCTCTAAGATGGCACATTTTGTTCCGCTCCCCGGACTACCCTCCTCTAAGGAATTGGCTATGGTATTTGCTAGGGAGGTATTCAGGCTCCACGGAGTGCCTCGAGTTGTGGTCTCTGACCGTGGGAGTCAATTCGTATCAAGGTTTTGGAAGGCCTTTTGTGACCAGATGGGTATCAAACTGCTATTTTCATCAGCCTATCACCCCCAGACCAATGGTGCTGCAGAAAGAGCCAACCAAGGACTGGAGCAATTCTTGCATTGTTTCGCTTCTGACCATCATGATAATTGGGTTGATCTGTTGCTGTGGGCAGAGTTTGCCAGGAATTGTGCCATAAACGCTTCGTCCGGGAGCTCCCCTTTCCTGATCAATTATGGGTTCCAACCCTCTCTGCTCCTGGATACATTTCGGGCACAGGACATTCCGGCTCTGGATGAGCATACGGAGCAGCTCCGCTCCACATTGGCACAGGTTCAGAATAACTTACGAAGGTCCTCAGAGCGATATCAGAGACATGCAGATCGCAGAAGCCATCCTGCTACGGCCTTTCAGGTGGGGGAGAGAGTCTGGTTGGCCACCAAGGACCTGCACCTCCAAATACCATGTCACAAGATGGCTCCATGATTCATAGTACCCTTCTGGGTACTCCGTAGAATTAACCCTGTGTCTTATGCCTTAGTACTCCCTACGAATATGCGCATCCACAATGTATTTCATGTATCTCTCCTGAAGCCACTGATCTGCAACCGCTACACTTCCACCCAGGTAGCCCCAGGTCCAGTACGCATTCAGAATCAAGATGAATATGAGATCCAGAGCATCCTGGATTCCTGTACGGTTCGGGGGCGCATTCAATATTTTGTCCACTGGAAAGGTTATGGTCTGGAGGAGCGTTCATGGGTAGATATCCACGCTCCTAGACTGTTGCGCAGTTTCCACATAAAATTTCCCAACAAAGTATGGTCTCCTCCGCGGGGGGGAGATCATTGAGTGGGGGGTACTATCACGGTGCCCCGTGATTGCCTGTGGATGGAGGTTGCCCTGGAGCGACATTATTTACTTCCTAGCTGTTGCTCTCGCTGAGTCGCTATTCTTATAGGGCACCACACTGATGAGGTCATTGCTCCACCTACCTGTCAGGGTTTTTAAACCTCAGCCTGTGTCATTTCCAGTGCCCTTTCGTGGTGTACCTGAGCTTATTGCTGTGTTGGTGCATTACCGTTCCTGTGTATTACTTGGCAACGTCTAACTACCTGTTCCGGTTTTGACTCCTGGCTCGTCTGACTACCCGTTCTGGTTCTGACTCCTGGCTCGTCTGACTACCCATTCTGGCTACGACCACTGGCGACGTCTGACTATCCGATCCAGTTTTGACCTTTGGCTGCCTCCTGGTTTACTCTCAGTGTTGTGCTCCGTGACCATTCTGTTCATCGGTTTGGTTTCCGTGTTGCCCTGTGTCTTCCGCTCTGCTCTCGCTTCCATTAGCAGCGCTTGTCGGTCACTCCGTGTGTCTGAACTCCCGTGGCCGTACCGGTTTGTGCTGCCTAGCCTATCCTCCATCTGGCTACCCGCCTAGTGTATCCCCTGTCGGGATACTGGTCTACTCCATACCTTTGAGACTGTGTGTTTGGGAGTGTTCTGCACTGTCTTCACATCTACCGTGTAGTCCCAGGGCCATTCCATTTCTGACCACCTGTCCTGTGAAGGGTGAGGAAAGTGCCTACACTGTTCCTCTCTGGTCTCATGAAGGTGTGCCATCCTATCCAGGTACGGGAGTGCTCTGCACTGTCCCAACATCTACTGTGTAGTCCAAGGGCCATTCCGTTTCTGACCACCTGTCCAGTGAAGGGTAAGGAAAATGCCTACACTGTTCCTCTCTGGTCTTGTGAAGGTGTGCCATTCTATCTGTGTATGGGAGTGCTCTGCACTGCCCTCACATCTACCGTGTAGTCCCAGAGCCATTCCGTTCTGACCACCTGCCTGGTGAAGGGTAAGGAAAGTGTCTCCATTGTTCCTTCCTGGTCTCATGAAGGTGTGCCACTATCTACTGCCACTTGTGTCATTACCATACTACTGTGTGTCATTTATTTCCATCTGCCTGTTGCCTTATCTCCTGCCTTTCATTGTATTTAATAAAGTTTTATATTAAGTTCATCTGTACTTGCCAGTGTGTTAATTTCCTAGTCACTCCGTGACAATCACCTCTTTATCACAGGGGTTATTCAATGAGGCGTGATAAAGAGGTGAATTGTCTAGTGATATCACTTCTCCAGTTCCTATGTTATTCTATGGATCCTATGCATTAAGATCTACAAAATGTAAGAAATGTTGGTAAATTGGCTCTATAGAATAACATAGGAATTGGAGAAGTGATATCACCAGACAGATCATCTCCACTTTATCACCTCTTTATCACACATTAGTGAATAACCCCCACAATGTTGCAAAATCTAGATTACTAGACATGAAAATGTAAGAGAAGTCTGGGTTGACGGTCCAACAATTATGTATCTGTCGATTGGTGTAACAGCGACCCTAAAAGATCATACAACATTTGCAGTTCAATGGCAACGCTAGTTTTGGGTGGAGAGCTAAATGATGGACTCGGCAATGGAGTTCAGTGTGTGTGAGGGGATTGTGAATTATTTGGGGTTGCAGAGAAGAGTATAATTTGATCAGAACTGTGCATAGAGCAGATATGAGTAAGACTGTAAGAGATATATTACACAGAATGTACATATCAACCAGTGTGCATGGTCCTAAAGAGGAAAAAAGAAGAAATAAGGAAGACGATGAAGAGTCTTAGGTGCTTGAGTAGAGAAATAATATAATGTCTAAGGTGGGAGGCCTCAATGCCCCCTAGTGGGCTCTCTATGCAACATGAGTATTATGCGGTATAACTGATCTCTCTCCTCTCAAGTCCATCCAGCTCATACACCTAAAGTTATTTAAGAATTCAAGTCGTTGCCAGTGATACCTTTTACATTGATCCCAATGACATCAAAAAATGCAAATGTATTTTCATTTGCTTCCCCAGGCTCTGCAAAGGAGATTTGGCAAAGTCTGAAAATATACAATGTAACTATGTCATAATAACCACACCCACTTCCTTAAAGGGTTAGTAATGTCAGAAAAAAAGTATTAACTATACAGTACATACAATTAAAAGAGAGTACTTGCACTTATTGTTATCTCTCAAACCGTTATGGTTTGAGAGAAATAGGAAAATAAAGTTCTCTGCTCCCTCCCCTTTCTGCTTCTTGTATATATATATATATATATATATATATTTAGAATCTCTGTGTAGATATGTAACCTTACTCTGTAAATGATGTGATAAATTACTGATATGTCTTGTGAACAATATACCTATAAATCATAGTTTATGCAGGTATATAGTGTTTCTTTAGTTCTCGTTCCCTACGCGGCAAATTAACAACATCTCATCCTATGATTAAATATTCTGAAATGATAAGTGTTTAAAGTTAATTAAAGCTGATTACTTGTAATAATGTAAAAGAATTATAATTGTAAATAGAAAACAGGTGAGGCTCCTCTTCTTATTTTCAGCTGTTACAGAATACGACTTCCATCATTCTCAGTCAATGACTGTCTAGGGATTATGGAAGTTGTAGTCTATAACAGATACTGGTCCTCAGGATGTCCAGCCCTGCTTACACTTTCACTATAAAAATGTGGTTCTCAATTATTTTAATAAATTGACTGCCAGAGCTCAAGTGGTCAGTTCTATGCAGGATAATATCACAGTATCCCTTTGAGGCCTAAAGCGAGCCTGTGCTCTTACCTCTGTATGGCCGCAGGCCAGCATGGCCTCCTGCCACTTCCTCATGGATTAGTTATGTTTCAGGCACTGGCACGGACGCCTGTTTATGGGCCTATTCTGTTGGGCCTAATTGGGTCTCGCCTCCTTCTGCAGCTTTATAAACCTCATTGAGGCTAGGATTTGTTGCCCTTTCGTGGTGTTCCTGTGCGCATCTAGTTTGTTCCTTTGACCCTTGCTTGGCTTATGTTGTCTCCTGGTGTGTGATCTTTGGCTTGTCTGACTACTCTCTCTGGTTATGACCTAGGCTGTGGCTGACTTCCTGATCCGTGTATAACTCTGACTTGTCCGACTACCCGCTCCGTGCTGACCTTTGCTGGTGCTGACTACCCGATCCGGTTCCCTACTATGACCTGTCTGACTGATGCTCCGTTTGTGCCTCACTCCTGTCTGACTACCACTAGGCCGATCCATGGCGTGCTCCTTTACCTAGTAGCACAGCTTCAAGCTGGTTACTTGCAGGTTGCCTCCGCTTGGTGCCTTCCATTTGCCTCCGGGCAGCTAGTGCAACTTAGTCTCGCTCCTAGGCACTCGCCTCTTACGCTTACCTGTTGCCTGGCTTAGCACTTACTGTGCTACCTACGCTCTGTGCCTCCTAGTTACCTTTGGTAAGATAGAGTGCAGCTGGTCTCGATCCTTGCCTCAGTAATGCGCTCCTATCTGGCTGCATCTATCTAAGCACCTACTCTGCTGATCGAGTGGTGCTACCAGTTACGCTATTGATATCGGTGGTCTATTCGCTCTGTGCCTCCACTGGGTACGCTCCTGTACTAGTCCCATCATTCCTTCCTGTAGTGGTAAAGCCAAGTCTGGTTCTAAGACCATAGACCTACGGTGGTTCAGTGTCAGCTCCTGGGTAGTGGACTAGACACTGTCCTAACGTCTATCCCCCCTCTGACTGAGGAAGTATTCATTATTACTACTAGTATTCTGATTATCTATTGCTCAATAAACTGCTTTAAATTCACTTGTACTGTTTCATGTGTCCATGACAGATAAGCACAAGCAGTAAACAAACAAGGGAGCAGCCCACGGGAGGGATGGCAACTTTTGGCCCGGGGGGAATGTGCAATCAAATGGCCCATCTCCTAGAATGCTCCAGCCCAGTCCACTCCCTTTTGATACTTTATAATTTGCATTAATGTTGTAATGTAAGGCTCCCAATTGTGAAAGTGCTACATTACTGGTATGGCTCTATACTGGAAATACCACAGAGCTTACACCTCCACACACTGCCCACACTGTTGTGTCCGCCTCCACACACTGTCCACTCGGTTGTCCACCTCCACACATTGTCCACACTGGTTGTCCACTTACACACAATCCACTTACACTAGTGCTATCACTATGGGCAGGGTGAAAAATAATCAGTGGAGGAGCTGGAAGGACCCTTATGTGACCACTGAGTCTGAGGAGGAGGAGGAAGTGACTAGCAGTACTGAACCAATGCTGTCCAGTCCCCCTAAATCACCCCAAGGGATCTTGGGGAATTTAATGTGTAGGGAGGGAGAAAAGGGAATGGGAAGAGAGGGAAAAAAGGGAATGGGAGGGGAGGGAGAAAAGGGTAGTACAAATAAGGGGAGGACAGGTCAGATGCCTGTGCCTGCTGCAAGACACGCTGCCCCTGCTGCTAGTGCCACCATTGCTGTACCTGCAGCCATTAGTGTTGTACCTGCTGACAGTGCTGAACCTGCTGCCACCAATACTTTACCGGCTGCTGTTGTTTCTTGTAGTACTCAGAGGGGGAAGGAGAAAATGATGCCAAGTGTGACAGCAGGGGACCCTCTGTCATATTGCTCGTCACCTCCTCCAAGCATCAGTGAGATGCTTGTAATAGAGCAGCAGCACGTAGGGACTAGTGGTAGTTGTGGTGTTGGAGATGCTAGGGTGGAAGAGACATTGATGGCCGTTTTATCAGAAAGTGAGAAGGAATGGGAGACAGGGATGAGGGTGGGCATCACTATGACCACTAGCAATCAGCTTTTGGAATTTGCAGAAATTGCAACTGCTTTAATTTCTGCTGCTGCTGAGATGCAAGGGCAGCAGTATGCTGAGGAGCAGACTAGTATGCTACAGACCACCATGGACACAGTCAGAATGGGGTCAACAAGTGATGCGGGACTAGGACAGGTTCCACTTGCCAGCGCCAGCAATACTCCTGGTCCTAGTTGCAGTGCTAAATCTGAGGCAGTAGCACCAACATTATCCACTGCCACAAAAAGTGAAGAGGAATGTGGAGGACAAGAAGAAAGAGGCCATTCTTCTCCACCTGTTCCCTATCCCTCCCCTCAGAAGTCATGGGTGTGGGACTATTATTCTCTTCCGGCAGGCACAGTGCAATCATCAACAATGGTACAGTGCAAAATTTGTGACAAGTTAGTGAGAAGGGGAAAGGAGGGAACACACCTTGGCACAACCTCCCTGATAACACACATGAAACACAGACACCATGACATTTATGTCAAACATGTTAAAACCAGACACCCATTACAGAAATCTAGCACCGCTGTTACTGTACCCCCTGACTCCCCAGAAGGCTCCAAGAGGTGAGATAGAGATCAAAGAGGAGGAAGAATAAAGAAACCCAGACAGACACTGAAAGTTCCATGACGAGCGAAACAACTAGCTCGCCATCAACATCACTTTCTTCCTCTAGGGTAACAAGTACATATCCTGCCATTCCACCTCATTCTTCGACACCTCCCCCGCCAAATGATAGCCACTATGTTAATGTTAGGATATGACAGTTCATCTCTACCCATTGCACACTGTGTGATGCACTGACCACACATGCCAGTGTGGTGGAGGAGAATCAATACCACGTCATCAGGTGGCATCTGAGGAGATTCCATCCCACAGAATATGCTAGGATTCTGGCAGGGAGGGTTCATTATTACTATTAAACTGTCAGCAAGTTGTCGTGTGTCCTTAGCGGGTCTGGAAACATATAAGGGTCCTTCCAGCTCCTCCATTGATTACTTTTCACCCTGCTCATAGTGATAGCAGTCACTATGAGCCTTTCCTGCCTCAATTTTGACAAAATATCACAGCAGAACAGCACAGCACGTCTATCTCACTCTGTAGCTGCTTCTATTATGTCTGCCTTCCACGAATACGTCATGTTTGTATAGCAGAAATGCGAAAACAACATAAATCAATGGGCGGAAACTTTCTAGCCATTGTGCATTTGCTGGACATTACTCAACTACTGTGTGTGTTTTTGCGCTACAGTACACAACACAACTGATGGAGTGTTATGTTTTGCCTTAGCCCTCAACAAAATTCTCAGTGTTGTCTGCTGTCTATCAAGTGGGTCACACAGCTCACATTAGGCTCCCAGTTAGTTGTCTGTAACCTAATTTATTTATTATTGTTAATGTCCACCCTACCTTATCGCAGTGTGCTCCCCAAAATAAAATAACTAAAAAAAAGAAAATCAAGAACTTCTTTCCCCAGAATTACCCAGCACAAGGACAATAACAGCAAGATCAGCAAGCAAATTGGACCCCAGCTGCCTGTGTCTTGCTAGTCAGTCACAAAGAATTTTGGGGTATTTGTGGTCAACCTCCTTCCTCCCTTCTTCTAAAACAGAGTGCCCCCAGACTCCCCTAACACAAAGAACACATGCCCTACCTAAAAGACTCCCTAAACTAAGCTTCAATTGCCCTTTATTTGCCTATCTTATCTAGCTCAAACACTTACTGCTTTATCCTCTGACAAACACAGAATGTCATTCTCTGAGTGTCTAACACCCTTTTATATGCCTGCTGGAAAAAAAGAGAAAACTGCTATTAGGTGGGGAAAAATGTATTAATCCCATTGATTTCAATAAATTGAGCTGGTATCACAGTCTCCCTTAGAGGCTAAGTGTTCCTGTGCTTCCTACCTCTGTATGGCCGCCAGCCGGCATGACCTTCGGCCACTTTCTCATTTCTGACATCAGGTAACAGGCACTAGCACGGACCCCTGTTTATGGGCCTATTCTGGGTGGCCTAATTGGGTCCCACCTCCTTCTGCTCCTTTATAAACCTCCTTGGGCCTGGGAGACATGGCCCTTACATGGTGTTCCCTTTAGTTATTCTTGTGCTCCACTGTGACCTGTGCTTATCTGAGAATCCGCTCTGTGTATGACCCCGGCTTGTCTGACTATCCACATCGGTTTTGACCTGTGGCTCTGGCTGACTTACTCGCTCCGTGTATGACCCCAGCTTATCTGACTACTCACATTGGTTCTGACCTGTGGCTCTGGCTGACTTACTTGCTCTGTGTATGACCCCAGCTTGTCTGACTACCCACATCGGTTCTGACCTGTGGCTCTGACAGAATAACTGGCTCCTTGTTAACCCCAACTTGTCTGACTACCCACATCGCTTCTGACCTGTGGCTCTGGCTGACTAGTCGCTCCGTATGCTCCTAGCCTGCCTGACCATTAGCCTCTGTGTACTGTGGCTCTGTCCGACTCTCGCTCCCTGTTGCCTTTAGTCTCCGGTACCTTGCAGTAGTGCAGTGCATAGCACAGTGTGCATCTCCGGGTAGGAGCTTGGGCCCTATCATCCGGTGGTCTGTGGTTCTGTGGGATATTATCATCGCTATATCTGATTTATTATTATCACTGTATTATTATGATTACCATGACAGCTAGGCAAAAAAAAGAGGAAAACTGAACTTTTTGGTGCAAAATTTTTCACCAAGTTGGAAGTGCCATTTTTTGGTCTATTTTGGTTTTAGTAGGTTTAAGCTGATGATAGGGCAGGTAGTTACATTTTAATAATAATATAACTAATTGTTAGCAGACAAGGCCTAGGGAAAGGTGTTTTGTTTCTGTTAGCGGCGAGCTTGTTGACTGACAACTGATTTCAAGTTACTGGTGGTCTTTGTGATTGGGGGTGACTGACGTCTCATGGGTCACACTCAATACCAAACAGTACCAAACAATTAATAAAAATAATTGATCCCTGCAATAAGACATTTCTATGCTAGATGGGGGAGGTCTGTAGGTGTTCCCTTATACCCTGTGTTCTTGAGGCATATTGTTTTGATTATTGTTGGGGATTGACTTGGGGCACAGGAAAACAGTACATGATTTCTTAGTGTCAGTTTAACATTTTCAACATAAACTTCAGGGTGGTTATGTTGTTGTGGTTAAATAGAGCAGACATACTAAGATGTGATCACTCCTTCCCCTCCTTCACAACTTTTTGAAACACTGTCCATATATCCGTTGTTATCACTGCACAGTTCTTGCCTCCGTGGAAAAATGTTCCCACATCCATAAATTCAGGGTAGGCGGAGGAGCAGTACTATGGTAACTGAATAGCTTGGCATTATTTCTCAGTCATTCATAAATGATGAAAGTACTGGTTCCAACTGTCATAAATAGTGTTACCTGTGCAAATCCCGCCTCCTCTTCCTCAGTGCTGTTACCCCCACTACATATACCTTATACTTTTGCACAATTTTGATACATACTCATATAGTATTAGATGCTGGTTCATTTTTAAAAATATAAGACTACTAGCACTGCTGCTGGATAGGCATGTCCTTCAGTCATTAGCAATATAACCAACTGCACTGAAAACCTGCTCTGACTGCATGCTTGCTGGTAGGCAACTAAAGGTTTCCACAGGGGTACGCATGACCACAAGCAACAAACAACATTTTAACCAGTACTCTAGTTGCTCTATAACAAAATTATCATGCAAGTATGTTTAAACCATCTCACATGAATGGGCCATCGTTGAAGACAGACGTGTCACAATGCCAGGCTGTGATGACCTATTCTCTAATTTGAACTGCCACTGTGAGCCTCAAGATGCTGGCATGCAAAATCAGAGCATGTTGACAAACCAATATGGAGGTTTCCTGCGGCAGGAGCCAGGTAAAGGTGTCAACTTTAACCCTTTGAGTGCCAGAGGGGTAGACAATGCATTTGCAAAGCAATGTGATGTGTACCCCTCTGGCACTCAAATGGTGAAGGTTGTATAGCACAGACCCATTGAGCAGGATTATGCTCAGGATGACTGGGCAGGGTCTGTAGAAATGGTCATGAGTCAAGTTCTAGAATCTATTGCCAGGCAGCGAACAATAGGACTAGAAAAATATACTGAGGACAGACTGCAGTACAGGAACTGAAAACTAGAAGGAGTAGCTGAAGTGCAGAGGTATGTTCCATTTGATAAACACCACCAGAAATATCCATCAGATATCTACTTGTGTGTCAAAAAGGCAAAGCAGCATCTCTTTTAAAATGCATGCACTGGTTTCACCTCAGTTTGGTGTCACCTCTTTTATGCTCATCTCCCATTCTGCCTCCAAAGGAATGTGATATATATATATATATATATATATATATATATATATATATCAGGACTTAAAATTTGTAGTCCTTTGCTACTAGCCAGACCTGAAAAGTTACTAGCCACTGCAAGCCATAACATACCCACCAGGGCTGAATTTCTACAAGTCAGGGCTCAATTTTCACTCGCCATTGGCTAGTGGCGAGTGGAAATTTTGAGCCCTGTATATATATATATATATATATATATATATATATATATATATACACACACACACACACACGCACATAATATCCCACCACATTTCTCAGGTAGTACAGTGCTTCTTCAGCTCACGGGAGGTGACACCAGCCTAGGGTGAAACCAGAGCTTCAAACAAGAGGCCATGATAATACTGTTAATACAGTAAATGTATAGAGGATAGTATACACTGTCCATCTAATCAGAAAGGGTGCAACATTATCTTAGTCCATTCAATAACAATGCAGAACAATCACTGCTTACAGATACCTTATCATTATAGCTGAAGCCTTGAAAAAAGCAGAAACGGGATCCCCCAGATTTTAGGCTTCAGAAATCAAATAGATAATTTTTACAGAGGCTAGCATGGACTAAATTTTAAATGGATAGTAAAGTATCACAAAAAAAGCAGCTCTGATTAATCCTCCTAGTATTTTGGCCGTGGAGAGCATTACTTCAATACTGCCCAAGCTGTCCTGTTAGTGATGTAACACTGCTCACCTCAGAGCAGCAAGACTGTCTGGATGGATAGCAATCACAACGAGGGACAGTCTTCAGTGAGTATAAGAAACAACCTGAAAAAAAAACTTGTCAAGGGGAGCAAGGTTTTCCTTATGCTCACAGTAAGAAGATTGTCCCATAGTGAGACAGACCAGATTCCATATCTGGGGGGGGGGCAGCTTACACTAGGTAAAAGGGGCAGGAGAGGGATACTTTAGCATTCAATTACTCTTGAACTACAATTCTGACAGTGTTGAAATAACACTCCATTAATTGGAGCTGCATTTTTTGTGAAACATTACTATCCCTTTAAGAGTGAATAAGCCAAGAACATTTTTAAGCATTGGTGTACCTTTAATCTTTATTCCTTATGCATTATTAATGTTCTAACAGTTTTAGTGCATGTAAAATGGAGCAATTACTAAAGATTATTTTATTGTGCAACTCATTCAAATTGAGATTGTGCCTGTTTTGTGTATGCTGACACTTGTGTTGCTGATTCCAAAATAATTACCGTAAAACATTTTTTTATATTATTATGATGTTCCTTAGGTCCTGGCCCTTTAATAAACATGAATCTATAATAAATATAAAATCAAACTGTAGACAACTTGCAGATATGCAAATAATTATGTGTGTTTAAAGGGTTGATATATAGAATTTAAAATAAACATTTTAAGTCACACAGTATTCACAAATAATGCTTTTCTTATCACTGTTTATCTAAAAGCATCCAGACATGGGATGTATTGTCTTAAAGTGTTAATATGAAAATGTAATTGTGTTGGGAGGATACCTTTTGATAGCTCTGCGTGTAAAACACCTGCCCTATAGGTTGAGTAATGTTTTGCATTGTGCTTGTTTAGCAATGAATGTGCAAATTATGCCTGTCTTCTCTGCAGGATGATCATTATCAAGATGTTATCAAACATGCCGTTGTTTCACCCACTGCACTGTGCTGCCTTGTAAGGATAGAGTAATTGACGTCATAGGAATTCAAGGCAATTAAATAAAATGGGTCTATATTATATGTGTATTTTTTATGTTTTCTGGCTTTGCTACTTATCCATCTGTGAAGTTAAAGTAACACTTAATAAGTAAAAAATATATATTGTAGGATTTATTCTCCTGAGTAAAACAAACGTACTCCAACTGCTGATAGGTTTTTATTCACAAGTGATTGCAGCTCAAACTTGCATTTTTTAGACTCAGTATCTCAATGGCCATAAAATTTGCAGTGGAGGTGTTGCTACACCAGCTTATGAACAGCTCTGGTCAGCTGATCATAAACCTCCAGAGAATGGTGTAGAAACAGCGCCGCTGTACAATTTCAGGCCTTTGAGATATTGCATATAAAAAAATGCAAGTTTAAGCTGCAATAACTTTTGAATAACACACCTCTCAGCAGTGGAAGTGTTACTATCCCTTTAAGTTGAATTGGTTGCACAATGTCTGATCATTTTTATCTGATTAGATTGACAAGCATGCATTTTCCTTTGGGGGAAAGAGAAAGTCTTTGGGAGTGCAAGGTATATGTTGGGTGAAGACGGCTGATGTGTAGTACTGACTGTTAGCAAGCTTATTGACACTTTACTCATCATCATGAAATGTAGGCATGTTGTTCTAACATGTCCCTTGACATAAACATTTCCTTAGAATATTCATGATAAAAAATGCTAGATCAGTTATACAAATAGTAAGTTTAATAAGGACAATATATATTTATATTGTAGGATTTTTAATCCCACTGCTGAGAGATGTTTTTGTCAAAAGTTATTGCAGTTCAAATTTGCATTTTTGTCTACAGTACCCTCCATGGCTTGAAATGTTATTGTGGTGCAATCTGAAGAAAGCCAACCTGTTAAACAAAATAAAATCCACTTATTCCTAGGGTACATTCCCCTTTGATAGACTGATTACTTAGGCTGCAGTTCTGCACATTGCAGTCAGGAACATCTAACTTGTTTATTTAATGCACTGATCTCTATTGTAGTCCACTACTATTTGTTTCTGTTTACAATCTAATAAAGACTAGTGACCCTATACAGTCATTTAGGTCTATTTAAAACTATTGTTTGCTGTGAGAATGCATGACCTAGGAGAAGACTTCAATAGTGATCCCAATATACATAAAACTTCAGATATAAAACAAAAAATATAGATAGATAAACATGACTGTGATATGAATGACATCTACTTATGTACATTAATCTGTTAATCTGTTAATTCCTAGGTTACAAATCCCCTTTTAAGATACAGTAAAAATAAAGAGTTTATGCATAACTGGGGATGGGCAAAACTGCCTGCCTCAAAAGCAAAACTGGCAAAAAAAAATGTGATTTCCACTGAGTAGCAAATGTTCACAAAAAATACAGATTTTATGCTTTTTGTCCACCTATGTATTCACTGAAGTCAATAGTAGGGCTAAGTTCCCCCAACACTGTATATCTTCCCATGGTACTAGTATAAATGGGTGTCAGAGTCCCATAAGTTGTCAGTATACTATTCTTTCTACTGATAAAGTGATCTGTTTGTGTGTGGAAGTGTTAAAGGAGTGTTAGGGAGACACTGACAGTTGTTTTCTGGGTTGGAAGAGAAGAAGGGAGAGCTACCCCTCCCCTTCCTAAAAAAGGCTTGAGATAACCCTTCTCCCCAAAAAAAAGAAACATTAGAATGAGTGACAATTAGCCAGTTATGCTGAATGATGAGATGAAACTGACAGACAAGACATTTGTGTTTGTCACTGGGGAGAAAGAGAGAAAGCAGCATACTGTGATTTATAGTGACTTCCCACCACCAAAAAAACCTGAAGTGTTTTTAGAGGTGTTAGAGGAGTGTTGGGGAAACACCACCAGTTGATTTCTGTGAGTGGGTGAGAAGAAAGGAGAGTTCACCCCCCAAAAAGTGTGAGTGACAACAAATAGCCAGCCAGCTAGCCAGAGACTGAGTGGAGTGATACTGACAGATGCACCCAAAGAATACATCTGAAGTGACAATTAAGACAAATATAGACATGGGGTTCAGCTTACCTACTGTGTATACAATCCATGCATAGCTGCATTCCAATACATCCACAAGATTTAGAGGGGTAAGGAAGGATCAACTGTGATCTGGTGCTACACTGGTACACAAATGATTGCTTTGTGCCTTATTACTTTACTGAAAGCTGCAGAGAGTGTGTTATTTTGAAGCCAACCACTACAGCAGATCTTGGGAAATTTGACACTCTATATTAGTTTAGAGCAGTGGTTCTCTTAAGGCTCAAGACACCCCTAACACATAGTCTGCAATTTTCAGGGCACCCCTAGCACTTCATAGGTTTTTATTAAGAGAGTAATCAAGTGGAAAATATGCACATATTCTTTGTTACTACAATCAGAAGGACAAATACAAGCATATTGTGCAAAACAATTTCCATAACTATGAAATTAAAAACGTAATATTCAAATATGAAAAAGGTGGCACCCTAAGTAGGGTGCCTAACAAAAGTGTGGATGTGTGTGAATTAGCTGTATACCGTGACTTTGACAGACAGGGACAATTAAAAAAAAATGTATGTAAAAAAACTTTGATAGAGACAAGCAGCATTTTTATTACATGAGCTATGATGACTGACAGTAATAGTGACAAAGACCGACTGTAATAGTGACGCAGATCACACAATAGAGGGACCAATCATTATTCCACATATCATTACCAGCCTTATGGTTTACATTAAAAACAATCAACAGTACTATCTCTATGTCCGCCAAACATGCAAAGGGCAGAGGTAAGGGAGGGGTAGGAGGTGTTCATGGAAATGTTGGGGGTAGTAAAGTGGTATTCCAAAACCGAGTGTGGCCATGATTGTGGCAGCTATTGTAGCAAGTGATAATGATGAACCATTTTAACGTGAGAAGTTTGGCATTAGTAAAATTGATGTGAAAATGTCCACTACCACAATAGTACTAGTAGTACTATAAAGCCTAAAAATGATGATGATGATGATAAGCAGTGTCATCCTAGTGCTGTTGCCACAGCATAGAAGGAGGATTTAGCAGTGGGATCAAGTGCTGCATCAGACAGTGATAGCAACACCTCACTGGCACTGCAACGTAGTGTTCAAGATTCTGTAAGTCTGTCTCAGGGGAAAAGTGACAATACATATTTGAGAAAAAGCAGCAAAAATATGAAAGTGATGGGGTTGGGGAATCTGATGTGGATGGCGAATGTGAGGAGGAGGATGATGCAGAGAATGATGACTTAATAATTAATGATGAGACTGATGATGGTGATTTAGAACATGTCCCTCCACTGTCCACCCCTTCTTGTTCAGATAGATCCAGTAGAAAGTGAGAATGATTACTAATTGTCCCAACAATTTGTCTTCCAGCAGTGAAAATGTGTAGTAAGTCTGTTTATAAGTTGCTTGAGAGATCATGTGAAAAGTCTGGTCAAGTAAACAAGGTTAAAAAAACATAGTCATCATCACTGCTTGGAAGTGCAACCCCCAGACAGGCATATTCGTTATCTGTAATATTAAGTAAGTACCATCAGAGGTTAAGTATGCTCCCATCCCCAGCTAATAGTGTTTCTGATGTGGTTGATGAAAGTGTAGATACTGCTGCTATCACCATTGTAACATCTAGCCCCTGTAGCTGTAATAGCAGTTCCTCAGGAACACCACAGTCTAAGAAATCTCCATTCTGGAGATGCTTCACTCATGATCCAAAAGCAAAATGTGTTGTCATCTGTTGTCTGTGTAAAAATTATGTGAGCAGGGGAATGCAGGATCCCATCTAGGCATCTCCTCATTGAAATCCCACCTGAAGTACAACCACATGTCTGACTATGAGGAACACCAACAGCCACGTCAGTGGAATCACTACTAGCAGCAGCAGAAGCACTCTTAAAAGTGGAAGGAACTGTGGGGGCATTTGTTAGTGTTGTTAGAGTAAATGAGACAACATTATCTACATCTTGTAGTGCTAGTTTTACTCTAGGGCAAAGTGTGGAGAAGGATGACTCTAGTCCTCTTATAGGTAAAACAATGACGTTAGAACGTTCTTCTTCTATGTGCAGCCAACCCACAATTACCAAGTTCATAGAATGAAGACAAGAATTGCTAAAAATAATCCCAAAGTGTGTCTGTGGAATGGCAAACTAACCAAAATATTAGCAATTGACATGCTGCCCCATTTATTTGTTGAGAAGAGGGGATTTAAGGAACTCATGTCATGTGTTACACCCCATTGGCATAGCTGAATCTGCAATTATATTTCTAGGATGGCTGTGCCAGAGTTGTACAAGCTACTGGTTAGTCTGATGGGTAAAGGTCTGGCAACATCTTATGCCAGCAAAGTTCACCTGACCACAGATATGGCAGAGTACAGACTGCATAACTGTGAAAACTCACTGGGTATCCTTCCCATCAACAGGAAGCAGCATACAGAAGCAACTGCATGTCACTAATACCGTCACCGATTACTCTGTCAGTAGTAATGAAGTCCAGCTGAAAAGTATCCCGTACTATCGGTATGCCACTTTATGTATGGAGCTTTGACAATCCAACAACACTGCAGATGCCTTAAGAAACTATAGCAAACGATAGGTCACTAGCTTGTGCCCCACTGCTTGAAAGCAGGCTTTGTGTCTACTAATGGCTCCAACATCATTGCTCCCTTGAGAATGGCAGATATGGTTCTATACCCTTCTTCTCTCATGACCTCAATCTAGTAGTCACTCATTTTCTGTCAGAGTTCAAAGCCATCAGAAAAATGCTGAATATCCCTGCAAATCTGTAGCTGGAGCTACAGTGCTTGTATTATATTCCATACATAAGTGTAATCACCTGCACCATCATCAGGTCTCTTCTATGAGGTATTCCAAACTGAACATGGTAGAATGTATGAGTAGAACAAGGCATTCAGCGAATATGCAATGATTATATGGAAGGTTTTTTTAGGTCTTTATGTCACCTGGTCAATACCAGCCTCTGTGAGCTTATGAAGACTTTTGAGGAGGCCACTTTGTTGGTTAGTAGTAGTGGTATAGAATAAGTAAAATAATGCAACTTATTTATTTATTTTGTTCATTTATTTATTGCAGAAAAAGCTGGTAAGCTGGTAAGTTAGCATGTTTGGAGCAGGATCCTAGCATAGTGTCTATAAAAACACATGAGGAATACATTTTTGCTACATTGCTCCACCATTGTTCTGCCATGACTCACCATGCAGCCCATCTTTTATCTGCAGGTTATCTCCCAGGGGAGCAGATCTGCTGATGGAGTGCATATTAGTTGCCCTTTAATGGTTACACTTTTAAAAGAAGAGTTATGTGCTTAAAACTTATATTCTATTCAATTGCAAATCACTTTTGTTAAAGCCACAGTGCTCACTAAAATGCACAAAATCCAGAAAATTCAGGTTATGTTCTTCTAGCTTCATTCCATGCACCATGGGCTTTGCGGATAATATTTTGCATGAAATCACAATTACATACATCACTGATTATATCACAGATGACCCAATCAAAGGCATCACTGTTGACTTTACAGATAACTCTGTTAATACTGGAAAACATTAGAGAGTAGCCTTGTATTTTTCACTGGTTTTGGTGCATATCCACTGCTGACAGCATAGCTGAAATGTAATTTGCAATATTATATTTGATATCATCAGTATGTCTAAAGATGTCAGTTGTGATGCCATGTTTGATGTCATCAACAAATCCATGGGGGTATGGAGTTAAGTTGGAAGAATGTAACGTACATGTGTTTCCTACCTTTTGTGTGTTTTCCTGAGAGAACTGTAGTTTACAAAACATTTTTGTCATTGGTTTTCCATTGAAATGTTCAATATGATGCTGTTTGTTTGCTCCAGAACTGTACTACTATTCTTAAAATGGTGCGAATCAGGAGCAATCCAGATGCATCCCGGGATTGAATAAAAAGTCCCATTGCTTTAAACAGAACTTTTAACCCATTGCATGATAGAGAGGCGTTACAATGGGACAGTGTAATTTGGAGCCAGTGAGCAGTAGAACCAATACTTTGAGTGAGGACATTATGCTGATACTTAAACAAAGGGAAGAACTGTACAACTTTAATACCCAGGAAAGGAAGGCTATTAAGTTACTGAATATACTCATTCTATCTGAAATCCAGAAAGACCTGTAATCTCTGCCTAAAAATATATCTGACTAGGTGGAAAATATCCTAAACCCCTTGGGAAGAAACACAGCCAGCTACTTCCAAGACATCACAGACCAACTAAACAAGCTGGCTACCTGAGGGGGACAAATTTGGCTACTATAGATATTGAGTCCTTATATACAAATACCCCACATCAAGATGGCCTAGCAGCATGCAATGATTTTTTGGACTAACAAGAGCTACCCATGTAGACTGTTCTGTCACTTACAAAATCCATACCTATGCACAATTACTTTGCATTTGGGTATGATTTATAGCTACAAAATCTGGGAACAGCCATATGAACAACGATGGCACCACAACACGCTAACATGTTTGTGGCAAAACTTGAACAAGATTTTCTATCCACCAGTGGCACTAAGCCACCAGTGTACTTCCACTACATAGATAACATCCTGTTAATCTGGACTGCTTGTGAACAGGACCTTAACAATCTCATGCTAGATTTAAAGGGATAGTAATGTTTCATAATAAAAGCAGCTCTAATTAATCATCATAGTATTTGGACTTTGGAGAGTGTTATTTCAATTCTGTCAGAGTTGTAGTTCAAGAGTAATTCAATGACAGAGTGTCCCCCTCCTGCCCCTTTTACTGACGTAATGCTGCTCAGCCAAAGCAAAAGGGAGGTGCCCAGGTAGACTGCAGAGAGGGACAATCTTCAATTAAGATAAGGGAAAAACCTGAAAAACATGTCAAGGGGAGCAGGGCCTTCATTGTTCTCATAGGAAGAAGATTGTTCGCTTCTGTTATCTGTCTGGTCTTACAACCAGATTCCACAACTGAGAAGAGATCGCTTACACGAGGTAAAAGGGGCCGGAGGGGAAACTTTGCTTGTGAATATCTCTCAAACCATAAAGGTTTGAGAGATAAGACTTATATAGTTATTCATGTTTTTTTAATGCCTACAAAATAAAATAAAGATAAAACAAAGTATTACTATCCCTTTAACCAATTCCACCTATCCATTGACCTCACTCTGAATACACCATAATCTATATCATGGACGAAAACATACAGACATCCCTGTATCACAAATCCACGGACAGACCCTCATAAGTCAGCTATGACAGTTTTCACCCAAAACATAGCAAGTACCCCATCATCTACAGCCAAGCTATAACATACAACCGTATCTGATTCAGAAATAAAGGATTCCACCCAAGAATAACAGACATTCAGACACACAGAGCCAATAATATACCAGAGAGACACTCCTTGAATACAGACCACAGGTGGAGAATTACAGAATACCACTTGTGGTCACATACATTGCTTAACTGGAGGTCTTAAGGAGGATTGCAAAAGACTTACAACCAACCCTCCATAAAGATAGTAGGTCAAAGGTAAATTTTACAGATCCACCACTTATATCATATAGCCAACCCTCAAATTTAAAGAAATTTTTTTTTCAAAAGCCATGTACCACAAACCACAAAAAATGGCACTTTCCTGTGTGGAATAAAAAGATGTGAGACCTGTCCACACATCCAATGCACAACAAAGATAAAAATACCAAATACACAGTAATACTATGAAATGAACAATTCCTTTACTTGCTCCTGATCAAATGTAGTATACATCATAACATGTACACAGTAATCCACAGGATGATAATACATTGGGGAAACAGGACAAACTAACAGGCTGTTCATGCCTCTGTGTTAATTAACATTTTATTGTTATCAGGACTGTGATCTAATTCAATTCATATAATTTTATATCTATGCAGACTGGATATTTACTAAGTGAAATGCCCCCCCCCCCACACTGTAGACTCATATAATGTGTTCCAAATGTATGCCATACTCTGTAAATATAAATACAGTGCTCTTCCAGCTTTATTTGTTAACCCATAACTGAAGAAGGAACCCTAGTGTCCTGAAAGCTTGCACTTTTTAAAAAAAAAAAGATATCACCTTTATATCACGCTTATGAATTCTGTGTTATAAAAGTACACTGAATCCCATCTACTCTACTGGCTAACACAGTACCGCCTTTTTTTTCTCTCAGAGATAAGGGAGAGCACAATCATTTCTGCATCTTGTTAAAACAGATGACCAATACTACAATTGCTATAAATATTTTTCCACCTCTCCTGTGACCTAGATGTTAGGCAAACTAATCATAACATTCTTGACATGAATTTAAATGTTAAACTAAATGTCAGAATCTACATTGTAAATGAAAATTTCACTTAAATAGGCCTGTGAAGTGAACTGTCAGGAAATGAAGTAGAATAAATGGGTGATTTGTCTGCTGAAGCACATATTAGACAATGAGCATTTCTAGACAATATGGCTCCCAGACAAGAGACTGGCAGAGAATATTGGTCTTTACATGAGATCAACAGAGCATTTCATTACCAGAAGTGTATATAGGCAAGGCTTTGGGATCTAAAAAACATTGACATGATAAAAAAAATCACACACTCACACACTGACATGGATATACACATTCACACACACAGAGACAACAGAATAGAGTTCCCAGCAGAATTATGGCATTGATGATGACACGCATGTCAACAGCAGACAGGAAGGCACCAGCAAATGCAAGAGTCACAGTGATGTTGCCCTGTGAGATGCCCGCCACCTCTGCATTTACCTGTGACCAATAAACACATAGGATGCTGATTAACTCTTACTTTAACTGTTATTGCTGACTAAATTGTAAGCTGCTAGTCATCAGAAAAACAAGTATACCATTTTAAGGTTAATCCATTGAATGCCAAATATGTGTGCAGCACAATACTTTGCAAAGCAGTGCACAAACAAAGAGTTAAATATGTTGTGCCAGATTCCTGTTCCCACTGCTAGGAGATCCCCTCTGTACTTCAACCATGAGGAATTGTTTGGGAGAACATGTGTTACAGCCACGCTTTGTGCTGGCTTTGTGAACTTTGTCTGAAAATGCAACACCAGCTTCAAACATGATCCATGACTGATGGGGTTATGTTTGAATCTTGTTCTCCATCCCCAGGCTTAGCTTAAAGGGATACCAACACTTAATATGTAGAAATATATATCATAGGGTTTATCCTCCTGAGTAAAACAAGAGCACGTCCAATGCTGAGAGGTGTTTTGTTGAAAAATTATTGCACCTCAAACATTAAATTGTTTTGGTGCAGTATCTCAATGGCCTAAAATTTCCCAGTGATGGTGTTGCTGCACTATCCTATGGAGGTTTATGATCAACTGACCAGAGCTGTCCATAGGATGGTGTAACAACAGTGCCACTGTAAAATGTCAGGCAATTGAGATATTGCACTTAAAACTTTCATGTTTGAGCTGCAATAGATTTTGAATAGAACATCTCTTAGCGATGTGAGTACCCTTGTTTTATTCATGAGGATAAATCATGCAATATATATTTTCTGCATATTAAGTATTACTATCCCTTTAAACAGCCAAAGTAAACCCTAGGAGTGGAAGCTGAAATATGGTACAAGATCTTTATCCCTTTTAGTGCCTGAGGGGTGTGCAGTGCATTGCAGATGGTGTACAATTAACTCCAATCACTGGCAGTTAAAGTAAAGTTTAATAAGCTTCCTGGGCGTTTAGGGGTTTACAGGAAGATGCAGAGGTGTTCCTCCTAGGAAGCCAGGCCTAACTGCAACCTCTTCCTCTATGCCCTGGGAGTTATACCACTGATGGTAGAGTAGAATGTGACTTAGTGTGTTATATTGCAGTTCGGTAATTCGTTGAAATGTTTCTAGGACTTCAACGTAGGACATTATTCTACATCAAATTGTTTGTCTACATACAAAGTATCATTTGAAATGTATATTAACTTACCATATTTTGTATAATTTTTAAATTCATATGATATTGCAGGAAAAAAAATTGCATTAGAGAGCTGTGATTCATTTTGCAAATCAGTTCAGAGGAACCAGGGAAACTTCAGACCAAATGTAAATTAATCACATAAGGATAGTGGGATGGGGAGAGTGGGAAGTGCACAAGGACTGGGAACTAGAGCACAAGAAAGGACACTACAGTAGAGACAGGTTAGGAAGTGCTGGAAAGTACAGGAGAGAGGGAGAGGACCATGGGAAAATGGAACAGAGTGCCCGATTTAGAACACGAGCTAGACAGGAACTTGTTTGATTGAAATCTGAGGGTAAGCACACTTGTTTTTTTATTTCCCACAGCTTCACATGATTGTTTTTTCTAATCTGAGTAATCAAAATGCAATATGAACCATTTGTTTTATGCAATGCAAAACTTACAGAATCATTCCGTTCATCCTTTTTTTATCAGTGCATTAGTTGACATATGCTGAAAAAAGGTTGTGGCAACAATTGTCTGTGACTTTTTACTGCAAAATACCTTACTGAAATAATGAACCTTCTCTGCTGTACCCAGTCTCCACAACTGGATTGCAGTCACTTTTCACATGAAAGGATACACTCAAATTTTGTGCAAAGTCAAAAGAAAGACGTACAGTAAATCAAATGAAAAATCGTATGGAAATAGACTTTTTTATTTATATCCTTATACTATAACATTTGAACTAGAACTATGCCACTCCTGAAACAGGAAGAGAGACAGTATGTGTTAGGCCACCACATTCTCATCCCATGCTACCTGCCTCCATTCTTTCATGTACTCCCACACCCTCTCTCTTATGTGAGACTGCTGCACCTTCTCTTTCAACCTCTACTCCTGTTCCCTCCATAGTGATCAATTGTGAATCCGTTTGGATGGATATTAAGCCTTAAGGTCCTCCAAACTGATCCATGAAACTAAGTGAGGAAGTTCTGCTCACCTGTACTAAATAGCACAACCACATTATCAAGAGATATGAAAGACATCAAAGCCAAACTGTGTGTATTGAAAGCCAATGTATTAATTATATTTTGATTAACATGGCAAAAACATGTTTACATTATTATTGCCAAACTTACTTAATTATTTATGTGTACAAGATATGTTTATTCTTTAAAAAAATGAATAAGTATATAAGGGCGTCAGAGTTATCCAGAACCCAAGATGGATTCATTTTTATGGTATCCCTCAATAGCCATAAACAAGTAAAAATTAACAGGAGAACAGGTGAACATTTTGCAGATATATATAGCACCATGGTCTGGTATATGTATCTCAACATTTACAGTATAATTCAAGGAGACTTTAACACTGTGTCCCTCATAAGGACATTGATGTGTGGAAAGAAAGTCTGTAGTAGATACCACCATATTCCTGATGTGCATGGCCCTGCCTGTCTGTCTGGGGGTCTGGAAATGTATAGAGATGTTTCAAACACACTCTATTTAAGGGAAAAAAAATATTTTTTGTTAGCAGTGTTTATTGACATGAGATCACCGGTTGCTAGACATTTCATGTCTCGTGGAGCACATTCTGATGCCTTCGGCTTTAAGGGCATCGAAAGGGAGTAGTCTATCTAAATTCGGTAGACGAGAAATGTATTGGAGTCATACCTTGGATAACAAAAACAGAAAAAAGGAAGAAAGCTCACAGCGCTAAACTTATCATAAGATATCCTTATAATAAATATAAATTAAATATAAGTATATAGATGAAAGATATAGATAGCAGCAAGGAATGAGAAGGTTCTCCAGTCCACCTGACATTAGGCCTAAACTCAAAAGTGAAAACACATACAAACAAACAGACCTGCGCTCCTCTATATGCTGTAAATAATGTGTGCCCTGTAATGGGCATATATAATAATTCATAATAAATCTTAGTGAAATAAGTGAGAATTTAGTTCCACAAATTGGCCAATCCATGTGTAAGCTTACCACCACGCCAAGGTATCTCACTTTATGGTAAGCCCTACTCTAATCCATCTACAAATACTACCTAAAATTGTCTAAATTAAAATTCTCGGATGAAAGATGTTATTTTGAAAAGCGTTAGAGGGGACCCTTTAAATAATATTATGATTTTTTTATTGTTATTTGTGGGTCCCAATGTGGTGCAATTAAAAACAACAGACATACAATAAAATAAAAAAGTGTAGATGAAGGACTTACCTGGTGCAGGACCCATATGTCAAACATTAGATAATTTAAACAAGCTATAAATAATATTAACCCTTTGAATGCCAGTGGGTAAGCAATGAATTTCATAGAGTTGCTTTCTCCTCTGGCACTCAGAAATAAAAAAAATAAATTTGATGTTATCAATTACAATGTAGTTTAATTGAGCAACTCTTCTAGGGCAGAGATAGATGAAAATCAGCTATAATTATCTCTAATAATTACCAGTTCTTGATGAGGTACGTCCAGGTCAGCAGTTCAGCCTGAGATACCTCAAATTCCTGAGTATGGTACTGTGCCAATAAGATTAGAAGTTCAAATTATTCAGAGATCCAGTGGCAGAATACATTAATCCCTATGCAATGTGTTATGGAAAGGGAATGCTGTCATCTGTTTTAATGGTACCTGATTCAGGAAAATTGCTGGCCCTGCCTGCTTTATTTAAGTCCATATCACCTGCAATGGCTCTTCACTCAGCTCTGCCTGCTGAGAGGATTGTACAAGAAGGAAAGCAGAATACAGAGGCAGGTGAGCTGTCATACAGAATGCTGTAGAATAGGGTTGTCCAAGTTCGGTCCTCAGGGGCTACCAACTGGCCAGGTTTTAAGCATAACACTGATTAAGCCCAGGTGAGTTAACCAGTGGCTCATTTATTTTCACTGACCAACATGTACTTAAAGGGATAGTAATACTTAAATATTACTAATCCCCATATTGTAGCTATGGTAAAGAGAATTGAATTGTCCCCAGGTTCATCTCTCAAACCTTTATGGTTTGAGAGATAACCGAATGCAAAGTTCCCCCTTCCCTGAAGTCAGTGTTGTACTGACTACAGGGATATCCGGTCTTATTTGCATCAGGCGGCTCTGCAGCTAAACCGAGATCGCGTTAGTAAAAAATAATTATTTCACTGAAACGGTCTTCTACGTGTGCTTGCAAACCAAGCACATGTAGAACACCGTTTCAGTGAAATAATTATTATTTATTAATGGATCTTGGCTCAGCTGCAGAGCCGCAAGCCTGTTGTACGACAGACTTCCCCTGCAGTCAGTGCAATGCTGACTTCAGGGAAGGGGGAGGGAAAGGGGAACTTTGCATTCAGTTATCTCTCAAATTATAAAGGTTTGAGAGATGAACCTGGGGACAATTCAATTCTTGTTACTATAGCTACAATATGGGAATTAGTAATATTTAAGTATTACTATCCCTTTAACTTGTATCCTGGACTGTTGGTGGCCCTTGAGGACTGAACTTGGACACCCTGCTGTAGAACAATGACTGTGATCTTACCTATTGTTTGCCAAGTAAATGGACTTCTTAATCACATGAATATCAACATGCTGCATGCAGGGTATGTGCAATCTGATTATGTATTGTCAGATTGCCCAATATGTTCAGTCCATTGAATTGACCCTTCGGTGTTTATGCGATCTGTAAATTTTTAATTTCTTGCTATTTTCCTGTTCATTATGGTTCTACAAATATTTCCAATTTAAAAACTGATCCCCTTACATGTTTGGTGTCAAATTTACAGTCTCTATAATAATTTATTGAAAACAAAACTGTAGTCTGATATATGTTTCGTAATTCAATGGAGAAACGGAAAGGAGCTCAGTGTGATAACTCATATCTGCCATGAAAGTACCATAGAATAAAGGGATACATTCCTAATAACATCTGAAAGTTATGGTTCTCCATTTATATTTTAGACATCTATAAAAGTGTAATATTTCCCTATTCCCACTATTGTGCATAGAGGAATAATGCACTGATGTTTAGACATGCAATCTCTCAAAATCATCCTGCTGAATGTATGGACCAGTGATGAGTGCCTGATATTACTTAGAATTATTATTCTACAAGATTTTTCTTAGGACCCTATGTTCAAAACTGGGGGGGGGGGGTTGTGCACTAAGGAGTGATAAAGAGGGGATGATGTAGAGATGATTTCTCCAGTGAGATCACTTCTCCAATTCCTTTGTTACTCTACGTAGCCTATCCACCAAGATTTCTCAAGTGGGCGAGATCTTAGTGCATTGATTCCATAAAACACCATAGAAATTGGAGAAGTGATATCACTGTAGAAGTCATCCCCACTTTATCACCTCTTTATCGCACCTTACTGCATAACCACCCACACCCCCGGCATCATTCTGGGGAAAACAAACTGCAATATCCTATATAATAATTCGCTAAAATGTGTGTAATGCCACAGTCATACGCAGTAGAGACTGCTGCGCGTGCTGTAGTCATACGCAGTAGAGACTGCTGCGTGGGCTGTAGTCATGCACAGTAGAGACTGCCAGTGACGAGGCTGATACAGAGTGGGGCACTCCGAAGGACTGTCCCGATGTGTATCAGCCGCGGCGCGGGCAGTCTCTACTGAGCTTGACTGCACCTCAACCGTCTGGCAGTGGCACTGTGGCCCGTGTAACGGGCTCTTCAACTAGTAGGGGATAAATACCCATTGCTATAGAGGTCAGCTATAGAGGTCAGCAGAACTTTGCATTTGTTGAAGACCCTTCTTCAAAACATCACTTTAATCAGTGGAAATTTTGTTTCTCCCCATGGTACAATTGGTTTCCTCTGTAATTACTCCATTTCATTTTGAACAAGGGGCCCTGAGATAGAATAAATCCACTGAATTAAATCCAACATGCTTAAAAATGGAAATATACAAGTTTATTACACATAAGGACTAAACCATCTAGTCTGGCCATTTCACTATGTATTTAAAAATCTCATACTTATTTAATGTCCAGTATAAGCTTAGGTTTCTTCCATCATTTCTATGTTCCTTCCTTTTACTTATTAATTCATTTTTAAATATCTTTACTTCATATTCTGAGATAAATTGCATCCCTCTTTTGTTTTTATGATATAACATCCATAAACAATCAATAGCTGGATGAGGAACGTGGGAAATGAAGTACAGCAACATCTGGAAGGCCTCGGGTTGTGCACCAATGGCTTAATCACATGTATAGCAGTAACAAACCTCTTTCATTAGCCATCTATGTGGCAGAAGGGTGTACAACACATTGCTCTACAATGCATTGCACACCCTCCTGACAGTCAAAGGGTTACAATGCTAAAGCTTGTCTCTTTGATCTGACAGGGAAATCTTGGGAGGGGAATCCTGGGCAACTGTAAATCCCCTCTAGGATTATTATTATTATTATTATTATTAAATGATGTAAGGAAATAAGATTTGAAAGTAACAATTCAAAGTTTAATCTTTGGAAATTAGTATTTACTGATCATTTACTAGAAATTGGTTCTAGAAGAGGACAGGGAGAATGGAGCAAAAGGAATGTTCTAGATACAGGTCCATATGGATAGTGTATTCAGTATGTACAATATCACATGGTAGCTATTTATTGGGGGTATCATCTTCTTTCATTTGGGGTATCCAGTATCTAATTTTTTCATTGTGTTTAATATTTGATTGTTTTGCACAAGGGGAAACTGGTTAGGATTACAAAACTGATTTTTCCCCCAGGCCTGTATGGTACTATGGTAGCAATTGGGGGTCACTTTTCATTTGCAGAGGCCTCTGTAGTAAAGGGTTCAGCTGACCTAGGACTTTGTCATAAAGTTACTTCCAATAAAGTGTGTTTTCAGCTCTGCCCACATCTGGTCAATTTCTAGACCCTGTGTGCATAGTGAACACTTGCTCACTATCTAGAACATGAATAGGCAACCTTTGGCTTATCACCTGATGAAGACATCAACTCCCATCACCCCCAAACAGCCATTGTCTATCTAGCCCTGAGCTAGATGACCTGGTTCAAAAAGGTAACTCCATCTTTCTCCATAAAATGTCTTATAATGGAGAATGATGCAAGCATGAATAAGCATCCTGAAAATGTAATGTTAATTAAATATGACAGCTGGAAAAGTTAATCATAAAAGAAGAGTGCACTGTCACTAATTTTTACCCAAAGACCTAAAGCAGATATTCCAGTGTAACTGGATTTTCTGTAGCTTCTTGTGACAGGTGATATTTAATATTGTATTTCATGATAATAAATTACTATGTAAATTCATTTTAGATACTAACAAATTCTCTTCATGCCTAGCAGATAGATAGTGATGCCTGAGGACACATGAAGGGTAATTATGCTAATTATTCAAAATGGTCGGATAAAAACATTAACTAAAGCAGCAAAGACTGAGTCATAGAATTGTCTTCTAGATCTGCATTGAGGCAGAACATAAAGTAGAAGACAACAGAAGCATGTGCATTGCCATGGAATTTCTTCCTAGAGTTAGGTTCTCTATATCTTCATGTTCATATACAATGGCAGTTGCCCAGAAACTCAACTTGCCCTTATTTCCCCTTTCAGGAAATAAAGAGAATCAAAGGTTTAGTATCCTAATAGTGAGAAATGTTTCAAGGTATTACTATGCCATCTGTGGATTTCCTTCAGCTGTGGTTGTACTACAGCTCCCATCTTCTTCTGGTCATTGTGTACTGCAGCTGGTCATTGGATTTGTAGTCCAGTCACAGCTGCTGAAGGGCAGCAAGTTGCAGATACAAAAGTATGCAAAAGTACATAAAACAAATGCCAGGTGTTTTTATTGAATACTTAATTTATTTTTTTGAAATCTCTCACAGAAATCCTGTGTTTTGCTCAGTAAAGGCTCCAACCATTTTCTGTCAAATTCCTCTAAAATGTCATGGTGTGGGGAGGGGGCTAGGTTCTCAAAATACCCAGAACATAGTTGAACCTAATGCATTATTAGTATACTGAGCAGCTTATTTTCACCATTACTAGTTTGGAAATTAGCACTACAACATTTCCCAGGTTGACAATGAGACCTAGAGCGTTAAGCATAAGACCTTGGGCTTTAGCCCCCTCAGTCATTACTAGCTCACACCATTGAGTGAAAGTCACACACAATAACAGGATGGATGTACCAACAAGACATTGATGAACTGATGTACCATAACTCAATTTTCCTGTGCATGCAATGGGAAGGTGTTCATAGCTTGTTTGCATTAAAGTATTAATGAAAGAAGAGTGTGTGCACCAGCGGTTAAAAGCCCAATTTAAATCAAAGGGAATTTGTAGAATTTTGGTCCAGCTGGTTTATCCCAGAATTGTACCACTTTAGCTAGCGGAATTAGGCCCAGGTTTCTTAGTGCTTCACCTGCCTATAGCATTACATACTCCAAGAATCCTCCCTTGCCCTCCTCTGGCACCAAGGAGAGGACAGAGGGGAGGTGTATGGGATTTTCTACATGTTCCTTTCCTTTGGCATGGAATGATGGGAATTGTAGTCTGGCAGTAGTTAGAGGGCCTCACTTTGTCCTCTAGATGTTCTAGTACATACCCAAAAGTACAGGTGCATAAGTAGGAAGACAACATCCTAGCAGGAAATTAGCTGCTTCCGGTGGATTTGTACATTCCCCATATTCATTTATTTCCCATTCAGTCATTTACTGTTATTTTGTCTGCAACTGTGGAGTACTTTGTAAATTATCAGCACTATACAAATGTTGTACTCTAAAATTACCATTTGGCCAATATATGACACCACTGATAATCATTGCAACCAACCGTTTTTTCCTTTTAGTTTTAGGTTTATTTCAATTCTCATCTAGATTCAGACTTAGGGCTCAATCCAATTCCCAGCACTAAAAAAAAGTACAGTCAGTAGTTTTAAGTCACAGTCAGGTATGCAATCACCTGAGCTGTGACACCCATAGGTAGCAGTGTCAAAGAAGCTGAATGTTTGATGCAATTACAAGTGATGGCTAGCTAGTAACATGCATAAAGGGACTCAACTTTATTGCCACAAATTTCAGGCAAAAAAAATTGGTGCTGAATCCCCTAATGCATGTGACTAACCGCCGACATGTAAGTGAAGTTTAACAAAGAGATAAGAAAAATGCTAAGTGACCCGTGGATTTATTGATATGGGACCCTAATCCCCATCTCAATACATACAAAATACTTAAAAATAATGCAAAAATAAGTAACCCTTTCAGTGCCAGAGGGTTAAGCGATGAATTTCTAAACAATGTGTTGCGTATCCCTCTGGCATTGAAAGGGTTCCAAAAAATGAGTGCGAATGAAAAAAAAATTACCCTTTGAGTGCTAGTAGGGTATGCAACGCATTGCACAGTTAAAAGGGTTAAAAACACCATATAATTAAAATCAATACTTATCTGTAATCCTGATGCCCAGCAGGGTCTTCTGCAACTTGGTCTTCTTCTTCAGTTCTTCTTCTGTATGCTTCTATCTTGTTCTTTCTTCTTCATCATCATCATCTCTGTCTTCATCTGTCATTTCCATCTTCTTTCGTCATCTGTGCTCCTCTGCATTCTTCTTCTTTAAATTTTGTGTTGAACCTGTAAGAAAAATATATAGCTAATAAAATAAATCTACCATTAAATGTACACTGCTGCTGCCGCTGCTGCCGCAGGAGGCAGCAGGAAACCATAGCAAAAATCCCCCCTCCTCGTACCTTTCAAGGGACAGTAATGTCCCATAAAAAATGTTTAGAGTTTTGTAGAGATTAGAAAACTGTGGTTTGAGAGATATCCTCCGCTAATTCCTCTTCCACTGACACTGACAGAAGGAGATCCATGTCAGATGACACGAGGAAGCTCTTCAGCAGAGCCGCAATAGACGCAATTTAAAAATAATTACTTCTTTGGAACGGTCTAAAACGTGTGCTTGTAAGCCAGGCCCACTTTCTAGATCGTTCCGAAGAAGTATTTCATTTTAAATTGCGCTATTGCGGCTCTGTTGAAGATCCGCTTGTCATTTCCCAGACCAGGAACTCCTGCTGTCAGCTTACCGCTGGCATCAGGAGAAGAGGAGGAAGAGGGGAACTTTAATGGAGGATATCTCTCAAGCCATAGCGGTTTGAGAGATAAGATTTGTGACATTTAACTGGGAAGTGGGTATATGCAGGAACCTTACCTTCCAGCCAATCAGATTCTAACGTGTTGAATCATCCCTGGAGCTAGAAGCTGATTGGCTGGGAGGTTTGGTTACTGCAGGGTTAGAATGGATACACTTTATTGTTGATGTAATGGGTAGTGTAGGCCCAAGGGGAGGGTTAATGTTTGTAAGGGTGACTGCGTTTGCAGCTCACACTAGGTGTTTGACAGTGTGTTAAACACAGAACATTAGCTAGTTTCCTTTGATCTTCCCATTTCCCACGCTATTTATCATGAGTTATGAGACTGAAAAAAGCAACAATGAGCATTGGGCCACAAGATAGGATCTGCATCCCAATGTATGTAGTGGTTCCTGTTGGAAGTGCAATTGAATTCTGACGTTAACACCATTCAGTGTTCGTTTTTGCCCTAACGCCAGGTTTAGAGGGTAGAATTGGATCGAGCCCTTATAGTCTGATTTGTTCTAATCTAGTATCCAGCTTGAGAATGTTTCTACAGCTATCCAGGTCTCAGTCATACACAGGACACAGTTGTTGATTTAATAATGAGGGCTGAATCAATTCTGGAGCAAATCAGCTGCATAGGGACAAATACACATTTACCATATTTGCACTATATTATTTGGGGCTTTAAACTCCATGAATGCTAGAGAGGTCACCAAAGCATTGCTTTGCAATGCAATGGAGATTGCCAGCATTCTAGCAGTGAAAACCACCATTTATATCAAGACTTGTTATTTATCTCATGTGGTGCAATTACTTTAACCCCAAATTACTTCAGTTGTTCTTGTTAAATCAGCCTCTATGTACTATTTAGAACCAACATCCAGTTTAATTTTAATACTACCCTAAATTTATGAGGTTTTGCTACTGAGCAGCAGAGAAAGCAGTGCATTTTTTATGCCGCTTCCTCTGTTGGTACAAACCTCCCAGTTAATACTGTTGTTGGATTTCCATTATACGCTATTGTTCCATCACTGAGCCCTGTTGATATAGCAGCACCCTGCAACAGTTCTGTCACCCGTATTCTCTCACCTCTCTCCTGCATTCTACCACTGATCAGGACACAGGAGTGGCATGTTTGTTGGCCACCCCCACATAAATGTCAGCATGGCAATTGGCAATCTTCAGAAATAGTCATGTGAAAGGTCAGCTGGTGGCCTCACTGGCTGCAGTGCAGACCTTGCTTAGTGTAACTTTACTGCATTCTCTCAAGAACACTGTAAAGTTGCAGCTTCCTGGACATTGCTCTGCAATGTTGCATACCCCTCTGGCACTCAAAGGGTTAAGGGAGAACACACAAAACAATAGTCGCCTATATGAAAGGCGCCATAGCCCAGCACAGCTTCCCTGACTTATGGGAGGACACTCAAGACAATAATCAACTATGTGAAATCACCATAGCCTATTAACAAGTCCAATGCAGCATTGCTCCATTGATGTCACCTCTGTAAAATAGGCCTCAGAGAGAGACTGTAAATATAATCTAGGCCTTTATAAATGATCTGGCAAAAGGAAGAATATCAAATGAGTACTTGTAAAGGAGGACAAGGGCTGCAACATTGTTAGAGACTAGGGTATGGTGCAGGGCTATCTGGGTTGGGAGCTTGATGAGAGATATCACTTTTGGAAGCCTAAAAGTGCTTAGAATGTTGTGCATAGTGTGAATTAAATAAAATAGTGCTTCTAGATTTGTTCTGCACTCCCCTTAAATAAAACGTTTTTCTAGCAGCTGAAACTGCTGGATTGTTTTTAGTGCTACAGAGTAAAAAGGATTTCCCAGCATCACATTTTCTCAATTTAAACAGAAGTGATAAAACCCAAAGGTATGCAGATACCTTTGATAGTGGTGCTATTCTGATGAGAGTCTTTTGAAACCTACTACAAATATGTAGTTGTGTTATTGCACTGACAGAAGAAACTTGCAGCATGTTCCTAGGTCTTTTTGCAACAATTGCAGAGCAGTTGTCTATGTGAAATGCCCTACAGGACATAATGGTTCTTATGTTTCAAGGTCAAAGTAAGCAATTCTGCATCAATGCAACTGCATTGTAGTAGACAACTAAAATTTCACATTTATTTAAATAGGGCTTTTAACCCCTTAAATGCTAGAGCTCTCCAACACATTGTTTTGCAGTGGAGAGATCTCTAGCATTCAGTGGGGTTAAACGCCCAATTTAAATCACTCATACTTTGGGGGTATTTATTTGTAATCTGTAGTACATTTAGGGTGATCCAGAATTGCTCTACATTTTGTTTATATATAATATATAAGATTCATACTTGGGGTGGGGAGTATCCTGCTTGAGCCCCCTTTTGGGGTATTTGATTGGTAGTTTTCCTTCCTAGTGTGGGCAAAAGTTTGGTGGCCCCTCATGAGGCTCTTTGTGGTTACCCATTATTGGTTTATGTATGATGGTTTCCGACCATAGTACCAGATCTCTCATGTCTTTGAGTTCTGATGCGTCCCTATTCCCCCCACCCTACCCTTTCCTTCCCCTCCTGATCCTTTGCCTTGCTTTTTGTCTTCTCTCTATTTTCTGTTCTCTACCTTCTAGCTTTGCTCTTCCTGATGACTGTGGATTACGAACACTTATCCTTTCCTTTTCTTATCTTATGCTAGATGGCTTACTCAATGTCATTATTTGCTTTCATGCTTTCGGGTTGTCTAGTTACTCGACTGCATGGAGAAAAATAAGGAAAAATACATACAAATCTATGAAAAGTAACATACATAACTCACAAGGGTACATAGTTAAGGATTGAGGTACTCGAGCACCAGACTGCTCCTAGCAACGCCTCCTAGACCCAGCTGGGACTATTATTATGGGAAGATGTCCATGCTCCGTGTTGCTGTCAGCCCGGTACGAATGCATATTTCTTCTGAATAAGGTAATAATTCTGGTGACTAGCACTACTAAGCTGCTAGTCGCTAGATGGGGAGTTATTGAAGTTAAAGTGTTTAAGAGGTGGTAGTTCCGCTTTAAAGTGTTAGTAATGTCCAAAAAAAACTTTTTTGCATATAGAAGAGCTTAAAAAGCTGACCTATATGCAAAAAAAACATATCTCTCAAACCGCTATGGTTTAAGAGATACAGGCTTTTAAAGTTCGCTGTAAAGTTGTCAGCAGGAGATTTGTGTCAGTCGACATGGTGGTGCTTGAGAAGTGCCGCAATCTCGTTACTTACAAGGAATCCTGTCATTGGAATGGTCTAAAACGTGTGCTTGAACACCAGGCACACGTTTTAGACCATTCCAATGAAGGGATTCCTTGTAAGTAACGAGATTGCGGCACTTCTCAAGCACCACCATGTCGACCAACATGAATCTCCTGCTGACAGCTTTACAGCTGTCAGTAGGAGACAGCGAACTTTAAACGCCCGTATCTCTTAAACCATAGCGGTTTGAGAGATACGTTTTTTTGCATATAGCTCAGCTTTTTAAGCTCTTCTATATGCAAAAAACTTTTTTTGAACATTACTAACACTTTAAGCCTTAATAAAGCTTCTTTAAAATAAATAAATAAATAATATTTAAGATTCAGTATGTGAAAAGAGCCTAAGTTGTGCTGGCAAAGATTGGTAATCAATGAAAATAGCACACATTGTGTTTTATATCTCCTTCAAATATGTGAGCATTTGAAAGAATAAGTTATTACAAGTAAGTACTAACAATTAGTAATAATGTCTGTGTTTCTCCTCCCGCAGGGTTTCATTTGATAGTGGCTGGAAACTGAAATATTATTCTCCGATGAAGGGGAAAATGCTCCTATCTCTTTGCCTAATGCTAGTGGCAGGTAAGAAAGCTGCTGTGATAAAATGATCATTGAATAAGAAGTATAAAAAAGTTAGAATAAGTAAAGTAATATAAAAACATGGGTATGTATAACTTCTTGCCGTTGTTATAAAATGATCATTGAATAAGAAGGCTAAAAAAGAATAAGTAATAAAGTAATATAAAGCATCTGGGTATGTATAATGTTTTGCATCAGCTGAGTGACACAGCTGTGAAGTCTATCATCTATTAGTACTCCTACATCTTTCTCTAATGAGGATTCCCCAAGTAGTTTGCCATTTAGTGTATATGTAGCATGTTTGCTTCTATAGCCCAAATGCATTCGTACATTCATCTACATTGAACCTTATCTGCCACTTTTATACCCATTCACTCAGTTTATCCAAATCTTTCTGCAAAGATAAACAACTGCTCTGTATGTATTTCCTTACACAGTGTTGTGTCATCAGCAAAGGCTGAGAAATTAATTTCAATACCCTCTTCTAATCATTAACCCTTTGAGTGCCAGAGGGGTACGCAACGCATTGCCTTGCAATGCGTTGCGTACCCCTCTGGCACTCAAGGGGTTAATATACAAGTTAAAAATGATTGGTCCCTGAACCCTGTGCACCCCACTTACAACTTTAGACCAACTTGAAAATGTTCCATTTACAATAACTTTGCTCCTCTTACTCTTATTTCCCAATGGTATATATTGACACATATATATATAAGACCATTTTAAACAAATTACATCTTTCTTTGTGCATTTTTATGTTGGGGCACATGCATTTCCCATATCTGTACCTTGGGTTTGAAAGAAAACTGATCTTTGAAGACAAGCAATTCATTTTCAGGATAAATTAAATGTATGTCCAAAAATCATAATCATTTTTAGATATAACATCCTGATTGAAAGCACTTGATATGCATCTAACATAGATATATTTTAGATTTTGTAAGGGATCCCCAAAAATCTCTTATAATTCTTAGAATCATTCAGTTGTTTCATAGTTTGCATAAGGCAGATCACCACATTCCCCCCTTTGTCTGTTGGTGTAATAATCACATCATTCCAATTAATGATATCCAATCATGCTAGTAGTGATTTATTCTCATGCCTACTTATATTTCTGTTGATAGTAACATCAATAGATCTCTCATTACCAGATCAGTAAAGGATTGTATGGCTGGGCAAATGCTGATAGGTAGAGTAAAAGAACATTCGTTTTAGGTTTGCAAAGCGTTGCGTACCCCTCTGGCACTCAAAGGGTTAAATCTGAGAGTTTGCTTTCCAAATTTTCAAATGATGTCATCAAATTTCTGATCCAAAATCAGTGTGAGTTTATACAGTGACTTTCTCTGCAAACTCACCTCCAAGATCTCATTGATGTACTCTCATGAATGATCTGACTATTTGTGTGTTTGTCTTTTGTGTTATGTATTTGGCAAGCCAGATTAACCCCCTAAGGACCAGCCGCACGCAGGCGGCCTGCATTTAAGGACCGCCATTTTTTTCATTTTTTTTTTTTTTAATGCATTCTGAGTCAGTGCTCCCTGAATGGCGTGCAGCTGCATGGGGAGTCCTGAAATCCATGACAGTTCTGGCACGTCATGGGTCCTTATTAGTGTTGAGCGAGCACCCCGATGCTCGGGTGCTCGGGTGCTCTGACCGAGCACCCCCTGAGGCTCGAGTGCTCGGCCGAGCACCCGAGCCCCATTCAAATGCATGGGGCGACACGAGCATTACACCAGGCACCCCCTGCTCTGATGAGGGGAGGGTGCCTGGTCAATGCCCCCCTTCATCTCCGATATGCCCCCTTCATCTCCGAATGCCCCCTTCATCTCCGCAATGTCCCCCTTCATCTCCGCTATGCCCCCTTCATCTCCGCTATGCCCCTCTTCCACAATGTCCCCCTTCATCTCCGCTATGCCCCTCTTCCACAATGTCCCCCTTCATCTCCTCTATGCCATAGAGGAGATGAAGGGGGACATTGTGGAAGAGGGGCATAGCGGAGATGAAGGGGGACATTGTGGAAGAGGGGCATAGAGGAGATGAAGGGGGACATTGTGGAAGAGGGGCATAGCGGAGATGAAGGGGGACATTGTGGAAGAGGGGCATAGAGTCTATGCCCCTCTTCCACAATGTCCCCCTTCATCTCCGCTATGCCCCTCTTCCACAATGTCCCCCTTCATCTCCGCAATGCCCCCTTCATCTCCGCAATGCCCCCGTACCTCCAGTCCCTGGTGGTCCAGCGGAGCGTCTTCAGATCTGTGCCTCTTCCGGCACAGATCCCCGCCACCCGAACATGGCGGGCGAGCACATGGCGGTACTCGACGAGTACCGCCATGTGCCGAGCAGAGCGATGCTCGAGCCGATCCGAGCATCGGCCGAGCACGCTCGCTCAACACTAGTCCTTATCTTATGTCAACCCATGAGGTGCCAGGACCGTCATGGGTCCTTAATGGGTTAAGCCCCTGTATTTATATATTTACTTACTGATTTTATTTTTTCCAATAAAAGTTACGTTTTAGCATAATTCAATTCTATTTCTCCCATAGCTTGACCTAGAAATAGCCTAGAGTGCTAGTTTCACAAGTTACCCTTTCCTCTTATCTACTATTTACAGTTTCCCCTGCTGTACCTTCCCCAGCCCTTTATATACATTAGCTAGTGGATCATTTGGAGAAATAGCATTTTGTCCTAGAAAGCTCTTACAGTGTATATTTAAACACGTAGAGACACACACACACACACACACACACACACATATATATATATATATATATATATATATATATGTATTTATTTATTTCCCCTTTGCACCAAATACCATTGTGACAGTTTTGAAACAGCTTGTTTTTAGGGATCCATCTTTTAACTTCCTGTATTACTGTCTTCAGCTGTGATACATTTGAATTTTTAGTGTAGATTATATTGTTGTCTGTATACATGTACACAGAAGATGCTTTGGAAACTTTGGGTAGATCATTTATAAATATGGAGAATAGAAGAAGGCCAAGAATGGAGCTTTGGGGAACCCCACTTGTTTCTTTGAGTGGAAGGGAATTATTGTTAGCAATAGACACATATTGTGTTCTGTCTGATAAAAAGGATCAGTACCAGTTTGGAGAATGATTACCCAGTCTTGAACTTTAGACCTTATTTATGAGAATATTACAACTTATTGTACCAAAGTCGTTGCAAAATCAAGGAAAATATCTCAAGAAACTTCACTATTTTCTACACCACTCTGGATATCATTACGTACTTTTAGGAGAGCTGTGACTATTTAGTGATGTGAATGAAAGCCTTATTGAAGCAGGGAAAATAAGCTGGGAAGTCAGTAATACTTACCGTAAAATCTCAGGTATAATACGCACAATTTTACCCCTCTTCACCTTATGTGAAGTGGGGGGTGCGTATTATACCCGAGAGATTTTTGCCGAATAAAAAAATATATATATATTAGAGCTGCCAGCTACCCTCCTCCATCCCCCGGCGCAATCCTACATTAAAATAAGACTTACTTGGTGATATAGCTCAAGCCATTCAAGTGCTACATGTGAAAAAGCTCCCTCTCATCTTCCTTGCAAGAATGCCGCCCGCTTCCTTTAATGGGTTTTCAGGACCTACCGCCTCCAGCCAATGGTAATGCCCTGTGAGGATCTCAAGGTCCTCACAGGACAATACCGCAGGAGGAAGGTCTTGGTAGTCTATTGAAGGAAGCGGGCGGCAAATGCAAGAATGCCGCCCGCAAGGAAGATGAGAGGGAGCTTTTTCACATGTAGCGCTTCAATGGCTTGAGCTATATCACCAAGTAAGTCTTATTTTAATGTCAGATTGCGCCGGGGGACGGAGGAGGGTAGCTGGCAGCTTTAATATTTTTTTGTAGTAAGGGGGAAAACAAGGGTGCGTATTATACATAGGCACTCTTGTTTTCCCCTAAAATCTTGGGTACAATATACACCTGCGTATTATACACAGGTGCATATTATACCTGAGATTTTACGGTACATAGTTGCACGTGGACACATTTTTTCAGGACTTTAGATAATGTGGGGAGTAAGTATATTGGTCTGTAACTTGCTACCACATTTTTATCACAACTTTTGTGGATAGGCACAACTCTAGCCACTTTTCAAGCTTTAGGCAAATACCTGGATGACAAGAAGGCATTAATTAGGGCCTTAGTAGGATGAGCAGGGGCCGAGGCATGCAAAGACACCATATTAATTTATTATATTAGCCCCCATTAAATACTTCTCACGCTGAACATGTTCAGTGCATGTTTCTACTTCAGGGAGGGGACTCATTCAAGGAAGTAGTACCCCTCTGGCACTCAAAGATATTTTTTATACCCTTCAAAACATTGGCCAGTTATGATAAGCTACTGTTCAAGTTCAGTAAAATATTGAGCTTTAGCTAGTTTGCTTTGCTTTGTGCAGGTATTCCGCAATTGTCTGTAGACACTGTGATCATTTCTTTGACAATGTCTAAGAGCAGAAAGTGAGTGGAGATGACAGATTCATACATCACCCCTACAATTTTACAGGTCTACATAATAAGATTGCGCTATGACAGCACAGATCAAACTGCTATTACAATTTATTAGCTAAGCCATTAGTGCTGGCTATTGAAATGTATTTAATAGTACCCCCAACAATGAAATATATCATATGGCATATCATGCAAAGACCCCATATTATTTATTATTAGACCCCGTTAAACACTCTTCATACCCCTTTTTAATTACTGGAACAATTTTTCTCTCCCAGAGGGAGGGTAGAGAAAAGGGTGTAAGAACCTCCTCCTTGTGCATGTAGTTTATTGATCTGCAGTATTCAGAACCCATATTATTTCTAAATAAGAATTTCCTCTCATCATTAATGAGGTCTATCAAACCCATATGATTTTTATATTTTTTAAAAAATACAAAAAAAAAACTTTTGTCCAAGATACAATATGGGTTCTCAGGCTGCCATATTATGAGCACTTTCCACCATAATTTCATCAGAATGGAGAGACGGGGGTGGGGGTAATCTTTCCCACTAAATTTCAGTAAGGGCATTTTGGCTTCAAATAAAAACACATTAAATATTTTTAACAATTAAGTACTCCGTTGCTGGTGCAGCTAGTCAAAACTAAACATGAAACGGAGGGTGGTATGGAGTTAGTTTATTTATATTTATGTAAGTTAAATGGGATAGTAATGTTTAAATTTCACTTTATTTAATATTGTAGGCATTAAAAAATAAGTAGATCTGTGTAAGTCTTATCTCTCAAACCTTTATGGTTTGAGAGATATAACTCACTAAAGCCCCCCCCCCAGACTACTTCACAAAAGTCTGCCATCTAGTTGACAGCAGGAGATTCCAGTCCTGGGATCAGCCTGTGGCTCTTCATCAGAACAGAAATCACGTGATTTTGAAATAAATACTTCATTGGAAAAGTCTACAAAGTGTGCCTGGTTTGCAAGCACACGTTGTAGACCGTTCCAATTAACTATTTATTTCAAAATAGCAAGATGTCGGCTCTGCTGAAGAGCCGCTGTCCAGTCAAATGACTAGAATCCGCTGCTGTCCAATAGATGCTGAAGCAGCCTGGAGGAGGGAACTTTAGCAAGTTATATCTCTCAAACCATAAAGGTTTGAGAGATAAGACTTACACATATCTACTTATTTTTTTAATGGTTGCAATATTAAATAAAGTGAAATTTAAACATTACTATCCCTTTAAAACCTCCCTTGCCAGTGTAGTTGGAATTTATTGCTGTGAAATGCTTTCCAAGGCAGTTCAGCAACAGAAAGGTTAACTAGGGGAATATGATTGTGGGAATGGAGGTTTCATAGTAGGATTAGACAGAATCTAGAGAGAGAGCCCCCAAAACACTACCACCACCCCAGCTCCTGGTTAACTCTTACTGATCTAGAGTAAGTAAGCAGGGACTTACTTGGTCTGTTTGCTTCCTGCTGCCTTCAGTGCCTCAGTCTGGGGACTACATGGCAAACCAAGTGTTCCCTTGACAGAGTTACCGAATTTTACAGCTGCTCACGCAACACCTGATGTGCCTAGGAATGTAATAGATTTATGTTTTGTTTGGGAAAATCTCCAAAAATAAAACATGACCCATCAAAAGCAAAATTAATCTGAAATGGAATATTTGTGTATTTTAGTAGTTTCACACAAACTGTAAGCTTTAAAACAGAATATATTTTATAAATACTAAATATTTTATAAAGTGTAAAGTCTATATTGGGTATTAGCATGGAATTCTGGATCAAACCAAATGCACCACAGAGGACAAATAAACATTTCCATTGATTCATGTGACCCCTTTGCCTTGATGGCTTCTCTAGCATTGAAGGGAATAAAAGCCCAATTTAAATAAGAATATTAATTTGTCCCCTATGGCAAGTGATTTGCCCTCGAATTTCTCCTCAAAACCTAGCACAGGTCACACAGTCACAGCATTGTTACAGCACAGCTTTTAATAACACTATACTAAATTTATAATGTTAAGATCACTTTACAACTATGGTGCAAACAACAAATTTACCTATTTGCTATTACACCAAATAGGTATGACTTATGTAATCTACATATTAATTATATAAACACTTTTTTGTTCACAGCTGCAGTAACTTCATTACCAACACCAGCAACAGCAGCCACAACTTTAGAAGAACCAAAGTCCACTGTCATTCCCACTACAACAGAAGCACCAACAACAACAGCTGCTCCCACAACTACAGAAGCACCAACAACAACAGCTGCTCCCACAACGACAGAAGCACCAACAACAGCTGCTCCATCAAATACAGAACAAAAAACAACAACAATTTCTGCCCCCACAAATACAGATGACCAAAAGACTGTCTTCCCTAATACAACAGAATCACTGATAACAACTGTTGCCTCCACAACTACAGAAGAATCAACGACAACTGCCCCCGCAACCATAGAAACACCAATAACTGCTGGCCCCACAACAAGCAAAAAAACAATGAATTCTGCCCCCAAAACTACAGAACCAAAAACAACTACAATGACTGCTGCACCAACGACTACAATAGAACCAAATACTGTTGTCCCTACTGCAACAGAATCACCAATAGCAAGTGTTGCCCCCACAACCACAGAAGACTCAACAACAGCTGCCCCCGCAACTGCAGAAACACCAGTAACTGCCGGGCCCACAACAAGCAAAAAAACAATTAATTCTATCCCCACAACTACAGAACCAAAAACAACTATAATAACAGCTGCCCACACAACTACAGAAGAACCAAAGACTGTTGTCCCTACTGCAACAGAAACACCAATAGCAACTTCTGCCAGCACGGCTAAAGAGGAACCACTAACAAGTATTTCCCCTAAAACAACAGAAGAACCAATAAATGCAACTCACTCAGCTACAGAAGAACCAATGACCACTGCCTCCATTACCGATGAGTCAAAGACTGCTGTTCCTACTACCATAGGAGCACCAACAATGACTGCAGCCCCCACAACTACAGATGAGTCAAATACTGCTTTGCCCACTAGTAGAGGAGCACCAACAATGACTATTGCCTCCACAACTACAGAAGTTTCTGTAATGACTTCTGCAGTTACAACTGCAGAAGTACCAAGGATGATCACAACCCCCACAATTGCAGAAGCACCAACAACAACTGCTACCCAAAAAACTGTAGAAACACCAGTGGAAACTGTCACCACCACCATAACTACAAAACTAGAAATTACAACTGCTTCCCCCACATCTACAGAAGCACCATCTGCAGCTGCTGACCTTACAACTACAGAATCATCATCAACAACTGCAGCCCTCACAAGTACAGCTGCACCAGTGACAACTGCCACCCTCACAACTATGGCAGAACCTGCAAGTAATGTTGTAACAACCACATTTCCAACAGATCCAATAAAAACTGCTGCCCTCACACATACAGCAGAAACAAAAACAACTGTTGCTCTCACAACTATGTCAGAACCTGCAACAAATGCCAAACCCACAATGACAGCAGAACCAGTGACAACAGAAATAACAACTATAACAGAAGCAACAACAACTGCTTCACCCACAGATACAGCTGCACCAACAACTGCTTTAGCACAAAGAACTGAAGTAGCAACAACTACAAAAGTACCACAAAAAACAACTATGACATTTAACATAACATTGCATTTGTCGTACAAAATCACAAATTTGTATTTCAATGAAAGTCTTTCTGATCTTGAATCTATTTATTCACAAGAAATCAGAAATAACATTGAATCTTGGGTAAGTTTTTCAAATTAATGTCACTTTTTCCTATTTAACCAACCTGTGAGTAGTTAGAATTGGTGCAGGTGACTCATAAAATCATTTAGTACTTAGCTTGAATCACTTCACACAGGTGATTTATAAAAATTAATTTGAACCATTGGATGCTAGATAAATCACATATTCATTAAAGTGTTATTTGCCAGCATGGAGAAGATAATGCATTTAAAATGAGAAAAATCTCAAGTTACTATAATGCAAGCTGAGGAATGGGACATAGAAGATATAATTGCAGATAATTGAAAGGTACACAAAGAACTGCAGGTTAAACTACCTAACTGAAAAGAACAGAGGGACTTTATAACTAATATGCCCGCATCCAAAAAGGTCAGAAATTACCCTTACAATGCCAGTAATTGTATAAGAAATGTGTCTGAAATCAGCAAGTTAATATCTAATGGGTGTAAAAGACAAACCAAGATGGAAATGGAGAATTCTTATTTAACTTTAAGGGCCTTATGGACAAAAGGAAAAGGGAACAATTCTGGAGAAATGAACTGCATCATAAGGAAGAAATAGTAATTCACAAATCTGCTCATTGATTTAAATAGGGCCTTTAATATTTTGAATGCTATACAGGTCCCATACACAGTGAAGCAATATGTTAGAGATCTCTGTAGCATTCAAGAGTTCTAAAGCCACATTTAAGTCAATGGGAAGTTGTATTTGTCCTTATAGTGCAGTTAGATGGCCCCAAAATTCATTTGATTTTCTTTTGTGTATAAAACTCTAAAGATCACATTTTCCTGCCTAGTATTTTATTATATTTCTTGAAGAAAAAAAAAACATAAAAAAATAATTATGAGCACCTAAGCAGATATAGGGGCGGACACAGGGGGATTATGCATGTGAATGCCTGACACTTTACCTTAGGAAGCAAGAGATATGTTCAAAGCACTGCTTCACATTGGTCTTCTCCAGACAGGATATTCTGCCTACCTTCATAGGCTGCATTAATGAAATAAAAATCCTTCAGAGCCTCTCATGGAACTGTACACAGCAACTTCTACATCTGATGCGGCCTTAAAGGATTAGCACATTTTTATTATGATGAAAAAATATATATTCTGCTGAGTAAAGCAAGGGTTCTCCCACTGATGGCAATTGCTTTACTCATATGTTAGTCAATTTCAAACTATCAGTCTATTATAGAACTATAGCCAGTGGTTCACCTCTCCCATAGAATACAATATAATGATCAAGGGACAGCAGGTGGCACTGCTGCTTACAGTTTAATTATTTGTGTGCCAGAGAGGTATCTGTGTTGGATAACTCTCTGACACTCAAAGGGTTAAAGGGATAGTAATACTTCCAAATTACTATCCCCATTGTTGTAGCCACTAAAAAACTGAGATGAATGAGACCAGAGGCATCTCTCAAACCTTTATGGTTTGAGAGATATCTGCTTTCAAAGTTGCCTCTTTTTGGCTTTTCCCCTGATGTCAGCGTTCTAGCTGAGAACAGGGGAATCCTCTCCTGGGATCAGCCAGCGGCTCTGCAGCACAGCGGAGATTGCGTTAATAAAAAAGAAATCCTTTACTAAAAAGGTCTTCTACGTGGCCTTGATTTGCAAGCACACGTAGAAGACCTTTTAAGTTAAGGATTTCTTTTTTATTAACATGATCTCGGCTCTGCTGTAGAGCCTCCACCGGTCCCGGGACTGCATTCCCTTGCTGTCAGCTAGAATACTGATGTCAGGGGAGAGGGAACTTTGAAAGCGGATATCTCTCAAACCATAAAGGTTTGAGAGGTGCCTCTGGTCTCATTTAACTCAGTTTTTTAGTGGCTACAACATGGGGGATAGTCATTTTGAAGCATTCCTATAAAAAGCAACAGGTTGAACTTTGTTAACTTTAATAACATTTGACTGATGCAGCAGCAGCTATTATTACACAGATTGACAGCACTTGGGTGATTTCACAGCACTTGAATTGCAGCACTTGGGTGATTTCACAGTACTTGGGTGAAAACATGTATGTGCAATGCACAGAATCTGAGCCAAACCAGTGCAGAAGGGTTGTGCTACTTATGACGATATGTGAATATCAGGTATATCTTACCAAGTTTTATTTTAATGGAAGGTGGAGAGAAGAGAAGGGTAATAGAATATATAGATTTAAAATTTGCAAATACAGTTGTTGAGGACAACAGTTCCCATCATCCTCCAACAAGCCAATGGCTGGTCGGGCATGATGGGAGTTGTAGTCTCTGACAGAAGTTTATCCAACAACTAACTACCCCTGTAACAGAGTAGTAAAGATAGTTTGCACAACTACAAGGAACAGGAGAGACAGTGGGCCAAAGAGTAAAGAATCCAACCTATATAACAGTTTTTGAGGATGATGTACAGTGGAGAACTGGAGTGGTTCTGGGACAGATACAAATTCCCATTGATTTATATATGGCTCTTAACTTCTTCAATGCTTGAGAGGTTTCCAGTGCATTGCAAAATAATGCTTTGAAGACCTTTCTAGGATTGAGGGCATTAAAAGTACCATTTAAAGCGGAACTTTCAGATAATAGCCAGTAGCCATGCATTCATTAAATGCATGGCGACTAGCTTGAAAATAGATGTCTTACCGTAAAAAGAATACATGTGTCTAAAGGAATCTGTCCTGTTTCGGGACTGATGGGCAGGTTAGTGCAGTCTGTGAGGCTGCGCCGTCAGTCCCTTCCGGTGACCATATGGTGCAAAGCAGTCTACTCTATGGAGACCAGGACTGACGGAGCATGCGCACAGACAAGATGTCTGCGATCTAACCTCAGTTCCGGTCTCCAAACAGGACGGATTCCTTTAGACACACGTATTTTTTATGGTAAGACATCTATTTTCAGGCTAGTCGCCATGCATTTAATGAATTCATGGCGACTTGCTATTATCTGAAGGTTCCGCTTTAAGTCAAATACAATATGGGTACATTTTATTATAACCTGTGGTGCCACTTGTTTGCTCCAGAATACTCTAGTTTTCCTTTGTACATTAGCCACACTAAATAATTGCGATGTTAGTTGGGAATGTAGAATTTTTTTGTTTTGGGGGTTTTTACAACATAGAACTTAGAAGGAAATGTATAAAAAGTGTTCTTAGTGTATGTTTAAGAATTGTAACTAAACATGCTGCCCCCCACACAGTTAATACTCGACATGCTGTCCCCCCCACACAGTTAATATTCAACATGCTGCCCCACCACAGTTAATATTCAGTATGCTGTCCCCCACAGTAAATATTCAACATGCTGCCCTACACAGTAATATTTGACACACTGCTCCACTCATTCTATCCCACCCGGGAACACATTACCATATATTACCATATACATGATGGCTCTCATTAGCATGAGAGCAACTGTGTGCATATCTTAAAAAATGCACAGAATGCAGAATCTCTAGTCCAGCACTAAGCGCTGTTTTGTTGTTTTTTTCTTTTAAAGAAATCAGACCTTGTGGGGGGCTTCTGATCCCCTCCTGATGATTCCCTGGCATACATCACCTATCCAATATGACAGTAGGACAGGTGATCAATGTGCTGACCAGGAAGGCTTGAGTGGGGCAACATGTCAAATATTACTGTGTGGGACAGCATGTTGAATATATATTAACTGAGTGGGGCAGCATATTGATTACTAACTGTGATGGTGGGTAGCATGTCGAATATTAACTGTGTGGGGGCAGCGTGTTGAACATAAGTATTGTGGGGCAGCATAAGGAATATCACCATTGTGCGTTAGGCCCACATACAGTGACTCACCCCCCACCCAGCCTTGTTCCCTTGCCCAGGCAGTCTCCATGGGGATTTGTGGCTACCAGTAAGCAAAGGAACAAGGCTGGGGGGGGGGGTCAGACAGTGTGCATGGGGACATGTGGCTACCAGTGGACAAGGGAACAAGTATATGCGTGAGGCACTATACGTGGGGTCTACGGCTCCCAGTGGGCAAGTGAACAAGGCTGGGTGACAGCTGGTAACCACAAGTCCCCATATACCTGCCTGGCCCCTGGCCTTGTTACCTTGGTAGTGCACAACATGTATAAGTTTGAAATATGATACAGAGCTGAGGGGATGATTGTGTACAGCATGGTGTACTTGTTTAACCCTTTGAGTGCCACAGGGGTGTGCAATACACATCATTATGGCACTCAAAGTGTTAAGGATGTGATGCTTTGTGTGGTGCTGAAAGATCCTCTCCACTCCCCTACTGAGCAAATGTGGAAGCAGAGAGAATGTTCTCAGATTTCAGCTTTGTCTGGTGATGTGTGTGGGAGAACATCCCTTCCACATTGCCAGCCCTTAGACAACCCTCCATTTTCATGATTGCTTGAGGGCACTTACTGCATATAAAACTACAGGGAGATCCCAACTTCGCAAGGCTCAGGTTGGAGAAGTTGAGACTGTGAACTCCAAAAGCAGAAGCTGCCATCAGGATTTAGTGCATGTGGTGAAGAGCGACATTAACATCTTGAATGTGAAATTGGCTCATTATTCTACATTTCCATATGGAAATAACTCATTATGTTGTATTCCATATGGAAATAGGCTATTGTCCACGTGATGAGTGAAAATTCATAAAACTATCGGAGGCATGTCTGATTAATAATGATGTGGGGAAATTTTTGTCAGATTGATTTTGATTTGGGCAGATTTTTGTCAGATTAATGGGGATATGATATTGAAGACAATAAGAGTCCTCTTCTATCTTCAGTGCATATCCTCCCTGGTGTTAAGATTTAATTTCTAAAACTGTTTTTTTTTATGTCGCAATTAGGGAATTTCTTTCTAAATACATTATGGCACAAAACTTATTTGGCCAAGAAAATTTCTATTGCACTTTTCAAAAAACTCAACTGACTGGAGTTAGAACTCAGTGAAAATGTTGCTAAACGTTTATACATATCCTTATGTCTCTTTGCGACAATTTTATAGACACTTTATTTATAACTCTAGTTCTATAATTCTCCTCCTACATTCTCTACAGAACAGAAATGTGGTAAACTTGTTAAAGACAGGAGAACCATTTTTTGTTAGCCCAAAGGTTAAAACATTTTGTTCTGTCTTTAGCTCCTTTCCTTTTGCTTTACACATATAGGTAAATTCATCTGTCACATTAATGTTATGTTACGCAACAATCGTTATCATTTTCTCCTGCAGGTATTCCAAAAGCTGCATGAAAAGAATCCATCCTGTTCAAGTGTAAAAACCATTGAGTTCAGGTAAAGACAAAATAATGTGTTAGCTGCATTATTATGTGTCTGCAAGACTAGAATTGCACCATTTGGCAAACATGGGTCATGTTATAGTGAAACCATATTGAAATAATTTATAAAACACTGTCATGACATATGACAGTATTTATCCACATTTTACTGTGGTGGAAACCTTTGACTTCACCCTAAATCTCTGAGTAACAACCAAGCCATTAGCCTCTTTAAATGACAGAGGTAGTATTTTATCAAGATATGAAAGAAATACCCTGCAAACAAAAATATCACCATGAAAACTCATTTGGCTTATGTTTACACCATAAACAGACCTCTGAGTGCTACATAATTTTATTGTCAAAACTGAGACATTAGCTACACAAGGCTTGGTAAAATTAAAAATATGATAAAAATCCTAATCCTGATCCCTAATCTCAATCTCAGTTTCCAAATCCTAACTCTGAAGTCTAATCCTAAATTCTAATCCTACCCCAAACATGTATCCTACCCTACATTTATCCTATCTTAACTCTATCACAAAATGATATTCATATTAAAGAGCTAGTCCCATTTATTTTGACTTTATTCCGCTACATCAAGTCATATTGCTAATACCTTTTATTATTTTTTTTTATACTTAACCCTGAAATCAAAGTTAGTGGTACAATGTTTCATTGTCCCTGCTGCTGGAAAAGACTGAATGGAATGAGTTTATGGAGTTCTTTCCCTCTATTTATCACTTTATGTCCATATATGGATCCCTTTGAGGTCTTACTTCTACCACCCAACCTTTATTGTTTTCTACCACACACCCTGGTCTTTATGTGGCCCCCCCCTAACCGAAAACAACTTCCCCAAACCTGACCCGCAACCGTGCATACCTTCATTCTATATTTCCTGGAGATGGTTCAGCATTCTTAAGAGCCCGAGCTAAAATTTGTATCTTGACTTAACCTCAGAGCCTTAACACTTTTACAGAATTACAGAAAACATGTAATAAATGTGTACAATCAGAATGCCACATTTCTCATAGGCACATTGATATACAATATGTATAGGTGCACATAAGTGTGTTACTTTCACAGACCCCATTTTAGTAATAAAGCATATCAGTAAGCACAATTTTTATTTTCAAGGAGATAACCAAAATAAACTAAACATGATTTTGAAGGAATAATACCTCAAAACTGCAACCAAACTCATGAAAATACATTTTACAATAGTGACTTTGGGTCAAATGTTTTTGCAAATAATGCCTCAAATTGTGCCTCAAAACTGACCAAACACATTGTGATCTATAGACCCATCTCAAATAACTTGAAATCCCCTGTTCGATCACCAGAGCTTGCAATTAACAAGAAAACTAACTCATGTTACATGCAATCAATAAAAACTGACCCAGAGAGCCCACATTCATCTAGCTAACCCACAGACATTACTTCATACTAACATAAACAACATATAACAGACAGGGAGGAGCTTGAAATTTAATGTCTGTGTTTGTTTATTTTTTCCTTTTATTAGTTTTTTTTTACTTTTCAAACTATTAACAGTGAAATCAGCCCTGACTTCCCAGGAAATTCCTCAGTTCATGGGGAGTGGTGATAGGTCTAATGAGACTCTGATCTCTCTCACTATATATTGATGTGATCAGCTTTCTCACTAAAAGCTTTGGCTGTCAGCCTGTGGCTATGCCATTCAAAATTGTGATCAGCTGTCAGTGAGAGAGCTAATCAGAGGAGCTCTGATTTAGAAGAAGTGATGATCATGAGCTCATAGACCCTCATCTCCACTCTCATCAGGATTTGAAATCAACCCTGTGACTGCTAGAGGGATGTCCAATGCAATGCAAAGTATCACTCTCAAACTCACATGGGTTAAGTTGACTCTGTTCATTGGGGATGAAATTTCACTTAAGACCATGTTGGATGACCACCGTCCCTTCCTTATGCCCTCCCCTTCCCACTGTGTGGATTAACTGCCTTATTGAAGTAGACAATTAATAAAGGTGTCCAAAGACACTCCCTGCCTCCTTAGTAGTCAACAGAGTTCCCAGAAACTGGATTGAGTGGAAGCCTCAAGGAAGCCAAAACGCATCAAATATAACAAAAAATAGGACACCTTCTTCCCAGAGCCTCACACACAATACATAACTGTGTTTATATGAGTAAGAAGGCAGAGAGTGCATTTGGACAATAGTATTTATTGCCTACCATGATCAGGTAAGCAATCAGCAGCATTAGGAACCTCAATATGCCCCCAATCAGTTCTGATATAAAAAGTAAATATTAAACATATTAGGGGCATGTTTACCTATAATAGTCATTCCTTGGAAGAACAAAAATGCTTAAGACAAAATATGTGTAGATGTATGTAGGCTAGGATGGAGATGTTTAAGTTGAGAACAGTAAATTAGTTTTATGAAGTAAAGATGACACTTTAGTAAAAGTAAAGTCTATGATACTGACTGAAATGTCTCATCCCACAGGTCAGGCTCTGTCATTTCTGGGAATAATGTTACTTATTCAAATGTAACCAATGAAACTGCTCCTTCTGGGGAACAAATGATAATTGATTTCAAGGAGGTATTAGCATCACACAATTACACAATTGGAGAACTGGAGATTGATCCTGAAAGTGTTTCTTATGAAGGTAATTTCTGTTTATCTCTTAACATACAGACTTTGTTACTAATTTTAAGATAGTGACCAAAACACTACTCCTTATGAATAGAAGAAAACTGGAGACATTTTGAGGCAAACCATGTAGGAACAAATACATTCCCATTGATTGAAATGGGACTTTTAACCCATTAAAAACTAGAATGGTCTCCAACATAATAATTTGCAATGTGTTAGAGACCTCGCTAGCATTCATTTAGTTAAAGGAACCATTTATGCCAATGGCAAATTTGGGAGATTTCATTGGTCCCCCCATGTGTAGTTGATTTACTCCAGAATTGCTCCACTTTGGCTTCATACATATGGCTCACAGGATACTGAAGATAATTGTTTATAGTGAAGGATACAACACACTTCCCTCCATCAGAGATACTTTCCAGTTCTAAAGTATTAGACAGACAATTTAGTCCTTCTTTTAGGTCAATAACATCTGGAACCTTCATCCAAATGTATCATGAGCATATATATATATATACCAGGTAACTTGAAGGAAATACAGTAAACCATTGCTCATGAAATGATGCCTGACCTCATTGCATTGTACAGGGCTAGACAGCAGTAGCATTATTTCAATGTATATTCTTGTACAAAACAACATAGAATATCATTTCCATGTGCCATGGAGCAAGCATTGTTTGATTGTGAAATCTACTATTGATTACATATATTGAGAACAGAGAGACAGGTACACAAGAGGAGGCTGACTTGTGTTCAAAGCTAATACATGACTTGGAGCTTATATTTTTATATAAGACGGCTGTTATAGGTAATTATTTTGCGGAGGGAAAGCCTGCCCAAGCCTTCTTTATTCTCCTCCTATGGACATGTACCAAGTGTGTAACTTTGATACAAAGTTATTGTAGGGAGCAGTTTATTTTGTGGCCTCTTTCCACCATTTTGTATGTCATACTTCTACAAATTGACATGGGAATTTACTGCCTTTAAGCTCAGCAGTGCATTATGCACATATGGGGATTGAAATGTTTATTTCTGTTTACTGTATGTTCAAGAATTCAGTACAATTATTCAATAACATGCATAAAATGTAGAGGTAATGAAATACTAAATAAAACTTAGGTTTAGATATGTATTAGCATTTCATGCATACCAACTCCTTTTGTGTATAACCAATGGCTCATAGTGTCATTATAATTTAGGATGTATACAGTTCTAGATCAAGCCAATTGTACCATCTGGGGTAGTGGTGGTGGTGAGAGTTTTGTAATAGCTCAAGGTGATTTTATAAAATTGGCTTTTAACCCCTTGAATTTTAGATAGGCCTCCAGCTTATTGAAATACAAGGTATTGGATACCTCTCTAGCATTCAAGGGGCTAAAACTCCCATTTAAGTCACTGGTAATTTTGTGCCCTGTGGTGCAGATGGTTTGCTCCAGAATGGCTCATCTTTTTGAATTCTGCATATGGTTTGTTGTAAAAGAAGAGTGCAAAAAAAGAAGAGTGCAAAAAAGCTGTTTTTAAAGGTTAAATTTGTCAGAGAAAACTAGCATGTGAAACTAGCCATTAAAAACACTTTCAAAAGAAAACCAGTAGATAATAATAATAATAATAATATACAACCTCCCTGGAATCTTTCCTATTATATTTCTAGGACATGGTTGTTCAGTCTGCCCAGCAAAGACACAGGTCCAGTTACACAGTCAGAATAGCTGGACACCTTTGTGGAACAATGTGTATCTTTCAGTATATGTCTGGGTGGACAATGCTCTGTCCATAGGTGTCCTCCATATAAATTTAGGGGCTGGGCGGGCTGGCCTGGGAGTCATATTATGGCTTTGCCCCCAATGGAAAACTTTCTGTGGACGCATCTGTCACTGCGGCAGTTGCTGGGTGGCATTGTGGCCTGTGTAAGTGGGCTCTTCAACTAGTATGTATATATATATATGTCACAGTATTTGAAGACTCTCAGACTTAAGGTTTTGGTAAAAACGTAACTTTATTGAAAAAGTTAAGGCAATCCCCGTAGGGTTAAACATACATAACAATACAACAACAATAGATAGAATAGGCTCTACCGGCCTTGCCAATCATACCGGACAAGGCAACCCAAGTGACAGTAGCAATAACAGTAGGCTCTACCGGCCTTGCCTATACCGGGTAAGGCAACCGTGAGGTGACATGTACCGGTTCTACCGACCTTACCAATACCTGGCAAGGCAGCCCAAGGGAGACTGAGTATAGGCTCTACCGGCCCTGCCAATACCGGGTAAGGCAACCTTAAAGATGGTAATGACAAAGGTTCTACCGGCCTTACCAATACCAGGCAGGGCAGCCTGAAGGACACTGTTGATAGGCTCTACCGGCCCTGCCAATACCGGGTAAGGCAACCTTAAGGATGGTAACGTACAAAGGTTCTACCGGCCTTACCAATACCGGGCAGGGCAGCCCAAAGCGTAGACCAGCTGTCAGATGACTATGACAGCAGACAGGAATAGGAAAAATGGTCTAATCGCAGCAGAAGTCTATTGCCAGAAAGTATCGGACGACTGCATAAGGAAGCAGACAGCGATCTGTCCTCAGAATAGACAGTTCAGGAGCAAACCAACGTCCTCACGTTGGACCAACAGTAATGAGCGCAACCAGGTTAAATGGAGTAAACCAGCGTCCGCACGCTGGGACCAACTGTAATTCTCGCAACCAGGTTTAATGGAGTAAACCAGCGTCCGCACGCTGGGACCAACTGTAATTCTCGCAACCAGGTTTAATGGAGTAAACCAGCGTCCGCACGCTGGGAACAACTGTAATTCTCGCAACCAGGTTAATGGAGTAAACCAGCGTCCGCACGCTGGGACCAACTGTAATTCTCGCAACCAGGTTTAATGGAGTAAACCAGCGTCCGCACGCTGGGATCAACTGTAATTCTCGCAACCAGGTTAATGGAGTAAACCAGCGTCCGCACGCTGGGACCAACTGTAATTCTCGCAACCAGGTTAATGGAGTAAACCAGCGTCCGCACGCTGGGACCAACTGTAATTCTCGCAACCAGGTTTAATGGAGTAAACCAGCGTCTGCACGCTGGGACCAACTGTAATTCTCGCAACCAGGATAAATGGAGTAAACCAGCGTCCGCACGCTGGGACCAACAGTAATATCGTTACCAGGCTTAAAGGAGTGAACCAGCGTCCGCTCGCTGGGACCAACGGTAATTCTCGCAACCAGGTTTGATGGAGTAAACCAGCATCCGCATGCTGGGATCAGTCGACTAGAGCTGAAACGGAATAGTAACAATGTCGCCGGAGCGACAGAGCAAGAGCGAGAGCCCTGTACTCTAGCGGGAATCCACCGGAGCAAGTCTGATGCTGTGACAGGTGACCGGAACACTGGAACCACTGACGGAGAGCGAAACCGGCAGGAGAGGCGGGCAGGCCAGAGACTCAGGAACTCAGGAGGATTAACCCGCGAGGTGCTGGAACACAGGGACACCGGAACACTGGAACAATGGTGCACAGGAACACCGGAACACATGATCACTGGAACACTGGAACACCGGAACGCAGGAACAGCAGGCCCAGAAGCCTGACAGCAGGTCAGGACAGGTGAGGTCAGAAACATCACGAAAGGGCAACCTGGGAGTGCCCAACCAGGGTTTAAAAAGGCAGAATGAGGAGGGTTAATAGCAGGCAGCCAATGAGTATTTCTCAGCAAGTGATAGGCACCAGATAGCACGAATCACGGGCACTGTGATAATATATATATATACTAGTTGAACAGCCCGTTACACGGGCCACAGTGCCTCTGGCAGCCGGTCGCAGGACAGTAACGCGCAGCAGAGACTGCCCGCGCCATTGCTGATACAGAGCCGGACGGAGCGCCCAGCTCTGTATCAGCCGCGGCGCGGGCAGTCTGTACTGTGCATGACTGCCACACGCGCAGCAGTGTCTACTGCGCATGTCCGGCGTTACACACAACTTAGCGAATTATTATATAGGATATATATATATATATATATATATATATATATATATATATATATATATATACTACAGTTTGATGGCTAAGCCCTTTTGATGTGTTAATGCTACACTAAGAAGTGATACTAACCCCTCCTTTACTTTTGTAAGAAAGGTTACTGAATAAATGTGACCCCATTTACATAACAGTAAGTGAAACTATTCTAAATAGGAGTCTCCTTTTTAGAATAGTTTCACTTATTGTTAAGTAAATTGGGTCACACTTATTCAGTAACCTTCCTTACAACAGTAAAGGAGGGGTTAATATCACTTATTACTGTATCATTAACACATCAAATGGGTTTAGCCATCAAATAGTAGGCGTGAGAGGTCTTTCACACTTAGCACAGCAAGTTATACATTCTTGTACAGGTATCATTGTGACACATAAAAATGGAGAAAGAAGTTCATAGGAACATTATAAGTCAAATTTTAAAGGGTAAGGGTTAAAATGTGGAATGTGAACAATATATGTCGGATTTAAATGGTGAAAGAAAGTCATGGGAGCACTGTAGTCAAATTTTCAAGGGGAGCGGTTACATGTGCAATGTGAACAATATATGTCGAATTTAAATGGTGAAAGAAAGTCATGGGAGCACTGTAGTCGAATTTTCAAGGGAGAGGGTCTAAAATGTAGAATGTGAACAATATTAGTTGAATTAACGTGTTGAAAGAAATCACTGCAAGTCCACTTTTAAAAGGGGGGTTAATATGTCGAAGGGGGCACTTTATGTCAGATGTCTATGCTGTATACTGTATTCTGCACTGCTTTTGTTCAAACAACGATGGTTTTGAAACTGTCGTTATGGCTTCTACGCTTCAACCTCTGAGGAGCAGAATTTCCAACTTAAATTAACCACAAAACAGGCGGTAATACTGAGCATGAGTAATAGGATACTAATTGCACATTGTTTTTAGTTGTTTCCTATGGGCTTTTTTTGACTGGCAGTAAGTATAATTACCGCTGATTTTGTTTTCACAAGTCGAGGTAATAGGATACTAAAACCTGACTTTAAAAAAAATGCCTGTTTTATTTTTAGCGCTGGTAATAGAATCGAGCCCCCAAAGCCTACAAAATCCCTGACTTTGTGAAAGTTTACCTAGAAGAATTTCTACTGCTTTGAAGGAAGAGGGTGGCTACACCTAATATGAGTTGATTAGATTTTTCTTCTGATCACTCAAGGTGCATTTTGTTAATTGATAAAAATAAATAAAAAATAAAATATTAACATGCCTATTTTTGAAAGCATTCTTACTTTACAGCATTTTTTCACACCTGCCTAAAACTTTGGACAGTACTGTAAAATATATACAAAAAGTGGAGTAAGACAGCAAGATTGGGTCTTCTTATAGGTTAAAATCAGTTATTTATGTGGGTGAAATATTCAGTCAAATACAATGACTGTTAGGAACCAAAACATTAACCTTAATAAACATTTTAGTTTCTTTACCCATAATAATGTGGGTATATCCTATACAGCAGTACTTCCATTATCTTAAACACACACAATCATACACAAACACACACATACTTAACTCTACCTAACAGAGAAACTGCAATATTTAAAGGAGGAGCTGTAGAGCTATGGAAGTCATACTGAGAAACACGCTTGTCTTGGTATGAAGATTGTTGGCTGGGCATACCCACCACAGTTCTGGCTTTGGAATACTTTGTGAAATGCCTAAGGTACAACAATGACAAGAGTACTGTCAACTGAAAAATAAAAAAGCTACTGGATAATCAAATTGATGCAGACTGGATTGTTCACTAATGTTACATATTGCGTTCAAGAACTCCAAAGCACTCGGTGGGCAAAGTCTGACTCACAAAAGACCTCATGCTGATCTTCAGATTGGAAGAATGTCATTGACTGATCCCTTCGCATCTGAGAGCATTCTCCAAAGTGACACAGATGCACACTGTTAGTACATATATGGAGTACTCTCAAAGAGCCTGTATAGACACCTGGTTGTCCAACCGACATTAGACCATTTCTCCATAACGATCACCCTGCTCTGCTACAGCATGACAATGCTAGCCTACACAACACATGTTACGATTGACAACTTCTTACCATTGACAACACAGTGTTGTGACCCTACATGTTCCCCAGACCTCTCCCCCATGAACACATGTGGGGCCTTATGGGTCACCACCTACACCGAAATCCCACTATGTTCACCCTGCAGGAGTTGAGTGCATGAACTAACATTCCCAAAGAATTATTTAACCATCTTATTAACAGCAGGCCTATTGCAAAAGAATGTAGCTACTTATATCACCTCCAAAGGCGCACATACTAACTGCTGAATAAATCATTCTGTCATTCAGATATTTTGTCTTAAATTTTAATCATTTGTTTCTTATGTTGTTCACCATACACCATATTTCCAGTTGAACGCAAATCTTATATCAACTTTGTGGTGCATCAGTATTTTATTATATATATATATATATATATATATATATATATATATATATATATATATATATTGAGGTGAATAGGGATATTCACAGGATCTGATTTTGTCTGCATGGGAAGTTTCATGGAAATGGGGTTTTAATCTTTCCACCAAAAATTTCCCCTAATGGAAAATAACTTTGACACTTACCTGGAAAAGGCATTGTCACACAGACTTCTTTTCTCCCTGCATGAGCTCTGATGATCATGTGCTATGGTTAATGACATAATTAAGATGTCATGATACTCATGCTATGACACCAAGCATAATAGAAAGCATGCATGCACTGCACAATCACACACTTATTCACTTCAAACTTCAGAGAGGAAAAATCAACATAAGGGGTCTTCCCAATGAAACTCCCATGGGAGGTGGAAGTTCCTATGCTCTTTCTTTTTTGTCCTCTGTGAAAAACATTCTACACATGCCTCTAGGTGAATGTATATATACTTTATGTATGAAGTATGTGATCAGCGATCCCCAGACAGAGGCAACACTAGACAGAAAATGAGTACTCAGCTACTAAGCAGAGTTTGTATATGTGCAAATGCAATGACAGCTAGAGTTATATAGATTCAATCACAATGTTTTTATGATACATGCCTCCAAAGTGCTTGACTGTTAGCAGGGCTTATAATTTTAAGTCCTTTGCTACTAGTCAGACCTGAAAACTTACTCGCCACTGCAAGCCAAAACATACCCACCAGGGCTGCATTTCTACTCGCCAGGGCTAAATTTTCACTTGCCATTGGCTAGTGGCGAGTGGAAATTTTGAGCCCTGCTGTTAGTATATGTGTTTTACTTATGTGTATCAATTTTTTTCACTGCAGCACCTGATAATCAAACCACAACTGATATAATGAGCACAGCTGAGTCAAAAACATCAGTAACAACCACAGGTCTTGCAACAACGACAACTGCTTCAGCCACAACCACAGAACTTGAATCAACAACTGTTGCATCCACAATCACAAAACCTGTCACAGCAACTACCCTACCCACAACCACTTCTTCGCCTACAACCATAGAGCTACAAGTATCTACAACTGGTCCACATGCAACCAAAGAGTTTGAGATAACAACAACTGCACATCCCACAACTTCAGAGCTTGTAACAAAGACAACTGCTCCGCCTACAACCACAGAGCATCAAGAGTTGACAACTGCTTCACCTACAACCACAGTCCAACAAGAGTCATCAACTGAGAGTGAGTCAAGGCTTAAGTATTATATGATATTCCTTGAATTAATAATTTCATACCATTTTTCAAATAATGTAATTAACCCCTTTCTTATCAAAGACATCCTCAACACATTTCGATTCAAGGGGATCTCTCTGGCATTAAAGGGGTTGCTTATAGTGATGAGCGAGCACCCCAATGCTCGGATGTTCGGGTGCTCTGACCGAGCACCCCCTGAGGCTCGAGTGCTCGGCCGAGCATCCGAGCCCCATTGAAGTCAATGGGAGGACTCGAGCATTACACCAGGCACCCCCTGCTCTGATGAGGGGAGGGTGCCTGGTCCATAGGAAAAGGGCAGAAAAAGATGGAAACACTACAGAAATGGTTCAGGGACAGCATAGGGAGGATGTCTGGATGCACCTTGGACTCCAACATCGCTGCTGGGAACGATCTTTCGCCCGTAGTACGCCATTTTTACAGACTGACCATAAAACACACAAAAAGGAAAATAAAAACGACTTTAGGCGAAAAATTGTTACCAAACAATATTTGCTGTATATTTACTTGTATATCATCTGCAAATTATCCCAAAAATTTCCTTGGTTTTCGGAAGTGAGGCCATGATTAAGAGGGAAACGTGCGCAGAGGCAAATTCTCCCAAAAATTTCCTTGATTTTCAGAACTGAGGCCATGATTAAGAGGGAAACGTGCGCAGAGGCAAATTCTCCCAAAAATGTCCTTGATTTTCAGAACTGAGGCCATGATTAAGAGGGAAACGTGCGCAGAGGCAAATTCTCCCAAAAATTTCCTTGATTTTCAGAACTGAGGCCATGATTAAGAGGGAAACGTGCGCTGAGCTGACCATCTAAAACATTATGGGTGAGGGTCTGCTGCAGAGCTGACCATCCTAAACATTATATGCGAAGGCCCGCTAGTGAGCTGACGCTATAAAACATTATATGAGAGGGCCCGCTAGAGAGCTGACCCAATAAAACATTATATGAGAAGGCCCGCTGGTGAGCTGACCTATATAAAAATTGTCAAACAGGGCCCGCTGGTGAGCTGGCCCTATATAAAAATTATATCACAGGGCCCGCTGGTGAGCTGGCCCTATATAAAAATTATATCCCAGGGCACGCTGGTGAGCTGGCCCTATATAAAAATTATAGTACAGGGCATATGGAAGAGGAGGAGGAGGATGAGAAGATTAAGAGTCAACCATATACCCGTTTTTTGGGTGGAAGGGGTGAATGGGAATACAGAGTATTCCCATCATTGTAAATAACATATATAAAGTGAGTTTATGTTCCCCCGGGGCTTTCCTCCAGTGGAGTGGAGAAGTCAGGGGAAATCCAGGCCTTGTTCATTTTTATAAGTGTCAACCTATCAGCATTGTCGGTGGAAAGGCGGATACGCTTATCTGTTATGATGCCACCAGCAGCACTAAATACCCGCTCAGACAGAACGCTGGCGGCAGGGCAGGCCAGCACCTCCAAGGCGTAGAGTGCCAGTTCATACCACGTGTCCAGCTTGGACACCCAGTAGTTGTAAGGCACAGAGGGATCATTGAGGACGCTGACACGGTCTGCTACGTACTCCTTCACCATCTTCCAAAACTTTTCCCTCCTTGTGACACTAGGCTGCGCATCAGGGTGAGGGTGCTGGCGGGGTGTCATGAAGGTGTCCCACGCCTTGGAGAGTGTTGCCCTGCCTTTGTCGGAACTGCTGTGTGCTCCCCTTTTCTCCCCTTCTCGGTTGGCCAAGGTAGCACGTACTCTGCCGCCAGCGTTGTCAGATGGAAAATTTTGGAGCAATTTTTCAACAAGAACCTTCTGGTATTGCAACATTTTGCTTGTCCTCTCCACCGGAGGAATGAGAGATGAGAAATTCTCTTTGTAGCGGGGGTCCAGAAGGGTGAACACCCAGTAATCCGTGTTGTCTAAAATGCGTACAACGCGTGGGTCACGGGAAAGGCAGCCTAACATAAAGTCAGCCATGTGTGCCAGAGTACCAACAGTCAAGATTTCGCTGTCCTCACCAGGAGGCTGACTCTCAATATCCTCATCCTCTTCCTCCTCTTCTGCCCACCCACGCTGAAGAGATGGAACTAAAGTTCCATGGCTACCCTCTGTAGTTGAGGCAACCGTGTCTTCCTCCTCCTCCTCCTCCTCCGCCTCCTCCAATTGTCGCTGAGAAGACGAAGTGAGGGTGCTCTGGCTATCACCTTGTGTAAGCTCTTCCTCCCCCATTTCCACCTCTTCCACATGCAAAGCGTCGGTTTTAATTGTGAGCAGCGAGCGTTTCAGTAGACACAGAAGTGGGATGGTTACACTGATAATAGCGTTATCGCCGCTCACCATCTGTGTCGATTCCTCAAAATTGCGTAAAACCTCGCAGAGGTCTGACATCCATTCCCACTCCTCACTTCTGATTACAGGAAGTTGAACGGAGAGGCGACGACCGTGTAACAGCTGGTACTCCACTACTGCCCTCTGCTGCTCACAAAGCCGGGCCAACATGTGGAAGGTGGAGTTCCAGCGCGTGCTCACGTCACACAGCAGCCGGTGAGCTGGCAATTGTAAGCGCTGCTGCAGCTTCAACAGGCCGGCTGAAGCTGTTGATGACTTACGGAAATGTGCACACACGCGGCGCACCTTGGTCAAGAGATCATGCACATTGGGGTAGGTTTTTAGAAATCGCTGCACCACTAAATTAAATACATGCGCTAGGCATGGTACGTGTGTGAGCTTGCCGAGCTCCAAAGCCGCCACCAAGTTACGCCCATTATCACACACAACCATGCCTGCTTGCAGGTTGAGTGGCGAGAGCCACTGCTCGGTCTGGTGACTAATCCCCTGCAACAGCTCTGAGGCCGTGTGCTGTTTGTCCCCAAGGCAGATCAGCTTCAGCACGGCCTGTTGACGCTTCCCCACTGCAGTGCTACACTGCTTCCAGCTACTGGCTGATGGGGGAGTGGCGGTGTGTGTAGAGAATTCGGAGGTGGAAACGGAGGAGGAGGAGCCAATAACGTAGGTGCTGGTGGAAACCCTGATGGAGGTAGGGCCCGCAATCCTCGGCGTGGGTAGCACCCGTGCCATCCCAGGGTCCGAGTCGCTCCCAGCCTCCACGACATTCACCCAGTGTGCCGTCAGGGAAATGTAGCGTCCCTGGCCACAAGCACTTGTCCATGTGTCAGTCGTTAAGTGGACCTTCCCAGTAACTGCGTTGGTCAGGGCACGGGTGATGTTACGGGACACATGGTGGTGTAATGCGGGGATGGCACACCGGGAAAAGTAGTGGCGGCTGGGGACCGCGTACCGAGGGACAGCTGCTGCCATCAGGCTGCGGAAGGACTCAGTGTCCACAAGCCTAAATGGCAGCATTTCGATGGCCAGTAATTTTGAAAGGTGTGAGGTTAGTGCTATGGCCTGTGGGTGGGTGGCTGGGTACTTTCTCTTGCGCTCAAATGCCTGGGGTAACGACATTTGGACGCTGTGCTGGGACAGGGAAGTGGATGTGGTCGCTGATGGTGCTTCAGATGCTACAGGTGCAGGGCGGGAGGTATGCGGGCCTGCGCCTTCGACAGGCGATTGGCCGGCACCGAAAACAGGGGAAGAGGAGGCAGTGGTGTGGCCTGCAGACACAGGTGGGCGATCCAGGCGTTCCTCCCACTTACTACGGTGCTTGGATGCCATGTGTCGGATCATGCTGGTGGTGGTGAGGTTTCTAGTGTTCATGCCTCGGCTCATTCTGGTGTGGCACAGGTTGCAAACTACAATTCTTTTGTCGTCCGCACTTTCCTTAAAAAAACGCCATACCGCTGAACACCTACCCTTTGGCAAGGTAGATTTACGCAAGGGGGTGCTCCGTGGAACATTTGCGGGCCGGTTTGGTGCGGTCCGCCTTCTTTCTGTAGCCACACCACTGCCTCTTCCAGCCTGTTGCGGTGCTGCAGATGGCTCACCCTCAGGACTGCTGTCATCGCTCGGCTCTACACCTTCCCAGGTGGGGTCAGTCACCTCATCGTCCACCAAGTCCTCCTCCACTTCCTCACTCTGATCATCCTCCTCAAGTCTTGATCCCACCACATACTCAGTCATTGACAACTGTATAACATTCTCCTCAACAAGGTCTTGAGACGGAAATAGTGGTTGATTTAATGGCAACTGTGTCTCATCATCATCATCATCATCATCCACTACTTCCTTTGACCTTAAATGCCGTTCACATCTGTCATCTTCTTGTGATTGGGTAGCCTCTAGAGGTTGTGAATCAGGGCACAAGATGTCATGTTCCTCTGCAAGCGTGCTTGGAGAGAGGGTCAAATGAAGGATTGGTGATGAGACGAGCTCATCACTATATCCCAGTGTGGGATCACTTCTTTGACCAGACCGTGTATGGTGGGAGGAAGGATGATCAGAGTGAGGATTATGTTGACCAGACTCTTGGCTACTGAGAGTGGACTTGGTGGAAGACAGGGTGGTGCTTAACCGACTGGAAGCAGTATCAGCTGTCATCCAACCGACCACCTGTTCGCACTGGTCGGACCTCGAGAGTGATGTCCTGCGACGCCCTGTGAAATCAGACATGAAGCTAGGTATGGTGGATGTCTTTCTTTCTTGTGCTCTGGCACCAGGCACAGTTTCTCCGCGTCCTGACCCGCGCCCTGAACTTTCAGGATCACGTCCACTTCCCCGTCCCTTTTTACCCGCCTTCTTCATCTTACACAGAATATGTGACTTTAATATTTGAGTTTGAAAACTTAACAGTATTTCTTATAATTCTGCAACTGTACAGAGTACACAGAATAGGCTGTTAAACGGCGTTGAAACACACTGAATGGAATATGTGACTTTAATATTTGAGTTTGAAAACTTAACAGTATTTCTTATAATTCTGCAACTGTACAGAGTACACAGAATAGGCTGTTAAACGGCGTTGAAACACACTGAATGGAATATGTGACTTTAATATTTGAGTTTGAAAACTTAACAGTATTTCTTATAATTCTGCAACTGTACAGAGTACACAGAATAGGCTGTTAAACGGCGTTGAAACACACTGAATGGAATATGTGACTTTAATATTTGAGTTTGAAAACTTAACAGTATTTCTTATAATTCTGCAACTGTACAGAGTACACAGAATAGGCTGTTAAACGGCGGTGAAAGACACTGAATGGAATATGTGACTTTAATATTTGAGTTTGAAAACTTAACAGTATTTCTTATAATTCTGCAACTCTGCAGAGTACACAGAATAGGCTGTTAAACGGCGGTGAAAGACACTGAATGGAATATGTGACTTTAATATTTGAGTTTGAAAACTTAACAGTATTTCTTATTATTCTGCAACTGTACAGAGTACACAGAATAGGCTGTTAAACGGCGTTGAAACACACTGAATGGAATATGTGACTTTAATATTTGAGTTTGAAAACTTAACAGTATTTCTTATAATTCTGCAACTGTACAGAGTACACAGAATAGGCTGTTAAACGGCGTTGAAACACACTGAATGGAATATGTGACTTTAATATTTGAGTTTGAAAACTTAACAGTATTTCTTATAATTCTGCAACTGTACAGAGTACACAGAATAGGCTGTTAAACGGCGGTGAAAGACACTGAATGGAATATGTGACTTTAATATTTGAGTTTGAAAACTTAACAGTATTTCTTATAATTCTGCAACTCTGCAGAGTACACAGAATAGGCTGTTAAACGGCGGTGAAAGACACTGAATGGAATATGTGACTTTAATATTTGAGTTTGAAAACTTAACAGTATTTCTTATTATTCTGCAACTCTGCAGAGTACACAGAATAGGCTGTTAAACGGCGTTGAAACACACTGAATGGAATATGTGACTTTAATATTTGAGTTTGAAAACTTAACAGTATTTCTTATAATTCTGCAACTGTACAGAGTACACAGAATAGGCTGTTAAACGGCGTTGAAACACACTGAATGGAATATGTGACTTTAATATTTGAGTTTGAAAACTTAACAGTATTTCTTATTATTCTGCAACTGTACAGAGTACACAGAATAGGCTGTTAAACGGCGTTGAAACACACTGAATGGAATATGTGACTTTAATATTTGAGTTTGAAAACTTAACAGTATTTCTTATAATTCTGCAACTGTACAGAGTACACAGAATAGGCTGTTAAACGGCGGTGAAAGACACTGAATGGAATATGTGACTTTAATATTTGAGTTTGAAAACTTAACAGTATTTCTTATTATTCTGCAACTGTACAGAGTACACAGAATAGGCTGTTAAACGGCGTTGAAACACACTGAATGGAATATGTGACTTTAATATTTGAGTTTGAAAACTTAACAGTATTTCTTATTATTCTGCAACTGTACAGAGTACACAGAATAGGCTGTTAAACGGCGTTGAAACACACTGAATGGAATATGTGACTTTAATATTTGAGTTTGAAAACTTAACAGTATTTCTTATAATTCTGCAACTGTACAGAGTACACAGAATAGGCTGTTAAACGGCGGTGAAAGACACTGAATGGAATATGTGACTTTAATATTTGAGTTTGAAAACTTAACAGTATTTCTTATTATTCTGCAACTGTACAGAGTACACAGAATAGGCTGTTAAACGGCGTTGAAACACACTGAATGGAATATGTGACTTTGATATTTTAGTTTGAAGACTTAACAGTATTTCTTCCTATTCTGCAACTCTGCACAGTACACAGAATGTGCTGCTACACTGCGGCGAAGCACACTGAATGGAATATGTGACTTTGATATTTTAGTTTGAAGACTTAACAGTATTTCTTCCTATTCTGCAACTCTGCACAGTACACAGAATGTGCTGCTACACTGCGGCGAAGCACACTGAATGGAATATGTGACTTTGATATTTTAGTTTGAAGACTTAACAGTATTTCTTCCTATTCTGCAACTCTGCACAGTACACAGAATGTGCTGCTAAACTGCGGCGAAGCACACTGAATGGAATATGTGACTTTGAAATTTTAGTTTGAAGACTTAACAGTATTTCTTCCTATTCTGCAACTCTGCACAGTACACAGAATGTGCTGCTAAACTGCGGCGAAGCACACTGAATGGAATATGTGACTTTGATATTTTAGTTTGAAGACTTAACAGTATTTCTTCCTATTCTGCAACTCTGCACAGTACACAGAATGTGCTGCTAAACTGCGGCGAAGCACACTGAATGGAATATGTGACTTTGATATTTTAGTTTGAAGACTTAACAGTATTTCTTCCTATTCTGCAACTCTGCACAGTACACAGAATGTGCTGCTACACTGCGGCGAAGCACACTGAATGGAATATGTGACTTTGATATTTTAGTTTGAAGACTTAACAGTATTTCTTCCTATTCTGCAACTCTGCACAGTACTCAGAATGTGCTGCTAAACTGCGGCGACGCACACTGAATGGAATACGTGACTTTGATATTTTAGTTTGAAGACTTAACAGAATGTGCTCTAATCTGCAACTTTGCACACTAAACAGAATGTGCTCTAATCTGCAACTTTGCACACTAAACAGAATGTGCTCTAATCTGCAACTTTGCACACTACACAGAATGTGCTCTAATCTGCAACTTTGCACACTAAACAGAATGTGCTCTAATCTGCAACTTTGCACACTAAACAGAATATATGAAATTTTTTTTTTTTTTGTTTTTTTCCCCCCACACCAAATAACCTGCTGCCCCCACACACAGTAGTCCTAAAAAGGACTTTTGGTTTTTTTTTTTCACAATTTTTGTTTTTTTCCTCCCTACACTGCCTTTCCCTTCCTATCCTCAGCTCTCCCTGGCTCAGACTGAGCCGAACTCGATGGTCAGGTGCTATACAGCACCTGACCACGGGTTCTGGCCAGCCAATCAGTGTAATGCCAGCAGCCAACATGGCTGCTGGCATTACACCGATGTCAGAGCCTCCCTGCACGTTTATTGGCTGCGCAGCAGGCGCAAAACGTGCGGGGAGGAGACCCGAACATGGCGGGCGAGCACATGCGGTACTCGTACGAGTACCGCCATGTGCCGAGCAGAGCGATGCTCGAGCCGATCCGAGCATCGGCCGAGCATGCTCGCTCAACACTAGTTGCTTATGCTGATTTACTAAGAAGAACAGATTCAACTCTGGGGGATACCAAGTGCACAAAAGGGACACAAACAAATTTCCCAAATGTTCATATAGTTAAATGGAGCTTTTAACTCCTTGGATGCAAGAGAGATCTCCAATACCTTACACAGCAATGTGTTTGACGCCTCTCTATCATTCAGTAGGTTAAAAGCCCCATTTTAACCAAATAAACATGGGATAATTTGTGTTTGTCCCCTGTGCTGCAGTTGGTTTACCCCAGAACTGCACTATTTCTTCTTATAACCTGAATCTCATTGATTGGCCAGTGTTTAATTAACATTATACACACTACTACGTCCACATCTTCAAAGCCTGTAATACTGACAATTGCTGCACCCACAAACACAGTTCAAGGAGAGCCCTCAACTGAGAGTGAGTAAAGGTTAAGAATGATATTCCTTGAGTCAATATTTTTTTTCACTTTCAATAGATATATGATTAACTATCCCCTTTGTTGCTAAATACATCATCAATACACTTAAAAGTAAGGGGGATGTATCTGGCATTGAAGGGGTTGAAACATACATAGGTTGATTTACTGAGAAAAAAAGATGCATTTCTGGGGCAAATCAACTGCACAACATGGACAAATTTCCTTTGGTTAAAATGGAACTTTTAACACCTTGAATGCAGGAGACATCTCCAATACCTTACACAATAATATGTTGTAGACATCTTTATCATAGGAGAAAAGCCCCATTTAATCAATGGAAGTTTGGGGAATTTGTATTAGTCCCCTGTCCTGCAGTTGGTTTACTTAAGAACTGCACCATTTCTTCATTATTATTATTATTATTATTTCAGTTGTGTTGTCTCTCTTGTCTATTCAATATAATTAGCAAATATACCGTAATAAAATTTATTGGTACTTTTGCTAGTTTAAAGGGATAGTAATACTTAAAATGTAAAAAAATATATGTTGTAGGTTTATCCCCCTGAGTAAAACAAGGGAACTGCCACTGCTGAGAAATATTTTATTAAAAAATTATAACAGCTCAGATTTAATTTTTTAGGTGCAATATCACAGTGGACTGAACATTTACAGTGGCGCTGTTGCTACACAATGCTATGGAGATTTATGGTCTACAGACCAGAGCAGTCCATAGGATGGTGTAGCAACAGCACCACTGTAAATTTTCAGGCCCATGTGATGTTGCACCTAAAAATTTCAAGTTTGAGCTGTTATAATTTTTTAATAAAATATCTCTCATCAGTGGGAGTACCCTTGTTTTACTCAGGGGGATAAACCCTACAACATATATATTTTTACATTTTAAGTATTATTTTACCTTTAAGGTAGGTATCATGGGATTAAGCAAGTATGGGGGAACTCACAATAATATTACCTCCATTGATACATATGTAATATTATATGACCAGATATTAATACTACCATTACGTCAAATGAACATTTAAGTATTTTTTAGTATTTTAAGTATTTTTTTTCTTTTTAACTTCTTAAGGACCCATGATGTGCCAGGACCGTCATGGGTAAACTTGACATAAGGACCCACAACAGTCCTCGCATGTCATGGAATTCAGGGCTCCCTGCACTCCTGCATGTAATTCAGGGCGCCCTGAATCAGATCAAATTAAAAAAAAAATGCTCTGTGGTCCTTCAGTTCCGGGCGAGCTTGCAAGGCCGGACCTTAAGGGGTTAAGAATCTTGCACTTTTCTGTTAAATTGGAGGCAAATATGATTTTTTTCCATTAACATGTTAATTGTTTTATGTACTTTCAATGATGACGGATTTCATACAAAAGTATTATTTTTAAGTCTTATTGTTGAACTTTCTGTTTTTAGCCATAGTTAAAATAAAAAAGTTGACCTAAATATATTTTATTTTCTATAATGTGCTTTTTATGAACCATGCTTGCTGTATTAATATGTATGTTTTAAAGGGAAAGTAATACTTGAAAAAATTGTATTTTATATTGTAGCCCTTAAAAATCATGAAAAATGATATAAGTCTTATCTCCCAAACCTTTAAGGTTTGGGAGATATTCACATGTAAAATATAGTAAAATTCTCTTTTCCTGGCTGTTTCAGCCAAGTCTGCCATCTAGTGGACAGATTTGGAATTCGGTCCACAGAGCAACCGGCATCTCTTTAGCAGTGCCAAGATCACGATCTTTGAAAAGAACTACTTAATTGGAGCTATCTACAAAGTGTGCCTGGCTTGAAAGCACACTTTATAGACCATTCCAATTAAGAAATTATTTTTAAAGATGGTGATCTCAGCATTTCTGGAGAGATACAGCCGGTCCCGGGACCGGATTCCAAATCTGAAGAGTGGAGCAATGACATCACTCCAGGGGAAACTTTACTTCTGAATATCTCCCAAACCATAAAGGTTTGGAAGATAAGACTTATATCAATTTTCATGTTTTTTTAAGGGCTACAATATAAAATAAACTTATTTTCAAGTATTACTATCCCTTTAAAGCCCATGTACACGGGCCAACACTGGCGCTCCGAATACAGACTGGCCGCGGAGCAGGCAGTCTGTACTGCCCTTGACTGCAGCGCACCCAGCCATCCCTACTGCGCATGACGGCTTCTGACATACATCCTTAGCGAATTATAATATAGGATTTTACATATACGTATCACATTTTCTTTTACTGCAGCCCCTGATAATCAAACCACCTCTTCTGTAATGAGCACAGCTAAGTCAACAGCATCAACTAACATGAATACAACTCTTCCACCCAACACCACAGAACTTGTAACAATGACAACTACTCCACCCGTAACCACAGAGCCAGTAATGACCACTGCTTCACCTAAAACTGCAGTGCAAGAAGAATCAAAAACAGAGCTTGAGGTGTCAACTGCACCTCCCACAACTTCAGAGCTTTTAATGAGCACTGATTCACCTACAACTTCAGCGCAACAAGAATCAACTACAGAGCTTGAGGTGACAACTACACCTCCCACAGCTTCAGAGCTTGTAACAATGACAACTGCTCCACCTACAACGCCAGAGCATCAAGAGTTAACAACTGCTCCGCATACAACCACAGAGTTTTTAACAACAACAACTGCTCCTACAAACACATTCCAACGAGAGCCATCAACTAAGGGTGAGTTTGGGCATAATTGATATATGTTATTCCTTGAGTCAATTTTGCTTCACAATATTTTTCAATGAATATATGACCAATTAACCCCTTTGTTGCTAAAGACATCCTCAATACATTTCAATGCAAGGGGATGTCTGGGGCACTAAAAGGGTTGAAACATACCTAGGCTGATTTACTATGAAGAACAGATGCAATTCTGGATCACATCAAAAGCACCATTTAATCAAGGGAGTTGGTTTACACACTATATGTTAGAAATGCAGGAATAAAGAAAAATGTAGGAATAAATCATCACTGATCCTGAGATCTGGAACTCCAAAAGCACAAACAAGAAAAAAAGGCAAAGTATTCCTCAAAATAACATGGTCTTCATTCCTTTAATTTTACGTCTGCTGTCTCTCTTACCTATTCAACATAATTAGCAAGAATACCAAAATAAAACTTGCTAGTACCATTGTATGTTTAAGGTAGCTACCATGGGACTAAGCAAATATGGGGGAACTCACAATAACATAATCTTCCATCATGCCTCATGTATGTTTTTCTTTTTAAGGAATTTGCATCTTCTATTACATTTAATACTGCTGGTGAGATAGCTCAGTTTTAAGTTCCCTCACTATGGAGCCTGCTCAACCCTCAATGTTGAAGGTTTGAATCCAAGCAAGGTCAACTCAGCCCTTCATCCTTACAAGGTCAATAAATGAGTACCATTGATTGGGTAATAATAACATCTGTTATTTCAGCTGCTGAGTTGGTTAGTGCTGAAAGAACTTTGAGTCCCACTAGGAGAAAGGTGCTATATAAATACTAGTTATTATTATATAAGTATTATTTTTAACTCTTATCTTTGTTATTATTGGCCCCATTTAAACCAAAGGAATTTGTGCTTGTCCCCCGGTGCTAGAGTTGGTCTACCACAGAACTGCACCAAATATAGGAGAACTCACATTAACATTACCTTTCATTATATCTAATTAAAATTTATGTAAGTTTTTTTAAGAATCTTGTATTTTTCTACCGCATTTCATATAGGTATTATTTTTATATTATTGTTGTACTATCTGTTATTAGCCATATTTGAAATAGAAAAGTTAGACTCAATTATATTTTCTTTAATGTTATCTTTATGATCATCCATCCATTTTTCTTTGCTATAACACACTATATGTATGTTTTACTTATGCATACCAAATGTTATTTTACTGCAGCACCTGATAATCAAACCACAACTGCTGTAATGAGCACAGCTGAGTCAACAATACCAACTAACATGAATACAACTCTTACACTCAACACCACAGAACTTGTAACAATGACAACTACTCCAACCGCAACCACAGAGCCTGTAATGACCACTGCTTCACCTACAACTGCAGTGCAACAAGAATCAACAACAGGACATGAGGTGACAACAACAACTGCACCTCCCACAACTTCAGAGCTTGTAATGAGCACTGCTTCACCTACAACTGCATTGCAACAAGAATCAACAACAGGACATGAGGTGACAACAACAACTGCACCTCCCACAACTTCAGAGCTTGTAATGAGCACTGCTTCACCTACAACTGCATTGCAACAAGAATCAACAACAGGACATGAGGTGACAACAACAACTGCACCTCCCACAACTTCAGAGCTTGTAATGAGCACTGCTTCACCTACAGCTGCTGTGCAACAAGAATCAACAACAGGACTTGAGGTGACAACAACAACTGCACCTCCCACAACTTCAGAGCTTGTAACAATGACATCTGATCAACCCACAACCACAGAGCATCAAAAGTTGACAACTGCTCCTCATGCAACCACAGAGTTTTTAACAACAACAACTGCTCCATCCACAACTTCAAACCTTGTAGTACCGACAACTGCTGCACCCACAAACATAGTCCAACAAGAGTCGTCAACTAAGAGTGAGTCAAGGCTTAAGAGATATATATTATTCCTTGAGTAAATACTTTTCATATTCTTTTTCAATTAATATATGTGCAGTTAACCGCTTTCTTTGCTAAAGATGCTCTTGACACTTTCAGTGCAAAGGGATGTCACTGACATTGAAGGGGTTGAACAAGCATATTCTGATTTACTAAGAAAAATAGATGTAATTCGGTGGAAACTGTACAACTTGGACAAATAAAAATGCCCAATATTTCATGTACTTTAATGGAGATTTTAGCCCCTTGAATGCAAGAAAGATCTCCAGTGCCTTACACAGTTATGTGTTGGACACCTCACTATCATTCAGTAGGCTAAAAGCCTCATTTAAACTAAAGGGACACTGGGGAATTTGTGCTTGTGCCCCTGTACTTCAGCTGGTTTACCCCAGAACTACACTATTTCTACTTATAACATAAGCCTCATTGATTAGCCAGTGTTTGATTAACATTATAAGCACTTTATGTTAGAAACGCAGAAATAAAGCAAAATGTAGGTCTTAAACTCTAGGGCTGAATCTTCACTGATTCTGAGATCTGGAACTCCAAAAGCACAAACAAGGAGAAAAAAACATAATTAGCAAAAATACCAAAATAAAACCTACTGGTACCTTTCTACAATAAAGGCAGCTACCATGGGACTAAGTAAATATGGGGGAACTCAAAATAACATTACCATCAATTATGTCTAATTAACATTTATGTATGTTTTTCTTTTTAAGAATCGTGTACTTTTCTATTGCATTTCATATAAGTATTATTTGGAGCTCTTTTTATTGTATTATCTGTTATTAGCCATATTTGAAATATAAAAGTAAGACAAATCTATTTTCTTTAATGTTATTTTTATGATCATACCTCCATTGTCCTTGCTGTGTTAATACATGTGTGTTTTACTTATACATATCACATTTTCTTTTACTGCAGCACCTGATAATCAAACCGCAACTGCTGTATTGAGCACAGCTGAGTCAACAGCACCAACTAACATGAATACAACTCTTCCACTCAACACCAGAGAACTTGTAACAATGACAACTGCTCCACCAGCAACTGCAGAGCAACAAGAATCAACAACAGAGCTTGAGGTGACAACAACTGCACCTCCCACAACTTCAGAGCTTGTAATGAGCACTGCTTCACCTACAACTGTGCAACAAGAATCAACAACAGAGCTTGAGGTGATAACAACTGCACCTCCCACAACTTCAGAGCTTGTAATGAGCACTGCTTCACCTACAACTGCAGTGCAACAAGAATCAACAACAGAGCTTGAGGTGACAACTGCACCTCCCACAAGTTCAGAGCTTGTAACAATGACATCTGCCACACCCACAACCACAGAGCATCAAGAGTTGACAACCTTTCCGCATACAACCACAGAGTTTTTAACAACAACTGCTCCATCTGCAACTTCAAAGCTTTTAGTACCGACAACTGTTGCACCCACAAACACAGTCCAACAAGAGCTATCAACTAAGAGTGAGTCAAAGTGATACATATTATTCCTTGAGTAAATATTTATAATATTCTTTTTCAATGAATATATGAGCAATTAATCCCTTTCTTGCCAAAGATGCCCTCAGCACATTTCAGTGCAATGGGATGTCTCTGACATTGAAGGGATTGAAACAAGCATATTCTGATTTACTAGGAAAAACAGATGTAGTTATGAGGTAAACCAACTGCACAACCTGGAAAAATAAACATTCCCCAATTTTCATACACTTAAATGGAGATTTTAATCTCTTGAATGCAAGAGAGATCTCCAATACATTGCACAGTTATGTTAGACTTAAATATATTTTCTTTTATGTTATTTTTCTGATCACACATCCATTGTCCTTGCAGTGTTAATACATGTGTGTTTTGCTTATATGTATCACATTTTTTTTACTGCAGCACCTGATAATCAAACCGCAACTACTGTAATGAGCACAGCTGAGTCAACAGCACCAACTAACATGAATACAACTCTTCCACTCAACACCACAGAACTTGTAACAATGACAACTGCCCCACCCGCAGCCACAGAGCCCGTAATGACCACTTCTTCACCTACAGCTGCTGTGCAACAAAAATCAACAACAGATCTTGAGGTGATAATAACAACTGCACCTCCCACAACTTCAGAGCTTCTAATGAGCACTGCTTCACCTACAACTGCAGTGCATCAAGAATCAACAGCCGGTCCACCCTCAACCACAGAGATTGAGATGACAACAACTGCACCTCCCACAACTTCCGAGTTAATAAGAATGACGATTACTCCACCTGTAACCAAAGAGCATCAAGAGTCAACAACTGCTGCACCTACAACCTCTGAGTTGTTAACAACAACAACTCCATCCACAACTTCAAAGCTTGTAATACCGACAACTGTTGCACCCTCAAATACAGTCCAAGGAGAATCATCAACTGTGGGTGAGTAAGGGCTCAAATGAGATATATTATTCCTTAAGTCAAATTTTTACTTTTTTAGTGAATATGTGAGCAATTAACCCCTTTCTTGCCAAAGATGCCCTCAGCACATTTCAGTGCAATGGCATGTCTCTGACACTGACGTGAATGAAACAAGTATTTTCTGATTTACTAAGAAAAAAAGATGCAGTTATGTGCTAAACCAACTGCACAACTTGGACAAATAAAAATTCCCCAAGTTTTCGTATTCTTAAATGGAGATTTTAACCCCTTGAATGCAAGAGAGATCTCCAATGCATTGCACAGTTATGTCAGACTTAAATATATTTTCTTTAATGTTATTTTTCTGATCACACCTCCATTGTCCTTGCTGTGTTAATACATGTGTATTTTACTTATATGTATCACATTTTTTTTACTGCAGCACCTGATAATCAAACCGCAACTGCTGTAATGAGCACAGCTGAGTCAACAGCACCAACTAACATGAATACAACTCTTCCACTCAACACCACAGAACTTGTAACAATGACAGCTGCCCCATCTGTAACCACAGAGCCCATAATGCCCACTTCTTCACCTACAGCTGCTGTGCAACAAGAATCAACAACAGAGCTTGAGGTGATAACAACAACTGCATCTCCCACAGCTTCAGAGCTTGTAATGAGTACTGCTTCACCTACAACTGCAGCACAACAAGAATCAACAGCTGGTCCACCCTCAACCACAGAGATTGAGATGACAACAAGTGCACCTCCCACAACTTCCGAGTTTATAAGAATGACGATTACTCCACCTGTAACCAAGGAGCATCAAGAGTCGACAACTGCTGCACCTACAACCTCTGAGTTGTTAACAACAACAACTCCATCCACAACTTCAAAGCTTGTAATACCGACAACTGTTGCACCCTCAAATACAGTACAAGGAGAATCATCAACTGTGGGTGAGTAAGGGCTCAAATGAGATATATTATTCCTTAAGTCAAATAGTCAAATTTTTACTTTTTTTCAGTGAATATATGAGCAATTAACCCCTTTCTTGCCAAAGATGCCCTCAGAACATTTCAGTGCAATGGCATGTCTCTGACACTGACGGGACTGAAACAAGTATTTTCTGATTTACTAAAAAAAAAAGATGCAGTTATGTGGTAAACCAACTGCACAACTTGGACAAATAAAAATTCCCCATGTTTTCTTATTCTTAAATGGAGATTTTAACCCTTGAATGCAATAGAGATCTCCAATGCATTGCACAGTTATGTCAGACTTAAATATATTTTCCTTAATGTTATTTTTCTGATCACACCTCCATTGTCCTTGCTGTGTTAATACATGTGTGTTTTACTTATATGTATCACATTTTCTTTTACTGCAGCACCTGATAATCAAACCGCAACTGCTGTAATGAGCACAGCTGAGTCAACAGCACCAACTAACATGAATACAACTCTTCCACTCAACACCACAGAACTTGTAACAATGACAACTGCCCCACCCGTAACCACAGAGCCTGTAATGACCACTTCTTCACCTACAGCTGCTGTGCAACAAGAATCAGCAACAGAGCTTGAGGTGATAACAACAACTGCACCTCCCACAACTTCAGAGCTTGTAATGAGCACTGCTTCACCTACAACTGCAGTGCATCAAGAATCAACAGCTGGTCCACCCTCAACTACAGAGATTGAGATGACAACAACTGCACCTCCCACAACTTCCGAGTTTATAAGAATGACGATTACTCCACCTGTAACCAAAGAGCATCAAGAGTCGACAACTGCTGCCCCTACAACCTCTGAGTTGTTAACAACAACAACTCCATCCACAACTTCAAAGCTTGTAATACCGACAACTGTTGCACCCTCAAATACAATCCAAGGAGAATCATCAACTGTGGGTGAGTAAGGGCTCAAATGAGATATATTATTCCTTAAGTCAAATTTTTACTTTTTTCAGTGAATATATGAGCAATTAACCCCTTTCTTGCCAAAGATGCCCTCAGCACATTTCAGTGCAATGGCATGTCTCTGACACTGACGTGACTGAAACAAGTATTTTCTGATTTACTAAGAAAAACAGATGCAGTTATGTGGTAAACCAACTGCACAACTTGGACAAATAAAAATTCCCCAAGTTTTTGTATTCTTAAATGGAGATTTTAACCCCTTGAATGCAAGAGAGATCTCCAATGCATTGCACAGTTATGTCGGACTTAAATATATTTTCTTTAATGTTATTTTTCTGATCACACCTCCATTGTCCTAGCTGTGTTAATACATGTGTGTTTTACTTATATGTATCACATTTTTTTTACTGCAGCACCTGATAATCAAACCGCAACTGCTGTAATGAGCACAGCTGAGTCAACAGCACCAACTAACATGAATACAACTCTTCCACTCAACACCACAGAACTTGTAACAATGACAGCTGCCCCATCTGTAACCACAGAGCCCATAATGACCACTTCTTCACCTACAGCTGCTGTGCAACAAGAATCAACAACAGAGCTTGAGGTGATAACAACAACTGCATCTCCCACAACTTCAGAGCTTGTAATGAGCACTGCTTCACCTACAACTGCAGTGCATCAAGAATCAACAGCTGGTCCACCCTCAACTACAGAGATTGAGATGACAACAACTGCACCTCCCACAGCTTCAGAGCTTGTAATGAGCACTGCTTCACCTTCAACTGCAGCGCAACAAGAATCAACAGCTGGTCCACCCTCAACCACAGAGATTGAGATGACAACAAGTGCACCTCCCACAACTTCCGAGTTTATAACAATGACGATTACTCCACCTGTAACCAAAGAGCATCAAGAGTCGACAACTGCTGCACCTACAACCTCTGAGTTGTTAACAACAACAACTCCATCCACAACTTCAAAGCTTGTAATACCGACAACTGTTGCACCCTCAAATACAGTCCAAGGAGAATCATCAACTGTGGGTGAGTAAGGGCTCAAATGAGATATATTATTCCTTAAGTCAAATAGTCAAATTTTTACTTTTTTCAGTGAATATATGAGCAATTAACCCCTTTCTTGCCAAAGATGCCCTCAGAACATTTCAGTGCAATGGCATGTCTCTGACACTGACGGGACTGAAACAAGTATTTTCTGATTTACTAAGAAAAACAGATGCAGTTATGTGGTAAACCAACCGCACAACTTGGACAAATAAAAATTCCCCAAGTTTTCTTATTCTTAAATGGAGATTTTAACCCTTGAATGCAATAGAGATCTCCAATGCATTGCACAGTTATGTCAGACTTAAATATATTTTCTTTAATGTTATTTTTCTGATCACACCTCCATTGTCCTTGCTGTGTTAATACATGTGTGTTTTACTTATATGTAACACATTTTCTTTTACTGCAGCACCTGATAATCAAACCGCAACTGCTGTAATGAGCACAGCTGAGTCAACAGCACCAACTAACATGAATACAACTCTCCCACTCAACACCACAGAACTTGTAACTATGACAACTGCCCCACCAGTAACCACAGAGCCCGTAATGACCACTTCTTCACCTACAGCTGCTGTGCAACAAGAATCAGCAACAGAGCTTGAGGTGATAACAACAACTGCACCTCCCACAACTTCAGAGCTTGTAATGAGCACTACTTCACCTACAACTGCAGTGCATCAAGAATCAACAGCTGGTCCACCCTCAACTACAGAGATTGAGATGACAACAACTGCACCTCCCACAGCTTCAGAGCTTGTAATGAGCACTGCTTCCCCTTCAACTGCAGCGCAACAAGAATCAACAGCTGGTCCACCCTCAACCACAGAGATTGAGATGACAACAAGTGCACCTCCCACAACTTTCGAGTTTATAAGAATGACGATTACTCCACCTGTAACCAAAGAGCATCAAGAGTCGACAACTGCTGCACCTACAACCTCTGAGTTGTTAACAACAACAACTCCATCCACAACTTCAAAGCTTGTAATACCGACAACTGTTGCACCCTCAAATACAGTCCAAGGAGAATCATCAACTGTTGGTGAGTCAGGGCTCAAATGAGATATATTATTCCTTAAGTCAAATTTTTACTTTTTTCAGTGAATATATGAGCAATTAACCACTTTCTTGCCAAAGATGCCCTCAGCACATTTCAGTGTAATGGCATGTCTCTGACATTGAAGGGATTGAAACAAGCATAATCTGATTTACTAAGAAAAACAGATGCAGTTATGTGGTAAAGCAACTGCACAACTTGGACAGATAAAAATTCCCCAAGTTTTCGTATTCTTAAATAGAGATTTTAACCCCTTGAATGCAAGAGAGATCTCCAATGCATTGCACAGTTATGTCAGACTTAAATATATTTTCTTTAATGTTATTTTTCTGATCACACCTCCATTGTCCTTGCTGTGTTAATACATGTGTGTTTTACTTATATGTATCACATTTTTTTTACTGCAGCACCTGATAATCAAACCACAACTGCTGTAATGAGCAAAGCTGAGTCAACAGCACCAACTAACATGAATACAACTCTTCCACTCAACACCACAGAACTTGTAACAATGACAACTGCCCCACCTGTAACCACAGAGCCCGTAATGACCACTTCTTCACCTACAGCTGCTGTGCAACAAGAATCAACAACAGAGCTTGAGGTGATAACAACAACTGCACCTCCCACAACTTCAGAGCTTGTAATGAGCACTGCTTCACCTACAACTGCAGTGCATCAAGAATCAACAGCTGGTCCACCCTCAACTACAGAGATTGAGATGACAACAACTGCACCTCCCACAGCTTCAGAGCTTCTAATGAGCACTGCTTCACCTTCAACTGCAGCGCAACAAGAATCAACAGCCGGTCCACCCTCAACCACAGAGATTGAGATGACAGCAAGTGCACCTCCCACAACTTCCGAGTTTATAAGAATGACGATTACTCCACCTGTAACCAAAGAGCATCAAGAGTCGACAACTGCTGCACCTACAACCTCTGAGTTGTTAACAACATCAACTCCATCCACAACTTCAAAGCTTGTAATACCGACAACTGTTGCACCCTCAAATACAGTCCAAGGAGAATCATCAACTGTGGGTGAGTAAGGGCTCAAATGAGATATATTATTCCTTAAGTCAAATTTTTACTTTTTTTCAGTGAATATATGAGCTATTAACCCCTTTCTTGCCAAAGATGCCCTCAGCACATTTCAGTGCAATGGCATGTCTCTGACACTGACGAGACTGAAACAAGTATTTTCTGATTTACTAAGAAAAACAGATGCAGTTATGTGGTAAACCAACTGCACAACTTGGACAAATAAAAATTCCCCAAGTTTTCTTATTCTTAAATGGAGATTTTAACCCTTGAATGCAATAGAGATCTCCAATGCATTGCACAGTTATGTCAGACTTAAATATATTTTCTTTAATGTTATTTTTCTGATCACACCTCCATTGTCCTTGCTGTGTTAATACATGTGTGTTTTACTTATATGTAACACATTTTCTTTTACTGCAGCACCTGATAATCAAACCGCAACTGCTGTAATGAGCACAGCTGAGTCAACAGCACCAACTAACATGAATACAACTCTTCCACTCAACACCACAGAACTTGTAACAATGACAACTGCCCCACCCGTAACCACAGAGCCCGTAATGACCACTTCTTCACCTACAGCTGCTGTGCAACAAGAATCAGTAACAGAGCTTGAGGTGATAACAACAACTGCACCTCCCACAACTTCAGAGCTTGTAATGAGCACTGCTTCACCTACAACTGCAGTGCATCAAGAATCAACAGCTGGTCCACCCTCAACTACAGAGATTGAGATGACAACAACTGCACCTCCCACAGCTTCAGAGCTTGTAATGAGCACTGCTTCACCTTCAACTGCAGCGCAACAAGAATCAACAGCTGGTCCACCCTCAACCACAAATATTGAAATGACAACAAGTGCACCTCCCACAACTTCCGAGTTTATAAGAATGACGATTACTCCACCTGTAACCAAAGAGCATCAAGAGTCGACAACTGCTGCCCCTACAACCTCTGAGTTGTTAACAACAACAACTCCATCCACAACTTCAAAGCTTGTAATACCGACAACTGTTGCACCCTCAAATACAGTCCAAGGAGAATCATCAACTGTTGGTGAGTCAGGGCTCAAATGAGATATATTATTCCTTAAGTCAAATTTTTACTTTTTTCAGTGAATATATGAGCAATTAACCACTTTCTTGCCAAAGATGCCCTCAGCACCTTTCAGTGTAATGGCATGTCTCTGACATTGAAGGGATTGAAACAAGCATATTCTGATTTACTAAGAAAAACAGATGCAGTTATGTGGTAAAGCAACTGCACAACTTGGACAGATAAAAATTCCCCAAGTTTTCGTATTCTTAAATAGAGATTTTAACCCCTTGATTGCAAGAGAGATCTCCAATGCATTGCACAGTTATGTCAGACTTAAATATATTTTCTTTAATGTTATTTTTCTGATCACACCTCCATTGTCCTTGCTGTGTTAATACATGTGTGTTTTACTTATATGTATCACATTTTTTTTACTGCAGCACCTGATAATCAAACCACAACTGCTGTAATGAGCAAAGCTGAGTCAACAGCACCAACTAACATGAATACAACTCTTCCACTCAACACCACAGAACTTGTAACAATGACAACTGCCCCACCTGTAACCACAGAGCCCGTAATGACCACTTCTTCACCTACAGCTGCTGTGCAACAAGAATCAACAACAGAGCTTGAGGTGATAACAACAACTGCACCTCCCACAACTTCAGAGCTTGTAATGAGCACTGCTTCACCTACAACTGCAGTGCATCAAGAATCAACAGCTGGTCCACCCTCAACTACAGAGATTGAGATGACAACAACTGCACCTCCCACAGCTTCAGAGCTTCTAATGAGCACTGCTTCACCTTCAACTGCAGCGCAACAAGAATCAACAGCCGGTCCACCCTCAACCACAGAGATTGAGATGACAGCAAGTGCACCTCCCACAACTTCCGAGTTTATAAGAATGACGATTACTCCACCTGTAACCAAAGAGCATCAAGAGTCGACAACTGCTGCACCTACAACCTCTGAGTTGTTAACAACAACAACTCCATCCACAACTTCAAAGCTTGTAATACCGACAACTGTTGCACCCTCAAATACAGTCCAAGGAGAATCATCAACTGTGGGTGAGTAAGGGCTCAAATGAGATATATTATTCCTTAAGTCAAATTTTTACTTTTTTTCAGTGAACATATGAGCTATTAACCCCTTTCTTGCCAAAGATGCCCTCAGCACATTTCAGTGCAATGGCATGTCTCTGACACTGACGGGACTGAAACAAGTATTTTCTGATTTACTAAGAAAAACAGATGCAGTTATGTGGTAAACCAACTGCACAACTTGGACAAATAAAAATTCCCCAAGTTTTCTTATTCTTAAATGGAGATTTTAACCCTTGAATGCAATAGAGATCTCCAATGCATTGCACAGTTATGTCGGACTTAAATATATTTTCTTTAATGTTATTTTTCTGATCACACCTCCATTGTCCTTGCTGTGTTAATACATGTGTGTTTTACTTATATGTATCACATTTTCTTTTACTGCAGCACCTGATAATCAAATCGCAACTGCTGTAATGAGCCCAGCTGAGTCAACAGCACCAACTAACATGAATACAACTCTTCCACTCAACACCACAGAACTTGTAACAATGACAACTGCCCCACCCGTAACCACAGAGCCCGTAATGACCACTTCTTCACCTACAGCTGCTGTGCAACAAGAATCAGCAACAGAGCTTGAGGTGATAACAACAACTGCACCTCCCACAACTTCAGAGCTTGTAATGAGCACTGCTTCACCTACAACTGCAGTGCATCAAGAATCAACAGCTGGTCCACCCTCAACTACAGAGATTGAGATGACAACAACTGCACCTCCCACAGCTTCAGAGCTTGTAATGAGCACTGCTTCACCTACAACTGCAGCGCAACAAGAATCAACAGCTGGTCCACCCTCAACCACAAATATTGAAATGACAAAAAGTGCACCTCCCACAACTTCCGAGTTTATAAGAATGACGATTACTCCACCTGTAACCAAAGAGCATCAAGAGTCGACAACTGCTGCCCCTACAACCTCTGAGTTGTTAACAAGAACAACTCCATCCACAACTTCAAAGCTTGTAATACCGACAACTGTTGCACCCTCAAATACAGTCCAAGGAGAATCATCAACTGTTGGTGAGTCAGGGCTCAAATGAGATATATTATTCCTTAAGTCAAATTTTTACTTTTTTCAGTGAATATATGAGCAATTAACCCCTTTCTTGCCAAAGATGCCCTCAGCACATATCAGTGTAATGGCATGTCTCTGACATTGAAGGGATTGAAACAAGCATATTCTGATTTACTAAGAAAAACAGATGCAGTTATGTGGTAAAGCAACTGCACAACTTGGACAGATAAAAATTCCCCAAGTTTTCGTATTCTTAAATAGAGATTTTAACCCCTTGAATGCAAGAGAGATCTCCAATGCATTGCACAGTTATGTCAGACTTAAATATATTTTCTTTAATGTTATTTTTCTGATCACACCTCCATTGTCCTTGCTGTGTTAATACATGTGTGTTTTACTTATATGTTTCACATTTTTTTTACTGCAGCACCTGATAATCAAACCACAACTGCTGTAATGAGCAAAGCTGAGTCAACAGCACCAACTAACATGAATACAACTCTTCCACTCAACACCACAGAACTTGTAACAATGACAACTGCCCCACCTGTAACCACAGAGCCCGTAATGACCACTTCTTCACCTACAGCTGCTGTGCAACAAGAATCAACAACAGAGCTTGAGGTGATAACAACAACTGCACCTCCCACAACTTCAGAGCTTGTAATGAGCACTGCTTCACCTACAACTGCAGTGCATCAAGAATCAACAGCTGGTCCACTCTCAACTACAGAGATTGAGATGACAACAACTGCACCTCCCACAGCTTCAGAGCTTCTAATGAGCACTGCTTCACCTTCAACTGCAGCGCAACAAGAATCAACAGCCGGTCCACCCTCAACCACAGAGATTGAGATGACAGCAAGTGCACCTCCCACAACTTCCGAGTTTATAAGAATGACGATTACTCCACCTGTAACCAAAGAGCATCAAGAGTCGACAACTGCTGCACCTACAACCTCTGAGTTGTTAACAACAACAACTCCATCCACAACTTCAAAGCTTGTAATACCGACAACTGTTGCACCCTCAAATACAGTCCAAGGAGAATCATCAACTGTGGGTGAGTAAGGGCTCAAATGAGATATATTATTCCTTAAGTCAAATTTTTACTTTTTTTCAGTGAATATATGAGCTATTAACCCCTTTCTTGCCAAAGATGCCCTCAGCACATTTCAGTGCAATGGCATGTCTCTGACACTGACGGGACTGAAACAAGTATTTTCTGATTTACTAAGAAAAAGAGATGCAGTTATGTGGTAAACCAACTGCACAACTTGGACAAATAAAAATTCCCCAAGTTTTCTTATTCTTAAATGGAGATTTTAACCCTTGAATGCAATAGAGATCTCCAATGCATTGCACAGTTATGTCGGACTTAAATATATTTTCTTTAATGTTATTTTTCTGATCACACCTCCATTGTCCTTGCTGTGTTAATACATGTGTGTTTTACTTATATGTATCACATTTTCTTTTACTGCAGCACCTGATAATCAAACCGCAACTGCTGTAATGAGCACAGCTGAGTCAACAGCACCAACTAACATGAATACAACTCTTCCACTCAACACCACAGAACTTGTAACAATGACAACTGCCCCACCCGTAACCACAGAGCCCGTAATGACCACTTCTTCACCTACAGCTGCTGTGCAACAAGAATCAGCAACAGAGCTTGAGGTGATAACAACAACTGCACCTCCCACAACTTCAGAGCTTGTAATGAGCACTGCTTCACCTACAACTGCAGTGCATCAAGAATCAACAGCTGGTCCACCCTCAACTACAGAGATTGAGATGACAACAACTGCACCTCCCACAGCTTCAGAGCTTGTAATGAGCACTGCTTCACCTACAACTGCAGCGCAACAAGAATCAACAGCTGGTCCACCCTCAACCACAAATATTGAAATGACAACAAGTGCACCTCCCACAACTTCTGAGTTTATAAGAATGACGATTACTCCACCTGTAACCAAAGAGCATCAAGAGTCGACAACTGCTGCACCTACAACCTCTGAGTTGTTAACAACAACAACTCCATCCACAACTTCAAAGCTTGTAATACCGACAACTGTTGCACCCTCAAATACAGTCCAAGGAGAATCAACTGTGGGTGAGTAAGGGCTCAAATGAGATATATTATTCCTTAAGTCAAATTTTTACTTTTTTTCAGTGCATATATGAGCTATTAACCCCTTTCTTGCCAAAGATGCCCTCAGCACATTTCAGTGCAATGGCATGTCTCTGACACTGACGTGACTGAAACAAGTATTTTCTGATTTACTAAGAAAAACAGATGCAGTTATGGGGTAAACCAACTGCACAACTTGGACAAATAAAAATTCCCCAAGTTTTCGTATTCTTAAATGAAGATTTTAACCCTTTGAATGCAAGAGAGATCTCCAATGCATTGCACAGTTATGTCAGACTTAAATATATTTTCTTTAATGTTATTTTTCTGATCACACCTCCATTGTCCTTGCTGTGTTAATACATGTGTGTTTTACTTATATGTATCACATTTTCTTTTACTGCAGCACCTGATAATCAAACCGCAACTGCTGTAATGAGCACAGCTGAGTCAACAGCACCAACTAACATGAATACAACTCTTCCACTCAACACCACAGAACTTGTAACAATGACAACTGCCCCACCCGTAACCACAGAGCCCGTAATGACCACTTCTTCACCTACAGCTGCTGTGCAACAAGAATCAACAACAGAGCTTGAGGTGATAACAACAACTGCACCTCCCACAACTTCAGAGCTTGTAATGAGCACTGCTTCACCTACAACTGCAGTGCATCAAGAATCAACAGCTGGTCCAACCACAACTACAGAGATTGAGATGACAACAACTGCACCTCCCACAGCTTCAGAGCTTGTAATGAGCACTGCTTCACCTTCAACTGCAGCGCAACAAGAATCAACAGCTGGTCCACCCTCAACCACAAATATTGAAATGACAACAAGTGCACCTCCCACAACTTCCGAGTTTATAAGAATGACGATTACTCCACCTGTAACCAACGAGCATCAAGAGTCGACAACTGCTGCACCTACAACCTCTGAGTTGTTAACAACAACAACAACTCCATCCACAACTTCAAAGCTTGTAATACCGACAACTGTTGTACCCACAAATACAGTCCAAGGAGAATCATCAAATATGGGTGAGTCAGGGCTCAAATGAGATGTATTATTCCTTAAGTCAAATTTTCACTTTTTTTAGTGAATACATGAGCAATTAACCCCTTTCTTGCTAAATACATTCTTATTCTAAAGGGATGTTTCCCGCATTGAAGGGGTTAAAACAAACAGAGTTTGACTTACTAAGAAGAACAGGTGCAATTATGGAGCAAACCACCTGCACAATAGAGACAAATAAATATTCCTCAAATTTATATTGATTTACATGGAGCTTTTAACCCACTGAATGCAAGAGAGATCTCCAATTTCATTCACAGTAATGTTTTGAAAACCTATCTTTCATTCAGTGGAATAAAAGCAACATTTAATCAATGACAGTAGGTTTACCACATATCATTTCGTCTTATAACATGAGTCTCACTGATGAGCCAGTGTTTAATTAACATTATACATACTTTGTGTTAGACATGCATACATAAAACAAAATGTAGTTGTTAAAGTCTAGGAATGAATAATAACTGATTCTGACATCTGGAAGTCCAAAAGCATAAACAAGGAAAAAAGACAAAGGGTAGAGTCACTAAGCTGTGATAAAGAGGTGATGAAGTGGAGAAGACATCTCCAGTTTATCAGTTCTCCAGTTCCTATGTTATTCTATGGAGCCTATGCACTAAGATTTCTTCAACTCTGGAGACCTTAGTAAATATGTTCCATAGAATAACATAGGAACTGGAGAATTGATAAACTGTAGAAGTCATCTCCACATTATTATCTCTTTATCACTGCTTAGTGAATCTCCCCCAGTGTATTCCCCAAAATAACATGGTCTTCGTTTCTTTATGTTTAATTTTGCTCTCTATTGCCTATTCAACACAATGAGAAAAAATACTAAAATAAAAATTATTTGCTGGTTTAAGACAGCTATCAGGGGATTAAGCAAGTATGGGGGGATTTACAACAACATTTCCCCCATTGATAAATAAATCATTTGATATGACTAGATATTAATATTTCCATCATGTCCAATTAACATGTAAGTATTTTTTTCTTTTCAAGAATCTCTTGTACTTTTATTTTACATTGGAGACAAATATTAATTTCCCATTAACTCGTTAGTTGTATTATGTAATGATGCTTCCATTAACATGGCTGATTTCATACTTAAGTATTATTTTTAATTCTAATTAATGCATTCTGTTTTTTGCCATATTTGCTATAAATGTTGTTGGGAAAATTGAGCATGGCGTCCTAGTCATTAGTGTCACTGTTAAGTATGTTTGATCAACAAGATTTGTGCAGCAGTTAAAAAAGTTCAAATGTAATATAATTTCTTCAAATACAGGTCCAGTTAAAACATCATCTCCAACAACCACAAAAATGACTACTGCCCTGACAACATCTGAAGGAGCTGGGTCTAACAAAACACCTAGATCAAGTACAACACTCGAAAAAAACACTACAAACAGATACTTCACAAAAACTAGTCCTGGCACTTCTGGAGTTAGCACAGCATACAGGCACAGCACAATATCTGGAATGCATTCAACATCCAGAGACAGTACCCTATCCAGAGGCAGCACAACATTCAGACGTAGCACAACATCCAGGGACAGCACAACATCAAGAGGCAGCACACTGACCAGAGGCAGTGCACCACACAGAGGCAGTACACCACTCGTAGGCAGCACAACACTCAGAGGCAGCACAACGCTCAGCAGTAGTGCAACATCTGGAGGTAGCATAGTAAACAGAAGCAGCACAACACGCAGAGACAGCACAACACTCAGCTATAGCGGAACATCCAGAGGCAGCACAACATCAAGAGGCAGCACACTGTCCAGAGGCAGTACACCACACAGAGGTAGTACACCACTCATAGGCAGCACAACGCTCAGCAGTAGTGCAACATCTGGAGGTAGCACAGCAGACAGAAGCAGCACAACACTCAGAAGCAGCACAATACTCAGCAGTAGTGCAACATCCAGAGGCAGCACAACATCAAGAGGCAGCACAATATCCAGAGGCAGTACATCACTCATTGGCAGCACAACGCTCAGCAGCAGTGCAACATCCAGAGACAGCCCACTGTCAAGAAGCACTACAACATTCAGAGGTAGCACAACATCTGGTGCTAATTCAACCCCAAGGGGCAGCACAACACATAGACCAACACCTATAAGGAGTACAACAACAGCTCCTACTTCTACAACAAAGAGCTTCACACACACAACAAATCAAGCGACTAAAACTTCAATCAATGGAAGGATTTTCTATATTGTACTACAGTTCAGCATTACAAATCATGATTTTGACCAAGCTGATGGAAACAAGACCTTAATATTGTACATTGAAAAAAGCGTAAGTAACTTATTTTAAAACTGATGTCACTCTTTGAATGAAATACATTCTTTGAGTGAGGGTTTTTTTCATTATAATGGGAATATATGGAAATACCAGTCAACAGAGTAACATTTCTATTGAATACAATCATTATCGCAATTTGTTTAACCTTCACAATGTGTTCAGCACCCCTGGCACTCAAAGGGTTAACTCCCTTTAACGGAATCTCTGCTTAACCCCTTTGATGCTTGAGACATCTAGAAAACACTGTAAAGCAATGCACTGGAGACGTCTTTAGCATTTGAGTTAAACTTCTACTTAAAACAAGAAGATATTATTACTATGATTAAAATATCATTCTCAGAAACAAAAATCCAAAAATTGTTATTTGGAATATCTGTACTTTATATATAAAGTAAAATTTAGTATCAGTTTTTTAGAAAGAAATATCTTTAAAGTCATGCTTGAAAATTGACTGTAGCCTGTTGTCAGGAAATGACAGAAAGACGCTTCCTTTGAATGAATGAATGAATGAATGAATGAAAATGAATTTGTGTATATATAAATATATATTTGTGAGTGTGCATGTGTGTGTGTGTATGTATATACGTATAGATCCAGCATTCACAGGTCTTTTTAAATAACATATATAGCTTTTAATAGACCTGTGATTGCTGGATATATACTTATATTCGCAAATATCTCTGTGACACCCAGACACAAGTTCTGTTTTTGCAAGTGCAATCATCTCCTCTCTCTCTCTCTCTCTCTCTCTCTCTCTCTCTAATATATATATATATATAAATAGATAGATAGATAGATAGATAGATAGATAGATAGATACACACACACACTTTTAGGCCTTGTTCACATGGGCATATTGGCTGAGCTCACTGTTTGCATATTCCTGGCAGCCTGGGTTTAAGTATTTCCAAAGTTCTTCTTACCCCTTGCCAATCATTATTTTTATTCTTTATTTATAAAGCGGCAACTAATTCCACAGCACTGTACAATTGGGAATAGACATACAGAGGTATTAAATAGTACAATCAAATGTGGAGAACAAAAGGATCAGAGGGCCCTGCTTGTGAGAGCTTACAGTCTAGAGACAATCATCTCATATATGCTAGCCTGATAGAGGTATATCAGTAAGCCAGCCTTCATGGCCATTTGCTATATATTATTGTCCAGTTCCCATGTGGGAAGGCCAGTCATTGGAAGTTTTGTGCAGCATCCCAACCTCTAATGTTGCCTGTGAGAATTATTTGCTTGGCAGACCACAGGCAGCAGATGAGACATGATGAAACATGGATGTGCCCAGTGCATAAGCTCATTCAAGTTGCAGATCTAAGGGGTTAATCCGAAAGCTCCCTTTCCTCGTACCGACTAACAAAAACAGTGAACAGCACAAGCAGATTAATTAATGCTCATCTCTATTTTTTGGATATGTATTGAAAAAATAAGAAATGTCAGTCATTGGCAGGCTTTGATTAATCTAAGCCACTGTAATGTGAAAAAAAGTTTTTCCATGTGAATATCAGAATCAAGGTATTATATGGGATTTTTAACATTTGCATTCTGTTTGCAGGTTAAAGATATCTTCATTAAGCGATACAGCAGTTTTTCAAATGCAATTTGCCTTGGGTTTGTAGGGTGAGTTTTTGTGCTTTATATTAGAAAATTACACAGGAAGTATACTTTACCTGACCTGATCTCAGTTATACTCATTATCATGGCTCCTGCAAGAATCTCTTTTGTGCTATGAAAAAATAGTGTGCTGTGAATTGTTTCTGGAATGTACAGATTATGACCTTTAAAGAGATAGTAATACCTAAAATGTAAAAAAAAATATGTTGTAGGGTTTATCCCCCTGAGTAAAACAAGAGTACTCCCACTGCTGAAAGATGTTTCATTCAAAAGTTATTAATTTTCAAAGTTGAATTTTTTAGGTGCAATATCACAGTGGCCTGAAATTTTACAGTGGCGCTGTTGCTACACCATCCTATGGAGATTTATGGTCCTGAGACCAGAGCGCCACTGTACAATTTCAGGCCACTGTGATATTGCACCTAAAAAATTCAACTTTGAAAATTAATAACTTTTGAATGAAACATCTTTCAGCAGTGGGAGTACTCTTGTTTTACTCGGGGATAAACCCTACAACATATTTTTTTTTACATTTTAGGTATTACTATCCCTTTAATCATGTGTAAATGTGCTTCATATTTTTTATACTTGATATAAAGCAGGGAGCTTTATCACTTTCACAGCAAAAGGAGCATAACTATCTGGTGTGTACGTGTAGTCTTCTAACAGTTTTGCACTAAAAAGCCAGTAACCATCCTAATGACAGTGAAGCTGATGTATTTAGAAAACTGGTATGATTGTGGAAGCATAACAACTGCACAACAGGAACAAATTAAGATTCTCAAAATCCAAGTTGAATTCAAGGGATATTTAATCCTTTAAATGCCAGAGAGCTTGGAATTAAATTGGAGAACTCTCTAATATTCAAGGGTTAATAGTCACATTTAAATCAATATACATTTGCATTTGTTCATTATGCTGTAGTTGACGTGCCCCAGAATTATGCTGCTTTTCTTCATCACATATCAGCCTCTGATATGTGATCCATTTCATGTGAAACAGTTGCCTGTGGCTAACTTTGGTTGACAATCATTTCCTGTATATGACAAGTTTTGAAAAATGTGTTACGCACCAAACATATCTAAACCAGTATTTGGTATATGGATGTCCTCCACCAATAGCTGGACTACACTACCCATGCTAGCCATGGCCTAGTTGAGGATAATGGGAGTTGTTGTTCAACAGCAAAAAAGGGGGCATCTGGTTACACACCCTTGATCCAAACAGATCACTGACGTGAACAGAGTTTGGAGGAAAGTATGATCTGCAAATTTCCTGTGTTCACGGCAAATATGATAGACACCTAGCAACAGCTACTGGGTAGGCGGAAGCCTCCCGAAGAACATGTCCCTGTGAACTCTCTCTTCAGTGCTATGCCAGTAATGTCTCAGACCTCAGAATTTTCTCCAAAGACCAGAGAGGGCTAATCAATCCCTATACTGGAATAAAAACATACCTAAGTTTACGAGAAAGATAGCTCATTCCAAAAAGACATCTGTATTGATTAACTGGGATTTTAATATGAGGCAGAGTATAAAACCTAAAACTTTAGCTACCTGAAAGGTTATAAGGATAAGTATGTAACATCTTAATCATTAGGGTTTTTCTGTTCATGTTTTGTTTTTGAAAAGGATAACATAAAAGTAAAAACACCAGTCCTCTAAGATTGAGAACGCATAAAACCAGGGTATTTGGGGTTGGGTGCTGTTGCTAGGTGCCTGTCCTATTTCCCTAGAAAATAGGAAGTTTGTAGATCATTTTTGTAAAACCTCTATATTTTTTTTTGCTTGAATTATGCCACCAAGCACCAGCTTTTGGGTAGAATATCAAATGCCTGGGGTGGCTCTGATAAATTGTAACGTCTATGAGTCAGAAGGCTTCCAGTGATGCTTAATGAATGTTGCGACAGAATTTTCTCCAGAATCCTAACACCAGGTATATGCTGTCCTTAAGCATTCCAGGCGCTAAAATCAGCATAATAACGTCATATTTATAAAAATGCCTTTAATCATTTATAAATCAGATCTGACTTTATCGCCACTTTCCATGCTTTAAGGACAGTTCTTTCAAAAGTAATAAGAATGTTTTTTATAAATGTCCCCTTATGTGTGGCTACTTCTGGTGTAGCCTGAATATCTGGGATACCAAAGTGGTTTTTCAGGACAAAGTCATCCCTTTTAACTAGTGTAGCCCTGAATGCTAATATAGCAAAGTCTCAAATTCCAGAGTTTGGGCCAATCATCTATCTGCTATCACTCTATTCATTTGAATGTCACGCACTGATGAGGTGGAAAAGCAAGAAGTAATTTCTGAATCCCAATCCGCCTTACTCTGATGTACAAAGGAAGAAGGGCCAGAACTTATAATTATAGTTATAATTCTAATTTGAATTATTAAGCACCATGGAACCACTTACTGTAATTAGCCTTTTAAAAGAGCACATTAACACCAAAAAATAAAATAGGGTTATGTGCCTTTAAGGCTATGATCGCAAGCAATTGCAGCGCAATGCAGCCCATGAGCAAAAATGTATGCGTTTGGGATAACTGGGGAATATGATGCTGTTCACATTGACATACAGGTTGCTGCAAATCTGTAACATGGGTTTCATTAGGATCATACAAATTTCACAACTATTTGTGTTTTTGTGACATTTTGTCTGCTATCTATATGAGAAAAATGGCTATAGGAATTAAATAACTTGCTACAAAATATAATTTTGAATATTTTTTAATGCAATTCCATATCTTCAAACACAGCTACAAAAAGATAGAAGGGACAGAAGCTCTTAATCTGTTTATCAGGTCTCTTAATACTTACTCTTTGAACCTGTTTGATCTGTTGTAGTCTACTGCTAATTGTTTTAGTCTACAACAGTCTGACACAATTAGTGTCCCTTATAAGTCATTCAGTTCTGTTGTTTGTTGAGAGGAGTGTAATCTCGAGTCAGACTTCAATGAAGAGTATTATATACTGAAATCTGCCACATATAATGCTAAAAACGAGGTAATCTCATTATGTTGTTTTGCTTGTAGCATGTACTGATATATTGCCCATTTATTCTGATGTAATACAAGAAAAATAGTGTGGGACATCACCCTAGCATGAGAGAGCATGCTACAAATCACCCCTTTAAAAATATAAATAATTGACTGCTATATGAAGGACATCTATCTATGAATGTTAATGTGTTAAACAAAAGAACACATAAATACAATAATCCTACTGTATAGTTCACCAATAACACTTTCAAGTTTCTCCTCCTAACAGCTACCACATAGCTGTACGCAGAGCATAGAGGAACTCACGCAGACTGCCCCATTGTATTCCCCTAAGTGCAAGACGTGTTAAGGGGAGGAATTCTGACATATGTAGCTTAGTAAATTGATGTCACGTAGACCCAGGGACTGAAAACTGATTCCCGTGTGGTATTTAGTTCTACATTCACCCCAGTGATTTCAGCAATTTTACAGTCAATGGCAGAAATTCTCCTTAGGGTCTAGTGAAACAGCACCATCAAGTGGTCACAGTTTTAATATTACTTGATTAAAGAAAAATATATATACAATAAATCAAACAGGTTGCAACTATTATAATTTTGTTAATGAATTATCACCCAGCAGTGGAAGTGCCCTTTTTTACACAGAAGGAAAATCACTTAAATATAATCAATTTCATTATGAAACATTACCATTAAATGAGTCTTTTAACCCAGTTCATTGCTGACCACTCTATTATTCAAGGGGTTAAAGGTCAAGTCTGAATATTTATGTATCTCCTATGGTGCAGTTTGTTACTTCCAAAATTTCTGCTCTATTGCTTTCTGATTGGTAAGGGTGATGTCTTGGGAAATTCTTATTTCACCATTGAGTGTGGGTGATGATTAGCAAGATCACATGCACATCTAAGTGTTCAAAGTCCTCTGAGTGTCTAAATGTTATTACATCATGACTCCTAAGTGTCCCTCTTTAGGAAGTGTCCCTCTTTTGAGACCCAAATCCATCTCTCCCTATTTTTCACCCTCTTTAGGAGATCAGACTGTGTTGTGTGTACATTGTTCCACAGCAATAAAACATTAATGTTTGTTTAACCTTCAGTATATGTGTATATAAATTAGTCTGTGTAAATAAAATAAAATAATTTGGTCTTGCTCTAAATCATTTGTTCAGTTACACAAAGAGGTGTCACTAGGCCATGAAATAACTTAAAAATTCTCAGTAATGTCCCTCCAACCAGCCGCTCCTCCAGCAACATCACCTGAAGCAAAAGTGTCCCTCTTTGGCCATTTCAGATGTTGTGAGTTATATTATTTGCACACTGCTGAACATGGCCCCAAGTGATCCATTTGTTTACAACTTCCCAGTCATTTACTGCAGCATTTTTTCCTATCCTCGTGTTTGCCTTTTACTTTATTTATGTAAATATTACTTATTTTAATGTTGTTAACCTTATGTGTATTTTTGTACAGACGTGATATATTGAACACCTTCATCCTACTGGCCTTCAATAATGTTCTTCCAAGGGCCCAAGACATTGTAAATACCTTTTACCAAGGAACAAACCTGCATCTTGGAGAATTAAATTTAGCAGACATCAGATGTGGAGGTGAGTACAAAATAATGACACAGGCCTAGATTCATGAAGGTGGACCATTCTCCCTACAACAAATTTGTTTTGAAGTGAATTAAAATTTGCCTATTTTATAACAAATTTTTCGATTAAAAAAATAGTTTTTGAGAAATGAACCTTTACATTTTGATGGCACAGTAGGATGCTTTATGTTAATTCCCTTCACAGTATGCTAATTAGTTTTGTTCAAGGCCAAATATCCCTTGCTGAGACATAAGAAACAAATCCACTGTGTGAGCTCTGCCTAGATCTATTCATGATATTTGTGTAGTTCCCAATTAGCATAAAGTGCTACAATGTGTCTGACAAATAAAGGTGATTTTTTTCAAACATTATTGAACTAGTTATTTGTTTATAATATAAACTCTCAAGTGATGTCTTCAAACAAATACCTCATACAATGTAGCACATAAAATAAGTGCCAAAAAATAGTAAATTGCTCCATAAGGGTATTATCACTTTTCCCTAAAATATTCCAGAAAAATTATCAGGCAGTACAGTATAATACACTGGGTATCAAACTCGGTGGGGGGGGGGCATGTGGCTAGTGCAAGGGGGACATGAGACTTTGTTTCTATACCAAACATTTGTTTAGGTAAAAAGGAAAGAGGATATATTAATATGTCCAAAGGTGTTAAAAGCTCAATTAAAATCAATGGACATTGTTATTTGTTATTTTACTGGTTTTCCTTGAAAAATGTCTGATTATTTCACTCTTCTAAAGCCTCGGTCTTAACTAATCAATTGCATTTATTCCTATCATCCTTGAATAAGTTATTGCAACTTATAGTGCTCACATGGACTATACACTTGCAAACATACGGGAGGTTCTTATAGGGTATGGTGAGCAATGCTGCACAGTATCTTACAAACAGCAGTCAGGTATACATATTTCTATATTTCTGCATTGAATCTACATTTGTCTCTATATCACAAACCTTCACTCTAAAAAAATGCTTTAGTAGACTTGAAATGTTCCATATGGGACAGTTGTCTTCCTTGGATTGTAACCTCCAGTTGGCTAGCAGTAGTAATGGATTTCAAAAATTATATAGCTATAACTGATATCTGTATGAACATACCTACTTAGGTAAGTCCTACGACATTAAGGCATAGAATAAATTGCAGTGGATAGATGTCCTCTCTGGATTTTCTACAGATTCCTACTGAGGTCTATGGAGACATTTGATGAAGATACAACCCTTGATAAAATTGTCAGCTGTGATGTAATCCAGGCCTAAGAGTAATTTATGATTGGGGTTCAAAAGAATAGGGGGCTATGATCTGAACTAATAGTAAACCGTGTCATTGTATAGTACCTGTAGGGCCCCATGCTTCCAACCACTGCTGTGACCTCCAGCCTTGTCCCACTGTAGCCACAGAACCACATGTTGCAACCCCAGCATTGTCATATTGTAACTGTAGAACCATATAACTATCATGTGACTAGTGTCTGGAGAAGCACTGCACTGATTAGGAAAGTGGCAAAAGATGAGCAACACAAAGGTGGTGTTGTAGCGTGAAAGTGACAAGAGGAGGGAGATCCAACCTGGCAGATTAACTATACCACCATCAAGCCTGCCTACCACCAAAGAAAGATGAAGGTATATCTGCTCCACAGACTAGTAAAGGGAGCTAGGCTAACAATGTGTAGAGAGCCTATTGGTCTTAAATATAAAATAAAAGTGGAGTAATTCTGGAACAACCACATGCAGCCGGTGGACAAATATAAAGTCCCACTGAAATGGGACATTTAATCCCTTGAATTTCTCTGTTATTCATGGGGATAAATGAGTCATTTCAATAAATGGGGATTCTTACTTGTCCCCTGTGGTGCAGTTGGTTTGCTCCAGAATTTCTCAATTTTAAGTTTATGCATAAGGTGCCTATGTATCATATTTACTGTATATAATACCTACATTATATATGTTACTTATTATATTCATCAAGAATGCCTAGTATATATAATTCATAGGCATCCAATGCCTGTACAGTAAATGTATCATATCTTCACGTTTTTCATACATAGTGCAAAATACAGAAATGTACCACACAGGTAATTGATGTCTTTTTATGCAATACATAGACATTCATTACATATAAGGTACCTATGTATCATATCTATTGTATGCTTTACCCCTGTTCAGCTGTAAGCTCTGTGGTATGACTAGTGTAGCTCCATTTCTACTGCAAGCTCTGTGGTACCACTAGTGTTACACCATTTCAACTGAAAGAGCTGCAGTATAACAAATGTAGCTCCATTTCAGTTGTAAGCTCTGTGGTATAACTAATGTAGCACAATTTCAAATATAAGCTCTGTGACATCAATAGTGAAACTGCATTTCAATTGAAAGCCTTGTGTTATCACTAGTGTAGGTCCATTTCAGTTGTAAGTTCCATGGTATTACTAGTGTAACACCATTTCAATTTTAAGCTACGTAGTACCAACAGTGTAACAACATTTCAATTTTAAGCTCTGTGGTATTGTTACAGTAGCACCAATTTTGTTGTAGGCTCTAAGGTATCCCCAATGTAGCATCACTTCAATAGTAAACTCTGTGATATCATTGGTGTAGTTCCATTTCTATTACCACTAGTTTGTAACCATTTCAACTGAAAGCTCTGTGGTATGACAAATGTAGCTCCATTTCAGTTTTAAGATATGTGGTATATCTAATGTAGCACCATTTCACTTGTAAGCACTTAGGTATCACTAGTGAAACTATATTTCAATTGCAAGCACTGTAATATCACTGGTGTAGCTCCATTTCAGTTGTAAGATCTTTTGTATTACTACTGTAGCACAATTTAAATTGTAAGCTCTTTTGTATCACTACAGTAGCACCATTTTCAAGTTAGGCTTTGGGGTATCACCATTGTAGCACTATTTCAATTGTAAACTCAGTGATACCACTATTGTAACTCCATTTCCATTGTAAACTCTCTGGTACCACTAGTGCTGCATCATTTAGACAGTAAGCTTTGTGGAATCCCACATGTAGCTATATTTCAATTGTAAGCTTTGTGGTATCAGTAGTATAGCTCCATTGCAGTTGTAAATTTAGTGTAGTCCCATATCGGTTGTAAGTCTGTGGTATTGCTACAGTAGCACCATTTCAATTGTAGGCTCTGTGGAATCACCATTTAGCGCCACTTCAATAGTAAACTCTGTGATATAACTAGTGTAGCTCCATTTCTATTTTAAGCTCTGTGGTACTGATAGTATGGCACCATTTCAATTGAAAGCTCTGTGGTATGACAAGTGTAGTTCCATTTCAATTGTAAGATATATGGTATATCTAATGTAGCACCATTTCATTTGTAAGCTCTATGGTATCACTAGTGAAACTGTATTTCAATTGCAAGCTCTATGGTAACACTAGTGTAGCTCCATTTCAGTTGTAAGAGCTTTGGTATTACTAGTGTAGCACAATTTAAATTGTAAGCTATTTTGTATCCCTACAGTAGTACCGTTTCAATTTTAGGCTCTGTGGTATCACCAGTGTAGCACAATTTCAATTGTAAACTCTGTGATATCACTATAGTAGCTCCATTTCCATTGTAAGCTCTCTGGTTCCACAAGCGATGCACTATTTCACCAGTAAGCTCTGTGGGATCCCAAGTGTAGCTGTATTTCTACTGTAAGCTTTTTGGTATCACTAGTGTAGCTCCACTGCAGTTGTAACTTAAGTGTTATCACTAATGTAGTATCAAATCAATTATAAGTTCTGTGGTATCATTAGTGTAGCTGTAAATTAATTGTTGTACCTAGTGTAGCTCCATTTCACCTGTAAACTCTGTGGTATCACTACTGTGACTATATTTCAATTGTAAGCTCTGTAGTGCCACTTACTAGTGTAATTCAATTTCAACTGTAAAATCTGAGGTGCCACTGGTATAGCTCCATTTAAACTGTAAGCTCTGTGGTATCACAATTTCAGTGGTAAGCTCCATAATATTACTAGTGTAGTACCATTTACATTTTAAGCTCTGTGGTATCACTAATGTAACATGTCTATTATAATCACTGTGGTATTGCTTGTGTAGCACCATTTCAATTTTAACTATGTGTTCATTTTATCAATTTCTTCTTTATCCAATCAGGTGAGGAGTAGTGTGGGTGATCTAAGACCGCCCCCCCTTAGATATTTAGAATTACTCTGCAGATAAGCATAAAAATAGATTTATTGGACTGCTATACTTAAGAAATGATAACTGCTAAAAAAATGAAAAGCTAATGATGCTTCTAGATATAGCTCTCCTTTATGTAATAGTATATGCAGTAATAAAGACATCTAGGAGACTAGATACAAGCATCTACAATTCATCATACCATAAACGACATTACTAAGTGTTCATTATGTGAAACTTTGGAGCAAGAATTTAGGGTTGATCCAAATTACTACTAATTAAAACAGTTATAGGTATAAAACATCTGATAAATTGTTCTGAATTTATTTTGCAGATTCAACACCTTCCCTAACCACAACTACTATAGCGCCGGTATCCATTACAGGATTCACAACAGATACTACAAACATGACTCCAATTAGCAACAACACAACTGGAACAAATGCAGGATCAGCAACCACAGCTATATCAACACTTAAAAGCCCATCTGCACTAAGTACACCTTCAACAACACTATCCAGAACAATTTCAGCATCCTCATCACCATCAGTTACAACAACTGCAACTAAAGCTTCTTCAACATCTGCTACCAGAGTGTCAGATACATCTGGAGCAAACACAGTACCCAAAAATTCTCAGAACTATGCTGTTTTACCTCTTCAGTGTAAAGTATTAAATAGGAATTTAAAGGATACTATTGGAAATGCTACACTGAAGAACTTTATCGAGGATTCAGTAAGTTAACACTTACATGCTCTCAAGCCATGCGATACACATTCAGTTATATAATATAACAAAAGCAAATGATGCTCTGTTTTTTAATATTACAAAAGCAAATTATGCTCTTTTTCTCATCCCCAGTGAGAGTTAACTGTCTCTCTACTCTAACCTTCTTTCTTTCTAATTTGGTATCCCTTTCCCAACTATCTCATAAAATAAGCCCTTTCCATGATTGCCTCAATCCATCAGAAAGTATTTCCCTTTATTTCAGTGAATTGCAGTGATCAGTGAAGGCAATATGCCGCTTCCTATCATCACTTTGGTGTTCATTTTCTAATACTTCACAGCCCAGTGTACTGTCACTGTGATCAAAAGAATGTATACTGTTACCAATTGAAGCTCCACCCCCTTGTTAGCCTGGCACCATAAACTAAAGTATGGTATAAAAGAAGCTTTGTGCATGAGTTGAGAGGAAGCAGCATCCTCACTCCCCAAACTTAGCAAGAGAGTTTTCGGGGCATATCATTGTAAACTCAAGTGGAAATTGTTGCATTTTTTCTTCAGTGACTGAATCATAAGTGTCTGCTGAATGGTCTGGTAATTGTGGGTGTGACTGAAGACGTTTCGAGTATGGTATATGATGGAAAGAAGTTATAACCCCCCCATACACAGAACACTGTCGGGGATTTATAAAAAAGGAAAAACCTTATGTATTGTTTTGATGAGAGGCTAGAGTATGTAAACTGAGAATTTCCATTTGAAATACAACATATAGTGATAGCTTCCTAATATATTAGCATAGACCAGTGATTCTCAACCAGGGTGCCGTGGCACTTTGGTGTGCCAGGGACATAAACTTGGGGTGCCCTGTGTTTTCTATAAAGCCTAACAACAATGGCCTTTTAAATAAAGTTTTATAGAAATTGTTATGCACAATATGTTTAGTGTTGTTATTATGATTATAAGACCTAATAATAACTGCATATTTATATATTGTACCCATCATTATGTCCTTGATAAATTACACTAAAAATGTTAGGGGTGCCCCAAATGTTGTAGATTACGTGTTAGGGGTGCCCTGACCAAAAAAAGATTGAGAACCACTGGCATAGACTATAGCTATAGTTCTTAACCTTTTAAGTAGAAGATGGGGAGCAATGCCCCTCTGTTCCTTAAAAGGTTAAAGTGGGTCTCTACTGTAACCCCCAGGGTTTCCTCTAGTGTTTCAGGGATTCTGCAGAAAAAAAGTTAAGTAATGACAGAAAACCATGACTGGCATGGGAGAAGTAAAAGTCACATTTATCAGACAATTGTGTGTCCCATTGGCTCACTCTGGTGGCCTACACACATTCTAACATCAGACTATTTCTACACTTGCTAGTGCACTGTTGTATAATTTCTACAATTCCTTTCCCAATTCCCAAACACACTACAGAAAATAATAGCCTGTGTGGCTATTAGAGTGTATATGAATGCATTAATGTCTGGCTGTCATTGACTGTGTAGTGTGTGGCACTTTAGTATCACAGTAATGGACAACATGAGGTCTTTCAGCTTTGATGAATACAATTCCAATCATCTCTGGCCAGCAAATGGCTGGCCAAGGATGATGGGATTTGTAGTCCACAACAGCTGAAGGGCCCCAGGTTGCCCAACTGTGCTTTAAAAGGTAAAATACACATTACCTGTTACCTATTAAATATGAATATAATAATTTAGTTTAAGTACAAAGTACCACTTAGCAGGTATATAAATTGTTAACTAGATTGCTAGTTTTTGTGGTTATTTTATTTTATATTAAATAGTTACAGCATAGAAATATGTTTTATCACCAGTTTATTGGGAATTGTGCCTGGTCTCAATGGACTTGCTTGTGACTGTAATGATCAGGTAGTCTATAGTTCAGAAAAAAATAACAAGTTAATTTCTCCTTACCCTATCTGTCCCCTTCATGGTATAATCCTATTGCCCAATTATTTTAAAAATACATGTGTAAGTTTAATTTTAATCTTTTTGCAGGTTCTAAGCATACTCAAGGACCGCATTCCCAGCCTTGTTTCAGTACAAGTTAATGCATATAGGTAAGTTTATTTGGATTTGTCTATAAGCAGGCAAGTGATATCAGTCACTGACTTCCATAATGAAGAATGTAATTTTCAATATAAAATTATAGATGTGTGTTTCAGTTGCCCAGACACCAGTTCCTTTGCACTCTTTTGCCCTATCAGGGCAAAGAGAGACAAAGCTTTAGCACCCCAATGATGAGAAGGGTTTCCTGCTATTGTGCATCTATTCCAGTGATGGGTAACGTCCATCATTCTTCACTGTGCAACCCCTGGGGGGATGCTCTAAGGTTCAATATAGTGGCAGATTTGTTTTGGAGATGTGATGAGAACACTTTGGATGGAAGAATAAGCAGGGTGGAGAAGAGGGGAAAGTAATAAGGAGGTGAGGATGGAGAAAGAGAGGTGGGTTAAAAGAAACAGAGTGGGAGAGACCCTGTTGTCCCTTTCGACCTCCTATACTTGGTCTGGGAAAAACATGGAATTCTAGCTGCTGTTGGACAACTCCCATCATGCACAACTGGCCAACAATGACTGAGTATGATAGGAGTTGTAGACCAGTAGCAGCTAGAAGGGTATAGTTTACTCCAGGGGCCGTGTTAACCCTTTGGTGTCAGAGTAGTACGCAACATATTGCTCTGCAATGCATTGCAAACCCCTCTGGCACTCAAAGGGTTAACAGAACTATTGCTGTCATCATCTGGGTGTTTATTCCTGAAAGCTCCTCTATACTGCATAGTGATTCATGGATAGCACGGGCATCCAACATACGTCGCATGGGCCAAATGAACCCACTGAAATTGAAAAAAAAAATGTTTAACTTAACTAGCACATGTGATCTAAAAGGCCATTAAGACCTAACTCCTGCCTGCTAGTACTGTACAGTTCAAGACTACATGTCTATTAAATATCAGCAATGTCATTGACTTGATCAACAAATAAATAAATCCATATGGCTAACAGGCTTTAATTTACCATTGTTATTAAAAAAATATATGTGGCCCTTGCACTTTTGGCTTTCTGATCATGTGGCCCGTTATTGAAAAAACTTGGACTCCCCTGATGTACAGAGAGAGCAGCCCACTTACTCCTGCATTGCTCACAGTACTGGTCAGAAATCGGATTTGTGCAAGGTGGAGGAGCACTCTGTACAGTAATCCCTAAGTAGTGTGGCAGAGCATACAGTAATAAGAACTCTGAAGATGCTAGCAGCCCTTTGCCACACAACATTTTGGCTGCAGTTCTTTGTACTAACTGCCCCTGTGTTAATTATACAGTTAGTTATGGCCCTCTGTTAGTTATGGCACACACGGCTGCCCCACTGGGTCCTAGCATACAGAGGAATCACCAGTGATGCAGTGGCTGAATTGTGTTTTGTCTCCTCTCAGTATGATACGAGAACAGAAGTGGGCTGCTATGTGAGGGTGAACAAGGTATAACCATTGGGGGTTTACATGAAGCAAAAACTACAGTCCCTCAAATTTCAATATTTAGATGAGCTATTGGGGAAGGAGACACTGAAACATCATAAATGTGATAAAGGAATGGTGAGGGCATCTTGATGTGAGTGTATCTGAAGTGTCATCACAGGGATAAGATGGCAAAAAAAAACTTTGTGTATAAAATGAGATGGATTCAGGTCCAATTTGCCACAATATCAATGAACAAGTCCTATATTGAACTTCAGTTCATCTCCCCAGAAGTCTATACAAAGCCAGATTCAATGGCTTTTGCATGTATACACAGCAACATTTTCTTGGTAATATTAATGCATACTTAAATTTTTGGGAAAATCCCTCTGTGTAAATTATGAGTTTGTTCCTGAAAATAACTGTTATTTTTTATTTGCATTTATTATTCCCTTTATAAATATGTATAGTCAGATTGCTTATACTTTTTATTATTATTGTTTTTATCTTCACTTTTTGTATATATTTATATCTCTGACAGGGAACTCGCTGAATTCCTGTTTCCAGAGAGCTTTCTGTCAGAGACTGTGAAGCAGGGTTAGTCATACAATGTTGCACTTTCGCTGCAGCAGAAAAGCCTGCCTCCACTACAGCATACATGCTCTGACACAGAGCTCTTTGGAAACAGAAATTCAGTGAGTTCTCTAGAAGGGACATAAAATGTAAACAAAAATAGGTGAAGATGAAAAAAATATATAGGCAATTTGACTTTACAATATTCACTTGAAGAATATGTAAATTTGAAAAGGAGGTAACTGTCACTTTCTAATATACATTAAATAGGACAGTAAATTATGTACATATATTTGTATATGAAAAGGAAAAATAAATAGTTAATAATCTTAATGGACTAATGTTTCTGAGCATTGCTATACCCAGGGCATGTTTCAGGAGAAGGGGGGGAAGGGTGCTGATACTTTATAAAATATGTGTTTATTTTTGGAGATCAATACTATATATCTCTTTTTATTATTACGGAAAAAAAAGTGCAGGTAATGAGCATCCCGGCATACCCTACAAAAAAAAATAACCTATGTGTGTTTCTAATTTCACTTTTGTCTCTACTACAATTCAGTACATGTACTCTATGTGGCTATTATTCTAAAGATACCATTCAGGAAGCTAAAGAGGTACAGTTCTGCAGGTAACTGCACCATAGTGGACAAACAAAAATTTCCCCAAAATTCTTATTGGCCCCATGGGACTTTTAAATCTTTAAATTCTAAAGAGGGCTCCGATGCATTTTAAAACTTCTTCAGCATTCGAGAGATTAAAAGTCCCATTTAAACCATTAAGAAATTTCATTTCTCCTCTGGGGTATAATTGGTTTGCTCCAAAATTGTACCTCACAAGCTTATTTAATTGTTCCTTAAACATATGCTGGGTTTGGCCTAACTCAGATATTTATACAAACACCCACAATTTCATGGGTTGCTATTATTTCCACCTGCTTACTCTTACAGTTGGTGATTGGACAAGAGGATTGGGAGCTCTAGCTAATAATACTTTTAGTGATGGAGGCCTAGTTACACTAACTGAGTTAATGAACCACAGTGTCAGTAGTCTCAAAAGTGATACCAGAAACTGTAAAAATGGGCACTGCACATATCTTTGCTATCGTCATTCTATTGCTTGTTTATTGTGTAGATTGCATTACTCAGTGCTGTGGATATATTGCAATAAACATGCAGTACCATTTTGCCGCTACATTAGTGTGGTGTACTTTTTGTGAGAGCTACATCCTAACCAATCATTTCTCACCCTCTGTGACTCAATACACTAGCAATGGATCTGGTGTCCTTTGATAAATCCATATCAGTGGAGGCATGCAAGCTCTTCCCCTCATTTTTCTCCAAAAACACACTCTTGCTTCTGTACTGCTCTCTGATTTCTTCCTCTCCTCGTACTCTTTGTTTATTTGATCTAATATACTCTAATCACATTGTTACATTAATTACAAGACTTTGGTGCTCTAAAATAATTTTTCTATGTTAAAACTTATAAGGTGCATTTATAACATTATATTTTCTATCTTGACAGTGCTGGGTCATTGATTGTCAATATGAGCCTGACCTTCATTCTTCCTCCTCCTTCCAATGAAGAAGTTGTGATAGCATTTTACCTCTACCTCAACTCAACAAACTTTTATATTGGGGAACTGCATTTGGGACCTTTCAGCATACAGTCAGGAGGTAAATTAAAACAAACAAACATTAAACCGAAACAATTGAAAGTTACACCGTAAAACAGAAAAACATATATCTAAGGGCTGAATTCTGTTTTTATTAATAAAAGTGTCACAGGATTTTAGCTCCAAAATTCCTATTACAGTCTATCAACAAATACTATTGATACAAACAGCTGTCCAAGTATCTCCTGAGACTGAATCAAGCCCTAAACCATGCTTTTGTTAATTATAAAAGACAAGTTTATATTGCTACCTTGGCAGCATACAAATGGTTATATTTTTAAATTCACATATTCAGCCATATTGTAGTAAAATGGGGGGAGATGCAGTAAGGCGTGATAAAGAGGTGATGAAGCAGAGATGAAGCAGAGATGACTTCTCCAGTGATAAAATTTCTCCAAACACTATGTTATTCTATAAAGCCAATGCACTAAGATTTCTCCAGCTTTGAAGATTTTAGAGCATAGTCACCATAGAATAATATAGGAACTGGAGAAATGATATCACTGGAGACATCCTTTTCACTTTATCACCTCTTTATCACGTCTTAGTGAATAATCCCTTTTGTGTTTCAATTTATCACAACTGTGCTCAGATAAATTTGGTCATTATTAGCAGCATTTTAGAAGAACTCAATCAATTCTGTAGCAAATTAACTGCATCATAGAGGCAAATAACATTTCACATGGACTTTCACAAAGTTTTGACCCCTTGAATGCTAGGGAGGTTTGCAACACAGGGATTGAAAGCATTATTTAAAGGGATAGTAATACTTCGTTTTAACTTTATTTTATTTTGTAGGCATTAAAAAAACATGAAGAATGATATAAGTCTTATCTCTCAAACCTTTAAGGTTTATGAGATATTCACAAGCAAAGTTCCCCTCCCCGCCCCTTTTACCTAGTGTAAGCCATCTCTTCTCAGATGTGAGTCTGGTTGTATGACAGGACAGATAACAGAAGGGGACAATTTTCTTTGTATGAATACAATGAAAGCCCTTCCCCCCCTTGACAAGTTTTTCAGCTTTTTCCATTATCTTAATTGAAGATTGTCCCTCTCTGCAGTCTACCTGGGCATCTCCCTTCTGATCTGATTGAACAGGGGGGGGATACTTTGTTTGTGAATATCTCTTAAACCATAAAGGTTTCAGAGATAAGACTTATATCATTCGTCATGTTTTTTTAATGCCTACAAAATAAAATAAAGTTAAAATGAAGTATTACTATCCCTTTAAATCAATGCTGATTTGCTCCAGAACTGCTCTAGAAATTCTTATTAAATCAGCTTCTAACTTAAGACAATTGTTGATGTTTGGTCATGACTCATTCCACACAGTACTCACTGCATACCGATGCTCCACAGCATATTGCTGATTTCTGTACTGTCCTCTTATATTCTATTATACCATCATTAAACCCTTGCAAGCTAGTGACATATCCATCTCATTACAAAACAATACATTGCTGATGGATGTCTCCATCATATAGGGCTTAAATTAAAACACAAGAACGACCTGAAGACCCTCTAGTAGTAACAGTGGCCCCAAAGGCACGTCTGTGTAACTGCCCCTGACTCTTCTTTTACCACCATATCACTTCTTACCTGTAACAAAATACATGACCTCTGCCCCAATAACATTGTCACCTTATTTGTAATACAATATAAGAAGGAATTGAAATACACACTATAATTTACCAGATGCAAAACTATTGTAGATCTACAAAGTAACAGAGTAAATCAGTTACAAAATGTCAATCATTTTCAGTCTACAATACAATGGCTGAGCTTCTGATTCAATTGCTTTACTTATAAAAGTTTATCTTACATAATTAGAATTCAGTGTTCCAAATTTATACTGACTACAATTTTCTTTCCAAAATATGTCTATAGATGTGTCATCTGAAAGTCTTTTTGGCACCACAACATCTTCAACAAGCATAACATCAACAGCTGTAACCTCAACTATAGAAGAAACTGCATCGGTTTCATCAACTGGAACATCGTCTAGTTCTATTCCACCTGGATCAACCACAATGCCCATAAGTGTGATCTCATCTGGATCAACTATAATGCACACAAGTGTAGTCTCAGCTGGATCAACTACAAATCCCACACCTTTAGTTTCATCTGAATCATCTATAACTCCCACTACTATGGTCTCAACAAGAATAACTACAATGCCTACAAATGTGTCTTTAACCGGATCAACTATGCCACCTACTAGTGTGGTGTCATCTGAATCAAGTACAGCCCCCACACAAGTGGTCTCCTCCATATCAACTACAACTCCCAAAAGTGTGGTTTCATCAGAGTCAAGTACAACACCAAGAGGTGTAGTCTCATCTGGATCAACCACAATTCCACCAAGTTTCATTTCATCTGAATCAACTACAGTACCCACAGGTGTGATCTCATCAAGATTAACTACAGTGCCTACAAATGTGTCTTTAACTGGATCAATTACACCACCTACTAATGTAGTCTCATCTGAGTCAAGTACAACCCCCAAACATGAGGTCTCCTCTAAACCAACTACAGCTCCCAAAAGTGTGGTTTCATCTGAGTCAAGTACAACACCCAGAAGTGTAGTTTCATCTGGATCAACCACTAGCTTAATTTCATCTGAATCAACTACAAAACCCACAAGTGTGGGCTCATCAAGATTAACTACAGTGCCAACAAATGAATCTTTAACCAGATCAACTACACCACCTACTAGTGTAGTCTCATCTGAGTCAAATACCACCCCCAAACATGTGGTCTCTTCTAAACCAACTACAACTCCCAAAAGTGTGGTTTCATCTGAATCAAGAACAACACCCAAAAGTGTAGTTTCATCTGGATCAACCACAAGTCCTACAAGATTAATTTCTTCTGAAACTACAACACCCACCAGTGTGGTCTCATCAAGATTAACTACAGTGCCTACAAATGTGTCTTTAACCAGATCAACTACACCACGTACTAGTGTAGTCTCATCTGAGTCAAATACAAACCACAAACATGTGGTCTCCTCTAAACCAACTACAACTTCTAAAAGTGTGGTTTCATCTGAGTCAAGTACAACACCCAGAAGTGTAGTCTCATCTGGATCAACCACAAGTCCCACAAGTTTTAATTCATCTGAAACAACTACAACACCCACAAGTATGGTCTCATCAAGATTAACTACAGTGCCTACAAATATGTCTTTAACCAGATCAACTACAACACGTACTAGTGTAGACTCATCTGAGTCAAATACAACCCACAAAAATGTGGTCTCCTCTAAACCAACTACAACTTCTAAAAGTGTGGTTTCATCTGAGTCAAGTACAACACCCAAAACTGTAGTTTCATCTGGATCAACCACAAGTCCCACAAGTTTCATTTCATCTGAATCAACTACAGTACCCACAGATGTGGTCTCATCAAGATTAAGTACAGTGCCTACAAATGTGTCTTTAACCAGATCAGCTACACCACATACTACTGTAGTTTCATCTGAGTCAAATACAAATCACAAACATGTGGTCTCCTCTAAACCATTTACAACTTCTAAAAGTGTGGTTTCATCTGAGTCAAGTACAACACCCAGAAGTATAGTCTCATCTGGATCAACCACAAATCCCACAAGTTTCATTTCATCTGAAACAACTACAACACCCACAAGTGTGGTCTCATCAAGATTAACTAGAGTGCCTACAAATGTGTCTTTAACCGGATCAACTTCACCACCTACTAGTGTAGTCTCATCTGAATCAAGTACAACCCCCAAACATGTGGTCTCCTCTAAACCAGCTACAACTCCCAAAAGTGTGGTTTCATCTGAATCAAGTACAACTCCCAGAAGTGTAGTTTCATCTGGATCAACCACAAGTCCCACAAATTTAATTTCATCTGAATCAACTACAGTACCCACAAGTGTGGTCGAATCAAGATTAACTACAGTGCCTACAAATGTGTCTTTAATCGGATCAACTACACCACCTACTAGTGTAGTCTCATCTGAATCAAGTACAACCCCCAAACATGTGGTCTCCTCTAAACCAACTACAACTCCAAAAAGTGTGGTTTCATCTGAGTCAAGTACAACACCCAGAAGTGTAGTTTCATCTGGATCAACCACAAGCCCCACAAGTTTCATTTCATCTGAATCAACTACAATGCCCACAGGTGTGGTCTCATCAAGATTAACTACAGTGCCTACAAATGTGTCTTTAACCGGATCAACTACACCACCTATTAGTGTAGTCTCATCTGAATCAAGTACAACTCCCAAACATGTGGTCTCCTCTAAACCAACTAAAACTCCCAAAAGTGTGGATTCATCTGAATCAAGAACAACACCCAGGAGTGTAGTTTCATCTGGATCAACCACAAGTCCCACAAGTTTCATTTCATCTGAAACAACTACAACACCCACAAGTGTGGTCTCATCAAGATTAACTACAGTGCCTACAAATATGTCTTTAACCAGATCAACTACACCACGTACTACTGTAGTTTCATCTGAGTCAAATTCAACCCACAAACATGTGGTCTCCTCTAAACCAACTACAACTTCTAAAAGTGTGGTTTCATCTGAGTCAAGTACAACACCCAGAAGTGTAGTCTCATCTGGATCAACCACAAGTCCTACAAGTTTAATTTCATCTGAATCAACTACAACACCCACAAGTGTGGTCGAATCAAGATTAACTACAGTGCCTACAAATGTGTCTATAATCGGATCAACTACACCACCTTCTAGCGTAGTCTCATCTGAATCAAGTACAACCCCCAAACATGTGGTCTCCTCTAAACCAACTACAACTCCCAAAAGTGTGGTTTCATCTGAATCAAGTACAATACCCAGAAGTGTAGTTTCATCTGGATCAACCACAAGTCCTACAAGTTTCATTTCATCTGAATCAACTACAGTACCCACAGGTGTGGTCTCATCAAGATTAACTGCAGTGCCTACAAATGTGTCTTTAACCAGATCAACTACAACACATACTAGTGTAGTTTCATCTGTGTCAAATACAACCCACAAACATGTGGTCTCCTCTAAACCATTTACAACTTCTAAAAGTGTGGTTTCATCTGAGTCAAGAACAACACCCAGAAGTGTAGTCTCATCTGGATCAATCACAAGTCCCACAAGTTTAATTTCATCTGAATCAACTACAGTACCCACAGGTGTGGTCTCATCAAGATTAACTAGAGTGCCTACAAATATGTCTTTAACCGAATCAACTTCGCCACCTACTAGTGTAGTCTCATCTGAATCAAGTACAACCCCCAAACATGTGGTCTCCTCTAAACAAGCTACAACTCCCAAAAGTGTGGTTTCATCTGAATCAAGTACAACACCCAGAAGTGTAGTCTCATCTGGATCAACCACAAGTCCCACAAATTTAATTTCATCTGAATCAACAACAGTACCCACTGGTGTGGTCTCATCAAGATTAACTACAGTGCCTACAAATGTGTCTTTAATTGGATCAACTACACCACCTACTAGTGTAGTCTCATCTGAATCAAGTATAACCCCCAAACATGTGGTCTCCTCTAAACCAACTACAACTCCAAAAAGTGTGGTTTCATCTGAGTCAAGTACAACACCCAGAAGTGTAGTTTCATCTGGATCAACCACAAGCCCCACAAGATTCATTTCATCTGAATCAACTACAGTACCCACAGGTGTGGTCTCATCAAGATTGACTACAGTGCCTACAAATGTGTCTTTAACCGGATCAACTACACCACCTACTAGTGTAGTCTCATCTGAATCAAGTACAACCCCCAAACATGTGGTCTCCTCTAAACCAACTAAAACTCCCAAAAGTGTGGATTCATCTGAATCAAGAACAACACCCAGGAGTGTAGTTTCATCTGGATCAATCACAAGTCCCACAAGTTTCATTTCATCTGAAACAACTACAACACCCACAAGTGTGGTCTCATCAAGATTAACTAGAGTGCCTACAAATGTGTCTTTAACCGGATCAACTTCACCACCTACTAGTGTAGTCTCATCTGAATCAAGTACAACCCCCAAACATGTGGTCTCCTCTAAACCAGCTACAACTCCCAAAAGTGTGGTTTCATCTGAATCAAGTACAACTCCCAGAAGTGTAGTTTCATCTGGATCAACCACAAGTCCCACAAATTTAATTTCATCTGAATCAACTACAGTACCCACAAGTGTGGTTGAATCAAGATTAACTACAGTGCCTACAAATGTGTCTTTAATCGGATCAACTACACCACCTACTAGTGTAGTTTCATCTGAATCAAGTACAACCCCCAAACATGTGGTCTCCTCTAAACCAACTACAACTCCAAAAAGTGTGGTTTCATCTGAGTCAAGAACAACACCCAGAAGTGTAGTTTCATCTGGATCAACCACAAGCCCCACAAGATTCATTTCATCTGAATCAACTACAGTACCCACAGGTGTGGTCTCATCAAGATTGACTACAGTGCCTACAAATGTGTCTTTAACCGGATCAACTACACCACCTACTAGTGTAGTCTCATCTGAATCAAGTACAACCCCCAAACATGTGGTCTCCTCTAAACCAACTAAAACTCCCAAAAGTGTGGATTCATCTGAATCAAGAACAACACCCAGAAGTGTAGTCTCATCTGGATCAACCACAAGTCCCACAAATTTAATTTCATCTGAATCAACAACAGTACCCACTGGTGTGGTCTCATCAAGATTAACTACAGTGCCTACAAATGTGTCTTTAATTGGATCAACTACACCACCTACTAGTGTAGTCTCATCTGAATCAAGTATAACCCCCAAACATGTGGTCTCCTCTAAACCAACTACAACTCCAAAAAGTGTGGTTTCATCTGAGTCAAGTACAACACCCAGAAGTGTAGTTTCATCTGGATCAACCACAAGCCCCACAAGATTTATTTCATCTGAATCAACTACAGTACCCACAGGTGTGGTCTCATCAAGATTGACTACAGTGCCTACAAATGTGTCTTTAACCGGATCAACTACACCACCTACTAGTGTAGTCTCATCTGAATCAAGTACAACCCCCAAACATGTGGTCTCCTCTAAACCAACTAAAACTCCCAAAAGTGTGGATTCATCTGAATCAAGAACAACACCCAGGAGTGTAGTTTCATCTGGATCAATCACAAGTCCCACAAGTTTCATTTCATCTGAAACAACTACAACACCCACAAGTGTGGTCTCATCAAGATTAACTAGAGTGCCTACAAATGTGTCTTTAACCGGATCAACTTCACCACCTACTAGTGTAGTCTCATCTGAATCAAGTACAACCCCCAAACATGTGGTCTCCTCTAAACCAGCTACAACTCCCAAAAGTGTGGTTTCATCTGAATCAAGTACAACTCCCAGAAGTGTAGTTTCATCTGGATCAACCACAAGTCCCACAAATTTAATTTCATCTGAATCAACTACAGTACCCACAAGTGTGGTTGAATCAAGATTAACTACAGTGCCTACAAATGTGTCTTTAATCGGATCAACTACACCACCTACTAGTGTAATTTCATCTGAATCAAGTACAACCCCCAAACATGTGGTCTCCTCTAAACCAACTACAACTCCAAAAAGTGTGGTTTCATCTGAGTCAAGAACAACACCCAGAAGTGTAGTTTCATCTGGATCAACCACAAGCCCCACAAGATTCATTTCATCTGAATCAACTACAGTACCCACAGGTGTGGTCTCATCAAGATTGACTACAGTGCCTACAAATGTGTCTTTAACCGGATCAACTACACCACCTACTAGTGTAGTCTCATCTGAATCAAGTACAACCCCCAAACATGTGGTCTCCTCTAAACCAACTAAAACTCCCAAAAGTGTGGATTCATCTGAATCAAGAACAACACCCAGGAGTGTAGTTTCATCTGGATCAATCACAAGTCCCACAAGTTTCATTTCATCTGAAACAACTACAACACCCACAAGTGTGGTCTCATCAAGATTAACTAGAGTGCCTACAAATGTGTCTTTAACCGGATCAACTTCACCACCTACTAGTGTAGTCTCATCTGAATCAAGTACAACCCCCAAACATGTGGTCTCCTCTAAACCAGCTACAACTCCCAAAAGTGTGGTTTCATCTGAATCAAGTACAACTCCCAGAAGTGTAGTTTCATCTGGATCAACCACAAGTCCCACAAATTTAATTTCATCTGAATCAACTACAGTACCCACAAGTGTGGTTGAATCAAGATTAACTACAGTGCCTACAAATGTGTCTTTAATCGGATCAACTACACCACCTACTAGTGTAGTTTCATCTGAATCAAGTACAACCCCCAAACATGTGGTCTCCTCTAAACCAACTACAACTCCAAAAAGTGTGGTTTCATCTGAGTCAAGAACAACACCCAGAAGTGTAGTTTCATCTGGATCAACCACAAGTCCCACAAGTTTCATTTCATCTGAAACAACTACAACACCCACAAGTGTGGTCTCATCAAGATTAACTAGAGTGCCTACAAATGTGTCTTTAACCGGATCAACTTCACCACCTACTAGTGTAGTCTCATCTGAATCAAGTACAACCCCCAAACATGTGGTCTCCTCTAAACCAACTGCAATTCCCAAAAGTGTGGATTCATCTGAATCAAGAACAACACACAGGAGTGTAGTTTCATCTGGATCCACCACAAGTCCCACAAGTTTCATTTCATCTGAAACAACTACAACACCCACAAGTGTGGTCTCATCAAGCTTAACTACAGTGCCTACAAATGTGTCTTTAATCGGATCAACTACACCACCTACTAGTGTAGTCTCATCTGAATCAAGTACAACCCCCAAACATGTGGGCTCCTCTAAACCAACTAAAACTCCCAAAAGTGTGGTTTCATCTGAATCAAGTACAACACCCAGAAGTGTAGTTTCATCTGGATCAACCACAAGTCCCACAAGTTTAATTTCATCTGAATCAACTACAGTACCCACAGGTGTGGTCTCATCAAGATTAACTGCAGTGCCTACAAATGTGTCTTTAACCAGATCAACTACAACACATACTAGTGTAGTCTCATCTGAATCAAGTACAACCCCCAAACATGTGGTCTCCTCTAAACCAACTGCAATTCCCAAAAGTGTGGATTCATCTGAATTAAGTACAACACCCAGAATTGTAGTTTCATCTGGATCAACCACAAGTCCTACAAGTTTCATTTCATCTGAATCAACTACAGTACCCCCAGGTGTGGCCTCATCAAGATTAACTACAGTGCCTACAAATGTGTCTTTAACTGGATCAACTACTCCACCTACTAGTGTAGTGTCATCTGAATCAAGTACAACCCCCAAAAATGTGGTATCCTCTAAACCAACTACAACTCCCAAAAGTGTGGTTTCATCTGAATCAAGTACAACACCAAGAGGTGTAGTCTCATCTGGATCAAGCACAAGTCCCACAAGTTTAATTTCATCTGAATCAACTACAGTACCCATAGGTGTGGTCTCATCAAGATTAACTACAGTGTCTACAAATCTGTCTTTAACTGGATCAATTACACCACCTACTAATGTAGTCTCATCTGAGTCAAGTACAACTCCCAAACATGTGGTCTCCTCTAAACCAACTACAACTCCCAAAAGTGTGGTTTCATCTGAGTCAAGTACAACACTCAGAAGTGTAGTCTCATCAGGATCAACCGCACGTTTAATTTCATCTGAATCGACTACAAAACCCACAAGTGTGGTCTCATCTGATTCAACTACAAAGCTCCCAAGTCTGTTTTCAACTGGATCAACTGCAACACCCACTAGTGTTGTTTCATCTCAGTCAAGTACAACACTCAAAACTGTAGTCTCTTCTGAATCAATTACAACTTCCAGAAATGTGCACTCTTCTGATGCAAATACAACTCCCAAATCTGTGGTTTCCTTTGAATCAAGTACAACAGCTACAAGTGTGTTCCCATCTAGATTAAGTACAACACCCAGAACATCTGGAACAAATAAACTGCCTACAAGTAAAACTGTAACTAGTAAAATACCAAGCTCCTCCATAGCGGTGCCTTCTCTGACTAGAATGTTAACATCAACTAAAGCTGGAAATCAGGCATCTACCACACCTCTGAAACCAGATGTATTATCAGAATCAACAACCACTGGTATGTATTTATTTTAAAATATCTTTATGTTATGATAGAGATACACAAAAAAGAAATAACATAGGAGCACGTTTATCATTATGACATTAATGCTAAATGCTAAATTTTGTTTTCATTCACTATTTTAGTATTTGTGATTGTTTAATATGTATGAAATAGTTTACAAATAGTTGATACACATTTTAAAACATAACAAGCATTTCTTAAGAACACAGGTTCTTATGATTTTTTTAACAACACACTCAAAAAGAAGTCAAAGGAAAAATAAAACAAAATGTGTAAATGTTTATAGCACCTATGAATGGAATGGCTGTTCATTTACAGCATAGATGGCATTTTAATCTAAGAACTATGATAATAATAATCATGAATTTGGAAATATTTGTTTGTAACATTGTACTTATTTGTCCAATATTTTATAGTATATGGCGATAATATGTTGATTTCCTAAATATGTTGTTAATTGTAATTCTTTGACAGCGTATAACAGGTTACAATACTTTCCATGTGATTTGCATTTGAAAATTTTACTGTATGAGTAACAACATCTTTCAAAGTTACTCAAAAGTTGCAGCTCATACTAATTTATTTGATAACTATTTCCCACATATACACAAATCTTTCAAATTGTAACTCAAAAGAAAAAAGTTCCATCTATTGCTAAATATTTTTTCCTTTGCAAAATTTTTACTTAAAAATATGCACAAGGGGCTCGATTTAAAGGCAGCCGTTAGCAAAAAAAATCACTAACGGGTGCGTTAAGTGTCATGTTGCAATTCAAAGATCCGTCTAAACAACAGCTAACGGCAGTTGTAGAATCCTTACGGCCGATACACTTACGTGCATTCAGACGCATGGAAAAACATACCCCAGAGCTATTCAAAGGCTTGCGGTACTGATAACGGCTGAAAAAAAGACACACCTAACGGCTAAAAGTTAAGACCCACTTCTCACACACGTTAGACACTTAACGGCCAAAACAAAACACCCGTTACAGAGGAAAACACACCAAATGCTTACCTCACAACCATGTAAATGGGAAAATTAACCCGTGCAATGCCAAAACAACACAAAAACATGCACACACAACACAAATCACTACACAAACAACAACAACCAACACCACAGGGACAATAACACACAAAAACAACAACACAACATGGCACGGAACAATGGGGGTCATCACACAAAGCGGACACCTGCAAATACAAGCTCACCTGGGCAACATCAACACGCCACCTGCACCCCACAACTGCACGTCCGCAAATGGCACACACAGAACTAGCACAACACACCACATCTTATAACACACACACACCTGCTAACACTTACCTGGACAAAAACAACTCACCATTGGTCAGCACTCACCTCATCAACACACCTACACAACGCCCTAGCAAGTACTTAAAGGGACAACTCAACACACTCACTTGTGGCTTGTTTTCCACTCAGGGAGGGAGAGAGAGATAGAGATAGAGAGAGATAGAGAGAGAGAGAGAGAGACAGAGAGAGAGAGACAGATAGAGAGAGAGAGACAGATAGAGACAGATAGAGAGAGCAAACAGTATGTTGGGTTACATATTGTTGCGAAGGCTGCGGAGAAGGCGTGCAAGGGAGAGAGCTGGGGAACATCAGCAACCTCCAAGCACGCCTCATCAACAGCCTCCACCTGTTGCAAGTGAGGAGGCTCTGGCTCAGCAGCCACACAGGAGCCCATCCCCACCCGGAGGACACCTGCCTGCAGATGCACAGCTGCAGCAACAGGATGCTCCCCAGCTGCCACAGGGACCCCTGCAGCAGCCCAGGATGCATAGACGACCACCAAGGCCCAGGGTATACCGTCCAAGGGTCACTCTCTTTGGAATGACCGATGACGAGGTTATTGATCGCTACAGGTTGAGGCCACACAGCATCATAGCCCTGTATGAGGTCATCAAGGAGCAGGTGGATCCCATATGCACCCATAACCATGCTCTAACTGGCCTTCAAAAACTCCTGTGTGCCATACACTTCATGGCAAGTGGCGCCTTTCAGTCGACAGAGGGTTACGCATCTGGCATGTCCCAGGCCACATTCTCCAGGGTGCTGGCCCAGGTCTTGCCAGCCCTCAAAGCCAAGGCCAGTACCTACATACGTTTCCCCATCACCGATATGGAGTGGACACATCTGAAGCAGGGCTTCTATGCAAGGGGAGGCATGCCCAGGGTCATGGGTGCAATAGATTGCACCCATGTCCGTATCAAAGCACCAGCACGTCAGGGACATATGTTCCTGAACCGCAAAAACTTCCACTCCATGAATGTGCAGATGGTGTGTGACAGCAACCTGGCCATAATGAATGTCTGTGCGAAATTTCCCGGGAGCTGTCACGATTCACATATACTCAGAAATTCATCTGTGCAGAGGGATTTCGAAAATGGGACCTATACAGGCGGATGGCTACTGGGTGAGTTAACAGCACCAAATGACACCACATACACATGTGCTAGTATGTTCACCACAATATGTGCTCCTTGTCACACCATGTCACTCACTTTCCACAGGTGATGCTGGCTATGGATGCAAGCCATGGCTCCTCACCCCGGTCGCCAATCCCCAAAACGATGCCCAGGAACGATATAACCAGGCTCATGCCAGAACACGGAATGCCATTGAGCGGACCTTCGGCCTCCTCAAGTCCCGATTCCGATGTCTGGACCACTCGGGGGGAGCATTGCAGTATGCACCAGGCAAGGTCTGCGACATCATCGTGGCATGTGCCATCCTACATAATATCGCGGTGGACACCAGACTCATCGACGATGTCCATCCCCCACCCAGACCTGAAGACCCTGTGGATATCGTTGAGTGTGAGGAAACCCCAACAGGGATGCAGACAAGGGACAGATTGATCAGGGATCACTTCTGCTGTGAGTATAATACATGTATGCACACAATCCATGCATACACACCCACCACAACACACATGTTCTGTTTCACCCCACAGGATCAGTGACACAGCCCTGTCACTGGCTGCAGTATGGACCACCAGCATCAACTATTCCGTGGACCAGTCAGATTGGGCCTAGAGATTCCGAATACACCTGACAACCTGTCGTCCATGTTGATACTGCTACCTCAAGGATATCATGCATGCCCCCCCTGGAAACCAAGGTACAACACTTTAACCTTGTTCAGCATATCCCACAGCTCCCTAGGCACCAACTAAAGTGTTCTGCTAGGATCAGACCCATAGCAACCATGGTACCCCTGTAGCAAGGGAGTCTCATCCAAGCCAATGCATCGGATAGAACTCTGTCATATAAGGGGTTCAGGGGGCATTCGTGGGGACATGGGACCAGTAGCTTGCTACAGTTGAATAAAGCAGCAGAGGGGTGGATCGACAGTAATAGTGTGTTACACAACATGGAGCTCATGAAATGTGGATCACATCTCCATGGACACCATGCTGCCCTGTGTGTGTGTATGTGTGTGCAGTGATATGTGCCCCAGAAAGAAATACACACATTAACAAATATGTCCTACTAGCTCCATGAACCAAACATATTTGGCCTGTCTCTGACAGTGGCAGCACAAATATATTGTTGTCAGGAAGCTATTAGGACATATTTGTTGATGTGTGTAACCATGTCAGGGGCAAATATCCCTAAGGATGGTTAACATCCCCTTAGTTCCCCCCATGATGGTTCATAGACCAGTACACAACACATTACAAAGCAGTGGTTTGTGTAGACTTATGTAACGGGAAAGATTAAGAGGATCATGATGTTGTAGCTGTTGCATGACGATCACTTCGAGGGTGATGTTCCAAATCCTGTCCTCTTGTCCCACAGGCATCCATAGCACGATCCATCCTTGAACAGAGGAGTTTCCATATGACTGGACTGAAGTCTGGACAACACTTCCATGAAGCTCACCCCTTGGCGTTCCAAGTGATTGTGTTGGTGATGCAATGTTTGACCTGATGTTCACAGCAACCTCTACTGGAACATTCACATATGGACACAAATTTATGTGTGTACTAACATCCAGGTATCAGACCTGTACAGTAAGACTGCTCATACACAGATGCCAAACGATGTAGACAACACATGAGCAGTTCACTAGCATTTCTAATGTATTCCTATTTAGTTCAGATGTACCTTTTTGTGCTCATACAAGTGTTTAATGCATATTGGCTAAATACACAAGAAACATCACTACTCAATCCGTGTCTGTATGAATGAATGTTGGATCAAACACCTGTCAATGTGGAACCGTACCCAAGGCTAGAGTATCCCTCATACAAAGGAAGGCATGATTTACATCACAGGAGTCCACTAGTTGCCTGACCATGAGTGGACTTTGTGATGTATACATGCAATGACATGATGGCAGTGATACACTGATGTGTGTTGTGAGTGATTAGCTGGTGATACAGGGGACACACTTCCACTGTGATGTGATGTCCATGGTTTGTGTGTTGCTCAATATAATCAATGTCCTGAGATTGCTGTAGGTTGTCATATCTCAGTACATGGGCTACATCAACAAAAACAACCATGTGGACAAGTGTTATTACTGGTGAAGTGTGTTATAACCTTAGTTAAACAACAACACAACTTAAAGGGATAGTAAACCCTGAAAATAAGTTTATTTCACATTGTAGCCCTTTAAAAACCATGAAAAATGATATCAGTCTTATCTACCAAACATATATGATTTGGGATATAAGACTTATATCATTTTACATGTTTTTTTAAGGGCTACAATATAGAATGAACTTATTTTCAAGGTTTACTATCCCTTTAATACATAAGCCAATGCTCAGCCTAAGGTTCCAATGTGCGTGCTACACAATGAAATCTTAGGAAGATTTTTGGGTTATGCAGTAAGTTAGGCTGTGATTCAAACTCCTGTTGTGCAACTGACTTGCTGGAGAACACAATGCTCACCCTAGGATCACAATGTGTAACACACACATTGAGATCCTAGGGTGTACATTGTGTTCCCCAGTATGTCAGCTGCACAATAGAATTTTGATTTAAAGACCATATTGATGCATGTTCAATCTGTCCTGCTTGTTATTTCCCTGCTAAGTCGCATAGCTGTTAGTTTGGTTTTCCCCTCAAACACAACAATTGATGCAGACGAATGTTCAGTGTTGCACCAGTTGTTGTGCTAAGGGGTATGTTCTGATCAAATCTGACACACATCATGGCCATGTAACACTGTTGTGTTATATGGCTACAGGGATGGGTTGCCAGGTGAATTTGGACAACGGTGTGGGTGTGTGTGAACCCATGTTGTAACATCACACAAACATTTCCCCCAGGCAGGAGTTGAGTTCACTGCATTGTTTGGCAATGCATTGGAGACAACCCTGCCACCCAATCTATAAGTGATTACACAGCAGATCAGACAGGATTCAAAAGCACAATTTTCATTTATTGAGGGGGCAGATGACAGGTTGGGCCTTTCATTTCTTTTTTTTTGGGGGGGGGCCTTAGACTTGGTGCCAGAGGTGGATGCCCTGGCTGATTGCCTTGTCACCCTCTGTCCCCTAGGTGTGGCTTCTGGGGTAACACTGGAAGGGGTGGTGGGTGCAGTGGACCCCTCTGTGGAACGCAGGTTCTCCCTCTCCATCCTCAGGTTCTCCCTGCGGTTAATCTCTCGCAACTCCACGAGCACCTGTGCAAACATGTCCATCATCCCCGTATGTATCTGGTGGAGTTGTGTGTTCCCCCTGGCAACCTCTGACTCCAGAGCTTGGATTCTGGTCTCCAACCTGTTCGTGTTCCTCCGGGATTCCCTCCGGTTCCTCGTGAGGTTGTCGTTGGTGGCGTGGGTTGCCCGGAGCTGTCCTCTTTGAAGGGCCATGCACTCAGCCTCCAGATCTGGGGTGCGTTGACTGCTGGAGATGGGAGTGGCCGGTGACACATGTGCTGTTTCCCCAGCTTCAGCTGTCTCCTCAGCCTCTGTTTCCCCAGCTTCAGCTGTCTCCTCAGCCTCTGTTTCCCCAGCTTCAGCTGTCTCCTCAGCCTCTGCTTCAACAGGTTCAGCTGTCTCCTCAGCCTCTATCTCCCCAGCCTCTGCTGTCTCCTCTGCTGGTACTGGGTGTGCTGTGGCTGCTACTGCTGTTTGTGTTGGTGGAGTGGCTTGCACAGACGGTGTGTGGGTGCCCACCACATCAAGGGACCCACTGCTGCCCACTGATGTCTGTGCGGGTTGAGGTGGTGGGGTGAACAAGTCCCTTGGCTGAGGGCGCTGGGGCTCCCCAATCAGGCCCAGGTGTTGGTAGTCAAGTGGCCAAGGGTCATACCTTGGCCAGTGGTAGGTGCTTGGCCCCCACCTGGGATCATACCTGGGGCCATGCTGGGGAGCCATCCAGGAGGGTAGATCCATCTCGGTGGAATATGGCCCATATTGGCTGGTGGCCACATTCCCGGGCAGCCATTGCCTCCCTGGTGGTGGTGGTGCTGCTGCTGGAGGGTAATAGCTCCCGGTGGTAGTGGGATGCATCCATCTCTCCCCCTGAATCCATCCGCTGTACATTTGTGGAGCATCCTGTGGTGGGGCAGGCAGTTGAGAGGCAGCCAGTTGAGAGGCAGGCAGTTGAGAGGCAGGCAGTTGAGAGGCAGCCAGTTGAGAGGCAGCCAGTTGAGAGGCAGGCAGTTGAGAGGCAGCCAGTTGAGAGGCAGGCAGTTGAGAGGCAGCCAGTTGAGAGGCAGGCAGTTGAGAGGCAGGCAGTTGAGAGGCAGCCAGTTGAGAGGCAGGCAGTTGAGAGGCAGCCAGTTGAGAGGCAGGCAGTTGAGAGGCAGGCAGTGGTGATGCAGCCAGTTGGGGAGGAGGTGTGGTGGTTGTAGACGCTTCCCAGTGGCTAGTCCCCTCCTCTGTATCCTCCTCACTGGGTGGTGTGGTCGGCTCCTCCACGGGCTCCTGCTGCGATGGAGGCCCATAAGCTGTGTGGAGAATTGAGATTGTGTGATTAGTAAACGTAGCCATGATGGGATTAATGGGATACTAATACATGAAATGCAGAAAGGGAAATATATGTTTTGTGGTTTATCACCCTGAGTGAAACAAGGGTACTCCCACTGCTGGAGGAGGTTTTTGTTCAAAAAGTCTCCCAGCTCAGAGTAGAATTGCTTTGGTGCTATATCCCAGTGGCCTGAAGTTGTACATTGGCACTGTTGCTACATTATCCTATGAGAATTTATTGCGTCTGGACGTAAGCTGTCCATAGGATGGTCTAGCAACATCGCCATTTTAGAGTTCCAGGCCACTGTGATATTGCCGCTGGAGTAGTCAACTATGAGCTGTGCTACATTTTGAATGAAACACCTTTGAGCAGTGGGAATACCCTTGTTTTGCTCGGGGGATGAACCCTGCAATATATTTTTCTTTTCACATGTTAGGTATTACTATCCCTTTAACGGAATAGCAATGGTTAATTTCACCATGATGTAATATTGTAGGCATTGTAAGAGATAGATGTGGATCGATGTTAGTCCTATCCCTCCAACCCACATGGTTAGACAGATATTGCTCTATTTGACAGTCATTTTGACATGTTTGACAGTCATTTCACCACACAGAGGCTCTTCAGCAGAGCCTAAATTGCCCCATTCAGAGATGTAAACCTCATTGGAATGGTGAACAGAGTGTGCTTGCAAACCTGGCACACTTTGTTGACCATCTCAGAGATGTCTCCATCTCTGAATGGGGCAATTTAGGCTCTGCTGAAGAGCCTCCGTGTGTTCTAATGACTGGAATCTCCAGCTGTCAAATAGAGCGATATCTGTCTAACCATGAGGGTTGGCGGGATAGGACTAACATGGATCCACATGTTGGTGAAATTAACAATTGCTATGCTATTACAGTTACATACAAGGAGAAATGGTCATATATGCATGTGGATGTGTACCTTTCATATGGATATGAATATATCCTTTCCAGATATGAAGCCAGAGATCATTTCAGTAGGTGTGATTGCCTTACTGGCTATATATGTGCACCCATCAAAATATACATTGGATTGATATGATGGATATGAGCATACCTCGTATATCCCATCTACGTAGAGTGGGATATACTAGGTATGTGTATTTGGATGGTATCAATGTAAGTTAGTTTCTGATGGATGCACATATCTGGCCAGTAGGGCAATCACAGGCAGTGAGATGATCTCTGGGTTCACATCGTGTTGGGACATATTTTGAGCCATTTGAAAGGTACATATCTGACCATTTTCCTTTGTGTGCATATCTTTGTTTGAACAGATGTGCAGTGGGAATCAAGTGTTATTCAACCCTATCTTCTTAGCTGATCCCGTCCAATTCACAATTTTTCATTACTTGACAGGTGACTCTCTGGTTGTCAGGATCATATCCTATGCATTTCATTGTAGGGCATGGGATACCACCCTGGCAATCAGAGATTGATGAACTGGACAGGATCCTGTCCATGTCGTGTGTTCCAGTTGAATCCTGAAGGGCAACAATCACGCCAGTAGTGAGGGATATCTCTGATTGAGGCCTGTTTTTCTTTGAGTATGAGCCCATCCATCCTTCTGAGTGAGGCAACCGTACTCAATCCGAGATATCTATCATTCATGGCCTGTTGGTGACCAAGGTACAATGGATGATATTTGGTTCCCATGTGTATCCTGCAAACAGTGTCTGGTGTACCATCCATCCATGGCATCAGCACCCCTGAGGATCCATGTGGGAATCAGATGTGAGATATGTCATTTGAAGTTAGGGTAAATGATTGCAGACACAACACCAAGGCCTACTTTTTCCCCCTTTAATTCTGGGGTATTGTTTGAGGCCTGTGTGTTGCACATACAAGCAGTTATTCTCAGTGCCACTGTGATGTGTGACCTGCTCCATCCTTTTTGTGATTCAGTAAGCGGTGTTGTTGACATGATGGAGTGTACATAATGCTGACTTCTCCAGTGATCTCATTTCCCCATTTCCAGTGTTTTCTATGGAGTGTATACGATGGGACCTTAGCAACTTGATTCATGTTATTGCATATTCTCCATAGGCTAACACTGGTATTGGTGAAATGAGGATGTGTGAGGGTGAATTTCTCTCCACCATGTGTTTGTCACCGCTTAGTGAATGTCCCCTGTGTAGCATGTGATCGTTGGCCTATTGACTTGATTGTTGTCTGGTTAACCCTTTGAGTCCCAGAGGGGTTGCCAAAGCATTGTTGATCGATGCATTGATGATCCCTCTAGCACTCGAGGGGTTAAGTGCTGACATCCCAGCAGGGACATGGGTGACATTGTGTGTGAACAGTGATGACAGTCGACATTTGGAACTGCATGGTTTGTGTATTGTGTGTGATGAGCACAGCGACAGGAGGGTTGAAGTAGGACTTGGACAGGTTTGTTCCAAGTTGGACCTTGATATTTGTCCTTGTGTTGTGTCCTGTTTTTAACCCTCAGGGTGCTGTGTTGGTGCAGTTGTGTGCATGAATGATGGCCATGTGTTGAGGTGTGAGTGTGTGTGCAGCTGGTGTTGGTTGCTGTAGTGTGTTGTTCTGTAGTGTTGCACTTACCGGTAGTGTGGAGGGTCCTCTCATCCCCAGTGTCAGCTCCTCCAACAACCCCCCTTGATCAGGGTTGGGGACATATTCTGGCGCACCATCTCCTCCCAGCCGCAGAAGGTGATAGGGACAGGTGGGCCACCTCCAGTGCCTCGGGCGTGCTTGGCGAGTTCGGAGAGCTTGGTCTTGACCACCCTCCGGCAGTCGCCCCATCGCTTCTTGATGGACTCCACGTCCCGTCTGCATGGAGCCACCGCGTTGACCCGGCTGCAGATCTGGTTCCAGGCTGCTTTCCTCCTCGCTGACAGGCCAGGGACCTTCGCTGTCGGGTGGAGAACACTCTGCCTCTCCAGGACAGCTTCCACAAGAGCCGTGTTCTCCTCCTCTGTATACTTTGGGTCTCTGATCCTGGCCTCATCAGCTCCGGCATGGGATGACTCAGAGCCGGAGTGCCCTGCCTGGTCTGACCCTGACTGTGTGGGGTGCTCCCCAGCAATTACCCCTCGTCCCACTGCAGGTTCTGTCCCTGTCCTGCGTGTTCCTGCTCTTGTGGGCCGGGTCCCCCTCCGCCCTGCGGATCTCCCTCTCCCACCCCTGCTCTGCTGAGGGATCCCCTCCTGATCTTCCTCCTCCTCCACTACTCTCCCCATCCCTCTCTCCTGTCCTCCTCTCCTCGCCATCATTCACCCAGTCACACCCAGGCACTCCCACAGGCCCTCACAGACACACTCGATCCAGTCACTCTCTGTCACACACTTTCACTCCCAGATTCACACTGTCAAAAATAAAAGTAAAATGTGTGAGGTGTTATAAAATAAAAGGACTATGTGTATGTATGTGTATGTGTTTGTATGTGTGTATGTAATATGTGCAAAGGTGTGCTATGTGTCGTATTCTGTGCAATGCTCTCCTCTCTCCAAACTCCAAAACTCCTCTACCTCCAATGAACGCTCCTGTCTCCCTCTCTCTGATCACTATCCTCCGCTCCTGGGTCCTGATATCTGGCTCTGAAGAACTCGATAACAGACAGTGTGTGGCGGTTATTTTTGGGTATATATAGGTGTATTTGAAGTTATTTGATACATTGGGGCTTTGGGATTGGATGTGTGTTTGAATTTGTTTGGGCATCAATCAGGGTTGCTTGACAACGGCAGCCGTTATGTTACATGTTGTTTGGAGCTCAGTTATCGTGTGATTTGTCCGCCCGTTGTGCATTAACATGAGCGACAACGGGTTTTGTGTTACGTGTTTTTTGTGTGCCTACGCTCGATAGCTATTCTCGTAGAGTAGTTATTGAATCTGCCGTAACTCATGTATTATTTGCGAGCGATGTGCCTTTTTCACTTAGCGGCTGGTTTAACGGTTGCCTTTAAATCTAGGCCAAGGAGTCTTAAATGTAAATAAATATTAGAGACTGATCAGGGCAGTGCTGAGCTAGAGGCAGCCTTCGGAGACTTCTCCTGTGGCCTCCAGTATGTTCTCTGACACAGTAGAAACAGGAGATGGTTTCTCTTTAGAGTATCACACATATATTATTTTCATGCCAAAAAAGCACACATCCGCTTTCTTTTGTCCAAGTATACCTCTTCTTTCATTTATTCAGTTCCACCTCAAACCCCTGGGTGCTAGAAGGCTCCCCTCTTTCATTCACAGGGTTAATCTACTTTAAAATTGTATACTATAATCTGTGATTTTTTGGTGGATTTGAGAGTCACGCATGCAGGCATTGGAAAGAAAAGAATATCCCAGAGATGGCACCGTTGCTGGTGAATGTAGCAACACTTCTGTTACTATCATGTGTAGACCGACAGATATATGTTTCAAATGTATTTTGTTAGATGATATCAAAGATGAGACAAACAATGTATGAATGTATGAAGTTGAATAATTTTAATATTTTTAATTTTATAATATTTACTTTTTTCTCTATAGGTGTTAATGGTGGAGTGGAGGGTTTCCCTCTACATACCATTGTCTTGATAGCACTGCTTTCTATGGCAATATTCTTGTTTCTGGTTTTGATCATTGTGGTAAGTATTTATTGTTACAATAGTTAATGGAGCCCAAAAAAGAATACAGACTATATGGTAGTAACATATGTTCTTGCTGGTAAACCAGGAGGAGCTGTTATTTGACTGCAGTTTCCACTGGTCATTTGAGGATGACGGTAGCTTAAAGGGATAGTAATACTTAATTTTATCTTTATTTTATTTTTTAGGCATTAAAAAAACATGAAGAACGATATAAGTCTTATCTCTCAAACCTTTATGGTTTAAGAGATATTCACAAGCAAAGTTTCCCCCTCCAGCCACTTTTACCTAGTGTAAGCCATCTCTTCTCAGATGTGGAATGCAGTCCATAGACCAGACAGATAACAGCAGGGGACAATCTTCTTCCTATGAGAACAATGAAAGCCCTGCCCCCCTTGACAAGTTTTTCAGGTTTTTCCCTTATCTTAATTGAAGATTGTCCCTCTCTGCAATGTACCTGGGCACCTCCCTTCTGCTCTGGCTGAGCAGTGTTACATCAGTAAAAGGAGCGGGAGGGGGACACTTTGTCATTGAATTACTCTTGAACTACAACTCTGACAGAATTGAAATAACACTCTCCATAGTCCAAATACTATGATGATTAATTAGAGCTGCTTTTTTATGAAACATTACTATCCCTTTAACCCTTTGAGTGGTAGAGAGGTATCTAACACTGGGGGATTATGCACTAAGGTGTGATAAAGAGGTGATAAAGTAGGGATGACTTCTCCAGTTCCTATGTTATCCTATAGAGGCTATGCACTAAGGTGAATAGAATTTGGACAAGTGATATCACTGGAGACATCTTTTCTACGTTATGACCTTCTTATCACTCTGTAGTGCATCTGCCCCATTGAGCTGCAATGCAATGGCTACCTCTCTGGCCCACAAGGTTTTAATACATGGTATTAAAATAGATACAGGGGGAAGGAACTCCCCCAAAATACTGTATACCTTTGAGTGGCATAATCCTTACGTTTGTAAGTAGGGCAGATCCCACTATGAATTTAGATCCCCAGCTCCCACTGGCCTTCTGCAGCCTTTACTTTTGATTTTACTTTAAAGATGACCCTAAGATGGATGTACAGTCTGCACGCAAGGAGCGTCAGTTTTGGGAAGATATTACTTTAGGCAAAGAGAATAGGGAGCTCTATCTATTCTCCATTTCAGTTCCAAATTGTACCCATTTATCCCTGCTTGCACACAGGGAGTTACACTGGAGTATACACACACACACACACACTAAAATAAGCGCAGAACTGAATCTGTCACAGTGATGTAAATCAAGATTCTTTCCTTTCTTGTCCAGGCAATTCGGTTTAGTTTCTTTAGAACACTTATGGATGCAATATATGTATGAGATTACCACTGGATTGTTTAGCAGATGAGTAAGTATAAAGATATTTTTATTGTTTGCTAATTGTTTTCTAGTAAAAGCACCAGTGTACAGTAATTAGTGGTAATCTGTTTGATGCGATTGAACACATTGTTAAGGACTTTCTGAAATGAGGTTACAGCATGAACGAATAACATATAAAACAGAAATTCTTATCCAGAGAGGGGTGCAACACAATGTTACACACTGAGTTGAACACTCATGTGGTCATCAACGGGTTACATATTGGTCTTTAAGGAAGGAATAAAGACAACCTAATGCCTATTACTTTAAAAGTAATGTAAATCCTAGTAGAAACCAAAAATAGTTATAGGACCTGTACAGTGTATCTACTTGGAGTATGCAGGCAAGTCACTTAGCAATGCTCCTGCATGCACCATTCACTTATGTGTTCTCACAACATACACCCATCCTTTCCAATAATAATGCACCATTCACCCATTCTCTCTAATAACACATGCCTCATTCACTTATGTGTTCTCACAACATACACCCATCCTTTCCAATAATAATGCACCATTCACCCATTCTCTCTAATAACACATGCCTCATTCACTTATGTGTTCTCACAACATACACCCATCCTTTCCAATAATGCACCACTCACCCATTCTCTCTAATAACACATGCCTCATTCACTTATGTGTTCTCACAACATACACCAATCCTTTCCAATAATAATGCACCATTCACCCATTCTCTCTAATAACACATGCCTCATTCACTTATGTGTTCTCACAACATACACCCATCCTTTCCAATAATAATGCACCATTCACCCACTCTCTCTAATAACACATGTACCATTCACTTATGTGTTCTCACAACATACACCCATCCTTTCCAATAATGCACCACTCACCCATTCTCTCTAATAACACATGCACTAGTCACTTTTGTGTTCTCACAACATACACCCATCATTTCCAATAATAATGCCCCACTCTCCCATTCGCTCTAATAACACATGCACCATTTACTTACATGTTCTCACAACATACACCCATCCTTTCCAATAATAATGCACCATTCACCCATTTTCTCTAATAACACATGCACCATTCACTTATGTTTTCTCACAACATACACCCATCCTTTACAATAATAATGGACCATTCTCCCATTCTCCCTAATAACACATGCACCATTTACACTGAGCATTCACTACAGTTTTGAGTACCATTAAAAAAGGAAGAATTCAGAGAATGAATGAAGGGAATAGAAAACTAGATATGATAAAAGGGTTTTCCATACTGGAATTCTGGAACAAATCAACTGTGCCATAGGGGACAGTTATACAGCTTCCCATTGCTTTAAACTGGGTTTTAACCCCTTGAATGCTAAAGAGAGATTTCCAACACATTGCATAGCAAATCCCTTTGAAATATGTGGGAAATTTTGTGAATTTTTATTTGTCCTCTATGGAGCCATTGGTTTGTCCCAGAATTCGTCCTCTTCTCTTTTGTGCATAAGGGCTGAAGGCTATACAAAGAACTCTATGAAGATCTTTTCATTTGCAGGGCTGTATAGAAGAGGTCATTCCTTGAGATTAGAGGAAAGGAAATGTCACCTTCAGCAAAGGAAAGAGTTCTTTACTGTAAGACCAGCAAAAAAGTGTCAGTTTACTACAGCAATCAGATATGTGGTACCGCAGATATAGAAGATATCTTCTATAAGAAGGGTCACTTCTTTTTAGCAAATCAGTATATACAGTAGGATGACTAAGTGTTCCAGGTTGCCCAGGACAGGCCCAAATTTGTAATATGTGTCCCATGTTAAGGGCAGCCCCTTTCAGGGACAATACATTGTCCTGGAATGCAGATTGTGGAACACACAGTACTAAACACTAGTAGGAAAACTTAGTATTGATTGCTTAGGCAAAAAATTACAGAACGCCTGTGCTTGGCCACAGGAAAATGGCTTCTACACAGAGTTCTAAATACTAGACCAGGGGTAATCAATTGTTGAACCTCCACTTGTTGTAGACTACAATTCCCATCATCCCCAACAGTTGCAGGTCAAACAGTTCACTATCCCTGCTCTACTCTACTAAGGCTTGTGTTCTGGCATCTATTTTTGTAGCCCAGCAAAAGGGTCTCTTTCTCTTACAATAGTCAATAGCAAGCTCTCCTCAAGACTTTAGAACTCTTTGTGCTTCTGAGAAAGGGCAGGTTATGCACTGATGTTAAGCGACAATGGTGCTGGGACATGTGATGTCACATGTCCCTGCCCGCAAATCCTCACTAGAGAAGTATTTTGCCTCTCATCTCTGCAGTGTCCCTGAATGGTAGAACAGGGTTGTAAACAGGGTTATAAGCGTTGAATGGATGAATTTGATGGACATATGTTTTTTCAAAAGCATCCATACAAAATGCATGATATAAAAACATTTGACCCAATCACTTTTAGATTTAACAGTAGAAGCTTATTACCCCAAGCAGTGTTTTTCTTTTATGAAGATGGCATAATATCCTCTGATTTATCTGGAGTGGACATTTTTATTAACCCTTTAAGGAACAGCGGGATGGGCAATGCATTGCCCAACCCTCTGGTCCTTAAAGGGTTAATGCATCTTACAATATAATTCCTACATACTCAGTCCTTGTCAACTATTGTAATTTGGTTATCTGGTATTAAAAGAGAAGTACCACTTCCTAATAATAACCTCCACTTATCTTACTATGGTCAGAAAATCCTATTGGCCCCTATAAATTTTGCCCTTGTGACTTTGTTCAAGAGAAAACATCTTTAATCAGTCCTGGATGACATGGTCATAGAGACCAACACGACAGTTTCTAGCAGGATCACAGGACACAGACTCCACCCACTGCAAATGGTAATCTTAACACTTTTAAGGACCAGAAGAGTATGTAATGGATTGTGTCATAATGAGTTATGCATCCCGCGGATCCTTAGTGGGTTAAGTAGGTTTGTACACTCTGTTCAGTTTGAAAGATCTGTCAGTGACTGTTATGTCTGCCTCCATAGACATGGCATCCAGAACTGATTGAAAAAACATTTTCTTGAGCCGGCAACAGTCATAGAGGCCATTCAGGGCTGGATTCATACCTCAGGTGCCCCTAGGCAAGGTACACTAGGCTCTCTTAGCTCCACCTATGGCCACACCCCCATTCCTCACATGATCCCACCCCAGTCCCATCCACTGTTTCCCAGCACAGAAAATACCTTTGGCCTATGACAAGCTAGAACAAAAAATGCAATTCATTGTAGATGTTTCTAGCATCCAAGGGGTTAAATAACAGCCTGTAAAGGGCTATATAAAACTGGTGCAGGGACGCTGAAATTGTGCTGGCCACAATTCAGAATGTGGGTGTGGCCAGCATAGCTGAGGGTGCCCCTCAAAATTTGGAGTTCTACTCAGTTGCCTACTCTATCTATTGGGAAACCCGGCCCTGGGGCCATTAGGAATTTCTGGCCATTGTAATGTACATGTGTGTGGGGGGGGTTATTATGAGGATGTGTTACTACTCTCAAGATGGTTTTCCCGTATAAATATCATACAACTGCAGCTCAATTCACTGAATATTAAACATTCATAAGAAGGTGAGGTGGGAGAACAGGCAGCTCATTAAACGGTATATCTGCTGCTTATTTTAAAGCAATATATGTTTTCTAAGTCTTGCTGCCTTGAGTTCCCTTATAATGTACTTCTGTCTTACTTCTTGTCATAGGTGTCGCTGGTGAATTAATGCTGGAAATGTCCAGAAGAAAGCACATACAGAGGAAAAGTGTCATAAAGATGTTGTGACTGAAGTGCTACAAAGGACTGGAGAATTCTGGGGTAAATCATCTGCACCACAAGCAACAAATAACAATTCAAAAAATTCCCATTACTTTAAACAGGGCTTTTTAACCCTTGAATGCTAGGAAGGCCTCCAATGCATTATGAAGCAATACATTGCAATGCATTGCATACCCCTCTGGCACTCAAAGGATTAAGCAGTGAAGAGCCCAGTTTAAATCATTAGGAATGTGTAGTTTACCATCACGGTGCAGCTGGTTTGCCTCAGATTCTCATTACTTCAGTAAATCAGTGCTCAGTACATCAGTTACATTTTTTATAGGGGGAGAAGTAATCCCCACAACTAGTACATTTTAAAATCTTATCTATATGTCTCTGACTACCACTGATGGGCTTTGATAGCCCTTTGATAGCTTAGGGGTTAATATTCATCTAGCTTCTCACCCAATCCACTTCCTGTGTGATCAGTGACTGATTTCTATGTGGGATGAGAAGAACAAACTACTCATCCCTCATAGCACTACTGCAATTGCACAGACCAGGAATTTCGGCTTCTCAATGCGTTGCACACCACTGTGGTCCTTAAAGGATTACTTAGTGATCTTCAACCAAACATTAGTTTGAGAACTAAGATAACAAGAAGCTCATTTGTGATTTGTCTATCATATTTTCAACATAACTTAACCCTTGGATGTTAGAAAAATATTTGCAATGTCTGTGGCATCCAGGGGGTTAATGGAAATATTAATAGAATATTTAAATATATCTTCTACGGAACACTGTGAATAACCCAATGGCGCTTCATTTGTATCAGTCCACTACGAGACTCTCTAGATCCTTTAAAATGTGTGTAACAGCTTTTCTTATGAAATATAGTAGTCATTCCATTTCCTATACTCCTAATTATGTTCTCATAAGTTTACTCAAGCCTCTCCAATAAGGTTGGTTTAGAAGAGCAGTAGAGTTTTTATGAATAACTATGTTATAAGGCTTTTCTTGCTGAGCAAAAAAAGGGGTACACCCACTGCTAGGCAAATCAAAAGTTATTAGACCTCATTTTTTTTATTATTAAACATCAGTTTTCTAATCTGGTCACCAGATGGTGCTGTTCATATCACTTACTATGGGGAGAAATCAAGTTCTCCCACAGAATGCATAATAAAGAGAAAATTTGCCCTTTGGACGCTAGTTAGCATTATTGCTTAAAAATAATTTGAACTGTAATAATTTTGGAATGAAAGATCTCCCAGCAGTGGGAGCACCATTTATTTAGTAGGAAAAACTCTACATCATATGTTTTCATAATACACATTAATTGCACCTTTAACCCTTTGAGAACCAGAGGATATGCAGTGCATTGCTGTGCAGTGCATTGTGCACCCCTCTGGTACTTAAGGAGTTAAATATTATCCTCACTTGAACACAGGTGGGTAAATCTGTGACACAGTTATTATGACAGATCCACTTGTGTCAGCCCTTTGAATGCCACAGAGGTATCCAATGCAATGCATTGGATACCTGTCTGGCACTCAAAGGGTTAATGGCTCAAGTTACATTTACAAGCTCTGTTGTTGAGGCATAACATGTGAGATTGAAAAATGATGTCCTAGTCTGCTCACTTTCAATTCCTACCTCAAAACAATACCACAGAATGAGGAATCTGTCACCTCACCTATTTCTACATTACAGTATTTCTAGAAACAAATATATATTTATAGATCAATAGATAGTATTTATAATGAACTCAATTTTATTTATTTAAACTAGCATAATAATAATACCAGTTCATAATATACTATTTATACTAATTTATTAGAAAAAGTGGTTTAACATGTACAATGAAAATAATTTTGTATTTATGACTGGAGATGGGTGTCAATAACAAACTGTAATATCATCACAAATAAATTGCTAACTTGATCCTGGTCAGTTGTGGTATCTTCTTTGATATGATTATTTAATCCTATCAGTAATCAGAGTTTATATCTCAGACACCTATAAGCATCATGGTTTTCGTTGACCATTCCCTTGCAATAACCAACAGAGAGTCCCAGTTTCTAATGCACTTTAAAGGGGTAGTAATACTAAAAATGTAAAACAAAATATGTTGTAAGGTTTATCCCCCTGAGTAAAACAAGGGTACTCCCACTGCTGAAAGGTGTTTTATTCAAAAGATATTACAGCTCAAATGTGAATTTTTTAGGTGCAGTATCACAGTGGCCTGAAAATGTACAGTGGCGCTGTTGCTATACCATCCTATGGAACTTTATGGTCAACTGACCAGATCTGTCCATAGGATGGTGTAACAACAGAGCCACTGTACAACTTCAGTCCACTGTGATATTGCACCTAAAAAAATTCAAGTTTGAGCTCTAATAACTTTTGAATAAAACATCTTTCAGCAGTGGGAGTACCCTTGTTTTACTCAGGAGGATAATCCGTACAACATATTTTTTTTTTACATTTTAAGTATTACTATCCTGTTAACACCACAAACTTCATCTGTAAAAGCAAGTACAAAAATATGCCAAGAATTACCTCCCTGATCCCACGCACCAGAAGAATATGTTGTGGGGCTTATCCCCAAAAATAGAGGAAGGGCAATTCCAGAGCAAGCCAACGGAACCATGTGGGAAAAATAAAACTTCAAATTGATTTAAATTAGACTTTTAAACCCTTGAATGCAAGAGCAAAGCAATACATTGAATACCTCTCTATCATTCAAGAGGGTAAAAACCACCTATATAATTATTGCTTTATTGGTTTACTAGTTGAAGAGCCTGTTACACGGGCCACAGTGCCACTGCCAGTAGGTCGCGGGGCAGTCATGCTCAGTAGAGACGGCCCACTCCACAGCTGATTCAGTGCCAGCCGGTCGCGGTACAGTCATGCTCAGTAGAGACGGCCCACTCCACGGCTGATACAGTGCTGGATGCTCCTTCGGAGTGCCCCGCTCTGTATCGGCCTAGTCATGGGCAATGTCTACTGCGCATGACTGCAGCACGCGCAGCAGTCTCTACTGCGCATGACTGCGTCATTACAAACTTTCTAGCAAATTATTATATAGGATATTGAAAGCGTTGTACCAGGAATAATACATTAAAGGGATAGTAATACTTCGTTTTAACTTTATTTTATTTTGTAGGCATTAAAAAAACATTAAGAATGATATAAGTCTTATCTCTCAATCCTTTATGGTTTAGGAGATATTCACAAGCAAAGTTCCCCTCCCCGCCCCTTTTACCTAGTGTAAGACATCTCTTCTCAGATGTGGATCAGGTTGTATGACAGGACAGATAACAGAAGGGGACAATTTTCTTTGTATGAAAACAATGAAAGCCCTTCCCCCCTTGACAAGTTTTTCAGCTTTTTCCATTATCTTAATTGAAGATTGTCCCTCTCTGCAGTCTAGCTGGGCACCTCCCTTCTGATCTGGTTGAACAGGGGGGGGATACTTTGTTTGTGAATATCTCTTAAACCATAAAGGTTTGAGAGATAAGACTTATATCATTCTTCATGTTTTTTTAATGCCTACAAAATAAAATAAAGTTAAAACGAAGTATTACTATCCCTTTAAGGTTTCTATCATCTTCAAGTATGTCCCGGAGAGCATTTACAATGTATAATTACACATTATCTTTTAAAGGGGATGTATCACCTGTATATAACTTAGTCTAAATAGTTAGGTTATATATTGAATATTACTAAAAGTGTCTTCATTTTTATTTTTTAAGCTTTATTTGGTGTAACTTAAGGTTATAAAGTCTGCCCTTCACCTAATTCCACATTTGGTATTTTGGATCTTGTATTTAAAGGGGATGTATCACCTCTATACAACTTAGTCTAAATAGTTAGGTTATATATTGAATATCACTAAAAGTGTCTTTTAAGCTTTATTTGGTGTAAATTTAAGTTATAAAGTCTGTCCTGCAGCTACTTCCACATAGACTGCAATTACCTGCTTTGTAACCGCAGTCCGTCACTCTGCCTCTGCTATCCTCCCTCTATCCAGCCTCCTCCGATGATGGAGGCTTCTGTCTGTAAACTGGAGCAGTCTCATTGGCAGAGATCGATATCTATCCAATGAGATCACTCCAGCTTACAGACAGAAAGCCACTGTCATAGGAGGAGGCTGGATAGAGGGAGGGGAGCAGAGGCAGAGGGACGGACTGCGATTACTAAGCAGGTAATTGCAGTCTATGTGGAAGTAGCTGCAGGACAGACTTTATAACTTCAATTTACACCAAATAAAGCTTAAAAGACACTTTTAGTGATATTCAATATATAACCTAACTATTTAGACTAAGTTATATAGAGGTGATACATCCCCTTTAAATACAAGATCCAAAATACCAAAATATAGGTCAATGGTTCCAAGAACTGTAAAAAGTTGCTCAATATAAAATCACTACGCCCTCAAAAGCGACAAAGAAATAACTGCACAAAAAATATGATATCAAGCACTACAACAGTGTTGTAAAGAAAAAGGATATGAGAGAAATTTAAAATTTTGAGTAAGAATTTTTATTGAAATAAAACATGAGTGATCCTGAACAACAGATATAAAAGAGATTCTCACCTCTATATATAGATCAACCCAATACCCCACTCTCTTATAGAGGACCATGGATAACTTAATAATCAACCAGGACGATGAATCTCAAACAGAATGCCTCCGTAATCAGCATAATCCTAAATAGTACGTATTAAAAGAGATCATCACCTCTAAATAAATCAGCGTGGGGGCCTCACTATCTAATAGCGAACCATGGATGAATTAATGACCACCAGAACTATTGAGTCTCAAACAAAAAGATTCCATGATCCACTGTATATTAGATATTATTTGCATAGATAGACCCAGAACCTCCCGGTCTATTGGCGACCCAGGATAAATAAATATCCTTCTGGACAATGGACCTCAAATATAATACTCTCGTACTCCACAGAGTATTATGGGCTCGTCTACCACTGGGTGATCTGAAGGTATAAGAAATGGTCTAACGAAAGGGCAAAAGATATACATTTATATTTGGAGACCATCTAACCATGTGTGTAACTGTGGTATTGATGTGTGAAGTGGACAGCAAGTTGGATCTTGTTCCTAATAGGAATATCTTTGGACATGAATAGCATTCTTTTTTATGGCTATTGATGGGACTATCGTCTAATCTCTGAGTCTGAACAGTCTTTATTTATTTTTTTTAATGTCACTAATAATGATTATAATTTGAAATTTAGTAGGGAGTTTAGTAGTAGTGGAATCAACTTTTTATATTTAACTATATATGTACTAGATAATAACATTTGCACTAAAACATTTTTCAAGCCAAAAGATGTAAATAGTTATATATCCATAGATAGTTGCCATTTTCACCATGGATACTTAATATACCAAAAGGAGAATTCATAATATTGTGAAGAAATTGCTCGGAAATAGAAGTCTTTGAGTATCATGCCAATATATTAAAGAAAAAAATATGAGGAACAGGATCTGATTGAGGAAATAAAGAAAGTCAGGGGGTATAACAGAGAAAAAATATTAAAAGAAAGGAAAGGGGAAAGGAGTCAGAATAATTATATTACCATTAGTTGTTCTTATAATATGGGTTTTAAAAAATTGAAAAAGATCATAGATAGCATTGGGAGATCTTGAAAAATGATAAGGTATGGGATCTATATTGCAGAAACCTAAAGTAGTTTTTAGTAAGGCCCCCAATCTATGCATTAATGTGGCACCAAGTATGAGACCACTAAATGGACACAAAGAAAGAATGCAGATTGATAAGGATGGAGGTTTTTTAAATGTGAGGATTGTGTAAATTGCAAATCTTGTAATATAAAAATAACAATTATGGAATTTAAATCAACAGTTACAGGTGAGGAATATAAAAATTAATTGTCTCTGGTTATTAACTTATCCATGGTCCGCTATTAGAGAGTTGGGTTTTGGGTTGGTCTATATAGAGGTGAGGTGAGAATCTCTTTTATATATATTGTTCAGGATCACTCATGTTTAATTTCAATAAAAAAATCTTATTGAATATTTGAAATTTCTCTCATATCCTTTTTCTTTACAACACTGTGTTAGCACTTATTATATTTGTTGTGTATCTTTTATATAGTTGTCTTTAAATATAAAGAATCAGTTGTTTTTAGGGATTTAAGTCTGGGAGAAGATCAGATTTTTTTCATGTTAAATTATTCCAGGCTTCAGAGCTCTTCAGGAAAAGGCAGACTGACCGGCTTCTTTAGTGTAGTTTGGAATAGAAAGGGAGTTACTGTGCTTTTGGGGAATTTCTCTTCTATAAAGCAGTTGGTTTGCTCTTCTTTTCTTATGTGCAAATGCCCTATAAGCACAGGAGGTATGGGCAAATAAATGACATATGTATTGGTTCTTCAAAAAGAGATGGGAGTATTCACTAAGGTGTGATAAAGAGATGATAAAGCAGAGATGGCTTCTTCAATGATATTGCTTCTCCAAGTTTACTTTATATTGCAGAGCCTATGCACTCAAATTTCTCCAACTTTGGAGATCTTAATGCATAGGCTGTATAGAATAACATAGGAATTGGAGAAGTTATATCACTGGAGAAGTCGTCTCTGCTATATTACCTCCATTCACAACTTAGTGCATATCCCCAAGGTGTTTCAGTGAAAAAAACAAGGGACAAGTATTGTCCTCACCTTGGGCTTGATTTAATAAAACATGGTAAAACAATTGGTAAGGCAAAAAGCATTACCGAACCTTGGCCATATCTGAGTAGCGCAGCTATGCAAGAAGCCAACTTCAAGAATGGTCAATGAGAGTAAGCCAGACAAATACGTGTGGTATCAAAAGGTGCGTTACACCTTTTTCACCATGCATTAATTTCAGTTGCAAAATAAAGCCAGATACATCAACTTCAAAGGAATCAAGCTAATGTTTTTGCTATGTAGCAATGATATACATTGCCAAAATAACAGCCAATCACAACACACCAAAGTAACAATTACAATAAAATAAAACTACATATAAAATAACTGACACACCTTGCCTGTGTTTGGAGGTTCTCAGAGCTACAGCACAGGGCTCAAGAGCAGAGGGTAGACTTAGCAACAGATAGAGGAGCAGACACTGGAGACAGGTAGACAGAGGGGGGATCAATGCATTAAAATACACACACATTGGCACATATTGCACACACGCATACACAAACACACACACATCTTTTCTTTTTCCACACAAGATACACCTTTATTTTTTATTTCATGAGTGACAGAGATAGGAGAGTGATAGGAAGATGGAAGGGAGACGATTGGAGGCTAGACAGATGGGGAGAGGTGCAGGAGAGGAGGAAAGACAGAATGGGGTTCCCCAGTCAGAGAAGGAGGGGGAGAAGGAGAGCAGGTGGGTGGAGGGGTACCCAACAGGCAGGTATACAGCAGCCAGGGACCAACACACCAGTGGGAACACGAGAGGATATGCAGCAGGAACACATATCCAGGGACAGCACAGGCAGGGCCTGAAATCCAAACTGCCTCACACTGTTCAGACATGTCCCAGACTGGTTTGGAGGAAGACAGATTGCGGGACCCAATGTCCTCCCACTAGGAGAACATGATCCTGGTGCAGAGCATTCTAGAAAGGGAGCACATCTTGTTCTCCATGGAAAAGACCAGTAAGATTGGTGCTCGGAAGAAGGTTGTCTGGCATCAGGTCCTCAATGCAGTCAATGCAGTGTCCAGTTGTAAGCACACCACTAACTCCATAAAGAAGATCTGGACAGACTGCAAAGGGAAAGTAAAAACAAGAAGGGAGACCTGACCATGCATGTGAGAGGCACGGAGGTGGTCCCCCACCTAACATCACCTTTAATGCCTGGGAGGAGACGCTGCGATAGAACCTCTCCATGACTGATGTTCAGGGAGTCCTAGGCAGCTGTGACACAGGCGATGACAGCACCCTACTGACTCCCAGTAAGTCTATTAGTCCATAACTGTCCACAACACAAAGTCCCTTAGCTCGTATGCCAAACATAGTGCCAGCTGAGCACATGGCCAGCATTGAGCTTCTTAAGTTCACCAGCACAGTACTGATAGGGTTCAAACAAGGAGATAATGGTTTAGATCCAAAGCAGAAACGTGATGTGGTAAGCAGGCCAAATCATGGCCAAGTATATTCAAGTATGTCCATGTCCAAGTACTTACAGCACACAAACAATGATTGCCATCACATTATCATAAAACATCTCTGATGTTCCTCCATAGTGTTACACATCGAGTGACAGGGAGGTCAGCACTGAATCCTTTGGAGTGCTAAAGGGACACGCAACGCATTGCTCCACACTGGGGGTGAGCAAAAGGTCCTGTCGTGTTCCCATGAAAAAATCCATGAAAACAATGTTGTTGTCCACTTTAAAAACAGCGATAAAAATCTTTGCATTTTTTGCCCATTGGCAAAAATTCTTTGCCATGTTTTCAATGGCTAGAAAGTTTTTACCCATTGATTAATGTGTTTTTCTCCTTTTCTCTATAAAACGTGATGTTTTCCAGGAAGTAAAACACAATAGAACCAGTTATAGAGTGAGATAGATGTGCTGTGCTGATCTGCTGTGCATAAGTAACAAAATTGAGGCAGGAGAAGCTCATAGTGACTGCTATAACTATGAGCAAGTTTAAAAGGAGGAGCTGGAAAAACCCTTATGTATCCACTGAGTCTGAGGAGCAAGAGGAAGTGACTACTGCAGACCCAATGTTGGCCAGTCCCCCTAAATCACCACTAGGGATCTTGGGGTTATTCATATCGAGTGAGGAAAAAGGGGAGTAGTGAAAGCAGGACAGGTTAGCTTGCCTGTGCCTGCTGCCAGATGTGCTGCACCTGCTGCCAGATATGCTGTGCCTGCTGTCAGACGTGCTGCCCCTGCTGCCATCAGTGTTATGCCTGCTGACATTGCTGCCCCTGCTGCCAACAGTGCTGTGCCTGCTGCCAGTGCTGAACCTGCTATAACCAGTGCTGCACCTGCTGCCAGTGTGTCTTGTAATTCTCAGGAGGGGGAAGGAGACAATGATGCCAAGTATGACAGCAGAGGCCCTAAGTCACACTTGCCATCCCCAAGCAGTCCTGCCACTGCTAGTACTACTACTAAGAAGGTCCAGCCACTTGTTAGTGTTAGGAGTGAAGGAGGGGTGATCATCATATTACTAGTGACTGTGAGGAGGAAGACTCAGGGGCTAAAATTGATGTGGTTGGTGTTAGTGGTAGTATTAGTAACAGTGATGGTGAAGCAGCTGGTGGGACAAGTGCTAGTGAAGTGGTAGGGGAAGCAATTGAGAGCGTCCAGACTAGCGGTCAAGGGAGCCCACACTATTCCCCTGACCCTGGGAGCTCCATTCCCCTTTCGACATTGTCCAGGTGGAACATGATCCTGAAGAAGGTAGAATTGTTAGTAGCAATAATACCACCACCAGAAGCACAGATCAGCTGCCTGTGCTTGCTGCTAGTGCTGCCAGTCTGCCTTCTTCAAGGCCACCAAAAATGGCAATTATGACATTAGGGGACCCCCTGTCACATTTCCGTTACCTCCCCCCTACCAGCAGTGAAATGTCTGTAATAGAGCAGTAGCAGCACACGGAGGCATCAATGGCCTTTTTAGCCCAAATTGAGAAGGAATTGGAGACAGAGATGGGGATGGGCATCACCACCACCACCAGCAGTGAGCTTTTGGAATTTGCAACTGCTCTAATTCCTGCTGCTGACTTACAAGGGCAGCAGGATGCTGAGGAGCAGGCTACAGTGCCACAGACCACCATGGACACAGTGGGAATGGGGACAACAAGTGATGCAGGACTAGGACAGGATCCACTTGCCAGCAGCAACAATACTCCTGGTTCTAGCTGCAGTGCGGATCCTGAGGTAGGAGCAGCAACAGCAGCAACATCATCCTCTGCCCCAGCCAGTGAAGGGGAATGTGGAGGAGAAGAAGAAAGAGGCCATTCTTCTCCATCTTTTCCCTCTCCCCCTAAAGTCATGGCTGTAGGATTATTTTTCTCTTGGGGCAGGCACAATGCAGTCATCAACAATGGCTCTGTGCACAATTTGTGACAATTCAGTGAGAAGGGGAAAGGAGAGAACACACCTCGGCACAACCGCCCTGATAACACATATGAAACACAGACACCATGACATTTATGTGAAACATGTTAAAGCCAAACACCCACCAAAGAAATCGAGCACTGCTGTTGCTGTACCTCCTGACTCTCCAGTAAGGCAAGAAGAGGCAAGGTGGAGCTCAAAGAGGAGGAAAAATAGAGAAACCCAGGCAGAGGCTGGAAGTTCGATGACGAGTGAAACAACTAGCTCGCATCACCTTCTTGCTCTAGGGCAACAATATCTTCTGCCAATCCACCTTGTCCATCATTACCTCCCCCGCCAAGTTATAGCCACTCTGTAGATGTTAGATGTGGCAGCTCATGACCTCTCATTGCACACTGTGTGGTGCATTGACCACACATTGCAGTGTGGTGGAGGAGAATCGCTAGCAGGACATCAAGCGGCATCTGATGAGATTCCATCCCGCAAAATATGCTAACCTGGTGGCAGGCTGAGTTCATCATTACTATTAAACTGTCAACAAGTTGTCATGTGTTCTTAGCGGGGTGTGTACAAGAGACTTAGTGACAGCAGCAGTACTTGGTTTATGGTGGGGGGATTTCACATTGGGGACCCTAAGTGTCATAGTATTTGGATAGAGTTGTGCCAGGTGTTTCATGTGAGTGCAGATGTACCCATTGTTCCACTTCACAGTCCTTCCCTTATTTAAATTGTGCATATTGCAGCTGATGATGAGAGAGGCACAGTTTCTGCTCTCAAGGGAATATTTCTATTCTCAAAACACCCATAATTTTGGAGGAGGGGCAGGTGGAGAAGCATTTTTGGCCAACTTATTATTTTCTCCACATATGCCTGAAGTGCTGGGGGTAGTTAAGGTGCTGCTATTGCCTCAGGCGTATCCCTGGACCTAGTCGTGGCAAGTTGAACTTTCATCATCCATCACCCATGTTACTGCTGAGGTTGATCCCATCCTCTTTGAGCTGCCTAATCATCCTGCTGCTTAATCAACTCAGCAGCAGCAGTAAGAACAGCAGTTGCAAATTCTGCATCTACTTCAGGACATTTGACAATGGTCAGTGGCCAATGGTCAACACGACATGACCTGCTGGCACTAGGCCAGTAGTGCATTTTTTTTTCTCTCAGGGCTTATATTTAAAAAAAACAAAAACCATAGGCCTACCAGAAAATAAACAATTTTGAGGGCTTTTATCTAACAAGCCTAAGTCCTTCAAATCAATGTTTCCTTAGGGCTTGTGCCAAACAAGTCTAAATCCTACATTTCAGTGTTTCTTCAGGGCTTTGCCTCTAAGTCTAAGTCCTCTAACAACAAATCTTACAAATCATCCTCTACAAAAATACTCTGTCATGTCAAGTATCAGTCTACCCCAGTGGCAGCTTACATCGGGGAGGGGGGTCCCTGTCTCTATCACATTACATACAAATTTCTTATTTTATTTTAGTTTTTTTATTATCTGTTCCCCCAATTGCAGTCAACAACCCCCCCAAAAACAAATTCCCTGTTCAACTGATTCTTTCCCCAGACTCCACCCAACAACACATGCACCCTTCTCAGACCCCTTTTATACTATGTCTTATGGAGGTTTTTTTACTTGTATTTAGTTTTTATTTTTTTAATTAACTGCTGCCCAGTCCCTTTTAACAAAACCTCCAAAAAACATTCCCTGTTCAACTGATTCCTTCCCTACACTCCACCAACAATGGCACCCTCATGCCCCTTTTATAACTTGCCTTTGGGAAATAAAATAGCATTTGCTATGTGTTGTGTGTAAATTCAGTGTTCCCATTGATTTCAATGGAATGAGCTAGATGAAAAAACAGCAATTTTTGCAGGAAATTTTTCACCAAGCGGGTGTGTCATTATTCGCTGATTTTGGTTTGAAGTGAAAAATTTCGACCATCCCTAGTGCTGGACACCCCCTGGCACTCGAAGGGTTAACAGAGGATGAACACACCACACCAGGGTTATATTGCACAGGTCTGCAGGGGTCATAACGCACATGATTATTGAACAAACACAAACAGATTTCATGTGCAACACATAGACCACATGTGCAAAAACCCAAGGACCACAAAACACATATATGCACTATTGTCACAACCATGACAACTAAGTCAAAACAATGACAGTAATGCATACAAGCAAAGCAACTTCCCAAACACACATTGACAGGGGAACACAGCAACTGGAGGACACAAGTTTCACCCACCAGGAGAACCAGAACAAAAACACATCCAACATGTCATGCATGCCTCCTTGTCAACCCCACTCTTCAAGATGCATATGATAACTGAAGCTCAACCACTATAGGTCGCTTCCAACAATGTACAGGATCTTGTCAAGTTGATCAATCAATGAGTGCCAGGTTGTTATCCAATGCAATGCATTGATTGGAGCAATATGACTTCTGGCATAAAATGAAACAAAGTTTTAAGTATGATAAATGATAATTTTATGTCCCAACTAGTAGAGGACCCAACTACAAAGGAGGCCTTGCTTGGCCTCGTGTTCTCAAACAATTCTGATATGATAAACAGTATACAATAAGGGAACATTTGGGCAGCAGCGACCACAATATGGTATCCTTTGAAACTTGTTATGAGAAACCCAATAGCAAGGGTTTAAACAAAACATTCAAATTTAAAAATGGTAATTTTATAAAGCTAAAAGCAGTATTAAAGGATATTCAAGTGGGAAGTAATTTTCAGAGACTCATGGAATGTTTTTAAAATGCTCTTAGACAAATATACCCTTCAATACAACCATTGGGGAATAAGCATAAGAGGAGCAAAGTGAAACCTTTTGTAGCTTAATAATGAGATTTGCAGGGAAATGAGAAATAAGAAACAGGCTTTTAAAGTATGTAAGTCAAATGGGTCAGATGTAATAAAAGAATGTAATAAAATCTGCAAACAAACAATTAGGCTAGCTAAAATTGAAAATGAGAGAAATATTTCAAATGAGAGCACGAAAAATCCTAGACAAGTTTACAAGTATATTAATAACAAAAAAGTTAAGGTTGATATTGGTCCTCCTAAGGCTGAGAGAGGTGAATTGATTAATGAGGATAAGGCTATGGCTGACACCCTAAATACATTCTTTGCTTCAGTATATACAAAGGAAGTAACAATGACAGGCTATGGGCATATAGACAAAACCACAGAATTTACTCCATCATATGCATGGATTACTGAGGACAAAGTCCAAAAGAGACTGGAAAAGGTTATGGTAGATAAAGCATCTGAACCTGATGGTATCCACCTACGGGTACATAAGGAACTTAGTTCAGTAATAGCAAGACCATTATACTTAATATTTATTACTTCACTTTCATTAGGCATAGTGTCCTGTGATAGGAGGAAAGCTGATGTAGTTCCATTTTTCAAAAAGATACTAGAATGGTTACTAACTGACATTATTCAGAACTACATGAAGACAAACAATATTAGTAGCAGGAGTCAGCATGGTTTTATGAAGAATAGATCATGTCAGACTAATTATTTGCATTTTACAAAAGAGTAAGTAGTAATTTGGACAAGCGAATTGCTGTTGATGTAGCATACTTGGATTTTGCAAAAGCCTTTGATACAGTGCCTCACAACCGGTTACTGCATAAATTAAAAGGCTTCGGTTTGGGTGGTGTTATCTGTACATGGATTGAGAACTGGTTAAATGACAGATGGCAGAGAGTTGTTGTAAATGGAACCTTTTCAACTTGGTCTAAAGTTATAAATGGGTGCCACAGGGTTCAGTCCTGTGCTCAATGCTTTTTAATTTGTTTATTAATGATCTAAAAGTAGGAATTGAAAGTAACATCTCAATGTTTGTTGAGGACACTAAGCTATGTAAGGAGATATATACAGAGCTGGATGAGTTTTTCTCTGTAGAAGGCTTTAGATAAACTGAGTGAATGGGCAGAAAAGTGAAGGATAACATTAAAGTAGATAAATGTAAAGTTATGCATTTGGGCTGTAGAAACAAACATGCACCTATACTCTAAATGGGAAACAACTTGGGGAATCCTCATTAGAAAAATATTTAGGAGTACTGATAGAGGATAGACCACAGCAATATGCAGTCATTCAGCTGCTATAAGAGCAAATAGGGTACTAGTCTGCATAAAAAGAGGCGCACCCAATAGGCTTAGAGGCCAGTCACAAACTGCAGACCTCTTGACAGGATCCATTTCAAAACCAACAGCAGAAATTACATAATTCAGGATAGAGATTTCTCATAGCTCAAAGATACTTCTACTGCTTGCTAAGTAAGTGATTCTCTCCTACATGAAACAAAATATTCCTGATCTGAATACTATGTTAGTCAAAAGATGAAGTGAAAACTAATATATCATTTGGGTAAACAATTACAGTTTTATGGAGAAAGTTCTGTAACACTTTAAGTTTTAAAAAACTTCAGTGGTGATGCTAAGACTAGAGTTTATGATCAGATATTCATAGTGCCCATCATGGGTATGATAAGACTGTCATTCATTCGTCATTCATTCATTCCCTTCTCTTACATGGATCAGATTATAAGGGCCTTAAAGAAAAAAAAATAGTAAAGATGTAATTGCCTCAAAGTTCCATGAATAACTGTGGAATTAGAGGAGCAATTCTTCATTGTTATTTTGTACATATTCCTGCAGTCAATACATGCCTTGATTGACCCACCTCTTTTGGAAGTAAAGAAGAATCCTGCATTGCCTGGAGTTGTGAAATATTGCATACAACACAGAAGAACATGCTTAAGTTTCAGAATCAGAGAGGAAAAGATACTTGGTCAAGTAGAGTGAAAAAAATCATAAGTCCATCAATTCAACCTTTGTTAAAGAATACCTCAGACTTCAAGAAGTGCTTTAGTCTATTTACCATAACTTCATATTTAATTTACTACCACACAGAATAACCCTGCATGCCCCCCTTCTGCTAGAAATGTATCTAATCCTTTCTTAAATGTATTAATTGTATCTGCCTTCACCACATCCCTAGGTAAAGAATTTCACAGTTTAACACATACTTTAGTGTAAAGAACCCCTTTCTGCTGATTTTCCAGAAGGGATACGGCTGAAGTGACCTTTCCACCTTAGCAGAAAGTCATTGTGATACAGGGCACTGGAGGCTGGAGAGGCTGTTGGTCTGACCATTGCTCATTGGGTACTGGAACTGGAGCTTAAGTAAACACTGCTGCAACCAATTGTAGATTATCAAGCCAATCCAGAAGAGTCTATAGAGATCTATGTCTGGTGAACATCCATTTTTTCAGCTGAGGGTGTCAAGCTGTTGGTCATCAGCCATAGATTGGTTTTCAACACGGACCTAACAATAATGTAACAATGCTCATGCAGACAAGAGGCAGACCCCATAGATTACTGATCAGAGACAAAGGGAGCAGGCTCCTGGACTGATAATATTTGGGGATAGCCAAGATCAGGGTCACAAGCAGGAGTAGCTTAACAGAGGTCACAAGCTGAGGTCAAGTTCACAGGCAGAGGTTTGTAATAAGACAAGGTCTAGGCAGGTATCAGGCAAAAGGTTAATCTGAAGGTAGCCAGTCTGGACAAAGCTATTGGGAAATAACAGAATCCAGTAGCAAATCCAAAGCTATATACAATCTAGAGACAGCTGGAACAAATTCCCCATTATCTTAAATAAAAGTGGACCTGTTAGCCACACAGCCTTAGAAAAATCACTTTATTTTGTTAATTCTCTGTATGTGCTCATCACATTCTTTGTTCGTAGGTCTACTTACACAGCTTTAATCTATTTAAATGTATGTATTTAAACTGCTAGTAATTTATACATAACTAATTACTCATATGTCCACAAAATCACCTCTCCCAACTTTCATAAGCTGCTAGAATATATTGTAAGGATGGTTGAAAATTTTCACTGCAAAAGCAAAAAATGGCACGTTTCACCTTGCATGAGAATTCCCTAAAAACATTTTTCTCCTTTTTTCATTGCATTGTAATCAAACACAATAATATATGCCCCCTATGTGAAGTTTCTTGATATGAGTATTGGTGGTAGTCTGTTATTCTCAGGGTTCTCATAATATATGGCCCCCATGTGGAGTTTCTCAATAGGATTATTGGTGGTAGTCCTTTGTTCTCAGGGTGTGTGTGTTTGTGTGTGTGTGTGTATAAACAGAAAGGAGAGTTTAACATCTTTTTTCACTGATAAATGATACGCATTTTTCACTGATAAATGACACACAGCAGCTTCTTTTGAGACTGAGTGAGTGACAGATACTTTACAGAAGACATACATACAGACAAGTAAAACTTGACATACTGTGTTCTTTCACACACTCACTCCTACATCTGCAAGAAGAAGAAAATATACTGAAGTGTTGTGGTTCTGCATGCCTGCACTAGCTGCTGTGCAGTGTGTATTATCCTCTATTGCAAGCTGCTGATTCAGCAGCTAACAGGGCTAGCCTCATTCTGTACTGTATTGTAAAAATGTAAAGGGATAGTAATGTTTCAAAATAAAAGCAGCTCCAATTAATCTTCATATTATTTGGGCCTTGGAGAGTGTTATTTCAATATTGTCAGAGGTGTACTTCAAGAGTAATTGAATGATAAAATATCCCCCCTGCCCCTTTTACCTAGTGTAAGCCACCTCCCCTTAGATGTGGAATCTGGACTTAAGACCAGACAGCTCACAGCAAGAGACAATCTTCTTACTGTGAGAACAATGAAAACCCTGGCCCCCTTGTATCACGGTGCCCGTGATCTTCCTCTGTCACTCTTTGCTGTGGTGCGCTCCCATTGGCTGAGCTTGTTTGGCCCGCCCATTTTGGCCTTTTTATACCTGGCCTTTGGCACCTATCAGGTTCCTTTTCGTGGTGTTCCTGAGCCAGTGTTGCTGTGTAGCCGTGTTCCAGTGTACCTGTTTCCTGTGTAGCGACTTGGCCTGTCTGACTACGCTCCTTGGTTCCTTCTCTGTGATCTGACCCGGCCTGGCTGATGTTCCTGCTTTGTGACCTGACCTGGCTTGTCTGAGGATCCTGCTCCGTGATTTGACCCGGCCTGGCTGACGTCCCTGCACCGTGATCTGAACCGGCCCATTGCTGACCCTGCCTGTGTTCCTGCTGTTTGCTGCTTCAGTGTCGCCTGGGCGACATTCTGACTTCTGCTGTGCTGTGGCAGGGCTGACTGTTTCATTGCCTCCTGTGTACTGGGCCTTTCCATTTTCTCTAGCTGAGCCTGCTGCCTCCGTTACTCTGGGCCTCCGTTTACTTCTACAGAGCACTGTGCCTTCCGTTAACACTTGCAGAGCCATGCCTCCGTTCACTGAGCCTCCGTTAACACTTGCAGAGCAATTGTCTCCGTTCTCTGAGCCTCCGTTAACACTTGCAGAGCAGTTGTTTCCGTTCCCTGAGCCTCCATTAACACTTGCAGAGCAGTTGTCTCCGTTCACTGAGCCTCCGTTAACACTTGCAGAGCCGTTACCCTGAGCCTTCCGCTACACTTACCGAGCCTTGGTTACCGTACAGAGCCCGTGTGGGTGTCCTTGGCTCTTTCCAGCTAGCACTTGCAGTGTAGTTGGTCTCCGTTACAGTGCTCGTGGGGGCGCCATTGGCTCCAGTCACTTTAGCTCTTGTACTGTATTGGTAAACAACGCCCATGGGGGCTATTGGCTCTATTATACTCAGCTCTTCAGTGTAATTAGTCTCCGTTACAATGCCCGTGGGGGTTAGTGGCTCTAATTATCCTCCGCTCTTGCAGTGTAATTTGTCTCCGTTACAACGCCCGTGAGGGCCAGTGGCTCTATTATCCTTAGCTCTTGCAGTATAATTAGTCTCCGTTACAATGCCCGTGGGGGCTAGTGGCTCTATTATCCTTAGCTCTGGCAGTGTACTTGCTTCCGTTCATGCACCGGTTGGGGTGCTAGTGGCTCTAGCTCATCAGCTCTAGCAGAGTATTTTGGCCTCAGTTTCCTGCTCAGCATAAGCAGTAGTCTCTGTCCTGTTCTACTACTGGAGTTTATTCACTTATCACCACTTACCGCTCCTTTACCATCTTATGGGCATGTCAAACACATCACAACAGAGACTGATTGATTTCTATGTACTTTAACCATTGAGTACCCTTTATGTTACTAATGCCTGTCCTGTGACAGTATATATTTATTTCTCTGTATACTGGGCCTGAGAGTGCATCTATACGTTACTGTTCATTTCAGTTATTCTGTATTGCCTATAGAGGGCAGTCTTTCTTGTCTTTTAATAAAACTTTGTTTTATTCTAACCTGCTGGTCTGAGTGTCCTACAAAACCGTTACACCTTGACAGGTTTTTCAGGTTTTCCCTTATGCTAACTGAAGATTGTCCCTCTCTGCAAGCCATCTGGACACCACCTTTCTTTCTGAGGTGATCAGTGTTACATCAGTAAAAGGGGCGGGAGGGGGATATTTTATCATTCAATTACTCTTGAACTACAATTATGACAGTATTGAAATAACACTCTCAATGGCCCAAATACTATGAAGATTAATTGGATCTGCTTTTATTTTGAAACATTACTATCAGTTTAACACTGAAGTCAAATTAGGAGAGAAATAGAAACCTGCTGCTGAAATTTTGACTTTAGCTACTATCAGTTGCTTACTTTACTGTAAAAATCAACACTACTATCATTATGTACACCAAACTCGCTAGGGGCATGGGTAAGGGAAAAAGTAGAAGAAAGGCATATACATTTTGGTGTTCCTAAAATTGTACTACCTGTGATTGGTGCATGTTGTTCAATAAGTGATGATGATCCTCCTCCTCCTGAGGAGATTTTTGTAAAAGTAATACGAAAAGTTCCAACATCACCAGCAGTAGTACTAAAACTTTTAACAACAGTAAAGATGGTGACAAGTCACTTTCTAATATTGTTTCCATAGCAGAGGAGGACTTAGCAGTGAGACCAACTGCTGTGTCAGACAGTGACAGTAAAACTGTCACGGTTTGTTAAGACTCTCAGAAGCAAAGTTAGGTAAAAACACAACTTTATTGAAAAGTTAATGCAGCCCCGTAGGGTAATATACACGTACACACATATATCTTTATTAGACAGGAATACAATACAAATAAGAGAAATATTGGCTCTACCGGCCCTGCCAATATACCGGGCAAGGCAGCCAAGGGATTGGAACTCGTGAGGTGAGGCTCTACCGGCCTTGCCAATACCGGGTAAGGCAACCCAAGGAAACAGGATAGGTTCTACCGGCCTTACCATATACTGGGCAAGGCAGCCAATTGACAGGAGACAACACAGGCTCTACCAGCCTTGCCAATACTGGGTAAGGCAACCCAAGGAAACAGGACAAGTTCTACCGGCCTTACCATATACCGGGCAAGGCAGCCAATTGACAGGAGACAACACAGGCTCTACCGGCCTTGCCAATATCGGGTAAGGCAACCCAAGGAAACAGGACAGGTTCTACCGGCCTTACCATATACCGGGCAAGGCAGCCCGTAGACAGGAGGCAATAGCAACCCCTCATAAAAGTGACTGAAAGGTGGAACAACAGTCACTATGATGGTAAAGAGGCTAAGTCAGTAAGTAGGCCGCCAGCAGCAGAGATAGTGAAGGATGTGGAGCTCACCACTGCTCTCACAGATGGAACGCCATACTACTATAGTAGCAATCAGGTGTGCATGGAGTGAACCAGTACCCAGTACGTGGAACGCTAATGATACTGAGACAGCCGGATGGCTTAAGGAGCGAACCAGTACCCTGTACGTGGAACGCAATCAATACTGAGACAGCCGGGTGGCTTGAGGAGCGAACCAGTACCCTGTACGTGGGATGCTATAATACAGAGACAGCCGGGAGGCTTGTGGAGCGAACCAGTACCCTGTACGTGGAACGCTATAACACTGAGGCAGCCAGGTGGCTTGAGGAGCGAACCAGTACCCTGTACGTGGAACGCTATAACACTGAGGCAGCCGAGTGGCTTGAGGAGCGAACCAGTATCCTGTACGTGGAACGATATCAATCTGAGACAGCCGGGTGGCTTGAGGAGCGAACCAGTACCCTGTACGTGAAACGCTATAACACTGAGGCAGCCGGGTGGCTTGAGGAGCGAACCAGTACCCTGTACATTGAATGCTATCAATCTGAGACAGCCAGATGGCTTCACCAGGCAGGTGAGCAGTAATGGAATGGCCCTTGGACTATACAGGTATATGCGAGGATAGTGCAGGTACACCGCATACATGGAATGAAGGGCACACCTTCACGAGACCGGGGGGACTAGTGAACTCACTATCCTCACCCTTCACTAGACAGATGAGCGAGAATGGAAATGCCCAGGGGCTCACACAGGTAGATGGAATAACAGTGTGAGCATGTAACGCTTGTGTCTGGATAGTACACTTTCATGAGTCCCGGGAGGAACAGTGGACTCACTTTCTTCACCTTTCACCAGGCAGGTGAACCATAACGGAATGACCCTTGGACTTACACGGTAGATGTGAGGGCAGTGCAGAGCACTCCCACACACACAGTCGACAAGAAATGAAAAGAGCACACCAATACCCGGACAGGGTATACAATAGGCTGGTGGCCAAAACTGGGGCTCGATAAGGCAGCACGCAAAACTGGGATGGCCACAGGAGGTCAAACACACGGTATGACCGACAAGCGCCACTAACAGAAGCGAGCACAGAGCGGAAGACACAGGCAACACGGAAACCAAACTGAGGCACGGAATGGTAACGGAGCGCAACAATGGAGAGAGTAACCCAAGGGGCAGCCAATGGTCAGAACCGGATCGGGTAGTAAGACGTCGCCAGTGGTCATAGCCGGATCGGGTAGTAAGACGTCGCCAGTGGTCGTAGCCGGAGTGGGTAGTCAGACGTAGCCAGGGGTCAGAGCCGGAACGGGATAGTCAGACGAGCCAGGAGTCAGAACCGGAACGTGTAGTCAGACGTAGCCAGGAGTCAAAACCGGAACAGGTAGTCAGGCGTAGCCAAATAATGCACAGGAATGGTAATGGACCAACACAGCAATAAGCTCAGGTGCACCATGAAAGGGCCAAGGTAATGACACAGGTTGAGGTTTAAAAACCCTGACAGGTGGATGGAGCGATGACCTCACCAACAAGTAGACCTATAAGAATAGAGACTCAGCGAGAGCGACAGTCAGGAAGTAAATAATGTTGCATATAGGCAATACTTTGAGAGGCAATCACGGGGCACCGTGATAGGCAGTCATCCTGGGGTGGCCAGCTCCTCCGGTCAGCACTGAACTGATCTTGCATTCGGCATCTTTTCGAGGTTTCTCCAGTACGCGGGTACTGATTCGCTCCACATACAACCGGCTACTGTTGCACCGGTAGAGTTTCCTCCTCCAGTACGCGGGTACTGGTTCGCCCCATGCATAACCGATTGCTGTTCAGTCCTAGACAGCACCGGTAGACTTGTTGTTCCTCCAGTACGCGGGTACTGGTTCGCTCCACGTATTAACCGGTTGCTTGCTGCGTATTCCTCAGCACCGGTAGAGATTGTGTTCTAGTCCAGGCTGCCTTGCCCGGTATTGGTAAGCCCGGTAGAACCTATTCCTCATTGTACCAACTTAAGGTTGCCTTACCCGGTATTGGCAAGGCCGGTAGAGCCTATGACTATTTGTTGTACCAGTCTCCAGGCTGCCTTACCCGGTATATTGACAGGAGGGCTCCTACTCCTGACTCAGACGTGTCAGCCTCCAGGATAAAAGTATCACGGTGCCCGTGATTCGTGCTGTTCAGTGTCTGTCACTTGCTGAGTAATCATGATTGGCTGTCTGTGATTAGCCCTCCTCACACAGCCTTTTTAAACCCAGGCTGAGCACTTCCAGGTTGCCCTTTCGTGGTGTTTCTGACTTCACTCTGCCTGACCTGCTGTTCAGGCTTCTGGGCCTGTTCCTGCTGTTCCTGCTGTACTTGCAGTACTTGCTGATCCTGTGTTCCAGTGTTCCAGTGTTCCTGTATGCTAGTGTTCCTGTGTTCCAGTGTTCCTGTATGCTAGTGTTCCGGTGTTCCAGTGTTCCTGGGTGCCTGTATTCTAGTGTTCCTGTGTTCCAGCACCTCGCGGGTTAATCTTACTGAGTTCCTGAATCTCCTGCTCCAGCCGTCGCTCCGGCGACATTGTTCTTCTCGCTGCTGATCATACATTGTTGGCTTCAGCGTGCGGACGCTGGTTTACTCCACTAAACCTGGTTGCGATTACATTGTTGGTTCCAGTGTGCGGACGCTGGTTTACTCCACTAAAACCTGGTTGCGATATACATTGTTGGTTCTAGCGTGCGGACGCTGGTTTACTCCACTAACCTGGTTGCGATATACATTGTTGGTTCCAGCGTGCGGACGCTGGTTTACTCCACTAAACCTGGTTGCGATATACATTGTTGGTTCCAGCGTGCGGACGCTGGTTTACTCCACTAAACCTGGTTGCGATTACATTGTTGGTTCCAGCGTGCGGACGCTGGTTTTGTCCCCTAAACTTGGTTGCGATATACATTGTTGGTTCCAGCGTGCGGACGCTGGTTTGCTCCATTAAACCTGGTTGCGAGATACACTGTTGGTTCCAGCGTGCGGACGCTGGTTTACTCCATTAAATTTGGTGACGACATTTACTGTTGGTCCCAGCGTGCGGACGCTGGTTTACTCCATTACCTGGTGGCGACATCTATTATTGGTCCCAGCGTGCGGACGCTGGTTTACTCCATTAACCTGGTGGCGTTATTTACTGTTGGTCCCAACGTGCGGACGTTGGTTTGCTCCTGAATGATCCAGTACTTTGGCCAGGTCGCTGTCCACTCCTATGCAGTCGTCTGATTATCCCTGGCAATAGACTTCTGCTGGGTAAGACTATAATTCCTATTTCTCTCTGCTGTCTTAGTCATCTGACAGCTGGTCTACTCGCTCAGTCTGCTCTGCTCGGTATTGGTAAGGCCGGTAGAACCTTGTACGTTACCATCCTTAAGGTTGCCTTACCCTGTATTGGCAGGGCCGGTAGAGCCTACTACAGTACTCCTTTGGGCTGCCCTGCCCGGTATTGGTAAGGCCGGTAGAACCTTGTACATCACCATCTTGAAGGTTGCCTTACCCGGTATTGGCAGGGCCGGTAGAGCCTCCATTCCGCATTCCTTGGGCTGCCTTGCCCAGTATTGGTAAGGCCGGTAGAACCGGTATATGTCATCTCACGGTTGCCTTACCCGGTATAGGCAAGGTCGGTAGAGCCTGTCATTATTACAGTCACTTGGGTTGCCTTGCCCGGCATTTAGGCAAGGCCGGTAGAACCTATTATATCTGCTATTACTGCTGTATTGTTATGTATGTTTACCCTACGGGGACTGCCTTTAACTTTTAATAAAGTTAAGTTTTTACCAAACCTTAAAGGGATAGTAATACTTCGTTTTAACTTTATTTTATTTTGTAGGCATTAAAAAAACATGAAGAATGATATAAGTCTTATCTCTCAAACCTTTATGGTTTATGAGATATTCACAAGCAAAGTTCCCCTCCCCGCCCCTTTTACCTAGTGTAAGCCATCTCTTCTCAGATGTGAGTCTGGTTGTATGACAGGACAGATAACAGAAGGGGACAATTTTCTTTGTATGAAAACAATGAAAGCCCTTCCCCCCTTGACAAGTTTTTCAGCTTTTTCCATTATCTTAATTGAAGATTGTCCCTCTCTGCAGTCTACCTGGGCATCTCCCTTCTGATCTGGTTGAACAGGGGGGGGGGATACTTTGTTTGTGAATATCTCTTAAACCATAAAGGTTTCAGAGATAAGACTTATATCATTCTTCATGTTTTTTTAATGCCTACAAAATAAAATAAAGTTAAAATGAAGTATTACTATCCCTTTAAGTCTGAGAGTCTTCAAATCCGTGACAGTACGAAAGGGCCATGACCTCAGACAGTAAGAGTGACGGTAACGCACAGAATATACATTGGAGGATGGATACGCTCGAGCAACGTCTGGATCAGCTAGCGGTTGCTATCCAAACTATTCTTGAACGCAGTACGGTACTTGCTGATAAGTCCAGTTCTAGCCCGGTGGTCTCGCCAATTCAGACACTGGAGAATGAGTCTAGGTCCATATGGACCGCAGTCAAAGGGTTAACGGCTTCTGCACCCTTACCGCTGAGATATGACGGTGACCCTCAACTATGCAGAGGGTTTATCAATCAACTTGAAATATTTATGGAATTGACGGCACACGCATTTCCTAGTGATCGCAGCAAGGTTGGGTTCATGATATCCCTGCTGACTGGCAGAGCATTGGCTTGGGCTAACCCACTTTGGGAAAACGCTAAACCTTGCATAAAGAATTTCTGTGATTTTGTGCAATCCTTTCGAAGAGTATTTGAGCCTCCTGGTAGAACCACCTCTGCTGCTAAACGTCTCATGGAGATACAACAGGGCAGGCGCACGGTTGGCGATTATGCCATTGAATTCCGCACCTTGGCAGCAGAGGTAGGATGAAATAACGAGGCCCTGTTGGCAGCCTTTGCTCAAGGATTGAGTGACCAGATTAAAGATGAGATTGCAGCAAAAGATTTACCTACTGACCTAGATAATTATATCGAATACGTGATTCTAATTGACTCCAGAATATGTGAAAGATTAACCGCCAGAGAGTGACGACTACAGTTAAAAGATAATGGGTCCAGTAGCAAATTTTGCCCACCCAACCCTCCCTCTGCATCCAAACCTAGTGAACCCATACAGGAACCAAGTGAACCTATGCAGGTGGATTTCACTAGGTTAACTAAGGAGCAGAGAAGGTATCGCAAGACACAAGGATTATGTCTGTATTGCGGTAAAAATGGTCACCTGTTAAGATCTTGTCCGGTACGTCCGGGAAACGAACACACCTAGGGTACCTTGGGGGACAGGCCCTAGGTGGTGTCCAATCGTCCCCATTGTTGGGCACACTTAAACCCACCATACAGGTGGTATTGTCATGGGCACAACGCTCAGTTGAGGTTTTGGCCTTGGTTGATTCTGGTGCAGCTGGGTATTTTATGGACAATACCTTTACCGAATTGCATGGGGTACCACGGATTCAGAGAGAAACCCCTCTTGCTATTGAAGCAATTGATGGCAGACCTTTGGAACCCGCCCAAGTTACTTTTGAAATGATGCCCTTGTCCATGACTATTGGGGCACTTCACAAGGAAGAGCAGCAGTTCCAATTGTTTAATTCTCCTCACCATGCTGTGATTTTGGGCTTTCCTTGGTTACAGTTGCACAACCCACAATTTGATTGGCAGAAATGTGAGATTGCTGCTTGGTCTCAGTTCTGTATGAATAATTGAGTTACCCACATAGACTATCGTGGGCTGAATAAGCTGATGGCAAAGAATGCCTACCCAATACCACTCATCACCGAGCTGTTTGATAGACTTAAGGGGTCCTCGATTTTCACCAAATTGGACCTAAGGGCAGCCTACAATTTGATACGTATCAGAGCCGGTGATGAGTGGAAAACTGCCTTCAATACGAGATCTGGGCATAATAATACCTAGTCATGCCATTTGGTCTATGTAATGCTCCTGCAGTATTTCAAGAACTGATCAATGACGTTCTTAGAGATATGCTACAATCTTGTGTTGTAGTCTATCTTGACGACATACTTATCCACTCCAAAGACCTGTCACAACACATCAAGGATGTGTCTGAAGTCTTGCTGCGCTTACGAAAAAATAAATTATTCTGTAAACTGGAGAAATGCGAGTTCCACAAAACCAGTGTACCGTTTCTGGGGTTTATAATTGGCAAAGATGGCATTGCCATGGATAAAGAGAAATTGACGGCAGTCTTACAATGGCCTAAACCCAAGAGCCTCAAAGCCATCCAACTGTTTCTGGGCTTCGCCAATTATTACAGGAAGTTTATTAAAAACTTCTCCTCTATCGTGAAACCTCTGTCTGACCTCACGCATAAGGGCGCTAACCCATCCCTCTGGCCGGTGGCTGCTGAAGAGGCCTTTGAGAAGTTGGTCTGTCAGTAAGCTGGAGTACCCTCACTGGCTAGGATCTTTTCTGTTTTCTCATCGGCACAATTTGTGCCAATCAGAATGAGAAGACGTTAAGAGGGAAAAGATAAACCCTCAAACTTCATTTATATCGCGTTTTTATTAAAAAACAAAACCCAGCACAGTTACAATCTGTATATAAATGGATTAAAGCAAACTTGTGCTTAGGTGAAAGTTCAGCTTTAAAGAGGAGAGTTTGGAATTTTCATTTTGTTTTCAGATTGTTCCCCTCAACAGAATGCTATACATTCTACAAAACAAAACCACACAGAAATGCGATTGGCAGATAGAGACGTAGGATCATACTCACAGGACCTGTGCACTCAGTAGAAAATCCTCTTGTTAGTCTTCAGGCTTCTATATTAATAGAGAAGCTTTGTAGAAGCTATCAGAAAATTGGCTGAGAAAACAAGCTATCCTTCACACACCCAGTCCTTAAAGCCTGCACACTGGTTAATCCTTCCAAAGGAGGCCAGGAATAGGAGCCTGCCTAATGGGGGATTATAAAGCCCCATATCCTACAGTAATAATAAAAAAAGACTAATTAAAGGGATAGTAATACTTCATTTTAACTTTATTTTATTTTGTAGGCATTAAAAAAACATGAAGAATGATATAAGTCTTATCTCTGAAACCTTTATGGTTTAAGAGATATTCACAAACAAAGTATCCCCCCCCTGTTCAACCAAATCAGAAGGGAGATGCCCAGGTAGACTGCAGAGAGGGACAATCTTCAATTAAGATAATGGAAAAAGCTGAAAAACTTATCAAGGGGGGAAGGGCTTTCATTGTTTTCATACAAAGAAAATTGTCCCCTTCTGTTATCTGTACTGTCATACAACCAGACTCACATCTGAGAAGAGATTGTTTACACTAGGTAAAAGGGGCGGGGAGGTGAACTTTGCTTGTGAATATCTCATAAACCATAAAGGTTTGAGCTATAAGACTTATATCATTCTTCATGTTTTTTTAATGCCTACAAAATAAAATAAAGTTAAAACGAAGTGTTACTATCCCTTTAAGAGATCTTTGCACTTGCTTCCTCCTTAGGAAGAAAACTATTAAAACTGAGCATGTCCAGGCTGGGGTGAAGTGGTGCAGGATGTGAGTGTCCACACAGAGACCTCTTTTGTCCTGACCTCCAGAAGAAGGGAACTTCACCATCATGGTTCCTGTACTCCACATGGGATGTAACAGAAAACTAAGTTACCAGTAAAGTTACCAATAAAAAAGGCAAAAGAACGCCTTGCGGGAGAGGCAGTGCAAAGGTTAAATGAAAATCCCACTATAGTAGAAGTAGGGCAAATAAAACAAATTATAGGAATATAGATATATCTTCTTACCAGTTTGTATATGTGCTGCCAAAGCAACACCATAGAAGTGAGTGCTAGTCAGGCTCCAACTCCACAAAGACATATGGCTGCCAGACTAGGATACATACTCTCTAACTATACCTTTTTTGGCAAATACAGTGCCTTTTTAGTTGCTGTACCTTATAAAACAGCATGTTAATTTGTACCTTTTTTCTGTACAGAAACAAAGGGCTGCTGGATTACAGACGGAGATCCTGATCTGCAGACCATCCAGTGGCTCTTCAGCAAACCCGAAATCTCGCTGGTTAGAAATACTTCATTTAAACGGTCTCCGCAGACCGTCCTGTGGCTCTTCAGTAGAAACAAAATCGCACTAGTTAGAAAGAAATACTTCATTTGAAAGGTCTACAACATGTGCTTGCAAACCATGCACATGATGTAGACCGTTCAAGTGTCCCATTTCTATTATCGTTCCAGGCCACTGTTCCAGCCCACCCCCTTTTGTTAATTTTAAAATTGGCATTAAAGTTGTGACGTAAGTCACATGATATCACATAGCTTACAGTTGAAATGGGGCTATACTAGTGCGCCACTACAAAGCTTACAATTTAAGTAAAGCTTACCTAGTGATACTATAGAGCTTACAAGTGAAATGGTTTATGCTACTAGCGTAGGTCCATTTGGACTGTACCTCTGTGGTATCACTAGTGTAGCTCCATTTACAGCACCAGTGAGGAGATTTAGGGCTCGATCCAAATGTTGGCGTCGGCAGAAAAAACTGGCGACAATGGTTTTGTACGTCAAGTAAGCAATGCAAATGTTCCCACTAGTAAGAAATAATGGCAGTTCTGAAACACACATCACCCGTCTCCAAAACATCAAAATCTCACCCATAGAGGACAATGTAGAAGCAAAGCCAAGAGCCATTCAAATGTTGGAGTTAGGGCTAACGCAAGTTAAATTGCAACATTTTCCTCCAGAAATCTAACACCTATTTTTTTTGGAGAACATCACACAAGTCAGAGTAGAAAACCACCGTCGGGGAAAATAAAACAGAGAGCTAGGGATAACATGAGTCTGCGCTTCCCTACCCAGCCAGTAGGGGAACACAGAGATGGCTTTCAGCACCATGAACTGCTTTGAATCCCATAGGGATGTGCACTGCTCACCCCTGTGGCATTCAAAGGGTTACAATAAAGAAAACTAGTACACCAAGCACTACACAATGCCCCCCTTCGACATCCCCCCCTAGTATGTCACATATATTGCATATATGCGACATACTAACTCCATCCACATCCACCTCAGGGACTTCCATGTAGTGGACAAATCTGTCTGATATCCAACACTTAACTCTTTGAGTACCAGAGAGGTAGGAAAGCATTGCTTAGCATGTTTCCTACCCCTCTGGTACCCAAAGGGTTAATAGGCAAGGTATGCACTACATACCTTGCCTGCATATGTGTGTGTGTGTTTTAAACATTTTTTTATTTTTTTATTAAAAACATATACATATTAGACCTCAAGGGGGGTGTCATGACCCTTCATGACACCCCCCTACCATGAGGCCAACAATTGCCCTTTCATATCGTTAAGCGCATATAAGCTATGTGCAACATAGCTTATATGCGCTTTTATGGTCTATAAAACCATCAGATCTCAAAGGGGGGCACCAGGACCTCTCCTGGTAGCCCCCCTACCATGGATCATCTATCCAAAACGATAGATGATCCATGGAGTGAACCCAAAGGCATTCACTGCCTTCTTGATGCTGGCGCTGTCCCATCATTCAGTCACCCGGGGTCAAACCAGGTGACTGATTAATTGATCAGAGTGCAGGGCTGCTTCTACAAATGTATCTTTACTTAGATTCATTCATTTTAATGCCCTACCTCCTGTGTCCCATTGCTATTAGTACTTTTGCTCCACTCTCCTTCAAACGGAGAGTGGAGCAAAAGTACTAATAGCAATGGGACACAGGAGGTAGGACATTATGAATGAATGAAATCTAAGTAAAGAAACATTTGAGGAAGCAGCCCTGCCCTCTGAGAGCAGCTCTCCCTTCACATGCTGTTATAAATATATTGGTGGGGACATCACAATGGCTGGGGACATTGAAGAGCACAGAGGCATGGGAGGAAGCAGGTGGAGGGGAGAGAGACATTGGAGGAAGCGGGTGGCAAGCCTGTATATGCTGCCCGCTTCCTCCAATACCTCTCTCCCCTCCTCACTCGTCGGCATTGTCCCCTGCCTGGCGTCGCACATTCATCAACTTCGTCCCTCCTGAGTGAGAAGTTAGCCTTTCTGGGTAAGGAAGATTTGAATCTCACGTTTCCCGGTCTTGGTTAACTGGCGAAGGCAGTTTTTTTCTTCATGTTGGTTTTAACACCAACATTTGGATCGAGCCCTTAGTGAGATGCAGTGGCCTACCAGCCCAGACATATGACCAGCCCAGGGGGCAATTGCCCCCCTGCCCCCCAGGCCAGCCCTCCCCTGATTTCGGCTCTGCTGAAGAGCTGCAGGACAGTCTGCGGACCATGATCTCCATCTGTAAGATAGAAAGCTGACATCAGTGCAAGGGGAGAGAAGGGGGAACTTTGTAAGCTGATATCTCTCAAACCATAAAGTTTAAGAGATTGGACAGGGCGCAATTAATTCACTTTTTTAAAAGTAATTATATTGATGTATTACTATCCCTTTAAGCCTATGACAACTCCTCTGCACACCTCTGATGTATGTTGTATCTGATTGGTGAACACAGATAATGTGTGTTTTAGCAGTTATACAGGGGCAGTAACAGTGACTATACCTTTTTCCATTTCTGAAATACATACTTCCCAATATTTAAAATGGACAAGAGGAACTCATTTGTTTTATATGGTATTGCTGGGGGCATGACTGGTGGGTGGAGCATTACCGTGAATTTTTAGGTTATTTACTGACCTACTGTCACCTTATTGTGTAACTGAATAAAGCATTTAGAGCAGGACCAAAGTATTTTATTTATACAGACAAATTTATAAACACATATACTTATATTAAACAAACATTAATGCGTACCCCCCAACATTTCAGCTGGCCAAAGAGCGACACTTTAGGTAGTGTTGTGAGGGGCATGGCTGGTGGGAGTGGCATTACTGAGAATTTTTAGGTTATTTCATCAACTATTGACATATTTTTGTGTAACTGAGTACATTATTTAGACAAGACCAAAGTATTTTATTTACACAGACTAATGTAGACGCATATTTTGATGTTTACACAAAAATGAATATGTATTTTATTATGTAGAGCAATGTGATACACTTATACACATACCACACAGTCTGATCTCCTAGAAAAGGGTTTACTATTGAAATCAAAAGAGCAACATCAAAATGGCAACATCAGAATGTTGGCCTTTTAAAGGTCGCTCTGCTATGTAGGCGCTCTATGAGCAAAAAAAGAATAAATGGGGTATTTGACTGATTGAGCTTAGCATAACACCTTGAGTACCAGATGAATGAACAATGCATTGCTCAACCATCTGGGACACAAGTATGCCCCAGAATTATAGTTGTATATTTAAAGGGATAGTAATGTTTCATAATAAAAGCAGTTATAATTAATCATCATAGTATTTGGACTTTGGAGAGTGTTATTTCAATTCTGTCAGAGTTGTAGTTCAAGAGTAATTCAATGACAAAGTATCCCCCTCCTGCCCCTTTTACTGATGTAACACTGCTCAGCCAGAGCAGAAGGGAGGTGCCCAGGTAGATTGCAGAGAGGGACAATCTTCAATTATGATAAGGGAAAAACCTGAAAAACTTGTCAAGGGGGGCAGGGCTTTTATTTTTCTCATAGAAAGAAGATTGTCCCCTTCTGTTATCTGTCTGGTCTTACAACCAGATTCCACATCTGAGAAGAGATGGCTTACACTAGGTAAAAAACTTTGCTTGTGAATATCTCTCAAACCGGCGGAGCGCTGTAAGTAAAAAGTATGTGATGTATTATGACCGTCATCAGTCCTTAAGTATTTAAGATCCATGACGGTCATAGTACGTCATGTAGTCCTTAAGGGGCTAACCTCACCTTAGTGTGCTCCATGTCTACAACATAAGAGAAGACTATTGCCATCTCTATTGATACATCACCCTTATTGATAATCCACCTATTTCATATATAACCATTATTTTTGGATACATGATCATTTACTGCACATTTAAAGCAGTCTGACTGGTTAATTTATTTTGTTTGGACTTATCTGGGGACTTTTACAGTGATATTACACTATTCATTTTGTTATTGTACTACATTGTATTTTATATATTTTGTTCTCTGGTGTAGACACAGTTTCACCTCTTTCCCGTTTTTGTGTAATGTTTATATTGAGCGCTCTGGTTTCACTTGTACATTTTATATCAACTATTAGCTGTGTGGTGTTTCACGGCATGCAGAGGCTAGTACTTTAATATGGAGATGTATACCCTTTTGGGCAAGAGCATATAATGATTTAAACTGAGACAATTTGAAGGAAGCAAACAGATAATTTGGGGACTGGAAAATGATCTGTGCTCTGAACTGGTTTATTTCCCAAGCACAGCATTTTTTTTTTTTTGGATGTGTCACCTCTGTATAACTTAGAATAAATAGCTAGGCTAGCTATCGAATATTACTAAAACTGTCTTAATTTTTTAAGCTTTATTTTGTGTAAATTTAAGTAATAAAGTCTGCCCATGCCCTAATTCTGCATAGACTGTGGTTACCTGCTCTGTAACCGCAGTCCGTCGCTCTGCCTCTGCTATCCAGCCTCCTCCGATGACGGAGGCTTCTGTCTGTAAGCTGGAGTGGTGTCACTGGCAGAGATCGATATGTAGCCAATGAGCTTGCTCCAGCTTACAGAAAGACAGCTTCTGTCATTGGAGGAGGCTGGCTAGATGGAGGGGAGCAGAGGCAGAGCGACAGACTGCAGGCTATGCAGAAGTAGCTGCAGGACAGACATTACAACTTAAATTTACACAAAATAAACCTTAAAAAAAATGTAAGACGATATATAGCCTATTTATGCTACATTATACAGAGGTGACACATCCACTTTAAAGTGGCAAAGGTCATCATATTTTAACCATTTGCGTGCCAAAAGGTTCCGCAATGCATTGCCTCACAATGTGTTGCACATTCCTCTTACACTCAGCGCTAAATATACAATGGAAATTCCAGGGCATAGTTGAGTCCCAGAGGGTTGAGCAATGCATTGTTCATCCTTCTGGCACTGAAGGGGTTAAGCTAAGCTCAATCAGTCGAATGCCCCATTTCCTCTTTTTCTGCTCACAGAGTGACTACATGTGTGACCTTTATGTATGTATGTATGTATGTATCTTTATTTATATGGCGCCACACAGTGTACGCAGCGCCTTACAATAGACATATGTTACAATAAATAAGAGGGGATGAAATAAGTGCGACATTCATAGAAACAATGGGAGAGAGGTCCCTGCCCCAAGGAGCTTACAGTCTAAATGGATAAAGGGAGACATACAATGGGGTAAGAGGGTGTTAAATGCAGGTGCCATTCTGATGTCCCCTTTTTGAGGTCACCATGTAGGTGAAAACATTTCAATAGGATACCTCTAGGAAGTGGAAAAAAAGCACACTTTTATAGACCGTTCCAATGAAGTAATTATTTTTAAAGATCACTATTTCGGCTCTGCTGAAGAGCCGCCGGCTGGTGCCAGGACCGGGATCTCCTGCTGTAGGCAGAGCGCTGACTTCAGTAGAAGGTGAGGGAGGGGGGAACTTTAGCATTGAATATCTCTCAAACCATAAAGGTTTGAGAGATGGGATTTGCTGCAGATAATTTCTGTTTTTTAAATCTACAGTAAAACATAAAGTTATATTTGAGCACTACTAACCCTTTAAAGGGATAATAATACTTAACATGTAAAAATATATATATTGTAGGGTTTATCCTTCTGAGTAAAACAAGGGTACTCCTACTGCTGAGAGTTATTTAATTCAAAAGTTATTGCAGCTTCAACTTGAACTTTTTTAGGTGCAGTGTCTCAATTACCTGAAATTGTACAGTGACATTGTTGCTCCACCAGCTTATGAAGGTTTATGATCAACTAACCAGAGCTGTCCATAGCATGGTTAGCAACAGCACCACTGTAAAATTTCAGGCCAATGAGATATTACATCTAAAAAATTCAAGTTTCAGCTGTGATAACTTTTGACTAAAAATCTCTCAGCATTGGACGTGCCCTTGTATATTAAGGAGGATTAACCCTACAATAAATATTTTTTAACATTTTAAGTATTACTATGCCTTTAACATACCTCCCAATTGTCCCTCTTTACGAGGGACAGTCCCTCTTTGAGACTCAAATCCCCCTAATGTCCATCTTTTTAAGAGATCTGACTGTGTGGTGTGTGTATATGTGGATCACATGGCTCCACAGCAATGCAAGTCACAATAATGCTTGTGTAAACTTCAATCAGTATATGCATTTATAAATTAGTATCTATAATTAAAATACAGTGTTCTAAAAAATATATTCAGTGACATAAAGCGGTATCAATAGTTCATGAAATAACCTAAAATTATTGAAACGCCCCATATACCAACCATGCCCCCATCAATACCACTTAAACAAAAGTGTCCCTCTTTGGCCATTTGAAATGTTGGGAGGTATGCTTTAATGCATTATTGCTGTGGAGCAATTTGGTACATTTACATACACTCCACACAGACTGATCTTCTGAAAGAGGGACATCAGGGTAGGAAAGTCTATGTCTTTCTACCAGGCATACGTTCAGGTTCCGCTGATCATACCTGGGAAGTTTACAACATGGACTACCCGGAGGGTAGCGACTGGGTGAACTCTATGACAAGATTCGCGTCAGAAAAAGGAGCGGGGCTTAATCACGGCGGGGGGGTTGACAAAAAAAACACACAGAAAGAAAAAAAATAGGCAGAATAGCCTGGGGAAGTAGGAGACTAGGATAAGCATAGCTGGGAACTTTCAAGATGAGCTGACCCTGAGATCTTTGAAATATTAACCCTTAAAGCTTCCCATAATGTCAATTTTATGAGATATGTGCCTGCTTGCTCTAACACAGAGGTGCTCCGGTCCGAGTGTGAGGGACCTTTAACATGCTACAGTTTGGATAACTCACTGCCTGAACACAAACAAGACAAGCAGGACATCTCCCACTGTCTCTCTGGTACTAATGGCACCAGTTTAGCGGCTAAGGAAATATTTAATTGGGGAAATTCATATAGTAGGTGACACAGACCTCTCTCACCCTGAGAATTTGGCCCTTCACCCTGAGACCTTGAGATTTGGGTCAAAACCCTGAGTCTCAGGGTCAAACCCTGAGAGTTCCCAGTTATGAGGATGAAGAGTGGGAGGAACGGGGCAGGATGGAGCTAAGGTGACCACATTTCCCTTCTGCCATTCCGGGACGTGGTCACCCTAGTTGCCCCTTCATTCCTTGAGTCCCTGGTGGTCTAGCGGTGTGGAAAGTGCTCTGTGCCTCCTCTGGCACAGAGCTGAAGCTCCCGCGCGCTGTGCTCAGTAATACAGAGCGCTGGGAGATGATGTCATCTCCCAGCGCTCTGTATTACTAGAGCGCTTGCCTCCAGGAGATCAGGTAAGCTGCATTGCCGCCCTGGATGTCAGCCTGCAAGCAGTGTGTCATATCATGGACGCCGCAAGGGAGCGCTACCAAGCGCTCCCTCGCGGCGTCCATGATGTGACACACCGCTTGCAGGCTGACATCCAGGGCGGCTTGGCTTCATTCCGGGACACTTCATTGTCCCGGTTGAAGATGACCCGGGACGCGGGACATAGCCCTGAAATAAGGGACAGTCCCGGACGTTCCGGGACCCGTGGTCACCCTAGATGGAGCACATGTGGGCACATCTGGCAAATTAGACTCTGTCCCACAGACCCGGTAATACAGTGTTAAATCCTGAGTCTCCAGGGCAAAACCGGGGAGTTCCCAGCTATGCCACTGCTTGCCTGACATCTAGTGTACTTTATAGATCATTGTGAATTAGGGTGACCACGTGTCCCGGAACGTCCGGGACTGTCCCTTAATTGGGTTCTATGTCCCGCGTCCCGGATCATCCCCCACCGGGACAATAAAGAGTCCCGAAATGAAGGTAGCCGCCCCCCGCATCATCACGCGCCCCTGCGGGCCGTGATGACATACATTTCAATGATCACTTGATAAACAGTTCTGCCAGCGACTCTAGCCCAACCACACTGTGATAAGGCAGTGTCAAAATATGTTCCCTTTTACAGAGCTGGCCTTGTGCGCATGACTTTTACCACCCACCTGAACCATAGAGCCACCGACACTGAACAGGGCTAAAACGGTTACTTCCTGTCTCTCTTTCCACCCCTGGTACTTTATGCGTATGGTGTAGTTAGTTTCTATGGTTGTCTTGGTGCTGAGCACTCTGGTATACCCCCGCCCTCCTCGCCGGTCTTCCCAGTTTGCGCTGCTAGAGGTCTGAGTCTTGTAGCAAGATGGCGGAGCTGGGTTCGGGGTGACCAGACAACAAGAAGAGGCAACTGCTGCTCCGCATTTCCGCTAACGGGTGACAGGACCAGACGTACAGAGCTCTAGTGTTTCATCACATCCCCTAACGTACACATCAGCCACCCGAAAATTGCTACAGGCCGCGAATCCCAAATATACATGTGATATATAATTACATATAGTTGGAAAGCTTTGCCATACGATTTAGATACATATACCTATATACACGATATAGTTAGTATACGCATATAAAGCTTGCTGTGTACAGCCTTCCTAGTCATTCATATTCTCCTTAACTAACTTGTGTTTTGTGGTAAACTGTTGTTCATTAAAGCACTGTGTAGGTACAGTAGTAAAGAGCAATGATATAAGTATCACAGGCGTATAGCACGGCAATGTTAGGGTGACCACATGTCCCGGAATAGCAGAACGGAAATGTGGTCACCCTATTGTGAATGTGTAAAGTAAAACCTGTATTAAAATGTTGATTTTAAATTACGATAGCTTATAAAATAAAATACGCACACTATCTGGTCGCATACCTCCCAACATTTCAAATTGACAAAGAGAGAAGCTGGTGTTTTAGTTGGTGTTGCTGGGGGTGTGTCTGGTGGGTGTGGCATTACAAATAATTTTTAGGGCTATTTCATGACCTATTGACAACTACTTGTGAAACCTAATAAATGATTTCAGACAAGACCAAAGAATTTTATTTACACAGACACACTAATAAACACATATGCTGACATTTATACAAACACTAATGGGAGTTTTATTGCTGTAGAGCAATGTGATACACTTATATACACACTACACAGTCTGATCTCCTAAAAAAGAAGAACATCAGGGTGGGGAAGAGGGATTGGAGTCTAAAAGAAGGACACTTGGGAGGTATGCGGTCGTAAAAATAACCATTATGGATTTGCCCAGCACAAAAATGTTACTTGCTGGGTTGTTTTTGCGACACTTCCTACCAAATCACAACAATTTCGAATTCAATTCCGCCCACAAACGTAAGCCAATCAAGATAGTAGTAACTTGAGTTTGCGGCGTCCTGTTTGGTTGTTGTCGTGGTAACGTTTGGGATGTAGAATCCAATCACAGTGCGCGGCGTCCTGCGTTTAAAACGGTGAGATTGGATTGTGTAGCCGTTACGAGGTGGTGACTTTCCCAGCGGTCTTTGTGAGGCGCTAAGGTTTCTTAAGGTGGTTGGTATTGTGGTAAGTGGTACACTTGGGTGGCATAGAAGGGTACGGGGATTGCGTTGATATTTCTTTTATCCATATGTCGTTTTATTAACTTTAGGAGTAGCAAATGTTTGGTAACTGCAAACTAGGACACACTGGAAACGTGCAGTCTGTAGGGTTGAAATGGCTGGTCTGTAGAGAACTATTGATTTCTCAATCATTTAGCTATGTTCACTTGTATGAGTTCCTCACCTAATGGGTGTTTTCTTGAGCAGATTCTTGGAGTGTGTCTTCTCGACTGGGCGTTTATATTTACACTTTTTTATTATTCGCTTAATTTACTTGTGCTGGCTACACTTGTTTTGTGTTAATCATGTCCTGCAGAGAGAAAATCTAGCTGGCTTTCTATCCAGCACTCACAAAAACAAAACTATATTACTACGGTTTTTTGTTTGTTTTCCTTCTCCCTATTATACCACGCATTTTATTTATTTTACAATATTGGGGTTGGCATAACGAGTTATTTATTTCAGAGACGCCGATAATGTGAGTTGATGGCCTCTGTTCTATAGCTTACTATCTGTAATGGTTGTGACAGTGTGAAGTACTAGTTTGTTACAAAAACTTGCTTTGTCGGTGTGCGGCAGTTAACACTCATTTATACTTTAAGCAGACTGAGTGGCCCTAAGATGCTTGTATTCTAGAGCCACTTGGCCGATAAAGGTATCGGTTTTACTCTGCCAGTCTTTTTCTATGTCTCACATGGTACCACCCTGCACTGCTTAGTGAAGGCAACGATAACTTATTTCTGCATGTTATCTCTTTAACGCCTAACAGTCTAATAAATATGTTTAACAACAGTGCTGTAATATTTGCTGATTTGGAACATAAGAACCACGATGTAAAGTCCCTTCCTGCAGAGGACAGGAAACTCGGGGGGGGGAGACTCTAACCAGCTTCCTCCCGAATGGATTATTGCCCAGTTAATTGCAGGATAGAAAATGCTTGAAGTGGAGCTAGGATCCATCATTACTGTATACTACTAATTTCCTTCTGTTTTTACATTTTTGGGACACTAATTCTTAAGGAGTTTGGTTCTTCTCCTGAATGGGTTCTTGTGCAGTGGTCACCTCTTTTGCTTTTAATACACTTTTCTTCTGAGGGAGATATCTCGCAGGGGTCAGAGTGGGCTCATATTGAATCACCTGACCTGCTTCTCATAGTGGTCATCTTTCAGTTGGAGAAGCAGCAGTTGCTTAGCAGGCACCTCAAACTACAACTACCAAAATCCCCTGCGTTCTAGGATGGCCCTTCAGTAACTATTTCCTTGTTACTGCATATGCTATGCAGAGGTTGGTCTCTCCCTCCTTCTTGTAATGCTAACCCCTTGCACTCAGAACTACTTTTACATATTTGTGGACATGTTAGAGTCCAGGTAACACATGGTCAAGTCTACACACAGAATTCTGGGGTCCCTTTTTAACTTATTTATGCTCATGCCAGAATGGCTTTCTGGCACACTGTCCTTTTTGCACTGTAGTCCCCACTCCCTCTTGGCCCTCATCTGAGCAGGTTAAGGCTGTTATTCCTCCAGTCTCTTCTTTTCCCTTATCTATTCAGGGGGTCCTAAAATCTTAGTCTGGCAATCTATGCCACCTGTTGGGTATTTTAAAGGGATAGTACTGATTCGATATTAAAGTAAAATAGAGTCTTTTTTTTTTTTTTTTTTTTTTTTTCTTCCTATTATAACTACGTGTAGCAAGAAAACATTATTAAACGCTGCTGTTTTTAATTTAGTCTAATAAAGTTTCCTCTTCCCACCCCTTCCTCTTACCTCAGCAAGCCAGCCTGGACAGAATGCGACAAGTGACAATCTTCTTCCAGCCTAAGGAAAAACCTGCCCTCCGTCAATGTGGCAGGCTTTCCCTTATACTGAAAGCGGAAAGATTGTACCTCGATGCAGCACGTCCGGTCCGCGGACCAGATCCCAAATCTATAGGGAGGCTGCAGAAGTAAGTGGAAGGGGCAGAGTTTAATAACGTTTTCTTGCTACACTTCGTTGTGAAAAAAAAATAGAGAAGACTCTATTTTACTTGAATAATTAAACATTACTATCCCTTTTAAGTCCTATATATTGTGGGCCGTTCTCAGTTAGTTGGGGATTCCTCTGGGGAGGAAGGTGAGATTGACTGGGATTAAGGAGATTCCTCCCTGTTGCTGGAGGATGTCTAAGGAGGATTCTTGCCAATCAGCTGAAGGACTTATAGGTGTGCTCCTGGAGTCTGTAACAGTATTCTCTGGTACCATTATGGACTTGTAGGGTACCAACAAGTGCTATGCTACTGTGTTTCTCCATTAAGCTGGGTATTTGGCTCATTGTGCGCTCCTGTGATTTAAATGTTCCCCATTCAAAAGGTAAACGGCTTCCTGATTGGTCAACCTGGTCTGTTTGACAAGTAGGTGACTTGCTGACTGGTTGCCACTTGTCAGCCTGTTCCCATTCACTGCTACACTACAGTCCTATGGGGAAAATAGAATGTTGATGTGTAATTGTTTTCAACCAGTAGGTGGCTCCCTGTACACGTTGATGGTCTACTGTTTGACAGGCGCTGCTTTCATTGGTCTCATTGAGAAGTGCTGCAGCAATCGTGGCATTGCTCCAACAAGTAGGTGGCTGTGATTGGTCACAACCTGTATCCATCTTGTTGCTTCAATCCTCATTGACTGGTGGTTGGCACAGCAAGGTTAAACTCTTTTGTGTTCCTGCTCCCCAGGTTCAAAAGGTAGATGGTCTCCTGATTGCACACCCTGTTTGCATCCCCTGATGCTCCTTTCCTTATTGGCTGGAGATCACACGGCAAGGTTAAAACTAGACTTTTTTGTTTTTGCTAGGAACTCGAGATAGAGAGATAGATATACTGTTTTTCCAAATAAAGTTGTTTGATACCTGTTCATCCTATCCAGGGTGTGTTAATCCAGGAATGGTCTAAAGAGTCTCCTCCAGACTCCCATTCACTGGATTTAGCATCAGAACCGACCGGGCTACCCAACTTGTAGCTGCATCTCAGAGAAGCCCAGCAATGACTGCCAGGGATTGTGTATGTCGCCTGAGTCACGTTAGAGACGCATAAAGTCTCCAAGGACTGACTTCTAGCTCCTCTTCCCCCATCACCCTATGGACCAAGTCCTCCTGGAATACTTTAACAGAGCCATCTTTAATGTGTACCACATTTCAGCAGAGGCTTTGATGGTTTTGGCAACCCAACCTGCAGCTGATTCCCATATTTGTCCTTGACAGTAACACAACTGTCTGACAGATGCTGCTGCTCTTAAGAATCAAGCAGATAAATACTTGGATTCTTGATTGAAAACTAATTTTGCAGACATTGGTGCCACTTAGCACCCCAGTGAGCCATAGCTCTAGTGACTCGGGCAACGGCAGTCTGGGGTGAAAGGCTTTCAGGTGTCATTTAATGGACATGTTGCAAAGAGGAACTGTTGGTACTGCTTGCCAAAACATTTGGGATAAATGCATACCTTGTGGAAGAGGCCTTTCATGCTGACAAGGCTTTTGTTTTTCCTCTCCCCTTTGATCTCATCCACCTGGCTTTGACAGCGTGGCTCTTGACGCAAACCTTTCAGTGGAAGGGATTTTCTATGGAGAACATCTACCATGATACAGGCCTGAAAGCTGGCCTGCTTCATAACTTGTGCGCAGACAATGTCTCCACAGGCTTTTGACCTTGGTACCTCTCAGGAATTCTCTTCCAGTGCTTCACATTAACCAGACTGTTAGCTTCCTTTTTTTCCTGAACCTGCGTCTGAGCGGAGATCTCAATCTGTTGGTTGTGGTGTACTGCACTGCTTTAAGTTCTATGTGCAATGTACTAAGCTTAGTCACAAGGCTGACTTTGTCATCCTGGATGGTCTTTGAGCTGGTCTGGCTGCTTATAAGGCTACCAGAAACCTGGGCCTACAAGAATCTGGCCTCGGCTGAACAGCTGTGCAAGGCGGTGACTTGGTCTTCCGTGCATTCTTTCACCAAACGCTACCATGTCAATGTCTTCTCAGCCTTTGTCTTGTCTGGCTGGTTCTGCCAGTTTTTTGGTTTTATGTTAAATACTCTTTCTCTCCACTCCATATGGAAGACAGGTCTCCCACCCAGAGAAAGGGACCTTTCATGGTTCTGTTTTCTGGGCAGTGGAGTCCTCTGAGTCTCACGAGATTTTCTTCTCTTCCCCACTGGCACTGTGAACATGTATGTACTGTCAGGAGGAGAGAGAGAGGAAAAAAAAAAGCTTTGCCTGCAGTAACTTTATGATCTAGTTAGTTAATGGAAAGGCAGTCCAGTCCCAGTTAATGCATATAATTGGTGAAATGTAGGGCGCTATCGTATATAATTTGCTAGGATGTTTGTCACGATGCAGTCATGAGTAGAGACTGCCCTTGTTTGGCCAGTCTCTACTGCACATGATTGAATCGTGTGAGTGAGGCAACACAAGACTGCATCACATGGAGCAGTGAGGTAGTGGCCTTTTAACCCTCTGAGTGCCAGAGGGGTATGCAACTTCTGGCACTCAAAGGGTTAACATTACACGGGCTTTTACACTAGTTAATCTAAAACTTAATGTGTTTGTAATGCTTAGTTTTACACTTTAAAACTTGTGTGGGTCCCCCCCCCTTTCTCATTAAATGCATAACTATACTCTATAAACACAGACAAATTCTAGCTTGTACAATCTGTGTATAAATTGTGAAACGCTTTTGTTCCTACAGAGTGCTCATGGCACAGTTTGCATTTGAAACAGACCTCAACAGTATTTTAAAACTGGATACACCAATTACAAATGCTCCCTTGGCACGATGGCAACGGAAAGCAAAGGAGGGTACCTGCTCTTCAGCGAATACTTCTGTAAACACAAGTGCCTTATCACCCATGAAGGCATCAAACAGATCTCACAGCTCCAGCAAGACTCCCTCAAAAACTCCAGGTTTGTGAATATCCTGATTGTAAGAATCACTGCATATGTAGGATTTTACTGTCATTGAAGGTAATGGATTCCTGTTCTCCAGCATGTTTTTGTATCTCTCTTCAGTGGGATTACAGATGAATCAGACAGGAACACAAGTTTTGGTGGAGGGCCATAATTAGATCTTGTACCTAGGTCAGTGGTACTTGACCTTTTGCCCAGTGTCTAACAGACCAGAACTTTTCCATCTGATCACGGTTAATATAAATGACTGAGCCTCTTAAAGGGATAATAATGTTTCACAAATACAGCAGATGCAATTAATCTTTGTATTTGAGCCATAGTGTTTCAATACTGTCAGAGTTGTAGTTCAAGAGTAATTGAAGTATCTGGTCTTAATGCCAGACAGCTCTTAGCAAGGGGCAATCTTCTTACTGTGAGCGCAATGACCACCACCACAGAGTGGCTTTTCAGGTTTTCCCTTACACTCCCTGAAGTTTGTCCCTCTCTGCGATCCATCTGGTCGGCACCTTGCTGCTGTGAGGTGAGCAGTTACATCAGTAAAAGGGGAGGGAGGGGGGGTACTTTATCCTTCAATTACTCTTGAACTACAACTCTGACAGTATTGAAATACTCTCCATGGCCCAAGTACTATGAAGATTAATTGGAGCTACATTTATTGTGAAATATTACTATCCCTTTAACATAGAAACTGCTTTTGACAACAGAAAATAATGCTCTGGCCCATCGTCTGCCCATTTTGTAAAATCTACCATACTGAATAAACTATTTGACTCCGCTCTCAAACCTTTATGGTTTGAGAGAGGTTTGCTGCTAAAGAAAAGACTTTCTCAAAATACTTTATTTTTGTAAAATATACCATATTGAATAAACTTCTTTGGGCATTACTAACCATTTGTCTGTCCCAGGCGTTCTTGAACACCCTAACCGTATTTGTCCCTATGGTCTTTGTTGGGAGGATGTTCTATGAGTTTCTCTCTGTATAGTACTTGCGCTATTTCTGCATTTTCCACCCTTTATCTCTACGTCATAACTCCTGTTTCCATCTAACTATATTAAATACCTTTTTAAAATACATTAAAGGGATAGTAATACTTCAATTTCTGTCTCCAGTACAGGTTACTGGTAACTCTGGGTAGGTGAACTGCCCCTTTAAGTAGGCAGGAACAATTCTAGAATTGTATGCAGGGGGTGGAGCATACCTTCCCTCCTTGGCTGCAGTTGGCTAACCAGCTCCTGAAAGATTTGTTGCTTGGTGAAGATAACACAGGCAAGAGAACAGTTCTGCTATAGCTTTAGAAGTTTATTTTCCTGTTAGAAATGGAATACCACCATTAGGTGGATTACCACAACTGACAGAAGATCTTCAGGAAAGGTGAGCAACCTTTTGAATGCTGCAGGTCCACATGTCCCACAGTGCCCCTCCGCACAGGGGATTTTCATTTGGAGTTCCTATTGCACACTCCTGCACTCATTGGGTTTATCTATGTCTGTTGGGTGTTTGGAGCAGGTTTATGTGCTGTTTAACCCCTTCGCTGCTGGTTTGGCATTCATTTGGGTGGTTTTCTTATACTTTTCCTACTGGTTCAGTGTTTTAGTGATGTTTCGTGTCTTTTAATATTACACCTTCAATTTTGTAAAAATTGAGTTGGCATGCTTTACTGCGTAGGTGCCATTGCTCCATTCACTCCGTCAGCTCTTCCCTGACCAAACCTCAGGTAGTACCTGACTTGTCAGATTCCTCTGAATATGAACTGGTGGATTCAGATAGTGAGGAATGTTCTGCTGTGGGCTCCTGTTTTTTGGGGATCCTTTTGAGGCTGATCCTGAGCCCTCTGCTGAGTGCCTAATCAGGGCTGTCTTGAGTACTCTTGATGTTCCTTCTGTGTTTCAGGAGCCTAAAAAGCCCCTTACTTGCTTTCCCCCTAAACCCACTCTTGACCGCCTTGTGTCTGAAGAGTGGAAGTCTCCGGACAAAAAAACCTTCTGTCTTCAAGAAATTTGCTAAGCTCTATCCGTTTTCTGAGGCAGCTCTTCCTCAGTGGGTTCATCCTCCTAAAGCGGATGCTCCTGTTTCCAGGCAACCCAAGTCTACTGCCTTGCCAGTGTCTGATTCGTCTGCTCTAAAGGACTGTACTGACAAACGTGATGTCTCCCTCAAGTCCATCTTTGCCACTGCTGGTTCTGCCATGCGTCCAGCATTCGCAGCAGCACGGGTGAACCGGGCCACTTTGGTCTGGACTGAACAGCTCACTCTTGCTGTCCGTCAGGCTGCTCCTACTTTGGATAAGCTGCACCTCCTTGCCAACATTTCTGAGGAACAGCACTTTCTGCTGCCCTATTTGCCAATTGTTTGGCTAGGGTTTCCACCATGTCTGGTTGCCGGCAGGCTTTTTGGCTCAAGATCTGGTCTGCTGATACTGCTTCTAAGAAATCATTGCTCTCCTTGCCTTTTAAAGGCACTTCTTTGTTTAGGCCAGATATCAAGGATCTAATCAGTGAGGCTACAGGGGGTAAGAGTACAATTCTACCCTTCTTTCCTAGGAAGAAAACACCGCTTAAGCGTAACCGGTATTTCCTCTGTGTCCAGTCCACGGTATACTGTGGGTTTTGGCTCTGCCTTCAAACTGGTAGGACCAATGAAAAATCTTTAACTGTTGCTGACTTACTCCCCCAGGTAGTTATTTGGCCCTACCAAGATGGAGGACGGAGGGACACTGTCTCTCCTGTCTTCCACATTTATTTTTTGTGATGTGGCTTGCCTTACTGCGGTCACATGGGATTGGGATCCCCTTGGGCTGCCACCCTCCTCCCTGCATGTCTGGCCGGTCGCTTGAAGCACAGTCCAGCGTTGTCTCTGCAACCCACAGAGTTCCACTCTTCCCTGGGTGCGTCCTATGCCTCGACACAGGAAATATATGAACCGGAAATACGCCATGCTTTCCATGCTAAACCGCAGTTGGCATTCAGGAAGCAAGAGACATGGCAGAGGCATAAACTTGCTGCAGGGAAGCCATTTGATCACTTTAAAATTGTGAGTAATCATTACTATTACTGGTATATGCTCATTATTTTTTTTTTTTTTTTTTTGTGCCAATTGCTATTGGCATACTTTGTCTAAAGAGCAGAAAATGGAAAAACTAAACCTACTGAGCCTGGTAAGGAGGAAAAACTTGCTCCAAAATTTAAAATCATGCTTGGGTTGTGACTAGAAACTGCAAGCTGATGACCCCTCAAAGCTATGCACAGATTGCTTGAAAAGGGCTGCCACAAGTAGTAATCCAGCCTAGTTCCAGGATTTCATGACATGGATGTGAAGCTCTATGCAGGAGACCTTTTCATCCATGCAGGAAGCCGCACAGAAACGTCCAAGGCACTCAGACCTTGACGAAGGACCCTCTAGGGCAACAGAGGAGGAGGAAGAGCTTCATGGAGCAAGAATCTGGGGCTTCCTCTGCAGAAGGTGAATTAATTGAAGATATTGGCAGTTTCCCTTTGGATAAAATTGACAACCTTGTGAAATCCATGAGAAAATCTCTTGGCCTGTGAGGTCCAGAAAGACCTTACCATTATTGATTTCAGCATTTGTGGGATATAAAAGCCTGTCCTCGGATACCTGTTCATTCCTCCATTCAGGATATAACTGGAATGGAAGCAATGTGACAAACAAAATTCACACTCGTCTTTCATTGAATGTGTCCTTTCGTTGATGAAGATACCATGATCTGGCATACCCGTCCAAAAGTTGACGCAGCAATAGCGCAGACATCTAGACGTACGACTATCCTGTTAGAAGATGGATCCACTCTCAGCAACCCCATGTATAAGCGCTGAGGGGGCATTGAAACAGTTTTTCACTTTTGGCCAGAATTTAAAAACAGCTACTGCTATGGCCTCACTGTTCAGCACGATGCGTATCTGGCTATCAGAGCTAGAAGAAAAAAATTGAATCCTCCATTTCAAGAAGTAGAATGTTTTTAAGGATCTTCAAAGATGCCCTGAATTACTCATACAACGCCTCCCTAGACAAAATCAGACTTCTGGCAAAAGCATCAGCCTTGTCTATCACATCAAGACACTTACTTTGGATCAAATCAAATGGGAAGCAGATCCATCTTCAAAGAGCAGACTGGTTTCACTGCCTTTTTACTGGTTCTAAACTTTTTGGTGATCAGAGGGAATTAAGTGATCTTCAGGTGGGAAAAGCCCAGGAGTCCTACTAGACAGGGACCGGATCATCGGCAGTCCTTTTGAGGCCAGGAGGTACCGGCCAGGCAGAAGTTTCAACCGGAAAAGACACAGTGCCATAGAGCTGGGGATTGGAAGGATTTCCAGCAAAAGCCCCAATTCCAGCAATGAAACCAGTGTGGTCCCTTCCCCTCCTCCAGTAGGGGGCAGACTGGGGGAGTTCCAGCAAGCCTGGGATCATCTACAACAAGACTCTTGGGTGCTGGATATCCTTCAAAGGGGATGCGCACTATAATTTCAAACTGTCCCAGTGAATTACCGGTTCATCAGATCTACCATCAGAAAAAAATCTTTCTTCAGATGAGACTTGATAGAACGAGTACCATCACACAAGTGGTTCGCAGGCTTGTACTCCACTTTTTCCGGTTTCAAAACCTTCAGGAGAATTACGCCTCCTATTGGACCTCAAGAAATTGAACACCTTCCAGACACTTCAATATGGAGACTCTCATAAACACTGAAATTAATTCCTCCACAGGCATACCTTACCAGGATGGATCTACAGGATGCATACTATCATATCCCTATCAGACAGTATCACTGAAAATGCCTCCGGTTTCATATTCTGGAAACCCATTATCAATACAGGTGGTGGCAGAATTGAGGACACATTATGTTCGAGCAGTTCCCTACCCGGATGACATCCTCATTGTGGACTCATCCATGGAGAGGTCTGCGAGAAGCACGCTACTTTACGAAACACTTTTGACCAACCTAGGCTGGATCATAAACCAAGAAAAAAAGCTTTCTAATCCCCCTCCTAGTCTTTAACTTTCCTGGGAATAACTTTCAATACCTCCATAGGTCTTGCTACTCTTTCACAGGACAAAGTCGAATTATTCAAGCAGTTTCTCAATTCCTACTAAGAACTGGTTTGTTTTGGTTTTAAACTTCCAGGGGTTAAGGCACCGCTTGTCCTCCTTCCAGATCGTGCCTTGGGCGAAGTCCATGCCAGGTTGACCCAGGAAAACTTCCTGATGTGTTACAGAAAAAATCCCTCCCTGATCCCGGTCTTGAGAAGCACAATACAGGAATTTATCATGGTGGACAAAACTACAGCACCTAAAGAAGACCTCTGATAGAACCAAATTCATACAGATGCCAGCAGTTCTGGCTGGGGAGGAATTTGCAGGCAACGGTCAGTCCAGGGCACCTGGTCCAGTCAGGAGTCCTGACTACATGTAAACGCAAAGGAGCATCTGGAAGACGCTCAGCCATTTCAGCATCCCCCTGAGACCGGAATCAGTCCTGATATGTTCAGACAGTGTCTGCTGTCAAATACCTCTTAAATCAAGGGGGAACAAAGAGAAGGCAGTTGAACAGCCTGGCCATGAAGATTTTAAATTGGGCAGAAAAACCTTCAAAATCTGTCAGCATCCTTCCTGTCACGACACCAAAATTGTCAAGCGGACTTTCTAAGCAATCACACATTGGACCCAGGAGAGTGGAGTATGGAAACCGAAGTCTTCAATCTAGTGGTAAAACAGATAGGAAATCCATCAATAGATCTGATTGCAACAGCAATCAACTGAAAATGCCACTCCTACAGATCACATTGGAAGGAACCTCAGGCTCGGGCACAGGATGCTCTGAGGGTACCATGGATCTTTCCACTAGCCTACACTCCTCCCCCCCCACTTCTGCCTCTCATACCAGAGGTGACACTCAAGATCAGGAGGGACAAAGCAGAACGGATTCTTATTGCCCCAAACTGGCAAAGAAAGCATGGTACACAGACTTGCTTCATCTGTCCATCACACCGCCATGGCCTCTACCAGTCATAAAAGACCGCCACACTCAGGGTCCCATAGCTCTTCAAGACCCAGGCTTCGTCAAGCTCAGGCCTGGAGGCTGAGCAGGAATCTTGAAGAGCACAAGGAACTTCTGATGAAGTTATAGACACTATATTAAAAGTTTGGAAAACTTCCAAAACACAAATCTATTGGTGTGTGTGGAATACCTTTTTACAACTGGTGTTCGTCATAACATTGACTGCACCTGTATTACTCGTGCATTTTGGACTTCTTACAAGCAGGATTCAAGAAAGGTCTAAAACCTGCATCATTGAAAGCTCAACTCTCTATTTCTGCAGTCTTGGTTATCTCCTAAAACGCTGTATTACTTCAGTTGCTAAGATCAAACAAACTATTCGGGATATTGTTCCTCCCTGGGACATTAACTTGGTCCTGCAACAGTTGGCATCCCATCCATATTTTAAACCCTTGGAGTCTGTCAAACATCTTGCTCTCAAGGCTGTATTCCTCACAGCCATCACATCAGGGAAAAGGGTCAGTGAGTTGCAGGCCCTAGTAGCAGTTCCACCCTCCTTGAATTTCCATCAAGATGAGGGTTGTTCTACGACCAAAGTTGTCATTCTGCTCCAAAGTTGTCTTTCATTTAAACCTTGAAATTGTATTGCCATCTTTTTGTCCTAGCCCTTAGCATGACCTGGAAAAAAGACTTCACAACCTGGATCTTATCTGCTCTTTAGATGGGTTCTATCAAGACAGATTTTTAATCTGCAAAATGGATACCTTCATACACTTGCGGCAAAACCTTCATTTCTAGATTGATTCGGGCCTGTATAACTCTTGCATACGAGTCAGCAGACCTTATGCCTCCTGGAAGACTAAAAACCCATTCCACTAGAGCTATGGCTAACTCATGGGCATATAAACAGCAGCAACCCCTGCTGTGCTGCAACCTGGGCATCGATCTCTACCTTTGTCAAACATTACAGGCTAGTTGTCCAGGCTTCTGTGGATGCTAAGTTCGGACGGAAGGTGCTGGAAGCAGCTATCCTTTTTTATGAGTCCAACTCGGCCCTTCCCCCCCCCCCCCCCCCCCCTCTTCTGGGTACTGCTTTAGTAAGTCCCACAGTATGCCATGGATTGGACACAGAGGAAAAGGTGAAATTTACTCACCAATGTTTTCCCTCTGTCCTTCCACTGCAACCCTCCCTACCTGGTTTTTGGTCTTGTATTGTTTCAAGACCTTCTATACATCTTTCCTATGTAATGCCTTATTATTGGTGGCTATTACTAACCTCTTCTGTCTCGTAGCTTGGACAACTGTATAACTACCTGGGGGAGTAAGTCGGCAACATTTAAAGAATTTTCACTGGTCCTACCAGCTTGAAGGCAGAGCCAAAACCCACAATATGCCATGGAAGGACACAGAGGAAAGACAAATATTGGTAAGTAAATTTCACCTTTTTCGTTCCTTTCAGAATGACGTGACCAGCGAACCAGATGGTTCCCTCAGGTCCGTGTACATCTTCCAGGCCGCCTTCAGCATGACTTGCTGAACCCGGGTCCACTCTCTGCTGTGGGTGGTCATCTGCTTCACTATCACAGCATTTGGGAGGATTCAGTGTCTGACCCATGGGTTTTGCAGGTAGTGATGGGAAGGGTACAGGATCACTTTAGTCTCTTCCTCCCTTTTGCTTTCTTCCTTCTCATACGCCTCTAGGGTGCAGAGAAACAGCATTGTTTTGACGATGCTGTTCAGGCTCTTCTGGAGCCAGTTCAGGACAGAGGTATGTGTTTTTACTCAAACATCTTTGTGGTCTCCGAGAAGGACGGCGGTTGTCATCCCATTTTGGATTTAAAGGATCTCTATTCCTTTTTGACTGACTCATCACCAGGAGTCTTTACGGATGGTGATTGCTGCCATGTTCCCGGGGAAATTCCTTGCATCTCTGGATCTTCAGGACGTGTACTTACACATTGACATTCATCCAGGTAGCCGGCAGTACCTCTGGCTTGCCGGACATCTTCAGTTCTCAGCACTTCCATTTGGTCTGACAACAGCTCCTCAGGTCTTCAACCGTGTCCTGGGAGCCTTAGTGTCTGTCCTCCACTGAGATGGCATCAGTTACGCCATACATGGATGACTGCTTCTGCGGAACTTCATCAGCCAGTTCAGCAATGCATTCATACACTCACCTATCACGGGTGGATCATCAACTTGGACAAATCAGGTCATTGCATCTCGGAGTCTGGTCTTCCTGGGCCTCTTCGATACCAAGAAGTGTGGTGTTTTTCACTGATGAGGTGGCTCACCAGACTGCCCACAGGGTTTCTGTGATACTGGCTCAAGATCCATTTCTAGCCAAGAAGCTCCTCTCGTGGGGAAATTAATTTCCACCATAGAGGCGTTACCATTTGTCATGGCGCACACCAGGGAACTCCAGTTGCTTGTGATCCAGTCGTGCAGGGGTCGGCCAGACCTTCTGAAGACATCGGTGTCAACTCATGTGGAACAGAGTTTGTCCTGGTGGCTCGACCTCTCCAATCTGCTGAAGATCAAGTCCTTCCTAGTTTCCTTCTGGACCACTGTGACAGATGCCAGCCTCTCCGGATGGGGAGTGGTCCTGGGTCACCTGATTGCTCGGTCGGTGGTCTCCGGAAGAATCTCTCTCCTTCCCATCGTGTTTCATGCCCTTTGTCATTGGACACCTTGGCTGGAAGACTGTCCAGGTACAATCCGACAACGCCACGGCCGTGCTTTATATCAACAAGCAGGGCAGAACAAGAAGTTTCGCTGCTTGGTTAGAAGTCAAGCCTATTTTGTCCTGGGCAGAAGAACACTTTCCTGCTATATCTGCAGTGCACATTCCTAGTGTAAACAACATGGCTGACTTCCTCAGTGGACAGCGGAGATTGGGAGCTGCACCCTGAGGTGTTAACCCCCATTCTTCAGAAATGGTGTCTTCCTTTCATCGACCTGATGGCGACAAGACACAACAGGAAGGTTCCGAGGTTCTGCTGTCGATGGAGGGACCCTCTAGCTCTGGTGGTGGATGCAATGTCCATTCCTTGGTTATTCCCTCAGGCCTACATCTTTTTCCTCCCCATGTTGCACAGAATGTTACTGCGACTGGAGAGTTGTCCAGTCATTCTGATTGCGCCGTACTGGCCTCGCCAAGCTTGGTTTCCGGAGCTGCTGTATCTGTCAGTGGCGGAGCCATTTTGGCTCCCTTGCCATCCAGATCTTGTTCTACAGGCTTACCTGTGTAAGGAGGATGTTCGTCTAGCCTTGACGGCTTGGAAATTAAACCCTTCCTCAATATTGAGGCTTCTTCTGGTGTGGTGGCCACTATGCTCAGTGTCAGGAAACCTGTTTCTTCCAAGATCTACCATCGTATCTGCTCGACCTTTCTCTCTCTTGGTGTGCTGACAAGAACCTGTCTCAGGAATTTGATCTGCCTACAGTCCTGGCTGTGTTTTTGTGTGTTTTTTTTTTTTTTTTTTTTGTTTAGGACAGTGAGGATAAGGGCCTCAGTTTGAGTTCCCTTAAAGTTCAGACATCTGTTCTTTCAGAGGAGCATTGCTGCTGTTCCTGATGTAAAGGTTTTCTTCCAGGGTGTTGCTCATACTTGTCCTGCCTTAAAGGGGAACTACCACCCCAACATAACTGAGTGTGTACTAATGCATTAAGCCTTGTGTGTAATCGCTGTGTACTTTTTTTTTTCCCAAAACCGCTTTGAAATTAAATAAAACTGTAAAGACTTTTGTACCTCTTGGCGTCTATCCCAGTTGAAGCCTTTGTGCGCATGTCGCAATGGAGCCGGCTGGCTCAGTTGTAACTCCCACAGCTTGCCCAAAACTTTGTACGTCATTCATCTGCATACTCCATTTGCATGTGCGCCGCATGAGCGTGAATGCAGAAAGAAAAAAAAATAGGACGGCTGTGGGCAGGCACAACATGGATGACGGACAGGCCCTTGGAGAACTCGCACATGCGCAGTTGACGGAAAAAGCTAAGATGGCCACGGTGTTAGCGATCTGTATGCCCGGCAACCATTAATGATTACTAAAAATCTAAACCACTCTGAAACGTTTCACATACATATTAGGAGTGACAATAGGGGTATCTTACAACACATCATTTATTACTTTTGCATGGTAGTTCCGCTTTCAAGATTCCTGCTGTTCCATGGGATTTTAACTTGGTTTTGGGCATTCTTCAGCACCCTCCATTTGAGTCTCTGGCTACTATTCCTCTACACCTATTGACATGGAAAACCGCTTTTCTCCTGTCGATTTGTCTGTCCGTGTTGCGGCGTTGCATGCTCTGTCCTGTAAACCACCCTATTTGGTGATTCACAAGGACAAGGCGGTGCTTCGCACTTCAAAGGAGTTTCTACAGAAGGTCTCTAAATTCCACATCAATCAGATTGTGGTGCCCTTTCTCCCCTAACCCCACCTCTGACAAGGAGAGGGATCTCCATTTGTTAGACATGGTTCGTTGTCTCAAGTTTTATGTACATCGCACTGAGTAGCGGGCATTCTGACGAGCTGCTCATCATTCCTGAGGGTCCTAGGGCAGGAAGACCTGCTCCTTGGGTCAAGTCTACTATTCATAAGGCTTATGAGCTGAGGAAGAAGCTTGTTCCTTTCAGGGTCACAGCTCATTCTATTCGATCTATTGGGGCTTCTTGGGCTTACAAGAATCAGGCCTCCGCTGATCCGTTGTGCAAGGCTGCCACTCGGTCATCTGTGCACACCTTTTTTGACGTGTTGATGTGCTGGTATTGACGCCAGCTTTGGGAGGAAGATCCTGGAGGCAGTCTTGCCTGTCTAGTATTTTCTTTAGTTCTTGGTGCTTCCTTCAGTTTTGAGCCCTGTTGGCCTCTAGTTCAGTGTGCTGTGTAACAGTTTGGGGTGTTGCACCTGTTCAGTGTCCGTTGACACTTTGTTTTGTTGGGCTATATCTGATCTGATTTTCATATCTGCACTGGCCTTGCGCCTGGTCCTTGCCTTCCCGCCTCTGGGAAGTCCAACCATTGCGTTTCCCAAAGTTACCAGTAACCTGTATTGGACGACAGAGAAAATAGGATTTTAGTCTTTCCTGGTAAATCCTTTTTTCTTAGTCCATACAGGTTACTGGTCTCCCACCCTGTCAAGGGACCATGCTTGGCAGACCTTTTGTCCTTCACAGTCCTGCTCACAGGAGTCTTCTTGCCCTTCTGCTATCTAGTCAATAGTGTCTCAAATCTTTCTGGAGCTGGTTGGCTGACTGCAAGCAAGGAGGAAAGGTAGGCTCCACTCCCTGCATACAATTCTAGAATTGTTCCTGCCTACTTAAAGGGGTGGATCGCCTACCTAGAGTTGCCAGTAACATGTAAGGACTAAAACTGATTTAACAGGTAAAGCTAAAATCCTCTACTATCCCCCATCTTGTAGCTCTTAAACTAAATGATCCCAGTGCCATATCTCAAACCTTTATGGCTAAAGGTTTGACATGCTGCTGGGCTCATTTAATGCCGTTTAAGGGCTACAAGATGTGGGGGGGGGGGGGGGAGATGTATAGTAATAACTTCATTTTACTAAGTGTTAATCATGTTGCCCTCACCTGCTTCCAAATTGTAAATGTAAGTTCTTTCATGAAGAGCCTCGTTTTGGTGGGTCTTTTCTGAGGCCTTCAGTTTAATATCCTTCTGGAGATCTCTCTAGAATCTTTCAGTTAAACCTTGTAAACATCTAACTGCCTGTATTTCCTATATGCACTATTTAAATTCCCGTATCACTTAATGTAATTTCAGGCAAATCTGGAGCTAAGATGCAAGGTACTCCTTCTAGAGCTGGAGGAGATCGTTTTATTCCGAACCGTAGTGCAATGCAGATGGATGTAGCTAGCTATCTTCTCAGTAAAGAGAATGAGCCAACTGAAAGTTCTCCTACCAAAAAGGTAAGTCTGACCTGTATTTGCTACCAGGCTGGTGGTTTGTTTTTAATTGTATCTTTTCAGGGATGCAAGATTTGTCACACTCTACATGTCAAACCACATGGCTATTAAATGTTAAAATAGTGAATCTCTTCTTGATAAAGGATGTAGGGGTCTGCCATCATGTATGAGGGGGTGGGTTTATTTTAGGACCCTTTTATACCTTTCTGGTGTAAGCAAAAGGTGCTTTAAATTGTTAGGAATGTGTAATAGGTTTTAAAATCAATTTTTCTCACAATGGAACTGCAGTTCTGAACGCCCCTGGAAAATGCTATTTTTCTTTAACCTGAAAGTTGTGCATATTTCTACTTAAAGGTTTCAGCATGGTGTCATCCATCCATTTATCTTGTCAAGACTTCTTCATGAAAGTGCTAGCACTTCATGTCACATGCCTATTGTGTGCACCGCTGCTTGTGAAACATGAAATGTTTGTTTTAACAGGAGCAGCAGAAAGCTTGGGCTATGAATCTCAATGGATTTGATATGGAAGAGGCAAAGATTTTAAGACTAGGTGGCAAACCTCAAAATGCACCTGAAGGTTGGTAGTATGTGTATTGGTCTCCCTGTGTACAGAAGTAGTGAGATGGTAATCTTTTGGCTTGGCTAACACTTCCATTAATTTTTTTTTTTTTTTATTAGGATATCAGAATAACCTGAAAGTTCTGTACAGTCAAAAAACAACTCCTGGTTCCAGTAAAAAAACTGGCAGATACATACCGTCCATGCCTGACAGAGTCTTGGATGCTCCAGATATCCGGAATGATTACTGTAAGTTCTAGTACTTTTCTGCTTGGCCCCAAAATAAATTGAGACTTATGTTTCAATCTTCTATCCCAGATCTCAATCTGATCGACTGGAGCTCTCAGAATTTCCTTGCAGTAGCACTGAACGACTCTGTGTATCTCTGGAACTATACCTCAGGAGACATAATACTCCTGTTACAGATGGAAAATGTGGAAGAGTATATATCTTCTGTGTCTTGGATCAAAGAAGGAAATTATCTTGCAGTGGGGACCAGTAATGCTGAAGTGCAGGTGGCTATTAATTGGATAATTAAACAATATAAACTTGTTTGGTTTCTTATACTAGTGTCTAGAGGTTTGTATTTATTTATTTTTTCTTAGCTCTGGGATGTTCAACAGCAAAAACGTCTTCGTAACATGGTTAGCCATTCATCTCGTGTTGGAGCACTTAGTTGGAACAATCACATCCTGTCCAGGTACATTATGCACTACTAGTGTGAAAAAAAAAAAAAAAGCCCGTGTATCCGGGCCAAGATCTGTGATGTTGTGGGTGCTAGAGGGGTACGAAACGTGTTGCGTACCCATCTGGCACTCAAAGGATTAAGAGGCCCGTCCTGCTCTGCATCCTGCCAGTGACAGTCATGCACTGTAGACACTGGCCAAAAGCCCAAAATGCTCACAGAACTCGCAGCACTCTGTGCATTTGGTCAGTCTCTACTGCACATAACTGCTTCTGGCAAACCTTGGAGAGTTATTATATAGGATGAAGCTTGCACGCTTCATTAACACTACTTCTAGTTCATGAGCAAGTATAGAATTGTGGTTCAAGCCACTCTTAAATCACCACTTTCCTGCCATAAATGCCTTAACTGTAAATGTGGGGATGCAGTAGTGGGACTTCTAGTCTAACAGAACCCTCAAATTGCCATAATGTTTTCTTACATGTTTGTACAGAGGGCACACAAAAAAAAAATTCACATTAAAAACAGGTGGTGGGGTAGCTGTCTCTGGCTGCACTTTATCTAATTCCCTTATTTCATTTTCAAGTGGTTCTCGAACAGGTCATATTCATCACCATGATGTCAGAGTAGCACAACATCATGTGTCCACACTAACTGGTCACACTCAGGAAGTGTGTGGCCTTAAATGGTCACCGGATGGACGCTACCTCGCTAGTGGGGCTAATGATAACTTGGTGAATGTCTGGCCTTGTGTCCAAGGAGATTCAGGAGAGTTTTCACCAGTGCAAACATTCACACAACATCAAGGTGCTGTTAAGGTGAGTATCTTGCTCTAAAACTTGTTCTTTATACAGGTTGTGTGTTGGCCCCTTAGTAAGATATAATTCTCATATTTTGAAGCGGTGTCCTGGCTGGCTACTTCTCATAACCAGTACCATTTATTTGGGTCCAAGCCATTTGTCTATTGTAGCATATGTTTAAGGACCAGTGGCTCAGACCCTACTCTAATTGTAAGGAAATTAACTCCTTGTGTGCATCAGATTAGTTTCCTTACAGGAATAGAGCACCTCTTTAGCTAGCTTTACTTTTATCTATATAGATTTCCTGCTGGCACACTTTCAATGACCTGAATGCACTCTGTCTACAACAGTAGTAAATCAGACTGTTTCCCTGGTTCAGTCTGAGTAACCTGTATACTAGAATACACTCTGCTTAAAGGTGCTTGCATAAATAAGTGTCAAAGGGTTATTTGGGATGGCTATATTTGTCGTCTAATATAGCTTACAGGTACCATGGGGAGGAAACTGCTCCTCCCAGTAGTCTGGGACACTTCTTCAGGAGGCCCTTTTGCACATTTTGGCAAATATCTGAGGCTCAGGACTGTTACTGAAGCCCTGCTTGATGCTGTTAAGCTTGAGGCTAAGGCCTCTGCCTTCTCTGTGGCTGCCAGGTGCACATTGTGGCTCAAGACTTGGTGCACTGGCCTAATATATCTAAAATCATTGGTTTCTCTTCCTTTTTCAGGGCACATCTTTTTGGCCCTGAATTGAACATAATTAGTGAAGCCACTGTTGTGCAAGAGCACCTTTCTGCCTCAGCTTTCTAAGCGCAATCCCCAGGTGAGGAAGCGGTGTCCTTTTCATCCCCGCCATAGCAAAACACCAAGGCCAATCCAGGTTGCACCTCAGGCCAGTGCTCCACCACAAGTCCAGGCAGCAGTGGAGGTCAACACACCACACCTGCTTCGGCATGACTCCAAATCTTGGCCTGCACACTTGATTGCCTGCATCACTTTTTAAGTATTTCGACAGGCTCTGTTGTGGATCAGGTGGCCTCAGGAGGTTACAGGATTCCCTTCACATCCCTACCTTCCTTCAGATTCTTCCCTCCTTGCTCACCTCGGGTACAAGAAAAGCTCTTTTCAAAGGGGGGGGGGGTTCCAGGCTCTCTTGGACAAGGGAGTCCTGTCTCCGGTGGTTCCTTAACAGGCTCTAGGTGGTGTATTCCAACCTCATCATGGATCCCAAGAAAGATGGTGGCTGCTGTCCTTCCTATCTTGGATCTCAATGCGTTTGTAGTCCATAATCTCTATGATGGAGTCTGATCTGTCAATCAGTGATTTGTGTCCAGGGGAATTTTTTGGCTTCTTTAGATCTGCAGGATGTGTACCAGCACATTCCAATTCATCCGGACACTCAGAAGGACCTGGTTCACAGCCCTACCCTTTGTGATCACCATGACTCCTTGGGCTTTGATTGCCTTCCTGCACATCAAGGGGATCCAGGTGACTCCATACACGGACTACCTTCTCTTGAAGGCTCCCTCCAGGGATCTCCTGGACTGTCAGGTCCAGGACTGCTCGGATACTCCTTCCACACTGTTGTATCCTGAATATGGGCAAGTCTGCTCTGGCCCCATCTCAGGTTTTTCTCTGTCTCTAGTTTGACACGAGTCAGAGCATGGTCTGATGCTCTGTTCAGCAGATCATATATCCAAGGTGTCTCGTGCTCTTGTGTGAACATAGCCCCGGCATGGAAGCTCTCTTCTCTGGTGGGCAAGACATCTACCATGGAGTTAGTGCCATACTCCATGGCTCACACCAGAGAGCTTCAGATGTTCACAATCTGGTTTGCCTTCTGGATCATCCTGCTCCCCCCAGTGAGACTAGACCTTCGCTGGTGTTTGATAGTAACAACTGATGTCAGGCTGGGGAGCCGTCCTGGATGTTCAGGGTAGTTAGTTGACAGAGGAAACCCTTCCTATAAACAACTTGGCACTCTGGGTCCTCTCTGAGTGGATGTCCAGTCAGACAACACGACGGCTGTTGCCTAAATCAACAATGAAGGAGGCAGCAGAAGCGAGGCTTGTTGGTTGGAGTTAAAGGCTACTCTAGCCTGGGAAGATGTGAGTGTTCCTGCAGTCTCCACCATGCACATTCCAGGTGTAGAAAAGATCTTGGCAGATTTTCATTGTCCAAACAATGGACACTGGGGAGTGGGAACTTCATCCGGAGGTTTTTGACCTGTGGGGTCTACCTTGGATAGACCTGTTTTGCTAACAGGGAGAATCGGAAGGTTCAGATCATTCCCTCTTGCTGGAGGGATGCTCTGCCAGTCCCATGGCAATTTCATCTCCTACATTTTAACTCTACTCTACTTCCCAGGGAGATGATGGGTGCACCTGTCACTTTGATCACCTTATTGAACCAGACGGCCATGGTTTCCAGAACTCCTGGCGTTTGCTGCTCTGGATCAACTTCCTCTACCACGTAGACTGGATCTTTGTCTCCAGGGTTAGCTGTGGAGCAAGGATGGCTTGGCTTTGGCTGCATGACTGAAGCCGCTGCCTGTGTCCTCTAAGGCCTACCACAGGGTTTAGTCTACCTTCCATTCTTGATGTGTGGATAGTGATCTGTCATCACACCTTGATCTCCCATCCATCCTGGTTGTGGGTGTTTCACTAGGTAAAAGGGCAGGAGGGGGAACTTTCATTCAGTTACTCTTGAACTACAACTCTGACCATACTGAAATAACTCTCCATGGCCCAAATACAAAGAAGATTAAGTGGAGCTTTTTATTCGTGAAACACATTACGATCCCTTTAAAATGGCTGGGATGAGTTAATGCATGTTTATGCAGAGTACACAATGCTGCCCTCTAGAGAATCAGTGACACCATAAAGTAGAGAAATTATGGTGACAATCCATAGGCTGGTTTTGGGCAGTATTTATGCAAAATGTCTTAGAGTGTGTGGGGGGGTTTTTTGTCGTCCCCCCACTGCTTCAAACTAACTTTTTTTTTTTGTTTTGTTTTTTTCTTCAAATTAAATATGGAGGCCATATCAAGTTTTTGTTGGATTTGTCTTCCTTCTGAGTGCTTGTGTGTGGGAGTGTGTATGTAATGTGTGTATAACTTTATAAATATTTTCTCAAAATGTGCATGTCCAAACCTGAAGTGTCTTCAGAGCCTCCCACATGGAAGTACATTAAACCATAAATTGCTATTGCCACCTATGTATCTTTATATCACATGATACACATACACAGTGCTTCACAGTAATAGTACAAAATGCAGCACCATAACTGAAAGCATCAGACCAAAAGTGCAATAATTACATCTAAATGCTTCTACTGCATTATAGGTAAAGATGGATGTTTGGTTTTTTTTTCCTTCAGGCTGTGGCCTGGTGCCCATGGCAGTCCAATGTGTTGGCAACTGGTGGCGGGACAAGTGACAGACACATTAGAATCTGGAATGTTTGCTCTGGCACCTGCTTAAATTCTGTTGATACTCATTCTCAGGTAAGACGGATGTTAACGGCATAGTAATACTTATGATGTGGGGGGGGGGGGGGCGGAATGTTGTAGGGTTTATGTCCCTGAATAAAAAAGGGTGCTCTCACTGCTGAGAGATTTTTATTAATTATTTTTTTTTTTTTTTTTTTGTAGTGTTATCCCTTTTAAATGGATGGTAATAGTTTTATCTTTAATTTTGTAGGCATTAAAAAAAAAAAAAAAAACATTTTATGGCTTATGAGATATTCACAAGCAAAGTTTCCACTCCTGCCCCTTTTACCTAGTGTAAGCCATCTCTTCTCAGATGTGGAATCCAGTCCATAGACCAGACAGATAACAGAGGACAATCTTCTTCCTATGAGAACAATGAATGCCCTGCCCCCCTTGACAAGTTTTTCAGGTTTTTCTCTTATCTTAATTGAATGTCCCTCTCTGCAATCTGCCTGGGCACCTCCCTTCTGATCTGGCTGAACAGTTAAATCAGTAAAAGGGGTGATGTTGATACTTTGTCATTGAATTACTGAATGACAGAATTGAAATACCACTCTCCAAAGTCCAAATACTATGATTAGAGCTGCTTTTATTATGAAACATTACTATCACTTTAAAGAAAATTGATTATTGTAACTGATGTTAGGAGGACCATTAACGTTGTCCACTAGTCAATGGCTATTACAAACAGGTACTCTTCATCTTTATTTTAGGTATGCTCTATACTGTGGTCTACAAATTACAAAGAGGTTATCTCTGGTCACGGATTTGCACAGAATCAGTTGGTGATATGGAAATATCCCACAATGACAAGAGTCACAGAGCTCAAAGGTAGGTATTGTCCTTACTGGGATTTGTTTTTGGGTTAAACTGAAATGTTCTAGTGATCTGTACTCAATCACTTAAAGGGATAGTGCAATGTAAAAATATATATTGTAGTTTTCCCCTGAGTAAAAAAAAAAGTACTCTCTGCTGAGGTGTTTTTATTCAGAAGTTATTACAGCAGAAAGCTGAATGGGGGGGGGGGGGGAATTTATATATATATATATTATATTTTAGTGTATTGCTATTCCTTTAACTTCCTTCATCCTTCTCCCTTAATTATACTGGCAACAGAAATGTAGTAGCTCTCTGCTAGGGTCAGTTGACAATCCCATCAGAGTGGGGGGGACTGGGACTATGCCCACACTGTTAGCTGCAGCATGCTGGACTTTGCCATTCACGTGAGTTGGAGCTTGCCTATGTAAGTGTACCTATGCTGAAACGCATATTCTTTGCAATGCCTAGGTGAAAGACGTCTGTTTCTGGCAATACTGCAGACCTACCAGTTACTGTCCCATCTTTTGACCAGCCTTGCAGTTGGCCCATCCTTGCTCTAGTTTAAGTGGCTCAGTGTCAATAGAGTAAAGATGTATATTCTTGGGCTTTGCTGCTGAGTAATATATATGAAATGCATTAAATCTAGTTGCAAACAAAAGCACCACATTGGCCATAAAAGAAGCCATGCCTTTTTGTTTTTCTGTTGAGGGAGTACCAGCTTCTTAGAGTGACTGAGCATATCAACCACAGTACAGCCTTTTTATTTAAATACATTTCTTGCACAATGGCAGAATCACTAATGGCTGTATCATCATATCTAGTATGTATGAGTAACAGATGAATAGTAGATTTATATCAGGCAGGCTTGGGCTAGTGGATATTCTAGAATTTTGATTCTATAGACCTATATTAGACAGGTGAGGGGTGGGGTTAGTAGTGCATGATGATGGGGGTGTGTTTTTTTTGTTCTTTTTTTTTGGTCATACATTGAGTGGGCTAGTAAAACTACCACCCTGAAAACTATGTTCATTACTACTTTTTCTGTTAACTGAAGTTTACATAAAACTTCTGATTTTTAGATCTTTAACACAAACAATACATGCTCATTATGAATACTTGTAATAGAGCCCCACTCGTGCTATCCCTACTTAACCCCTTAAGGGCCAGCAGTCCTGGAGGTGATTAGAGGAGTTTGGTGCAACGAACAAGGGTCTGAAATTGACAGCTCCACTATTGGGGTAGTTAATTTCCGACCCTGCTGCTACTTTGCTCCTGTAGAAGCACTGTGAGTGTTTAAAAAAAAAAAAAAATATATATATATATATATATATATATATATATATATATACATATATATATATATATATATATATATATATATATATATTTATATTAAATAAATAAAATGGTGTGCCAGGACAGTCACTGGTCCTTTAGGAAAGGACAGCGATAACTTTCCTGACAAATCGCTGGTCCCTAATGGGTTAAGCTTAGATTCTTAATTGGTGGTTTGATAGCTGTGCTTAACTAGTCATATAATTTAAAAATGTTACCAGTTAAAGTGAATTTCACATAGAAAAGTAATGCTCATTAGAGCATATAGTGAAAAGTTAAACATGTTACTCATTTTTGACAAAACTGTTATCCGCACAAAAAATTGTTTAAAAGGTGCCCGGCAGCTCACGTCCCACTACCCAGCATCCTCCGATGACTGAGGCCGTCTGTATCTAAGCTGAAGCGATCTCATTGGCTACATATCTCTCTGCCAATGAGATTGTTCCAGCTTCTCGAGAGAGAGCCTCCGTCATCAGGGGATGCTGGGTAGTGGGACAAGAGCAGAGGCAGTGCTGCAAGCCGGAAGTAGGCTGCTGGGCACGTTTTAAACTTGAATTTTTGTGCAGATAACATGTGGTTTTGTGTTTTCTATAAACGGTAACATTAGCTTTTTGCTAAATGCTCTATCTAATGAGCATTACTTATCTATATGGGATAGATCCACTTCAAGGTTCTTTCAAGGCAGAATGGGGAACTGCTTGAGTTCTGTGAGCCACCACTTGAGAATTAAGAGCTACATATTCCACATCCATTTCCTCCTTGTAAGTTTCTCTTGCTAGTGTAAGTGCCCTCAAGCAAGGCTCTTCTGGTTTGTTGGTATGTGAAAGCTTTGTAATTTTACTCAGGAGTATCGTGCTACAAAATGACTTGCAAGTAACTTTTTCTATAGGTCACACAGCCCGGGTCCTAAATTTAGCAATGAGCCCAGATGGCTGCACTGTGGCCTCTGCAGCTGCTGATGAAACTCTAAGACTGTGGAAATGCTTTGAGGTTGACCCTGTAACAAAGAAGGAAAAGGAGAAGGCCAGGAGCAGCAAGAGTATCATTCATCAGAGCATCCGATGAAACAGGATTGTGTCTTGTTTTTAATGTGTGCATAATGTATATTTTTATATATTGAAATAAAGTGTCAAATTTGTACAGCTGTAACAATTTTAAATTCGACGACAATTCTTTGACTCATTGTACTATTTAAGGCTGCTCCCCCCCCCCCCCCCCCCAGAAGTTTGTACTCTTATAACTGCTGGTTTTAGAACTTGTAGCAAAAAGTGTAGCTTGTTGCCCTGCAAAAAAGGGCTAGTACATTAAAAAAAAAAAAAAAGTTGTAGGGCTTATCCCCTGTGTATGTGTGGTTAAAAAAAAAAAAAAAATCCCACTGCTGAGACTTTTATTAAATTATAACAGCTCAAACCTGAATATTTTTGTGCAATATCAGTGGCCTGAAAATTTAGTGGCACTGTTGCTACACCATCCTATGGAGATTTATGGTCTACAGAGCAGTCCATAGGAAGGTGTAGCAACGGCTCCACTGTACATTTTCAGGCTGCTGTGATATTGCACCTAAAACAAGCTTGAGTTGTTATAATCTCTCACGCTGAGATTATATATATATATATATATATATATATATATATATATATATATATATATATATATATATATATATATATAATTTTTTTTTTTTTTTTTCTTCCCCAATACAGGTTACTGGTAACTTTGGGTAGGCAGGAACAATTCTAGAATTGAATGCAGGGGGTGGAGCTACCTTCCCTCCTTGGCTGCAGCTAGCCAACCAGCTCCAGAAATATTTCTTCCTTGGTGAAGATAACACAGGCAAGAGAACAGTTCTGCTATAGCTTTAGAAGTTTTTTTTATTTTTCTGTTAGAAATGGAATACCACCATTAAGTGGATTACCATAACTGACAATGCCCTTAGATGTGGCTAGCTCAGTAACCAAGTGCTTTTGTGGACCTTTAAAGGGATAGTAATACTTCATTTTATTTTGTACTAGCTCAATTAGTAGAAACCCCTGGGGGAAAGGGTACCACCCCAGAGTAACTACAGAAAGTAGCTCTTTAAATGAGGCAGTCGGTAGCCAAATAAATACAATCAAATACCAAATATCATAGTTTATTCAGATACAAAAAATATACCAATTACACAAAATCATTTAAAACCACAACAATCTGAATATGAAACCCTGATACATCAGATCCCTATTAAATAATGTAATGTGCAAGCTCTAATAGAGGATATCTAATAAATGCTAAGCAGCACATAAAAATTTTTACTCTTGAGTGTACCCCATCATATGGTGGATATATATCCAAGGTAGCAATACTGTATACTCTAGTGCCTATCCACTCTTGTATTTTATTTTGTACACATTAAAAAAAAAAAACGAACTGTGTCTTCTCTCAAATCTTTATGGTTTGAGAGAGATTCACAAGCAGTTTCCTCTCCCACCCCTTTTACCTTGTGTAAGCCATCTCTTCTCAGCTGTTGAATCCAGTCCATAGATCAGACAGATAACAGGGGACAATCTTCTTCCTGTGAGAACAATGAAAGCCCTGCCCCCCCCCCCCCTTGACAAGTTTTTCAGGGTTTTTCCCTGATCTTAATTGAATGTCCCTCTCTGCAGTCTACCTGGGCACCTCCCTTCTGATCTGGCTGAACGGTGTTACATCCGTAAAAGGGGTGGGAGGAGGATACTTTGTCATTGAATTACAACACTGACAAAATTGAAATAACTCTCCAAATACTATGATTAGACCTGCTTTTATTATGAAACATTACTATCCCTTTAAGGCTGGGGGGGAATCTTGGCTACAATTTTTCCTCAGGAGTTGCCCACCGAGGCTGCTTCTTAATACATGGTACACTGAAGACAGATCTGCAAGAAAGGTGAGCAACCCTTTGTGTGCTGCAGGTCCACAGGGGTTTTCCTTTTGGAGTTCCTATTGCACACTCCTGCACTCATTGGGTTTATCTGTATGTCTGTTGGGTGTTTTGGAGCAAGTTTCTGTTGTAATTTAACCCTTTAGCTGTTTTCGCATCTTTTGAGGGGGGTGTTATTGGCACTTTCCCTACTGGGTTCAGTGGTTTTTTTTTTTTGTTTTTTTTTTTTTGGGGGGGGGGGTCTTCTAACATGTTCTAGTGATTCAACTTAAAAAAAAAAAAAAAAAAAAAAAGTAAGTTTCTCTCCTCCACGCTTTACCGAATAGACGCCACTGCTCCATTCACTTTTATGGGACTATGCAGTTTGGTATGTATCTCTGCAACCGCTTAACTTCAGGGATGGCTCATTTTAATTATCTGCCCTTGCTCTGTCATCCGGTTAACATTGTGTTGGGGGCTCAGGGTGCTTCGGCACTGTTGGGGTACTTTTTCTGGGGAAACTACACTTTTCATGAGTGCTTTCTTTGTTCTCCTTTCTGATTTCTCCCCCTATTGCAGCCATTTTGTGCCTTTTCCAGAACTAATATCCTATGCAGGGCTTAGACACTCTTCTCTGCAGATTAGCCCTTCACCTGCCAGATAAGTGGATTTGGGCAATTTGTGGGGTGAAAATTTTAATCTGACACACTGTATTTGGGTGATTCCTTATACTTTAAACATTTTTTGACACTGAGAATGTCTAATTTGTTGGTGCTTGGGCCCAGGCCTAACACTAGGATGCTGGGGTCTGTCCCCTGTTGCGCATTGCTCCTCATGTCATTCAGGGTTTATTTAGAGAATTCTCAGGTCACTTATGCGCAGCATGTTCTGGAGTCTCTCCCAGGGACCTCCAGCCATGCGTTAGAGCCAGTTTGGGTGCAAGAGTTCAAGGCTGCTACTAGGGACCTTGGGTCCATATTGCAGCTCTTTCCATCCCAGTTACAGGGGGTCTTTCACTCATGGCAGACCCCTTCCGTTATCTTCCTTGCTGACTCCACAGGGAGTACCTGATGTATCAGATTCCTCTGAGGAACTCTTTGTGGATTCAGATGTTGAGGAATGTTCTGCTGTGGGCGCGCCTCGGTTTTTTTGGGGAACCCTTTTGAGTCTGATCCTGAGCCCTCGGCTGAGGGCCTGATCAGGGCTGTCTTAACTCTAAACATTCCTTTAGTCCAAGAGGTTTCTTCAGATCCCTCCTGTTTTTCAGGAGCCTAAGAAGCCCCTTAGTTTTCCATCTAACCCCACTCTTGACCACCTTGTGTCTGAGTGGAAATCTCCAGACAGCAAACCACCTGTTTCCAAGAAACTTGCCAAGATTTAGCCCTTTTCCAAGGTGCCGCTTGCTCAGTGGGCTCATCCCCCCCCCCCCCAAGTGGATGCTCCTGTCTCCAGGGTATCAAAGTCCACTGCCTTGCCAGTTTGATGCTTCCGCACTGAAAGACTGGACTGACAATCGTGAGGTCTCCCTCAAGTCAATTTTTGCCACTGCTGGTACTGCCATGCGTTTGCTGCGGTATGGGTTAACCGGACCATTGCAGTATGGACTGAACAGCTCACTCTGGCTGGCTGTCAGGGTGCTTCTTTGGATATGTGGTGGCTTCTTGCCAACATTTTGAGGCCCATGTCTGGTTGCCAGGCGGGCTCTTTGGCTCGAGATCTGGTCTGCTGACACTGCTTCCAAGAAAGCCTTGCTCTCCTTGCCTTTTTAAGGCACATCTTTGGACCAGATCTTAGGGATCTGATTAGTGAGGCCAAGGGGGTTTAAAAGTACCCTTTTTCCTTTAGTCCCCAGGAAGAAAACCCCTCAAGCGTAATTATAGATTTATATATTTTTTTTTTTTTTTTTTTCCTCCTCATACGCTCCAGGGCGCAGAGAAACACAGTATGTTCAATGACTCTATCCAGGCCCTTCTGGACAAGGATGTTCTGGAGCCTGTTCCAGTTCAGGACAGAGGTATGGATTTTTACTCAAACATCGTTGTGGTCTCCAAGAAGGACAGCAGTTGTCCTGTTTTTGGATTTGAAGGATCTCCATTCCTTTGATCAGGAGTTTCTATGGATGGTGGTTGCTGCTATGTCCCCGGGGAATTCCTTGCCTTTCTGGATCTTCAGGATGCATATCTACACATCGTCATTCATCCAGAGAGCAGGCAGTATCTCAGATTTGCCTGCGACCGAGGGCACTTTGTTTTCAGCTCTTCCCTTCTGGTTTGACCACAGCTCCTCAAGTCTTCAACAGTGTCCTGGTAGCTTTAGTATCTGTCCTCCCCCAGCACGGCATCATTGTTACTGTATACAAGGACGACCTGCTTCTGAAAGCCCCCCTCTGTGGAACTTCATCAGCAGGTTCAGGACTGCATTCATGCTCCCATCACGGGTGGATAATAAACATGGACAAGTCGGATCTTGTCCCATCCCAGCATCTGGTCTTCCTGGGCCTTCTCTTCGACACTCAGCAGAGCATGGTATTTCTCACAGAGGAAGTGGCTCACCAGATCGCCCAGAGAGAATCTGCTGTTCTGCCTTTTGATCCAGTTCCAGCCAAGAAGCTGTCCTCTCTAGTGGGGAAATTCATCTCCACCATAGAAGCGGCCCTATTTGCCATGGCTCGCACCAGGGAACTCCAGAGGTTCGTGATCCAGGTGTGCAGGGGTCTGCCAGACCTGAACAAGTCGGTGTCCCTCCCTCATGTGGAACAGTTTCATGGTGGCTCGACCTCTCCAATCCCCTGAAGGGCAAGTCCTTCCTGGTACCCTTCTGGACGACAGTGACTGATGCCAGCCTCTCCGGCTGAGGAGCAGTCCTGGGTCTCAAGTTCATTGTCTTGAAGCAGTCTGACACACTATTTGTCATTCCTGAAGGTCCTAGGACAGGGAAGCCTGCTTCCAATGTAACCATTGCTTCTTGGATCAAGTCCATGATTCATAAGGCTTACGAACGTTGGAAGAAGCCTGTTCCCTTCAGGGTCACGGCTTATTCTGCGAGGTCTATTGGGGCTTCATGGGCCTAAAAGAACCAGGCCTCAGCTGATCAGTTGTGCAAGGCGACCACTTGATTGTCTGTACACTTTTTCTAAACACTATTGTGTGGATGTGCTGATGCCAGTTTTGGGAGGAAGATCCTTTTAGGCAGCCTTGCCTGTCTAGGATCTCTCTAGTCTCTCAGTGCTCTTTCATTTTTTTTTTTTTTTTTTTTAAGCCTTGTTGGCTCTAGTTCAGTGTGTTGTGTAACAGTTCATGGGGGTTGTTTTAACCCTGTTCAGTGTCTGACACTCTGCGGTTACTGTTGAGCTATTTATGATCTGTAGGTTCATTGGTGCTCTGACTTTGGGGGGCCTGTGCCTGGGCCTTGCCTTTTTTCCCTCCCTGGGGAAATTAATGGTTGGATATCCCAAAGTTACCAGTTACTCGTATAGGACGACAGAGAAAATAGGATTTTAGTCTTGCCTGTTAAATCCTTTTCTTAGTCCATACGGGTTACTGGTCTCCCACCCTGTCAAGGGACCATGCTTGCATCTCCTGTGGCACAACGTGGGGGTCCTTTCGGGACCTTCCTTTGCCACCTTACTACCTAGTCAGTAGTTAATTTACTGTATCTCGGGAGTGTCCCCAGGCTATTTGATCAGGCCTTGGAATGAATAACTTACCAGAGAGATCCCTGTATTGACCTCATACTCTTCCATTGTAATAAGTTCTCCTGAGTCAACTTCTCTCTACAGTATACCAGTTTGTCTAGTCCATCATACATTAACGCCTCCATTCCCTTAATTTTGTTGTTCTTTGCTGTACTCTCTAAGTCTAGAATAACTTTTTTCAGAACTGGTGCCAAAATTCCACTGCATATTCAAGGTGAGATCTTAATTTGTATGGTTGTTATCCAGTCTTGCTTCAATATCCTTTTTATGCAGGACTGGACTTTATTTGCATTTGACACTGGTCTCTGTTTCCAAGTTTGTAGTTGACAAGGATTCCCAGGTCTGTCTTTAGCAATGAGTCCTGTAAATGATTCTATTAAGTTCGTATAATTGGGATTTTTTTCCTTCCCATCTGCATGACTTTACAATCTCCCATATTTAAACTTCATATTCCGTTTGGGTGCCCATTTTGTGTAAATCCCTCTGAAGAGAGCGGATATCCTATTCTGAATCTATTCCCTTGCATAATTTTGTCATCTGCAAACATTGATATTTTACTTTCTAGATCTATTTCCAGTTCATTTATAAACCTGTTTAAAAAAGCAGCAGTGGACCTAGTACTGAACCCTGAGGTACTCCCGTTCTTAACTTTAACTGTATTTGAGAATTGTCCATTTACAACCACCCACTGTTCCCTATCCTTCAGCCAGAAGGTATATCTAGATATACTACATTAACTGCCTTACCCTTTTATCTAGGTTGCTACTGCGTATAAGCTGAAAAGGTTAGTTTGGTATGATCTGTTCCTCATAAAACTGATTCCTGCTTATAATTTGGTTGTCCAATATAGGTTACTGGTACAATGGGTAAGCTACCGCCCATTTAAGTAGGCAGGAACAATTCTTGAAGATAATGCTGGGTGGAGCCTAACTCCTCTCCTTAGCTGCAGCTAGCCCCCCCCCCCCCCCCCGAAAGATTTCTTCCTTCAAGATACAGGCAAGAGAACAGTTCTGTAATAGTGTGTTTTTTTTTTGTTTGTTTTTTTTGTTTTTTTTTTTTGTTTTTTTTGATTGTTAGATATGGAATACCACCATTAGGGGATTACCATTACTGACCATTCCCAGGTGGATAGCTCAGTTTCCAGGCACTATGGTGGACCTTTTATCCCTGGGGGGAGAAATTCTTTCCTCAGGAGTTGCCCACTGAGGCTGCTGCTTCTTTATGCACGGTAATATGAAGACAGAAGACCTGCTGAGGTCTGCATGTCCCACGTTCCCTCTCTGCACAGAGGTCTCCTCCTTGGAGTTCCTTATTCCTGCACTCACTGGGTTTATCTGTATGTCTTATGGGGCTTGGAGCAGTGTTTCTGTGGTAAACCCTTTGGTTGCTAGTTGCGATCCTTCTGGGCATTTCGTTTTCCCTTTGGGTATAGAGTTTGAGTTTTAATGTGTTTTATGGTGTTTTTACAACTTTTATCTCACTGAAAAATATTGCAATTTTGAGTTCGCTTTACTGCATAGACTTCATGCTCTATTCACCTGTATGGGACTTTACAGTTTGGGGCATATCTCTGCAACCGCTCAACATAGCCCCTTCAGAGGTGGCTCATCTTGTTTGTCTGCCCTTGCTCTATTATTCTATTATTGCTCGTTTCTGATTGGCTCCTACGCAGGGCTTGGAGTCTCTCCTCAGCAGATTAACCCTTTGCCTACCAGATAAGTGCATCTTAGTGATTTCTGCGGTGAAATTTTAATCATACACTGTATTTGGGTGATTCCTTATACTTTAAACGTTTTGACACTGAGTATATCTACTCCTTTGGAGCTTGGGGCTAGACTAAGGATACTGGGGTGTGTCCTGCATTGTGCACTGCTGCTTCTGTCAATCAGGGTTACCTAGAGAGTACTCGGGTCATTTATGCCCAGCATGCGCTGTTACCCCTGCATCCCCCCCCCCCCCCCCCAGGGACTTCCAGCCATGTACTTGAGCCAGTTTGGATACAAGAGTTTAAGGCCACTACCAGAGACCTGAGGTCTACCATACAACTCCTTCCATCCCAGTTGCAGGTGGTCTTCCAGTCTTGGCAGCCCCCTACTCCCATCAGGTCTGCCCTGCAGAAACTGCATGGTGTACCTGATGTATCGGACTCCTCTGATAAGGAGTTACTGGTGGATTCTGAAGCGGTGGGAATGTTCTGTGGTGGTCTCTTCCCAATTCTTTGGGGACCCCTTTGAGGCTGACCCTGATCTTTCTGCTGAAGGCCTGATCAGGGCGGTGTTGAACACCCTAAACATTCCGTTGATTCCAGAGGCTCCTGTTGACCCCTCTGACTTGTTCCAGGAACCTAAGAAGCAGTCTGTTTCTCTCCCAACCCCACTCTTGACCAGTTGGTCTTGGATGTGTGTAAAGCTCCTGACAAGAAGCCTTCTGTCTCTTAAAAGTTTGCTAAGCTGTATGCCTTTTCTGATGCAGCATTGGCTCAATGGGTTCATCCACCCAAGGAGGATGGTTTGGTCTCTAAACTTTAGAAGTCCACCGCTTTTCTTGTGGCATATGCTTCTGTCGTGAAGGATTGGACAGACAGGAAGCTTGAGACCTCTTGTCCATTTTTGCTACAGCTGACACTTCATTCCACCCGACGTTTGCTGCTGCTTGGGTGAATAGGGCTATTGCTGTTTGGACTGAACAGCTAACTCTGGCTGTCCTGCAGGGTGCACCTACTGCTGACATGTGCCTTCTGCTGCCATATTTGATGCCATCTGATTGGTGGCTACGGTTTCTACTATGACTAGCTCTTTGGCTCAAGATCTGGTCACTGCCTCTAAGAAGGCCTTGCTTTCCTTGTCCTTTCAGGGCTCTTCTTTGTTTGGGACAGAACTTAAGGACATTAGTGAGGTCACTGTGGGTAAGAGTGCCCACCTGCCCTTGGTTCCTAAGAAGAAGCCTCCCATGATGAGGAATAGGCTTCCCCCCCCCCCCCCCTTTAGGCGGAGGTGCCCCTGTGACGCAGGCAGTTCACCAGGCTGCGTGCACCTCCTCCAAGCCCAAACTGCAATGGAGGCTCAAGCAGTCCTCCACCAAGCCCAAGGGCTCCAAACCTCCTTCAGCATGACTTGCCAAATCCCGGTCCCCATGAGCCAGTAGGTGGTCGTTTGCTCCAGTTCCTCAATGTTTGGACGGACACCTTGGGGGATCCGTGGGTTTTGCGGCTTGTTGCAGAAGGATATAGGATCCCTTTTGTCTCTTCCTCCATTCCGGTTTTTCCCTTCCCACACACCTTAGGGAGCAGAGAAGTGCCACCTGTTCCACGCAGCTATCCAGATCCTTTTTGGACAAGGAAGTTCCAGAAACAGGGTTGAGATTTTATTCAACCTCTTTGTGGTATCCAAGAAAGATGGACCTCAACGCCTTTGTGGTCAAGTTTCGCTATCACCAGGAGTCCTTGAGGACTGTGACCACGGCCATGTCTCGGGGAATTTTCGCTTCTCTGAATCTTCAGGATACATACCTGCACATTGCCATTGATCCAGAGAGTCGGTGGTATCTCAGGTTCACCTGCGACCAAGGGCACTTTCAGTTTTCTGCTCTCACCTTTGGTCTGACTACAGCTCAACAGGTCTTCAATCGAGTCCTGGGGGCGTTAATGGCTGTACTCCACAGAGACTGCATCAGTCACTCCATACATGGACAACTTACTTCTGAAGGCCTCCTCTCCGGATATCCTTCAGCAGCGTGTACAGGACTATTCACGTGCTGACCCATCATGGCTGGATCCTCAACATGGCCATGTCAAATCTCGTACCATCCCAGAGACTAGTCTTCCTGGGGCTCATCTTTGACACCCAATGGGGTATGGTGTTTATCATGGAGGAGGTAGCTCACCAGATCACCCGCAAGGTTTCGGCAGTTCTGGCTCTCAAACCAGTTGCAGCCAAGAAGCTGACCTCCCTGGTGGGGAAGTTCATTTCTACCATGGAAGCAGTTCTGTACGCCATGGCTCACACCAGTGAACTCCAGAGGTTTGTGATCCAGGCGTGCAGTGGACAACCTTATCTACTGAGGATGTCAGTATCTCTTCCGCTTCATGTGGAGCTGAGTTTGTCATGGTGGCTACATCTTCCCAACCTGCTGAAGGGCAGACCCTTACTGGTCTCCTTCTGGACGACTGACGGATACCAGCCTCTCCGGCTGGGTTGCAGTCCTGCGTCACAGCAATGCCCAGGGCCGGTGGTCTCCGAAGGAATCTCCTTCCCATCAATGTTTTGGAGCTTCAGGCAATATTTCATGCCCTTCGCCATTTGACTCATCTGTACGACTGCCCGATCAGAGTCCAGTCCTAAAATGCCACAGCCATGGCCTACATCAACAAGCAAGATGGAACAAGAAGTCTCGCAGCTTGGTTGGAGGTCAAAGCTATTTTAACCTGGGCAGAAGAACATGTTCCTGCCATATCCGCAATTCATATTCCCGGTGTAGACAACGTGCTGGCAGACTTCCTAAGTCTACACACAGACAGCGGGGAGTGGGGACTGAATCCAGAAGTGTTCAACCTCATTGTTCAGAAGTGGGGACTTCCTTGCATCGATCTGATGGCAATAAGGCACAAGTGGAAAGTTCTGTTCTGTTCACGCTGGGGGGGACCCTCTAGCTCTGGCAGTAGATGCCATGTCAATCCCATGGAACTTCCCTTTGGTGTACATCTCTTCCTCTCATTCCCACGCAACACAGGGTGTTGCGGAATCTGCGTCTGGAGGGTTCTCCAGTCATTCTGATTGCGCAGTACTGACCTCCTCAGGCTTTGTTTCTGGAGCTCGGTAGAGGAGCCCTTTCTGCTACCCCGTCCAGATCGCCGCCTTCAGGGGTATCTGTGGAAGGAGGATGTGGATTGTCTGGGTTTGACGGCATGGAAACTGAATATTCAGTGCTGAAGAGGAAGGTTTTCTCTTCCAGCGTGGTGGCCACTATGCTTACTGCCCGCAAGCCTGTTTCCTCCAAGGCCTACCATAGTCTGGTCTACCTTTCTCTCTCTTGGTGTGCTAATAGGGATCTTTCTCAGGACTTTGATCTTCCTACGGTCCCGTCCTTTCTGCAGGATGTGATGGACGAGGGTCTCAGTCTGAGTTCCCTTTAAGGTTCAGACTTCTGCCCTCTCGGTCTTCTTTCAGAGACGTATCGCAATTCTTCCTGATGTCCAGGTTTTCTTTCAGGGTGTTGTTCACACTCACACTCATACTACAGTGGGATCTTAATTTGGTTTTGGGCGTCCTTTAGTACCCTACCTTTGAGTCCTTGGCCACTATTCCCTTGAGCATGTTAACTTGGAAAATGGCCTTTCTCCTGGTGATTGTCTGTCTGTTCACCGTATCGCGGAGTTGCAGGCCCTGTCTTGTAGACCAACCTTCTTGGTGTTTCATAAATACAAGGTGGTTTTTCGCACCTCTCAGGAGTTTCTCCCAAAGGTAGTATCGGAATTTCACATTAATCAGGAAATTGTGGTGCCCTCGTTCTGTCCTGACCCTGCCTCTGACAAGGAAAGGGATCTTCACCTGTTGGATGTAGTGAGAGGTCTATCCGCCAGTCTGACACCTTGTTCGTTATTCCTGAGGGGCCCAGGGCAAGGAGACCAGCATCCAAGGAGGCTATTGCATCTTGGATTAAGTCTACTATTTGTAAGGCGTAAGAGTTATGGAAGAAGCCGGTTCCCTTTCGGGTTTTTGCTCATTCCACCAGATCCATCGGGGCTTCTTGGGCGTACAAGAATCAAGCCTCAGCTGTGCAAGGCTGCCACTTGGTTGTCTGTGCACACGTTTTCAAAGCACTACAAAGTGGATGTTCTGGAGTTGGCTGACGCCAGCTTGGGAAGGAGGATCCAAGAGGCAGCTTTGCCTGTCTAGGTTCTCCTTTTGTCTCTTCAGTGCTCCTTCACTTTTGAGCCCACTTGGCTCGAGTTTTGTATGCTGTTCCTAATGTGGTTCTGCACTGGTTTTGTGTCTGACACTTCAACGTTCTTGTTGTGCTATGATCCGATGGTTCATATAGGCTCTGACTTTGGGGCCCTGCGTCTGGTCCTTGCCTTACTTCCCACCTCTGGGGAAACTCAATGGCTGGACATCCCAAAGTACCAGTAACCTGTATTGGACGACAGAGGAGGATTTTAGTCTTGCCTGTTAAATCCTTTTCTCTTCGTCCATATAGGTTACTGATCTCCCACCCTGTCAAGGAACCAGGCTTGTTTCTCCTATGACTGAACGTGGGAGTCCTGTAAGGTTCATGCTCACAGGAGTCGTAATCTCCCTTCTTACTACCTAGTCCCTAGTTAGTGTCGCAAATCTTTCTGGAGGTGGGGCGGGGGGCGGCTAGCTGCAGCTAAGGAGAGGAGGTAGGTTCCACCTAGCATTCTCTTCAAGAATTGTTCCTGCTTGCTTAAAGGGGGCAGTTGCCTACCCAAAGTACCAGTAACCTATATGGACTAAGAGAAAAGGATTTAACAGATAAGTCTAAAATCACCTTACTGTGAACAAAACCATTGTGAGGGAAATAGGGAAGGTATTTATACCATCCCTGATCAGCCATACCCTGCTGGGGAGCTACCAACCAAGAGAGGAGGATCCAAAACCTCCTGAAATACATACAAAAAGTATAAAATATAGATTCCTGCTCAAAATAGTCTTTCACTGTTGTCCAATACAGGTCACTGGTACAATGGGAGGCGATCCGCCACTTTAAGTAGGCAGGAACATTCATCTAAATGTATGCAGGGGGTGGAGCCTCCCCTCCCTCTTAAGCTGCCTTCAGCCAGAACAAGCCAGATTGATTTGTTCCTGCGTGCTGTGCACACCAGGTGGAGAACATCTCTCATTCAACTTTAGTTTTTTTTTTTGTTTTTTTTTTTGGTGTTTTTTTTATTGTTTTCTTCAAATATGGAATACCACCATTAGGTGGGTGACCATGGCTGACAATTGCCCTCACCAAAGTGGCTAGTGCAGCTTCCAGGGATTTTCTGGTGGACCTTATGTCCTGAAGAGGGAACAGCTTGAGTCAAGTAGCTTCCCTGCTGGGGAATTTTCCTCTGGTTAATTCCCTTTTAACATGGTTACCTGAAGACAGAAGTCCTGCAGAAAGGTGAGCCACCCTTTGAGTGCTGAAGGTCCACTTGTCCCACAGTGTCCCTTCTTTGGGCATGTATTTGGGAGTTCTCATTATGCACTCCAGCACTCATAGGGTGTTTCTTAATATTTCCTGTATTTATGCAATGTCTGTGTGTATTCCCTGGGTTTTGGAGCAGTTTATGGGGGTTTTATCCTTTTCCCTGCTTTTTCTCACATTGGGATATTTTATCATGTTTTACATGTGTTTGGTGTATGTTAGGTAATTTTTTTCTGTCAGGGTAAATTTATTAAAAGTTAATGTTCCGCGCCTTTAAGCGCGCTTTTCCCGCATAGACGCCATTGCTCCTTTACTCTCTATGGGTTTACACAGTGTGGGACGTATCTCTGAAACCGCTTGTCACAGCGACTTCAGAGTGGGCTCATTTTGTTGGTCTTCCCTTGCTCTATCATCCGGTTGCATGTTTCGGTGTGTTGGGGGTCGGGGGGGGCTTTGGGCACTGTTTTGGGGTACTTCTGAGGGACTACATTTCCCATGAGCGCTGATTTTGCGCTCGTTTTCTGATTGGCTACCGTCGCGGCAGCCATTTTGTGTTATTCTCAGCGATTGTACTACGCAGGGACCGAGCCTTCTCTCCTCTGCAGATTAACCCTTCACTTGCCAGATAAATTTAATTTTAGACACTTCTGGGGTGAAATTTTAATCTTTCACACTTCAATTGGGTGATTTTTGTCAGTGGAGTATATCTGAGGCTGTGAGCATGTCTACTCCACTGGAGTCAGGCGCTAGAACCAAGACTAAGGAGGCTGGGGTGTCAGTTTCCCCCATTGCGTTTTGCTCCTCTTGTCATTCTGGGCTGCCTAGAGAATTTTATGGTCATTTATGCCCAAAATGTGCAGAAAGTCATGACAGCAACCCTGGGCTTTCCAGTCACGCCATTGAGCCAACTTGGGTGAAAGAGTTCAAGGCTGCCACTAGGGATCTCAGATCCACTCTTCAACTCTTTCCCTCTCAGGTTCAGGGGGCTCTTCAAGTTTGGCAGACCCCCTCCACAGTCAGGACCTCCCTGCCCAAGCCACAGGGGGCTCCTGATATGTCTGATTCTTCTGAGGAAGAACTATTTCAGGATTCTGATGCTGAGGAAGGCACTGTTATTAAATCTACCAGGTCTATTGGTGACCCTTATGAATGTGACCCTGAAATCTCTGCTGAGGGTTTGATCAGAGCTGTGCTAAACACACTCAACCTTCCTCTGACTCAGGAATCTACTCATGATCCAACTGACGTTTTTCAAAAACCGTCTAAAGCTGTTGTATGTTTTCCTACTAACCCTAACCCTACTCTTGCTCGTTTAGTCTCTGATGCATGGAGGAATCCTGAGAAATCCTCTTCTGTGTCCAAAAAGTTTGCTAAACTTTACTCTTTTCCTGAGGCTGAACTGGCAAAATGGGTTCATCCTCCTAAAGTGGATGCTCCAGTTTCTAGGTTATCTAAATCTACTGCCTTAGCTGTATCTGATGCTTCTGCCCTGCAGGATTGGACGGACAAAAAGTTGGAAATTTGTCTTAAATCTATTTTTGCCTCTATTGGCACTGCCATGCGTCCAACCTTTGCAGTGGCGTGGGTTTACCGGGCTATTGCGGCCTGGACTGAACAGCTTACTGAGGCGGTTCGCTAGGATGCGCCAGTGTCTGAGCAGCTACAACTTCTTGCCAATATATCATAAGCTCAAAATTATGTTTCTGACGCTGCTTTTGATGCTGTGCGCATGATGGCGAGGGCCTCCACCTCCTCTGTGGTGGCTAGACGTGCTCTTTGGCTGAAAATTTGGTCTGCTGACACTGCTTCTAAGAAAGCCTTGCTTTCTTTACCCTTTCAAGGGACTTCACTGTATGGATCTGAACTTAAGGAGATGATTAGTGAGGCTACTGGCGGTAAAAGTACTCTTCTACCATCAGTCTTCAAAAAGAAGTTTCCAGCCAAACGCAATCGGTCCGTTCGTTCCAAACTGAGACACGCTCTGCATCCCAGGCGGGTCCATCCTCTGCGTGCTCCTCCTCCAAGCCCAAACAGTCCTGGAAGCCCAAAGTTGCCCCCAAGGCCAAGACCTCCAAGACTGCTTCGGCATGACTCACCGAACCCAAGTCCGCATCCGGCCGTAGGTGGACGTCTCCACATCTTTCGCCGGATTTGGGAGGAGTCAGTGGCGGACCCTTGGGTGGTTCAGGTGGTATCAGAGGGATACAGGATCCCTTTCTCTTCCCTTCCTCCTTTTCGGTTCCATTTTACTCGTCCTTCTCAGGAGCCTACAAAAAGACATCTGTTCGACGCTATTCAGGATCTTTTGGACAAAGAGGTCCTGGAATTGGTTCCATCAGAGGACACAGGTTCGGGATTCTATTCCAACCTGTTTGTTGTGGCCAAAAAGGACGGAGGTGCTCGTCCTATTTTTGGACCTCAATTCCTTTGTTGTGAGTTCCCACTATCGTCAAGAATCCCTGCGTTCTGTGATAGCCGCAATGTCTCCAGGGGAGTTCCTTGCCTCCCTGGACCTTCAGGATGCATATCTTCACATCCCTATTCATCCAGAGAGCAGACGGTATCTCAGGTTTGCCTGTCACAAAGATGGTGTCAGGGTGACTCCCTACATGGATGATCTGCTCCTGAAAGCTTCATCTGCGGAGATTCTCCACCAGCAGATGCAGTTGTGCATCCAGACACTCAATCGCCACGGCTGGATTGTGATTCTGGACAAGTCAGACTTGGTCCCATCTCAACAGATCCTCTTCTTGGGTCTCCTGTTCGACACTCAGCAGTGCATGGTGTTTTTACCGGAGGAAGTGGCTCATCAGATTGCTCTCCATGTATCCAAGATCCTCGAAAGGGTTCCAGTGCCGAAGCTGACTTCTCTGAGGAAATTCATCTCCACGATAGAGGCAGTGCCATTTGCTATGGCACACACCAGGGAACTTCAGAGGTTCGTGATTCAGATGTGCAAGAATCATCCAGATCATCAGCATCTGTCAGTCTCTCTGCCTCCTCATGTCGAGTTGAGCTTGGAATGGTGGTTGGACCGGTCTCATCTTCTGAAAGGGAGGTCCTTTCGGGTTCCCTATTGGACCACATTCACGACGGATGCCAGCCTCCGGGGATGGGGGGCAGTGTTGGGTCGCTTCAGTGCTCAGGGGAAATGGGGACTGGAAGAATCTCTTCTCTCCATCACTTCGTGCCATCTTTCTTGCCCTGAGACACTGGGAATCTCAGCTGGAAGGTTGTCCAGTCAGAGTGGAGTCTGACAACGCCACCGCAGTGGCCTACATCAACAGACAAGGCGGCACAAAAAGTCTCACCGCTTGGTTAGAGGTCAAGGCCATTTTATCTTGGGCAGAAGCTCATGTGCCCGTCATTTCAGCAGTACACATTCCAGGCGTAGACAACGTCATGGCAGACTTTCTCAGTCGTCACACAGTCGACAGCGGAGAGTGGGCTCTTCATCCAGAGGTGTTTCCCCTTCTAACCCAGAGGTGGGGGGTACCTGTAGTGGATCTGATGGCTACCAGACACAACAGGAAGGTGCCAGTGTTTTGCTCTCGGTGGAGGGACCCTCTTGCTCTAGCAGTGGATACTTTGTCAATCCCCTGGGAGTTCCCTCTGGCGTACATCTTCCCTCCTCTCCCTCTGTTGATCCAGAAGCTGAAGATGGAGCGTTGTCCTGTCATCCCAATCACTCCGAATTGGCCTCGTCATTCCTGGTATCCGGAACTGCTAGCCATGTCAGTGGCGGATCCCTTTCCGCTTCCTGCCCGTCCAGATCTTCTACTTCAAGGATATCTGTGGAAGGAGGATGTTCAGCATCTCCATTTGACGGCTTGGAGGTTGAATCCTCAATTTTGATGAAGAAAGGGTTTTCCTCTTCAGTGGTGTCCACGATGCTTAGAGCTCGCAAGCCTGTGTCTTCCAAGATCTATCATCGCATATGGTCAACTTTTGTGGCATGGTGTGCTGATAAGGATCTATCACTTGATTTCCATCTTCCCACGGTCCTGGCCTTTTTGCAGGATGGGGTTGAGAAGAGACTCAGCCTGAGTTCTCTCAAGGTTCAGACTTCGGCTCTGTCTGTATTTTTCCAGGAACGCATTGCTATTCTTCCTGATGTTAGTTTTCTTCCAAGGTGTGGCTCATGTTCGGCCTGCCTTCAAGAGTCCAGCTTCTCAGTGGGACCTCAATTTGGTGCTGGGGGTTCTTCAGAGACCCCTGTTTGAATCCTTGGCTTCTATTCCTTTACGTCTCTTGACCTGGAAAATGGCCTTTCTCTTGGCTATTGTCTCAGTTCGCCGGGTAGCAGAGTTACAAGCTCTGTCTTGTAAACCTCCTTACTTGGTGTTCCACAAGGATAAGGCCGTGCTCCGCACTTCCAAGGAGTTTTTACCCAAGGTTGTCTCCGAGTTTCACATCAATCAGGAGATTGTGGTGCCCTCTTTCTGTCCTAACCCTTCCTCTGACAAGGAGAGAGATCTCCATTTGTTGGATGTTGTGCGTTGTCTAAAATTTTATGTTCATCACACTGAGTCTATCAGGAAGTCTGACGCACTGTTCGTCATTCCTGAGGGGCCTAGGGCAGGGAGACCGGCATCCAAGGTGACTATTGCATTTTGGATAAAATCTATCATTCGTGAAGCCTACAAGCTGCGCAATAAGCATGTTCCCTTCAGGGTTACTGCTCATTCCACCAGATCTATTGGGGCTTCTTGGGCCTACAAGAATCAGGCGTCTGCTGACCAACTGTGCAGAGCGGCCACTTGGTCCTCTGTGCACACATTCTCGAAGCACTATCGTGTTGATGTACTGGCCTCGGATGATGCCAGCTTTGGGAGGAAGGTCCTGGAGGCAGTCTTGCCTGTTTAGGACCTTCTAATCTGTGGTTCTTAGTGCTTCTTTGCTGTTGAGCCCAGTTGGCTCTAGTTCAGTGTGCTGTGTTAGTTCAGGGGTTCGTTTTTACCCCTGGTTGGTGTCCGTTGACACTTCTGTTATTGGGCTCTATGATAAGTTCATAGCAGTTCTGGTGACTTTTGGGCCGTGCGCTTGGTCCTTGCCTTCCCGCTTCTGGGAAAGCTCAATGTTTGTACATCCCATTGTACCAGTGACCTGTATTGGACGACAGTGAAAATAGGATTTTAGTCTTACCTGTTAAATCCTTTTCACTTAGTCCATACAGGTCACTGGTCTCCCACCCTGTCAAGGGACCATGCTTGGCTCTCCTGTGGCATTCAGTGGGAGACCTTTGGGGCATGCTCACAGGAGTCTTCCTTTTCCTTCTTACCTCTGGTCAGGTTAGTGTCTCAAATCTGGCTTGTTCTGGCTGAAGGCAGCTTAAGAGGGAGGGGAGGCTCCACCCCCTGCATACATTTAGATGAATGTTCCTGCCTACTTAAAGTGGCGGATCGCCTCCCATTGTACCAGTGACCTGTATGGACTAAGTGAAAAGGATTTAACAGGTAAGACTAAAATCCTATGTTATTAGTAGTATTCAAATAGTTACACATGCGTATGGTTAGGAGAGCAGCAAGACCATTCTTGGCTACATATACAGTGAACAAAAGGAGTCTGCAGAAATCTCACCCTTAATCTAGATAGGACTCTCTTGATATTGGGGTACCTTGACGTGGCCAAACTTTGCTACAAAGACCTCATATTTATTATAAAAGTGGTACAATACATGCTTTACACAGTGTTCACATTTGGATAATCTGTAGGGAGTAGTGCAGATTTGTTTTGCTTTGGATTTTTGTTTAGGCTTTGGTCTAATTTCAGGGAGCTTGGAGAACTCATTCATTTCTTGCTGCTATCTATATTTATTCACTTGGGTTCTCAATTTATATTTGAAAATTATATGTATAAGTTAATTTGAGTTAGAGTGTGAGTTTTCTTTTTGCCACTGCACAAATTTCACCTCATTCGAGTGGCTTTGTCACTAATACTCGAATTATTTTCATAATTATAAATATTATACACTTAAAATGTATTCACACACTTGCAGAGGGTTTTTTTTAAAGGCATGGTTTTGGCCTAGTGTTTGAGCTGTCCTGACCTATGTCTTTTTGCAATTAAGGCAATGTGCAAACCCCATGTGACTTGTGGGGATGGGTAGATAGGTATCATAAAGGGGACTGATGGAGTCTTCTTGGCCTGCTGCCCACTCTCTGCAGGCCACTAAAGGTGAGTCATCATCAAGTTATTAGAAAATTGTTGTTTTTAAATGTGTCAATGTTTTTAAAATAGACCCAACACATTATTTATGAGATCTCAACCTTGCAATCTGCAGGGGCAGTTTAAACCCCTCCCCCATTTCAGATTCAGGGGTCCCCGAGCAGGGTGCATAACATGCCAGGACCATCACTGGTCCTTAACGCAAGTTTACCCGTGATGGTCCTGACTAGTGTTGAGCGAGCGTGCTCGGCCGATGCTCGGATCGGCTCGAGCATCGCTCTGCTCGGCACATGGCGGTACTCGTCGAGTACCGCCATGTGCTCGCCCGCCATGTTCGGGTGGCGGGGATCTGTGCCGGAAGAGGCACAGATCTGAAGACGCTCCGCTGGACCACCAGGGACTGGAGGTACGGGGGCATTGCGGAGATGAAGGGGGCATTGCGGAGATGAAGGGGGACATTGTGGAAGAGGGGCATAGCGGAGATGAAGGGGGACATTGTGGAAGAGGGGCATAGACTCTATGCCCCTCTTCCACAATGTCCCCCTTCATCTCCGCTATGCCCCTCTTCCACAATGTCCCCCTTCATCTCCTCTATGCCCCTCTTCCACAATGTCCCCCTTCATCTCCGCTATGCCCCTCTTCCACAATGTCCCCCTTCATCTCCTCTATGCCCCTCTTCCACAATGTCCCCCTTCATCTCCGCTATGCCATAGAGGAGATGAAGGGGGACATTGTGGAAGAGGGGCATAGCGGAGATGAAGGGGGACATTGTGGAAGAGGGGCATAGCGGAGATGAAGGGGGCATAGCGGAGATGAAGGGGGGCATTGACCAGGCACCCTCCCCTCATCAGAGCAGGGGGTGCCTGGTGTAATGCTCGTGTCGCCCCATTCAATTGAATGGGGCTCGGGTGCTCGGCCGAGCACTCGAGCCTCAGGGGGTGCTCGGTCAGAGCACCCGAGCATCGGGGTGCTCGCTCAACACTAGTCCTGACACTTCATGTGTCCTTAAGGGGGTTAATCTTGATAGGAATGACTGTTTATTAGATAGGACTTGCCTGGTTTTGGGGTACCTTGACGTGGTGGGTGAGCGTAAACATATTTTGCCCAAACTATGCATTTATTAAATTGGCATAGTATATGCTTTATTCAGGGTTCAAATTTGGATAATCTGTATGGAGGAGTTTTGTTTTGTGTAGGAATAGTGGTGTGTTTGGATGACCTGGATGAAGTAGAGTCAATGTTTGGTGGTGTTGACCAAAGGTCAACCTTGGCTTTAGAAAAGGAGTATACCTTAGCAATTTTTTTGGGGGAATTACCACAAACTCATCTGGTGTTTCCTACTCATCCATGACTATTTGATCAAGCTCTTCATAGTCAGGAAAAATAACATTTCTTTTTACATTTAAGAGGATTTTAGTCTTACTTGTTAAATCATTTTCTCTTAGTCAATATTAAATACAGGTACCACGGGTGGAGACTTCCTTCCTTAGTTTGACTGGAACATTTCAAAAGACATGGTCTTGGAGGTGGAGCCTAGTCTCCAACTCTTCCAGTTTTCATATGAGACAAACCCACTGGATAGGACAGCAAGAGATGAAAAGGTAAGCTCCTGTGAGTAAAAGACCCAAGAAGGAGTCCCACATCCAGCCAAGTGAGACGAAGCAAGATCCCCTTTCTCAGGGTGCGAAACCTGTATTTCATATGGACTATGAGACCAGGATTTAACAGGTAAGACTAAAATCCATTTTTCTCTGTCGTCCAATATAAAATACAGGTACCAAGAGATGAGAATTTTAGTCTTGCCTGTTCAATCCATTTCTCTTAGGGTTACTGGTAACTTTGGGTAAGCAACTGACCCTTTAAGTAGCCAGGAACAATTCTTGAAGAGTGCTGGTGGAGCCTACCTCCTCTTCTTGGCTGCATCTAGCCAATCCCCTTCCAGTAAGATTTGAGATGTAGGTAGTAAGAAGGGAAAATAAGACTCCTGTGATCATGAACCTGAAAGGACTCCCAAGTTCAGTCACAGGCGAGCCAAGCATGGTCCCTTGACAGGGTGGGAGACCAGTAACCTATATGGACTAAGAGAAAATGATTTAACAGGTAAGACTAAAATCCTCATCTGTCGTCCAATATAGGTTACTGGTAACTTTGGGATGTCCCAACCATTGAGTTTCCCAAAGGTGGGAAGTAAAGCAAGGACCAGGTGCAGGGCCCCCAAAGTCACCAGAGCATATAAGAACCATCAGATCATAACAGACCAACAATAACAACCCAGTGTCAATGTACACAAAACTGGGGTGTAAACAAACCAACTTGTAGCACAGCACACAGAACTAGAGCCAACTGGGCTCAAAAGTGAGAGTACAGAAGAGATTAAAGGAAAACCTAGACAGGCAATATTGCCTCCGGATTTTTCCTTCCAAAACTAGCATTGGCTGATGCCAGCACATCAGCGTGGTAGTGTTTAGAGAAGGTGTGCACAGACGACCAAGTGGCAGCCTTGCACAACTGCTCGGCTGAGGCTTGATTCTTGTAAGCCCAAGATGCCCCAATGGATCTAGTGGAATGAGCTGAAACCCTAAATGGAACAGGCTTCTTCCGCAGTTCGTAAGTCTTCTGAATAGTAGACTTAATCCAAGATGCTATGGTCACCTTGGATGCCGGTCTCCCTGTCCTGGGACCCTCAGGAAGCCGAACAGTGCGTCAGATGGAGAACAGACTCAGTGCGGTGCACACAGAACTTGACATCGCACCACATGGAGCAAGTGAAGATCCATTTCCTTGTCATGTGTAGGGTCAGGACAGAAAGAGGGCAACACTATTTCCTGATTAATGTGGAATTCAGGGACCACCTTCGGGAGAAACTCCTGAGAAGTGTGAAGAACTGCCTTCCTTGTCTTTGTGAAACACAGAAAAGTGTGGTTTACAAGACAGGGCGTGCAACTCCGCAACACGGCAAACAGACACAATCGACAGGAGACAACCCATTTTCCAAGTCAGCATACGCAGAGGAATAGTCGCCAGTGACTCAAATGGAGGGCACTGAAGGACACCCAGGATCAAGTTAAGATCCCACTGAGAAGCAGTATGTCGAAAGGCAGGGCGAGTATGAGCGACGCCCTGAAAGTACACCTTAACGTCCGGAATGATAGCGATGCACGCCTGAAAGGAAACAGAGAGAGCAGAAGTCTGAACCTTAAGGGAGCTCAAGCTGAGGCCCTTGTCCACGCCATCCTATAAGAAGGCCAGGACTGTTGGCCGATCAGATTCCTGAGAAAGATCCTTATCGGCGCACCAGGAGAGGAAGGAAGACCAGACTCTAATACTCCTTAGAGGAAACAGGTTTGCGGGCACTAAGCATAGTGGCCACCACACCCAAAGAAAAACCCTTCTTCAGTATTGAGGATTCAGTTTCCATGCTGTCAAACCCAGACATCCCACATCCTCCTTCCACAGGTACCCATGCAGAAGATGATCCGGACGGTGGGGAAGCCGAAAGGGCTCCGCCACAGAGAGATCCAGAAGCTCCGTAAACCAAGCCTGACGAGACCAGTGTGGAGCAACCAGAATGACTGGAGAGCCCTCCAGACGCAGTTTCCGTAACACCCTGTGTAGCAGGGCAATGGGAGGAAAGATATACACCAGAGGACAGTGCCATGGGGATCGACATGGCATCCACTGCCAGGGCTAGAGGATCCCTCCAGCAAGAACAGAACGGAACCTTTCCATTGTGTCCTGTAGCCAACAGATCGATGCAAGTAAGTCCCCACTTCTGCACAATGATTCAGTTCCCACTCTCCGATGACCACTGTGTGTCGACTTAAGGAGTCTGCCAGCACATTGTCTATGCCGGAAATATGAACTGCGGATATGGCAGGAACATGTTGTTCTGCCCAGGTTAAAATAGCTTTGACCTCCAACCAAGCTGCGAGATGTCTTGTACCACCTTGCTTGTTGCTGTAAACCACGGCCGTGGTGTTGTCGTACTGGACTCTGACTGGGCACCCCTCCTGGTGGCGCATCCAGTGGCGAAGAGCATGAAATATCGCTCAAAGCTCCAACACATTGATGGGAAGGAGGGATTCCTCCGGAGACCACCGACCCTGGGTATTGCTGTGGCCCAGGACCGCTCCCCAGCCGGTAGTCCAGAAGGATATTAGGAATGGACTGCTCTTCAGCAGATTGGAGAGGTTGAGCCACTACTGCAGACTCCGGGGAAGAGATACCGACATCTTCAATGGATCTGGTGACCCCTGCACACATGGATCACAAACCTCTGATGTTCCCTGGTGTGAGCCATGGCAAAAGGAACCGCTTCTATGGCGGAAGTGAACTTCCCCAATAGGGAGGTCAGCTTTTTGGCCGGAACTGGATCGTGAGCCAGAACAGCAGATACCTTGTGGACGATCTGGTGAGCCGTCTTGTCCGTGAGAAACACCATATCCTGTTTAGTGTCGAAGAGGAGACCCAGGAAGACTAGTCTCTGAGATGGTACAAGGTCCGACTTGTCCATGTTGAGGATCTATCAGTGATGGGTCAGTGCATGAATGCAGTCCTTGACCTGCTGATGAAGGAGTTCTGGAGAGGGGGCCTTCAGAAGCAAGTCGTCCATGTATGGAGTGACTCTGATGCCATTCCGAGGTAGGACAGCCACTAATGCACCCAAGATGCAATTGAAGGCCTGGTGAGCTAGTCAGACCAAACGGAAGAGCAGAAAACTGAAAATGCAATATGCAGGTATGCATCCTGAAGATCGAGGAGCGAAAAATTCCCCAGGAGACATGGCCATGATTACCGTCCTTAGGGACTCTTAGTGATAGTGAGTCTTGATCACAAAGGAACTGAGGTCCAAAATTGGACGACAGCTGCCGTCTTTCTTTGAAACCACAAACTGGTTGGAGTAAAAACCAGAACCTATTTCTGGCACTGGGACTGGTTCCAGAACCACCTTGTCCAAAAGGGTCTGGATGGTGCCGTGGAACAGACAGCGCTTCTCTGCTCCCTGAGGAGTGTGAGAAGGAAAGAACCTGAATGGGGGAAGAGAGGTGAAAAGGGATCCTGTACCCTTCTGACACAACCTGCAAAACCCACGGATCCACCATGGTGTCTGTCCAGACACTGAGAAAGTGGAGCAAACGGAGAGTCATGCCGAAGAAGGTTTGGAAACCTTGGGTTTGGTGGAGGACTGCTTGGCCCTCCATTGTTGTTTGGGCTTGGAGGAGGAGAGAAGAGCCCTGGGGAACAGCCTGGTTCGCAGTGCGTGCCTCAGACTGAAAGGGACCAAAAAGCTGATTCTGCTTTGCTGGAGGCTTCTTCCTAGGCACTAAGGTACTTTTACCCCCTGTGGCCTCACTAATGAGGTCTTTAAGCTCCGGTCCAAACAGAGAGGTGCCCTGAAAAGGCAACGAAAGCAAGGCTTTCTTAGAGGTAGTGTCTGCAGACCAGATCTTGAGCCAAAGAGCCCGTTGGGCTACAACATACATGGTAGAAACTCTAGCCACCAAGTGGATGGCATCAAATATCGCAGCAGAAACATAATGCTGAGCCTCAGAGATGTTAGCAAGGAGCCGCAACACATCAGCAGTAGGAGCTCCTTGACTGACAGCCACAGTCAGCTATTCAGTCCAAACTGGAATGGCCCTGTTCACCCAAGCAGAGGCAAACGCTGGGCACAACGAATTACCAGCCATAGCAAAGATGGTTTTTAAAGGGATAGTATTAATTAAATTTTACTATCCCCCATCTTGTAGCCCTTAAAAAACTGAATTAAATGAGCCCGGTGGCATGTTTGAGAGAGATCCGCTTTCAGATTTCCCTCTCCTCTGACGTCAGCATTCCAGCTGACAGCAGTGAAATCCGGTCCCTGAGCAAGCGGAGACTCTCCAGCAGAGCCAAGATTGCATTATGGAAGAAGAAATCCTTCACTGAAATGGTTTGCAACCACACATGAAATCCTTCAATGAAATGGTCTTCTTTCTTCCATAACGCGATCTTGGCTCTGCTGAAGAGCCTCCACCAGTCCCGGGACCAGATTCCCTGCTGTCAGATTGAATGCTGGTGTCAGGGGAGAGGGAACTTTTAAAGCGGATATCTCTCAAACCATAAAGGTTTGAGAGATGCCACTGAGCTCATTTAATTTAGTTTTTAAGGGCTACAAGATGGGGGGATAGTAAAATTTAAGTAATACTACCCCTTTAAGGATGTCTCAAGCTTCCTGTAAGTCCAGTCTCTAAGGACAGATTCATCTGCCACAGGCAAAGCAGTGGACTTAGAGAGGCTAGAGCCTGGAGTGTCCACCTTGGGTGGATGAGCCCATTGAGCTAATGCCGCTTCAGAAAAGGGGTACAACTTACCAAACTTCTTAGATACAGAAGGCCTCTTGTCAGGAGCTTTCCACTCGTCAGACACAAGACGGTCAAGAGTGGGTTAGATGGAAAGCAGGTAGACTGCTTCTTAGGTTCCTGAAACATGTCAGAGGGGTCCGAGGGAGCCTCTGGAACCAAGGGGATGTTTAGCGTGTTTAAGACTGCCCTGACCAGGCCCTCAGCTGAGGGATCAGGATCAGCTTCAAAGGGGGTCTCCAAAAAATGTGGAAGAGACTACTGCAGAACATTCCCCCTCATCAGAATCCACCAACAGTTCCTCCTCAGAGGAGTAAGATACATCAGGTACACCCTGCAGTTTTGGTAGGGAAGACCTGATGGGAGTAGGGGGGGGTGCCAGGACTGGAAGAACCCCTGCAATTGGGATGGAAGGATTTGTAAGGTAGACCTTAGATCTCTAGTAGTGGCCTTAAACTCTTGCATCCACAGTGGCTCTAGTGCATGGCTCGAGGTCCCTGGGGGAGACTCAGGGTCAACAGCGCATGCTGGGCATAAATGACCTGAGTACTCTCTAGGTAACCCTGATTGACATGAGGAGCAGTGCACAATGGGGGACACACACCCGAGTATCCTTAGTCTTAGGTCTAGCCCCAACTTCCAACGGAGTTGACATCCTCACGGTGTAAAAGGAAACAACCAAATACAGTGTGTAAGATTAAAATCCCCCCCCCCCCCCCCGAAATCGCTAACTTGCACTTATCTGGCAGACGAAGGGTTAATCTGCTTGTCACCCCAGAGGAAGCTGCCAAGATATTGCCATCTGTAGAATGGGCTTGTTTTGCTCTTGATTTGGGCACTGATTTATGCCACCTAGGATCTGTCCCCTCAGAGACCCTAGGTGCGTGTGTTTTCCGGACGCACAGGACAGGCACGTAACATATGTCCAGCCTTACCACAGTACAGGCATAGACCACCTTTCCGATGGAAGGACCGCTCCTCCCTGGACAGGCATGTAAAACCGACTTGCATGGGCTCAGCCCTACTGTCTTCGGCATTAGGAGGCAAAGGAGGCATGGGTGTGAGCTCCCAGTTTGGTGCCAGTTGAGACTCAGACCTAGGCTCACATTCTTTTAAAAGGGGATCTTTCCCTGATGCAGGTATCAATCAGTATAGCGAAGGAAATAAACTGATCCAGATCCTCAGGCAGCTCACTGGCCGCTGTCTCATCCTTGATAATATCATTAAGTCCTTGTGAGAAGGCCACCATCAGAACCTTGTTGTTCTGGCCTACCTCTGCCGCTAATATACGAAATTCAATAGCATATTCTGCTACTGTACAGGTGCCCTGGCAAATGGTCAGCAGAGGTTGCTCGGCCTGGAACGTCAAATACTTTATGAAAGGCATCTATAAATTCTGTGAAGTTAGAAGTTATGGGTTTAGCTATTTCCCATAACAGATTGGCCCACGCCAATGCTCTGTCAGTCAACAAGGAAATCATAAAGCCCACTTTGCTTCTTTCGCTCTGGAATGCATTAGGTGCCAGTTTCAAAAAAATTCCGAGCTGATTTATGAATCCACGACACAACGTGGGTTCCCCATCATATCTTAGAGGGAGTGGAGTGGCTCCAGACAACCCTCTATAAATCGTGTTTTCCACCTGAGTGGTTACTACCGATGCTGACACGGGAGGGGCCACCGGTATTTGAGCAGGCTTATCGAGACGCACTGTATGGTTAAGAAGTGTCTGCATTGCCATAGACAACTTGTCAATACGTTGTTCATGAATATCCATTCTGAAAAGGATATTAGCCAACTGTCAGCTACCAGTATCTGTACTTTCAGAGTTCATGGCCCTTTCGTACTGTCACAGACTGACTAAGAAAAACGACACTGACAAGTACAGATACAGTAAAATCAATATCTTTATTGAAAATAAGAACAGAAAAGATACGATCAGTATGGTAGTAGCTACTAGTGTGTGTGAAGTGGAAACGCCCAAGCATACGAGAGAAACTTCCCTAGAATGCTAGGGTAAACCTACAGGCAATTGCGACTCATGGGTACCCTAGAACGCTAGGGTATCGATAGGCAGTGGTGACTGAAATCCCTAGAACGCTAGGGTAGCGATAGGCAATGGTGACATAGATCCCTAGAAAGCTAGGTAGTACCCAAGGGCACTAACCGGTAGAAACAAGCAGGATGGAATAGCCAGAGACAAGGTCCGGCACAGCGGAGGAGAACAGCTTGTACCACAGGGAACAGCTAGAGCACAGTCTAGCGAGAGAGAGGAGTCAGTCAGGCCAAAGGTCAAGAACACAGAGCCAAGCCTGGTCAGCACAGAGCGGGTAGTCAGACGGAGCCAAGGGTCAAAAAGAAAAGGAAAAAACAGCTCAACACCACCCTCTAAGCGTACTAGTAATCAGTATGTTATGGCAATATCCACCTTTTTCCTCTCCTTTTATTCACTCACATTTGATGGAGGCTTCTCCTGCCTCTCAGTATATTCGCCTGCACTGGATATTCTTATGTCACTCCAGGCTTATGACACCACTCTATTTTCTTCACACCCTATTAGGGTGTTAACGTAGTTCCTTTGTTACTGGCCACATATATGGAATAAAGATGCAGACTCGCCACTCTATATAGAGTGCCTGGAGACCTTTTAATGATGCCTCAACTCAAAAAGAGTATCACTGAGTGAGTGAGAGAAAATCCTATATCATAATAAATGTATAGGGTGGGAAATGACATCCTACAGTAATATCTCTATTTAAAATGTATATAACACGTCTAAATTAAAATCTAAAAACACTAAAAGGGTGAATGACAGCACCAAAGAAGGGGGTGCACAGGGTAATTGTATACCTCTATTACACTAGCCCTAAATATAGGTTCCCAGGCACTCTATATAGAGGGGTGAGTCTGCATATTTATTCCACATATGTGGCTAATAACAAAGGAGCTACATTAACACCCTAATAGGGTGTGAAGAAAATAGAGTGGTGTCATAAGCCTGGCGTGACATAAGAATATCCAGTGCAGGCGAATATTCTGAGAGGCAGGAGAAGCCTCCATCAAATGTGAGTGAATAAAATGAGTGGGAAAAAAAGGGGGATACTGCCACAATATACTGGTTACTACTACGCTCAGAGGGTGGTGTTGCGCTGTTTTTTCGTTTTCTTTTTGATTCAGCTTTGAATATAGTAGCGTGGGTGTTGACCTGTGAGACCCACATAATAAACAGCAGTATCCCACATCTCTGAAGATAAAGACTCCATACAGATTAAGCGCTTGACAGAATACACTACGGAGCCAAGGGTCAGACCGGATTGGGTAGTCAGACAGAGCCATGGGTCAGACCAGAGCGGATGGCAACAAGTCGGGGATCAAACATAAGCGGAGTCAGAAGTAGCCAGAGGTCATACATGGAACAGATCATAGGAATATCACAACAGCAAATGCGCAAGTACACCATGAAAGGGCAAAGGAGTACTGGAAGACTGAGGCCTATAAGGCCTAGCAAGTAGGCAGAGACTCACTCTGGCAATTAACCATAGGCCTATAAGAATAATGAATGCACAAAAGTGAGACACTCAGGAAGTGAAAGACAATGTTGCCCGCACCTCGCAGTAGCGCTCTTGAAGGGCAATCACAGGCACCGTGATAAACAGTTAAAGAACAGTAAGACAGAAGAAAGTGCAGATTCTACACGGCAGCACTTCCTGGAGGACCTTCCTGCCAAAGGTGGCTTCAACCGAAGCCAGAACATCAACACAATAGTGTTTGACAAAGGTGTGCATGGAAGACAGTCATAACCTTACACAATTGTTCAGTCAAGGCCTGATTCTTATAGACCCATGAGGCTCCAACAGACCTGGTGGAGTGTGCGGTAACATGGAAGGGAACAGGTTTCTTCCAGAGTTTGCATACCTTGCAAATGGTAGACTTAATCCAAGATGCATTGGTGACCTTGGAAGCAACCAGACCTGCCCTAGTAAACTATGGGATGACAAGGCATCAGTCTTATGCAAAGACTCACTACGGTGCACAAAAAACTTGAGACAGCACACTATGTCCAGCAAGTGGAGAACCCTCTCCTTGTCAGGACAAAATGAAAGCACAACAATCTCCTGAATGATGTGGAACTCAGAGGCCACCTTGGGAAGGAGTTTGAGTGATCTGAAGAACAGCCTTATCCTTGTAAAACACCAGGAAAAGAGGATTTTAGTCTTACCTTAGTTAGAAGACCCAAAAAACACTAAGCCCAGTAGGGAAAGTGACAATAACCCCCCAAAAGATGCAAACCATCAGCTAAAGGGTTAAGTTACCACATAAACCTGCTCCAAAACACCCAACAGATATACAGATAGACCCAATGAGTGCAGGAGTGTGCAATAAGAACTCCCAAAGAAAAAAATCCCTGTGAGGAGGGGCACTGTGGGACATGTGAACCTGCAGCACTCAAAGGGTTGCTCTCCTTTCCTGTAGATCTTCTGTCTTCAGATTACCATGTATCAAGAAGAAGCCTCGATGGGCAACTTCTGTGGAAAGAACTTGTACCCAAGATTTTCTCCCCAGGGCTTAAGGTCCACAAAAAGCGCCTGGATACTGAGCTAGCCACATCTAATGGCATTGTCAGTTATGGTAATCCGCCTAATGGTGGTATTCCATTTCTAATACAAAAATAAAAAATTTCTAAAACTATAGCAGAACTGTTCTCTTGCCTGTGTCTTCACCAATGAACAAATCTTTCTGGAGCTGGTGGGCTAGCTGCAGCCAAGGAGCGTAGGTAGGCTCCTCTCCTACAATCAAATCTAGAATTGTTCCTGCCTACTTAAAGGGGCGGATCGCCTACCCAAAGTTACCAGTAACCTGTATTGGACGACAGAGAAAGCGGCTTACAGGACAAAGTCTGAAGTTCAGCCACTCTTCGGACAGAGACCACAGCCAGAAGAAAGGCCATCTTTCATCTCAATAGACGTAATGGAATGGTAGCAAGGGATTCAAAGGGAAGCTGCTGCTAAACTCTCAGAACAAAATTAAGGTCCCACTGGGGGTGTGTGGGAGACTTGTATGCAGGGAAAGCATGAGCAACCCCCTGAAAGAACACCTTGACATCTGGTAAGATGGCAATGCTTCTCTGGAAAAAGACAAGGAACTTGGACTGAGGCACTTGTTAATACTGTCCTGCAGAAAAGACAGGACCACTGGTAGGTCAAACTCCTGTGAAGACAGGTCCCTGTTTACACACCAAGAATGAAAAATGGACCAAACCCTGTGGTATGCCTTAGAAGAGGTAGGCTTGGATCGCCTGGATCATAGTGGAGACAAACTCAGGTGAAACCCCTTTCTCCTCAGGATGGAGGCTTCAACAGCCAAGCCGTCAAAGCCATCTGCTCCACATCCTTCTTCTAGAGGTAGCCCTGAAGGAGGAGGTCCGGTCTGAGTGGCAGTGGAAACATATCCAGTAAGGGGCAATCAGAATGACCGTTGGACCGTCCATCCGAATTTTCCTGAGCACCCTGGAAGTGAGAGGAAGGGGAGGGAAGATGTAAACCAGATTAAACTGCCACTGAATTGCCATTGGGTCCACGGCAAAGGCCAGATGGTTCTTCCAATGGGAAGAAAACATGGGAACCTTTCTGTTAATCCTTGTGGCCATCAGATCTATCTGAGGAAGACCCAGCCTTTGCACAAGCAGGTCAAAAACTCCCACTCTCCTGGGTCCACCATCTGGCAACTTAGAAAGTCTGCCAGGACGGTTTCTCCCCCTGGAATGTGAATGGAGGAAATGGCCAGAACATGAGCTTCTGCCCAACCCAAGATATATTTGACTTCGGACTAAATGGGAGTGCTTCAATTGCCTCCTTGCTTGTTGATGTAAGCCACAACTGTGGCATTGTCTGACTGGACTCATACTGGATGACCCCTCAGTTGAAGGGACCAGTACACCAGAGTGAGCTGGATCGCCTGTTGCTCCAGAACGTTCATGGTCTGGAGGGACGACTCTGAGGTCCACCTGCCCTGAATCCCCAGGTGGCCCAGAACTGCACCCCTGCCCAATAGGCTGGCATCTGTCATGACAAACGTCCATTCCGGGAACACAAATAGCTTCCCTTGCTCTGTTTCTCCTGAGAAACCACCATTGCAGATCTTGTCTGACTTCCAGGTTATGCATGTAACCTTACCGCACCTGTAAACCCCAGTAATCCTATATTATAATATATATAAACTATTAGTAGGCAAATCAGGAAGCTATACAATTCTCATGTCACTAGGGTATGAGGCAAAGGTTGAACTTGATGGACTTTTGTCTTTATTCAACCTAATTTACTATGTCACTATGTTTATGAGTAATGTGTCATATTATATATGTCATGTATTTTTGTGTAATTATTTTTATATTTATATTTTCATTATATTTATGTTGTAGCTGGAGATGCCGATTGTGATCTATGATCGCAGTCGACGTGTTAATATACGATTGGATTATGTCCACTTGGTGACACAGATACACACATAACGGTTTGACCTTTAGGATAATTTTTTGAGAGGCATGTATTGTCATTCACTGTCTCTTGTCTTTGATGGGCAGGTCCAGTTTTTGGGCAGTCCTTCACCTTCGGGTGCGGTGGTTTTTCCTTTTGATCACTTGAACCATGTTACCATCAATGATCTTGGCACTCAAGTAGTGGATATATCCAATAGTTTATTTCAAAGTACAAGTTGTTTTAGTATCTATTCGTATGTCAACTATTTTTTATACACACTTATGTTTGAGCTCTTGCACACTGTGTGTATCTGTGTGGCAGGGGGAGCCTCACTACGGTGTGACATGGATGATTGGTTCATTTGAATCTTCTGTTTCCAATTATAACGAGGTTCCGATCAGCCTGCCGGTATAAAGGTTTGTTTAATTTATTTGTTTTTTGTGTTCATGATTAAATTATTTGTAACCATAGATGCTTTCTAGTTGTGTTCCATAGCAGGGAGAACCAGCATCACAATTCCCTACCTGCCTTAAAACTGGGATCCAAGGCTTGGACCCGGTTGGATGGTCAAAGCGAATACTGTTATTTATCAAGTTTTAGTTATAATCTGGTGACAGTGCCTCTCTTTGCATCCTTGTTTCTTTTTGTATTTTTAAGCCCCACATGGTGGTTTTGGCATCTGAGTGATCTAGTGGTCTGCTCCTAGCTCTCTAGGTGAAGGAAGAGTTAATGTCCTCCATGGGTGTTATTTTCATCATATACCCTTGATGACATTTAATATGAGTATATCTTCATTCAAGTAGATTGCTATCAAGATCTTGAACATACTACACTATGAATTCTACTCTTTTTCGTTTTCTGGTCAGTGACATATGTCTGAGCTTCAGAAATGTTGGTTAAGAGGGCTAAAAGATTCTCTTTAGAGGCGCCATCTCTGATGGCCTCAGTAAGTTGTTTACCAAGGCAGAGGCCAAAATAGGCTGCAAAGCAGTACCAATGGCATCAAAATTAGACTTGAGGATAGCTTCTAGCTTCCTATCAGTCAGGGCTGTAGCAGCTGCCAAAGGCAGAGATGTAATCTTAGAGAGCCTGGGTAGACGGAGATCAAGCATAGGAGAAGCCCACCGCGCCAAAGCTGCATCTGAGAAGGAATATAGCTTAGAGAATCTCTCAGAAATTGACAGCTGCCTATCAGGGGTTTTCCACTCATCCAAAATAACTTGGTCTAGAGTAGAGTTGGGTAGAAAGACAGTTGAATACTTTTTACATCTCTGAAACACATCCTACGAAGACAGACCCTCATCAGGAGAGTGGGTAGGGTCAGCCTCAAAGGGGTCACCAAAGGTATAGGTAGAATCCCCTTTTTTTCACATTTCCCCCTCCTCCACATCACCCCCAAAGGAGTCCTCTTCAGAGGAATCAGTGAGCGCAGGAGTTCCTGGGGCCTTAGGGGCCACAAAACTGAAGGTGATAGGTGATTCCATGAATGGACAACTCCCAGGAGGGAGGAATAGGTTATATTGTACCATAGTAGACTTTGTAAATCTTTCACCCAGACTGTCTCTTGATCAAGGCTGAAGTGCCCCAGTGGTGTAGTGGGGCCACAGCGCATGAGGGGCACAGAGGTCCTGAATACTTTCTAGGGAGCCCCACTTGGCATGAGGACCAATAAGCATGGGGGGGTTAGAGGCGCTCCTGAGTCCTTTGCCTTAGGTCTAGCCCCATGTCCCTTTCTATCTGATGTCCTAACAGGAGTAGTGTCAAAACAAAAAAGGCAACCTCTGAGTAGGATAAGCAAGCAATAATAAAATGGAGTCTGTAAAACCATCAGCGAATCGTAAGAAAGTTTGGGAAACTGGCATTCTGGGATTGTAGTTTTTCCCAGTTGCTATACCTTAATACCTATATTTGCACTCTCAGGGACCCAGGGGCCAAAGTTACCAAAAACACCCAAAGATCCAAGGGGATATGAGGGGGTAATAAAAAAAAAAAAAAAATGTTAGAACTGAAATGAAAACATATTAAGAGAACCCAAAACCCAATAAAACCAGATGGGAAAGTGTTAACTAGCCCAGAAAACAGCTGTCCATGCTCCACAACACAGGGACAAACTTAGAATAAAATACCCAACATGAATGCAGAAGTTCAAGACTTCTATAGAACACCTGTAGGAAGGGGACCAGGGGTGGGAGAAGTGGACAATGGCACTCCAAGGGTTACTCTACAATTTTCAGCTTCTGTCTTCAGGTTACCATTATGAAGAACCAGAGCCTGAGAAAGATCCAGTTAGGAGAGAGAAATTTTGGCTGCGCGATTCTCCCTAAAGGGTTGAAAGGGTCCACAAAAGCACCTGTACGCTGGGCAATCCTCCACGGGAAGCAAGGACTGGTAACCAACCTATTAGGGGGATTGTGACATCCCCATATCCAAGCATAAAATTAAAGTTAAAGCAGAAATGTTCCTAGCCTCTTCACATTACGCGGAAAAAAAAAAAAAAAACTGGAAGAGGCAGGGCCTAGGTTAGCCTGATAAAGAAAGAGAAGACTCTACCTCCAAGACGGCTTTTGAAATGTTCCGGCCTAAGGAAGGAAGACTCCTCCCGTGCTACCTTTATTTCATATTGGACGACAGAGAAAGAGAGATTTGACAGAGGACTTACAGACTTGGTCATTAGAATCTTCCATGACATTCAGGATAGATTTGATTAAAGAGTCCATGGATTCTGAATCTGAGTCATCTAAAATGGAAACCTCTCCAAAGGATCAGGGGAATTCAGAACTGTCACTAGCCACTTCAACATCATTGCCAGAAGAATTTGATGGTGAATAAGTAAGATTATTTTGGTTCTTGGTCTTTTAACTGGTGCACTAGGTGCTTCTGTAAACCATTTGCCCAAAATCCTCTCTAATTTGGCAAGAGAACCTGGTAAGGACTTGGCCCATTCTGGTTCAAGTATAGGGGGAAGCATCAATAGCTGCATAAGAATTACTTTTATTGCTATTTGTTTTATTCTTCTCTTTATCTGCTAATTTAAATAAATGAAGTAAGACAGAAAAACATCTCAATGTTAGCTCTGTATGCCCTGATTGAGAATATGGCAGCTGGCTGTGAAGGGGTTAAAAGTTACACTTGTATGCAATAGCGATGCTCCTCTGGAGTCAGCTTAAAACGGATGGCCAAAAACTCTCTACAAGCAACAGAGTGTCTGGAGAACCTGAAAAGTCACATTTTTTTTTTTTTTTACTCATCTATTTAAGAAAAGCTGCAGTCTGGAGAATCTCTGGAGCTGATAGGAACAGTGGCTGCCACTGTGTGAGGTAACTTGCACGAGCACGCTAAAAGAACCAATTTTAAGTGAGAAGGAAACCAGCAAAGCATAGTGCTATGTATGGAAACCAGAGCACCATGCAATAAGGTACATTTAGTAGTAATTATAGGAATAAATGAAGTTGAAATAAAATAATTATATATATAATTAAAACCAAATAAGAGAATACAAAAAATAAACTTGGATATGTCCCACGACCATCACCTACCAACTACAAAGCTTCTCCCCCACCCTTAACAGCTAAAGGCTGCATTCGGCCTCTATGATTCAGAGTAAGCTATTCCAAAAAAAGGAACCTAGGAATCAAAGAGTTATTTAGGAGGACTCTCCACACAAAGTGAGGACCCTCAGCTTTGAGGAGAAAGTTGAAATAAGAAAAAAGGCTAACACAGCTCTCTTCAGGAAAAAATTTGCTGTGGATTTCCTTCAGCAACACTTAAAACTGAAGGCAGTTATGCAGGGGGAGGAGTAAGCAGTTAGTAGTGGGAGGAGGTTTATTTGCTTAGAGTGCCCTACCTCCTATAGGCACACTACAAAATCTCATGATCCCTGCATCCCTCAATGGCAACATATAAAGGCTACAGGGCTATCCCATATAGAACTAATACAGCAGTGGAGGCTGGTGCCATCGACCGGCCTGGGACACTGTATATTGAAGTGTATATACAAGTAGTGATCCAAAAAGCACAATCAAGTTACTGTATCAGACTGAAAGGAGGTTTTTTTTTTTTTTTTTTTTTCTTCAAAGATCCATACTGCAAGACACATGGGAAGGTATTGCTAACTCTCCCACCTGTTTTTGGCTTACACTGAGTGTTCATCTGTTGCCAGTGTAACCCCCTTGTCTACCAGTTCCACTGCAATATTAAAGGGGAAGTAATGTCCCAGAAAATATATTTTGCATTTTGTAGGGATTAAAAAGTTGAATTGAATGCAAAATACCCTATCTCTCCAACCACTATGGTTTGAGAGATATCTGCATTCAAAGTTTGACGTTTCCTGCTGTAAAGCTGACAGCAGGAGATCCCTGTTGGTCAACATGGAGGCTCTTCAGCAGAGCTGCAGTCGTGTTTTTTTTTAAAAAAAGAATGACTTCACTGGAAAGGTCTACAAAGTGTGCCTGGTTTTCAAGTGAAACAAGTTTGCATAGCTTCTATCCTAGCTCCATTAGAGCAGTACATTACACGTTAGTTCTGCAACATAAAGACAACACACTTTTCCCATTCACATTATTTGGGAAGTGTTTTGTAAAACCATACAAATTCTTACAATCGTCCCTTTGGGACAATACTGATTAATTTTTTCTCACAAAAATTAAGCCACTATGGCAGAGCCAAGGGAGAAGAAAACTAAGGGCAATAAAGTCCTTTCCTGCAACGTGCAATGCTTGTGGTGCTAAGGTCTCAAACAAACCAAATTTGTGTACTAAACGTTTGAACACAGAGTCTAACAGGACTACCGCACGGAGAGTTGCTCCAAAATCTTGAACAGGAGTTGGCTAAGGCTTTACCTGGTTCAATAGCCAATACTTTAGAGATAGTTTTAGATAGATGGCTAACAAACACATTATGTCCCTGTTAATATACCTCTACCTAACAATTCAACAAAAGATACTCTAATTTCTTCACAATATTAATCTGACAATGAGGGGGAATTATCACTGTATAATGGTGAACCACTCATGTCTATGGAAGAGGTTTCCACACATGATGATAATGACACAGAATCCATACATTATCTCAATAAAGCAATTCAAGGAGTGTTCCAAGTATTAGACGAACAAGTCTAATAACTCATCTAAATCCCTCTTTAAGAGTAAAAAAGAAATCCTCTATCAGCGGGATAATCCAGATAAATCCTTGATTATATCCAAGAAATTTGAATGTACTTATTCATTTCCCAAAGACAAGGTACCACTAGCAGTGGATCCTACAGTATACAGACTGTCCAAACATACTACTATACAGATTCAAAACATAGCAGCCTTTAAAGACCCAGCTGATAAAAAACTGATATACTGAATAGACTAATGCTTTCATGACAGGGAGCCATCATTAGAGCTTAATTTGCATCAGCATGGAGATGCAGAGAGGCTGAGGCTTGGCAAACACAAATTATACAAGACAAACCACATGAGGATATTCTTCCTTAAAAAGAAGCCACCACCGATATAGTTAAAGCGGCCTTGGAGAGAGCCAAAATAGCAGCTAAATGTTCATCTACTACTGTTACAGCACAACGTAGCCTGTGGCTAAAGATATGGAACACCGATTCTGCCTCCGGAAAAAAAAGCTTTGGTAGCTTTACCATTTAAAGGCTCTTTACTATACAGTTCAGAATTGTCAGTCAAGTCACTGGAGGAAAGAGGATTTTAGTCTTACCTGTTAAATCCTTTTCTCTTAGTCCATATAGCTTACAGGTACCATGGGGTGGCAACAGCTCCTCGCAGAAGGCTAGAACAATTCTTCAAAGAAGTGCAGGGGTGGAGCCTCCCTCTCCTCCATAGCAGATTACCCAGCCACTCCCCTCCAGTTAGATTTGTGACACTAAACCTACTGAGCTAGATAGCGAGAAGAAGAGGGAAAACGCCTGTGAGCACAGACCCAACAGGACTCCCATGTCCAGCCACACGAACCAAAGCATGGTCTCTTTCACTGGGTGGGAGACCTGCAAGCTATATGGACTAAGAGAAAAGGATTTAACAGGTAAGACTGAAATCCTCTCTTTCTCTGTTGTCCAATATAGCTCACAGGTACCATGGGGATGTACCAACATGGAGTTCCCAGGGTAGTAAAAAAGAAGGAAAGGACCAAGCGCCAGTCCCCACAATACGAGAGCTCCCATGGACTATCCAGGACATGGAACAGCCCAAACTAACAAAGTGCCAAAAAACACTGAATAATGAACAAGGCACACAAAACAAGAGCCAACAGGGCTCAATGGTTAAAGAGCTAAAAGGCACAGGAATGTAAAGTCCTAGGCTGGCAAAGCTGCCTCCAGGACTTTCCTGCCAAAGCTGGCTCCAGCCAAAGCCAGAACATCCACACGGTAATGTTTGGCAAAGGTGTACATGGAAGACCAAGTGGCCACCTTGCACAGCTGTTCAGCAGAGGTCAGATTCTTGCAGGCACAGGAGGACCCAACACACCTGGTGGAGTGTGCTGTAATGCGGAAGGGAGCAGTTTTCCTTCTGAGCTCATAAGTTTTGCAGATGGTAGACAATCCAAGATACAATAGTCACCTTGGACACAGCCAAATCAGCCCTGGAACACTCAGGAATGACAAACAAAACATCCGTCTTGCGGATGGACTAAGTACGGTGCACATAGAACTTGAGGCAACGCACTAAATCCAACAAGTGGAGATCCCTCTTCTTGTCAGAACAAAAGGAAGGCACAGCAGTCTCCTGATTGATGTGGAACTCAGAGACCACCTTAGGTGGAAATTCTTGGGAAGTATGGAGAACAGCCTTATCCTTGTGGAACACCAGGAAAGTTGGCTTGCAACACAAAGCCTGCAACTCTGTGGACAAAGACCACTGCCAAAAGAAAAGCCATCTTCCACGTCAAAAGACGTAAAGGAATGGTAGCCAAGGACTCAAAGGGAGCCCACTACAATACTTCCAAGACAAGATTAAAGGTCCCACTGAGGAGTGGGAGCCTTGTAAGCAGGGAAAGCATGAGCGACACCCTGACTGACATCCAGTAACATGGCAATGCGCCTTTAGAAAAAGACAGAGAGAGTTGAGGTCAGGACCTTCAAGGAACTATAAGGCTAAGGCCCTTGTTCACTCCATCCTACAAAAAGGATAAAATAGAAGGTCAAACTCCTGTGAGGACAGATCCCTGTCCACACACCAAGAATGAAAGTTAGACCAAGCCCTGTGGTAGAACTTAGAGGACACAGGTTTACTAGCCTGAATCATGGTGGAGACCACCTCAGGAGAAAAGCTCCTCCTCCTCAAGATGGAGGCCTCAACACCCATGCGTCAAAGCCAAGCTGTCCACATCCTCCCTCTCCAGAGGTAACCCTGGAGGAGGAGATCTGGTCTGTGTGTCAGAGGAAATGTATCCCAAGCAGCCAGCGCCAGGAGTTCTGGAAACCAAGGCTGTCTGGTCCGATAAGGTGCGATCAGAATGACCGACACACTGTCCATCCGACTCTTTCTCAGCACTCTGAGAAGTAGAGGAAAAATGTAGGCCAGATGAAATGGCCATGGAATTGACAGAGCATCCGCCCAGGGCCAGATTTACAATAAGGCAGAGTAGGCATCTGCCTACAGGCGCACCCCACAGAGGGGCGCCTGTCTTTGTGATTGTTTTTACATTTTTTTTTTTTTTTTTATTAGCCCGCCAGCCTTGATCCATCTCTGGGTGGACTACAGGGGGCAGGTGTATGCATGCTGTGCTGTGACTGCAGTGATGAGACTGACATGATGACAAGACAGAGCTGCGCCGAGTAGGCAGTGTCAAGGAGGCGCCAGCGCTGCGCATTACAACTTGAGTGAGAGTCCTCTCCTCACTTCACTTCAACTTGAATCAGGACAGGACAGACAGTACTGCCCCGCCTCCGGCCTCCTCCCAGACACAGTGCAGCCTGCAGGGAGCTGCAACTCTGCCCACCACGGTCTCGGACGAACAAGCAACATGAAAAGTTGAACTTGTTGTAGTAACCAGCACAGCACGTTCAGCGTCGGCCCCACAGTATTTAACCCCCTTGATTGAGATAAGCGAGCCAACTGTATTCCGCCACCGGGGCCCGGGTATATGAATGGGTACGGGTTACTGCCTGCGCCTGGGTATCCATAATGGCCATTTTGTTAACTCATTTGTGTGGAATTTGAAATAAATAAATCGCCTCCTAACTATGATCCCAGATTCCCATTAGCATTTTGTGATTCAGAAGACACAGTGTGAGTGCAACCAAATGACTGTCTGAGGCTGAGCCACTTAAAATGTCATCTGAATAACTGAATATCTGACTCAGACATCAATGAAGTGATTCTTGTTGGGTGACACTGGCTTGAAGTGGAGTCTTGTATAGCTCTTACACTTACCTGACTTAAATGACTGTATGATACACATACAGTCATATGAGTCAGGTAACAGTGTAAGAGGTATACACATACAGTCTGTATGTGTATACCTCTTCCACTTCTACCTGACTCAGATGGCTGTATGTGTATACCTCTTCCACTGTTACCTGACTCAGATCACTGTACTGTTGAGACAAGATCACTTTAACATGAAGGTGATGAGGTTCCTGTTCCACTAATGGAGCATATTTAAGTGTAACGCAGCTTAGAATGACCCTTTAATTTATGTTTGTAAATTTACTTACTGCATAATTTTTTGTAGCTGAATAAAAAAAAATATTTCAGTCAAAACGTTTTGCACTTTTATTTTTTTTTTGGGGGGGGAGGGCTGCAGATTTCTGTGCCTACAGGATTCCTCCAGCGAGAGCAAAAGATCTGGACCTTCCGGTAGTCCCTGGGAGCCATCAGGTCTATCCAAGAAAGACCTCACTTCCGCACCAACGAACTGAAAACCTCCAAACTGAGTTCCCATTCCCCGGGGTCCACTGTCTGACGACCGAGAAAATCTGCCAAGACTTTTTCTATGCCTGGAATTTGCACGGAGGAGATAGCAGGGACATGTACCTCAGCCCACGCCAAAATAGCTTTTTCCAACAAACAAGCGGCTGCTCTTCTGGTGCCTCCTTGCTTGTTGATGTAGGTGACAGCCGTCTTTGGCTGACTGGACGTGGACTGAGCATCCCCGCAGATGAGAGGACCAATACCCCGGAGCACGAAGAATCGCTAGGAGCTCCAAATGTTGATGGGAAGGAGGTTTTTTTCTGTTGACCAATGAGCCTCAACACCCAGCTGACCCAGAACAGCTCCCCAGCCGAACAGGCTGGCATCAGTCAGGACTAGTACAGAATCACAAATGGTCTCCCTTTCCTTAGGTTGGAGCTGTCCAACCACCAGCAGAAGTCTAGTCTCACTTCGGGGAGGAAGAGAGACAGAATGATCCAACAGGGCCGGACCCCCTCCCCCCGGCAAACATGAATTATAAATCTCTGAAGCTTTCTGGTGTGAGCCATGGAGTATGGAACCACCTCCATATCACCTTGCCCACCAGTGAGTAGAATTTTCCTCGCCTGAGCAGAAGTCCACTCCAGAGTGCAAGGGACCTTGGACGTGATCTGCTGAACAGAGACTTCCATCAGGAAGACCATGCCCTGATGAGTGTCGATGCGGAGACCAAGGAAGGCCAGGCCCTGATAAGAGGAACCGGAGCAGACTTGTCCATGTTCAGGATCCATCCGTGTTGGAGGAGGATCTGCGCACAGTCTTGAACCTCCATGTATGGAGTTACTTGAGTCCCCTTGGTGTGGAGGAAAGCAATCAATGCCTCCAAGACCCGGGCTAACACCTGAGGAGCCTTAGTGAGCCCAAAGGGTAAGGCGGCGAACTGGAAGTGCCCAAGATTGCAAAAGAACCTGAGGTACATCCGACTGTCCAGATGGAATGGGCAGGTACATATCCTGCAGATCCAAAGAAGCCAAAAATTCCCCTGGACACAATAGCTGCATTGACAGAGCGCAAAATCTCCATCTTTTAGTGTGCACAGACCACAAATGAATGGAGATCCAGGATAGGAAGGCAGCCGCCATCCTTCTTGGGAACAACGAAGAGGTTGGAATAGAAACCTAAACCTATCTCTGGCTGTGAGGTACCGGTGCTAGGACTCCCTTGGCCATGCAAGCCTGAATTGTCCCATTGAAAAGACTGAGCTTTTCCTGTCCCTGAGGGCAGCAAGAAGGGAAGAATCTGAAGGGAGGTAGGGATGTGAAGGGAATCCTGTAACCTCCTGATACCACCTGTAATACCCACTGATCCACAACAGAGCCTGCCCAAGTACTCAAAAAAACAATGATGCAGGCGACCACCCACAGATGTATGCAGACCAGGGTTCTACGAGTCATGCCGAAGCAAGTTTGGTGCAGGTGTGTTTTGACGTTCACTGCTGCCCGAACTTGGGGGTGGAACGTGGGGTGCTGGCCTGAGCCGGCACAGAGTTCGACCTTTGCTCCTCACTGGAAATTAAAGGAACGCCATCTCCTCACCTGAGAATTGCGCTTAGGAACCTGAGGTAACAAAGTGCTCTTAACCCCAGTGGCTTCACGGATGATGTTCTTCAGTATAGGACCAAAGAGGGATGTACCCTGAAAAGGAAGAGAGACCAATGATTTCTTACAGGTCAGCAGACCAAATCTTAAGCCAGAGAAGGTGGAAGTCTTAGCCTCAAGCTTAATCGCATCGCACAAGGCATCAGTAATATAGTGCTGAGCTTCAGAAATATTAGCCAAAATGGGTCCTCCTCAGTTAGCTGTTCAGTCAAAACAGCAATGGCTCTATTAACCCATGCAGAAGCCAAGGTAGGCCTCAAGCAGCAACCTATGGCAGTCAAGATAGATAAGAAGCTGGAGGCTATCCTTAAGGCTGTCAGATCTTTGAATGCCGAAGCATCCACAACTGGTAAGGGATTCAATTTTAGAAAGCCTAGAAAAAAGGGAATCAACCTGAGGAGGCGTAGCCCACTGAGCCAAAACGGTGTCAGCAAAGTGGTGCAGCTTAGAGAATCTCTTGGAAAGAGTGAGACATCAGAAGTAGACATTCCACAGAGTTAACAAGAATGTTAAGGGTAGACAAAACCACCTTAATGAGACCTTCAGCAGAGGATTCAGGGTCAGCCTCAAAGGGGTCTCCATGAAACTGGGAAGAAGCCCCTTCTGAACACACACACACCATCCTCAGACTCCTCAAAAGTGACTCCGCTGCAGAGGAATCAGACAAATCAGGAATGCCTGGGGCCTTAGGGGCCACAAACCTGAAGGAAGGAAGGTGGGGGGGTTCCAGGACTGGATGACCCCATGAAAAGAAAGAGGAAACTGTGCTACAGAAGACTTTAAAGGGATAGTAATACTTAAAATGTAAGAAAAAAAAATGTTGTAGGGTTTATCCCCCTGAGTAAAACAAGAGTACTCACACTGCTGAAAGGTGTTTCATTCAAAAGTTATTAATTTTCAAAGTAGAATTTTTTTAGGTGCAATATCACAGTGGCCTGAAATTGTACAGTGGTCCTGGGACCAGAGCTGTCCATAGGATCGTGTAGCAACAGAGCCACTGTACAATTTCAGGCCACTGTGATATTGCACCTAAAAAATTCAACTTTGAAAATTAATAACTTTTGAATAAAACACCTTTCAGCAGTGTGAGACTCTTGTTTTACTCAGGGGGATAAACCCTACAATTTTTTTTTTTGCATTTTAAGTATTACTATCCCTTTAAGTCCTTGACACAATGTGGCTCTTGTTCATAGCTGGAGGGCCCTGGCAGAGAATCAGGGGCCACAGCACAAGGGACATAAGTGTCGCAAGTACTCTCTGGGCAGCCCCATTTGGCATGAGAACAATAAGCAGGGAGGGGGTCAGAGATGCCCCTGCGTCCTTAGGTCTAGCCCCATGTCCCTTAGAATCAGACATCCTAACAGGAGAATAATGTCTTACAGAATAGGGAACCCAAACACTGTCACCCAGATTAAGGATTTAACCCCAGAAAGCCTAAAGTGTACTTATCTGGTAGGCGAAGGGTTAACCTGAGAAGGAGAGTAAAGGAGTCCAAGCCCTGCATATGATACTTGCGTAAAGAGAGAGAGAAAATGGAGACTGAATTCAGAGCCAGCAAAGTGGGCGTCTATGGGAATTGTAGTTTCCCTATTAAAAAATACCAAAAGTAGCACCGGAACCCCCAAGACACTGAGGATGTGAACCAGAATGCAGGAGAGAAGAATGAGCCATCTCTCAACTCAGTACAGTGCAGAGATATGTCCCATGCAAGTCAACGGAGCATTGCGGTTATGCAGTAAAGCACGCCTTAAAAGGCATGGAATTCAAATAAAACAAACAATAAAAATGTCTAAAAACTGACAAAAACACACAATAAAGCTTACAAAACACATTAACCCAAAGGGAAAATGAGAGGAATGGATCCCTAACTCAGAATAACATGGCAAGGAAGGTGTTAAGTACTTACACACAGCCCAAAACACTCCAAAGACCTCAGGATCAGAAGTACCCAACATGAGTGCAGGAGTTATGAGGAACTCCAGAAGGACCCCTGTGCAGAGGGGATCAGTGTGACAAGTGGACCATGGCACTCAAAGGGTTGCTCACCTCATACAGATCTTCTTTTCTTCAGATTACAATTATAATGGAAGAAGCCTCAGAGAGACTCCTTCTGGAGAGAGAGGTGGGTTGCGTGAGTCTCTCCCAGGGCTGTAAGGGTCCACAGACAGCACCTTATAACTAGGCAATCCTCCAGGGGAAGCCAGTAATGGTAACCCGCCTAATGGGGGAATTTGGACACCCCATATCTAAGAAAATAATAAAAACTAAAAACTAAGCAGAACTGTTCTCAGCCTTCCTACTAGGTGATGGAACAAATCTTATCTGGAGAGGGGAGTGGCTAGGTTGCCTGCTATGGAGGAGGGGGAGGCTCCACCCTGCACTTCTTGAAGAATTGTTCCAGTAACTGGGAGGAGCAGTCGCCTCCCCATGGTACCTATAAGCTATATTGAATGACAGAGAAAAGAGGATTTAAGTCTTACCTGTTAAGTTCTTTTCTCTTAGTCCATAAAGGTTACTGGTAACTTTGGGTAGGCGATCAGCCCCTTTAAATAGGCAGTAACAATTCTGAGAAGTGACTGCTGGGTGGAGTCTACCTCCTCTCCTTAGCTTGCAGCTAGCCAATCCCCATCCAGTAAGATTTGAAAACTATTAACTAGGTAGTAAGAAGGTAAAGGAAGATTCCTGTGAGAATGAACTCGAAAGGACCCCCCCGTTCTGCCACAGGAGAGCCAAGCATGGTCCCTTGACAGGGAGGGAGACAAGTAACCTGTATGGACTAAGAGAAAAGGATTTAACAGGTAAGACGAAAATCCTTTTTTCTCTGTCGTCCAATACAGGTTACTGGTAACTTTAGGATGTCAAACCATTAAGTTTCCCAAGGTGGAAAGAAAGGCAAGGACCAGGCGCAGGCCCCCAAAGTCACCAGAGCACCAGTGAACCAACAGATCATCAATAGCTCAACAATAACCGCAAAGTGTCAACGGACACCGAACAGGGTAAAACAGACCACAGGAACTGTTACACAGTACACTGAACTAGAGCCAACAGGGCTCAAAAGTGAAAGAGTACTGAAGAGACAAACGTAGATCCTAGACAGGCAAGGTTGCCTCCAGGATCTTCCTTCCAAAACTGGCATCAGCCAATGCCAGCACATCCACATGATAGTGTTTTGTAAAGGTATGCACAGACAACCAAGCAGCCTCCTTGCACAAATGATCAGCTGAGGCCTGATTTTTGCAGGCCCAAGATGCCCCAATAGACCTCATAGAATGAGCTGTGACTCGAAAGGGAACAGGCTTCTTCCTAAGTTCATAAGCCTTACAACTAGTGGACTTGATCCAAGAAGCAATGGTCACATTGGAAGCAGGCTTCCCTGCCCTGGGACCCTCAGGAATGACAAAAAGTGTCAGACTGCTGCAAGAGCTCAGTGCGATGCACATAGAACTTGAGACAACACACAACATACAACAGGTGAAGATCCTTCTTGTCAGAAGTAGGGTTAGGGCAGAGGGAAGGAACCACAGTCTCCTGATTAATGTGGAACTCAGACACCACCTTCGGGAGAAACTCTTGCGAAGTACTGCCTTGTCCTTGTGAAACACCAAAAAGGGTGGCCTACAAGACAGGGCATGCAGCTCCGCAACACAGTGAACAAACACGATCGCCAGGAGAAAAGCCATCTTCCACGTCAACAGATGTAGAGTAATAGTGGCCAAGGACTCAAAGAGAAAGCGCTGAAGGACACCCAAAACCAAGTTAAGGTCCCTCTGAGGAGTGGGAGTCTTAAAGGGATAGTAATACTTTGTTTTATCTTTATTTTATTTTGTAGGCATTAAAAAAAAAGAACGATATAAGTCTAATCTCTCAAACCTTTATGGCAGAGTTTTCCAAACTTTTCATGTTGGTGACACACTTTTCAGACATGCATCATTTCGCGACACAGTAATTCATTTTTACTAGCAAATCGGAGGTTAAACTAACCCCTTACAAGAGATATGGACACATACATAAATTGTAATAATGAAATGTATGGGGACACAACATATCTCATGAAAACCTTTTATATTTTTAAAAATATATGGTTTGTAAGATAATAACATACATTTCCAAGATTGTTGTCATTTATGAGTAAAAATATGTAAATGTGTGCAAGAATTTAAAAAATTTGAATAACACCAATAACTACTTCTTACCATTTTAATGAGATGTATGAAGTTGATGGGATGAACACAGCTTTGGAATATTTGGTGGAATATTAGCTAAAGAAAATAACAGCACCAGCACTCTACTCCCACAGTGATAAAGTGAGAGAACAATCCCGCACACACCTACACATAATGCAGACTAGACAGCTTTTCGTTGATCGGCCGTGTGTAACTTTTCACATTGAACAAATTTTGTCGAGCGTTGATCGAGCAGAGGTCGAGACGGTGTTCTATCAAAAAACTGGACCCATGGAATTTCTCGAATGCGTCACTTCCACTGTTTCGACCTGATTACGCATACTGTGCATGTGCAGTACCTATATGATCCCTTGACCGTGGTGTGCATACACGGATACAACAGAACGGGAATATACTAGTGCACATAGTAATCGGCACCTTTGCTGCATAAAAATGCATGCAAGTCCACATAGAGTCAGAGGTTTCTTGTTCTCGTGACACACCTACACACTGCAGCCGACACACTAACGTGTCACGACACACAGTTTGGAAAGCACTGCTTTATGGTTTAAGAGAAATTCACAAGCAAAGTATCCCCCCCCTCTGTTCAGCCAGGTCAGAAGGGAGGTGCCCAGGTAGACTGCAGAGAGGGACAATCTTCAATTAAGATAAGGGAAAAAGCTGAAAAACTTGTCAAGGGGGGGGGGGGGAAGGGCTTTCTTTCTTTTCATACAAAGAAGAATGTCCCCTGCTGTTATCTGTCTGGTCTTACAACCAGATTCACATCTGAGAAGAGATGGCTTACACTAGGAAAAAGGGGCGGGAGGGGGAAACTTTGCTTGTGAATATCTCATAAACCATAAAGGTTTGAGAGATAAGACTTATATCATTCTTCATGTTTTTTTAATGCCTACAAAATAAAATAAAGTTAAAACGAAGTATTACTATCCCTTTAAGCACAAGATGGGCATGAGCAACACCCTGTAAGAAAATCTTGACATCAGGAAGAATAGAAAGCGTTTCTGAACGAAAATGGAGAGCAGAAGTCTGCACCTTAAGAGACCTCAAACTGAGACCCTTATCCACACCATCCTGGAGGAAGGAAAGGATCGTAGGAAGATCAAAATCCTGAGACAGTTCCCTGTCAGCACACAGAGAAAGAGGTAGACCAAACTCAATGGTAGGCCTTAGAGGAAACAGGCTTACGGCACTAAGCATAGTAGCCACCACACCAGAAGAAAAAAACGTTCAGAATTGAGGATTCAACCTCCATGCCGTCAAAGCTAGATGACGAACATCCTCCTTCCACAGGTAACCCTGTAGAAGAACATCCAGATGGGAGGGGAGCTGAAAAGGTTTTGCCACTAAAAGACCCAGAAGCTCCAGAAACCAAGCCTGTAGAGGCCCTACGGAGCAATCATAATGACTGGGCAGCGCTCCAGTGTCAGTTTCCTTATCACCATGTGCAACAGGGGAATGGGAGGAAAAAGGTATGCCAGAGGAAAATACCACAGGACCGACAAAATATCCACTGCTAGAGCCAGGGGGTCCACCCAGCGAGAGCAGAACGTTGGGACCTTCCTGTTGTGTCTTGTCGCCATCAGGTGGCTCCACGGAAGACCCCACCGCTGGACAATGAGGTTGAACACCTCTTGATGCAGTTCCCACTCTCCACTGTGTCGACTGAGGAAGTCTGCCAGAACGTTGTCTACGCCAGGAATATGAACTGCAGAAATTACATGCTCCTCTGCCCAGGACAAAATAGCCTTAGCCTCTAACCAAGCAGCGAGACTTCTTGTGATGCCTTGTTTGTTGATGTAGGTTACTGCTGTGGAGTTGTCCATCTGGACCCTGACCAGGCAATCCTCCAGTTGGCACCTCCAGTGGCTCAGGGCATGAAATATCGCCCGAAGCTCCAAGACATTGATGGGAAGGAGAGGTTCTTCCTGGGACCACTGGCCCTGAGCATTCAAGTGCCCCAGGACTGCTACCCATCCGGAGAGGCTGGCATCCGTCGTCACTGTTGTCCAGAATGGCACCATGAAGAGCCTGCAATTCAGCAGATTGTGCAGGTTGAGCCACCACGAGAGGCTCAGCTCCACATGAAGAGGGAGAGATGGCGACCACTCCAGGAGATCTGGTCGACCCCTGCATGCCAGGATCAGAAGCCTCTGGAGATACCTGGTATGAGCCATGACAAACGGAACCGCTTCTATGGTGGAAATCAACTTCCCCACCAGGGATGACGACAACTTGGCTGGAACCAGATTCTGATTCAGGACAGCCTGGACCTTCAGTGCTATCTGATGAGCCACTTTGTCCGTGAGAAACACCATCCCCCTCTGAGTGTTGAAAGAGGATGCCCAGAAAAACCATCCTCTGGGAAGGAACAAGGTCCAACTTGTCCAGATTCATGATCCACCCGTGACGGGACAAAGCATGAATGCACCTGCTGATGAAGGAGTTCTGGAGAAGATGCCTTCAGAAGGAGGTCGTGCATGTACGGGGTAACTCTGATGGTGGACTGAAATCAAGGCGCCAAGGACTTTGTTGAAGACTTGAGGAGCCGTGGTCAGGACTAAGGGGAGGGCAGAAAACTGGAAATGCCCTCGGTCGCAGGCAAAGCGGAGATATTGCCTGCTCTTTGGATGAATGCTAATGTGCAAGTATGCATCCTGAATATTCAGAGAAGCAAGAAATTCCCCAGGGGACATGGCAGCGATCACCGTGTGTAGTGACTTCTGGCGATACTGGGACCTGTCCACAAAGGAGTGGAGATCTTTCAAATCCAAAATGGGACGACAGCCATGGTCCATCTTGGAAACCACAAAGAGGTTGGAGTAGAACCCCAACCCCTGTTCCTGAGGAGGAACTGGTTCTAAGACCACCTTGTCCAGAAGGGCCTGAATGGCTCCCTCGAAAAGGAGGAGCTTTTCTGCACCCAGAGGAGAGCGAGAAGAGAAGGTCTGTGAGGAAGGTGAAGGGAATCCCCCATAGCCACCACCTGTAAAACCCACGGATCCGCCACAGAGGCTTCCCAAGCCGAGAGGTAGTGGCACAAGCGGCCACCCACCTGCGGGTGGGGACCTAGATTTGGCGAGTCATGCAGAAGAAGGTTTGGAAGCCTTGGGCTTAGCAGAGGACTTGGTCCTCCATTGCTGCTTAGGCTTAGATGAGGTGCGCAGAGCCTGAGGCACCACCTGGGTTGCTGGACACGATCCAGCCTGGAAGGGATGAAAAAAACTATTCAGCTTGACAGGCGTCTTCTTCCTATGGACCACTGGCAGGTGAGCACTCTTCCCCCCAGTGGCTTCACTGATCAGATCCTTGAGATCAGGCCCAAACAGTGAGGTGCCCTGAAAGGGCAACGACAGGAGAGCCCTCTTGGAGGCGGTGTCAGCAGACCAGATCTTGAGCCAAAGAGGACTTCTGGCTACCACAGACATGGTGGATGCCCTGGCCACCATACGAACGGCAAACGGGGCAGCCAAAACATAATGCTGGGCCTCAGACATGTTGGCGAGAAACTGCAACATGTCAGAGTAGGAGCTCCCTGACGGACAGCTAGGTGAGCTGCTCAGTCCAAACAGCCACAGCCCTATTCACCCATGCCGCAGCAAATGCAGGGCGCAGAGCTGAACCAGCTGTCGCAAAAATGGCTTTGAGAGAGGACTAAAGCCTTTTGTCAATGCAGTCTTTCAGAGCAGATGCATCAGCCACAGGCAAGGCAGTGGACTTAGAAAGCCTGGAAACAGGGGCTTCCACCTTAGGAGGATGAACCCACTGAGCTGGGGCTGCTTCAGAGAATGGATAAAGCTTAGCAAATTTCCTAGAGACAGACTGTTTTCTGTCTGGAAAATTCCACTCCTCAGACACCAAGCGGTCAAGAGTGGGGTTAGGTAGAAAACAAGTATGGGGCTGGACTGGCTCCTGAAACACATCAGATGGATCAGCGGAAACCTCCTGTACCAAGGGAATGTTCAGGGTGTTCAACACAGCCCTGATCAGGCCCTCGGCTGAGGGAACAGGATCAGCCTCAAAGGAGGCCCCAAAAAACAGAGGAAGGGACAGCAGAACAGTCTTCATCATCTGAATCCACCAATAATTCCTCCTCAGAGGAATCAGACACATCAGGTACACCCAGAGGTTTAGGCAGGGAAGACCTGATAGGGGTGGGGGCCTGACCCGAGTGGAAGACCCCCTGCAAAGTGGATGGAAGGAGATGTAATGTAGACCGGAGGTCCCTGGTAGTAGCCTTAAACTCTTGCATCCAGACTGGCTCTAGTGCATGGGTGGAGGTCCCTGCAGGGGACTCAGGAGCAGCAGCGCATGCTGGGCAAACATGACCTGAGTATTCTCTAGGTAACCCTGAGTGACATGAGGAGCAATGAGCAATAGGGGACACAGACGCCCCAGTGTCCTTAGTCTTAGGTTTAGCCCCAGGGTCTGATGGAATAGACATGCTCACAGAGTCAAATGGTCAAAGTATCAGAAACACCCAAAAAAAGTGTATATGATAAGTCTATTTTAGAGTTTCTGGGGTGAATAATTTATCTGGCAGGCAAAGGGTTAAACTGCTTAGGAGAGAAGGAGAGTCTAAGCCCTAAGTAGGATACTCGTTCAGAGAAGGCACAAATTGGCTGCTACGGCAGGAGCCAATCAGAAGCACGCGCGCAAAGCAAGCGCTCACGGGATTTGTAGTTTCTCAAAAAAGTATCCCAACAGTGCCCAAAGCCCCCTGAGCTCCCGTACATGCCCAGAACATTGACCGGATGACAGAGCAAAGGCAGACCAACAACATGAGCCATCTCAGACCTTGTTACGTGGATGGTTGCAGAGATATGTCCCAAACTGTAAAGTCCCATAGGAGTAAATGGAGCAATGGCGTCTATGCGGTAAAGAAACATAAATTTTGCAAAGTTATTACAAAATGTAAAAACACTCAGAAGCCCACTAGAACGAGTCAGGAAACACAAACACTGATCCCAGTAGGGAAAGTGCTCACAACCCTGCAAAGTATGCCAACCAGCAGCCAAAGGGTTAAGTTACCACAGAAACTTGCTCCAAAAACCCAACAGACATACAGATAAACCCAATGAGTGCATGAGTATGTAATATGAACTCCAAGGAGACCCCTGTGTGGAGGGGAAGTATGGGACATGTAGTCCACAACACTCAGAGGGTTCCTCACCTTTTTAGCTTGTCTTCTCTTTTCAGATTACCATATATCAAGATGAAGCCTCAGTGGGCAACTCCTGGGGAAAGAACTTGCAGCCAAGATTTTCCCCCCAGGGCTTAGGTCCACAAAAGCACCTGGTAAACTGTGCTATCCACATTTGGGTGATGGGAATTGTCAGTGATGGTAATACGCCTAATGGTGGTATCCCATATCTAACAGAAAAATAATAAAGACACAAACTATAGCAGAACTGTTCTCTTGCCTTGTGTGTTGACCAAGGAACAAATCTTACTGGTTGGGGTTTGGCTAGCTGCAAGCTAAGGAGAGGAGGTAGGCTCCACCCAGCAGTCACTTCTCAGACTTGTTCCTGCCTATTTAAAGGGGCTGATCACCTACCCAAAGTGACCAGTAACCTGTATTGGACGACAGAGAAAAGGATTTATAGGTAAGTATAAAAATCCCCTTATTGCTACCATCTGGTTCATATTTGTGTCGAACCTTCCTGTTTCTGTATTATCTATATATGGTATAGCCCTGTAGTCCTTATATATGTGGTGCAGGTCAGGAGAATGAGTCCACATCTTCCTCCTCACTGGTAAGATAGTCAGATCAGGATCAGATGCAGAATATATGGTTGTTGAGGTGTTCAGCTGCTAGGCAGTCAAGCTCTTCATTCACATCATAATGATGAGGAGCCGGAATAAAGCCTGCTGGCTACTTGTAGTTGTTAAGGATATATTATGTAGATTGTATACTTACTTTAAATGTATTAGATCACAGGCTAATGAAAAATGCCATCAAGTTCAGTAGATGGGACTGGTGGAACAATGCATATACTGTCCACTGCTACCAGATTCCAGTCAGAGGACAGTCTGAATCTGTGAGGAAAGAAGCATCAGCCTAGGGGGCATCCGACAAACTGCAGGTGCTAGGAATACTAAGCTGTATCTGTGTCCTGTTTGCATCACATCTAGAATTAAAAACTGCAAGATCTTCATAATACAAACCTGTTCAAGAATTTGTGGTTATAGGTCACAAGTTAGACATGTTGAAATATGGGGTTGTAAATCTACTTGACAATTACAATAACCTGCTAATGTATTTGCACTAACACAGATACAGGTGAAAGAATTTTAATAAAGGCGATTTGTGATACATTTTAGGACAAAACATTTAAGGCACATGTGAGTATTTCCACCCTCCAGTTACAGCAACTAAAACAGAATATAGAAGGAATGTTCTTACAAAAAGATCAATACTAAATTTAAAAAAGAGTGGGGCATATTTATCAAGACAAGAGGAGCAATTATGGGCCAAAATAACGAACATACTTTTCAAGGAAAAAATCATTACTTTTTTCTTTGCAACAAAGGTGCACACAAAATTTCCACAGATTTAAATGGGGCTTTTAATGCACTGAATGCTAGCATGATCACTGTCACCATACACCGGGGACCTAGCATTTAATGGTTTAAAAGCCCAATTAAACTCTATGGAACTCCGGAGAATCTATTATTGTCCCCTATAGCGCATTTGTTTTGCACCAGAATTTTTCCAGTTAGTACTGAAGGTATCAATCCATAGTCCTACCTAGTATTGCAGGTGCCGATTGTCAGAAAGGAGAGAAAACCATTTCCTTACACTTTTTACTTCCTACTGTTTAGAGTAGAGCAAAACAAATTGACTAGGAAATAATGCAAAGAACATTGTTTTCACCAACATGACATTGAGGAACAGATGGACCATGGGGTAAAAGTCCCTGCTCTAGGAGGCAGAGCACTCTACTGTCATGCGCTCTAGTGATATCCATACGTAAACAAGGGCAGAACAATAACAGTGATGGATCCATGTTTTCAACACCTGTGATCATGCAGAGTCACTAGCGTATACACTTAACTTGTTTCCTATCCCAGGTTACACTTTTAGGGTTCCTTTTCCCCAACCTGCATATTCGAAAAGCATTTAAAAAAAAAAAAATTATATTATATATATATATATATATATATATATATATATATATATATATATATATATATATATATATATATATATATATATGGAAACTTGTACTAAATATCTGTGAATGTTACAAGCTGAAATACACACACACACGGAGCAATTCTAGAGCAAAGCAATTCTGTAAATCTCTATAAACAAAAGGGGTTAATTTCATAAATATTGTATAGTCATCTTGCTCTGGAACTGTACCTCTTTTTTTTACATAAGCGCCATAGTATTTCAGCTCTGGAATTATTTACTTCAAGAACATGGCAGGCCTCTGTTTTCTTAGCTTAGCTTTACTACAGGATGTTCTATCCCTGCAGCAAATCTGGCAAACCATGCACCTCCCCTATTTTAATTTATTTGAATTAAATAAAAAAAAAAAAAAAGTTAGTTTTTTTTTTTTTAAAGATATAGCAAACTATCACAAAATAACATTGGCAAGGATAAATGAAAGACCAATGTGTCCAGGTTTGCACAAAAGTACTGACAAAGTGGGCCATATGTATAAAGACAAACTGGAGAATTTCTGGAGCAAGCCACCTGCATTGTAGGGGACAATCAAAAATGCCCAAATGCCCATGCATGAAAAATGAGGCTTTTTAGTACCTTCAATGTATTACAAAATAGGAGATTATTTGTTCCCTATGGCGCATTTGATTTGCGCCAAAATTGCTCCACTTTCCAGTCATGAAGTTAGAGGACAGAAGAGGACATTTACTAGTCTCAGGACAAGAATACACTGTTAATTTCTCAAAATTTTTTATATATATATATATATATATATATATATATATATATATATATATATATATATATAATATTTTTTTTTTTTTTTTTAAATATTATTAAACAAGCAGAAGGGCCCATTGAATGGATATATACAGTACAGTTTCTGCATGAGTGTTTCATATTTTCAGGTCTCATCTTGTGCATTTATACCAGTGAAGGGCTGGCTTTAAGTAGTAGTATAACTGGTGAAAGCTGAGCAATCGTCTCTCTGATTGGCTAAGCCTCTATGAGTCTTTTTTTTCCCCTGAGAGAGACCTTTTCCTTATAAATGTTAGTACTATAGTGTAGGTAATGTGCATCTCAAGCTGCTGTGTTACATCTCCCACTGGCCAGCTGAAGATGACAGGGGTTGCATATTAAACAGTTGGAGAGCTATACATCTCTGACCACTAAGGGCCATATGCACAGAAGTGAATTGGATCAACTCTGGGGCAAACCAACTGCACCAATGGGGACAAATGAAAAGTCCCACTGATTTAGCTGTGGCTTTTAAAAAGGAGGATTAAACGTATTTATGAAAATATATATAATCTCACTGGTCTTTTGAATGGTATAAAAAGTAATATACAATTTATTTGCATTCCTAAATAAATAGTTCATCACTTTTACAGCATTCAGAAGACCAGTGAGTGCTGTTTCTTATAAGACTTCACATTGCAATATTTTACTGGCACTGTGGCAATTCTCTATTTATTAAATGTGTGGCCACTCCACTGTATGTATGCATACACACATTATATAAATATTATATACACACATATTTTATGTAAATTATTCTCCTGAATAAAAGAAGGGACTGCCACCGTTGGGAATTGTTTTCATTAAAACGATTACTGTGGTTACCAGGTGAAGCTCTTCCTATCACATACTACTGAGAGTTGGGGTGAGGTGCACTAAAGTGGGATAATAAGGAAATACATTATCCAGCGTGATGAACTCTCCAATCCCAATGCTGTTTTATGAAGCCTCTAAGATCTCAATTTGGAGTTACTGCATAGGATCCATAGTATAATTTTAGCATTGGATAGTTTGTCACTGGAGAACTTGGCTCCTTTTCCTCAACTATCACACCTTAATGAATAAACCCAAAGTAGACCATGACCTAAGCTATCCACAGAACACATATAAAGATATGTGCATGCTTACTACTTCTTTAACCCCCTGAATGCTAGAGGTCTACAATGAATTGGTTGGTTGGATACCTCAGTAGATTCAAGAGATTAAGTCACAGTTAAATCAATAGCAATGTTTATTTGTCCATGGTGCAGAATGTGTGCTCCAGGACAGCAACTTTTTTTGGGGTGGGGGGACATACGGCATTAGTCTACTGTCTCACCAACAAAAATCCATAAAGATGCATGAAATAGGGCAATAAGGATGTTTGTTAAGACACTTTCATTTTCTTCAGCAGTTTATATTCAATATTTCTTATGTGCAATAAGTTTTATTAGTATTACACAAAATTGATAAATAAGTTCTGGCAGATTTGATACTTGTGGATAAGTTACAAGATGTTGCTAATTCTGTGCACCACAGCCTCAGCTGTCCTCTACGGCTCCTGCCCAATTTGCCAGTCACACGTCTAATATAGAGGTCTCACCCAGAGACAACAGCAGCTTCAATGTACAAGTGATTTGAGTACAGTGTATTCCCTTCTGTCAGATGAGCCTAAAATCACAACAGAGCAACTCACTGCCCCTGTGTCAGTGGGAAAAGGACCAGAGTGGTGTACAACATACTGTTTTGCAGTACTGCACACCCACTATAGTCCTTAAAAAGTTAACAAGAGCACTATAGTGTAATAAATCTGTGACACACAGGTGAGAAAGAAAATATGGGCGGGACATATATGTAAAAAAAAAAAAGGTTTAGGGTGAACGTGATGTGGGGGACATGGATAGACTGCCCTGCCCAGACAATAAGGAAAATTAAATGTCAATTGGCTTAAACATAAATGAACACAATACTGTTGTCTCCTTCAAACAAAAATAGGAACACAATGACCTCTACAAGAACTCAGCTACCCACCACAGTACAAGACAAATATGTCCCTGTATTCAAGTATTTCAGAATTCCTGCACCTTTTATAACCAATATCTCCCTGTGACCATCAACCTCCCAGTGCAAAAACAGGAATCAAAAGCAGACAGACTAGAGTTATTAAGGAACTGTCCCAGACTGTACTCCTGGTAAAAGGGAGTTACTGGAATGTGATGCAAAGGGATTCAGGATTCACTGTGACTGCCGTAGGACTGGGTAATACAGTAAAACACAACACAAATATAATTTATTCATTAACTTGGAGTGACCTGGCTTCTTCTCAGACCTCAGGAGTGGCTTCATGCTGTTGGAGGGTAGGTATAGCGGCAGGAGGGATATGGGGATGACTGGGATTCAGACACTTGGTTGAATAGTCTTTAGGCACTTAATTTGGCTGGTGTAAGCCCCAGATGCAATCATAAACCAGTTTAACAGTTTGTGCTGGCCAACAAGAAACTCTGTTTTTCAATTTAAAATACTTGGCATTGTATCCCCTTTTTACACCTGCTCCATCGGTGGGCACAAATTTCAGCACACTGCACACGTCTTGAAGTGCTTGGGTCTAGTTTTCCTTGAATTTGCCGTTCTTTGCCTTGCCATTTTGATGCAGGGATCCATTGGCAACTGTGTTACCTTTGGGTAGGCGTCTTCCTTTGGTATATGCCTGGTACCAGAAATTGGAAAACAGGATAAAGAAGACTGTGCCATAGATCCAGATAAGGTGAATGAAGATGGGAAACTGATAACCACAGCTGGGCATAAAGTAATACTGGGAAATGTGTATGGAGACCAGCACGAATTGGATCTGGGAGACAAAACACAAGGAGTGACTTTAAAGAAAGGTGGTAAAATTATATAGAAATATAACATGTTATGCTTAGGACATTGGTTAAATGAAAAGCAACACCTTCCAATACTGAAATACATACGCCTTGCCTTATTATGGTCAGAAAGTTCTAATAGCCCATGTGCCATTATTCCAAAGACAACATATTCAATAAGCCCTGGATGTCATGCCAATGGAGGTGGACATAACAGTTGCTGGCATTTTTTTCAGTCAAACAGTCAGAGCACATGAAAATGCTTAACGTTTTAAGAACCAGGGTGTTCGCAACGCATTGCAAAAGTAATGTGTTGCACACCTCACTGGTCCTTAAAAGGTTAAGATTACCATGTATAGTGAGAAGAGTTTGAGGTCCTGTTAGCAACTGTCATGTCTGCCATGTTTGAGTGACATGACATCTAAGACTAACTGAAGATGTTGAACCAAGAAGTGAGAAATTCATAGGGGCCAATCAGGATTTTCAGGAGATCATCATCTGAGTGGAGGGGGTTATTATTAGTGTTAGTTCTCCTTTAAAGAGATGTACACTGCTTCTAAACGAATGACTTCTTCTAGTTTTACAAAGAATGTTATTTTGTTTCCTTACCAGTTGAATGGCAGTCATATGTTTCTTCCACCACAGGTACTTCTGAAAGCGTGGGCCTGCAGCAGACAGTCCATAGTAAAAGTACATGATAACGTGCACCAGGGAATTGATCATAGCATGGAAAGAACCCATACCACCTGCCGGCAGAAAGAAAGCGATAAACAATAGAATCCAAGTGAAAAATCTAGAGACAAGCATTACAAGGTCATTGCTCTCACCTGGACCAAACTTGACTCCCCACCACCAGCTCCAAGGTAGAACAGAGTGATGGAAGATGTGTAAGAAGGTGATTTGGCCGTTCTTCTTTCTCAAGACAAAGAAAACCTTGAAAAGGGGAGGGAGGAGCACAAAAAAGGTGAGCAGAAAGCAAAAATAGAAAACTGGCACAACAGAACCACACTTAATAGGGAAGTACGTCTAGCACGACATTTAGGGGACATATTCCTCAAGCTAAAGATGAGAACTACGGAGCAAATTAAATTTGTCACAGAGGGGACACATCAGAACTCCCATTGCTATTAATTGGTCTTTTGATCCCTTGAATGATACAGAGGTCTCCAACGCATTGCAGTCAAAATCCCAATTTAAATCAGTGGAAATGTTGTCCCCAATGTGCAGTTGATTTGCACCAGAATGGTAAATTTTAACTGACATTATGCCAATTAAGGGTAAATCTTTAAGGGCCAGATGCAGAGAGGAAAGGTGTAATAATTCTGAGGAAAATTAAATGCTTTCACAGAGACCAAAACTTTCCATTTAGTTTAGATTGTGCTTTTTTGTTTTTGAATGCAAGAGGTCTCCAACATGTTCCTTTGAAATACATTGGGAACATCTTTAGCATTCAAGAGATTAACCCTTTGAGTGACAGAATGCAATGTATTCCATACCCCTCTGGCACTCAAATAGTTAAAAGTCCCATTTAAAAATCAATGGGAATTTGTAGTGGCCCCATATGGTTTGATTTTAACTTGGAAGCAGAATTGCTCAAGAACAGTGGCTCTCAGTCCAGTGCTGCAGGCACCTGCAGCATGTCCAGGCTTAACCCTTTGAGTGACGGAGAGGTATCCAACGCATTGCCTAAATCCTATATTATAATTTCGCTAAAATGTGTGTAACGACAAAGTCATGTGCAGTAGAGACTGCTGCGTGTGCTTTAGTCATGCGCAGTAGAGACTGCCCGCGCCTCGGCTGATACAGAGCTGGACGCTCTGAATCAACTGCAGCACGGGCAGTCTCTACTGCACGACTGCCCCACGACCGGCTGGCAGTGGTACTGTGGCCAGTGTAACGGGCTCTTCAACTAGTTAATCTATAAATCTAGATAACTGAAAAACTATGTTACTGAAAAAAAAAAAATGATACAACATTAGGAGATTTTTGGAGTTGCTTACAAAAGCACCAGGGTTTTTTTTTTTTTGTTTTTTTTAAGGGGATAGCATCTATGCGACAGATCAGTGCAAGTGTAAAATGAGCTACACTCTAATGCTAAAAAGAAAGTATATGTGTAATTTAATAAGGGGTGAATGTCTGCATGTTGGTCACCAATGCCTTAAGAGTCTGTAACAAAATTCTTCCACCCGCACCCATACTTACTGTATCAAGGAGTTCAATAAACTTAGAGAATAAAAATAACCACGCTACTTGCACCATCTGTGAGAAAGAAAAACAGTACTTTAAATTTGTCCACTTCTTAGAAAACATTTCCTCTTCTTTTCTCATGCTTTGGGGCTATCCTCAGATTCTCTCCAATGTTATATAGCATCTGTATCATTAAAGGAATAGTTATGGCAGAATAAAATGCAGCTCCGATTGATCCTCATATAACGAGGAGCATGTAGCTCTGTATTTCAATAGTTTATGTTTTGATTTACAATTCTAAAGGATCCTACCTCCCCTTTTACTTACATCATGCTGCCTCTCTGAGTGGGCTGGATGGAGCTCAGCGAGGGACAATCTTCATCGAGCAAAAGAAAAATCCTGCCCTCCATCAAGGGGGACAGAGTTTTTCTTATACTCCGTGGATGAAGATTGTTCCACACTGCACGCTGTCTGGTCCCATGACCAGATTCCACATCTGAGGGGAGGAGGCTATGGGTAGGTTAAAGGGGCAGGATGGGAACTTTTAGAATTGATTTACTCTTGAACTACAAAACAAACTACTGAGATACAGCTCTACAAGATCCTCCTTATACGAGAATCAGTCAGAGCTGCATTTTCATTCTGCCATTACTATCCCTTTAAACTTCCATGTAAAGCCCTATTCTCCACCCTACTCTCTATCAGCCTTAAAGCATTATTTCAACACGTTATGTTTTATAAACACAATAAAATCAGTAGTGGAGATGACGAAGGACAGGAAAGATAGGGAAGGCAGAGTCAGGGTACGGGTTTCCATGACACATAATGGAAGAATCAAGATAAAGGGAGATAAGGGAAAGCTTATCACTACCATGTTTATTGTACAAAGTTCAGCAGGTGTCAAGCAGGAGGAGTTGACAGGTGGTATAAAACTGCAGGGGTGGTATAGATAGGGGATATGGATTTATTAGCAGCAGTGGTCAATAAATTACAAAATACTAGAATAGGTTAACCTAAAGCATTGCCAAGACTAAATGTACTGGTAAATTACTCACCCTTAAGGCCATCGGACTATCCGAGACATCCACGGGGTCGCAGCGCCAGGTATAGCCTGTTAACCATCCTGACATAAGGAACTAAACCAAAAAAATAAAGAAGTTACATGACTATCACTGCAACTGTAAAGTAGCTATAGGTTCTCACTTTAGAACTATATGTTGCATGTATCATCATGATACACACTGGCTGCCAGCTAGTACAGTGTGAATTTTCCCCTTTGATTGTAACTGGGTGGTTGCACATTTCAGCAGGTGGTGATTTATTAGAGTTTTACAGATCAAGACATTGTTTGCGCATATTGTGGTATTTATACCAGTGTCTCTCAACTTCAGTTCTCTGGGCACATCAATCAATTGGCTTTTCAATATAACTCCTTAACCCCTTAAAGAACCATGATGTTCCAGGACTGTCACTGGTTTTTATACCCTTATGGACCATTGATGGTCCTGGCACTTCACATACGTTTTACTTACAGCGCTCCTGTGGGGGGTTAAAAAAAAAAAAAAAGGGGTCTGAAACTGACCACTCCAAGTCCAGAGCATATTCTCTCAGACCCCTGCTCGGCAACCTGGTACACATGGATAAAAGCGGTTCTTAAGGGAAGACATCCTTATAGCACTGAGAGGGTTAAAGGAGGGCAGCTGCTCTCTCGAGTAGAGATAGCAAAATGTCCTCTGGATCCACAGAGGGCTACAGGAGGATCCCAAAATAGCCAGCCCCAGGTAGTAGCTGGAACAGTGAACACCAACAGGAGGGACAGCTATCAGAGCTTAATGCATGTGAAGTGCCACAACAGCATATAAACACACCCACAAGAATACAAAAATGGTTAATTAACCTGCATTTCCATATGGAACTGAGCCATTGTCGGTGTGTTCAGTACAAAATCGTAAATCTAAAATCTGTCAATTGCATGACGGATTCATGGAGAGGACAATGGATTGCTGGCAGATCTGTCACACAACTTACAGAAAAGGAACCATACCCTGTGATATGCTTTTGAGCCTGTAGAGTGGTAGCAAAGCATAAGAAAAACCCTTCTTTGTCACAATTCTGGCTTCATGTGTCAAGCTGCAATAAATGAATAAAGAATATATCCATTTATTGCTACTCAGCACCATACAAGAAACTCTGCCCAAATAGGATTTATTCTTTATGTTCCAGAAGTTTGGAGAGACAGACCCAGTAGAAGCAACATCTTATGTGCATCAGGCGGCTCTGCAGCTGAGCCGAGATCGCGTTTATAAAAAATAATTCTTTCACTGAAACAGTCTTCTATGTGTGCTTGATTTGCAAGCACACGTAGACCACCATTTTAGTGAAAGATTTATTTTTTTATAAACGCGATCTCTGCAATGCTGCAGAACCGCCTGATGCAAGTAATACCGGATATCGCTGCAGTCAACGTTCAGTCAGGGAAGGGGGAGGGAGGGGGGGGGGACTTTGAGCGCTATCATCTCTCAAACCATAAGGGTTTGAGAGATGACACTGGGGGCAATATGTTTCTTTTTAACAAAGCTACAATATGAGGATTAGTAATTTGCAAGTACTACTATCCCTTTAACGTCAGGGTAACACAGTTTTGTCTTCTTAAGAGGAACACACTATTTACAGATAGGAGAGTTACACAATATATGATTTTGGGATTGGGCATCTGCCTGCCAATTTTTTTGATCATACAATCATTCTGGAAGGCAGCGGATTAGAATTTACACCAACCCACTGATCGTTCTTTCATTTGGATATCTGCCCAGGATACATGGCTTTGTAATGTGATATCTAGGTGATAGATATATTTTTTACAGTTTACGTCTCTCACAGTATTTACTGCAGATTTAATTTATTATTTTATTTTTTTTAATGAGCACTATATTTATATTTGCTAAGTTGACATTTTCCATATAAACACAGGACTTGTAAGGCACTCTGCAACAGACTACCTTGAGTGCTGTGTTTCTTTTAATCAACTGATAGGTGGATAGCTGGCTCAGTTGGTTTAGTGAGTAAAGAAGGGCAGAGAAGCTGTGATATATAGCTTCTCTGCCATTCTCTCATTTTGGAATCCCTTCAGTGCATCAGGGTTGCTCAATGTACATCCATAAGGCACTGAAAGAGTTAATGGAGCGATGAGGTTTGTGGTGCTGAAGTCTGTGCGGATCTTCTCCACTCCTTCCACTGGACAAGTGGGGGGAGTAGAGAGGATGCGCTCAGACTGCAGGGTTGTGGAACTTCTGCTGTGTGTAAGGGTGAGCATCTCTTCTACACTGCCAGCAGTTCAACAACCCTGCATGCTAATGATCTGATTTGACCCCTCTCCTTCCATACTTAATTGTTGGTGCACATAACGATGTGTGTCACACATCACCCAACACACTTTGCGGTATCACCACAGATTAATGGGGGATTATACAGCCCCATATCCTACTGCAGTAAAATTAAAAAAGGTTAATTAAGAGATCTTTGCCCTTGCTTCCTCTTCAGGAAGGACTCTTTTTTAGACAGTTCATGTCTGGGCAGGGCGAAATGGTGCAAGACGAGAGTCTCCACTTCAGAGAGCTCTATTGTTAGTGCCTTTCCCTCCTGAAGGAGGGGACTTCATCCATGGTTCCTGTGATCCACACTGGACGAAAAAGAAAGTAAAATGATAGTAGGGTTATATAATTTTAAATATGTATTTTCAAGTAGCACAAGTTTAATTTTTATTGTGGTCGGGGCTTACAGCGAAGCCATGGATAGTGAGGTAGTGTGCAGTATCCTGGGTGATTCCATTACCCAGTGAAGGAATGACATTGTAAGCCAACTAGAGAGCCATCTAAACTATAGCTGAAAAGAGGGGTGAAGGGTGAGGAGGACTCAGTAGATGAAGAGCCCAGTGGGAGAGGAAGCTGCCCTTATTTAAGGGCTTGCAGCCCCTCCCACAAATATAGGCCAAGTCAAACTTAGATCTCAATTTTTTTATAATATATATATATATATATATATATATATATATATATATATATATATAAAAAACACACCATGTGCAGATCTTTTGAGGACTTGAAGCCATATCTGGCTCCTGGAGGGACTCCCTGCCTGTCCTGGGATTGAGGCACTATTGGGTAATCTGTGGCTCCCTAGTCAAAGGATGTGTACCACAGTACCTAAACTCCCTTCATCTACTTAACATTTCTAACTCCTTTTAACACAGGTCTCACCTCATATACAATGTAAGCTGAAAGAGCCACAAGGAGAAAATTATACACAACCATCAGTGGCTTTAAGTCAAAAGGCTTTCGGTTTGCCATTATTCGTGGCCCAAGAGACAATACAAAGTAGACATAGCCCAGCAGAATTGCCGCAGGCAAGAACGGGGACTGCATTAGTGGGTAATGGTATATCCTGGGATCTGAGGGAGAAAAAGAAAAGACAAGTGGTAAAAATACATTTAAAAAAATGATATTATATATAATTATATAAATGCTGCACTGAGAGAATTTCAGTACCTAGGTTTCACCTAAGTGCATAAATACACCCACCCACCTACCCTGAGCTTTAGACTAAAGCGCTAAGTAGAAAGTGACAGCAACAATGCCACTTGGTATCAGCAGCAGAAAATTACCCGGGCAAAGGGTAAGCAAGCTGCGGCATTCAACCTGTTGGAAACAATAGCTGGTTGGGGACGTTGTGAACTGTAGCCCCACCAAAAGCTGGACATCCTACTGCTTTAGAGAGTATATGCTTTTACATAATGAAACATTGCTGCTAAAAAGAAATAGGTTATATATAAAAAGGGAAATTTACAGGCAGGAAACAGTAGTGGAGGACTTTATCAGCCCAGATAAAGAGAATAGCTACAGAACACAAGTGACAATTATTACCTTTGATCCTTTATCAGTGCTAATTGTTTATCTAGAAGCCTTAGCAGAAAGGCAAGAACTTGCGAGATGTACAAGAACCATAATTAACTAACGAAAGATTAGAATGTTAGCACTATGCAAAGAAGAATAATTATAGACCTTGAAAGTAATTACAGAATACCATGTCCTCAGCATATTTAATGAAACCACTAAAATGGATGAGCAACAGACAGATGGATAGAATTGGAGGCAAATGGAAAACAGAATGTACTAGCTTTGCATATTGTTTAGCAACAACAGGAGAGTAAGCAGCCCTCCGGCTGCTGTTGGACTAAAACTATCATCATCATCAGCTAGTCCAAAAGCAGCTGGAAAGCTGCAGGTAGCGCATCTCATCTACAGCTCTAAGACTACATAACATGGTTAGTAAATCAGACCCTGCTTTAAAATAAAAGCTTACAACTTAGGGTAATTTGGACATAAAAATACAATGCAGCAAAATCAGCGAATAAACCAGAGGCTCTCAATCAGGATGCCATGAGCCCCAGCTTTTCCATTACTATTGAGTTTTGAAAGTCTATTTAAGAAAATTGTTATGCACTGAATGCTTGTATTTGTCCTTCTGATTGTAAGAATAACTTAACATTTATGTATTTTTCCTCTTTATTAAGTATAAAACACTATGAGTGCCCTGAAAATTCCAGAGTGTGTTAAGGGAGCCTCAGGTGAAAAAAAGAAGGAGAACCACTGGGACAGGCAGACAATGTAAGTGTGAACATTTATGACTTCACCTGCTCCCTTCATGAAGTCTTGGTATTTCTGCACCCATTGTGAGAGTACGGCTTCCATCTTATGAGCTACTCACAACCTAGGAAAAGAAAAAAACACAAGAGTTAAAGGTGGAAAGCAATTTAAATGCAACTTGTTTGACATTTCAATTTTTTATGTATTTTGAACCCTTTGAGTGCCAGTGAAGTATCCAGTGCATTGGATGCCTCTATCACTCAGAGGGTTAAAGGGATAATAATACTTAAAAATTACTATCCCCCATGTTGTAGCCAGTAAAAAACAGAGTTAAATGAGACCGGCAGCATCTCTCAAGCCTTTATAGTTTGAGAGATATCTGCTTTCAAAGTTCCCTCTTTTTGGCATTTCCCCTGACATCAGCATTTTGAGAGCAGGGGGATCCTCTCCTGGGATCGGCCGGCGGCTCTGCAGCAGAGCGGAGATCACATTAAAAGTAAATCTTTTACCAAAAAGGTCTTCTACGTGTGCTTGGTTTGCAAGCACACGTAGAAGACCTTTTATGTTAAGGATTTATTTTTTATTACCGCGATCTTGGCTCTGCTGCAGAGCCTCCACTGGTCCCAGGACCAGATTCCCTTGCTGTCGGCTAGAATGCTGATGTCAGGGGAGAGGGAACTTTGAAAGCGGATGCCGCTGGTCTCATTTAACTCTGTTTTTTACTGGCTACAACATGGGGGATAGTAATTTTTAAGAATTACTATCCCTTTAATTCAGACCTCATGGGGAGGGGGCATCAGGACTCCTCCTGACGTCCCCCTATTAACTGACTCCCATTCGATTTGGCTAGAAGAGCAATAAAGGAGATGCAGGGGAGCAGAGCGGCTCCCTGCTTCCATACTACCCAAAGTACTGGGTAGTATTGGGAAAACCTTCTGCATCGCTAATGACATGACGTGGAAGGCTTTCTCCGCCCGCCTCACTCCTACCCGGAAGTTTGGTTAGGGTGGATGCAGGGGAACCATGGTGCTCTCCAGCATCCCCTTTATTGATCTCCCATACTCAAGTCCTGATGTCCCCAACGAAGTCTGCATTTTTGTTTTATAACATGCTCCTGCATGATGGTTTTACATGCTTTACTACATTTTGGTCATACAATGTAAGGGCTTGGCACAGCAGGTACAGCTGTCCAACCTTGTACATTGTCCGGGCCTGGCATTCTACAGGTTAAGGATTCAGGATGCATGCAACACATTGCTTTGCAATGCATTTCACAACCCTCTGTCCATTAAAGGTTAAACGGATCAGTGTTACAATACAGTACACAGAGCAATTAACTTTGTGGCCAGTATTTTATAGCTATTGAACAGTGCTAGCCAACCATTTTAGTTTGCAATGCTCTTTCTACATAGCTCTTGCACTCAAAAAGGTTATCACAATCCAGTCGTTCATAATTTTAAAATTGGGGCTCTAGTAAAGAATACTTGTAGTTTATGAGGCGGATGTACAAAGACAAACTGGAGCAACTACGAGACAAACCAAACATTCTTCAAAACAGCGAATCACGATAGGAGCCATATGACCGAGGCAGTGTGTGTGTAAACATTGCCTCTTATCCATTTCCTGTGTCTCCCTAATCTTCACACAAATCAAGAGGAAGAGAGAAACAGACATTCTTACAAACTGTATAAAACTTTGTTCACTAATCACAGTGATCAATTACTGCAGATCAGCATTTGCTGATCTCTTGTCCTTTTTGTCCCTTTTGACCCCCTTTTATAATAAAATGATTGAATTATTTAGGTAGTTTGGGTAGAAAGTTTTTGTTGAATTACGTAAGTTTAGGTTATATGTGGGTTAGGGTAAGGATACTGAAGCCACTGACATTGCATCAGATTTTATGCAGCACAGTTTAGCAATACCTCTAGTGACCATGCTGGGCCCCCTATTAAAAAGTGCAGTACTACCCCAAGTACTATGGCTCATCCAGACTCTAGAGAATGGGTACCAACAGCTGGCTTTTGTCCAGAAATCCCTGCATTCACAGCCAACCCAGAAATTAAAGCGAATTTATCCCTGTCCAGTTTTATTTATTTATTTTTGGAAGATGATATTTTGGGGGGGAGGCTGTGTGTGCAACCCAATATACTGCCAAAAATCCATCATCTATTGCAAGGAAGCAATCATAGCAACCCACAAATACCAATGAGTTTAAAAAATGATGGGCCTGAACAATGGCTATGTGATAATAAAGAATTAAAAATAAAACACACAAGCATTAGATCATAATGGAGAACAAATCTCAACTGTGCCATCACTATTTCCCCAAAAACAATGACCAGGAGAAGATATGAAATGCTTTCGCGCTCGTGCATTTCAACAACACTACCCAGTGCCTCCCAAAAGAACATCCACAGTATGACAGGCTGTACAAAAATTGCCCCCTAATATATTATTATTTACATAAAGTGGGTATACACTCCCCAGAAAAACATCTGCATTAATGAATCCCTCCTGAAATCCGAGGGAATATTGGGATTCAAAAAGTATATTCCCTCTAAGCACGCAAGGCTTGGAGTCAAATTTTAAACTTTGTGAAAGAACTGTAGAGATTTCCCTAAACAACTAATAAATGCCTTGCAGGAGCTGCTGGCAATTAAGTTTGGGGACAAAAAGGAGGTGTACATGCTGACCACAATGCATGATGCAGCACTATGCCAGTCTCAATCCGTGGCAAAGCCGAGGTACTAAGAAAGCCAGTGTGCATCAAAGACAACAACAGGCGAGTAAGTGTGTGTATATAAAAAGGTTGCCATTTATATGATGCAGACTGCAATTCATATTTACATTTTTAACATGGCACACCCCACTGCAAAATGAGCATTTCTACAGTTCCAAGTTTTTTAGGCCCCCCCCTCAGAGATACCCAGTCCTCCAGCAGTGTCTCAAGAAATGGGAAGTGGTGTAGGACACTATCCTTTTAAAATCCCCAATCATCAATAACTCTGCAGAGTGTGCTACAGCAAAGGGAAACTGACAGATGCTGCATTCTACTGTCCTCATTGCCCTTTGCGCCTGGGCTCTGCATTGGCAACTGATTTAAGCAGTATAATGTAGCTGCAATGCAGTAGTGCTGTAACAGTTAACATTTTATTATTTGTCCACTCTCTCCCCCCACCCTCCGGAAATATCCTGTTTTTTTGTTTTGTTTTTTTTTTCAGAACACATTCCTCCTTAGATCTAAAACTATGAAAATATAATGGGAAGCAATGCACCCTAAGTTTCTATTATTATTGGTGTGTTTAAAAGGGATACGAATACTTCCTTTAAGAACCTTTTTTATTAAGAGGCTTTTTTTTTTTTTTTTTTTTTAATAGGTATGTGTGAAAAACAAAGATTTTCTTTTTGCAGGTTTTGGAAGGGATTGATGGCAAAGTGACTGTGTGAAGTGTCAAAACACGCCCAGAATGAAACCCTGGGTTATCCACTTTTCAAAAGGATATACTTTTGGTGGGTAAAATGTGCAGGGCCGGCCCTTACATGGGTCCCTGTGGGGCCATGGACCCAGGCGGCACTTTGTCAGGGGTGGCAATTTTCTGCCCCAAGTCATGTTTGTTTTGTGCGCTGCTGCTAGGTCTGTGTGTCGGTCTAAATATGCTGCCCGGTGCCAAGTGTCAGCTCCCTGCTGCTTTGTATAATTGGGGTGGGGGTCTATGGCCGGCAAGGGAGTTCCGACCCATACGTGCATTGCCTGTACAGCCCCCCCTTTGTGCATCCTTTAGAGGTGCCGGGAGCCACAATGTGACATCACTCTGGCCCAGGCAAGGGACCTGTACAGGAAATGCACGTATGGATCAGAGCTCCCTTAGAGCACAGCAGCCCATGAAGTAACCTAAAATAATATGCACAACGAAGCAATGTATTGCACTTGTCCTTAACGGGTTAAAGCAGACCACATTAGTTAGACATTGAACCAAAGACAAGAGTGGGGCAATTATGATTCACACCACCTGTACCACAGAGAATAAATAACAATTTCCTAAATTCCTGCTGATTTAAGTGGACTTGTATCCCCTGAAATGCTAGGATAGTCTCTAACGACTTTCACTTATCTAATACGATGCACTTGGTTCACCTCAGAGTTCTCCACTTTTGTAATGTTCATATGGCCCACTGAGAAAAAAAATTCCAAAGGGATACTTTTTGTTTTATTAGGTTGACAATAAAAAAATTATAAATATCAGTTATGCTCTTACACTTGGTTGGTGTCTACAGACATATTGTAAATCAATGTGCATATTTACAGCCCTGGTAACTTAAGCTGTTTATGGACACAAGACCCCAACTTCATATTTACTGGCTGAAATAATTTCAGCCAGTAAATATGATGTTGGGGTCTTGTGTTCATAGACAGCTTAAGTCACCAGGGGCTGTGAATATGCACACTGATTTACAATATGTCGGTAGACACCAACCAAGTGTAAGAGCATAACCAATATTTAGACTAAATATGGATGTGGGCGTGGTTTTGGGCAGGCAGCATTTCATCCTTGGATCCAGCACAACGTCTTGGGCCGGCACTGAAAATGTGAATTGCAGCACTGCCAAACAGCCCCAAATGAGACATGGCACCAGTTAATGCAAGATGTGACAATTCCAAGTCTAAAAATGAACACACATGTTCCAATTTGGGCCCAGTAGCTCCCTCAAACCCTGACAAACCTATGAATTGCAGTACTCAGAAGACATAGTTGAACACAGATCAGTGCATTTTTATTAAATCCCCTGTCCTTGAAATCCATAGCAACATTGTAATGAAAGTGTGAAAAATGCAGAAACAAAACAAATATATCACCACAATTTTGGTAAAGATTTGTAGAAAAACTCCCAAATTCTGCTAATGAACTACCCCATGTTATGTTATCTAATTTTCAGAAACATACTTTTGTGAGGCATTTTTGGGTTCTGACACTGTCAACTAAGCTATGATCTTCACATGCCAAATTATGAAAAATTACAGCTTGGAAACAGTGGTGATCATCTTGTAATATTTACCCTGCAAATGTAAAAAAGATTTAAATCCTAGGCATATAGGGTACTCCCATATTCAGGGGTATTTTTAATCAGATGTACTAATAGTATACAAATCATGACAGAAAAACCTACGCAAAATGTTTCATTTTTTTTTCTAACCATCACAAGAAAGCTGTATTTATGCTTAAAAAATTAGAGGGAAACTATGGTTGAACGAAAGCATACTAAAAAGACTAAAATTGCTCTGGTTCTCTAGGGTAAGAAAAAAGACCTGGTCTTAAGAGGTTAAATAAATGAAAATATTATATCTGTCCTACAATGGGCCCAATTCATCTAAGTACATAGGTGGACAAAAGTATAAAACTCTTTGGAGCCAGAGACAGAGAGGGTTCACTTACAGAGATGTATATAAAACATGCTCCAATTTTTGAATGCAAAATCAACGTTTTAGGGGCCTGGGCTCACAGTATGATGAGATTATTCCACCCCAGCTTAGTCAATCAGTCTCAGTGTGACTTTTCGTCAACACACCAAAGAGTTAATTCACACAGATTTAAGTGGGACCGGCTACGCTCACACGCGGCCAGCACTTAAGGACCACGGACCATTTTTTTTTGGGGGGTGGTCAGATTCGGGGCTCCCCGAACGGCGTGCAGCCCTGAATTCCAAGACGTGCATGTACGTCATTGGTCCTTTAGGGACCTACACCCCGTGACATACATGTACGTCATGGGTTGTTAAGGGGTTAAAACTACGGTACATCTGATTTGCCCCAAAATCCCTCCACTCCATTTAAACATATGGCCCCAAGTGCCTGCTCTGTAATCAGATGTGTGGTGTGTGGTGAATGCAGAACTTTTCATTCTCCCACTATTTAGTACAAACAGCCAGTTTCTCCAAGTTATACACAAAAGATTGTTTTAGGCTTAACAGTGAAGAAGATAATGTCAATACTAAACGCATTCTACTGTAACTGTACCTTGTATCATAATCAACTTTTCTTACCTAAGCAAATAAGTTTGGATTTAATATTAGGGGGGAAAAAAAAAAAACACACAAACAAGACAAAAAAAAAAAAAAAAAAAAAAAAAAAAAACAACTTTCTCCAGGATGCCATGTATGTTGTAAAGAAAGAAGGGCTGGCATCTTCATGATGAGTAGCAGTCAGACAAATTACACATTAACCCTTTGAGTGCCAGAGGTGTGCAACATATTGCAAAGCAACACCAAGATCTAAAAATTAACTGAACTGGGGTTTGATATACCCTGCACTGCATACAAACCTGTATGACACGGAGTGCTGCAATGTTTGGAACCTCTGACACTCAAAGTTAACCCTTTGAGTGCCATACGGGTACACAACGCATTGCAAAGCAATGTGTTGTGTGCCCCTCTGGCACTCAAAGGGTTAAACGGACTTTAGCTCTTATATCAAACAATCATGAATGTTCTCTGAACAAGGGGACTCCCACTGCTGAGAGATATTTTATTAAAAAATTATAACAACTCAAATTTGAATTGTTTTAGGTGCAATATCACAGTGGCCTGAAAATTTAGTGTGGCGCTGTGGCTACACCATCCTATGGAGAGTTATGGTCTACAGACCAGAGCAGTCCATAGGATGGTGTAGCAACAGCGCCACTGTACAATTTTCAGGCCACTGTGATATTGCACCTAAAAAATTAGTTTAAGCTGTTAGATTTTATTAAAAAAAATTGTTTCTCAAAAGTGGGAGTACCCTTGTTTTACTCAGGGGGATAAACCCTGCAAAATATATATTTTTTACATTTTAAGTATTACTATCCCTTTAAACTTGCATTTTTACTCAAGTGTTAACTGTGAGCAAATTTGTTGTTTGTTTGTGCTGGTAGTAATGTGATATAACTTTCCCTTAACACACTGAGTGCCAGAGAGGTACACAACACATTGCAGAGCAATGCGTTGCATACCACTCTGGCACTCAAAGGGTTAAGGACTGCTTTTATCGTGGTTGGCGTGCACAGACACACAACCTATGATGTGTACCGGTGTGTCGAGCGGGGGTGTCAGAGAGAAAATACTCCAGTATTGGAGAGGTCAATTTCAGACCCAGTTTGTGCTTACAGTGCTCCTGCAAGAACGCTGTAAGCACAAAATATGTGATGTGCCAGGACCGTCACCAGTTCTTAAGGGGGGGGGGGGGGGGGGGGACACCATGATGATCCTGGCACTTCATCGGTCATTAAGGGGTTAATGTATTGTGATTAGTTATCTGTTCTCAGCCCATTTACGGACAATCCTGGAAAATCACCCCAAGGTTACTATGGTGCTTGTAGCCCTGGAAAAAGGCAGGAAATGCTGCTTCTTCAGAGCATATGTAAGACTAAGTTTTAGGCATCAGAAACCAGACAAAAACCATGAACTGTGAACCATTATCTTTAGGACACTTTAGTAAACGGATGTCTCTCTTAAAATTGCTTATTTGTGTGGTTTTTTTTGTTTTGTTTTGTTTTAAATCGCAGTATCCTTTAAAAATGTATGACACAATGCCAGCTCTCTCTGTTCCTGTGCAGGTCATCACATTTCTGAAATTCACCACCACCTCCTCCCTCCGAGTGAGTGTGCTTCCATCAATAGAACTGTGAGTCTCAATATAATTGCCAATAGAGGCAGAGTATGTCTGCAATCTTGCTTGGCTTCCATCACCACCACAAAGTCTTTAGAAATGTTTAGAGAGTGAGCCTGTCCTCTCCAACTAGGCTACATTTTTTGCCCTTCTCCATCCGCACGATAAATATATTAACCTTTTGCATGCCAAAGAGGTTTCCAACTCATTGCAGGGCAGAAAATGCAACCTCGTTGAAGACATGGTCCGTCTCTAAATTTTACTACAAAGTATTGGTGGTGATGAAAGCCAAAACAAGAAAGCAGACAAATGCTGTCTCTGTCTTGCAGTGCATTTGTCTTACACTAACACTGAGTGCCAGAGGGCAATGCAACACACTGTGTACTGCACTGGCATGCAAAGGGTTAGCAGAGTGCCAGAAGCTGTACCTCTGTGGCAGAAATGAGCACTTGGGGAGTAAGGACATTGTGCAGTGCAGCCCTGATAAGTAAACACACTATACTTCTCTGGCTGGCCAGAGAGCTTGATAACTGATTGGAGGGGAAAAAGCTACACACTAGAAGCTGAAGAGCTACCAGTATGTCACAAGATAATTGTTGGAACCCCTGCAATAGAATGCACAAGTCTTCTCCAAAAAGGAACACAGGTAGTGAGAGTGTTCAGTACTCCACCACAAAATATCACTAGATAGGGCAATGTGCATTTATTTTCAGTCAGGAAGAAGCAGATACGAAAATCACAACTACCTCAAATAAGGGCAAGGAAAGATTACAAAGGAAATACTTTTGAAAACTACAGTATTTCCACAGACTTAAGGATGTCATTAAAAGCTTTTTTATGACACTTTCCCATTACAGGTGCAGGTGAACAATTTGTCATCCCCACTGTTTGCTCTGTAGGCTACATTTACATGCAGTGTAAGGTGTAAAGCACTGCACGCACTGATGACATTCTACAAAATGTACATAATGCATACAACACCCAGTCTGGATGAAAGTCATTTATCCAGATATAAAATTACATTACATTATAGCAATCACCTCCTCCACTGTGACAGGCGTTTACTGATGGGTCAATTAACAGCTTAGTAGCTCTACCTGATCTAAAGATGAAATAGTGACAATGCACCTCCCTGGAACTAAAAGGTTCTTATGTTTTAAAATCTGTATGGAGCAATCTGATAATTAAATATATTTAATAAAAAAAAAAAAAAAAAAAAAAAAGGTTGTTATGTTTAATAGAAAAGGGAACTCAGTGGCAGCTAACTGTTGTTTTGTTTTTATATATATTTTATAATCTGTAATGATTTTTTTTATTTTTTCCACCTCTTTGATAGTGCATAGCCTAAGCAAATAGAGAACAAAGTCTTATTTTACACACACTGTAATTTAGATTTAGCAGAAAACACGTGAGGGTTATGTTTATGAAATAATTATATATGAAAGTGGAAAAAAAAAAACCCACATACAACTTAGGTGACTGAGAGCTTTCAAAGTTGCCAATAAATTAGCAATGTTTCTTTAAAAAGGATGGTTATAATATACTTAGCTTTGGTAAGTTGAAGTAAATGATCTAGAACCAATTTGTGTGCCAAGCACCCTTCTCTCCAGGTGCTAAGAGAAATATGAGGTACAGTAGTATGTAGCGTTAGCATCTGGCTGGCATGCTGACCAGTACTGGCTAATTTGCATTAAGAATAACACAAAATATCTCAGACTATGCTTTCTGTTTTCAGTCAGCTTAATAATGTATATGCAGCTTGAATAGATACTTTTGCAAAGCAATATGTTAGAGACCTCTACAACAATCAAGAGGATTTGGGGAACTTGTTTTGTTCCCTAGGGTGCGTTAAGCTTGCTTCAGAACAGCACCAGATTCCCTTAGTACATCGGCCTCACTGATACCCAGTATCAGTAGGTACAAGAGAAAGAGCACAGAAGCAATCACCTGTATTAGTACCCTTACCAACACGTCAAATGCATACAGGACTTCACTAGTATGATCAGTGTAAAAAAAAAAAACCAAAAAAAACCATGGCTTTGCCCGTGCAGAAGGCGGCAGGGAGATGGTATAGTACAATACAACCGTGCCCGACACCCCAGCTTTTTTCAAGTTCTAGGCACAGTACCACAAGGACTACATGTTTTATTAATATATATCGGTCAGGTAACAGTCTATCAGAATATAATACAGTGCATCAGGTCATAACCCAGTAATAGCACCAATGTATGAGTACACAACATAGTCTAACGATGTCAGGATATAACACAGTAAGAGCACCCAATGCAGGATTTTTGTATGAGGCTATGTTGTGGTGCAGAACACAGTGTATCATTATGTATCAGCTCCTATCAAGCCAGTGCCCAGAGCAGATCCTGAGCAGTGGCAGCCCAAGGCAGCTGTTATTTACAAGTGTCTCTGCATCCAGTTTATCAGCTGACACTCAGGCAGAAGTTCGAGCCAGGCCAATCCACTAGACACCCACAAATCACCACACAGCAAATGCAACACTGAGAGGTTCGACCACCAACAGGTAAGCGAGAGCTGGTGGGGGCAGGTACAGGCTGCTGTGCCAGGCATGGAGCATATGAGCTGATATGAAGCTGTTTTTGATGTCATATGAAATACTACATTATAATAAGTGTGTCTCTTTTTGTATATATGCCATCTTGTAAATAAACACCTTTCATTATTACTATATACCGCTTGACCCCCTCCACAAGCAGAAATGGCTGTGATTGAGCCCCCAGACTCATGCTGATCCCCTAAAACCATTATAAGGACACACAGCACTGGGATCTGGCATGTTAGCCACAGACAGAGCAAGTATGGTGGAGTGCAGAACCAGAGTAAAGAACGTCACAACAGAGAAAGCACTTAGGTGCTCTCAATAGTTTTCTCTGTCATGTCTGCGAAAGAGAGGGCTTGCAGGGAGAAAGGAGGCAGCAAAATGGAGGGCTGGCAAGGAGAAAGGCACATGGTTTTGTAGAGCATGTATTTTTCAAAAATTTATGTTGCGCTGTGTTACTGGATCCCAGTGTGACGCCAACACCGAGCATCACCACTGGACTCTAGCAAGGGAAAGTACAGCTATAAGGGTGCTCAATGAGGTGACGGGAAGAGATCTCCACTTTGTGTCCCAGGCTTCCCTTTACTATACAACCCGATTCCTCCTCCCCGTCGCACAGCATAGTTGGCCCAGTTCAGATGGGCGATCAAGGGGGCATGATAAGGTGCACGCTTGTAGCCAGGTAAGAAAAAGAGGTGCTGCAGGCCAGTGTTCATAATGAAGGTGACACAGTTTTTGACAGGAGTGGCCAGGCCCTTTACACATCCCTTCATCCGTGACAGCCTTGGACGTACCTGAGCAGACATGTGTGTTCATATCAAAGTCTGCAGTATCCCTGTACAAAGCTCCATGGTTATGTTTATTGTGGCGGCATACATAGATATGTATGTGGTCAGCATAGACAGATGCTGCGCTTCGCAACGGTAGATCACTGCAGTGTTTGTGACATGAAGAAAGGCACAGTGGCTGGTGAGGTTTGGAAAAAAGTAGTTGGCAAACATCCTTGCAGGTCTCTACATAGCAATAGATGAAGACAAACTGTGTCGGCAGGCTGTAAAAAGTCCTCGATGACAGCTCTGGCCATTACATCCTTGGCCATAGATGAGCAGTGCAAGTGTCTGTGTAGAAAGCTCCACGTGTTTGTGTATCATGGCAGCATACACAGAAGTGCATGTGGCCGGTATAGAGAGCGGAAGAGCAGTACAGTGTTTATGAGATGAAGAGGCAAAGTGGCTGATGAGGTTTGGGGAAGGATATAATGAGCAAGGTTGTGAGGGAGAAAGGGATGTGTGAAGGTGTTTAAGGTTTTCACTGTGTGCAGACAGTTACAGATATACACAGAGGTGCAATGTGTGTAACAGGCAAGGGTGTGAGGGAAGAAGGAATGGATAAAGGGGAGTAAGAATATAGGAAGGAAAAGGGGGTGAGAATAACTAAGTTTGTGTGAAGGCAGTCTTTGCAGAGATTTTGACAGGGTGCTGAGTGCATGTTAAACTCGCAGACTTAGTGATTGAAGAGATAGTGTGGCAATTTCCGTGCAGTGATTTGGCCCAATGAGGAAGAGACTTGGTCTGCAGTTATTTGAATAGGAATGAGCAAGGAGCCCTCTCCACCCCACACAAATAACACTCGTCTGCTGTCTTAGGGTGTCCCTGGTAGTGACACAGGAACAGTTTGTAACATATACAACATACACACTAAATTTGACAACTTGTGGTTTAAAAAGATAGTAAAGTTTAGATATTAACGCAAGGTCGTTTCTTTAGTGTATATATATATATATATTTTTATATATAACGAAACGTACCTTTCTAAATCTTCATAATGTTGTATTCTTAGTTTCATTTTATACTAACCCTCTGAGTGCCAGGAAGGTATCCAATGCATTAGGTACCACTCTGGCACTCAAAGGGTTAAAGTGTCCCCCTCCCACCCCTTTTCCATACTTAACACTACCTCCCCTCAAATCTGAAATCCTGGCACTTGAACGGACAGTTCTCAACGAGGGACAATTTTCTGTTTATCAGTATATGAAAACCTCTGATGAAGGAGGGCAGGTTTTCCCTTATGCTGATAGAAGATTGTCCCTTGTCAGGATCCATCTGGACTGGCTTGCTGCTCTGGAGGGAGGAATTGTGACATATGGAATAGGAGCAGACGGGGGACACTTTAAAATAAAATAAAACAAAGACAGCAACGTTATGGATAGTTAGAAAGGTTCACTTCGTTATAAAAAAGTATATTAAAGAATCAACTAAAAGGTATCAAACTCTGCCATTTTCTTTAAAACTACTAACCAAACCCTGTCCAAAGCAAGCATTCATGATCCACTTGACCAAATAATTGCTCACTATCCCACTCTTGCATTCTGGCCTAGCTCCCTGCTAATCTTTAACTGTCACTGTCTCTTGTGTTGCACAGGACCTTCTGCTCAAAAGAAAAATGGAATCTTTCTATGCCAAACCAACTGCACCAGAATTACAACATTTTAATTTTTAACCTAAGGCCATGAATGAGTGTAGGAGAGTTTCAGGTTACTAGTAACAGCAAGGACTGTTGGTGACTAAATAGATTCTATACACACACATTCACTCTATCCAAAATGTGCCCCGTGTTGAGCTCACGAGTTTAAAATTAGAATTCCCTGCAATATTAAAGGATTATGATGAATAAAAAAAATAAATAAATAAATACTGGGGATCTAACATGAAGCAATTTCAGCTCATTTGGTCATTATACACCACCTAATTCCAAACCACCCCTTGAAAGATTAAGGTAAGGTGGTGCATTAAGGGGGAGTGTCCCCACTCCTGACTTAATAGAAGGGAATATATAATGCATATATGTAGTTTTGGTATCAGGGGCAGTTTCTTAAGGCTCTCCAGTTGCCAAACTGCAAATCAAACATTGACTGGTTGGAGATAATACAAACTGTAGACAGTTACAGGGCCACAGGTTGCACAACCTCCTCCTAAGGTGATGTTGGCGTTTCAGTAACATGTTAATTCAACCACGCTGTTCTCTTAACTCATTAAGGATCCAAGGTGTGCGCAATGAGATGTTCATCCCTCTGGCCCATAACGTGTTAACGCTTAGTTCACATGAGCTTTTTTAACAGCAACTTTGTTGCAAAAACAAGGTGACAGGTCCACTTTATTATTATAGTTCGCGTTCCCTTATACTATATACTGGTAAAAGGTACACACTCCACTACACACTACCATTTGCCTAGTTAGTAGAATTCTGTCCACAGACCAATTTCTGTTTGAGAGATGTGCATCTTGTGTAGTGTTTAGAAGTGGCTTTACAAGAGGAGATTGTGCTACAGTAAGATGCACTGAAATTTAACCTTACTTGTTCAGTGTTCATATCCAGTGTCTGACAGGTTTAACCCCTAAGGTAGCAAGGCCACACGCTGTACGGGCTTGGCACAGCAGGTTGACCCATACAACATCCTGCCTCAACACAACCATTGCATAAGTCAATACTTCCGGAATGCAGTGGCAGCAAAGTGTAAAAAAATAAATAAAAAAACTAGCAGCTGTGTGTGTGTGTGTGTGCCAACACCCTACCCCCTTGTTTCAGACCTCACTGGGGACATCAGGATCCCTCCAGATGGCCCTCAGTGATTATTCTACCAGATGACTGGGAGATCAGTGACAGCAGAGTGGCTTCCCACACAACCAGCATCACCAGTGACTCTGATGCTTTCCCCAATGCCTCCCAGTCATACCCGGAAATACAGGAAGGAGTGGAAGCAGGGGCGCATGCTGCTCTCCTGCAGTCGCCTCTATTGATCTCCCAACCAGCTGGAAGATTAATACCTTGGTTAGGACATCGGAAGGGGTCGTGATGACCCCAATGTGTACGGATTAGTTAAAAAAACCTTGTCAAACCTGGGGAGCCACACACTCTACAGTTGTCTCTTGATCTACCAGTACCATTTCTCTTGAGCTGGTAGAAAGTACTGAATACAGTAGGAAATTCCATGGTTTTCAGAAACTTTAGTACCTTTGAAGTGGTAGAAATGTAAATAATTTTTCCCTATAGCACCACCTTATGGAAATAATTGTGCACACCAACCCAGGGGTAGAAACTCAAAGCATTGCATTGGATACTCCTCTGACACACAAAGACTTAAGGCCAAACTTCTCTTTCGACTTGCTATTAGATATGTCACCAGTGTGGGGGCTCCATCCAGATTCACTCACAACAGTGTGTGGCAACATCGGTCCAGTACATAAACAAATCATAAAGAGCCAGACGACATCAATAATAAACATTAATTTTTCAAACTCCTAAAAATATAGGCATTTCTTGACTCTCTTTCAAAATAACTAAACATACCTTACGGTAACAAGTCTACTTTAAGTATATTGCAAAATACAAAAAAGGGGACTGCCCCAGCGTTATACTCCAAACATCTTCATGCAGGTAAATTCCAACATTGGTAAAGTCAAAAACACCTTTACAGATTCAAAAAGTAAAATCATACCTACTATACAGTCGTAGTGAGCCACACTGAGAGGGAACTTACAGAGTAGCAAGATAACAAGCAGGTCTTTTTTTGTGTTTATTTTTTAGTAAACACAGTGTTTGTTCAATATATGTATTAACCCCTTAACGCCTGATGACGTGCCAGGACTGTTACAGGTAATCGGGTATTAAGTAGCATGACGGGCCTGGCACTTCATGGAATTCTGGGACTGCAATGCAGCTGCACACAGCTGGGCAATCCAAAAATGCATTGGTGAAAAAATAAATAAAAAATGCTGTGGTCCTCTAGAGTGCTCCACCTGTGGACCGCAGTATCCTTAAGGGGTTAAAAACTAAGCTATCTGAATGCATTTCTCCTAATATATTAAATTTATTAGGTTTTGAAAAACAAGAGGTAAAGATAGTCAGTAAAAATATAACCAGAGAGTCTAGCTTGTGACGTTTAAATAATTGTTCATCCTGATCCTGACAATTTCAGTCGTATATATAAATGGCACTAAATGTGATTTTGTAACAACAAAATCACAAGAGTTATATTTGTTAACCCATGCTTGAAGAAGTGACCTTAGTGTCCTGAAAGCTTGCACTATGTCCTCAGCCACTAAAAAGGTATCCCCTTTATATTAATCACTTTTTTACTTTTTAGTGGTATATCTAAGAAACCCTGGAACACAATCTAAGAACAAGGGAGACATGGATGACCTGCAACAAAATCCCACTACTTGAACATACAAATATTCTCCCAGGGGAAAAAGTATAAACTGATGAGACCCTTTGAATACCAAACCCCGCCACAACTGCACCATTCCCTACCTCCGTTCCCATGGTGGCTGAAATAATTAGTGTCATTAGCTTTACTGAGATTTATAAATTGTAGTAACAAGGCCCACATATACATACTGTTAAACCTCTGTAAATACATTGGGCTTGTTGTGTATTCAGTGAAGTGGTGTAAATAATTTCTTTCATATCCGTATGCACCTTTGAAGAAGAAGCAGTTGGGCAATAATTCACAGGAGAGTGGTAGTTTAGATTATTGGTTATCATATTATTAGTGTTATCTTAAAGGAAAAGGCAGCTGTAAAATAATAAAACAGCAGATATGTCGACAGATGTAAAATACAGTTGATAGGAGGGAAAAAAAAAAAAAAAAAACACAAACACACGCACACAAGTATGGTAATTTAAAACTTCAAAGTCTAGATTATTAAAAAATTTAGGGATGAAAACCACTACAATACCAAAACTTTACAGTAGAGTCTGGTATATTTTATTTTTCTGTGAGGTAGAAGGTGTGCATTGTAATCTATATCAGTAGTATCCAAAATGTAGCTTACAAGCCTCATGTGTAAGACATTCAGTTTTGAAGCTCCACTGCCCGAGTGTCACGCCCCTTCATTTACATAATCATAAGATAACGGTCTGCCTTGATTACATCTTTGTGATTGGTCATTACTGAGCTGCCTTGGAATTTATTCATGTAGGCAAGATAACACACAGCGGAGATTCAGTGGCTTGAATGTCAAGTCCTCCAATGCACTTCACGGTATTCACTACAACATATGATCTTTGTAGGATATGCCAGTGTTCATAATCTCCCATTCAGAATGTGAGCACGCCATTAAGGCCTTCTCCACAGCATGCACAAGAAAATGGGATTAAGTTAAACAAAGTGCAGAGGAAATTTTGTAACATGGCACAGTTGAAAAGAAAGCTCCAAAACACCCATGAACTGCCCTACTACAATCCACTTGGAGAAAGTTACATTGCAGTGAGACCTTGCACATTGTGTACCATAGTAAACTGGAATTAAGCAGCTGCAGGGAAAAAAATAAAAAATGAATTTCAGGACCTGTTTTTGCACAGAATCATATCTGTGCACTCCCTCAGTGTGTGGGTGTAAGCATTTCTGCCCTCCTTTGACCACTTTTACTCAATCTTCAATTTAATTTTTGACCTATATGTCATGGACACAGAAACCAAAAAAATATGCTTAGGTACCAGGAGGCAGCACTTGTGGTTTAATTTCTAGCATCACTACCTACCCCATCCCCACCCACACACACTTTACAGGTTGAAAACAAAATTATATATTTTCAATGTAATACAACTGAAAACCTACTTCACACTAATATCCACTGGGATAATTCCAACATTATTCTTAGTGTCGTTGCAACAAGTAGCAGACAAGTTGGCTCTCACCAATGTGACCAGAGTCACCACAACAGTCATTCATAGACTCGGCAGGCTGCAAATTGCTAAGCATTTTTTAGTGTGACATTTTAGCATAACAGATTAACAGCAGCCTACAGACTCTGTCAGACACAACATAGGATGACCGTGAATGCCACAGTGATTAACAAGGTAATGACCAGTCTTCAGGGCAGCACTAGATGTCACCCAATCACATCTATCTGATGTTATCCATGCACCTGACTCCCTGTCTTCCCAGCAGCTTCCAAGACCTCTTGAAGTCTGGAGTCAGGTTGTCTCTTATCCATTCTATGAAATGTTAGAACTGAACATTTGTTTTTACTCTAACCAACAGTGTGCAGTACACATCTCATCTTCCATGCAATTAGGTAAGTGGTTCTCAACTTTTGTTTTGATCAGGGAACCCCAAGCTGCAATTCTTAGGGCACAACTAATTTTGTAGGAAATTTTTCAAGGGCATATTAAAGTTTTCGAAAGCAAAAATATATAGTTATTCATAGTTTTTACAATCAGAATGAAAACCTTAACATATTGTGCATCACAAATTCCAAAAATATATAGGTTTTTAAATCAAAATTCTTATTTTTGTCAAAGTCTTCATAGGAAATCTGTGCCACCCCAATCTTTTTGTCACACCCTAGTTGAGAACCACTGGAATGATTGCTTCAATACTACTATCCAGCTGTGCAACCGGTTGGTGTCTACAGTAGCAGTCAAAGGCCTTACTCTGGAAGAAAAAAAGTTGTGCCATCAACTGCTCTATAGGTAACAAATAAAAACTCGCCAAAATTCACACCAATATAAATGGTGCTTTTAAAACCTGTTATAGACATCGCCAATACACTACAAAGCATTCAGGAGGTTAAAATCCAAGTTTTAGCAATGCCCAAGGTCCCAAGTGTATGCTAATGTGTTTACTAAATTGTGGAGTCTTCTTGGGCAGCAGGAGATCCCCAATCAAATACAGCTCATCTGTACTAACATTTCTTTAAAAGCTTTTTTGTTGGATCATAACAAAAAGATTTATAAAATGGGCAGCTAGATTAGTGTTTAACCTTTTTGAAAGATCTACAATGCCTACAGAAAGATGTTGATTCAGAAAATAAAAGTGCTTCCATCAAGTTCATCACTTGCCATTTCACCCTTTTTGATCCAGAGGTAGGCAAAACAAAACAAAAGCACCCTATTAACGACCGGCTCCGTGGCCAGAAGTTAAGGACCATGGAGCTTTTTTTTATATGGATTCAGGGGTCCCTGAGTGGTGTTAAGGGGTTAAAGCTATTTTCCATTAATCCCCAACTGGGCAAAAAAAAAAAAAAAAAAGTTCCTTCCTGACTCCAAAATGTGGTTATAGATTTCCCTGGATCAACACCCTAGCTGCATTGTCAATTGTCATATTCCTTGGGTTGTTTAATAGATTTGCACTATCAAAAGGAAGAGCACAGTTATCTCCATGCATCTTCACTACCTCACATCAATAGTAGCTGAAAGCTGCCACTTTGGAGGTCTGACTGTGAGAAGATGTGTGAAACATCTTTGTGCATCTTGAAATACATTTTCCACAAAGTGTATTTATAAGGAGACAATAAGTACTGTCTACACTTACCGCAAAAGGATATGACCAAGGTAAAAGAAGCTGATCTTAATCCTAAAACCATGTGTGTATAATAGATCAGAGATATAGAAATTCTGGTTCAAAACTACATACCATTTATAAAATCGATGTGGACCTGTCTCCTTGATTGAAGTTTGCATAGTTCATTAAAAACCGCCTGTGTTTTCATGTTGGCCAAAAGACCAGCAAAAGTACAGTTAAGCTGATATTCTTGGTACAGTATGCCAACAGTGCTACCTGTTACACTTCATATGCTAATTACGCTTTTCATTGCCGTTTATTTGCTAATGACTCTCTGTGCTACACCAGGAGACACTCATTTTCCCAGAAAAATAAGTGAAAATATTTTCTATGCCATACATCTGTTGGACTTTTGGTTAATATGACACAGATGGCTTTGAATTAAGTTTTCAAATGTGTAAAAAAATATTCAAGGGGACAGATCCACTTTAACCCATTGAATGCCAGAGAGGTAGGCAACGCATTACAAATTAATGCACTACATATCCCTCTGGCACTCAAAGGGTTAAATTCTAGAGAGTTCTCAGATGGCATTAAAAAGTTAAGGGAGTGTATGGTAGATACAGTGTACAGTTGTTTTGTACAAGATTTGATCCTTTTCTTTATACATACCCCATTTCTTATATTAAACTCAATGTGCAGACAAAAAAAACAGCCCACTATTTGTCAACCCTGGAAACAAGCTATCTGCACTTAAACAGAATATTGGCATAAAGAGAAATTAATTGCTAAAGGAGAATGTCAGAAAATGTTAGGGACTATGTGAGAGGAAAGGAAATATGAAGTAAGCATTTCCTACCATCTGACCTTGGGACACCCATAACACTACAACAATAGAGATGAACAGAAATTAACAAACCGATTCAGTGTGCCAACTACGTATATGGGTGTGTTCACGGCAGGCTTTGCCGACATTACAGACCATAAGACTTATCAGGTCATAAAAACTTTAGCTGCCTCCAGTAAATTGATCATAAGAAGTGACAGATTACAGACATGAGACTTATCACATGACTTTATAAATAGACTACTCTTCTATCTAAGCATGCGTTTAGGAAATAAATTGTTAGTGTGTGTGTGTTTAATCCCAAGGCAATTTGAAAGTATTGTGCAACATAATCTAGTTCCCTCCCAACATATCCACGCCCACCGTGATCTATATCACCTGCCTTCACCTCTCACCTAGATCCTCTACGCATCTGACCTGAAAGTACATGTACTCCTCTTCATGCTCCAGAAAGCCTCTCTCTCCCCTCTTAAAAAAGGAACTTGTCAGCTCAGGCATGACTAACTTAACGCATAAGTGCCCTACCCCCATCATAGAAGTTCGCAATCCTGGTCTACCTTCAAAAAACACATATGTATACACATACTGATTATTTTGCTTTATATTGCCTCATAACTCCTTTCACAGGTGGAACGGCCTATGGGATTTCCACTGTAACCAAGCCATTGACAACATCTTAAAGAATCTGAATAACTTTCAGAGACTTCTTTCTACGCCTCCCTTAAAAAACTGCAAGTTGCTGAGAACACTAATCCTTTGCCTGTGTGCTTCCCCCCCCTACCCTATTTTGCAGCAAGGGCAGCAGGCAAAATCTGAGGTCTCCAATGTAACCAAGGTACTGTTTACACATGGGGGGGGGGGGGGGGAATCAGAATATGCTTTACATTTTTTTTTCCTGAGAACATACTTTAACCATCTTTATGCCAGGGGTGCTCATTTCATTGTTGTGCATTGCGTTGGACCCCACTAGTACTCGAGAGAGCTATAATTCTAAAACACCAACATCCATGGAGGTGATGTACAGTACACAAAGAAAATGTTATCTGCACAAATGAAAGCAATGCCAAAAAAGATGTGAAGCTTCGGTTCCCAATTAGATGAAAAAAAGTCTAAAATCCCCCAAAAAACTGTCAACTTTACATTTCTTCCTTCTTGCACCAAGGACCTTATGCATAAAAAGTTCCAATGGGGAACAAATTAATACTTTCAATTGAGTTAACACTGGGTTTTTCCCCTGTGAATGCTAGAATACACTGGGGACCACTGTGTAATTGAAAGGATTAAAAGACCAATTTAAATTAATGGAAAGGTACATTATTTTCATTTCTATCCTGGGGCGCTTTGGTTTCCCCCAAAATGGTACCTCTTTAAACCCTTAGGGCTTTATTCATGAAGATAAGAAGTGCAATTCTGAAGCAAACCACCTTCACCAGAGGGTGATATGAACTGGACTATTAACCCCTGAATGCTATGAAGGTCTCCAAGGCAAAACATCTAACATTCAAGAGCGAATGCTCAGTTTGCATCAATCGTAAATGAGAGAATATATACTTCTCTATGGGCTGTTGGTTTTCTCCAGAACTGCACCTTTATAGGTTGATGAATGTGTTCTTACTGATTTCCGCACAAAAGCCTATCCTGCAAGTAGTCTTTTTATTGTTTTGTTTTTTTTAAATTAAAGTCATTATCTTACTCCTGTAGATTTTGTATACAGAATATTTTGCATTATTTACCCCCAAGTGTATGTTCCACGCCCAATTCAAACCTCAAAGTTTACTCTATTCACCTTTTCCTCTCCCTCCTCTAGGAAAGAGAATGAAAATGTGACAGAAGAAAATACATATTTATAAGAAGACCAAAAACAAGCTGAACCCTGAACGCATTCTGGGTGCAGTCCAACTGCATTATAAGTAAGAACTAAAATTCCCACTGATTAATATTGGGGATCTCAAAGCACTGAATGCTACAGAGGTCTGAGACCTTTCCAGCATTCAATGGGTTAAAAGTTACCTTTAAATGAATATGAAATATTTTCCCATGTAGTACAGTTTCGATAACCACAAAATCCCTCAAACTGTCATTTTAACACACGAACCCAAACGGTTGAGGAAACGGTCAGTGTTGAACTCGGGGGTTTACAACTGTCAGTAGGAGGCTAAGTTTTATGGGACTTGTAACAACAGCTGGAGAGCTACAAGTTGGCCACACTTGGACTATGTGGCCTGAGAGAATGGTATTTGTGTAGTGGGTGGGAAGCGGAGAGGGTGACCTCCCTTCCATCCTGTGCCTGGCACACTCACATCCAGTGACAGGCACATACCCACAAGTACATTAACTCCTTCCTAACCCTGAATGCAGACCTAGATCACTCGCCACTGCTAGCAATAAGGCATAACTGAGTCCAGCAACTACCCACCCAAAAATGAAAAAGAAAATGGTTTACCTGCTGTTGTGAACAACTGGAATCCTAACACTCCTCCGTCCCTCCTGAGCCCGACAGAAAGAGCTTGAAAAGAGGAGGAAGGAAAGAGAAAGAGAGGGAGATCTGGGTAAACCACACCCCTGTGTGACTCAACTTCACTCTACAAACATCAGAGAAACTCAGCCCCGGCCTGGTGCTTGTGAAGAGGGGAGGGAAGTGTACATACACTAGGGAGGGCCCAAGTCAGCAGAGAACAGGAGATCGGAGTGAGGCAGGGCCCGAAGAACAGGCAGAACAGCAATAGGGAGAGCCGACAGGAGCAGACACACCCTTCCCGCACTGCTAAATCCTACCACACCCTCCCTACAGCTGTAGGAAACTATTCTAGTGCTAGGAGGTGTGGGAGGAAAATGAGAACCAGCTTGGAGTACCTGCTGTGGTGTTAGTGTGTGACGGCAGTTGGGCAGGGAGGCGATCTCTCCTTTTCGAGCTAATCGCCAACGTCTGATCTAAAGACACGTGGACGCGTTATGGGGCAAATCATTTGCACTGTAGGGGAGAACTAAGCATCTTAAACTTGTCATTGATTTAAATAGATACTTTAACCCCTTGGATGCTGCATTGGCGATCTCTCTAGAATTGAACATGTTAAAATCTCAGTTCAACTTAATGGGCATATATAGTTCTGCGCTATAGTGCAAATGTTTTGCCCAAGGACTCCTCCACTTTTCTTTTAAACATACGGCCCTGATCGGAGTGTTTTTGTGGTACAACATCACGCTCTGTTTCACCTTATAGCAAGAGTGATGTTGTTAGACTATAGCTCCCGTCATGCTCCGATTGCAAAATAGAAATTCTAGTCCAACGAGAGTCACTGGTCTCCCAATATATGTGTTTGTTATTCTTATAATGTCATTTATATGTTTATTTTGTATATTTAAAAAAAACTACCTACAGTGTGCAGGGCATAATAAATTGCAACAGGTGGTATTTTAGTACAGTGTATCATAATCTGCTTTATTATGTACTCGTGATGTTAATGGCGTTTGACCTTTTAAGAATCAGATGGAAGATGTGCTCAAGTAGTAAGTCTCTCTTAACACGTTAACTTACTGAGTTAGGTATCCTTTATACAGCAGGTGTATGTATCCTTATTGTGTCTATTCTGTTCCATGAAAGTATATATATCCTGAAACCTGCTTCAAGGCTACACCTCCTCGCCTCAGTCAATAGGTTGGAATACACACGAATTAGATCGTAAGGAGTACTAGTTGTTATCAAATTAAACAAACTGAAACAATTAGCAGGAGATTAAAACTGTAATCAAATGTAAAATAATGCAGCAAATACTAATTATTGTGGTTAATCTTTTGGATAAATTAAGAACAACTTATGGTACATTTCCCTTTTAATTGGTTAACGGTTCTTCTTATATGCAAGCTACGACCCTAGTAATAGAGGAAATGTTATATATTCAAGGAAAAATGCATACAGCAATGTGGAACAGTTCTGGGGCAAACCAACAGCTCCATTCTGAACAAATAAGTCCCAACAGTTCAGTTTTATGTAACTTAGGAGTTTTACCTCTTGAATCCTTAAAGGGATAGTAATGTTTCATAATAAAATCAGCTCTAATTAATCATTATAGTATTTGGACTTTGGAGAGTGTTGTTTCAATTATGTCAGAGTTGTAGTTCAAGAGTAATTCAATGACAAAGTATCACCCTCCCGCCCCTTTTCACTGCTCAGCCAGATCAGAAGGGAGGTGCCCAGGTAGACTGCAGAGAGGGACAATCTTCAATTAAGATAAGGGAAAAACCTGAAAAACTTGTCAAGGGGGGCAAGGCTTTCATTGTTCTCATAGGAAGAATATTGTCCCCTGCTGTTATCTGGTCTATGGACTGGATTCCACATCTGAGAAGAGATGGCTTACATTAGGTAAAAGGGGTGGGAGGGGAAACCTTGCTTGTGAATATCTCTCAAACCATAAAGGTTTGAGACATAACTTATATCGTTCTTCATGTTTTTTTAATGCCTACAAAATAAAATAAAGAAAAAACGAAGTATTACTATCCCTTTAAGTGGTCTCCAGCGCATTGCGAAGTAATGCATTGAACACCTCTCTAGCACTCAAGGGTTAAAAGTCCAATTTAAACCAATAGAAATTGTATTTGTTTGTTAGGGAGTGCATACACTTTGTCCCATAATTAATGCAAAAGTAAGTAGTGGACTTTATGCAAATCAAGTGTTCTTGAGTGACACCTGGGTGGTAATTCCTAACGGGGGGGGGGGGGCAACTGGAGCTAGGGTATAAAATGAAGTTTAGACAGGAACTGTGAGGAAGTTTGGATAGTAATTCCCTTCCCATTTATATTATAAACTAGTTTTTTTACTTTGAGTCAAATGGTAGGCTTGCCTGAATTTGTGGGAGGCAAGAACAGAAGGGAAGTACCCAAGGAAAAGACACCAAGGGTACAGATCCCTCTCAAAGAAGCCTATTAAAATGAGGCACTCAAAAAAGTAGGCAATAGATAAATCCAAAGCTTTATTGAAAATATAAACATAATAAATCACAGAAAGATTAAAAACAATCAGTATAAGGCAAATAATATACATGCCCAAGCTTAAGTAGTGAAATAAAAAAGCAAGATATGTCTACAATATAAGTATGCGCTATAGAGTCTCAGCTGTAACGAGACAAGGCAAAAAATTATACATATATAAAGTGAACAGTGCCATATGAATAAAGTGCAAAAAATACAAGCATGTAAATAAAGTGCAAAAGATATAGACATATACTTATCTTATATAATATTATTATAAACCCACTGGGAATGTCAAATGATCAAAAGCCAAAATACTGAACACCCAAAGCGTATCGCTACTATCGTAGCTTCGTCAGGGAATTTGTGGGAGGGGCTGCAAGCCGTTATAAGCAGGCAGCAGCCCCTACCACCGGGTCTTGCTCGGCAGTAAGATCGCGATGCTTCCGCGTACGTCATCAACAAGCGACATCTCAGCACATGTGCACTCGATACGAATCGCTCAATCCTGCTAGGCGTGCTGTACCTCTTGAGTCAGGTACCACGCCGTAGGTAAGGTTTAAACTTATCAATCTCTGTTTATGAATTTATAGTATAAGCAAGTACTGTTAAAATAGGTATTATGGCAGCACTATGTCTGCTTTCCACAACGTTCCTCTATATTATGTTTTAGTATACATCTAGCACAACTTCATCTACACCGTCCAAGCAGAAAGCATCTTCCCTTAACTGTAATGCAGGGCTTAAAATATGAAGTCCTTTGCTACTAGCCAGACCTGAAAAGTTACTCGCCACTGTAAGCCATAACATACCAACCAGGGCTGAATTTCTACTCGCCAGGGCTAAGTTTTCACTCGCTAGTGGTGAGTGAAAATCTTGAGCCCTGCTGTAACGCTATACGTTGTACTATATATCGGTGGGTTCGGTCTCCCCATGCATATAGCGTTAATAGTAGCAACCCTTAGAGTACAATTTAACCCTGGTCATATAAATATTTAATCTGAAACTTACAGATAGATCTTTACGTTTTTACATGTCTTTATAGCTTCCATATCATTTATTAAGATACCTCAATACAGTAAGCAATTCTCATTGCTGGATTTGGCCCTTTTGGTGCCAGAGGGGTGCGCAATGCATTACAAAGTAGTGTGTTGCGTACCCCACTGACGCTTGGAGAGTTAAGTATGTCTAGTCCAGCAAATCAAGTTTTATTAATGACCATAATTTCACCCCCAGATATTATATTTACTTGAACACTAGTCACCTCCCTAATATATTGTATTAGATTGCTTTGTCATAATCCTTCAGTCTTAATGTGTTACTTTCAAAGAATTTATTGTTCCCTTTAGGCTCAGCCGATGTTCAGAACTAACCTTGATCACATGATAAACTGAATATTGTCAGGTATCTCATACGGTCATTACTTTCAATTTGGTTTGATACCTTATTTATGTTGTATACTTAACCTAGGGTTTTTGATGACAGAATTCCAAATTTCACTTATTCCTGCTTAGTCTTAACATTACCCTCTTTTTCACAATACCTACAGATATTGAACTCATATGTCTATTAACAATCGTTCTTTACTAGTACGCTGTTAAAATCCCAGGTAACTTTATATTAATAGAGTGCTGTTTTTAATCACATATCTAGCATTAGGATATTGTTCTAGTTTTAAAATCACTCATTAAGCACCTATCACTGCACTTTAGAATTATACCCCTTGCTGTAGCAACAGGAGGAGAGAAAAAAAAAATATATATACAAATAAATATATATATAATGGCTATACCCTCATCTTCATCTAGGTGGTTAATGGTGTCTTTGGATGAGCACTGGCTTCCTTCAGAGAACAAAAGTTCTCTTGGGGTCCCTTGGTATTGTTGCCTAGTCATGACGGGGGTACCTAGGTCTCACCTGGGATCCTTTTCTATCTTTATAAGGGTGTAGGTGTATATATATATAAACATTCTTACAACAGTGCCGTCATCTATAATCAATTACATTTATCTTCATTTTTCTATCCTTACCTCTTCATAGAGGCTAAAGGTGAGAAAAGCTACATTACATCTCAAGACCTTACCTCTTCGTAGAAGCCGAAGGTCAGTTAGGTTCATTTACAACCAGACCTTACCTCTTCATTGAGGCCGAAGGAATTTAGTAAATCACAGCTTATATTTCAAGTTACATTGACCCCGATTCCCTTCTACCTTACCTCATCACAGTGGCAGAAGGTGAGAAGCTCCTCTTACATATCAAGACCTTACCTCTTCATAGAAGCCGAAGGTCAGTCAGGTTCATTTTCATTCAGACCTTACCTCTTCGTAGAGGCCGAACGAAATTAGTAAGTCATAACTTATATTTCAATTACATTTAACCCAGATTCCTTCCTTACCTCTTTACAGAAGATGCAAGATAAAAGGATGCATTCATACCTTAGGCATTACCTTGTATAGAGGTCAAAGGTTAAAGAAATTCCTTTCTACCCTACCTCTTCATAGAGGCCGAAGGAATTTATTTAGTCTCAAGCACCTACCTCTTAGAAGAGGTCAAATGCTCTCAAGCATTCTCAGATTTCTCATCTCTACAGACTATCACTCACTGACTGCAACAGCTTCCCTCCATACAACAGAAGGGTATCAAGCTCAGTAATCTTACCTCATCACAAAGGCCGAAGGCATCACGGTGCCCGTGCTCTTTTCTGTCACTCTCTCTGTGGTGCGCTCCCATTGGCTGAGCTTACTTTGGCCAGCCCAGTATGGCCTTTTTATACTGGGCCTCTGGCACCTGTCAGGTGCCCTTTCGTGGTGTTCCTGTACCAGTGCTACTGGGTTGCTGTGTTCCTGTGTACCGACTTGGCCCATTTGACTACTCCTTCTGGTTCCTGCTCCGTGATTCGACCCGGCCTGGCTGACGTTCCTGCTCCATGAACTGACCCGGCTTGTCTGACGTTCTTGCTCCATTATTCGACCCAGCCTGGCTGACGTTCCTGCTCCGTGACCTGACTCGGCTTGTCTGATGTTCCTGCACTGAGATACGGCCAGCGATTCTGATCCTGTTCTCCGTGTCGCTTGGGTGACATTCTTATTTCCGCATTGCTGGCCTAGCAGACTAAGTGTTGTGGCCTCCATCCCTCTGAGCTTTCCGTTAACTCTTGCAGAGCACTGTTGCCTCCGTTAACACTGAGCCTTCCGTTAACACTTGCAGAGCACTGTTGCCTCCGTTAACACTGAGCCTTCCGTTAACACTTGCAGAGCACTGTTGCCTCCGTTACACTGAGTCCTCCGTTATCTTGCAGAGCACTGTTGCCTCCATTACACTGAGCCTTCCGTTAACACTTACAGAGCACTGTTGCCTCCGTTACACTGAGCCTTCCTTTAACCCTTGCAGAGCACTGTTGCCTCCGTTTACACTGAGCCTTCCGTTAACTCTTGCAGAGCACAGCTGCCTCCGTTACTGCACCGGTCGGGTGCTATTGGCTCCAGTCTACCAGCTCTAGCAGAGTACAGTGTTTCCGTTACTGCACCTGTCGGGTGCTATTGGCTCAAGTGCATCAGCTCTCGCAGTGTACAGTGTCTCCGTTACTGCACCGGTCGGGTGCTATTGGCTCTAGTCCATCAGCTCTTGCAGTGTACAGTGTTTCCGTTACTGCACCGGTCAGGTACTCATGGCTCAAGTTTATTCTAGCTCTAGCAGAGTATTGTGGCCTCCGTTTCTGCTCAGTACAGGGTATAGTCTCAGTCCTGCTTTACAGACTAGGTGCTTCCACACCTCGCACCACAGTCTCTTGCTACCATTACCATCATACTGGGCGTTGTCAAACACACCACATCAGAGACTGATTACGATCTATGAACTTTAACCCATGTTGTGCTGAAGTTGCCTGGTTATGCCTGACCTGTGACAGTATCTAACTCTATACCATTGTATACTGGTCCTGTGTGGGCATATGTACATGATTGATAATTTCCTGTGATTCACTATATCCCGTAGCGGGTATTCATTGTGTCTTTTAATAAAACTGTGTTTTATTCTAACCTACTGTGTCTGAGTGTCGTACAAACCATTACAGAAGGTTAATAACAATCACGCCTTACCTCTTCAACAAGGCCGAAGGTTTACGCGAAAGTGACCTTACCTCAACATAGAGGCCGAAGGATTCAAGTTAGGCTCATTCGCATCATCTCGAAGATATTATCTTAGGAGATAGTCCCTAGATCTTAATACTCACTATTCATATATACAATCCTGATTCGTTTAATCAGCAATTTCTTTAATAGATATCTCCAACAGCCATGGCAACAGGATTAAAGATGTATTAGAATATGCCAAACTACGTTATTATTCAGCTATAACTGCACTACGTAGTTCAGCACGTCAGTTTAAGTATAGCACAGAATTTCACAAAAAAAAAAAAATCACTTACACATACGTGTACTGGAGCACATACTTTTGCTCTTTTTATTTAATTTAATGCCATTATTTATTTAGATTCTTCAATGGAAGGTCAAGGAGATGAAATCCCGGCTGAAGTTGTAGCCCCTGTGGCAGAAACCCCAGCATCCCCATCCAAAAGAGGTAAAACTCTTAGAGACTGGACAGTCGCACAAATAATGGAGGAATTAACTAAGAGACACATCTCTTACCCAGCATTAGCTAGAAAGGCAGAGCTTTTCCATCTACTATTTCCCAGTACTCTTACTTCAGCTTCCACTAGTTCTCGTACACCCAGGTCCCCTCGATCCCCGTCAGAGGACCAATTTTCACACGTCTCAACCCATGAGTAACTTTAGGTCCACTATGTCAGAAATGCAAACCAGGTTGGCCACCCTGAAACATTCCTCTACTAGGTCTGTTGGGTTCACCCCTATGAGTGATACGTCCTCATCCCCAGGTACCTCATTGACTCCTCCCCTCGTATTTTCCCAGCTCATATGATTCCCCAGCACATCCGGAGGGACATCCTGGAGGGGAGGGATGTCAATTTGGTATCTCTCCTGATCGCATCCCATGATTTGACCGAACAAAAGACGGTCAGCTGTGGGGACGTATCCGTCACCCTGAGATCCAAAGACCCCAGGTTGGCCAAAAAGCTGTCAGTAACTGAATTCGTTTTAGCTTTCAGGATTTTTAGAGACATTCTTTGTGCCAGTTTTCCACACCGAAGGCAAGAACTGGACCTATACTTATATCTAGTGGTAGACCTAGCCTATAATTACGGCGGGTCTACTTTCTATGACTATCATAGGTCCTATTCAGCAAAGGCTGCAGCAAGCTTGGCACAATTCACTTTCATTATGGATTGGAGCCAGTTAGATAACGAACTCTTCTGTAGGCATTTTACAGGCCTAAAGGCTCCTAAATGTCCATCATGCCAAGCTGCTTATCATTCCCCTAATTTATGCCCAATCACCCCCACAGAAGTAGTAACTATGCCTGCCCTTCAAGTATACTTAGCCCCAAGTCAAGCTTCTTCATCAGCTCAACCCAATAGACCAACCAGGGATAAGTTATGAAGGCCTAACTACTACATCTGTTCCTCCGCAATACGCAATAACTTTAATTGTATAGGTTGTTTTTATAGCAATTGCAAGATGACGCACCTATGTTCTTATTGCCATCAAGCTCATTCTAGGGCAATTTGTCCCAAGATTTATTCCTCTAATAAATGACTAAGTTCAGTGAATGTGTCTCTTTTAGAATCCTTGCTGTCTAGCCATCCAGATAAGAACATTGTTGACTTTATTGTTACTGGATTTAAAGGGATAGTAATACTTCGTTTTATCTTTATTTTATTTTGTAGGCATTAAAAAAATATGAAGAACTATATAAGTCTTATCTCCCAAACCTTTATAGTTTCAGAGATATTCACAAGCAAAGTTTCCCCCTCCCGCCCCTTTTACCTAGTGTAAGCCATCTCTTCTCAGATGTGGAATCTGGTTGTAAGACTAGACAGATAACAGAAGGGGGCACTCTTCTTGCTATTAGAACAATGAAGGCCCTGTCCCCCTTGACAAGTTTTTCAGGTTTTTCCCTGTCCCTCTCTGCAGTCTACCTGGGCACCTCCCTTCTGATCTGGCTGAACAGTGTTACATCAGTAAAAGGGGTAGGAGGGGTATACTTTCTCAATGAATTACTCTTGAACTACAACTCTGACAGAACTGAAATTACACTCTCCAAAGTCCAAATACTATGATGATTAATTAGAGCTATTTTTATTATGAAACATTACTACCCCTTTAAGGAGGGTTTTAACACAGGAATTCTGGCATGTCCTTCAGAGTCACTCAAATGCCCCAGCTTGCTTTCTGCATGAGAAGAACCTGACATTTCTGATTTAATAACTAAAGATTTTGAGAAAGGTTTTTTGTTAGGCCCCTTTCCATCACCCCCATTTCTTAAGTGGTGTATTAACCCCATAGGCCAAGCCACTAGAAAATTTTCTCTAAAGAAACGATTAATAGTAGATTTTTTGGCTCCTCACTCTAGTCTTACACCAAGCATCAACAGCCTAATGCCATTAGAATCATATGCATCACAGTATGCAAAAAATCAAGATGCTATGACATTAATAAAACAAGCAGGAAGAGGTTGTCTATTATCTAAAACCAATATATCTAACGCATTTAAATTGCTACCAGTCCACCCTTCCTTGTGGCATACACAAGGCATCAGATGGAACCAGCAATATTATTTTTATAATCGTATTACATTCGGTTCCCGAAGCAGTCCTAAACTGTTCGATGTTTTCGCCAATGCCTTATGCTGGATCTTTCTTAATCAACTTAAAGATAAAAGCATCATTCATTATTTAGATGACTTTCTGACTATCGAGCCATTCACTGAATCCCCTTCAGACCTCAAGAAATTAACCATCTCCACAAAGCAATTCTCCTTTACTTTTTTCTAGTGTATCTGTCGGCCAAGGTTTCTCAGCCATTTTTAACAACTCCTGGTTAGCAGGATCATGGCCTACAGAAGTAACTAACATACCTATCACCCCAGTGATAGCAGATCTATATCCATTTGTAGCAACAGCAGCCTCATGGGGCAAGCACTGGTCAGGTCTATACTGCCAACACTATGGCAGCTGACACAATAATCAAAGGTCGGTCTCCCTCCCCTCTAGCCATGATGTTCCTCAGGAGATTAACATGGTATTTGCTATACCACAAATTTTTTATCTATGTAGAATATTCTCAAGATCATAATTCCGCTGCTCATGCATTGTCTCACTTTAAATTTCAGGATTTCTTCAAAATCCATCGTGCAGCAGACAAGCATCCTTCACAAACTCCTCCTATGGAAGACCTAGTGATGCTTTAAAATTCTGTCAAAACATAGCAAAAGATATTATTCAGCAAGCATTGGCAGATAATACTATTCGAGCATATGCCAAGGCTTGGACATGCTTTAACTCATTTATTACTTTCACTAAGCCCAGACAACCGTTCAGCACTAAGGTCATCCTGGCATTCGCAGCTTATTGCCACTCTTCACTTAAACTCTCACCCGTCACTATTACATTGTATCTAGCAGGTCTGCAACACTACTTAGCGTCAGTTCAACCTCTCCAACCTTCTCTATTTTCAAACTTTCAAGTCAAACTGTTTTTCAAAGGATTATTCAAACTTCCTCGTTCGCCCCCACGATCAGGGCTGGATTTGTAATTAGGCAGAGTAGGCATCTGCCTACAGGCTCAACCCATAGAGGGGCACCTGTCATTCGGATCCCCTGCTTGGCTCCCACAACAACATGGTGAGGTCTCAGTCTGTGCCTTCTTCGGCTGTGAGCTCCCTTGTCAGCTCTTTAGTAATGCAGAGAGCTGGGAGATGACATAATCTCCCAGTGCTCTGCGTTACTGAAGAGAAGACCGCGCGGGAGCTCCAGCAGCTGCAGCTCTGTGTAGAAGGAGGAGGCACAAACAAACCTCTCCTCTCCAGGGTAGGAAATGGACACGGGGGCAATATGGAGATGATGGGGGCACTGTGAGGGGCAATATGGAAATGATCATGGGGGCAATGTGAAGGGCAGTATGGAGATGATGGGGGCAATGTGACGGGATATGGAGATGATGGGGGCACTGTGAGGGGCAATATGGAGATGGTCATGGGGCAATATGGAAATTATCATGGGGGCAATGTGAGGGGCAATATGGAAATGATCATGGGGGCAATGTGAAGGGATATGGAGATGATGGGGGCAATATGAAGATGATCATGAAGCAGGAGCATATTTGATTTTCTAGAATAACGCCCTTTCGGCAATCACATATCATTGATCATTCAAGCGGGAATTTGTCTGGCCTTTTTTGGCTTTCTTAGGCCAGGTGAATTTACAGCTCACTCACGTAAGACACCTTTCCTCACCAAATCCCAGCTCACTATTAATTCAGACCAATGCTCACTGTTTCTATCACATTCCAAAACAGATCAGTCTTATCCAGGTCACCACATCCCTTACTTCCCTACGCATGATAGATGGTTCCCAGTCACTACACTGCAGAAATTACAAAGCACAATGGCAGACAAACCAGATCACAGTCCACTGCATCCAATGCCAGATGGTCCTCTCACTTCCACAGTCCTTGTTAAGTATCTCTGCAAACTGTTAACCAGTCTAGGGTATGACGAGTCTAAATTTACAGGCCAATCCTTCAGGATCGCAGCCGCCTCCCCAGCTTCAAAGAATAAAGTTCCAGCTCAAATTATTCAGAAACTTGGGAGGTGGCTTTCTAACTGTTATACGAGATATATTCCTGAACCAAACCACGAAATGAACATAGCTTTATCTAGCTTGTCTAAATAATGATGATGCAATAAAGTTATTTAAGCACTATTTTGGTTCCTTTTTGTCCTCTAATCAGGCTTTCTTCAGTTACACGTCCTTTTGGGATATTAGATGCCAGGGAACCCCAAAGATATATTCACTTAGTTCACTCATTACGCTGAAAGCCCTGAGCACAAATGGAAGGCTTGCCCGAATTTGTGGGAGGGGCTGCAAGTTGTTCTAAGCAGACAGCAGCCCCTACCACAGGGTCTTGCTCAGCAGTATGCCCCCCAATCCCTTGAATCCCCATTTTTATATATTTTATCTTCTAGCAGCCCTCTAATCAGGCTTGCTTCAGTTACACATCCTTTTGGGATATTAGATCCCGGGGAACCCCAAAGATATATTCACTTAGTTCACTCATTACGCTGAAAACCCTGAACACAAATGCTTTTGTTACAGGTGGTGGGAGTCAAAAGCCCATGATACTGAAGATTCTTGGCTCCTGATTGCTATAGAGGTACGTATCTCCAGATTTACTGAAGGCTTAAGTTTTGGTTGGGCAAAAGAGCTCCTCCTTATAGACTGTTTACCCACTGACCAGGGCAGTGGTGGTATATGGGTGTGTTAACTTATGGGTGGCAATCCATGCCGAAGAAGTCAGAGTAAAATGGTTTAAAATGTTGATCCTATAATGTTATGGGTTTGCTCTCCTGCTTTGTGATGTTATATATAGATGTAACCATTTTTAAACTGCTGCCTATTTTGATACCACAACAAGTGGTCACGTGTTTATATATTCACGTCTACTCTCCATCAAACTCTATAGAGTAAACCTGACATGCAAATTTTTTATTGTGTGTGCATGTCAGAAGTGCACAGGTAAGGGATCCAAACTAAATCCTCTCTCTGACATTCTGGGCACATACTACTTCAACAAGAGAGAGAGGAAGGCTTTATTGTTTATCCAGGTTATCAGTAACTTGGTTCGCACACCAGGGACACATTCCTCAGTAACGCTGACAGACAAACCCCTGACTCCCTGTCATAAATACCTTTGTCTCCTGACTCACTCACTCCCCTCCTACTACTAAAAACCAGGTTGCAGAATCTACATCCTCCAAGTGTGTGAAAGGTCTAATGCCAGACATTCCTGGTATCCAGGGGGATGGGGCTGACAGCCAAGATAGGGGGTTAAGGTGTATTTATTAAAGGAGGACTAACATCTCTTGGTAATATGCCCTGTATGGACAGAAACTCTGAATAGCTCAAATGAATTATGTCCTTGTGCCTTTGTTGAAGAGAGAACATCTTTAAAAGGACACTGCCACCTAAAACAACTAAGCTTTCAAAGACACCTCTGTGTTATATTAACCTTTTTAATTAGAAGATCTAAGCTGTTTTCTAAATAAAATGCTATTACAACATATAGGTGATTTTGACCATTTTTGTTAGGCGATATGGGCTCTTTAATCAGTCCTGGATGTCAAGTCTGTTGAGACTGTTACTGGCAGTTTTTTGAGAATGAATAAAACAGGTTGCATGAGTCTGTTTAACCTATTAAGGAACAGAGAGGTGCACAATGCATTGTAAAGCAATGTCTGTGTTGCACACACCTATAGTCGATACAGGGTTAATATTACCATGAGCAGTGTTAGTGGTCCTGCTAGACACTGTCATGTCCATCTTCGTGGACGTGACATCCAGGATTGCTTATAGATGTTTTCACTTGAACAAAGGTGAAATTCAAATGGTTCATTAGGATTTCTACAAATACTAAACTAATTGGGAGGCTATTTTTAGAATGTGCTATTTCTACTTTAAGCAGGTCAGTGTGAGGCATGCTTCTGTCTAAAATGGGTGACATGATAATACAGATAGGCTTCTGAGAGTGGGCTGGCTGTAAAGTTGGGTGTAAATGTTTGTGTGGGGATTTCATAGCAGGAATGCATGATTGTGCCAAGGAAGGGAGGTGACAGCTATGGGCTCCACAGGCAGTCCTATTGTTTAACACACTGCAATATGCAACACTGCTCCATTGTATAGATGCAATATCATATTTGTTATATGTACAGAACAGTGAACAGTCTGTGTGCAACTGCTGCACCATCTCACAGAGGAGGCACTATATAACACTGATGAGAGGACATCAAAGTGCTGTCACTCAGGCTGATGTGCTAAGACAAGCCGTGCAATTCTGCACCATAGGGAACAAACACAAATTTACCAAAGTCCTATTGATTTAACGCATTGATTGCCAGAGCGATATGCAACATGTTGCTCTTCAATGCTTTGTGTAGCTCTCTGGCACTAATAAGGTTAAATGGCGATTTTAACACCATGAATAATAATAGAGAGGTCTCCAACAAAGTGTGGAGCAATGTATTGGATAATGTTAGCATTTAAGGAGTTAAAAAAATCAATGGGAGCTGTATTTATTTGTTCCCTGTGGTGTATATAATTTATCCCAGAACTGTACCACTTTCTTAATACATCAGCCTCACTATGATGCCTTCTTTAAGACACACCACAATGCTTAGGATGATTAACTAAAAAAATGTGAAGTTCTGGAGCAAATCAACTGCAACGTATGGGACAATGAGGGGTGGGGTATAAAAAAGCAGTCATAAAGAAAGTGCCTTAAGCATTGTTTTGAACCAGTGTAAGGAGATATATAGAAGTTCAGCAATAGTCATTTCAACTTTTTTTTAACCCCTTAAATTCTAGATATGATCAGTTTTGTGACATCAGTGATGTACTGAAGAGGTCATTAGACGTCATATAAATATGTTATCCTACTAGACTTTCCCACATGGGAGAATCCCTTATCCCAGGTCGGTTGTCTCCAGGAGAGCATATTTAATCGTAAACTTCACTCAACTATTTTCAGTCCCGTATAGGTAAAAAGAGGCCCCTTTTTTCTCTAAAATGGAGTCATTGTTATAACATGAGATCATTACATACATCTTAAAAACAGAGTTTCAGAGAATTTGGTTTAAAAGAAACATTAACCATTTCCTCCCCATCATGGCAATGTCTCTGACATTCACTAAGCTAAAGTGCAATCCTGCAGCAAACCAACTACATCAGAGGTAAAATAAAAATTGCAAGTGATTTAAATGGGGTATTTAACACACTGAATGCCAGATAGATTTCCAGTGAGATGTGAAACAATCAGCTGGAAACATCTCTTGCATTCAAATGGTTAAATTCACCATTTTTATTTGTCCCCATGGTACAGTAAATATGCTCCAAAGTTGAACTTCTTTTTCTTAGTGAATAAGGCCCACTCTATACACCAGGCAGTGTCTGGTACTGACATCAACAATACACAAGCACTGCCGCCACACACATATCCCTGGGTCCCAAAGTCCTCAATATTGGCATTATAATGGCAAAAAGTTAACCATTTGATTGGCAAAAAGGCATAAAAAAAAACTCAGACCCAAATTACTTGTGATAATGTTGAAAGCAGTGTTCCTGATCTACTAAGAAATGGAGACAACGAGATGTGTGTAACCCCTTAAGAACCAGAGGGGTTAAAATGCAAACATTTATATGCAGCTTTTTTTTTTTTTTTTTTTAAACCTTTTGAGTGCCAGGGATTGTTACAATCCATCAGACATGCTCCTAGTGCACAAAGAGTTAAAGGTTAAAGTCTGCAATATGTTGACTTTTTGGTTCTATAAACTAAAAGAAGATATATATAATATATGTAAACACCGTGTTACAGTGAAGGCACTCATGTTGCTCAAAACAGATCCAAATAGGGACTGAATTGTTTCCACTTTTCTCACTTTAGGAAGTTCCCATAGTGCTGTTCTTTTAATATTGTGTGTATGTAGAGGTAGGCTTTGTTTGTCTCCTATGTACATCTATTTAATACTCTTGATAACAAGAAACAATAGACTGGAGGCCAACTATTAAAACAAATGTTAATACAGTAATAAAGGAACACAGACAGGCACTCATCATTTTAGGTGAAGAAAAAAAAAAAGTGTTGTATTTGTATTGTCAACACTATAGGCAACTTTTCAGTTCTTACAGAAGACTTTCTCTATACACACAGTGATTTTTGTGTAATTATTGATAAATCCTTAGTCCATGTGGGGCTAAGGAAGCAGGAGGGCAGGGCACTTGCATAAAAAAGAGCTCTCTGGAGGCTCACTTTACCCTGAAGTCAAGGAGAAGGATGTGCTGATATTCTGCATGATTGGGAACATGCAGATAACTGTCCTTTTTGTCTAAGGAAGCTAAAAACTGCTCTGGATACATAACAGCAATGATGGCACACAAGGACTCCGGTAACTGAGATGGTTTAAATCCAGGGCAGCAGACACAATATATTTTGGTTGGACTATAAACGCATGAATCTTTCATGAACAAAAACAGGTAGCAGGACCTACAGGTCCACCAGAGTACACAACACTGCCCTAATAATACCTTCAACGGGTGACCCAGGGTCTTCCTCAAATGAATCCCCTGGAGTAAATAAGGAATCAATATAATCTCTTTCTTCAACTGAAGACATCACCCTCTTCCAAGGGAAAACCCTCCCTTAACAAAATGACTAAATGGTCTTTTGGGGAAAATTAGGCGGTCCTGGTTCCAGGGCTAAAGGATCCCCTTAATAGAGGAAGGACTAATATTCGTAGTAGAAATAAGGGCTTTAACCCATGCAGGGTCCTGTTTGGAAGTGGTTCCTGGAAGTTGCTATGTAGGGGACACAGAACATGACAAACATAATGTATCAATAATGTTCCTAGCAGAGGGGTCGCCTCTGCTACCAGGCCTGTCACTCCAGGGGGCCCGGCTGCCCAGTCAACCCCTGCCCGCACCACGGCAGGCATCCTTCCACCCTCTGTCTTTGCCTCTGTTACTCACGCATGCGCAGCCAAGGAACTCAATGAAGCGAGTCATTTTTGCACCAGGGCCCGGTGGTGTCTAGTTACACCTCTGCTCCCTAGGAAGACCAGTCTGACATGAAGAGCAAAGGGTTAAAGAAGATACTGCTGAAGCCTAGGTGGTGTTACACTTGCCCATGTCTCCATTATGCTCAGCCAGGAGACCCCCAAAGAGAGAATACAGGACATAAAATAAGGCAAAATACTTTTCTGTCTGTTATGGGTTAAAAAGGATTCCAGAAGGGAGATTCAGTCTCTATCAGCACAGTCCTTTAGATCAGTGCTTCCTGTATGGCTTAATGATACAGAGAGCTCAGATAAGACATCATATCAAGATATCCTTTCTATTTCATATCACTCACACATGCTTAGCTAATCCGTTTTATTACCAGCATTCTTGAAATTCACTGTGCTAAATTATTTCTCATTAATAGTATTCTAAGATTTTATCTTATATAGCACAGATATTGCACATAGAACTCTTCCTAAATTTTCAGACCTCAGCCGCACACTTAATTTGAAAGTCATAAGCTTGCTTTAGAACCCTCTCACTGTCGCTTGGTAGTGCAGTGGTGCACATCATCACAGCCTTCCCCTCCCTCAAGTTATCCCCATGTCTATTGATGCTCCTTCTATCAACTGTACATGAAGCCAAGTTCATCTAAGATCAGGTCTTTCTATTAAATCTTCTTGGTGGTTTCATTTAAAATACATATAATTAAGTCTTGCTGTGGGGTTTCAGTGGATGTGTGTCCCTTTAAAGGAAAAGCCACCTTATAAGCTTACATTCTGTGTTGTATGTGTGAAGGGTTGTATAGTGTTAGCCGTGGATAAAGCAGGAGACAAGTAAAGTGATAACTTTATTGGATATTTGAATAGTTTTAGGGTGCAGCATCACTTTACAATTGTAACACTGGAAGCTACGCTAGCAATAGCAGGTTTATGGTCTCAGTTTACTAAGCCACAAAAATGGCATTCCGGCTCGCTTCCTGTCTCTACTTGCAGAAAACTTTTCATAGAAATTTCTGGGAACCACATGTAAAAAAAATGTGTTGGAAAGTTGGTTTAAATTAGACAGTATATGCATGTAACAACTAGCTTATTGTTTGCACATCTAGCAATGAAACAAGGACTTTTTTTTAGCCTATATCCTAGAATGATATACAGTAATGTTCAAAAGTTTTAGGCAGGTGTGAAAAAATGCTTTAAGGTGGAACTACCACCCTTAAAAACCATTGTCCCAAATAATTCCCCATCTGGCGACTAGCTGCTCAGTAGCACTAGTCACCAGAATTAGTATCGCGTTCATGAGAATGAGCTACTACTCCCGGACTGATGGACAGGAAGGAACGCAGACATCTACCCATAGTGACGTCTTTGCGACCGCAATGTCAGTCCCTTCGGGAGCCGAACTGCTCCTAGCAACACCTCCTAGAGCCGGCTGGGACTGACAGCACAGGCGCGCAGACATCACTATGGAAAGATGTCTGTGCTCCTTCCTGCCTGTCAGTCCCAGAGTAGTGGCTCACTCTCATGAACGCGGTAATAATTCTGGCGACTAGCGCTACTGAGCAGCTAGTCACCAGATGGGGAATAATTTGGGACAATGTTTTTTAAGGGTGGTAGCTCCACTTTAAAGTAAGAATGCTTTCAGAGAAAGCCATAGTAATAGTTTATATTTATAAATTAACAAAATGATAGTGAGTGAACAGAAGAAAAATCTAAATCAAATCAATATTTGATGTGACCACCCTTTTCCTTCAAAACTGCATCAATTCTTCTAGGTAGACTTGCACAAAGTCAGTGATTCTTACTTTACAGAATTTTTTCACACCTGCCTAAAACTTTTGCACATTACTGTATATATACACACACACACACATAGAGAGAGACAGAGATGGAAGCACTCTCACTTACATAAGACAATTGCTGTTCTAAAAAGGCAGAATACAACAAAAATACTCGAAGCAAGAACGCACACTCAGGACTTCAATCTGGTGATAAAATAAATCCAAATTATTTAATGATCAACTTTTCGGCTGCGCTCAAGCAGCCTTTCTCACACACACACACACACACACACACACACACATATATATATATATATATATATATATATATATATACTATAAAGTAGAGGCTGGTCATGTGACCAGCAATTTGCAGACATGCCACACACACACCCCTGGGTAGTCACGAGGAGGAGATAGCACGCCTCCACCATTCACATCACTCCAAGATAACTTTGGCCCCATGCGCACTGCTGTGAAAATCTCTGCAGTGAGTCACACGCAGCTTTCAAATAACCTCTCTGTGGAGCGGAGGCCACCTCCACTATGACCGTCTCTTACTCTGCTGCTGCTTTAGCACTCGCTACCCCAACATGTCGTGCACAAACATAACTGACGACTGGAACAAACATTTTGTACATCCAGAGGGGTCTCCAGCACATTGCTAAACAATGCATTTGATAACCCTCTGGCACTCAAAGGGCTAAATGCCACTTGAACACATGGCTGTGAGTTTGGCGTGACCCTGCAACTGGCTGTACTCATTATACCTAAGTGGAAGGGTAAGGAGCTGGCAGATACACTCTGTCCTTAATGTGCAGCTTGGTGTGATGAAGTGCTGTATGTTTTCTGCTGCTTCCCCACCTTGCAGAACGGGATCACTGGAGTCCCTGCTCAAATGGAGGCAATGTATCGGCGGCATTGTGGGACTTAAGTGCAGGCATCCTTTTGCTCACATGTCTTGCTGTGCTGTGGACAATAAGCATAGGCCCATGCTGCAATTTGTGTGCAGTGTGATACCAGTGTTGTGGGAAGATAAGGGGATGGAGGAGTATCACACAGGGCTCCGAGGAGGATACCCCGTGGGCCCTTCTGGACACTTCCAATCGGATGGGGGCTTACAGCATAAGGGGGAGACTGGCCAGTCTGGTTTTGGTAGTGACTGGGGAGACAGTAAAGGATGGGAGGTCTAACGGTTATATATAGAGATATTTACCCTGTTTATACAGATCTCCTGTGTCTCAGTGTATCAGTATTTGTAGATATATAGTGCAATATATAGAGATATTTACCAAATTTATACAGATCTCCTGGGTTTCAGTGGATCAGTACACACAGTATATATACATATATAATACAATATGTTAGGTATTTACCCGGTTTATACAGATCTCCTGGGTCTCAGTGTATCAGAACACACAATACAGATATAGATATAACACAATACAGATATATATAATACACAGATATACATACCTGGGAACTTTTTCTTCTGGTATCCCTGGAGGGGGAGGCCGGTGGTGCCATTGAGGAAGACAAATGAAGCAATTTGCTTTGCAATACGTTGCGTACCACTCTGGCACTCAAAGGGTTAAAAATATAGGCAATAGGCTAGGGATGGAGGAGAAGTGGGCAGGGAGTGGGTGGAACTGACAGGGAAAGAGCACCAATGGGCAGAGTTTCTTAAGAGACTGCCCACACCCCAGAGAATTAGACTCTGATGCAAAGTCAAAACTGGAGACTCTGGGGCAAGTCTGGAGGATTCCTATATATATATATATATATATATATATATATATATATATATATAAATACACACTAGCAAAAGGGGCACGCATTGCCTGTGGGGATTAAGTGAGTTCAGTGTTTCAGGGGTATTGAACACATTGACAATAATTTATGTACATTTGCAGCACTGAAAGGGTTAAATTTTTGACACGCAGCCATGCAGTGGAATGTGTTGCATACCTCTTTCACACTGAAGGAAACAAACACATTGTACTTTTTTTTTCTGTGCCAGACAGGTATCCAGCACATTCCACTGCATACATACCTCTTTGCCTGTGAAACGCTGAAACACTGCCTCAAACTTACCCAGATCATTGATAATCAATGCGTTCAATACCCCTCAAGCACTCAAATGACTTAATCTCCACAGGCCGTGCCCCTTTTGCTAGTGTGTGTGTGTGTATATATATATATATATATATATATATATATATATATATATATATATACACACACACACACACTTTTTTTTTTGGTAGAGGGTCACAAGTAAAATGGGTGAGAGCTCAAGGGACCCTCCATGTATCTGACATAGTAAGCAGTGTGAGATATTACTGTTTCAAGTGGTAAAATGTAATGAAAACGTAACATAGTGAAACAGGCACACTCCTACATAAATGATGGCATACATTACTTTTTCAGGACCAAGTGTCCAAAACAAAAGTGGAGCAGTCTTGGGGCAACCCAACTGAACTACAGAGAGTAAATACCAATCACCCTAAGGCATAGATAATTAAATAGTAAATTTAATCCCTTCTGCTAGAGAGACCTTAAATATTGCTTCTTCCATTTTGCATGCTTAGTATTATTATTTATGCGGTTAAAATCCAAATTTAAATCAATTCCATTTGTACTGGTCCCTTATGATACACTTTGTTTTCCCTGGGATTAATCAACTTTGGACTTTGTGCATATGGCCCTTAAACAGAAAGGAAAAGTGCACATTCATTTAATTTGTGCAGCTGCACATATATATTGCGTCCCACTGGAGAAATGATATGATCTCTTGGGACAGTGTCAATGATTAACTAAAGATGCATAAATGAGCAATTAGCTTCGTTAGCACAAAGCTTGCATGAAAAATTCAATAGAACTTGGGATACATAGCTAGCCTGCCAATACAGGAGGAAGGCCATTTCAAGGGCAGTATCACATATGTGTTCGTACTGGGTGCCATACAGAGGGGGCACCAGCACCCCAAACAATGAAAACAAAAACAAAACTATTAACATAATTCATGCTAATGTGTTATTTTAAACTTTAGTTTTATGAGCCCACATATCTCTGTTAGCCTCCCGTCACTCCTTGCATCCCAATCATCAGCCAAGAGTGTTTGACAGAAGAGGTGAACATAATAATATGCACAGAAGAATCTATAAACTTTATTATAATACTCTTGTACTTCAACTACATACAAATATATAGCTGGCAAAATGCAACTTGCCTTCTCAAAACTAATCATAATTGTTGGTATCTATCGACCACCTTGTACTCCAAAACAATTCCTCTCCAAATTAGTCCAGCTCCTCAGTGAGATAGCCCCACAAAAGTGACGTATTGTTATTTGGAGACTTTAATGTGTATTGGCTGGACCCCAATAATGACAGTTTCTGTTAATTGTTTAAGTTGTTGAATTAATCTCCTCTCCTACTTCCATGAATCAAAAACATCCAACAGTCTGCTGGACTGGATACTTTCATCCTGCTCAAGTAGAATCCAACATTCAGGCAACTAGAAAATGGATTTAGTTATCACTCCATAGTGTACTGTGTTCAGAAAATAAAGACAAATTGTGTCCCAGAGTAATAGTTATTAGATCTTTTAAGAAATTCAATCTCCAATCTTTCCTAAATGATCTAAGCAAGTGCCTATGGTATTGAAAAAATATACCTAACCTAGACTCTGCAATTTACTAGCTTAACTCAGAGCTTTTGCAGGTCTGTAATACCCATGCCCTGCTATGGAAGGGCAGAATAAGGGTGGCCATCTACCCTGAATTATTCTGTTTAAGAAGTGCCTTATATGTAAAATTTAAACAAACTGGCTGTGCTTATGATCACACTGTCAAAAGACAATAGTGAAATACCTGTGTAACTCAAGCAAAACTGGTCAGTTCTCAGTATTTTACAGGTAACTTGAACAGCAACATATCTAAATTGGCCAACTTCTACAAAATTGTTAAAAAGACCTACAACCCCATAACAATTCTTACCTCATAACAACAAACATAGACATTGAAGCACTACAGTATCCCCTATCAAAGGCTAATGCATTCAACAACTATCTGACTGGATGAGCCACCTGCCTGATCACACAGTATAACATTAATTATGAGGAACAAATGTGCATTGAACAGTCTTCATCTGGTCCAATAGTACTGCTGGATTCAAATTCACACCAATACCAGATAGTGAACTAGAAATAGCAAATATAATCAAGTGGCTCTAGCCCACTGTTCTAGACCATTCTTATTTTGTTAGTTTTATAATTGGAAGTATGGGTAATGATGACACAGAGCTTACAACTGAAATTGTGCTACATAGTGATACTTCAGAGCTAACAACTGAAACTGAATTATGGTAGTGATACTACATAGCTTACATTTGAAATTGAGCTATACTAGTGAAATTGCAGAGTTACAATGCAAACAGAACATCACTATTGAAATTAAGCTACATCACTTATATCAAAGAGCTTGCAATTGAAAGCTTACAATTTTAAATGGAGCTACAATACTAGGGATACATACCATAAAATTGAACTATACTAAGAGTGTAGCTCCATTTCAGTTGCAAGTCCACTGTTGTCACTATTGTAGCTCTATTTCAATTGAAAGCTCTTCCTATTAGTTGTCACAAAACCCATACATACACTTTCTAGCCCCCAGCCTTTTTCCTCAGCCCAAAGATAATCACAAATCCCCAAATACAAACCCACCCAGCCTGATTCCCCTGCCCACTGGTAGTTGCAGTTCCCTACAAACACTGTCTGACCCCCCAAGCTTTGTTCCTCTGCCCTCTGGTAATGTGATCTCCCCCCAGCCCGGTTCCACTGCTCCCTGGTAGTCACAGGTCCACATGTACAATGTCTAATTCCCCAGCCTTATTCCTCTGCCCAAAGATAGTCACAAATCCCCACATACACTGACTCACCCAACCTGGATCAAATGCCCTCTGGTAGTTGTAGATCAACACAAACAATGTCTGACCCCCAGCTTTGTTCCACTGCCCTCTGGTAATCTTTTCTCTCCCCCACAGTCTGGTTCCACTGCACACAGGGCATCTCAGATTCAACATACACTGTCTGACACCTTAACTTTGTTGCTCTGCACACTGGTAGTCACAGATCCCAACATACACTGAGCCCCCTGACATTGTTCTTCTGCCCACTGGTAGTCACAGATCCCCACATACAATGACCCCCCCCCCCCCGACATTGTTCTTCTACCCACTGGTAGTCACAGATCCCACATGTACTTATTGCCCTTCCACCTGATACAACTGCCCTCTAGTAGTGACAGATCCCCACATGCCCTGTCTGCCCCCCCCACACACCTTGGTGATCCTTTCAGCTGCATAGTGTATCAGTACCACTAACTCCCTCCTTAAAGGGATAGTAATACTTTGTTTTATCTTTATTTTATTTTGTAGGCATTAAAAAAACATGAAGAACGATATAAGTCTTATCTCTCAAACCTTTATGGTTTAAGAGATATTCACAAGCAAAGTATCCCCCCCCTCTTCAGCCAGATCAGAAGGGAGATGTCCAGGTAGACTGCAGAGAGGGACAATCTTCAATTAAGATAAGGTAAAAAGCTGAAAAACTTGTCAAGGTGGGAAGGGCTTTCATTGTTTTCATACAAAGAAAATTGTCCCCTTCTGTTATCTGTCCTGTCATACAACCAGACTCACATCTGAGAAGAGATGGCTTACACTAGGTAAAAGGGGCGGGAGGGGAACTTTGCTTGTGAATATCTCTTAAACCATAAAGGTTTGAGAGATAAGACTTATATCGCTCTTCATGTTTTTTTAATGCCTACAAAATAAAATAAAGATAAAACGAAGTATTACTATCCCTTTAACTGCACTTCTGGATTTCAACCTCAAATTACCTGGTAAAGATGGAGTCATATTGCCTAGACACAGCCCTGTACAGTGGACACCTCTGTACAGGACAACAATGGATCTGATGTCTTATATATAAAAACGATTTAGATAAATATCCCTCTCACCCCTTATCTTTTTTCAGCAAAATAGCTTTTCTTTTGCTGTAAAACTCATGTTTTGTAATAAATATTTAGGGTTTTATGCAGAAATCAAAATTCTAGAGCAAACTAACTACACTTCAGGGGGAAATAATTCCATTGATTAGAACAGTTTTACCCCCCTTGAATGTTAGAAATGGCCCACTCTAGCATTCAAAGGATTAAAAGCTCCATTTAATTAACCCCTAAGGACCAGCGCGCATGTGTGGCCAGCACTTAAGGACCATGGAGTTTTTTTTTTTTTTTTTCTTGGCGCAATCGTGTTCAGGGTTCCCCGAACGGCATGCAGCTGCGAGGGGAGCCCTGAAATCCATGATGTGCCAGGACCGTCATGGGTCCTTATGGCAAGTTCACCCATGATGGTCCTGGCATGTCATGGGTCCTTAAGGAGTTAATGAGAATTTGGGGAATTTATATTTTCCCAGTATGGTGCAGTTGGTATCCAGAAATGCTGATCTTTTGTTTTCTGCCTTAGGCCTTATTCACCAAGCTAAAGGTGTGCCATTCTGCAACAACACATTTCTTAACTGTTCAGCAGCACACCATAGGCTGGTAATAAAAAAAACAGCAAATTGTTTGTTCAAGTGAGACTTTTAGCCTATTGAATGTTAGAGAAGTTACAATGCTTATTTAAAAATAAGCCTCTACAGTGTTTACATTTGGGAGATATGTTCTTGAGGTGCTTGAAGAAAGGGTACCAAAACAGGAAATGGACATTTTGAAAAATGCTCAAGCACCAGGAGCAGAATGATAGATAAGACTGATTGTGTAGGTTTATGGATGCTATCAGTGGTCCAGACAGGAAGAGCATGGTATTATACAAATACAGTAGAAGTGTTTATATCATAAGAAGTAAAAGGTCATTTTCATTTGACCTTATGTTGGATAATGTTGACAGAGAGAATCTTCCAGGGCTTAACTAGATGAGCTATTTATTACCTAGTAGGTACAGCTACAAGTACATTTTGATCTCGGTGCAATGCCTTTAAAATACACTTTGTATTTCACTTGTTTCAATTCTCTATCAAGACTGTGCGTTATCAGGAGTGGGGCCCTACACACAATTTTTACATGTCTGTATATGTATGTTACTTTGAAATAATTGCTCCCTAATTTTTAGCACTGGCTGACACTCTGACACTTTTTAACTGGCTGATAAAAATTATGGAAAAAAATACCAGCTAAAATATTGATCATCTGATTAATGGCAAACTAACAATAACCCACCCTCACTTACATTACTATGGCCAGAAAATCCTAATGTCCGCTATTCATTTTTTCTTTGTTAAACAGCTGAGAGTTGCTAGCAGGACCAAAGGATCACAGTAATGCTCTCTTCACATGATAAATGTAAACCTTTAATGACCAGAGGATTGTGAACGCATTACAATGTTTTACACAACCCACTGGACCTTAAAGGGTTACATAGGCACGTGCACACTGCCTGCTTCAGTTTGAAAAAACACTGCCATAAACTGTCTTGACATGACATCCAGGGAGGAGGTGCACTAAGGGGTGATGCTATGGCGAAGTGTGTCTGGCTACTACATGTGATGATAACTTTGCCGTGGAGAATAGGACACACTCTGCCATATGCACTAATAATTTGCTATGCAAGAGGAGGAGAGATACTTTAATAATAAGTATGTGTGTTGGAGTAATGCTAATGGCATGTTAGAGAGAGTGAGTGGAGGAACTAAGGAATGCCCTCAAGCTTCATCACCACAAACACCACCATCGTTTGCTTAACCATTTGAGTTCCAGAGAGATGTGCAGTACACATTCCTGTGGCACTGAAAAGGCTAGAACATTAAGAATGCATTGCCGACTTCATAGTTGATAAAGAAACTGAGAGACCCAACAGGGACAATGTTGCATATAACAGCTTCTCTGTCCGTTCTATACCTACATAAAACAGCTGATCAGCTGTTTCTAGTCCTCAGTGGACTATGCTCTGAACAGATGATTCTTGTAAACAGATGACTCCCAACTCATTGGGTGGTATTCCATAATACAAGAAAGAAACCGTTCAATCTGCCTTCTCTTTCAGAACTCTGAAAACATGGAATAAACTACCTGGTGATAGTAACATCAGAGCTATTCCCAGGCCAAAATCCCTAAAAATAACAGTTTCTTTGAATTTAAAAAAAAAATGTAATTGTATATAAAATTGAATGTAATATTTTTATTTATTCATAATTTATATATGGACATATATATTCCTCTGTTTGTGTAAATATGTAACTTTGTATATTATTGCTAAAAAAACACTTTCAAACTAAAATAAGAAAACATAAATTAAATTGAAATTGGAATGGTGTTATGTGTGTGTTGGTGTCTAAACATTATAAACACTCACTGTGAATGGATGTTGGCTGAGTAGATTTAGATGCATAGGAGGATAATAAAAAATCAAGTCCAGGGGACGCCTAACCTCCCCCAAAAGAAACAACCAAACCAGTAGATTATAGTGGTAGTAGTTCCCAAATATAAAAATAATATTATATGCCTCCCTACTACTGTGTTTAGAGGAATGGTTTACGTTATTGATCTAATTAGATTTAGGGTTTTGATAAGAGATTGGGCTTAGTTTGGGATATGATTTACGTTAGGGATAGTATTAGGATTATTGAGGCTGATGTACTAAGAAGAACTGGATTAATTAAGTAAACCAGCTGTACCAACCCCTTTGATGCTAAGTAATGCATTGGAGTCCTCTCTACTAGTAAATTGGTTAAAATCATTTTGTACATTTCTATTTGATACCTATGATGCAGTTGGTTTTCTCAGTGCTTCAGCATTTCTTAGAACATCAGCCTCACTAACTATAACCGTCCCAAATGTATACAGAGTGATCAGTGTAGTACTAATACAATGAAACTGGACACATGCATGCACTTGTGCAATATGTAGTAAATTGGAGATCCCAATCCATGTATTCACTAAGCATAGTGTACATCATACATGGGAACATTTAAAATGAGCTGACCATGAAATCTTAGAAATATTAATTCTTAAAGTTCCTTATAATGTAGATTTTGATGATATTCCCCTGCTTGCTTTAACTGATTCAGTCAGGCTACAAGGAACCCTTAACATGCTTCAACGAAGGGAGAGGGAGAGAGAACACATAAACCAAATCATCATCATCATCACCACCACCAATAAAACAGCAAGCAGAATTTTTCCCACTGCCTTCCTGATATAAATGAACCAGTTTGGGGACTAAATAGACAGTATATTGGCACAGATCATACAGTAGCTAACACTGCACTTGCTCACCCTGAAATTTTGTCCCTTCATCCTGAGACCCTGAAATATGGGTCAAAACCCTGAGCCTCGGTGTCAGACCCTGAGAGTTCCCAGGTATGCGTGTAAATATTCAATGAAGAGAGTCTGCAGTTCCTTTGTAACAAAATACAGATATTTATATATCCCCCCAGGATGAGGTTAGCATTAGGGCCTTCAGTTCCTGAGAGAACAGGCATCTGAGCTGCTCAATAGAGGTTCTTAACTGAAAATAAACACAAGGTATACATTTTCTTTGTTTAGTATAAATACATAATGCTTATTTGTTTGCTTGTTGGAAAGCAGAAAGTCACCTAGCTACAGATACTTATTGATATTTATTTAGTTACTGCTCAGAAAGGTTTTGTTTCTTCATTGCTATATGGTTTGGTTGTTTACTTTCACAACATATGCAAATAAACAGATAACAGCCTTCCAAATCTGAAAAATCGAGTTAGCCCATTGAGTGCCAGAGAGAAATCCAATGTATTGCATTGCAGGGTGTTGGATACCTCTCAGGTACTCAGAGGGTTGATAGAAACATATGTCAGATAAGTAAGAACCATTCTGCCCAATATCATTCTTTACCCTCAAACACGGTGTAGCTACAAACAAACCCAAAACAAAAGTTGTTCTTCCTGAAAGGGAACTTGGGCCTAATCAGAAAGTTAAAGAGATGTAATTCTCAGATAAACCTACTGCACACGGGGGACAAATAAACATTCCCCATATTCCCATTGATGTAAATGGGATTTTAACCCATTGAATGCTAGAGAGGTCTCCAAGGAATTTTAAAACATTGCAATGCAGAGCTCTCTAATTTTTAGTGGGTTAAAAGGCCCATTTCATTCAAAAAGAATTTCTGTTTCTCCCCTATAGTACAGTTGATTTGCCCCAGTATTGGTCCATTTGGGCTTTCTTAATTAGGTTCTTGGTTTTGTTTATGGTGGGCTGGGGCAAGGCTGTTCACTGGGGAAGATAATATGTTTGGGTAAGTGGCGTTAAGGGGTATACAAAAGATATGTGCGTCTATTGACAATTAACTAACTTTATGTTTTGGTTCTCTTTAGCAGTACGGACATTCATCATACGGCACTCCTATGTGCATGGGGCAGAAAGGCACACAGAGGAGGGGAAAGATGGTCGACAGCTAGGAATCCCACAGGAAAGCATGATGGTCTACTGGCTGGGTAAAAGAGGCCTAAAATGGGGGCAGGAATGGGATCTGTGGCTGAAAGCTTTGGCAAGGTGGGTCCGTCCCCACCTAGTGGTCATTCATGCCAGAGGGAATGACTTAGTGGAGTTGAAGGTGAAGGGCCTGATCCAAATGGTAAGGGACACATGTCAGCGGATTCTAAGCGCCTGTCCTGGGGTTAGGCTCATCTCATCAGAGATGATTCCCAGGCTGTGGAGGCGGGGGCGACTTTGCTCTCCTCCATTGACAGAACTTGGCAAAAGATGAATCTGTCTATGGACAGATGTATGCCTTCCTGGACATCCAGCATAATAAGATTTCTGTCACAGTAGAGGACCTGTACCAGAAAGATGATATGCACATGAGTAGGATAGGGTTAGACTTATTTAATGGCACACTAGGCACAACTCTATGGGATAGTGTGGGGTCACAGCAAAATGGGTGGGCCATAGAGGGTTCAATGTAGAGGTCCTTCTTTAGGTGGCAGCATGCGGATTAGCCTCATAAAGTACAATTTCCAGAGGGCCTGGCCGACTGGGGGACAGGTTCTACCCATTGAAGGTTATGGTTGTCCTTGGGGGCTGGCTGCATGGTGGCTTCCAACTACAGGGTGGGGTAACACCAAGAGGCACTGATGTGAGTGGTGGGCTTGTGGAGGTGCTTGTGTGGACCAGCAATCACAAACCCTCATGGTTGGATATGGAGTGGTGCCATTATGGAGGTCCAGGGATGGCCATGAGTGCCTGAGAATCCCCTGTATACCTCCCAGATGGCAGTCGGATGGCTGGGCATGGGGGACTAGGCTTCTGGGAAACTGGACATAGGTCCAAGCTGGTTCCTGCCCTGGGGGTCCAGCATTAGAGGGGGAAGGTCCTCCAAGGTTAAACAGGTTAACCTAAACTTAATAAAGCTGTGACCTCTTTATTTTCACCATAATCCTGTTGTCAGTGTGTTTATTTGTTGTTGTTGCAGTTATTTGGGGGGGGGGGTTACTGTGGGGATTTGTTTGGTATGGTGTGTGTGTATACACTGCATGTCTGTCAGTGTGTGCAAGAGAGAGGTTGAGGGAGGTAGAGACAGAAGAAAGCTGCATTGTCCCATTCTGTGAGTGTGCGTGTTTGTGTATGTATTTGCAAAACAGAGAGAAAAAGAGAGAAGCAGAATGTGTGCCAGTGTGTGTGTGTTTGTGTATCAGAGAGAGAGAGAGAGAGAGAGAGAGAGAGAGAAAAAAAAAACTACATGCGTGTGAGTGTTTATACGTACGCGTCTTCGTATTTATACAGAAATGAGGGGGAAAGATAAGCTGCATGTGTACTAGTGTGTGTCTTTGTGCGTCAGATTTGACTCCAGGGCCTAGTATGTACTACTTATGCCCTTGGATCATAATATCTCCTCCATCATGTTCTTGACTTAAATAGGAAAGGACATAATTTAAAACAGACTACAAAAAATTCAGGTGAATAAAGCACATAGACCCGACACCATACACTCAGGGTTATAGAGCTTACTTCAGGTTATCAGGCATGCTATTGTAATTGTAAGAAAATAGAGGTAGTGCCATTATTCAAAATGGAACCAAGAACTAAACCTTGATTTAAACTGTAGAAAATATACTTAAAGCGGAACTATCACCCTAATAAAGTCCCCCCCAATAATTAGGTATATGGCGATATGCTTAGATACAGTGCTATTATCACGCGTAAGTACCGAGTTATAAAGAAATCCTTCTTCTTCTGAGACAGGCGGCCAGACTTGGGTGCAGACATCTTGGCTTAGAGACATCTGCGTGCCTGCGCTATCCTTCCTGGTCTCCTTCATGGTACTTTAAGGTAACAGGAAGGGACTGATGGTGCAGGCGCACAGATGCCTCTAAAGCAAGAAGCCTGGCTGCCAGTCTCAGAAGACGAAACATAGAATCTGACAGCAGATAAGAACCATTCGGCCCATCTAGTCTGCCCATGCTTAAATTCTGTCACTGTATTAACTTCTACCACTTCTGCTGGTAGGCTATTCCACTTATCTACTACCCTCTCAGTGAAATAAAGCTTTCTTACATTACATCTAAACATCTGTCCCTCTAGTATTAGACTATAGCCTTTTGTCCTAACATTTTTACTCCTTTGAAATGTACTTCCATCCTGCACTTTGCTGAATCCCTTCATGTATTTGAATGTTTCTATCATATCCCCTCTCTCTCTCTCTCTCTCTCTCTTCTCTCCTCCAAGCTATACATGTTCAGATCCTTTAGTCTATCCTGATATTTCTTTTCCTGTAAACCAGTCACCATTTTAGTAGCCCTTCTTTGAATTTCCTCTAGAGTATCAATATCCTTCTGGAGATGGGGTACCCAGTACTGTACATAGTACTCTAGGTGAGGTCTAACTAGAGATCTGTAGAGTGGCATGACCATTTCCCTTTTTCTGCTACTAATGCCCCTAGCTATACAACCCATGCACCTTGCTTGCATTCCCTGCTGCTTTATTACATTGTCTGCCTACTTTTAAGTCATTAGAAATCATTTCATAAAGCGGTACTTATGTGTGATGATAGCACTGTTTCTAAGCATATCACCATATGCCTAATTATTGGGGGGAGGGCTTTATTTAGGGTGATCGTTGCGATTTAAAGATTTGCGAAGGAATGGTATTCAGGATGTACTGAACAACAATATTATTAGAAAGCTTCAGCAAGCATTTATGAGGAAAATATCCTGTTTAAAATCTATTTGCATTATATTATAGTGTAAGTAGCAACTTAGACAAGGATATTGTTGTGTATACCGGTACTTATGTTTAGCAAAAGACTTTGATAATGTGTATCACAACAGTTTGAGGTATATAACTGAGAGAAGATATCTGCACATGAATTAAACATTGGTTGAATGGTACAATGGAGAGTTTTTGTAAACAGAACCTTTCCAAGCTAATCCAAAGTTATAAGTAGAGGCCCTCAGGGTTTAGTCCTGACTGAAACCCAACCCTTATCAGTTTGCTTATTAACACCTTAAAATATGAGAAACATTTGGACAAATTGAAGGAATGTGTGTTTGTGTGTAACAGAGGGAGACACTGCACATGTGTCACTGTGTGTGTGTGCAAAACAGAGAGAGAAGTTTTATGGGTGCTGTGTGAGAGTTTGTGTCTGAGTATGTGTGCAAGAGAGAGAGATAGAAAGAAAGAGAAGCTGCATGTGTGCCACAGTGTGTGAGTATGTGTGCAAAAGAGAGGGGGAGGAGAGAGAAAGAGACTACACATGTATGTATGTGTATGTACAAAAGAGAGAGAAGCTACATGTGTGCCAGTGTGTGTGTGAGAGAGAGAAAGTGTTGTAAGTGTATCAGTGTGTGTGCAAGCAAGACAGAGAAGCTACATGTGTGCCAGTGTTTGAGTGTGTGTGAGAGAGAGAAGTGTATGTGTATCAGCGTGTGTGTGCTTATTAGGGTTGCCACCTTTTCTTCAAAAAAAACACCGGCCATGGCATTCCCGCCATAGACATAGCATTGGACAGAAGCCAATTTTTTACCGGCCTGCCGGTAAAATACCGGCTGGGTGGCAACCCTAGTGCTTATGTGTGTGCGAGAGAGAGGAGCTGCATGTGTGCCAGTGTTTGTGGGTGTGAGAGAGAGAGAGAGCGTGTTATATGTCATGTTGTATGTGTGCCAGTGTGTGTGTGTGTATGTGTGTGCGCGCAAGAGAGAGAAGCTACGTGTGCCATTGTGTGTGTGTGAGTGAGAGACAGAGAGAGGAAATGTTGTGTGTGTATCTATGTGTGTGTTTGTGTGTACTTGTGTGTGTACAAGAGAGAGAGAAGCTACATGTGTGCCAGAGTGTGTGAGTATGTGTGTAAAAGAGAGGGGGGAGGAGAGAGAAAGAGACTACATGTGTGTTAGTGTGTGTTGCAAAAGAGAGAGAGAGAAGCTAAATGTGTGCCAGTGTGTGTGTGTGTGCAAAAGAGAGAGAAAAAGAGAGAGAAGCTACATGTGTGTATATGTAAAAGAGAGAAAGTGTTGTATGTGTTCCAGTGTGTGTGTGTGAGTGTACGTATGTGTTCAACAATGAGGTTGAGGGAGGGGTAGAGAGATGAAAGCTGGGGTGTGTGTGTGAGTGTTACAGTAAATGCAGTATTGATGTAGAATTCCATGCCAAATACTCAGGCTAACAAATAGATGCCATACAGCATTAAAATCACACCTCCGGTGGTCCACTGAGGTCTGGGGCTGGCAGTATTCGAATGCTGCGGTTTGTGTCAAAAGGTGGCCAGGGCTTTATTGGGGTAGGCAGGATTGGAAGGAGGGGAGACAAAGTTTGCCCATAAAATGAGCAGGAAGTGAGAAGAACAGGGTGAAGAGTGACCGGAACAAGCAGTGAAGTTGATAGAGGTACAAGGGAACTCATCCCTCAGAATAAACTGGCAATTGAGTATTAAAACTGGAGTCCCGTAGTCAGATCTGGATAGTTTACAGATATGTTAAGAATAGGTGCAAGAACTGCTTGTGTGTACTAAACCTGCCTAATAAGTACTAAGCTAGATACTCCATAAATTGTCCTATTTTTGCTGCTTGCCTTAATGGGTAGTCAGTGTGGGAAAGTATGGGCATTTTGGAGTATTTTGTGCTTTCTTTAACATCATGAGTAACAAGGAGCAGAAGAAGTCTGCATAACAATCTGCCATTTTTTTAAATTAAAGTTTATTGAAGATTGCATAGTACAATGTATAAACAGGTGTATAATGAAACACTATGAACAATGGGGTTTGACAGATCTCCAAGGTATAAGACTTAATAATAATAATAATAACAATAATAGTGTAAGCGAAGACATTGAAGCCTAGACAATCTGCCATTTTCTTGCTCATACTATAGGGTTGGCATTTGGGCTTGCTCACATTAAAGTGTTAACACTGGCAGTATGCATTAAAGAATATGTACATGAGCACAGGTAGAGGCACATCATTTTTAACACATTGAGTGCCAAAGAGTTGTCAAACACAATGCAGAGCAATGTAGTTGGATACCCCTATGGTACTCAAATTGTTAACCTTTTGGGTGCCAGAGGGGTCCGCAATGCATTGCTTTGCACCCCTCTGGCACTTAAAGAGTTAAACTAATGGATAACAACAGTAAATTAGATGCACTGGCTAATTTGTATGTTCCCTCCATTGCATTTTTTTTAATATTAGAAATCTTTTTGACAAGAACAATGTAGAGAATTATAACAACTGTTTTCAATGCAAGTAGGATGTTGATCCATGGAAAAATGTGGCTGCTATTTTGGACTCAGGAAACAGTGAGCAGAAATGTTTTCATTGGAGTTTTGTTTGCCTTCCCATGATTCAACAAATGAGTTTTAGCAAAGGTTGAACTTGGTGTACTTAATCTCCCCACCCACAAAGACAGTATTGGCACCCTCGCCCAACCCAGTGTAAGTGGGGTGTGAGCATGCCACTTACCCAGTTTGTTAGGTTCCTGCCTACTCTGCTTGTCAGTATAAAGAGGTGAGTGTAATCTTTTTTCCTACTGCCAATGCATACAGAGACTGACATACATATAGATTGACATACAATGTATTACACATGTCCTTGGTCCTAAATGGGTTAATACTAGTGTTGAGCGAGCATGCTCGGCCGATGCTCGGATCGGCTCGAGCATCGCTCTGCTCGGCACATGGCGGTACTCGTACGAGTACCGCATGTGCTCGCCCGCCATGTTCGGGTCTCCTCCCCGCACGTTTTGCGGCTGCTGCACAGCCAATAAACGTGCAGGGAGGCTCTGACATCGGTGTAATGCCAGCAGCCATGTTGGCTGCTGGCATTACACTGATTGGCTGGCCAGAACCCGTGGTCAGGTGCTGTATAGCACCTGACCATCGAGTTCGGCTCAGTCTGAGCCAGGGAGAGCTGAGGATAGGAAGGGAAAGGCAGTGTAGGGAGGAAAAAAACAAAAATTGTGAAAAAAAAAGAACCAAAAGTCCTTTTTAGGACTACTGTGTGTGGGGGCAGCAGGTTATTTGGTGTGGGGGAAAAAAAAAAAAAAAAAAAAAAAAAAAATATATATATATTCTGTTTAGTGTGCAAAGTTGCAGATTAGAGCACATTCTGTTTAGTGTGCACAGTTGCAGATTAGAGCACATTCTGTTTAGTGTGCAAAGTTGCAGATTAGAGCACATTCTGTTTAGTGTGCAAAGTTGCAGATTAGAGCACATTCTGTTTAGTGTGCAAAGTTGCAGATTAGAGCACATTCTGTTAAGTCTTCAAACTAAAATATCAAAGTCACATATTCCATTCAGTGTGCTTCGCCGCAGTTTAGCAGCCTATTCTGTGTACTGTGCAGAGTTGCAGAATAGGAAGAAATACTGTTAAGTCTTCAAACTAAAATATCAAAGTCACATATTCCATTCAGTGTGCTTCGCCGCAGTGTAGCAGCACATTCTGTGTACTGTGCAGAGTTGCAGAATAGGAAGAAATACTGTTAAGTCTTCAAACTAAAATATCAAAGTCACATATTCCATTCAGTGTGCTTCGCCGCAGTTTAGCAGCCTATTCTGTGTACTGTGCAGAGTTGCAGAATAGGAAGAAATACTGTTAAGTCTTCAAACTAAAATTTCAAAGTCACATATTCCATTCAGTGTGCTTCGCCGCAGTTTAGCAGCACATTCTGTGTACTGTGCAGAGTTGCAGAATAGGAAGAAATACTGTTAAGTCTTCAAACTAAAATATCAAAGTCACATATTCCATTCAGTGTGCTTCGCCGCAGTGTAGCAGCACATTCTGTGTACTGTGCAGAGTTGCAGAATAGGAAGAAATACTGTTAAGTCTTCAAACTAAAATTTCAAAGTCACATATTCCATTCAGTGTGCTTCGCCGCAGTTTAGCAGCACATTCTGTGTACTGTGCAGAGTTGCAGAATAGGAAGAAATACTGTTAAGTCTTCAAACTAAAATATCAAAGTCACATATTCCATTCAGTGTGCTTCGCCGCAGTGTAGCAGCACATTCTGTGTACTGTGCAGAGTTGCAGAATAGGAAGAAATACTGTTAAGTCTTCAAACTAAAATATCAAAGTCACATATTCCATTCAGTGTGCTTCGCCGCAGTGTAGCAGCACATTCTGTGTACTGTGCAGAGTTGCAGAATAGGAAGAAATACTGTTAAGTCTTCAAACTAAAATATCAAAGTCACATATTCCATTCAGTGTGTTTCACCGCAGTTTAGCAGCCTTTTCTGTGTACTCTGCAGAGTTGCAGAATAATAAGAAATACTGTTAAGTTTTCAAACTCAAATATTAAAGTCACATATTCCATTCAGTGTGTTTCACCGCCGTTTAACAGCCTATTCTGTGTACTCTGTACAGTTGCAGAATAATAAGAAATACTGTTAAATTTTCAAACTCAAATATTAAAGTCACATATTCCATTCAGTGTGTTTCAACGCCGTTTAACAGCCTATTCTGTGTACTCTGTACAGTTGCAGAATAATAAGAAATACTGTTAAGTTTTCAAACTCAAATATTAAAGTCACATATTCCATTCAGTGTGTTTCAACGCCGTTTAACAGCCTATTCTGTGTACTCTGTACAGTTGCAGAATAATAAGAAATACTGTTAAGTTTTCAAACTCAAATATTAAAGTCACATATTCCATTCAGTGTGTTTCAACGCCGTTTAACAGCCTATTCTGTGTACTCTGTACAGTTGCAGAATAATAAGAAATACTGTTAAGTTTTCAAACTCAAATATTAAAGTCACATATTCCATTCAGTGTGTTTCAACGCCGTTTAACAGCCTATTCTGTGTACTCTGTACAGTTGCAGAATAATAAGAAATACTGTTAAGTTTTCAAACTCAAATATTAAAGTCACATATTCCATTCAGTGTGTTTCAACGCCGTTTAACAGCCTATTCTGTGTACTCTGTACAGTTGCAGAATTATAAGAAATACTGTTAAGTTTTCAAACTCAAATATTAAAGTCACATATTCCATTCAGTGTGTTTCAACGCCGTTTAACAGCCTATTCTGTGTACTCTGTACAGTTGCAGAATAATAAGAAATACTGTTAAGTTTTCAAACTCAAATATTAAAGTCACATATTCCATTCAGTGTGTTTCAACGCCGTTTAACAGCCTATTCTGTGTACTCTGTACAGTTGCAGAATAATAAGAAATACTGTTAAGTTTTCAAACTCAAATATTAAAGTCACATATTCTGTGTAAGATGAAGAAGGCGGGTAAAAAGGGACGGGGAAGTGGACGTGATCCTGAAAGTTCAGGGCGCGGGTCAGGACGCGGAGAAACTGTGCCTGGTGCCAGAGCACAAGAAAGAAAGACATCCACCATACCTAGCTTCATGTCTGATTTCACAGGGTGTCGCAGGACATCACTCTCGAGGTCCGACCAGTGCGAACAGGTGGTCGGTTGGATGACAGCTGATACTGCTTCCAGTCGGTTAAGCACCACCCTGTCTTCCACCAAGTCCACTCTCAGTAGCCAAGAGTCTGGTCAACATAATCCTCACTCTGATCATCCTTCCTCCCACCATAGACGGTCTGGTCAAAGAAGTGATCCCACACTGGGATATAGTGATGAGCTCGTCTCATCACCAATCCTTCATTTGACCCTCTCTCCAAGCACGCTTGCAGAGGAACATGACATCTTGTGCCCTGATTCACAACCTCTAGAGGCTACCCAATCACAAGAAGATGACAGATGTGAACGGCATTTAAGGTCAAAGGAAGTAGTGGATGATGATGATGATGATGATGAGACACAGTTGCCATTAAATCAACCACTATTTCCGTCTCAAGACCTTGTTGAGGAGAATGTTATACAGTTGTCAATGACTGAGTATGTGGTGGGATCAAGACTTGAGGAGGATGATCAGAGTGAGGAAGTGGAGGAGGACTTGGTGGACGATGAGGTGACTGACCCCACCTGGGAAGGTGTAGAGCCGAGCGATGACAGCAGTCCTGAGGGTGAGCCATCTGCAGCACCGCAACAGGCTGGAAGAGGCAGTGGTGTGGCTACAGAAAGAAGGCGGACCGCACCAAACCGGCCCGCAAATGTTCCACGGAGCACCCCCTTGCGTAAATCTACCTTGCCAAAGGGTAGGTGTTCCGCGGTATGGCGTTTTTTTAAGGAAAGTGCGGACGACAAAAGAATTGTAGTTTGCAACCTGTGCCACACCAGAATGAGCCGAGGCATGAACACTAGAAACCTCACCACCACCAGCATGATCCGACACATGGCATCCAAGCACCGTAGTAAGTGGGAGGAACGCCTGGATCGCCCACCTGTGTCTGCAGGCCACACCACTGCCTCCTCTTCCCCTGTTTTCGGTGCCGGCCAATCGCCTGTCGAAGGCGCAGGCCCGCATACCTCCCGCCCTGCACCTGTAGCATCTGAAGCACCATCAGCGACCACATCCACTTCCCTGTCCCAGCACAGCGTCCAAATGTCGTTACCCCAGGCATTTGAGCGCAAGAGAAAGTACCCAGCCACCCACCCACAGGCCATAGCACTAACCTCACACCTTTCAAAATTACTGGCCATCGAAATGCTGCCATTTAGGCTTGTGGACACTGAGTCCTTCCGCAGCCTGATGGCAGCAGCTGTCCCTCGGTACGCGGTCCCCAGCCGCCACTACTTTTCCCGGTGTGCCATCCCCGCATTACACCACCATGTGTCCCGTAACATCACCCGTGCCCTGACCAACGCAGTTACTGGGAAGGTCCACTTAACGACTGACACATGGACAAGTGCTTGTGGCCAGGGACGCTACATTTCCCTGACGGCACACTGGGTGAATGTCGTGGAGGCTGGGAGCGACTCGGACCCTGGGATGGCACGGGTGCTACCCACGCCGAGGATTGCGGGCCCTACCTCCATCAGGGTTTCCACCAGCACCTACGTTATTGGCTCCTCCTCCTCCGTTTCCACCTCCGAATTCTCTACACACACCGCCACTCCCCCATCAGCCAGTAGCTGGAAGCAGTGTAGCACTGCAGTGGGGAAGCGTCAACAGGCCGTGCTGAAGCTGATCTGCCTTGGGGACAAACAGCACACGGCCTCAGAGCTGTTGCAGGGGATTAGTCACCAGACCGAGCAGTGGCTCTCGCCACTCAACCTGCAAGCAGGCATGGTTGTGTGTGATAATGGGCGTAACTTGGTGGCGGCTTTGGAGCTCGGCAAGCTCACACACGTACCATGCCTAGCGCATGTATTTAATTTAGTGGTGCAGCGATTTCTAAAAACCTACCCCAATGTGCATGATCTCTTGACCAAGGTGCGCCGCGTGTGTGCACATTTCCGTAAGTCATCAACAGCTTCAGCCGGCCTGTTGAAGCTGCAGCAGCGCTTACAATTGCCAGCTCACCGGCTGCTGTGTGACGTGAGCACGCGCTGGAACTCCACCTTCCACATGTTGGCCCGGCTTTGTGAGCAGCAGAGGGCAGTAGTGGAGTACCAGCTGTTACACGGTCATCGCCTCTCCGTTCAACTTCCTGTAATCAGAAGTGAGGAGTGGGAATGGATGTCAGACCTCTGCGAGGTTTTACGCAATTTTGAGGAATCGACACAGATGGTGAGCGGCGATAACGCTATTATCAGTGTAACCATCCCACTTCTGTGTCTACTGAAACGCTCGCTGCTCACAATTAAAACCGATGCTTTGCATGTGGAAGAGGTGGAAATGGGGGAGGAAGAGCTTACACAAGGTGATAGCCAGAGCACCCTCACTTCGTCTTCTCAGCGACAATTGGAGGAGGCGGAGGAGGAGGAGGAGGAGGAAGACACGGTTGCCTCCGCTACAGAGGGTAGCCATGGAACTTTAGTTCCATCTCTTCAGCGTGGGTGGGCAGAAGAGGAGGAAGAGGATGAGGATATTGAGAGTCATCCTCCTGGTGAGGACAGCGAAATCTTGACTGTTGGTACTCTGGCACACATGGCTGACTTTATGTTAGGCTGCCTTTCCCGTGACCCACGCGTTGTACGCATTTTAGACAACACGGATTACTGGGTGTTCACCCTTCTGGACCCCCGCTACAAAGAGAATTTCTCATCTCTCATTCCTCCGGTGGAGAGGACAAGCAAAATGGTGCAATACCAGAAGGTTCTTGTTGAAAAATTGCTCCAAAATTTTCCATCTGACAACGCTGGCGGCAGAGTACGTGCTACCTTGGCCAACAGAGAAGGGGAGAAAAGGGGAGCACACAGCAGTTCCGAGAAAGGCAGGGCAACACTCTCCAAGGCGTGGGACACCTTCATGACACCCCGCCAGCACCCTCACCCTGATGCGCAGCCTAGTGTCACAAGGAGGGAAAAGTTTTGGAAGATGGTGAAGGAGTACGTAGCAGACCGTGTCAGCGTCCTCAATGATCCCTCTGTGCCTTACAACTACTGGGTGTCCAAGCTGGACACGTGGTATGAACTGGCACTCTACGCCTTGGAGGTGCTGGCCTGCCCTGCCGCCAGCGTTCTGTCTGAGCGGGTATTTAGTGCTGCTGGTGGCATCATAACAGATAAGCGTATCCGCCTTTCCACCGACAATGCTGATAGGTTGACACTTATAAAAATGAACAAGGCCTGGATTTCCCCTGACTTCTCCACTCCACTGGAGGAAAGCCCCGGGGGAACATAAACTCACTTTATATATGTTATTTACAATGATGGGAATACTCTGTATTCCCATTCACCCCTTCCACCCAAAAAACGGGTATATGGTTGACTCTTAATCTTCTCATCCTCCTCCTCCTCTTCCATATGCCCTGTGCTATAATTTTTATATAGGGCCAGCTCACCAGCGTGCCCTGGGATATAATTTTTATATAGGGCCAGCTCACCAGCGGGCCCTGTGATATAATTTTTATATAGGGCCAGCTCACCAGCGGGCCCTGTTTGCCAATTTTTATATAGGTCAGCTCACCAGCGGGCCTTCTCATATAATGTTTTATTGGGTCAGCTCTCTAGCGGGCCCTCTCATATAATGTTTTATAGCGTCAGCTCACTAGCGGGCCTTCGCATATAATGTTTAGGATGGTCAGCTCTGCAGCAGACCCTCACCCATAATGTTTTAGATGGTCAGCTCAGCGCACGTTTCCATCTTAATCATGGCCTCAGTTCTGAAAATCAAGGAAATTTTTGGGAGAATTTGCCTCTGCGCACGTTTCCCTCTTAATCATGGCCTCAGTTCTGAAAATCAAGGAAATTTTTGGGAGAATTTGCCTCTGCGCACGTTTCCCTCTTAATCATGGCCTCAGTTCTGAAAATCAAGGAAATTTTTGGGAGAATTTGCAGATGATATACAAGTAAATATACAGCAAATACTGTTTGGTAACAATTTTTCGCCTAAAGTCGTTTTTATTTTCCTTTTTGTGTGTTTTATGGTCAGTCTGTAAAAATGGCGTACTACGGGCGAAAGATCGTTCCCAGCAGCGATGTTGGAGTCCAAGGTGCATCCAGACATCCTCCCTATGCTGTCCCTGAACCATTTCTGTAGTGTTTCCATCTTTTTCTGCCCTTTTCCTATGGACCAGGCACCCTCCCCTCATCAGAGCAGGGGGTGCCTGGTGTAATGCTCGAGTCCTCCCATTGACTTCAATGGGGCTCGGGTGCTCGGCCGAGCACTCGAGCCTCAGGGGGTGCTCGGTCAGAGCACCCGAACATCCGAGCATTGGGGTGCTCGCTCATCACTAGTTAATACGCACCATTATTACAAAGGCATGCATGCAATCCTAGTACATATGTATTCCCATACTATATACACAGGCCAGGATTTAGAAATATAATTTTTCAAGTTTAGGTGTGTCAGTCTGTGTGCCGTCATCTTGATAGGCAGACTTGCTCAACCTTTAACCCACTGAGTGCCAGAGGAGTACACAACACATTGCTCTGCAATGTGTTGCCTACCCCTCTGGCACTCGTAGGGTTTACCATTTGAATGTCAGAAAGGTATCCAACGCATTGCAGCTCAATGCTTTGGATACTTCTCTGGCACTCAAAGGGTTGGAACCAGACCTGTTAAGAGCCCTTGAAGACTGCATTTGTGGAATCCTAACATTTCTAGGTGATCACGGTGTATGTTTTATGAAAAGGCACAATCAGTTTTTCCCCCTTTTTCCTGAAATGTTATTAACATTGTAATTTCCCTGGCTGCCCAAATCCTAATCATTTTTCATTTTCATGTATTCCTACAATGCTGTCTGTGTCCCTCTTTTGGGGTACAATGGCAGATTTGGGATAATAGGAGTTGCAGTAACAAAATGCATTTTAAAGGGGATATATCACCTTATAAAAAGGTGTTACCATCTGCTTTGTTAATAAAAGTTATTGTAGAAAAGCAGTGGTTTAAAAAAATCTAACTATTTATTAAGATATTGCCTCTTCACTCGCAGAAGAGTTTTGCCGAACAATCAGCGTGTCCCATTACGCTGATCGGCAAAGCTCTTCAGCACGTCCTATTTCTCCTCCCACCTCTCTCCCAGTGGCCCCCAGGAGAGCGTTCACGCTTCCCTTCGGTGTGCTGTGAACGGATCCTAACGTTACAACAAGAAGCGATTAGCATTATACTGAGGTTGCAACCTCAGTATAATGCTAATCGCAGGTTGCTGTAACTCTAGAAGACATTCACAGCACACCGAAGGAAAGCGTAAACACTCTCCTGGGGGCCACTGGGAGAGAGGTGGGAGGAGAAATAGGACTTGCTGAAGCACTGTGCTGTGTACATAATGCTGAAATGCACAGCACAGAAGAGGCAATACCTTAATAAGTAGTTTGATTTTTTTTTTTTTTTTTTTTTTCTTTTTTTTTTAAACACAGCTTTTCTACAATTACTTTTATTAACAAAGCGGATGGTAACACGTTTTTCTGAGGTGATACATCCCCTTGAAAGACAATTTACAAGCAACTAAATTTTTATAAATCTCCCCCTTAGAGAAAACTAAATTCTGGAGCAAATCAACAGGAACAAATAAATATCTTTATTGAGTTAAATGAGGCTTTTAACCCCTTGAAGGCTAGAGTGGTCTCCAAAGTGTTATGAAGTAACCCATTATACACCTATCTAGGATTATAGGGGATAAAAGACACATTTAAATCAATGTATGTTTGTTTTTTATCCTCTACCGTACAGTTGGTTTGTCCCAGAATTGTTTATATTTTGCATCTGCATACGACCTTTAGAGTATATACTTGAACTATCTGTCTGAGAAAGAGGAGACTTTTGTGCTAAATTCCCTTTAAACACACCCATTCTCAGAATAACCTGTCTTGACCCAAACATTCTTTATTGCCCTACCTCTCTTTCTCTTTATGCCTTAAAAATACATGAGCAGATTGCATACCACTTAAAAGAACAGTGTCACCCGAAAACTGTGTTAAAAAAATACACACATCTTGTGGTGTCCTGCAGTATAACAGACAGAGCCTTTCCCAAAACAATTCTGCATTAGGAGGAAAGGGGCCATATCTCTTCTCCCCTTGTACATACCTGGGAACTTTTTAAATGAGCTCACCCTGAGATCTTTGAAATAGTAACATACATAGAAACTTTCAAGATAATCCGTTCCTGAGATCTTTGAATTATTAACCCTTAAAGCTTGCTGTAACATTTTTTTTTTTTGTTAAAGTATTTTACCAGGAAGAATACATTGAGATTGTTTCTTGTTTTCAAGTATGTCCTGGACTCATTTTATCTACCTCAGAAGGGTGAAAGGCTGAGCTGACCTTGCTAAGACTAGAACCTGTGACCTTGAAGTCTGAACAAATTCTAGAGCTGGGGCATTAATCAACTGAGCCATCTCACCGGCATACATCTTACACTACAAGCCTTGAAAAATATTGTTAGTAGGCTTACATCTTCAAGCATTTAAAAATATTGTTTAAACAGCCATACAGCCAGGTAAGCCGCCTTCAGGAACATCATATGACATGCATCTGTGATGTTATGGTGTCTGCTACTATAGTTTCTGCTGCTGAGTTTTCTGTGCATCAAGTGCCACAAGATTAGAGTGCTGTATCCATCATGTCTCTGGTTAGCAGTAATGGAAGTGGAAGTTGAAATTGGATCATCATCTTCAAAGACTGAAATGGTGGAACTAGCAATAGTGGTAGCATGGGACAGATGGGAACTAAGTGGGAACTAGCAATAGTGGTAGCATGGGACAGGTGGAGGTGCCTACTAGCCCTAGTGCTGAGACAGAAGCAGCACCACAACCTGGGATGCTACATGTAAAATATAAAATAAGGCACTATAGGTCAGGCAGCAATGTGGATGGAGGGACAGAGTATACAAAGGATATTTAGCAAATAAGGAAATAATATACCTTGTAGAAGAATAACAGGGTATCTGTGATATATCTATCTCTATCAAACAACAGTTCTCCTTCTGTCTCAAGTTGCAGCTGCTCCAGTAAACTACGCCCCACCAAGTGACTGCAGTGACATGCGAAAGACAACTATAAGGGAAGGGGAATGGGTAGTGCAAATTCCCTCTAAGTGTTGTTGTAAGTCACAAGAACTTTAATAGAAAATAGTGATAAACATTGAACATGGGAAAAACATAAATAAAACCAATAGTAAAATAAAGGATCATAAGGTATTTAAATAAACTAAGATAGAGGGACCCCAAACAGGGGTAACAGTACCTCAAATACATAAATGTAAATATGCAATCAGTAATACATATAACTGTAATTCAATTTAACTGGTAAGTTGAATGAAGGTAACATGGATATGAGAAGCACTATATCGAGTGGAAATATCCAAACAGTGCATTAAAATTTGAATAAAAGTAAGATAATAACCTATTAATAGAGGGTCTGTGATGCAAATGCCACACGTAACTGGAAGAACTAAAGCAGTCAATATCCTTATAATGTATGGCTGTACTCTCTGTCTTGAGTAAATTCTGCTTCTCTGTGTCGCTTCTCTCTCCACTGTATCCACCCTTGAGTTCTTGCTGAAAAGGATGTGTAATTCACTCAGCTGCCACAGTTTATTGTCTCATTGCCTTCTTCTGAAGAAAATTGCGCCCACACACATGCTCCCTTATTTGTAAATGTAAAGAATAGTTGGAATGCAGTGGCGGTGTCTTTGTGTAAAAGTGTCTGCTCTAGCCCATGAAGTGATGTAGTAAAGCATACAATTAATTTCATAAAATGAATTAAAAGAATAAATGACTATGGAATAAGTCAACATGTGCTGCTAATAAAGCATATAATATAAAGTAAATCAACTGAATAACAAGGAACACACTCTATGGGGAGAAGATGTGATACATAAGACAATGGAGATATGACACATACTTTCTGATTGAATAACAAAGGCTGTGGACTGGGCCAACTATGTGCAATATATTCTGAGAAATTTTCTTGTATCTGATTACAGGTTTTTATAAGGTTCTTCTGATACCATGCCAAGATACCTTAGCAACAAATGAATAACCTAGAAATGAATACTTTCATGAAAACATAAAGGAAACCAAATATGTATTGGTTTTGCTTCAATACCGCTTTTTCTGCTGCATAGCATAGCTTATACAAACAGAATGTACAATGAATGAAAGAGCCATAGGAAAAGATAAGGGGGAACAGCATGTTGTAGTATCCATATACTGAACAAAAAAAACAAACAAAAAAAAAAACCAAAAAAAAACAAAAACAAAAAAAACACACACATAGGTTTCCTGTGGTGAAGAAAGAAAGATCTTAACGATTGCCTGGTCTGGCAGGGGGGTCCCGTTAAGGACCACTTTTTTTGCGCAATGGAATCTGGGATGGCAGAGCGGCATGTAGCTGCGCTGCCATCCAAGGATTCTATGATGTGCCAGGACTATGACCCAGTACTTAATGTCTGGACTGGCTTGATGGACCTGACGTGTCATAGTCGCTAAAGTGTTAATCATGTTATCTAAAGTGACTAAAGCAATACCGTATGCTATGGTACTTCAAGAGTTAATACCACATTTTAATAAGTGCAATACAAAAGGCTATAGGGCATTCCAGGCATTAATTCCACAATAGCTAACACTACAGAACACTCTTGAACAGTTCAGAAAAATAAATTACATCATCTGATCCTTCTTCACTTCACCACTACATGCCCCTTCACTGTTTCTTACCTCCCACGATTTATATCATTCACATAAAAGACGAGACATAAAACAGTGACAAAGCCCAAGTTTATTAAAAGTGCCTTTCTTGTGTCCACTTGCACTTTTGATCGCTAAGGCAACGATCACATTTGTGGAACCACCGAGGAACAGCTGCATCCAACCTCCCCAATGAGATCACAGCGCACCCTAGGTTGCACTTTGATCATTAACCTTGACATACCAGTACAGTCATCCTTCCTTAAAGGACAGATTACTGTGATGGTTCCCCTGGCACATCATCCTATATAATAATTTGTTAAGTGTATGTTTGTCAGAAGCAGTTATCTGCAGTAGAGACGGCTGCGTGCGCTGCAGTCATGCGCAGTACACACTGCCTGCACCACAGCGGATAACGGAGCAGGGGTTCCGAATTCAGACTGTTGCTGGGTGGCACTGTGGCCCGTCTACAAGGGCTCTTCAACTAGTCTGTCCATAAAGGGGTAAATTTAAAGGGATAGTAATGTTTCATAATAAAAGTAGCTCTAATTAATCATCATAGTATTTGGACCTTGGAGAGTGTTATTTCCATTCTGTCAGAATTGTAGTTCAAGAGTAATTCAATGACAAAGTATCCCCCTCCCACCCCTTTTACTGATGTAACACTGCTCAGCCAGAGCAGAAGGGAGGCACCCAGGTAGATTGCAGAGAGGGACAATCTTCAATTAAGAAAGGGGAAAAAACCTGAAAAACTTGTCAAGGGGGGCAGTGCTTTTACTGCTCTCATAAGAAGAAGATTGTCCTCTGCTGTTATCTGTCTGGTCTATGGACTGCATTCCACATCTGAGAAGAGATGGCTTACACTATGTAAAAGGGGCAGGAGGTGGAAATGTTATCCTTCAATTACTCTTGAACCACAACTCTGTCAGTATTGAAATAGCACTCTATATGGCTCAGATACTATGAAGATTAATTGGAACTGTTGTTTTTGTCAAACATTACTATCCCTTTAAAGTGTAACATTAACAGAGTACTTTAGTGGTCAAATTCCAATTAGTTGTATTCTCTAGGAGAGGTGAGACACTGAGAAAGAGTTCTCCACAGACTTTGACAGAAACTGCTGAGTCATGCTGTTAGAACTATCAGGAAGTGACCACACTGTAATTCACTTGCTAATAATTTGAATTATTTTAACACTTGAATAAAACAACTGACATTATATATCTGCTCATTTAAAGGAGAACAAATACCTCCAAAGAATAACACTTCACAACTTGCCACAAAATATTAACGGCTCCCATGAATTTTATCCTTCCTCCTTTGTTCAAGAGATAAAATTATTAAGAGGTGTTAAGCTCTCCTTTAAATTTTATCTTTTCAGTTAGTCATGTTCTAGATCCCCTAAAACACATCTAAACTAGAACCAACTTGGAGGCTGGTCAAAAAAAAATGCTCACAATCAAATTTGAAGGAGCTAATTTTCATCTATTCGAACCATTTCATGCTATTTTTCAAGTTATACAATTCTGAGTTTTACAACAAAACGTTTTGTTAGAATCATAATCATTTGCACAGAATTAATCTATAAAAAATAATATAGAATCTATAAATCTTTAAAATTATTGTCAGACAGAGGGCTTTACAACACATGAATTGAGAATCCACCTTGTCCTTAAAGGGTTAGTATTATTAATAGAATGGATTAATTGTAGTTTTCAATTCCCCATTTCACTGCCCTCAGTGGATTGCAATTTATAACGACTAGGCCCTTATCCGGGTTTATTACATGTCTTACCTGTACAACATTTTCTATAAGCTTCTCAAATTGTAACTATCTTTTGCAACCTGTTCATATTAACTAGAGAATGGCTATATTTAAACATGGAGCAAATTAAAAGTTAAATCACTGCTTTTTAAATAACTAAGACTAAGAAGCAAAACCTGATTATCAAGTTTAACTAGGATGCACAAGTTTGTCCTAAACTTTATCTGTAAAGTTCTACAAGAAGAGAGGACACACCTTAGTCCTGTATAGACAAGTTTTCTGATAAGCTCTTAATGACCGATGCCTCTGTACTCACACACTGGACATGCATATGAGCAGCATAAAATAATGCAAGCAAATGTAATGTTTACAGACCACTCTGGCCTTGAAAGGTACTATATCATCTTACTGTCTCTAACACAGTTATTTTTCACCCTTCATCATTAAAAGGATACTGTGTGGATGTCAGCTGAAATGCTTCTAGTTTGCCATCTGCGTTTGTGAACAATGACTTTTTAGTAGCAGAGGGGTGTGCAATACATTGGCCATCCATTCTGGTATTAATAAGGTTAACTCCTTCTACTGTCAGGTGGAATAGTAATATTAATAAGCAACACCTAAGCACCTTGCATCATGCCCAGTTGCCCCACTGACGTCTCCAGCTGTGTTATTACATAATAGCATGGGAGGATCCAAGGGGGATACAACCAGAGCAGAGGAACAAAGACTTACCAGACGGGCAGATGCCAAACTTTGATGTCTCACAGTTCTGGCCACTAATGTGAAAAAGGATGTGCTTAAAGCTTGTCCATTTTTATCTGACTACCTAGCACACATGAATATGTTTGCTACACAGCATGCATTCATGTATGCAATTATATACACATACAGTGGAAACTTATACACACACCTATGAGGCACCATTTTGGTACTGGATGTTTAGAATGAGAACATAAAAAATTATATTGAATGGGAACAAGATGCTCATTTTAGAAACTGATTTACGTTGGCATGTCCTTTATATCTCTATCATATTATATAACTCTATTTGGTGCTATTAAATAGGGACTAGTTATCAGACAAACTATCAGCTAGCAGTGGACTAGAAGAGACCAATTGCCAACAAAGGGCTGGATTCTATTACAGGTGCTAATGTTATCTCTGCTTTTATCTCCAGTTTTCCCCATAGACTTCAATAGGAAAAGGTTTGCTAACATGGGTGTTAACATTTAGCACCTGCAATAGAGTCTAGCCCAAAAACTGTAAATAGATTCCCAGGTGCTGTTTAAAGGACACCTGTTTAGTTAAGCCCTTCCAATGACTGAATTAAGTGCCACTTATTCTTAGGGTATATTTCCCCTTTAAGTTGGAAACATCTCTGGAACCATATATTCACTTCTCAAGCTTCATAAGAGTGTGTGGGTCCATTTTTTTCATAAATATACAGGAAACTACTATGGTGGAGCCTGGGGTGTGTACATAATTAGAAATAGATACATATTGTTGTACACATACACCCACACTGTCAGTTTTGTTAGGGGCATATATACAATTTCAGCAGTGTAGATCACTGGTGTTAGTGTGGTTGCAGTTAATGGTATGTACTATAGAATATCTCTGCTCTAGCAGGCAATCTCAACATCTTTACTTTTTGCAAAAAGGGGTACGTAGTAATTTGGACAAGGGGACTGCTGTTGATGTAGATACTTAGATTCTACAAAAGCTGTTGATGCTATGAAACAGGTTACTGTACAAATTAAAGGCTTTGGTTTGGGAAGTGATATCAGTACAAGGAGAAAAACCTGGTTAAATGATAGATAGCAGAGGGTTGTTGTAAATGAAACCTTTTCAAGTTGGTCTGACAGTTGTAAGTATGGTACCACAGGGTCCTGGGCTCAGTGCTTTTTAACTTGTTTATAAATGTTTTAGAAGTGAATATTGGAAGTAGTGTCTCCATCTTCACTGATGACAACACGTGCAAAGAAAGATATACAGACCAAGGTGTTTTATTTTATTTTTTTATTACTGTGCAGAAAGAGTTAGATTACTTGAGTGAATGGGCAGAAAACTGGCAGCAGAGATTTAAATGTAGATAAATGTAAAGTTATGCATTTGGGCTGCAGAACCAAACATGCTACTAACATAATAAAAGGGAAGCAACTTTGGAAACATCAGAGAAGGTTTGAGTTGTACTGACAGATAGACTTCACAGCAGTGTGCAGTCACTCAGCTGCTGCAAGACCAAACAGAGTACTATCCTGTATAATAATGGGGAGAAGTGCACCAGGTAATATGGAGTACACAAAGAAAAAGTTAACCCAGTGCACACCATCCCAAAATGTAAATAGAAGAAATTATTTATGGCCACAGTAAGGTGCTAACAGGGTAATATTGTACTTGTAAGCAAAGAGAGCAAAAAAAGACCCTGCTGTACTGAAGCAAACCCACTGTGATCTTTCTCAATTTCCAATAAATAAGGAAAAGGGAAAGCATAAAAGCAGTACAGAAAAAACCACCCAAAAAACTACATCATGGAACTGGGAAAAGTACAGCGATGTGCAAAAAAAAACAAAACAAGAAAAAAAAAACAAAACAAAACTGACAAGGGGATTGGAGGACAAGTTATGAGATACTAGCCAAATTGGGTGGGGGGCTAAATATGAGTACAGTTCATAACTATACTTCGACAATACAAAGAATTCTCTAAGGAACTGTTTACTGAAAGAGCTGAGCTACCTCAAGAGGTAACCCATTAAAACTAGAGGAAAGGTGTTTTCTACCAAAACAAAGGCGAGATTTTTTTTTTTTACAGTAAGTGCAGTAAAACTATGCAGTTCTTTGCCTTAAGATGCTGTGCTTGCAGATTTTAGTTGATTTTAAAAAAGTAAAAGGATACCTTTCTAGCTTATAACATATTTATGACAGTTGGTTTGCAAAGCAGGTAGTATGTTGATTTAGGAAAATAAGTCTGATTGCTGTTTGGAATCAAGAAGACCAATTTTTTACCAAATTAGCGCTTAATCGGAAATTACTTCAGTTGTTTTTCTGTCTTCCTCTGGATCAACAGGGGTGATATGGCATAGCCTGAACGTTATGGCATTGTCTTTTCAGCCTCAGCATTACTATTGTTACCAAATTAGCGCTTAATCGGAAATTACTTCAGTTGTTTTTCTGTCTTCCTCTGGATCAACAGGGGTGATATGGCATAGCCTGAACGTTATGGCATTGTCTTTTCAGCCTCAGCATTACTATTGTTAGGATTTTAATGCAGTCAACTCCAGTATACCCGCCCCATAGCACATGGAGTGAAATAGTATACACTTACACTGTTTTCTCTATGCCTTGCTTAGTACATTAGCTTAAAGGGATAGTAATACTTAAAACGTAAAAAAAAAATATGTTGTAGGGTTTATCCCCCTGAGTAAAACAAGAGTACTCCCACTGCTGAAAGGTGTTTTATTCAAAAGTTATTAATTTTCAAAGTTGATTTTTTTAGGTGCAATATCACAGTGAACAATGAACCCTTTGAGTGCCAGAGGGGTGCACAACGCATTGCTTTGCAATGCGTTGCCTACCACTCTGGCACTCAAAGAGTTAAAGGTAGTGATAACCTTTTCACAACAAATAGAATCCCCTTCATAGTGTTTTCAGGATGTCCTGTATTGTGCGCCCTCCATCTCTATACAATTATATATATATGCAATTCTTTGGTGCCTAAATGGGTTAAAAGCCTTATTTAAATCAATGATTTTTTTAGACATATTTTGTTTTCCAATCCATTTATGGTAGCTGGTGTGCCCTAGAAATAGAGCAATTTGCCTTTACACTCAAGGTTCATTGTTTCCTTTTAGAATAGCTTAAAGTAACACAAAAGATAACACATTCTTCAGTTGCTCCAGTTTATTATCAAACCTATTCCTGCTTTTCAGATATTTCATACAACTTTATTATTACCCAAGGAACAAAACAAAGACCTGAATCCTCCTATATAATAATTCGCTACAAGGTTGTAATGAAGCAGTCATGCTCAGTAGAGACTGCTAAGCGTGCTGCAATCATGCACAGTAGAGACTGCCAGTGAAGAGGCTGATACAGAGCTGGCCGCTCCGAAGTTAGACCTCTGGTCTGACTTTGGAGCGTCCAGCTGTGTATCAGCAACGGTAGTCTCTACTGGACATGATTGCACCACGACCGCCCGCCACTGTGGCCCGTGTACATGGGCTCTTCTACTAGTACATAAATAAATGATCCTATTGCAAACAGTCAAGCAGAAAGTTAATGTCCATGCATGAGGTATACCTATGTCCACAGCACTGTGGTCAATAAATCCCTGCAGTGTCCATTTCTACAGATTTCCAAAAGCAGCTTTAGCATTAGAGATGGGCTCATCGCTGGTATGGGTGCATGGAGGCAGATTTGATGTTTGTTTTAATGTTGCTGGGCATTTTACCTGGAGGAAGATATTGAATTTAATCAAGACTGAAGGGCAATACAATGCTTCAAGAAAAAAAAAAAAATGGAAAAGTGGTAGATTAGAGGACCTTGCTCATAAGGGCTTCCAAGCATTCATACATGTCTGTGCATTCATAGCTTTTTGCAGGCTATGAGGTTTTTTTTTTTTTTTTTTTTTTCGTTTAACTTGAGTTTTGCTTTCCCTTTCAAGACACTATGGCAGCCTATATAATAAAACACCAGATGTATGTTTGTCTGATGCAGTCATGCATAGTAGAGGCTGCCCGAATGCGCATGTGTAACTACAGTTCCCAGCATTCTGTGCGTTCGGCAGTCTCTACTGCGCACGACTGGACAGAACAAATATAAATGTCCCAAGATAAAATGTCCCAGTACAGCCTGAACGCAGGGCAGTCATGTGCAGTAGAGACTGACCACACGCAGGCCGGAGCACCACGACCCTTCCACGTGTCATCAAAGGGCGCCCCTCCTGGCGTAATTTGTTTTGCCTACAAGACCCTGTCAATGCATAGAATTGTGTCTACTTCCATAGACCTCAAAAGGCTACCTGCACAACACCAAGTGAATATGCTCAGGCACTATAAGCATGAGAAAGTAAGGAGTTATTAAAACTGGGTAGCGCTATTGTTGGAGTCTAATTAGGCAGGTTTGTAGTCAACAACAGATGCAAGCTGCAAATTGGCCACCCTTGCCAAAAAATGGTCAGTTATCAATATTTAACCCTTTGAGTGTCAAAGGGGTACGTACCCCTCTGGCACTCAAAGGGTTATGGACATGCTGTACTGTTAAATCAAGCGTGCATTTATATTGCCGAAGTTGCCTGTGTAACGTGATTATTTTCATTGTTGCTGATTTGGCCCATGTACACAGGCTTTTACGCTAGTCCTAAATTATAATTCTCTAAGTATGTTAGTCACAAGCCGTCATGCGCAGTAGAATAGGCTGCGCGTGCTGCAGTCACGCGAAGTACAGACTACAGAGTGGGGCACTCTGAATTCAGAGTCCGGTGTGCAGAGAAGACTCCGGTCTGAATTCGGAGCGCCCCTCTCCGTATCACCCCTGGCACGTTCGGCCAGTCAGTACTGTGCATGTCTGCAGCGCCACCAGTGTTGGCCCGTGTATAGGGCTTTAAAACTAGTATGATATAAAATGTCCAGAGGAGCACCAGTGGGGAGCCTGGGTCACAAATATAGAGCCCAAGATGAAATGAGATTGAGTTTTACTGTGAGTGTGTGATATCTTGTAAAGTTGAAATGTGCATTGTTTGGGAACCAACTGATGTGATGGATGTCTGTGCCTTAACAATAAAGTACTACTACTAATTGACAATCCGTGTTTAAATATTTGTTACTCCACTTTCACATAGTATATGTTAGATCAGGGGTGGTCAGTTGTTGGACCTCTAGAGGTTGGCTGGTTGGAGATGAAGGGAGTTGTAGTCTTCAACAGCTGGAGGCCCAGCAAGTAGCTTCCCCTGAATAAGACCAATTTATAAATAAAAATGAATGAAAACAGCATTAGAGAAGACATGTAAAGAGTACCTGGCTGTCCACCCTGTGTCATGGAAACGCCAGTCATGTGCTGCTGCTGGTTAGGAGGCATGGACATCGACACCTGCTGCATCCCTGCAGCACCCTGAAGCATGCCCCCAGCTCCACCTTGTCCAGGAGCGAGGGGACCTCCTGGCCCTGGAGGGCGACGATTCGAGAGCCCTTTCCCAAATGCTACAGCAGCCACAAGAGCATTTGTATCAGCAGGGTTAAATGTTTGCTTGTTCTGTCTTAAACCTAGAAGACAAAAGGATACAAAGTTACACACTCCTGAGACTGTCAGACTTGGACACTTGCCAACAAAATATAAGTTGCATAATGTACTGCAGACTCCATTAGGGTTAATGCATAGCGTTCAAAGGAGCAGATGTACATTAAAATTATAAAAGCACCGCAGAAAACATACCTTTTTTACATGGATTTAAATTTGATTTTTTTTTTTTTTTTTTTTTACAATAGAGAGATCTCCAACCCACAGCTTTGCTGCAAAAAAACTTCCACAGGCGTATACAACCATTCACTAAACATACTTTGGGAACCCTTGCTTTATGACTTTTAAATTATACAATATGAGGTAACAATATAATCTAAAACCCACTCCAAAAAAGAAGTGAAAAGACTTCTGCCTTACAAGTTCATTTAATTTTAAAAATCGATAATGAAACCAGTCCCTTTTATTAGCAGCAAAAACAAACAAACAAACAGACACACCTAGGCGGCGTTAGTTAAACCCATTGTTTAACCTCCAGCTATCTCCAAAAGGACAATCATAATGGAATAACACGGACATTGAGCAACTGTTTTTGTAATGGCATCATTATCTTCAATGTTTATATATTATGAACATGTATCCTATATTGCCAGTTCTCTCCACTGCTAGCCAAAAATGGGGTGGCTCAGCTATGAATCCTTAGGACACCAAGACCTTACATTGTAGGGTGGACTTTCTGTGCCAAGCATGTACAAGATACTGTCTCAGTGCAGCCACTGCATAGGCCAGTATGTGAGGCATAATTAACTGCACGGTAAAAAGCGTGCCAACCCCCAAGGAATAATAACAATAGTGGGCATCAGTACCATGCGATGTGCAGCCACCTGGCATCCAAAGGGCCCAAAAATATTTTTATTTTGTGGGACAATGTGACAATTTCCTTGTCCTGGCTCAAGCCACAGCCTTTGATAAATATTCCATCATTATTGTTCCTGTTGTTCCTAGCCAAGCATCTTATGAGTGATAAGCCAAACTTATACCAAAGGTATATGTTTTATTACTAACATGACAAACAGCTATATCCCTGTGAAATAAAAGTGAGGGCTATCTGTTTAGGTTCAGTCCCCTCCACTCTTTGGTGTGATAGTCATATTATAACCAAACGCCCACTCATGGATTTTCTACACATCCGAGAGTAATGCACTCAGAAAGGCTGCAGCAGAGGATATCTGCATGGACGCCTGTAGGGGCACTGTACACATCTTGCACACGGCTGAATTAAAGGGATAGTAATGTTTCATAATAAAAGCGGCTGTAATTGATCATCATAGTATTTGGACTTTGGAGAGTGTTATTTCAATTCTGTCAGACTTGTAGTTCAAGAGTAATTCAATGATAAACTATCCCCCTCCTGCCACTTTTACTGATGTAACACTGCTCAGCCAGACAAGAAGGGAGGTGCCCAGGTAGACTGCAGAGAGGGACAATCTTCAATTAAGATAAGGGAAAAAGATGAAAAACTTGTCAAGGGGGGCAGGGCTTTCATTGTTCTCATAGGAAGAAGATTGTTCCCTGCTGTTATCTGTCTGGTCTATGGACTGGATTCCAAATCTGAGAAGAGATGGCTTACACTAGGTAAAAGGGGCGGGGAGGGGAAACTTTGCTTTTGAATATCTCTCAAACCATAAAGGTTTGAGAGATAAGATTTATATCGTTCTTCATGTGTTTTTAATGCCTACAAAATAAAATAAAGATAAAACGAAGTATTACTATCCCTTTAAAGGTTGTGATGCTCATTTCAAGTCCAATCAACGGTGTCCCACATGGGTGTCAGGCAAGTATATCTATATAATTGTATAATTGATATCCAACACAAAAAGTTAGTGATCATCGATAGAATTAAACATGGGAAGCCAAAATTTTAACCCTTTGAGTGCCAGAGAGGTAGCCTAAATATTGGCACTCAAAAGGTTAAATCCTGATCGAAGTGCATGACACCAAAGTACTTGTTTCTTTGATAAGAGTGTGTGCTGCGTTTCAAAACTGGAGACTTCTGTGACCAATTTTCCATTCTATAATCACCACCTTTGTGTGTTTTTGATCTAAATTATACCAGTTAGTTGCCTGTTCTATTGTATGTCAACCTGAGCAGCCTTAGTGTGTTATTATAATTAAATTTAGGCGTACAGCACTGCTGATTTTTCCCCTCTTTTGTACAGTGTGCACAGGTGGCTTTTGAAGCTACATACTGGATAGAGAGTATATGTATTTTTAGCAGCTTTGTTACCATTTGGTGAGTCCTATAAAAGGGTAGTTTTGTGCTCTTATCCTTGTGGAACACAGGATCCATGGTGTAGCTTCTTGTTCTTGTAGAAGGCAGGGCATTTGCAAAACAGTTTTCAGGAGGCAGAGACTCCCAGTCTGCTCCACTTTACCAATAGTAGCAACCTCAGTTTCAACGTACAGCAAAGATAAAAGAAAAAGAGAAGTAGGGCAGGAAGGTGGTCACCCAAAGGGCACCCCTACTCAGAACTCATAAACAAATAAATATTGGTAAGTACACATAAATCCCCTTTTCTCTTTCTTACATTGTGGAACACAGGCACCATAGGGATATAACAAAGCTATAACACCAGGATTCCAGGAATGGGGGAGAAAAACTCCCAACAAGAAAACCAGTCTCAACAGAGACAAATCAGAAATAATTCTGGATCTCAGCTGTCAGACACCGCCACCCACCCACCTTGACTGTAGCTACATCTGCAAAATGCAAAATGTAACAAATAGAAGTATCAGTTACAATTGGAGTGCTCCACTGCTGCAGTGCAGTAGAAGGATATCATAGAGAAAAGTACATGGGAATGAAAACAGTCTCTTGTCAGGCAACTCCACCTTATAAAGGCAACTTTAAAGTGGAACTACCACCCTTAAAAGATGTTGTCCCAAGTAATTCCCCATCTAGCAACTAGCTGCTCAGTAGCGCTACTTGCCAGATTTCTTACCGCGTTCATGAGAATGAGCCACTACTCCGGGACTGAGAGGCAGGACAGACAGCAGACATCTTTGCATAGTGACGTCTGCGCACCTGCTCTGTCAGTCCGTTTTGGCGCTGAATGGCTCCTAGCAATGCCTCCTAGAGCCGGCTGGGACTAACAGCAGATGCACAGACATCACTATGGAAAGATGTCTGCTCTCTGTCCTGCCTCTCAGTCCCGGAGTAGTGGTTCATTCTCATGAACGCGGTAAGAAATCTTGTGACTAGCGCTACTAAGCAGCTAGTCGCCAGATGGGGAATTATTTGGGACAAGGTTTTTTAAGGGTGGTAGTCAGGGACATGCACAGACATTTTGGGGGGCAGGAGCTCAAATGAAAAAAAAAAAAAAAAAAAAAAAAAAAGGCACTTCTCATAATTATTTATTCAAAATATATATTTAAAAAAAGAAAATAATTTACATCTCAGGAGCCTGTTGGCACAGAAATCTGAAGCGCCCCCCCCCCATTGGCCATCTCCACTGGACACCTCCACAATGCTCCTAATCTCCACATTGCCCCCCATCATCTCCAAATTGCCCTTACATTGTCCCCAGTCAGCTCCACATTGCCCCCATCATCTCCAACCTATTAGCTCCATATTGCCCCATCAGCTCCAACTTACCCTCACATTGCCCCCTTCATCTCCATATTGCCCCCATCAGTTCCATATTGAAATCAGCTCCAACTTACCCTCACATACATTGCCCCATCATCTCTACATTGCCATCATCTCCATCTTGCCCCCCCATCAGGTCCATATTGCCCCATCATTTCCACATTGCCCCCCAGTTCCCTTTCCCTACCTCTTCCCTGGTGGTCCAGCGGCAGGACAGGTCTGTATGTGCCTCCTTTGGTACAGACCTGTAGCTGCTGGAGCTCCCGCACGGTCTTCTTTAGTATTACAGAGTGCTGGGAGATGACATCATCTCCCAGCGCTCTGCATGAAGAGAGCTGACGAGGGAGAGCAGCATCTACAGGTCTGTCCTGCAGGAGGCACAGACCTGACTGGGCGGTGTGGGGTTAGTGCAGGTGGCGAGGCAACTTTTTTTTTTGTTACAAGGGCACGAGGGCACTTTGGACAAAAAGGGCAGGTGCTCAAGCCCCCCTTGGTGTCTATGTGTGCACGTGCCTGGTGGTAGTTCCGCCTTAAGTTGGGAAGTGACCAGCATGCCTTTTAAAAATGTCTGGGAGGAGGAACCTAAGTCTGATCCTCTGAGACCCTAAGCTTTTCGAACACTGTCCAAATCAGAGCATCTACAGAGCTCCCATGGGATTTCTCTAGTAATCTCAAGGGGTAAGGGAGGAACTGTTTGCCTTATGATGCAAGGAAATCGCCCTCCACAAAATGGTTCACTTTTAAAATATTGCATTTGAAATAGCAAGTGGCTAGAAGATGCATTAAGCAGGTCGCCGTCTTGAAAAGGGTGACATGAGAATCTCGCCCTGCAAAAGCGAGATTCTCATGTTGCTTCTTTAAACATCGCTTCAACCCAGCTCCGCAGCATCCAGGTTATTCTTCACCCACACCCCACCGGGACTAAGAATACTCTGCATTTGGGCAAAGGCTGAATTCATTTCTGCTTTTTGGGTGTCTGTTCTAGTAATATAATACAGTTAATGAAGTATATTTGTGCATGATTAACTCTGGGGTGCCAGGAGTGTGCTACAGATGTGTGCCTCCTTGTTTGTGCCATTAATGAAAATTGAAGCTGCCTGATAAAACAAATAAGTATTAACCATTTTGGTGCGCTTATATGCAGGGCAAGATTCCTATCTCGCCCTTTTCAGCACTACAACCTGCTTAAAAGAACAGTAACAGAAACTGCTTCTGCAACATGGCACATGACCGTCAAGACAAGAGTGCGAATGCTACCTGTGTAGAGGGAACCTTCCAAAGGAATTCCTTATTGTGAAAGGGAAGCCCCAGGGCTAGATTTGCAACTTCCATGGGAAAAAGACAACAAGGAGCGGTAAACTTTTTTTATGAAAAAAAAATATATATTGTAGGGATTTTCCTACTGAGAAAAATACGGGTACTCCCAATGACAAGAGATTCATATTTCCAGACTTATTTAAAGGGATACTAACATCCCAACAAAAGTATCTGAAAAATTGTAGCTGCAATAAAAGAATATTAAAAGGGATAGTAATATTTGCAAATTACTAATCCCCATATTGTAGCTTTGTTAAAAATAAACTTATTGCCCCCAGTGTCATCTCTCAAACCCTTGTGGTTTGAGAGAAGAAGGTGCTCAAAGTTCCCCCCTCCTTCTCCCTTCCCTGAGTGAACACTGACTGCAGGGATATCCGGTATTACTTGCATCAGGCGGTTCTGCAGCATTGCAGAGATCGCGTTTATAAAAAATAAATCTTTCACTAAAACGGTCTTCTACATGTGCTTGCAAACCAAGCACACGTAGAAGACCATTTCAGTGAAAGAATTACTTTTTATAAACGTGATCTCGGTTAAGCTGCAGAGCCGCCTGATGCACATAAGACTGTCGTACGACAGCTTCCCCTGCAGTCAGCGTTCAGTCACCGAAGGGGGAACTTTGAGTGCTATCATCTCTCAAACCGTAAGGGTTTGAGAGATGACACTGGGGGCAATAAGTTTCTTTTTAACAAAGCTACAATATGGGGATTAGTAATTTGCAAGTATTACTATCCCTTTAATGGCCTTACCTGTACCTCTCAAACCTTTATGGTTTGAGAGATAAAAGAAAATAAAGTCCACTGCTCCCTCCCCCTTCTCATACGTCAGTTGTATAGCTGACGGCATGAGATCCTGCTTCCAGGACCAGACAGCGGCTCTTCAGGAGCGCCGTCATCAAACTATAAATACTTCATCGGAATGGTCTACAACATGTGCCTGGACTGCAAGCACATACTGTAGAACATTCCAATGAGGTAATTATAGTTTGATATCTCGATGCCAGCACTCCTGAAGAGACACATCTGGTCTTGCGACCAGATTCGGCCTCTGACAGCTTTACAGCTCATCAGGCAGAAAGGGGAGGGAGCAGAGAACTTTATTTTCTAATATGTCTCAAACCAAAAAGGTTTGAGAGATACGAGTAAAGCCGTTAAGTATTCTTTTACTGCAGCTAACATTTTGAGGATACTTTTGTTGGGACATTACTATCCCTTTAAGTTTAAACCCATTATTTTTTTTACATTAGCAGTGCCCTCTACTGGTCAAACTCTAATGAGTTTTTCTGTTATATTCTAATGGAGAGGAATGTCAAGAAAGTTGGTGATATACAGTTCTCCCTAGAATGTGATAGAAACGGCCTGTCATTTAGAACTTTCAGGAAGTAAACACAGTAAATTCACTTCATGATTATTTGAACGGTTATGAATTTTGAATAGAACATCTGACAGCAGTGGGAGTACCCTTGTTTTATTTAGCAGGAAAAGATCTATAAAATATGTGTTTTCATAAAAAAAAGTTTACTGCTCCTTTAAGCAAGACAGAGGCCGTATGTGCTTTGGCCCCATAAACAAAAATCATATGCCACATGAAAGAAAACCAATGTCCTCAGAGGGACAAGGAAATATGGAAAATGTAGTGAATAATAAAGGAATAGGTCAAAATACAGCCATAAGAGCACAGACATATAGTGGTTAGCTTATAGACAATCTTTAGCTTCACTAAGTCCCCATCTGGCGACTAGCTGCTTTGTAGCGCTAGTCGCCAGAATAATTACCTTATTTAATAGATTTCTGCTCTCTTGCATGGGTGACAGGAAAGAGATAGAAAATTACTGGGCTGAGGGCCCATTCCCCTTGGTCTAAGTGATGTCAACTAAGAAAATCTGCTTGGATGTCGTGAACTCCCAGTAGATGGACGGCCGTGATTGCCTTTAGATTTACTTTTGCCCAGCTCAATATTTTTTCTGCTTCCAAAAATAACCTCTTGCTTCTGGTCCCATCGTGGTTCTTTAAATTCATCACTGTTGTCATATTGTCTGGAGTAGACCCTCACTGGTCTCCCCTGCAGATGTTCCTTGAAGTTTTTCAATGTTTTCTTTACTGCTCTGAGTTCTAACATATTTATGTGCAGATTCTTTTCCTTTGCCGACCACGTGCCTTGTACCGGCTGGCTGTTCCACAGTCCCCCCCAAGCCCTGCTGGCTTGCGTCCATTACTAGATCTTCCCAGCTCAGTGACTTCAGTGAAATTCCCCTTGACAGGTTCGATCTTTTCTTCCACCATACTAGATCTTTCCTTATTCTGGCTGGGACTACAATTCTCTGAGATGTACCTTTGTGATCCTTGTTCCATTTGTTCAGGAAGTGAATCTGAATGTTCCGCATGTGGAATCTTGCCCATGGTAATACTTGGACTGTAGAAGCCAAGACTCCTAAAAGCCGCATAAAATCCTCTGTCGTATGAATGCTCTGGGAATTTAATTTTAAAACTGCGCAGAATCCTCCTCTTTCTGTCCTCTGACAGGGATGCTTTTCCTCTTATCGTATCTATGTTGGTTCCTAGAAACACCAGGTTCTGAGATGGAATTACTTGACTCTTTTGAAAGTTTATAAATCAACATATTTTTTGGAGATGACTTATAGTATAGTTCGTATGCCTTCTGGCTTGTTGATCTGTTTACTAAACGATAAGAAGGTCGTCCAAATAATGGATTATGGTTAAGCCCATTCTTCTTAGGTGTTCTAGTCCTGCTGCCAGGATTTTCGTAAAAACCTGTGGTGCTGCCGATAGACAGAATGGTAGTGCAGTTAACTGATAATGGCCTTTTCCTATTGCAAATCTTAGAAATTTCTGACACTCTTTCTTTACAGGAATGTGATGGTATGCATCCATCAGATCCACTGTGACGAGATAGGCTCTCAAAGGCATTGCCTTGATTAGTGACGATACTGTTTCCATCTTGAAAGCTCTGTATTGGAGATAGGAATTCAGGTGTTTCAAATCCAGTATGGGACTGTCTCCCCCTGATGTCTTCGGGACTATGAACAGAACTGAATAAATATCTGTTCCTCTTTGGATCGCTGGAACTTTTTTACTACCTATTTTTCCTTCAAGATTCTTATGATGCTTTTGAGTTCTTCTGCCTTTAGAGGATGCTTTGGAATCTTTGATCTTCTGAATAAGTCTTCTTGCGGTATTCTGTTGAATCTCAGCGGGTACCCTGCCTTCAACAGTTGTAATACCCAGTGATCTGTCACGGAAATCTCCCACTCCTGCAGAAACACCCGCAACAGACCCCCGACAGGAGTCAAAGGCAAGGCCCGCTGACCTTCAAAGGTACTCCTTTTTGAAGTGACCCCCTTCCACAATATTCCTTTCTGAAAGTGCCTCTTTGGCTTGGGAAAAATGCAGTTCTCCTTTGCTCATGTGATCTGTTAGGTTGATACTTCTTCTCTTCTCTGAAGTTTTGTCTTCTCAGTTTATAAGATGGTGCTCTTACAGTGTTGGCCGTAGCTATCTTTCTTTCCTGAGGTAAATAGGTACTTTTTCCTCCGGTCATGCTTTTAATCAGTTCTTCCAGATGGTGGCTGAATAGAAGAGAACCTTCAAAAGGTAAAGTGACTAACTTATTTTTTGAAGCGGGATCCGCTCCCCAGGATTTCAGCCACAAGGCCCTCCTAGAAGTGATGGAAAGGGCTGATGAGCAAGATGTTAACTTAATGACATCCAGTGAGGCTTCACATGCAAAGCTCACTGCTTCCTTGAGAACTGCAATTTCTTTTAGAAGTTTAGACCTTGAAACTGCTGACTCCACCTTTTCTTCCAATTCATTTAACCAAATCCTGATGGTTCTGGAAATACATGCCATTGTTGTAGCCGCTTTGAGATTCTGGCTTAATACAGAGAATTGTTTCTTTAAGGCTCCCTCCATCTTCCTTTCCATGCTGTCTCTTAAGGAAGATCAGTCTTCCATAGGAATAGTTGTGCGTTTGGCCAATTGTGCTATGGCCGCATCAGTCTTTGGAGGATTAACCCAATCCTGAACTACTTCTTCTTTAAAAGGATACATCTTTAAAAATCTTTTTCTCATAGACATTCTTTTATCTCCTTTTTTCCATTCATTTTTGATCATCCCAGATAATGAATGATGGATTGGGAATACAGGTACTTCTTTTTTGTTTCCCAGAAAAGCCACATCTAAAACATCTAACTGCTTTGGTGTATCAGTTAACTCTAGAGACTTAAAAGGATATCCATTTTATCTATATTAAATGCTCCTGTATCATCTACTATCTCTCCTTCCTCTTCTGAAGAGTATTCAGACAGGAATTCTTGAGATTCTTCAATTTCTTTGGGAAGTGCCTTCATCTGGGTCCTCCACTCTCTGTCTTTTCCTAGCAGTAGCACTCTCCTGCATTGTCACAAATGTATCCTGCACTGATGACTTCATCCAGGTCAAAAACTCCTGGAACTGAACAGGCATTTCTGGACCAGCAGCTTTTTTAAGGCATTCTAAGCACATTTTTGCAGAAACAGCAGCAGAAATAGTAGCCTCACATCCCAAACAAGTTTTGACCTTTAGAGACTTTTCTTCTTTATCTAAAATAGGCTTCTCCTTAGCAGGAGTCTGCTTGGGAGTAGCAGACATACTGATTAAAACTTACAATTTTATTCAATTAAACATTAAAAATAAATTATCCTAGCCTGACTCTACAGTCTATGTGCTCAATAAGGAACGCATGGCCCAGCCCCTCCAACAAATTAATCAATTAATGCAAAAAAAATTGTCTAAATAGAGGACCATGCATATTAATACATGAATAAATATAAGAAACAAGTTTCCTTACTTGTATTTATCGGTGGTTAGCTTCTTTCCCTCTTATTTTAGTTTAAAAATGTGTTAAACTGCAGTCTCCGCCATGCGTTTCAGCCTGGAACGCATGCCCTTCCGGTATGCTGACCTGGGAGGAAGCTCATTCTGATCCGCCTCTCTCAGGCCCACTGCCGGTGCGGGGTGAGAGTAGATAAACGAGGAAACTGTTCCCTTGCCAGCGCTTGGTGCGAGGACAGAAGGGCTTCAGCCGTATACCTGGACGGACAGCACTCCGGCGGCCATGAACATGCTCATTATCCATTGCTGTATTTTCCGAGGTGAGTCCACTGCCCCACCTCTACGTCCTCACAGCTGTGTAGGACAAAAAGGCTGGCCTGACGGGAAACTTCATTTAAATACTGAAAAATAATTGGTCCTACACAGCTAAGAGGAGGAGACAATACCCATATGTAATGCCATGGACACTGAAGAAACTTTACTTAACCCTTCAAGGACAAGAGGAGTGTGTGAGGCATTGCTTTGAACCCCCCTTTGTTCCTTAATGGGTTAACACAAGGCACCTGAGCAAAAGTGAAATTATAACTAAAACAGTCAGGCAGAAATCCATTTATCTCAATGAGAATTTCCATTTGTCTCCTATGATACACTGAGTGGCCCAGAATGGCTACTCAACCCTCCTGAATACAGGCCGGCCTTAATGTATACATGGTTTTGCCCCAAACACAGGAGTGCAACACCAGCTTTTTATAACTAAGATAATATCGCTTCCACCAAAACACTCACCTCCAATTTCAGACTCCCTCTCTTCCTTAATTATTTTCTCCAACAGGTTGGTACACATCTTATTCATACTTTGGACTTGCTTCTAAAATAGGAATAAATTGTATTGTATAAACACAAAAAAATCTACCAAACAAACAAAAAAGACTACCTATTCATCATGAACGTACCTGTGCCACCTCTGGAGTGAGTCGAGCTGCATCTGTGCTAAGCTGTTTCTCTAACTCTTCCACCTCAGGGTCTGGTTTGGTCCTCAGGTGATCAGGCACCACCTCATGACTGAACACTGGGACCCTTCCCTCTGTCAAACGCTGTAGAAAACAAAAGGAATTACAGCCAATTGGCAGTAAAGACAAATTCTGGAGCAAACCAGCTACTCCACAGGTGGCAAATGAAAATTCGATTAAATTTGCTTTGCAATGTGTTCAAGAGATTAGCAGGCACATTTAACATCAAAGGCAATTTGGGGAACTTATGCCCCTCCCATAGTGCAGTTGGTTTGCTCAAGAATTGCTCCAGTTCTTCATCGGCCTCATTAGGAGAAAACCAGCTGCGCTCTAGGTGACAGATTTAAATGAGACTTTTAACCCTTTGAATGCTAGACAGAGATCACCAATTAATTGTTGTATAATGCACTGGAGACCTCACAAGCTTTTAAAGGGATAGTAATACTTTATTATTACTATCCCTCATATTGTAGATATTTGCAAAATAAGTTAAAAGCCCCCAGGTTCATCTCTCAAACCTTTATGGTTTGAGAGATAACCGAAGGCAAAGTTCCCCCCTCCCTCCCTGAAGTCAGCGTTGTGCTGACTGCAGGGATATCCGGTCTGACATTCATCATGCGGCTCTGCAGCAGAGCCGCGATCACGTTAGTGACAAAGAATTATTTCACTTAAACGGTCTTCTACATGTGCTTGCAAACCAAGCACATGTAGAAGACCATTTCAGTGAAAGAATTATTTTTCAATAATGGGATCTTGGCTCAGCTGCAGAGCCGCAAACCTGTCATACGACAGACTTCACCTGAATTCAGTACAACGCTGACTTCAAGGAAGGGGGACCTTTGCCTTCGGTTATCTCTCAAACCATAAATGTTTGAGAGATGAACCCGGGGGCTATTAAATTATTTTACAAATATCTACAATATGGGGGACAGTAATAATAAAGTATTACTACCCCTTTAAATAACAATTTTAATCAATGAGTAGTTGGGGATATTTTTTAATGTCCCTGCTGGAGAAATTGTTTTGCCCTCAGAATATGAATATGGCCCAGATTTTCAACAACAAATTTTTAAACCATACTTGAGAATGATCTTACCATGATTTCCTCATCTCGGTCAGGAGACAGAAGAAGGGGGATAATAACCTGGTTCTTCAATAGGGGAGTTTTCTCATTTTTTAGCACTTTATTCAGGGTGTTCAGTTGCCCAGACAGCAATGCAAAGCTGTCCAACACGGAGGGCCTGACAAGAGAGATATGTGAGAACCAAACGGACACCTACTGCAGAATCATTAGAAGTCACATCACATTGTACCAAGGAGAAATGGGGTAATTCTGGCAGCAACTCACATACACCACAGTAGACAGTGAAGCACTGCTTTTGACCTAAATGGCCCAGTGCCTCTATAGCACTGAAAGGGTTAAAAGCCAGTTAAATTAAAGAGAATTTGGGGGAATTTGTATGTGTCCCCTATGATGGAGTTGGTTTGTCCCAATTCTTCAAACAACATAAGCCTCCTTAAAGACAGTCTGTCACATATTATATAAAAATGCCTTGCACACCCCTCTGGAGATCAAAGTATTAATACCATCACCTTCCTTACTTTCCAGTGACAGGGGGATGTACACCTTCACACCCAACAACTGTGCGTAGCTGGTAACTACCCCAGAACCCCTAGACTATCTAAAAACTGCAGGATGGAGAACAATACGAAGCACATCTCACACTGATCTGCATCTTTGGAGAGCATTGGAGAAGCAGATCAGGGAGAGTAAGTGGCATATCCTGAGTGTCTCCCTAATAATCAACTGTTTTGTCTACCAGTAGGAGGATACTGGTAGCCTTGATATAAAGCAAGCACTGTTCTTCCTCGAACTTATACCCACATCTGCTCATTCCCATCTGTACACACTCACATAATCTGACATTGAGCGGGCACAAGCGAGTCTGAGAGTGAGTGAACGCAAGTGAATATGAATAATACAAATGAATGTGCATGAGCACATCTGTGAGTGAGCAGGCACATCTGGGTGAGTGTGACCGAGAGTAGGAGCATCCAGGCCAGCGTGAGAAAATGAGGGCATCTGAGCATTCCATCATGCAGTTTGGTTGCATGGGCAGGGAATCACAGAACCCCAGCAAAAACACACACAGTGGTTGTTCTCCAAATCAGCACTGTCATCACATTACTTGGAATAGGATTATATGACAAGATATTGAATGTAAATTAATTTTACTTACAATATATATCAAATAAGCATTTATGCTTTTTTTGGTCTTTAGTTTCCTTCAAATCTGGAACTCTGAGGCAGAGATCAAGTAGTTAGGGGCAATTAATCAATCATATCAATACAAAACTATTACAGTTAAATTCAGGGATTAAAACTATGCTTTTTGAAAGGAGCTGTAGCTCTGTACCTAGCAACCCTAATCTAAGGCTACAGATCTCTATACATACCCAGTCTATCACCAGTTCCATCAGTATGACTGAAGTCATAAGAGGAAACGGAGTCATTCTGGAATAAACCAACTACTCCACAGGGGAGAAATAAAAATTCCAAAATTCTCATTGCATAATTTATGTCTCCTCAGGAGACACACACGTAGAAGAGAATGGCTCATTAAATAATTTATGTCTCCTCAGGAGAAACACACACACACACACACACGTGTCTTCCAAATGCTCACACAGTGTAAACTTCCATTTTCCTCCCACTTCTCCTTCTTACCCAGCCTGTTCCTAACACTTTTCCACATTTATGTTAAGCCCCACCCCCTTTTAACTCAAATTGCCTCATTGGCCTCTCAACATCAGCAACACCTGAGTCCCCTCCAGGGACTCCACAAGACAAAGTTCCCAGGTATGAATACACTTCCCACTGACATTTAAAGGGATGCATCACCTTAGAAAAAGGATCTACCATATGCTCTGTTAATACAAGTTCTACTATGAAAGTTGTTTTTCTTTTTTTAACTACTTCAAAATATACTTTATCTTCTGTGCTGTGCACTTCTGCATTATGTGCACAGCACAGCTCTTCTGCACGTCCTATTTCTCCTCCCTCCCAGCTGCCCCAGGGAGCACATTTACGCTTCCCTTTGGTGTGCTGTGAACGGCTCCTAGCATTACAGCAAGCTGCTATTAGGATTATACTGAGGTTGCAACCTCAGCATAATGGTACACGCTGATTCTTCGGCAAAGCTCTTCTGACATGACACACCTCTGTATACTGCATGGCACTCTATGGCTTAACATGCTGGTATAAGTATATCTCACATAATCTTTTATTTTCTGCTTTCCACTCCTAAACGCCAAATACACAGGGGTAAATAACAAATACCATTGATTTCAGGGTTTCAGGACCACAGTGGGGATGGCAACAGGTTGTGAACTGATGTCCTGTGGTCCTTATAGGGCTATATTTGGCTTCTAACTCACTGAATACTGCAGATATTCACTTCAATACAAGATTATTATGTACACACCACTGTAAAGCTCCTACACTAATCCCAGGGTGGCCACAGCCCACACTTCTACACTCGGAACCTACAGATCCGGAGACCAGCAAGAGCCAGAACCTCCACACACAGGGGGGCGGCTATCTCGGTGTCAGTCTCCCCTCTGTGTGTGTATGTCTGTTGCTTGTTGCGTGTGTGTATGTCTGTTGCTTGTTGCGTGTGTGTATGTCTGTTGTGCTTACGTCTGTTGCTTGTTGTGTGTGTGTGCGCATGTCTGTTGTGTTTACGTCTGTTGCACGCGCATATGTCAGTCTGTCGCGCGCACATGTCTGTTGTGAGCGCAACAGTGCGCTCGTGAGCATATGTCTGTTCCAAGTGTGTGCGCATGTCTTTTGCAGGTTTCTGCCACTCACTGTGTGTATGTGTCTGCCTGTGTGTTGCATATGTCTGTGTTCATAAGTGTGTCACACACTTACGCCCAACGGTCATAACATGACGGGTAACGCTGTCCCACATTGCTAGTATACATGTATACACACACACAGACACACATCCCCCCAAAACCCCCCCACACATCCACACTCCCCACCATACACATACTCACATCCACTCCCACACATCTCCCCAAATCCACGCCCCCGCCATGCACACACACATCCCCTCCCACACATACACACACACACACACACATATATCCACATACCCCACCATACACACACATCCCCCCCCCCTCCAAACACATCCACACACCAGAGCCAAAAGGACCGGGGAGGGGAGGGCAGCATTTCATCCTTGGACCCAGGCAGCACAATATCTTGGCCCGGACCTGGGCGCAGTCAACTCCGGCCTTTTTCTGCTATTTTACAGTTACACTTTACAATACTAAATACAATGCTAAACAAAAAATTAACTGGCAATGCCGTCTAAAACTGCTAGTAATACATAAATATATATAATTTTTTTTTCTTCACATTTGTTGTGGAGTTTATCACCCTGAGTAAAACAAGAGTACTCTGACTGCTAAAAAATGTTTTATTCAAAAGTTATTACAGCTCAAACTTGAATTTTTTTTTAGATGCAGTATCTCAGTGGCCTGAAATTGTACATTCGCGCTGTTGCTGCATCATCCTATGGAGGTTAAATGACCAGAGCTGTCCAATGGATGATGTAGCAACAGCACCACTGTACAATTTCAGACCACTGAGATACCGCACTAAAAAAAAAGTTTTGAGCTGTAATAACTTTGAATAAAACACCTATCAGCAGTGGGAGTTCCCTTGTTTTAGGAAGATAAACCCTACCACATATTTTTTTAAATATTAAGTATTACTATCCCTTTAAACTATAGGACACTAACGAGGTCTCTAATTCATTGAAACACCTCTCTTTCCCTTACAATGGAAAAAATATATACATCTCCTAATTTCCCTATGTTTCCATGGTGTAGAGGGTTGTAGGGAAGTCTCTGGTGACAGTCAACCTCAGTGCTTGTAATGATCACCAGCCTGGTCACATGCACACTGACTTAGCACAGAAACTTCCAGGTCATCACCTAGAAGAGCTTCGTTACTGTGCATAAAACTGAACTGTGATTGTTTATGTGTACTAGGTGCACAACGAAAGTAAGGAAACATTAACCCCTTCACTGCCAGAGAGGCACATTTCTAAATACATGCATTCATATGCTTTTATTTATATCATCTCTGCAGGTTGTTCCTACCATTTAATTCCAAGAAAGTCCTACTTGACAAAATACAAGAAAACCAACATATTATGTTAAGTGCAGTCTAAAGCTTCTAGTACCCCTTAATAGGGTGGGGTACCATTTTATCTGAAAGGCACATAGCTACAAAAGCAGATTCTGAAATATATGAAAACGTGAATCACTGAAGTAGTGAAAAGTAACTTTGAACTATAGAAATTATTATTTTAAATATTCAAGAGAATTCACAGCAATCCAGACCTGAGGTAGAAATGGTGTGTACTTTTCATAAATACACTATACACACACACACACTTAATTCCAGTGACAGAAAATGGCCATGGATGCCTGGATGATCCAAAGAAGGAAATGAAACTTAGAAGTCGCACAGTTCAGGTTTAAGAAGCTGTGCACAAAGCCTCAGAGATAGCATAAGTCGCGTTCGCAGACTCAATATTTAATGCCCATGGAAAGGACAGTGAAGCAAATTAAGTCTGTGACTTAACACACAGCCTTCACTTTTTTTTAATTGATCAATAAAAGCAGGATAGCTAGAAGTGCTTTATAAGACATCTTTTTACATTTTATCTTTAGCCCTGCTTTCAAAGTCCCAGACATAAAACTCTCTGCAAACAGATCCAAGAAGCTCACTGTCACGGACATGAAAGCGGAGAAAAAACAAAAACAAACAAAACGTTTAAGATGAACACTGTAACAGGCCTTTACACAGTATCAGCATTACACAATCCAATCAGGTGTGAAAGAAATTGACTTATTGAGAAGTGACAGGGTCTGGCAGTCAATGAGCTCACCAGGTCAGTCGGTCATACTCATTTTCTAGTTTGTATATGAACCCAGCCAATGAGTTTTTGATATCAGAAACTTGTGATATGAGGGCATCCAGGCAAGCCTCTAGCTGCTTCTCTTCCCGCTGCAGGATCAAAGGAAAGACAAAAGAAAGATTAGAAAATAAAGCAATTGATCAAGAATTTGAACATCTAGAATAGGCTCTCCTGCTTTTGAGGATGAGGAATCAGTAGACATAAAAATGAAACCAGCGAAGTTCATATACAGCGCTTCAGAAATAGGAGGAAAAGAACCAGAGCGGATTAACTATACCAAGTAATGTATTTTATCAATTATTTGCAGCACGTCTAGATAAAAGTATTTATCCGAGTCTTCTTTATATTAAAATTAAGAGATGCGCTATATTTAAGTCCTTACTTTGGTGTACTACAATAGTTATGCAGATATAAAGATCCCTCGCCTGCCCCTTCTGGCAGTCTCCCTCTGAATTGCAGATCAGGTCATGTGACTTGACGGCTGCATGGAGGGACAAACTTCAGTAAGCCAGTATAAGGGAAATCCTGCTCCCCTTGATGAAGGCAGGATTTCCCTTTGCTTAATGAAGTTTGTCCTTCGTTGCAGCCATCCTGACCGGACTGCAGCTTCTGGTGACGTGCCAGAAAGTGGTGGGCGGGAGATCTTTATCTCTTCATAACTATTGAAGTACACCAAATTAAGGTCTTAAATATAGCGGAATCTCTTCATTTTAATATAAAGAAGACTTGGAGCGATACTTTTATGTAGACATTACCGACTCTTTAAATAGATAGCAATGTTTCAAAGTAAAAGCAGCTCCAATTAATCTTCATAGTATTTGGGCCATGGAGCATGTTATTTAATACTGTCAGAGTTGTAGTTCAAGAGAAATTGCTGTGCTTGTGTAATTGGTTACAATAAAAAGCAGAATCCAAATAAGTCTGCACTGTATTATAAAAGAGATACACTGAAGAGATTGCAGTTTAGATGGAGGGTCACATGTTCTGCATGTTTGAGTTGCTAGTTTCAAAGACTTTATATACAAGGTGAGATATTGGTGTAAATCGTGACAAGGGATTTTCTGGAACTAGTCTGATTAACTGTAGCAACTGTGCTTCCTTGGGCTTTGCTGACATTTTCTTGCAGCACAGCACAGGCATCTCAGAAGGCAATGGGCAGTTTACCATCTAGTGGGGGAATGCCAGTACATACAACTAAATCTCAAAATGGAATATATCCCATGGCAAGGGTGTGTGCATTACTGGAGAGACAAACAAGATAAATGAGCTGCTATTAAGAGATGAAGTATTTGCAGCATGGTGGTTCAATCTGTGCAAGATAGCAGAGAGGGGATCAGCTTATCCAACTTTGCTTTCTATAAAAAACACACTGTTTTTGAGGTTTGTGTGTTGATGCTTTAATTGCAGATTTTCAACATGGAGAAAAGGTTCACACTATTAACTTTTTACTTTACTGATACATATGGCTGCCTTGCTCCACTGTACTGGTAGCCATAAAACCACACAACTGACATTCCAGCCTTGTTCCACTGTCCACTAGTAATCACAGAACCACACATAAAATGACACCCTTGCATTCTTCCACTGTTCCACAGGTAGCCACTGAAACCCTGTATTCTTACAGAGTGTTGTCTCATTGATAAAAACAAAAACACCCCTACAGTGTCTGCTTCCTCAGCCTTGCTCAACTGTTCTCTGATAGCCACAGTAGTCATGCATTTGTGTTACATATATATTTTTATATTATATACATGTACACATACCAAATGTAATATTGGACAGAAAAAATGTTAGTCTATATAATCTCTCCAGGGTCAGTAATCAATGAAAGAGGAGGGGGAGATGAGAGAGGAAGAAGGGTAGAAAATGAGATAAGGAGATAAGTGTAAAATAATAGCAGTGGCAATAGAATATAAAGAGAGGTAAAGAGATTAAGGAAGAGAAAGGGAGGAATGAGACATCTAGCTTACCTCCTGTGTGTATGGCAGCACTCCGTTTCCCCCCTGGTAATCTTACTAATACATTAAAAGCCAGGCATATAAAAGACTGGTGGGGTCAATGTGAAAATGTTCAGTGCCCCCCCCCTTCCTTTTTCACTGGTAGCCACAGAAACACATACATTGTATGATTCCCCATTCTTGTGCCACTATCTCGTGGGTAGTCAAAAACCTTGTATACTCCATCTGCTTCCCCAACCTATTCCTACTTGTAGCAACGGCCCATACACTGCCATACACCGTTTACTTTATTTCTGTAGAGAGTGGTGTGAGGGGAAACTTTCCCCATGTTTGTTTTTCCATGGGCAGTTGGAGCTCTATGCTGACTCCACACTTCCCCCTCTGGCAGTTCCAGGTTGCTCAAAAGTGATTCCAGTGCAACCCAGAAGTCATTCAGGCTAGTGTAAATGGAATGCCCCATGCTGTATACAACCCTGCAATGGTGTGGCACACCAATTGGTAATATGGAATGATGTGAGGCAGTACTTAAAAATTCCATACTGTCCCACACAATACAGGATGCCTGGACACTTTACATAAGAGCTTAAATCTGTTAGTGTATTGTGATTAGTGTCCACTGCTCTTGTATTCAGAAATACTGTCATCTTACCTCAACCTATTTACAAGCAATCCCAGACAATCACCAAGAATGTTAAGATAGTTGGAGTTCTGGAAAAGGCAGGAATGAATGCTGGCTTAGATTGAACAGTACCGGAAAAGGCAGGAATGGATGCTATCTTAGAGTAAACAGTTTTGGAAAAGGCAGGAATGCATGCTGCCTTGGAGTAAACAGGCATCACAAAACAGATAATTTTAACATAGGCTACCATGAAGTACAGGATATTTATGTGTATATAACCAAAACTTATTTTAGGTATTTGAGTTCTTTTAAACATACTGGCCAACAGTCCCTGATTTCCAGGGACAATACATGGGTTTTGGCTCCCTACCCCTGCTCCAGAATTTAAAACTTAAATTTAGCACCACAATCTATGTGCTTGCATTTAAAAGGTTAATAGTTTATGCATACTGCTTAAAGTTCTATTTTAATGTAGTATTTAGATGAGGGGAGTAGTTTTAAGTCTGTACTTTTTTTTATGATAACGTAACATGTTATATAATGTGACTTCCTGAGAGGAAAGTGGATCAGGATACATTTTTATACTGGCAAATATGCTTTACAGATCAGATGTGTATGCAGTGCATTGTGAAGAGCTGCACACCACTCTGGCCTACCTGGGGGGTATCAGAATTTTACCAAAATCACAAGGTGATGGGCCACATTCTTAGAGTGTTACCTTGTACATCAGTGGTAACTGGGGTACCAAAGAAGCCAAGTCTTTAGGTTCTGGTTAAAATGTGCACAGGCAGAAACATTAGAAAGACATGGAGTATTAGGCGCTCCTGATGAGAGATTTGGGAACCACAGTTTCACATGATCTGCACAAAACATCTGCTTCTTTAGTCTCCAAATTGGATCCATTTATTTGAGAATGACAGAGGGATAAGTCGTATTTAGTTTTGTGTTCAGCAAGTGATGTCTTATGCATAATGTTAGCCACTGGATCAGAGGGTTGTGCAATACATTGCTCTGCAAGGAGCTGCGCATCCATCTGTTTCGCAACAGATTCTAAGTCAGCTAAGAACAGATTGGGCTTCTAAACTAGAACAAAATGGGGCATATTGGACGAAACTGCGTTTTGGGAAGTTTTAGGTGTTAATAGTTCTAAGAACAGAGGGTTCAAAGTCCCATGTTTGCCCTTAGTTCTTTGAGCGCCATAGGGTTGTGCAATGCATTAGCAATGCGACACACACGTCTCTGACACGCAAAAAGTTAAAGGATCATAAATAACGTCCGGGGACATTCTAACACTGGGGAAGCGACTTTCTAGTAATGTAGATACTGCGCAGTGACAAGGGCACCATGTACAAAAAGCACAGTTTTGCTATGTGTTTGTTTATGTATGCATGTAAGTCAGTACAGAGACTGTAAGCATTCCCCACCTGCATCTCGCCGTTGATATAAGTTCGCCCTTCCCTTCTTGTAATTTAACACACAAATTGCATATTTCTATTAATCAGAAACTAACAAAACCCCGATGCTTTTTGTTTCCATGAAGAAGAAACGCTTCCGGTGTAAGGAACTGTTTCCGGAAAACACTAACACTTTCCGGGTAGGAGGGGAGGGCCTAATGTGGCTCATCAACGAGCACATACCCTCCCCCCAGAACCGGAGCCAGAAGGAGGGGGGTGGGGGGATTCCCGGGGATATGGCAGAAAAAGGCGACTCAGAGGTACCGAGAGGAAACTTTATAAATATACACACAGTAAACAGGGTGCATAGAAAACTTTCCTTAATATCTTAGACTGAGTCTGAGTGCCATTGTACATAATAATCCATGTGATATAACTGAAACCTCAAAACATGCCAAATTAAATCCCTCTAATATTTCTATCACCAATTCATACCTCTTGCAAAATCCTCATGCCGTTTTTGCCATTATAATTTTAAGGTAGGCAGGCTGTCAGTAACCTTTAACTAAATATATCACAGTTGTTTGCTGCTGTGTAATCTTATGTACTGTAGATAATGTGTCCACAGTTGGTCCTGTGTTAAAAATAGTCTAGTTTACCAGCATGTTTCCGTTAAGACCACTTTACCACTGATAGTGAGTGAATTCTTTTTTTTTACACTACTAAAACCTAGAAATGCCAAAATTAATCCAACTGTAACCTCCATGTTTCATCAGGCCACCAGATCTTGTAACTGTCTCACTCCAGCATTTGATCACAGTACTGCAGTTTCATGAGATACTCCTTTACGCTGTTGTTGTATTCTCCCATGATTATATATTAATATTTTATGGACAGGGAGGTCACTGACAACATGTGGCTCTCTTTATGGCTTCTGGCAAGAGGGCAGTTAAAGAGCTACATTAGCGTTTACTACCTTGTTTTTCTAACCTCTGTTTAGGTATCTGACATAGCTAAAACCTCCTATGTTACAACATAACATTTAATACAAATTCATAATAGAGTGTTTACCTGTGTGCAAGTGTATTTGTTGTTACTTAAAGAAGCAGTAATTTTTTTTATGAAAATGTATATGTTATAGAGCATTTCTTGCTGAATAAATCAAGGTAACTACCACTGCTGTCAGTTGTATTATTCAGAAGTTACAAAAGTTCAAATAATCAGAAGTTAGTTTACTGTGCATTTACTTCTTGATCGTTATAACTGATAGGAAGTGACAGTCAGTTTCTATCACATTCTATGGACAACTGTAAGCCACTGACTTCCCTCTCCATTAGAATGTAACAGAAGAACTAATTTGAATTTGACCACTAGAGGGCACTGCTAATGTAAATAAACACATGTTTAACCCCTTAGCTTCCACTGCTGTCCCAGGAACTTCACGGCTGTCCGGCACTTAAGGACCAGTGACGGTCCTGGCACATCATGGAATTCAGGGCTCCCCGCGTGGGGAGCCCTGAATCGGATCGTTAAAAAAATTAATAAAAAAATGCCTCGTGGTCTTCAAGTGCCGGACGAGCGAGTGCTGGTCCTTAAGGGGTTAAACTGTAATAACTCTGGAAATATGCATCTGTCAGTAGTGGAAGCACCCTTATGTTACTCAACAGGAAATGCCCTACAATATGTTTTTCATTAAAAAAAGTTTACTGCTCCTTTAACATTGTAGTGGTGGCCTATACCAATGTATACTTTACAATTTGATCTAATTATATCAGACATATAGTACACAACAAAGTGCAATATTAGATATTAACCACTTATTCCATCTAATTTGCCTGCGCATATCACAGCCTTGGGTCGTACTTGAGCCTTGACACTTTCTGTATACTTTGGATAGTACTACGTATATCAGAATCACATTAAAGGAGCAGTAACATTTTTTTTATTTTTGTAATGAAAAAAGCATATATTTTGCAAGCATTTCCTGCTGTACTCCCATTGCTGGGAGATGCATCTTTCCATAGTTAATACAACTTAAATTGTAGTTTTTTTTTTGTTTTTGTTTTTACACCTTAGCATGTCCTCTAGTGTCCACATATCAGAAAGTTATTCTGTTGCATTCTATGGGAGAGGCAAGTCACTGACAACAGTTCTTCATAGAATGTTATAGGCTTATTGCTTCCTGTCACTTTGATATTTCAGGAAGTAGTGATTCTGTTACTTCCTTACAGTTTAAAGGGATAGTAATACTTCGTTTTAACTTTATTTTATTTTGTAGGCATTAAAAAAACATGAAGAATGATATAAGTCTTATCTCTCAAACCTTTATGGTTTATGAGATATTCACAAGCAAAGTTCCCCTCCCCGCCCCTTTTACGTAGTGTAAGCCATCTCTTCTCAGATGTGAGTCTGGTTGTATGACAGTACAGATAACAGAAGGGGACAATTTTCTTTGTATGAAAACAATGAAAGCCCTTCCCCCCTTGACAAGTTTTTCAGCTTTTTCCATTATCTTAATTGAAGATTGTCCCTCTCTGCAGTCTACCTGGGCATCTCCCTTCTGATCTGGTTGAACAGGGAAGGGATACTTTGTTTGTGAATATCTCTTAAACCATAAAGGTTTCAGAGATAAGACTTATATCATTCTTCATGTTTTTTTAATGCCTACAAAATTAAATAAAGTTAAAATGAAGTATTACTATCCCTTTAAATAGTTACATATATTTTGAATAAAACAACTACCGACAGTAGGAGCACCTTTGTTTTGCTCAATAGGTTTTCATAGTATGCTTACTTTACTGTCTGTGGTTAGGTTATTTCATGCCATCAGTAGACCTATTGTGTGTATGTGTGTGTGTGCTCGTGCACACTAACTTATATATGCTGAAAATTGTCCATTTAACTCTGCTTGCTCCAAGGGGAATTAAGTATGCGATTGCATGGGCATTTCTGGGTGTTTCTTAAGATCATTGATTATTGTCATGTATTGAAGAGTTGGTCCCGCTTTTTTATGACTTTATTTGTAATGCTAGGACATGGCAAATAATCATATTATTTACTTTTAAATGCTTGACACTTTAACTTTATAACTGCATTATCTAGTTCATCAGGCTCGCTACCTGGAGGAAAGACCCCAGTCCCTTACCAGAAAGAATTGTACCACTAACCCTGTTGTGTGAAAAGCTTGAGGGAATGAGCTAGTGGTGCTCTCCTCACCCCTTACAGTATAAAAGGTGCTGAGCACACTGCATGTTTAGATTGTGTCCATATTTAGATCCCTTACATGTCATGGCTGATGGCTAAGAGATTCTTCTCATTCTCCAGTGTACCTATGGGTTCTTTCCCGACTTTACTGTTACTCTTATACAAATACAGATGGACTAGCTTTGTGTAACACAAAACAAAAAAAAAAAAAGAAGAGGGGCGCCTCATTGATTAGAATATCTGATAAATGTGAAATAGTTGTCCCACTTCAATCCCTAAAAAATGGCTACTCACACATTGAGCATGTCCACTGCACACATACGTGAGAGATGGACTATCCATGCTTATGGAAGATATTTAATCCCACTTCCACTTGGGTATATCAATCTTTTCAAATCTCTGTTCACCTCGGCTGCTAGACACAACCGTCCACACTGTGTCCACGTGAATATATCTGCAATCAGACCAACAAAATAGAGAAGAAAGGGTGCAAGTATATATTCTTGATAAAACAGCGCTCAAGGTATCAGATTTCACCAAATTGGTAAATTTATAGAAAAACAAATACAGATGCTTTCTACTGGTGTTCCTGAATCACCGGTATATCTCATGCAGGGATACTGGCTTGTCCCCGCTCAAGCACACTCTGGTCACAACTCTCCTGAGAATAACCAGATAAATCAAAAGGTCTTCTGACATTTTCCAAAAGTAACATATTTATTTAAAATGCATATAAGTGTCCATAAAACTGTAAAATCTGTTCACAAAATCTTATTATTGCAATGCGTTTCGTGGCGTGTATGCGCTGCACTTTATCAAACTGCTGTGAATAAAATAGAAACAAAACATATTTTTGTTGCTGTGTGATTCACAGCAGTTTGATAAAGTGGCTGGCATACACGCCATGAAACGCTTTACAATATTAAGATTTTGTGAACAGATTTTACACTGTTTTATGGATGCTTCTATACATCATTTTAAAATAAATTTGTTACATTTGGAAAAAGTTAGAACACCTCTTGATTTATCCTGATATTCTCAGAAGAGTTGTGACCGGAATTTGCTCGAGCGGGGACAAGCCAGTATCCCTACATGCGATATACTGGTGATTCAGGAACACTGGTAGCAAGTATCATGTGAGTATTTGTTTTTATATAAATCCAGCAATTTGGTGAAATCTGATATCTTGACTGCTCTGTTTTATCAGGAATATACAGTGGATATAAAAAGTCTACACACCCCTGTTAAAATGCCAGGTTCTTGTAATGTTAAAGAATGAGACAAAGATAAATCATGTCAGAACTTTTTCCACCTGTAATGTGACCTATAACGTGAACAATTCAATTGCAAAACAAACTGAAATCGTTGAAGGGAAAAAATAAAAAACTCACAATAACCTGGTTGTATAGGTGTGCACACCCTTAAACTAATACTTAGTTGAAGCACCTATTGATTTTATTACATCAATCAGTCTTTTTGTGTAGGAGTTTATTAGCATGGCACATCTTGACGTGGTAACTCTTCTTTGCAAAAGTGCTCCAAATCTGTCAGATTGCGAGGACATCTCTTGTGCACAGCCCTCTTCAGATCACCCCACAGATGTTCAATTGGATTCAGGTTTGGGCTCTGACTGGGTCATTCCAAAACGTTAATCTTCTTCTGGTGAAGCCATGCTTTTGTGGATTTGGATGTGGGCTTTGGGTTGTTGTTGTGCTGGAAGGTGAACTTCAGCTTTCTAACGGACGCCTGAAGGTATTGTTCCAAAATTGCCTGGTATTTGGAACTGTTCATAATTCCCTCCACCCTGACTAAGGCTCTGGTTCCAGCCGAGGAAAAACATCCCCAAAGCATGATGCTGCCACCACCATGCTTCACTGTGGGTATGGTGTTCTTTGGGTGATGTGCAGTGTTGTTTTTGAGCCAAACATACCTTTTGGAATTATGGCCAAAAAAGTTCAACCTTGGTTTCACCAGACCATAACACATTTTCCCACGTGTTTTTGGGAGACTTGATGTTTGTTATTGCAAACTTCAGCCGAGCTTGGATATTTTTCTTTGTAAGAAAAGGCTTCCGTCTTGCCACCCCACCCCATAGCCCATTCATATGAAGAATACGGGAGATTGTTGTCACATGCAGCACACAGCCAGTACTTCCCAGAAATTCCTGCAGTTCCTTTAATGTTGCAGAAGGCCTCTTGGATGCCTCCCTGACCAGTTTTCTTCTCGTCTTCTCATCTATTTTTGAGGGACATCCAGTTCTTGGTAATGTCTCATGTCTCTGTTGTGCCATATTTTCTCCACTTGATGATGACTACCTTCACTGTGTTCCATGGTATATCTAATGCTTTGAAAATTCTTTTGTACCCTTCTCCTGACTGATATCTTTCAACAGTGAGATCCCTCTGATGCTTTGGAAGCTTTCGGTGGACCATGGCTTTTGCTCTGAGATGCAACTAAGCAAATATCAGGAAAATCCTACTAGAACGGTTGAACTTTATTTGTGATTAATCAGAGTCACTTTAAATTATGGCAGGTGTGTTATGACTTCTATTTAACATCAGATTGGATGTGATTGGTTAATTCTGAACACAGCCACATCCCCAGTTATAAGAGGGTGTGTACACCTATGCAACCAGGTTATTGTGAGTTTTTTATTTTTCACCCTCAAAGATTTTAGTTTGTTTTGCAATTGAATTGTTCACATTATAGGTCACATTAAAGGTGGAAAAAGTTCTGACATGATTTATCTTTGTCTCATTCTTTAACATCACAAGAACCTTGCATTTTAACAGGGGGTGAGTAGACTTTTTATATCCACCGTATACTTGCACCTTTTCTTCTTTAGCTTTGTGTAAAGCTTCCTATTCATTCTTTCCTGTAATCAAATTGCGTTCTGGGGTTGTTCTTTGCAGAACACACTCAGCTTGATTACAGACATGCACAGAATGCCAGCTATACACATAATACATGTAGTTAGCTGACTGGTCATGGTGAAAAGGGATTCTGGGTGCACTGTGCATGTTAGAGGAGATTCATTCAAGGCTTCCTACCATTAAATTCTTAACTATAGCAGAAGCTGTGAGGATCATATGATTTGGTGTATGCCAGAAGTGCAGAATTTGGGGCCTAACACCAGCGTTTAGCATTGTTTTCTGAAACTTGGTTAGTCCATGTCTGAAGTGTATGTGTGTCTGAATATGTTTCTCTTTATGGGTGTTTATGTATACTCCAACACACGCATTTACAGACACATTTATGTGTGTAGATTTTATTGTTTTTATTTTTTAGGAGGAAGGAGACATCTCTTTCAAACATTCTAATGCTGCTCGCCTTCCTCTTCTTGCATTTCTACATGGGGAGTGAACAGTAAATATGTCTGTGGTGTCTCCAAGCTTCTCTGGGCTCTGTATGGTTATAGCAGTGTATTGTGCCTCCCACAGCTTGAGGATTGTGGATCTCGGCCTCAACATTTTTGTCTACCTCGTCTTGGCCTTTCTACAGGACGGTATTCAGAGGCTCGGTCTTCATTCTATAAAAGCTCCAATTTCATTTGTTTCTGTCCTTTTCCAGAGGCATACTGCCTCATTGATTGGTGTAAACTGTTCTTCCTTCTCTGTGGCCAGCTTCCTCTAATAGACACAAGCAGGACCTTCACCTTTTGAATGTGGTGCAGTGCCACAGCACACATTGCCTCTATTGACCCCAAAGACACTTCCACTCTTGATACCTATATTAATCCTTAATTCCCTTTCACTAACCAAGATTATGCCAGTTGATTTACTTCCAACAAGATCAGTAAGTCTCTTAAACATTGGGGCAAATGTATAAAGACTAATGGAGCATTTATGGCCCAAAGGATATGTAAACACACCTCCCTATCATTCATGGGATTAAAAGCTCCATATCATTTCAATAGGAAGTTTTATTACTCTTGGTTTGGACCACATTTGCTTTCCTTTTTCCTTAATACATAATCTTATGTTCATAATGTTTAGTTCTTTGAAGACTATGGGAATCTTTGAGCGCCAAAGGTATGTGCAGTCAAAAGCCTGCCCATCACTCCTGCGTGATTGCTTATTGAAATAGCAACCAGGGCTGGTGTTATAGTCCAGGGAACATAGAGAAGGTTAATCTCTTGAACTGTGTGTTTATTATTCTGAATCACAAAGATAACATGATATTTGCGTATGGCCAAGAATTATTGCTTCACTTGATTGGCACAATAAAATAATAGCAAACCAACTGGCAGCCAGTGGCTTCATTTACCAAAAACCAACAGATTTGTGTATTATGACACTACTCTTGAGGTTTCTGTATCTTGAATTGGATTTCTGATCTCACAAGGCTGTCCAACTCCATTGCTCGAGGACACTTAAAAGGTCATGATTTAACCCTTTTGAGTGGTAGAGATTTGAACAATATTTTTGTTACTCCTGGAATTTCAAAAGGGTATGGATGTCTCTTTCTGCTTAATCTGAAGTATGTCAGTCAGAATGACTGAGGTACTGAATAGCTCTCTGTGTGTGAAGGGATGTCATTATAGTATGCAAAAATTAATGTGGTGCACATTAATTTGCTTAATTGATGCAATGTAATCGCATGTATCTAATTTTGATATAGTGCTCAATACTTTAAAGTACCTGCCCCAAAATACTTTTATAAAGGGTACTGCAAATGTCAGCGGTTTATATGTAGGATAGACTCGCTTGAAACAGTATCCTTGTAATCACTAAGACATTCAACATAAATATACTTCCAGCAGAAATACATTGTATCACTGGTTTGAGTAAATGCTGTAAATACGTTGCGTGTGGATATTATTCTGAGTGAGAACAAGAGATCTAGTTATTGTTATAAGCTCAGCGGATATACGCTATTTACAGTTGTCACAGGATTTATTCTTTTAATAAATTCGCCTTTGTGTTTTTAATCTATATTAATAAAAGTTATATTTTATTGGATTTTTTAATAGTGTGTATCTAATATGTATATATCACCACACATAGAAGCTATTTGTCTGTAATATGAAGGTGGGATTGGTGCTAGTTACAGGTTTCTTTTCTGTTTTCTGATCTATTTTATGTCCTTAAAGTAGGTGAATGCTAAAATACAATATGCCATTAATATGAACAGGTATGTTGTAGTAGTGAAGGTGTTAGGGAAAAACTGATGCAAAAGTTCAAGCTGCATCTATATGTAACATTCACAGATATGCATAAAAATATATATAACTTCATAGAAATTAACCGTTTAAAGCGGAACTACCACCGCACAACATCCCTAGCTTAATTAAGTACCCATATGGCGACTAGCTGCTTAGTAGTGCTAGTCGCCAGAATTATTACCTTATTTAATAGATTTATGCTTTCTTCCATAGCTGACCGTAGCATGGAGCACGGACATCTTGCCATAGTGACATCCAAGCGCCTGCGCTTTCAGTCCCTTTTGGAGCCGGCTGGCTCCTAGCAACGCCTCCTAGACCCAGCTGGGACTGACAGCGTAGGCGCACGGATATCACTATGGCAAGATGTCCACGCTCCGTCCTGCCTGTCACCCATGGAAGAAAGCTTAAATCTATTAAATAAGGTAATAATTCTGGTGACTAGTGCTACTAAGCAGCTAGTCTCCAGAAGGGGACTTAATTAAGCTAAAGATGTTATGCGGTGGTAGTTCCACTTTAAGGACTAGAGGGGGTATGGAACATATTTTTTCCACAATGCTTTGCCCATGTCCTAAAGGGTTAATATATACGTAATGTTGTATGTGCTGTTTTTTAAAGGTTTGAAAGTTTATACAAAGAAGATGTATAACAACTGTGAGTCAATTATTTGCATCACACAACACAGCAGTAGCATAACAGAGACAGAAATGAATGTACCATGGAGCTATCATATACAATTCTGCCTGTAATATGTGTAGCATATATCAGGAGATCGAGCTTGAGTGGGGAAAAGAGAAACAGAGACAGAAACCAGAGGAAACAAGAGAGAATGAAATAAGAGTGGTGCCAGAAAAACCTCCCTCCAGCAAAAGGAAGTGGGGTCGAGGGCCAAAGACACTGGACGAATGGGATCTAAGTACTGTACCACAAGGAGTGGGGCCACCTCTGCCCATCTTACGCACTTAAACCAAGGTGGCCACTCAGTGAAGACACCCTTAAGGAGGCATCAATGCTTTGGCATCGTGGGGGGGGGGGGGGGTCATACACTTATCCACATTTTATGCACAGTTATCACACAACCCTGTCTCCCCACCAGGGGTCTGAAAGGAGAAATTTAGTTCAAAAAGAGCAGTTCAGTCTATAAGCCCAGAGCAAAGTCCAGCCAAGGTGACCACACTTGGGAAAAGTGCTCTCACTTCCATGTAGCAATAGCATGAGTACTTTACATACCCACCAAGAATCTCACATTGGATTGCCAAAAATTAATAGAGGGTGCAGCAGCACGCTTTCATTGAAGAGGTATCACCAATTTTTCTGCATTAGTCAAAAATACAAGGAGGGTGTGATGCAAAGGAGACAAAACCTCTCCCAATGGGATAATGAGGAAAAGAAAAAGTTTCTCCCTATGATCTTTGAGATTTGGTCCCAAAAAGCACGAATAAGAGCACAATCACACCACTAGGGATACCCGAGTCCTGCATCAAAGTTCAAAGAGCACGAGCAGTAGATTCTTTCTATAATGTTAAAGGTCCGTCTCTATAACAGGGGTGGGGTGGGGATAGGGTGACAGAGGACTGATAAGAGCGGAGAAGAGTGAGGGGTGCAACCGACAAAGTCCCCAAATTTGTTCCAGGCCCATAATAAATGAGAAACCACCAGCTGGAGAGTAGGTCCAGGAAAGTTCCTAGGCAGCCATAGAAGGTTGCAGAGCTCCATAGAAGGTAAAGTAAGATGTACTACTGATAGTCATTTGGGGTGAGCATAGGAACTGCTATCCAGTAAGGTAGCAACTGTTGACACTACATAAAAGTGTTGTATATTGGGTAAGCTTAGTCCGCCCACGTTCAAAGAAAGAGACAGGTGAGCAGCAACCAGATATGTTGTTTTCTTTTAAATGCCCACACAAATTAATTAAGAAATGTTTATAAACTCTCTAGTGACACTTGGGACATTGGAGACAGTTTTTAATGTATACAGGACTATAACGCATGGCTAAATAGAAGCCAGGAATCAACTGAATGGTCTGCTAGATGCTGGAGAGTGTGGCTTGGGAGAATTGGTAGTGTTGAGTGTACCCTTGCTGCGGAAAAAAACAGAATTAAAGGTGCAGGCTGTGAAGCCTGATAGCTGGGTGAGTATACCTAAACATCACTGGAATCGGACATCTCAAATGACTGGAATATGAATAACCAGCTGAAGCCCTGTACGTGAAGTATAGGCAAGGTCAGAGAGTCGAGACAGCAAGAAGTCTATAACAGGCTATGAGTCAAACTCTGGTGCTAGAACTGTGGGATGGTCGAGGACTTACAACAGCCGCATGCCGGATTCGGATACTGGAGGATTGTGAGAACGGTAGTCGTAGATAGGCCAAGGTCAGTAACCAAAGAGTCAAAGAAACAGGGTTAGTTGTTGGCAGACTGAGGTAGAATATCTGAATGTTGTAGAGGCAGGGTTGGTGGTAGATAGGCCGAGGTTGGATACCGGAGTGTCTAATATGCAGATTTTGTCATAGTCAGGTCGCGCTCATGTACCGGAGAGTCTAAGAAGCAGGGTAGTTCATGGACAAGCGTACATTGGTGACCAGAGAGACTAGAAGCAGGATTAGTCATAGACAAGCTGAGTTCAGGTACCTTTAGAATCTGAGTAGTAGGATTTGTAGTAGTCAAGAAGAGGTCAGGAACCAGGGATTCGTAGATGCAGGTCAGAAGGACAAAACAAGCGAGGTCGGAGATTGGCCAAGGTCAAAACACTGGAACAAATTCAGGAACAAACCGCTGTCTGTAAATAGCCCAAAGAACGCGTGTATACCTGCATGGAAGCCAGGTAGATAGAAAAAATATAGGCACGGATGTTGACAATGACCTTGGGGAGGATCATTATCTTCACTAAGTTAATTCGTCCCATCCCAACAATGAATAAAACATTGCATTGCTCCAAGTCCATTTCCGGCGTGCAGTATAAAAGTCTCAAAGTTATGGTGAACTAAAGTCTGTAGTGAAGGGATTAATTAGATCCCTAAATATTTGATATTGATATTGATATTTGAGGACCACAAGAAAGGGTACTTAGCTTGTAAGAACACCCTGCTGTGTGGAGTAATGGTCAAATTCTGATAACTGATCTTGAAATTCGAAATTGCACTTATTGCTCTGGGAAGTCCAACAAGAGGGGTAGGGATATTTCAAGTGAAGGGATACAAAACAGGATATCATCAGAGACGCATGATCTCTTCGTTCCTCCCCCCCCATCACTGGGAGCCCCATAATAAAGTGGTGCAAACTAATCAACTTGTGGAGTAGTTCCAGGGATAAGACAAAAACTAAGCGTATAGGGAGTGGTCCTGTTCAAGATAATAAAGAGTTCAGAGAGTGAGCCATTGAGTTCCAACTTAGCTTGGGGAAATGCATAAAGGCTTATAATATTATGCAGCTATTTGGGCCTAGACTCAAGTAGCGTAAAAACTTTTAGGTGACACCAACCCACTCTGTCAAATGCCTTTTCTGAATCTACAGAAGGAGATTGAGGGGAACTGTTCCTGCAAGGTCATATGAATCAGCAATATGATCTTCAGTGTATTATGCCTGTTTTCCCTGATTACTTCGGATAAATGAAAGTATAAAACCCTGTCTGTGCTCTGTGTGCTAAGTGTGTAGCAAATAGGTTAAGATCAGTTTTCAAAAGTGAAATTGGGTGATAGTTGGAGCACTGTGAAGGGTCTTTATCTGGCTTGGGGACTAAGGTGATATGAGCTTCAAGTGATTGTGCGACTGGGTGGTAATAGCGTGTTGTGGGGAGATATTATATAAAGCATTATAAATGTCTTGGAAAAGACTAGCCATTTTGGGGAAAGAGGAGTGGGACACACCCGAAGACTCTGTAATGTGTGAAATATAATTTTTACGATGCTTGATTTTCACCAGGCGAGTCAGCCGTTTCCCACATTTATTGCTTTGTAGGTAATTTGCAAATTTTGGCCAAAGGAAGGATTTATTGATCTTATATAAAATTGTGATAATCTGCTGGGTCCATCGAGAGTTTGTGCTTTGCTTCCAGCTCCCTCATTTTGACATACAAAGAAGTCAATTCTTGGGCAGCTTCTTTCTTCTTCCAAGATCCCTAATTTTATACATTGTTGCCAAATTACACATTTGTGCACCTCCCAGATAACTGTATCCGGAACAGACCTGTTGCTCCCTACTAAAGTAGTTTTGAATGCAAGTGTGGATCTTGGAAAAGGAGGTATCATCCTCCAGAAGGAGCTCATTAAGCTTCCATGAGGAAAAGTTTGTCGCTTGGGAGTCTAGCTGGAGTTCGATCCATACTAGGGCATGATCGGACCAGGTTATAGGTATGTATGTATGTATATCTTTATTTATATGGCGCCACACAGTGTACGCAGCGCCTATCAATAGACATATGTTACAATAAATTAGAGGGGATGAAATAAGTGCAACATTCATAGAAACAATGGGAGAGAGGTCCCTGCCCCAAGGAGCTTACAGTCTAAATGGGTAAAAGGAGACAGACAATGGGGTAAGAGGGTGTCAAGTGCTGAGTTCGATAGACAGCAGTTTTTGCTAATGTACCCTGTATTGTTCTAGGAAGAGATAATCTAGTCCCTGTTATGTGTCAAAGTGAAAAATATATAGTCTCTCACGGAGGCGGCAAGCTAGCGCCAGCCATCTTATCAGGTCATAGCCCTGGTGGTGCTTGGACCATCCTTTGATGGTAGAGAGAGGGATGTGGGTAGACTGCATAGAACAATCTTTGGACGGGTCTAATTGGAGATTAAAATCCCTACCCACAATAAGTTAGCTCTTTTTAAAAGAGAAGAGTCTATCCAAAGTAAGATTAAAAAATGGTGGCTGGTGGGTGTTTGGAGCTTGAATCGATGCAATTGTAGTGGGGGAACCCCATAACAGACCTGTCAGGAAGGCATACCGTCTCTCCGGGTCAAGCATAACCTCATGTTCCAGGCAAGGGGTAGTGCCTCTCATGACAACTACAACACCCCTCCCTTTTTTTTTTTTTTTTTTTTTTTGTTATCTTGGCAAGAAGGAGTGGCAAGAATTAGTGAAGGAGGGTGGATTATTGGCTAGGAAATAGGTCTCTTGTATGAAGACTATATCTGTGTGCAAATTTATTAACTTCCTTTAAGGTCAAGGAGCACTTCTACGGCTTGTTCAGACCCCTGCTTTAACTGTTATGATTTTAATTGTATCAAAGTTAGTACTCACTGACGACTAGCGAATTAAAAGCCGATATCAAACCTAAATAAGGCATCTTCCAGTTGCCACCATCACGGGCCCAGACCTCATGCACGGAGCATAGGAATAGAGGGTCACAAAAAGGTAACACAAGGGTAGCAAGGAAATATTAGATAGTAACATAGAAATATGGGTTGATTGCATTGACCCACAGAGGTCAGAAGTCAACCAGTGCAACTACATATGGATCTTGCAAGATCTCCTTGAGAGAAGCATGTAGGAAGAAAGAGGCACTCAAGTGGCTCCCGCTAGGCGGTGTCCAAAAATAAAGAATACATGGTAGAACACCTCAAACTAATAGCACCCCTCATTGAGGCAGACTTTTCATCAAGATCGGTTGAGGTCAAATGGCACATCTAACAGGTGCCCCACGGGGAGAAAAAAAGGGGGGGGGAGTGGAACAAAGGTGAAATGCAATGAATCAAGGGAGGCGAAGGTAGCAGCCCCTGGGGGTGCCCAAAATACATAGACACAGTAATCAAGGGGGTCTCCACAGCATAGACCACCAGACTGCCCACATCAGTATGAGGTCAGTATGGAGTTGGGGGGGGGGCAATACAGTCTCCCCATCCCAATACCACCCCCACTCCAACCGTTCTTCATGGGGTACAATAACAGGGATCCATAGCAGTAAAATAGAGTATTGACCCATCATATAACAGTCATAGAACAGATCCAACTAACAGAACCCACCCCCCAACCCATTCTCCCTTTGTGGGCGCCGTCTTGTGCTGCACCACTTTACCCCTCCAGGAGAAGTGGCAAAACAGCAGGGCACCCCCGGGGACCCCACAACCAGTTCTTCTTTGAGACCCTGCCACCCTCATATTATAGCTATTAACAGATGTCCGGTGTCCCCAGAGGACCAAAGGCTACCAGCAAGGCTGCCCTTTCTCCCCTCACAGCTGCAAGCCCCCCCCAAGCCCACCACTTGGGGGGGGGGAAGGCCTGCCCCCCATGTCCCTCATGGTATTAAACAGGTTGTAAGAGATAAACAATAAACATACCTGCACCAAGGTGAGTGTCTGCAGGTGGGCATGAGCCTGTAGAATAGGCAGAGGCCTTTCAACCTCCTCACAGACCCAAAAACACTTCTTTGAAGGCTGCAGCCTCCCATAGTGTCCTCTCTAGTTCGTCATTTTGGGGATGCCTCATGGATTTTGGGATCTGGTGTTTTTAGTCACTTCTTCTGTGGGCTCGTCTGCAGCATCCAACACTCCCTCTGCTCTCTTGCACCAGGTAGATGCATCCCATTATCAGTCATCCCCACCATTCCAGGAGTCACAGAAGGGGCTGGAATGCCCAAAGCACTACAAAAGTCTTGGATCTCTCTGGGGATCTAATGACAGCCAAGGTGCCTTGGTGTAACGCCATTAGAGAGAACAGGAATCCCCACTTATAATTGATTTGCAGGGATCTCAAATGGTCAGTGAGGAGCTTCAGGGATCTACATTGTTGCAGCTTATACAGTGAAAGGTTCTGAAGGAACTGCAGATGTACCCCTGCAAACATGACCTCTCCCTTTTCTCTGCTCTCCTGGAGAACTTTCTCTTTATCCTGGAAGCAAATGACCACATCCCACAGGGAATCGACTGCAACTTGTGGGGGTGTATCACTCTGTGGACTCTCTCCAGCTCTGTTGGTGGAGGGGGGTCATCAGTCCCAAGCCCTCCACAAATATTTTTTGAAGTGCTACCCGGAGGTCTTTCGCTGGCACAGATTCAAGAAGACCTCTAACCCTTAAACTGCAGCGTCATCCCCTGTTATCGAGATTATCCAGTTTTATGGTTGCCACCGCTATAGTTTCATTCTGTTGGATGAGGAGTTGTTCAAAAGCATACTGTTATGCTAGTTCTTCTGTTTCTTGTTAAACCACATAGACCTGTCCCAGTTGTGACAAAGCTGAGAGATTTCATCATGAACCATACTTTTTATTTCATAATTCAGTACTTAAAGGCCATTTTTGATAGGTAGATGTTCTAAATCTGCCTTAGTAATATAGCATGCAGGGGTGAGAAAGGCAGGTTCAGTACCTTCTTGGTAGCAAGCAGAACCTGTGCGGTAGTCGTTTTCCCCACTCGAGGCCTGCTGTCAGGAGGCCTATGGCCCACAGGGAGTTACTCCATTATACAGGTCCTTGAGGAGAGTTTACTGATTTTTTTTTTTTTTTTTTTTCTTGCCAGCTGGCATGAGAGCACGTAAGTGTAGCTAACCCCTAAGGAAGGAGGCTAATATAGGTGCTTTGAGATGTGTAATCACGACATATAAGACCGCCTTGCAGAGTGCACAATGTTTAGGAGGCCATCTTCTTCAGCCGTCACTCCACCTTCCCTTTGTGCTGTTTTTCATAAGACCATGGGAAGTTTCCTTTGCAAGCCTCACTTTCTACAGTGTAAAGTATAGCATAGTGACCAGGAAGTGAGGATTCCCTGTAAGGCTTCCTTCAGTCTGATGTAAAACAGCTTAACACTCTCCCCCTCTTCCCGTCTACCAGGGAGGTGGAGTATTGCAGCTTTGCTAGGCAGTAGTCTACTACCATGCAACTACAAGTTAAAGCACAGTTCACAGATACGTTCATCTGGGCACAGAATGCTATCAGCAAATGTTTCAAGTTTATCCTGATAAAAGTGGGAGACCTAGAAAGTGAGACATAGGCTGAACAGTGTGACTGAGAGCACGGGATAGTAAGGGAGAGAGGAGAGACTGAGAATGACACTGTAGGGTATTTGTATATAATTATGTGAATGGTACATGCCTTGGGCAGTGTTGTGCTATCTATGCTCATATGTATGGATGTTTGTGGAGCCGTATAAATAATATACAAATATATTTAAAGGCAACACTTTTTGTTTGGACCAACATTAATATTCACTTTCATGAAAACCAAAACATTGAAATTCACATTGTGCATTAAATACGAATTAATATAATGAAATAAAAGCACTGATTATCTGAAGTTAATGTTTGTGAATGCCCATGATTTCATGAGTGTAAACATTTTTATATTTTTAAAGATTGGGGCTGCTTTACACCTTAAAGGGATAGTAATGTTTCAAAATAAAAGCAACTCCAGTTAATCTTCATAGTATTTGGTCCATGGAGAGTGTTATTTCAATACAGTAAGAGTTGTAGTTCAAGAGTAATTGAATGCTAAAGTATCCCCCTCCTTCCCCTTTTACTGGTGTAACACTGCTCACCTTAGAACAGAAAGGAAGTGTCCAGATGGATCGCAGAGAGGGACAATCTTCATTTAGCTTAAGAGAAAAACCTGTTGGGGGGCCAGGGTTTTCATTTATTCTCACAGTAAGAAGATTGTCCCTTGCTGTGAGCTATCTGGTCTTAAGACCAGATTCCACATCTGAGGAGAGGTAATTTACACTAGGTAAAAGGGGCGGGAGGGGGGATACTTTATCATTCAATTACTCTTGAACTACAACTCTGACAGTATTAAAATAACACTCTCTATGGCTTAAATACTATGAAGATTAATTGGAGCTGCTGTTTTTGTGAAATATTACTATCCCTTTAAAAGTGTTTGAATTGTTTTGCCCACCATTGCACTAAAAAAGAATAATAATACAAGGAAAACAATTGTGAATTTGGACACCTGATGAGGGATTATCTCCACAATACATAGTGCAATTGAGATACCACTGTAATTAAAATGTGCATTCTGGAGCAAGCCAAGTGTGCCACAGGGCAAAGCAGTGTGTTAGACTGCTCTCTAGCACTCAAGTGGATACAAATCAATGGGAATTAGACTAATTTTCATTCAATCCTAAAATGCAGTTGGTTTGCTCCAGAACTCCAGGCTTACACTAGGTAAAGGGGCGGAAACTTTCGCCTATTACTCTTGAACTACAACTCTGATAGTATTGAAATAACACTCTCTATGGCCCAAATACTATGAAGATTAATTGGAGCTAGTTTTATTTTGAAAAATTACTATCCCTTTAAAAACTTCATCAAATGTAACTTTTTTTCTTAGCTTTTGTTAAATGCAGTTTTGTCTTTTTATTATTTAGAACATCCATGCAATCTATATATTTTTCTAGAATACTAAACACATATGTCCTACTTCTGTATAGGTAATATATATAATCTCAAAAACTGTCCCTGTTGTTTGCATGTAATTAGTGTCCTCATTATTGTAAAATGGCTTTAAATAAATGCCACTAGTTCTCCCATTAACAAAAACACCCCATATATTTCATTTTATATTTAGTTCGGCAAGTATGGGGTTAAAAGTACAACATTTTCTAAACTGTTTTATTTGTTTATTCTTTTTATCTTTGTGAAGGCTGCATACTGTCAGCCACTACTTTCCTCTTAATCTGGGTGATGCCCAGTCTTCATTGGATGCAGGGGGGAGAGCCTTTGAATGCTTTGCGTACCCCTCTGGCACTCAATGGGTTAACAGGGCTCTTTCTGTATTGGGACATACAAACATTCAAAGTTAAGTTTATTTTCTTCTGTTTTGTTATTTGTTTAGGTTGCTATTTTTTTCCAGAAATATCAAAAATAAATACTTTTAACCTTTGCAAAATTGATGCAGTTTTGAGTATTAATTTTCTTTAATTTATGAAGAGCACTTCAAACTAAGTGTGAATTTTTTTTATTGGGTTTTGGTTTGAATTTTTCCATGAGTCTGTTCCCTAGGCTCATGAGGTAATCCATTACTGACCTTATCTACAAGGAACCAATTTACCTTCACTTATTAATGTTTTATCATCCATATTGATTCTTAGCAGGAGAGCCAGGTTCAAAGTACTGGAGGTGAACTGAAGTGTTTACAGATGGAGGTGACGCCAGTGATAGGAATAGCATGTGCCAGGAATAATGTGCAGTGCAATGCTCGCTTTGCTCTTACCCTTTGGAAGATGATTGTGTGCTGTTATATATGGTAGCTTGTGCAATCAGGAGCTGAACAACGCAGAGTACTGTGCTAAAATCGTTGATGTGAAAATTAGACACAACTGATTTCTCTGCGTAATAAATACCAACCTAAATGTTTTAAAAAATCAAGGGGGAGGATATTCTCTAAATATTCCCATTCAGAATACAGAAGCATATTTTGTGTTGGGGAGGTGGATCTTAAAGGGATAGTAATACTTAAAATGAAAAAAAAATGTATGTTGTAGGGTTTATCCCCCCGAGTAAAACAAGGGTACTCCCACTGCTGAGAGATATTTTATTAAAAAATTATAACAGCTCAAACTTGAAATTTTTAGGTGCAATATCACAGTGGCCTGAAAATTTACAGTGCCGCTGTTGCTACACCATCCTATGGACTGCTCTGGTCCATAGATCATAAATCTCCATAAGATGGTGTAGCCACAGCGCCACTGTAAATTTTCAGGCCACTGTGATATTGCACCTAAAAAAATAAAGTTTGAAATGTTATCATTTTTTGATAAAATATCTCTCAGCGGTGGGAGTACCTTTGTTTTACTCAGGGGGATAAACCCTACAACATATATTTTTTTACATTTTAAATATTACTGTCCCTTTAAGGTAGACTAAAATAGAGCTAGGAAAATCCAGGCAAATGCAAAATTTTAGTTAAATATTTATGTTGTAGCAGCATTATCTAGTTAACGTGGATATTATCTGGTTGTGTCTGGCAGAAGTGATTATAATGGAGTTTCTTAAAGTGTTTTTTTTTTTCTTCACATTTACACTCTTGAAAATATACAGAAATCCCTGAAGAACATGGAATACCATTTTAGGTTATGAAGCATTAGTCCTCCTGAGTAAAATGGTTCCCCATTAGCATGAGCTGACATACCATAGTGAGTGCTAGGACGAGAAAAATATGTGGACCAAAATCAAAATGTTCTTGCCTTTTTTATGACCTGCCTACTTAAAGGGATAGTAATGTTTCATAATAAAAGCAGCTCTAATTAATCATCATAGTATTTGGACTTTGGAGAGTGTTATTTCAATTCTGTCAGAATTGTAGTTCAAGAGTAATTCAATGACAAAGTATCCCCCTCCCGCCCCTTTTATTGATGTAACACAATGTAACACTGTTCAGCCAGATCAGAAGGGAGGTGCCCAAGGTAGACTACATAGAGGGACAGTCTTCAATTAAGATAAGGGAAAAATCTGAAAAACTTGTCAAGGGGGCAGGGCCTTCATTGTTCTCATAGGAAGAAGATTGTCCCATGCTGTTATCTGTCTGGTCTAGCAACCAGATTCCACATCTGAGAAGAGATGGCTTACACTAGGTAAAATGGGCGGGAGGGGAAACTTTTCTTATGAATATCTCTTAAACCATAAAGGTTTGAGAGATAAGACTTATATCGTTCTTCATATTTTTTTAATGCCTACAAAATAAAATAAAGATAAAACGAAGTATTACTATCCCTTTAAAGGGGAACTACCACCCCGCAATAAATTAACATGAAATCAGTCACTGTGACGAGATGTCCATGCTTCCTGCTCCTGTGAGCCTCGGAAAAACAGCAAAATCTTTGGAACCGGGCAATATTTCTGGCGACTAGCGCTACTAAGCAGCTAGTCGCCAGATGAAGACTGATTTCATGTTAAGTTATTGCGGGGTGGTAGTTCCCCTTTAAATATTTGTGTAACAACTACAGACAAGAAGAATAAAGGCTAATTTGCCTTTCTAAGCCTAGCCTGGTGAACACAAGTGTTTTACAGAAGATGGTGCTGACGGAAATATGATTTTTTTCAATTCTTACCCTTTCACAGCTACTGAAATCTTTGAAAACTATGATATTTCCTATTGTATTTATTAGCAGCCCATTGATAAGAGTTAAAATACTGTAGTAGGTGCCAGAAGGACCAATCCTATCAAAATCTTTCTTTTTTCTTGCATTCTTCTAATATGACCTTCCTGTTCTAAAATAGCAGTAAAAACTAAAGATATGAGGAAATGATAGACAAAGCATTCCATTTGGAAAGAAGACAACCCACTGCATCAAACGAGGGGTCCGTTGCCTTTCTGCCCCAGACTGGCGAGCACAAATGTTTAAAGAAGGCAGTGCTGTAGGGGTAAAAAGTATATTAAAGTAGAACTTTCACTCTTTATAAAGTTGCCCTCCAATAATTAGGCATATGGAGACTAGTTTCATAATAGTGCTATTTGCTCTCATAAGTACCCAGTACTGAAGTAATCCTTAGTCTTCGGAGACCGGTAGCCAGGCATCAGTGCAGACATCTGGCTTTAGAGCCATCTGTGCGCCTGTGCTGTCAGTCCCGGTCTCCTCTAAGAGGCATTGCTCTGTGCCTTAAGGTACAGAAAGGGAATGATGGCGCAGAAGGCACTAAAGCAAGAAGCCTGGCCATCAGTCTCCGAAGATTAAGGATTACTTCAAAACTGGGTAATTATGAGTGCCAATAGCACTATTATGAAGCTAGTTGCCATATGCCTAATTATTGGAGGCTGACTTTATAGAGGGTGAAATTTCTGCTTTAACAATTTCAGTACTTGGATACCTCCCTGGCACTTAGAGAGGTTTCAGACAGATTTTAAATTTATATTTTAATACTTTTGAATATTGTGGAATTTCCTACTGTTGTTAACAGGCCAGATTAGAATGGTACCAAACTGGTATGGTTTAACATACCATAGGGGTGCCACGAGCACTAAACTACCTATCTGTTCTAAAAGGTTCATTTCAAGGCATGGGGAAAAGTACAAAAGACATACTATTTTGTAAAGCATACAGCCAAACACATCAAATGAGGGGATGCATGCCTTTTTACCCCTAGGGTGGTGAGCACAAATGTTTCCAGAAGGTGGATCTATAGAAAAAAATATATTTTTTAACATCTCTGCCACTTCAAAGATACCAAAACCTTTGAATAACAGTGAATTTCCTTCTGAAATGAGTACTTCCTACAGTACCAAGAAAAATGGTACAACATTGGTGTGACATACTGTAGGTAGTGCCAAGAGCACTAAAATTCACCTTTAATTCTTTAATATTACCTGCATGCATTAAAGTGTTAGTAATGTCTGAAAAAACTTTTTTGCATTTAGAAGAGCTTAAAAAGCTGATCTAAATGCAAAAAACCGTATCTCTCAAACCGCTATGGTTTAAGAGATACGGGCGTTTAAAGTTTGATTTTTCCTACTGACAGCTGTAAAGCTGTCAGCAGGAGATCCGTGTCAGTCGACACGCTGGCGCTTGAGAAGTGCCGGGATCTCGTTACTTACACGGAATCCCTTCATTGTAATGGTCTAAAACGTGTGCCTAGTGTTCAGACACACGTTTTAGACCATTCCAATGAAGGGATTCCATGTAAGTAAAGAGAACTTGGCACTTCTCAAGCGCCTCCGTGTCGACGACACGGATCTCCTGCTGACAGCTTTACAGCTGTCAGTAGGAAAAATCAAACTTTAAACGCCCGTATCTCTTAAACCATAGCAGATTGAGAGATAAGTTTTTTTGCATTTAGATCAGCTTTTTAAGCTCTTCTAAATGCAAAAAAGTTTTTTTCAGACATTACTAACACTTTAAATGGTTATAACAATTGCAGACATGGGAAAAGGTAGACAAGGCATAACATTTTGGAAAATAGAACACCAGACACCTCAAACGAGGGGTCACCTGCCTTTCTACCCCTAGGCTAGAAAAATATGGAGTAAAAGAAACCAACAAATTAAAAACTCCCACCTTTCAAAGATACTGATATTCAAAATCATTGACTCTTCTACTGTACTCAGTACCTACTTTCAGACTGAATAAAATGATGCTCCATTTAGTATGACCTGACATACTATAGGGCGTGCAGAAGTAGAAAACCATGCAAATCACAATTATGAATGGTACCATGACTTTTAACCCAATATTTTAAAAATAATGCAAAACAGCTACACATATAGGGTGTTTCTGCAAATGTCATTGCTAGTGGAATCTGATTAGGGCAATTCTAGGACTACCGGAATAACTACGTACAAATTATTTAGGGCAGAATTGCAGAAAATGTTTTATTTATTTTTTTGCATTTATCTGAATATTCCCTATAATATATCAAAATCTAAGTGGTTTCTGGTTAGCTGTACGCCCTGCCCGGGGTGGAGATCGGCGGCACTTCGCCCCACTCACTCCTGTGAAAATAGATGCAGCTGTCTAGCAGGTCCCTGACGTGCACAGTGTGCCCAATTGAATGGACAACGCCCTAAACAATTCACTAGTTTTGACTAATTAGCTAGCACACATGAACTAATAGCACAATAGGACCTACCTGCTGCTCCCCACTACCACTGTGTAAAGAAGACCCTACATTCTAGAGTATAGTCTAGTCCAGGGGTAGCCAACTGTGGCCCTCAAGAGCAACCAACAGAGGTACCTTTAAATAAGCATGATTTTGGGTGAATCGGTTTATCTGTAGTCAAGCCTAAAAGGTGAAAAACATGTCAGACTCTGAAGGATTTCTCAGCACCTTTTATTCTTTTTTTCGTTTGTGTAAAAGTATTAGGAGAAAGTAGAACTTTAAAATACAACAAACTGTAAATCTTTTAATTACCCGCATTGAATGATTAATTTTTTGTCTACTTTGTGGGATAATATGGGATACATATTCCCCAAACCACTGGTAATTATTTTTTCTGTTCATAATGATCAGTAAGTAACTACTGTTGGTTTCATCTTTGGATAACAATATTTGGGGAGAGATTTATACTTGTGTGCCTAGACAGATTATAAGTAGTCGTTATGTTTTCCAAGTGATGTCTTAGAGTGGCAAGCCAGATGTATGCCCCGGAAACATACAATTAGGGTAGCTATTTTTAACATTTTTCATCCTTTTAATTATTTTTAATAAAATGTATATTTTATTTTTCTCCCCAATTGACTTTTTCCAGACTTGGGAACATTTGAGTACACCTCATATGAATGCAAGTACAACAGGGATATCTGTTCTATACCTAAATCAACTATTACCCTGTAAGCACCTTGTTGTTGTCCTATTGTTTCCCAGTGCAATAGGCGTTATTAAGGTAGGGTGTGCATAAGCAAACATTTCAAGTGCATAATTATACAGTCTCATTGCCTATTCTCTTTATCTTTTTCATTTAAGAGACATAGGAGTGTGTATAAAAAAAAAAAGTAAAAAGTAGTTGAAGATGACATTTTTTTAAAGTATATTCTGAATGTGCATAATATGTAAAGTCAAAAAGGTGACTGACGTTCTCATTTATATTGCTCTTACACATTTCTTGTCACATTACCCACATTTGACACAAACTGTATGGGTGGGCGACACAGCAACAAAGAACCCCAAAGGAAGGTGAAGACTAGGGTACAATGCTCGGGTATGGAGCTAGAGTTTGAAGACTACTGCTAGCACTGCGGTGAAGGCTGTAATAAAGATGCCAGCTGCAAGGCTGGATAGCATCTAGCAGATAAGCTGGTAGTATGCTCGGGATGACAGATGGTGAGGCTAGGGAATGGCTCCAGAGCATGATGCTAGGAAGCGAAAATATCAATAACCGAGTATTCCCAAGAAGGACAGTGTCAATGAAGTTGACATGCTAGAGGAAGGTAGGTTTAGGCAGGTTTGGCAACTAGAGATATAGGAAGCTGTAATTGGCAGGCTAAGAGCAGGGTCAGAATCCAGGTAGAGTCCACAACCTGAGATCATACACTGAAATCAGCAAGCAAGAGGAAGGTCTGCATCCAGGCAGGGGGTCGGCAAGAAGATCAATGAACAAACTCAACTAGGACTAGACTGTACAGAACGCTCTCCGAGGAGGAGGGAAATGGGGAATGAATAGCAACCAACATGATAGGGAAAAAAGGAGTCCAAAACAGACAGATGAACAGTGACACCGGTGGCGGAGCAGAGGAATGACATGTATGATGCTTATGACGTTGGTTAGGAATTGAAATTAACATTAACTCTTTTTAACACTATGCTATGCCCTCTTCTAACACTAAGATTGCTAAATTAAAGATAGCATTAGAGTTTAGGGTACTGCTTTGGGGTTAGAGCATAGGACATTATATAGATGAATTCAGCAAAAGTGCTTTATCAGTACAATGTGGAACACAGGAACCATGGGGTAAAGTCCCCTCCTGTAGGGCAGATAACTTATTAAAACAAGGTCTCTGAGGCAGAGATTCCCTTCTTCCGATCACTTTACTACTACGTTCAGTTTTAAGTGACCTCCCACCGAAGAAGGATGCATGGGCACTTTTCTCTTCTTTTTAAAAACCCTGTTGATTTCTAAATGCCGTGGGAGGAAATGTAGAAGAAAAGCCAATGACTGCATTTCTTTTTTTCTTTAACATTTATGATTGTTGGAGGTATCAAAAAGTTTACGCCATGGGCTGTCAGTGGGGCTGCATTAAAGATGACTGATCTGAGCTGAGATAGAGCAAAGTTCAGTCTCTCTTACAGGATCTGCTGGATTGGGGGACTGTCTCCTTTTTTGACCTGTGATTATCTTTCCAGAAGATCTGTTGAGTTAACAATACAGCCTTGTCTTTCTCTGCAGACTTAATGAGAGAGAACCTGTTATATAATTGTTCTGTACTGATTTGCCTTCCTGAACACTTTAGGATCTCGCTTTTGGCCACTCATCTGCATTCAAGTATTGCGATCTTTAATCCTGTACTCTTTGGAGGACTTGAGAACTATGGATGAGAGTGAAAGAAAAATCCTGCGCTAATCCATACAAAATTATAAACCCTGTGTAAAGTGTATATTATAGCTTTGTGTTAATTTTTTCAAATGGATGAGGATTTCATTAGCATAAGTTGGCCAAGGTATGTCTAAGCTCACTTGCCACGCCAAGGCACCTCAATTTAAAGCGTGTCCTAACAAATATGTCAATCTCAGAACTGTAAAATAAAAAATAAAAATGTCATGTCTTAAGAAAGCTCTTGTGGAAACAAGTAGAAGTGTAGGTAGTTAAAAGCTGATGCAAAAGTAATTAAAGTCATCCCTACCCCACACCTCTGAAATTTCCAATATGAGAGTGCAAGGTTTAGACTTGAGATACAAAGAGAAATTGTCTCCTGCATATTTGCTTCCAAACTACTGCAATCATCTTAGTTTCTGCGAGGAGCTGCAAACATAGTTTTCAAATGGCCATAGTGACAGGTTATGCTAAATCCAGGATCTTTTACGTTTATTTAATATTACATGAGGCCAGAGAAGTACAGCAGTCCAGGTCTATACACTTTTAAAATAATTAATTGTGTTTTAGACAGCTGTTTTAATGTTACGGTTCATTGCACTACTTTAAAAAAGCAATGAGATGTTGCTTTGCTAGTCTCATCAATGGGGATTTGCAATGATAGTATCATGTAAACCTCTGCTGTTCTTGTTTAATGGTGCACAGACAGTAGGAATGAGGCTGTGGTGGGACAGCTGGTGATTAACTAGCAAAAGTCTGAGCTTTACATTTTTTTTTAATAGTAATTGCCCTTTATTATAGGGAATTTTGTGATAACTTGTGGTTTTATATGGTATCTCCTGTTATATACAATGTTTTTGATCACTATATTAGTATTTTAAGTGAAGGGAAAGGTGAAACTAGAGCATAAACTTTTGTGGCAAATGTCAAATCAGTTGTGATAACAATAAAGCATTCGTTCGTTAAATTGCAAAGATGTTGGAATGTCATTCTTATTTGTTTTCTTCATGCGAGTACCAGCTAAAACACCCTATCTAGGGTGATGCAAAGACCATGGGTGGGTTGTTGTGCACAATAAAAAAATTGCTTTATTGATGGAAGTGAAAGGTGAACAGAGTCTGGTTTGTTGAGCTGGGTTTACAAGGTATTTAGAGTACATGTGCTCTGTGTAGTTTTCAAGTATTAAAGTTCAGCTGAAATGAAGTAGGAGCATTAGAAACATATTTTGCTTTGCTTTGGGGTTAAATAGCTACCACTAGGTGACAGAGCACTTGCAACAAAGCTTTCTAGAGGAGGAGACTCCTTCCCAGCTCCACTTAAACCCTGCACAGCAGCAGTATAGATTTATGTGTAGTTCCTAAGGTATGTAAGGGACTTAGGTTTTTCTTAATTTATATTTCATTCCTTTATGGGGGGAGTCATTCCCCTCATATGGATGGCTTCTGTTAACTGTCCTTTCCTCTTGCATGCAGAGCTGAACAGGGCACAAGAGACACATTATCTGCCAGTGTGAGCTCCCCAATTCAATTTCAGAGGAGCTATAGGTCCAGGGATTGTGAGTAAATTTCTCTGTACTTTTGTCTATTGGTCAGTTTAGCCACAATCTTTACTATGGATCTCTGACAAGTTGGTGGTTTGTGCCTCTCTCTCTATTTTTTTATATTATTGAATATTATAGCCTTATGTGTGTCAGTGAAGTCAAGAACTGGGACATCGGGAGCATATACTTCTGGCAAGGACACCCAAGGTGGACAAATCTAAGCTAAGGCACCAGACTGAATTGATTCCAAATCTGCCATCCCACACTGGACTAGAGTGGCAGATTCTGGTACATTCCTTGAACATGGCTTCACAACAGAAGAAAAATGGCCCCCATTCCCTAGATCTTTCAAGCTACTTCCTATGGCAGCGAGAAGAGCAGCTTAATGGCAGAGAGTGCTAAGCCACAGTGATGATGAAGTTGGAGAATTTTGTGATGATTTATTATTCCTCTGCAAACAGAAAAATTACAGCTACACATTTATAATGAGTGATTTCAAGGAGAGAATTGGTAAGATTCAAAATGGTGAAAAGTCGGTTGAGCCACATGGAACTAGAGAAAAACATGACAGAAGTAATCAACTGCTCAACATTTGTACATCATGACCTCATTCTACAGGAAAACAGGCCCTGAGAAAATGGACATGGAAAAGCCCTAATGGTAATACAAGTGAAATAGACTTCATACTAGCAGTAATAAAACAATATTCACTGACTGCTCAGTCTTAAATCGTTTTAACTTTGGAATGACCATTATCTAGTTGGTGTAAAAATCTAATTTGACTGCAAGAAAGAAAGAGAAAAGTCAACAAATGTGAAGGTTGACACTAGTCAGCTATTGAAAAATCATAATTAGTTTGAGTAAGCACTGTCTAGTCTCTTCAGTTTGCTGCAAGACATTCCAGACACAGCCATTTCAATCCACAAACAAAAATGATTAAGACTGCCATAGACACTGCCCATGCCCTTGCACCTACTGTGAAACAAGAAAATTCAACATGAATATCAAAAGAAACAGCTGCCATGATGAAAAAGCAACAAGAAAAGAAGAAAACAATAATATTAAAAACAGGGTAGAATATGTAGAAATGTGCAAGACCATAAGTAGATGCATAAAAGAAGAAACATGCAAGTTCAATGTTGAGCTCATCAAAAGGACACTGGAAGAAAATCAAGGGATAAAGAAAGCAAAACGAAAGTTGGCCGTACGGTGCTCAAGGGACTGACAGCGCAGGCGCACGGACGTCACTGTGAAGAGACGTCTGTGCTTCCTGCTCCTGTAAAACGCCGATATCTGAAGAACCGGGTAAGATTTCTGGCGACTAGTGCTACTAAGCAGCTAGTCGCCAGGTGAGCAGTAAGTGAACATTAAGTTATTGCGGGGTGAAAGTTCCCCTTTAAGCTTGAAGATGGTACTACAGCAAAAACTCAACAACAAATACTAAAACGAGTAGAAGAATTTTATTTGAATTTTTAGAAGGATGAAGGAAAACAACTGAATGCAGAGCCAGAACCTGAAGCTGTGCCAGAAAATGGAAAATGACAAAGCAGTTTGACCTGATAAAGACACTATTGAAATGTTGAAAGCTGGATGTTAACCCTTATTCAGGGTGGTTCTGTGTACTCGCTTTGGATTTCTGCTAAAGGTGGTGTCTGATTTTGAAACTATTTAGGAGACTGTGCTTCTTTTTCTATGTCCTGATCCTTCTAATAGGTGAGAAAAGGACCTACACTGTTGGATGTAGTTAGGCATCTTACGTATTACATTTATCACACCGAATCCTTTTTCAAGTTGGCTATGCTGTTCATTATTCCTGAAGGTCCTTCTGTGGGACAAGCAGTTTCTAAGGTGACATTTGTCTCCTGGATCATTGGTCAGGTCTGTGTCATTAGAAAGAGGCCATTACCCTTTAGATAAATGCATTTTGGGCTTAGAAGGATCAGGCTTCTACAGAACAGTTGTTCAAGGTGGTGATGTGGTTGTCACTAAAACATTACAGAGTCATTACATGCTGGTCTCGGCTGAGGCCATTATTGGGAGAAAAGTCCTTAAGGTGGTAATACCTGTGTAGGTGAATTTTCTTTCCTCACTGTAACCTTTCTTCTGTTGCATAGTTTTATGTGGCGGGTCTGTAGACACCTGCAGGTTATGATTGTGTTTTGTTATAACTTTGTTGAGGCTAGATTTGTTGTCATTGGTAGTTTTTCTCCCCCTCCCTGGAATTCAATTTGGTACATTTGGTATGTCCTCATGGTTCCTGTGTTCCACAATGCACAAACGAGAAGAGGGGATTTTTGTGTACTTACCAATAAATCTTTTTTTTTTTTTTTTTTCTACAAGTACTTGTGTAATGCAGGACATCTCTCCTGGAGAAATTGATGGTTTGTGTTCAGGCAGGGGTGTGCTTGATGTTCTCTAGCATGGTGAGTGCCTTCCTGCCCTGCTTTTTTCTGTGTGTCAGTAACTACTTAACCCTATGGTTCCAAGGACAACGAGAAAGGGATTTATCAGTGCGTACACGCAAAATCACCTTCTCACTAACTGTTGAGGCCTCCTTCAGGTTTTTTGTACCACATCCTACAAGAGCTGAAACTGCAAGCGATAGCTTCATTTCTATTGGTTCAACAGGAGGTTGAGGCGCCACAGCAAGTGAGAATAGAATCTTCAGCTGTATTTCAGGCCGTCACACTACCAGCTCTGGGCAGGAAACGCTCAAGGAGTAATCTGTACTCTGTGGGGTGGAAAATAATAATGCTGAAAGTGCCAGAGGTGGGAGGAGTCACGATTAACTAATAAAACACTAAGATCTAGTATTTTTCTTTTCGTATCAGTTATCCTTTAAATTTATTAGGGCATATTTATAAATTCAAAAGTAGACAAATTCTGGTACAAGACAAAATGTAAAATTTGTTACAAACATTCTTCTTGATTTAAATGAGGGAGTTTAACCTCCTGGGTGCTAGCAAAAGGTCTCTAATGTGTTGGCTATGTCTCTAGTATCCAACGGATTAACGTAAGCTGGGAAAATATTAGTGAGGCTCTGTTACTAGTCCACCCTTGTTAAGCATAGAGCACCATAATTTCTTACTCCTCCTACTCATTACTTACTCCTTATTAAGGAGGATCAGTGCGGACTATCAAGATATGTATTTTAGACGTGTTTATATTTTGATTTGTATTGTCTGATAAGAGTCTAGACCATCTTGATCATTCCCACTGCCCGTCCGGATGTGCCGATGATAGTTGGGAGAGATTTCTAGTAATCTCTCTCCCTCCGATGGTCTGACACAACAGAGGATCCGTGTGGTATTTTGAGATATACGTTCTGGATATATTCACATTTTATATGTGGTGACTGTCCAGTTACTCCTATATCATAGCTTGGGAATACACTAACATCTTTAATCCTGATTGGTGGATAAAAGGTCAACGTGTATGGTTCTGTTTTTTCCCCATCATTTGTGATCAATATTACATGTATATGCATTTTCTCTTCTTCGTTTCTTAATGCGTTGTTAATTAAAACAGTTGACCGTGTTGATGGTCCTAATTTTACATGTCAAAGTGAGTTATATGTACACGTGGCCATATGAGGTAGGGGTGATTTTTTTAATAAATCATTTTTAATGAATATACTTGGCTTGTGATACAGGATAATTATTGTTTAGTATAACTGACTGTGTTTTTCCACTATAATGCTCAGACCTGTCGATTCCAAAGCGATGAATTTTATTGCAATTATTGTATTTCTATTTGGAATCTGAGAGCAAAGATTTCTATTCACGGTAGCTGGACGATGGGTTTGTTCTCAATCTGCACCTCTGCAATACCTAATATTTCTATTTATATATTTTGATTTAAATCAAATCCACCCTGCTTTAATTACAAGTGAAGTCTAACAGAAAACAGATTTGCACTATATGCAGTGTTTCATATGTTTCAGTCTAGCATTGAACCACTAGCTGTCATCCACTGTCTACTACCTCAGTCTTGCTCCCCCTTTCTTTGCTACTTCTGTTTGTTCATTAGAACACCATGCATTGTTATTGGAAGTTCTGGGTTTTATTGACTTTTTTTAATTTAAAGGAGAAGGAAATTTTATTTTATGATAAAATATCTAGCATTTTTACCAAGGCAGTATTTTAATACAAAAGTTATTACATCTCAAACATTTTTGTTAAATATGAACTGCTATTTTCTGTTGTAGGCACCAGGTGGTGCTGCACATGTCATTCTCTACGGAGAGCCATAGTCAATGACTTGGGCTCTTCCGCATTATAAAGAAGTTGACTTGTGGATAGCAGTTGACGATGTAAGGGCTGCCATCAGAAATCACTGGGCTTAGAACAAGTAGGGTGGACAGGCCAACTCATCTTCTCAATGTAAGCAATAGCACACCTGGCAGTCACTGGTTTAAATCTGCTTTGAATACCCTTGTTTTATTTTATTTGAAATATATAATAATATAATATAAATGCATCACTTTTGAATCAATAGCTAGAAGGTTTATCCCTTTGAGTGCCAAAGGGGTGTTGTGTACACCTCTGGCACTCAAAGGGTTAAGACTGAGGGACATATGTATGAATAAAGACAAAAGTGGAAGCAAAACCGTTACAGAATATATAAAAACAATTACCTTTGATTCAAATGGAAATGTTACCCCCGTTAAGTAATGGGTTAACGGCCTCTCTCTCTATTGTTTGTTCCAAAATGGTCCTATATTAAAACATTTTTTTTTTTTTAATTTGCCAATATACAGATTTAAATAAAATAAATAAATAAATAAATAAATAAATAGAAAAAGCTATCAATTATAAATAACCCTATATCTGTCCCAATTCATTTTGTAGTATTCAGCAATTTTATTTATTTTTTAAAGATTTTTTATTTTTATTTATGAAAGATAAATAATACAGCAAGTTTCCAGAGGATAACAATGCAGGAAAAAATATCTAGGCGTCACATCATTCCAAAATAGGGACAAGAAGCCACAAATCTTTGACAGAGCTCTCCAATGACACATTCAAACGAGTAGGTGTATTCAATATGCGTTTATAGAGAGAGAATTCCTTCTTTCTAATGTCAGTATTCTATGCTAGTGGTTCTTAGTCTGTTTTTTTACTCAAGAAACCCCTAACATGCAGGCTGTAATTTTTCCTTTCATTTTATAGATCAACTAGTTGAACAGCCCGTTACACGGGCCACAGTGCCTCTGGCAGCCGGTCGCGGGGCAGTCACACGCAGTGGAGACTGCCCGCGCCTCGGCTGATACAGAGCTGGACGCTCCTTCGGAGCGCCCAGCTCTGTATCAGCCGCGGCGCGGGCAGTCTCTACTGCGCATGACTGCCGCACGGTCAGCAGTGTGTACTGCGCATGTCGGGCGTTACACACAACTTAGCGAATTATTATATAGGATGTAGTGAAGGGGACAAAACATTGTTATTCTTAGGCCTAATCAGAATGACAAAAATAGTAGCATATGATACACAATACCCCTACATATACATTCCTAATTATGTTAAAATCTTCATAATAATAAAACTTCATCCTGGATGAGTCAGTGTGTTATTCCCTATTGCGAAATTCAACAAATCAGTTTGCTCACACTTGAGAATCCAGAATAAACGAGGGATCCTGAAAAACATCATAAACCAACTTCATTCCCTCACCTGCTGATATCGCTGTCACCTAAATATGAACATGGCCTCCCTATAGATTGGAAAGGGTGGGCTACTTGTTGACGGTTAAGGAGTGATAAATACCTACTGTAATTTATTTTAGCTATAAAAAGAACAAGTGGGTAGTAATGGAAACTGTATCTAATCATGGCAGATAAAGGATAAAACAGCTGGCGAAAAATGATGCATTTGTTTGCTTATATTTCTTTCAACACCAATTAGTCAGGAGCATCTTCTACTCCTGCATTACCAAACATTTCCTATAATGCTCCAGGGTCATGTGTTCCACTGATGGAAAGCACAAGCAAAGGGGTTACTGAAAGCAAAAAATAAATATATGAAAACCTTTATGTTCTGGGGATTTTCCTGATATTCAAATGTTATAAGACTTCCATCTGTCAAGATGTTTATATATATTCAAACTGACAGCATGACTCATTCAGCGGAGAACTATTTGTCAGTTACTCTCCTAGAAAAATGCAATAAAATGACTAATTGGAATCTTACCTGTCAAAGATATACAGGAAAGGGTTAAACATGAGACCCAATTAGGTTGTATATCTTCACATAAATAGATAAAATAATAATATTAAATTAATTTGAGAACTTTATACACGCAACTTCACAGTAAAGAATTGATTGATATAATCAATTATGCATATTTATGCAAAAATATATATCATTTAAGTAAAATATACTATGTGTAATCAACAATGATATAAATGAGTGAACACCAAATGAAATAGACATACAGTAACTCAAAAACCAATATCACAAAATAGTATTATCAGCAACAACAGGGTTAACATTACATAGATATTAGATAACAATAATTAAACACAGCAGCAGAGAAAAGGTTAATTGATCCTTACAATTAATTCCAATACAGTTGGCAGCAATGTATATGGATACCTGTGCCCCAGAAACTGTGTAAACTATGCTAATTAAGGTTTAAGGTATGATGTCATGTGAGTGGGTTCTAACTTGAAAACCAAGTCTTATAACAATCTCCTTATACCATATAAAAGATATATATATACGTTAGAAAAACTATCTTGAATCAAATCCCAGATTTAGATAAATAGAATTTATTTACCTACTGTTCAATATTGCCTACCTTCTGGATAAAACATATAAATTGCATTTATTATTGTCAATAATAGATTAAACCAATAACATACTTAGAAATGTCTAATAATTTATGTCTAGAAAGCACCATAAAACAAATACCTTCATGCAACATATACTATAAAAATGACAATAGCAATCCTATTAGTTACACCTACAGTACTCCTAGGTTATTACACAGATATAAAGTATATGGGTGCCCCACCAAAGATGGCATCTTCTTTTGTCTAGAGAAAGTTGAAATAAATTTCCCACTGTACAAAAGTGAGGCCCAAACACACATGCAACAAAGAAATTCCTTGAAACATACAGCAAAATAGACCAACAGCAGGTTAATGGTTGATAAAAGAATTTCCCAGGTCAAATATAACCTTTCCAGAAACACAAATATAATCTTCTAGAGGTCTCAATAATTAGATTAGCTAATATATACAATGCTATATTGATCTAACTGCTATAAACTATTTTACAATTATCTGGATGCAATTACCAATTGATTAGTTAATTCTGCGTAGTTCTTGAATTACTACGGCCAAAATGGTTTACTATAATAATCCTAAAAATGGTTGGCCAGTCCACTTAAGAGAATTATAAGAAATATTTTTTCTCAAATATATATATTTATATATTTTCTTACAGCGTTGCAGAATTAATAATAAAAAAAAAAATATAGTTACCAGACAATAAGAGTTTCTTTGGGCCTAGCAGGAACACTTCAGGAAACAGAACCAGGAAACTAAGACAGGAAACCTATCTCTACAAAATCCTTAACTTATAAAGAAAAAAATTCCTTATCAGAAAACACAACCCACCCTTTTCTTGATTGGCTGATTAGTCGTATCATTATAATGTGATAGAATATATTATCTGCACTTTTCTGATTGGTCACTCTAAATTTAATATATTGTATTAAAGTTTAGAAATTCTTGTAGCAATGGTTCTATTCCTGAAGATGGCGCCACAGCACCATATTACAAATCGCATATATATCTGTGTTTTCACAATAAACAGGAATTCGGGGAGTTATACGTCACATAAACATGTCATCCTCCCAGACTTCCATACAAATTATGAACCAAAATCCCAGACATTTTATCTTCCCCCATATGAGAGTGCACTTCTTACCAGACATTGAGACTAGAAAAGACCCGTATATTTCCATACATGTCATTCAGATATTTCCACCCCCTACATTGAAGCAAAGGGCCATTGTCTCTAAGAATGACGTCATTTACATATTAGGATTGAAAAATAATTTTTTTAGAAAGCCATACTGGTTTCTAAAAATGTAACCCTCTACTTTCCGGTCATGACAGGGTCTCTGACAGACCACTATATAGAACTGTTAATGGAAAAAAAGTTTAAAATGTAATAACTCTAGTAATGAACATCTTTCAGCAGTGTGATGGCCCTTGTTTACACAACAGGAAAAGCCCTACAAAAAAAAAATACACATTTTTTTCTTCATGAAAAGTTTACTTTGCCTTTAAAGGGATAGTAATACTTAAAAATCCCAAACCAAGCACATGTAGAAGACCTTTTAAGTGAATGATTTATTTTTTATTATCGCGATCTCGGCTCTGCTGCAGAGCCACCGGATGATCGTAGGACAGGCTTCCCCTGCAGTCAGCTACAACGCTGACTTCAGGGAAAGGTGAGGGAGGGGGGAACTTTGAGAGTGAATATCTCTCAAACCATAAAGGTTTGAGAGATGTCACTCGGGGCAATTAATTTCTTTTTTTAGTACTACAATATTGGGATTAGTAATTTTTAAGTATTACTATCCCTTTAAATGTACATACTTCTCACACACACACACACACACACACACACACACACACACACACACACACACACACACACACACACTCTCTCTCTCTCTCTCTCTCTCTCTCTCTCTCTCTCTCTCTCTCTCTCTCACTCCATCATCCAGCTATTTTGTAACCCAAGTACAAATGTTCTGTGCAGGTGGAGGAAGCAGGCCAGGTCTTCCTGCTGATGAAGAAGGATTATCGGATCTCTCGTAATGTTCGCCTGGCTTGGTTTCTTTCTCATCTTCACCAATCCATTTCTCCAGTTCCTGAGTCCGAACTGGTAAGTGTGCAGGAAGGTTATCTGTGTGGAAGGAGCCAATATTTAACCATTTGCTTGTACACCTTTATAAACTAATTGGTCTGATACATATGAAACCAAGGGCCTTACGTAAAAAGGTGGATCAATTTTGGAGCTAACCATCTGCTCTTCAGGTAACCTTTTAGGATGACCATGTGTCTCCCGGATTTCCAGGGACAGTCCCAGATTTTTACTAAATGTCCCTTGTCCCAGAGAGCCCCCTTATGGGACAATACAAAGTCCCAGAATGAAGACTCCAAAATACAGAGTTCTAAACAGTAGAAACTGAACGGGTCATTGATACTGTGACAGAAAGTGATGTCTCTGCTGGGCTACAACAAAATGGCTTCCAGACAGAGCTCTAAACACTAGAGAGAGATCTGAGCCTTGATACTGACCTCAATTGGGAGCTGCAGTGCAGTTTTGTTGTAGTGTAATGCTAGTCTAAGACTGGGCTTGTTTTACATTTTCTTGTAGCCTTCCAAAAGCATCACTTTCTGCCACACCAGACAATGGACAATTCTCCCTTCAGTTTTTATAACTCTGTGGTGTGCTTTTCTCTTCACAATGTCCCTGAATGATGGAAATGAAATGTGGTCACCCTACCAGAACTACAATTGATTTAAATGGGGCTTTTAACCCCTTGTGTGATAGTTAAACCCTTGGATGCTAGTATTCTCTATCTGAGTGCTAGTGGGGTGAGAAACTCATTGCTTCACAGTGTCTTCCACACCCCTCTGCACTCAGAGGGTTAAAGCCTAATTTAAATCAGTGGTACCTTTTATTTGACCCCTGTGATGCAGTTAGTTTTCTCCAGAATTGTTCCATGTTGCCTTATACTTAATGCCAGTAAACTAGAGGAATGCAGTTCTGAGGCTAACAAGATGAATTGAGAGTTTATTATCTTGACTGATAGAGAGGTTTCCGCTGCAATGTGTTCGATACTTCTCCGGTGTTTCAAGGGGTTGAAATATGCATTTTTATCATTGGGAATCTGATGAATTTGTATTTGTCCCCTGTGATGCAGGTAGTAGGTTTCAGAATTTCACCACTGCAACGCCTGTGTAAGGCCAAATGTATCAACAGAAAGAACAAACATTTTCTTTTGGGGCAATTTGTTATCATAAACATATGCATACATATGTATATTTCTTATATTCCCGAAGATATATAGAGCTGTTCCAGAAGAAACTTGCTCTCTTTTTCCACTCTAGCCTTTTTTTTTTCTCTGCTATTTTCTCACTCCTTTTCTATTTCCCTCCCTGCCAGGAGCTGTCACTATCAGGGCCCATGACCACACCCCTACTACTCATATGAACTCCTCATATGACCCAACCCCTAGTCCCATCCAATAATGAATAAAGGTTTAGCCCCTTGGTTGCTAGAGATATCACCAATGCATTGCTCTGTATCCAAGGTTACCTGGCCACACCAACAACTTGTAATGTGGGTGTGGCCAGCAGTGCTGAGGTATCCATCAAGATTCAGAGCTGTAGGCAGTTACCCTCTCTGTCTATTGGGAAATATGGCCATAGTCTCTACCCCTAGCAGCTTTATTTCCCTAAAGCTAGCTCTATTTTATCTTACAAGCAGATAGCTCTGTCTGTCAACCCCAAGAACTGCCTCTCTTTATCACACCAGCTGGCTAACTCTATTCAGGGGCAAGTTTTTTCCTTTCTGTTATTATGGACACTGGTGAAACAAGTGTTGCAGTGTACTTATCCTTGGCTCTAGTGAGGCTGTACTGAAGCTGAAATCATTGGATATCAGTGCACAACCTGCACTTTTTCTGAAGCATAAAATAGATCTAAACACTAAAAGGATACTTCCCACTGACTGCTGTGACATAAAGTAATGTTTATTTTGTGCTATAGGAGGAGCCTTACACTGCATCTTCTATATGGCACCAGGAAGTAGGGCACATCCCTTCCTCTAGTGAACTCTGAATTCTGGACTCTTCTAGCACAGTCTGTTGTCCCAGAATGGGGCTGACTGGGAAGCACGACACAAAAACCTTGGTAATAACCTTCCACTTACCTTATTATGGCCAGAAAATCCTAATAGCCACTGCTAATTTTGCTCTTATGCCTTTGATAAAGAGACAAAATGTTCAATCAGTCCTGGATGTCATGTCCATGTGGGTGGACATGACATTTGCTGACAGATTTTTCTTACTGAAGCAGTCAGAGTACATGAGCCTACTTAACCCTGTAAGTGACAGAGGAGTGTGCAACGCTTTGCGAAGCAATGTGTTGCACACCAGTCTGATCCTTAAAGGGTTAAGATTAACTGTGTACAGTGGGCATAGTTTGTGCCCTGTAGTCTTGATAGCAATGTTCACGTTTGCTTCTATAGACATGCCATCCAGGTGTGATTGAAGATGTTTTGTCTTTAACCAGAGAGGATGGAAAAATTCAGAGGGGTATTAAGATTTTCTGGCTATAGAAAGGTAAGCGTATGCGGGGGGCTATTGCTAGGAGGTGTTAGTTCACCTTTAAAATGTAGGACTGAGCATTCTGGAGCATGTGGTCACCTTTTGTGTTTCCATCTGCTCTGCCATTTTCTCACTTCCACTTCTTTCACTCTCAAGTTCTCTCTTCCTCTCACGCTTTGTACCTCAGAGGAAAAATCTAGAAGGTTATCACATGCTTACTAAAAGATGCTTAGAAAGAGGTTTTACATTTTTTAAAATATATTTTCCTTTTGCAATGCCCGATAGCTCTCTAGCTTTCAGGGAGTTAAAATGTAACCTTTTAAATCAATGTGATTTTTTTTTTTTATTTCTCTTATGGTTCTCTTATGGGATTGCATGTGTTTAGGTACCTGAATACAGCCCTAATGTGCAGTGGTGACCAATGAGCAGCTCTCCAGTTGCTGCCAGACTACAAATCCCATCATTCCTGGCTGCAGTTGGAGGGCCTCATGTTTCTCATCCCTGGCTTAGAGCCTTATACATCAAGCTAAAGAAGTGTAATTCTGGAGCAAAGCAGCTGTACAGTGGAGTAAAGTGAGCATTCTCTTTGATTTAAACACCTTGAATGCTAGAGAGGTCTGAGAGATCTATCCAGCATCCAAGGGGGGGTTAAAAGTCCATCAATGGGTTGATTTCAAACCTCTTGTGCAGATGGTTTTCCCCAGGAGTTTACCTGTTTAGCTTCCTGGATACAGCCTTTTGTTACTTTTTTTCTTTCTTCTGTCTCTCCTTTATGTGCCCTCCTTCCTTGTTTCTCCAGTGATAATTGTTGTGTATGATTTTTTTTTTCATGTATTTGATTCCAGGGTTTACATGACAATGAACTGGAAGTAGTGAGTGTTGTTCCTCACGGCTGGCAGCCTGGTGAACCTGTTCGACCTGGTCCATTTCTTTTAGTACCGTCCACATGGGTCACTTTCCTGGCACGGCAGTATCGCTTTGTTATAGAGCTGGACCTCAGCCCTTCTACCGGGATTGTGGTAATTAAGTTAGATGTTGCTGATTTAGTAAACATTGGATGGCCAAGGGCTACTCTTGGTCGGTGGTTAAAGAATACATTTCAGATGAATAGCAGCAACATAAATCTATTTTATTATTTTTATTTATTTTATTTTTTTAGTCTGTTGCCATTAACCCTTTGAGTGCCAGAGGAGTAAGCAATGCATTGCAAAGCAATGCGTTGCATACCCCTCTGGCACTCAGAGGGTTAATTTGGAGACTGTAATTCCCATATTCCACCTTCTGTTTATCCGTGCTGGTAGAAATTTTATGCAATTTGTAGGATTCCATATTTCAAATGATTTATTTTAGTATGGATCAAGGAGAAAAGAAAGTTGGTTCTTGTCGGTGATACATTTATAGATCACATTTAATAGTTCTTTAAAGGAGCAGTAAATATTTTTTTTGAAACCTATATTTTATAGAGCTATTACTGATGAGTAATACAAGGATAGTCCCATTTCTGGGAGAATTTAAATCAAAATTTATCACAGCTCAAATTATTATGTTTAATGCATTTTTCTATTCTGATCACAGGATGATGCTGTTCTTGTCACTTTTTTATGGAGTGCCATAGTCAGTGACTCAAGCTCCCCTATAGAGTGCATTCTAAAAATACATTTTATATTTTGGACAATAGTTGGTGCTGTTGATTAGCCCAGCAGTGGGAGTACCCTTGCTTTTACTTAACATGAAAACCGTAAAACATATTTTTTGATAATATAAGCTTAATGCTCTTTAAGTATAACTACTTAGAAACTCAAGGTTTCTTCTGCTTGTTCTACTGCAGGTCATATTAAAGTAAAATAGATTCTCTATACAAGGGTGTATGCGTGAGTATACACTAGGCTACGAAAGGTCTGCATCTGGGCTAACAGAGTTAGTTTATTATACCTTAGTAACTAGGGTAGGTGCTCTCACAATGAGACAGACTTAAAACCTGGCCAAGATCAGTCTTTTGTTCTGACATTTCATTTGCATCTCTGGATGCAAAATGAACATGAAGAACCATATGCACATAGAAAAGTTTTAGTAGTTCTGGGACAATACGGCTGCACCACTGAAAGCAAAAAAAACATGCAAAAGTTCTCATGAATACACTGATTCCAAAAATTGATGTAACTTTAAATAAAATAGTAAATTAGGTTGAAAAAAGGCAATCCATCAAGTTCACCGTTTTCCTCATATCCCAGCAAAATGAGAATTATGTAAGCCTCCCTGCCTCCAAAGTGAGTATTCGTCTATTTACTGGAACTTTCTGTTTTACCTACTAATACACAGTGTAACCCCATGTGATCCCTCTTGAAAAAAATGCATCTAATCTTCTATGTGTGCATTGTATCTGCCATTACCACATCCTTGGGCAAAGAATTACACAGTTTAACAGACCTTACTGTAAAAAAAACTTCCTCTGCTGAAGTTGAAACCTCCTTTCCTCTAATAGTAAGAGGTGGTCCCTAGAGAGATCCTTGTATTTACATTGCGTATACTTATACAATGTAACAAGACTCTTCTCTAGAGTATATGAACCAAGTTTGTGTAGATCAGGGCTGTACAAGTTCAGTCCTCAAGGGCCACCAACAGGTCAGGATTTAAGGATTTTCCTGATTATCACATTGAGTCAGTCAAAATGAATGAACCTAACATGTGCTTAAACAGGAAAATCCTTAAATCCTGTCCTGTTGGTGGCCCTTGAGGACAGAACCTGGACAGCCCTGGTCTAGAAGTTCTCCATTCCCTTAATTAATGTTGCAGTACTTCTCTGTACTCTCTTCAGTTATAGAATATCCTTTTTTAGAACTGGTGCCCAAAACTGCCAAACTTACACCTAGAATGTTTCAAATATAAATTATTCTTTTGTTAGATCCCTATTATATAAACCATTTAATATAAACCTATAATATAAACCTTTTAAAGTGGAACTTTCATTCCAATAATATTAACCCCAAAATATAAGTATAATGGTGATATGCATAGACTTACTTGTAGTTTCAAGTATAATTGCGGTAATAGCGAGAAATAGACCTTTCTAGGCAGGCAGGCAGCGGCAGGGATATTACAGTAGGCACTCTCTGCGCCTGTGCTGTCTGTCCCTTTCAGTGCCTTAAAGTGGATGTTTCACCTCTGTATAACTTAGCATAAATAGTTGGGCTATACATCGAATATTACTAAAACCATCTTATTTTTTTTTAAGCTTTATTTCATGAAAATTTAAGTTATAAAGTCTATCCTTCAGCTACTTCGTCATAGACTGCGGTTACCTGCTCTGTAACTGCAGTCCGTTGATCTGCCTCTTCTCTCCTCCCGCAATGCAGCCTCCTCCGATGACAGAGGCTTCTGTCTGTAAGCTGGAGCGGTGTCATTGGCAGAGATCAATATCTAGCCAATGAGACCGCTCCAGCTTACAGACAGAAGTCTCCGTCATCGGAGAAGGCTGGATAGAGAGAGGGGAGCAGAAGCAGAGCGACGGACTGCAGTCTATTCAAAAGTAGCAGCCCAGACTTTATAACTTACATTTAAACTAAATAAAGCCTAAAAAAAAAGGACAGTTTTAGTAATATTCAGTATATATCCTAATTATTTATGCTAAGTTATTCAGAGGTGACATCCACTTTAAGGCACAATGGCATTCAAATCACCAAATATGGAGTTGAAGGAGACGGATAGCGCAGACTCAGAGATGCCGGCTCTGCAAGATGTCTGCGCTGTTCCCCGCTGTCTGTCTGCCTAGAAAGGTATACTTCGTGCTAATGTCGCAATTATACTTGAAACTACAAGTAAGTCTATACATATCGCTACTATTATACTTATATTTTGGGGCTCAATATTAATGTCATGAAAGTTCCGCTTTAATGGATGTGGATATTGTCCTGTTCAGAGAGCATTTATTTAATGTTATTTGTGCTGTTTGTATTAAGAGATAAACACTAAACGTATCTAATTGAATTATATAAGTGCCCACTGCTTTTGTACTCAGGTTGTTACCTTTTCTTCGCTCACTTTAATAAAATCCTGCACAAACGGGAGCCTTGTGAAATGCAGGAATGTCTGCTCCCTCACAGCATATATAGGATTACTTTTTAGGCCTTTGAAAATACTTTTTTTTTTTTTTTTTTTTTTTGTTATAGATGCTAGCATAAAGTGCATGGCGTTTAAGTGTATGTAACCCCAATTCATTTTTAGTTGTTCGTGTTCCTTTAATTCCATGAATTCTAGAGTTCTTCGCACATTGCTTTACAATGAGTTGGAGTCCTCTTTCAACTTTCATGTCTTAAAGGTCCTATTTAAATCAGTTGGTATTTTAATAACATGTATTTGTCCCCTGTGATTTTGTTTGTTTGCCAAGGAATTTTCCTCTTTTTTTTTTGTCTTCCCACTGTGACAAGTCTGTACAATGTACCGCTGAATTGTGGATGATGCATAAACCAGTACTACTGGCAGGTGACAGCTGATGCCCCCAGCTATTGATATCCCAGCCAACAGAGCAGACTAGCAGCGTGGCTCCTCTGCTTCCATGCTACCTGAATTTCCCTTTAAAAAGACCTGGAACATAAGCCATCTGCTCCATAGGGGATAATTCCCATTGATTTAAATTGGGCTTTTTAACACATTTAATTTAGATAGGTCACCAAAGCATTCTGATGCAATGCACTGGAT